>JBBGZY010000339.1:3152500-4640658 GCA_037952925.1 Lithobates clamitans | reverse complement strand
GAAGAGGGGGAGGGGGGAGGAGGGGGGAAAAAGAGTGGTGGAATAAATGGATCCAAGCGGCAATATGGAATAGAAATGAGAGTTTTATCTTCCAGACATTATTGTGTCTTCCCAGATGAGAACCCCTGCAGAAAAGGGGCATATGAAATTGATTCGTTTAAGCCTGGTGGAGAGGTGGCCTGCAACTGGAATATCCATCTCTGCTCTTTCTGCAGCAGAGACTTATTCCAGTCGCCACCTCTAATGGGAATCTGTATTTTGTAGAGGGCCACAAAGGTGACTCTGGGGACACTATAGTTGTGTGTGCTAATTATATGCCTTCCAATTGGGAGGTATGGGTTCCCCACCTCCATGCTGTAAACATGTTGGGAGATGCGCTTCCAGAATTCCTGCCTGGTCTTCCCCACGTAGAATGCACCACACTCACACTCCATCAGATATACGATTCCGCGGGTGCGGCAATTCACAAATTGTGTAGGTGTGAAAATGTCGCCGTTAGGCAACATAAAGATTTTATCCTGTTTGATGAGTGAACAATATGAGCAAAGCCCGCAGGGGAAAGAACCCACTGCAGGACATTGCTTCAATCTCATGTTTGCGTTGGTATATTCACTCCGAACGAGCTTGTCACGTAGTGACATAGCTCTTTTGTACGTTATGGAAGGTTTTTCGTGAACAAATCCACGCAGTTTTGGATCATCCGTAAGGATGTTCCAATGGCGCTCTATAATCTTTTTAATGACCTGGTGTTGTCGAGAATACCGCATAATGATTCGGGTAGGGTTGCATTCAGAGCCTTGGGGGTGTTTGGGTTTAAAAAGTAGCTGAGATCTAGAGTGTTCTAAGGCTTGGTTATAGGCTTTTTTGAGGCAAGATCTGCTATAACCCCTTGCTAGGAGTCGATTTTGGAGACCCTCTGCTTCTTTTTTGAACAGAGTGTCATTTGAACAGTTTCGCCGAAGGCGCAAGTACTGTCCGTAGGGGATCGAGTTCTTCAGTGGAATCGGATGAAAACTCTCAAAATGAAGAACCGTATTCCCAGCAGTCGTTTTTCGAAACAGAGTGCTGGAAAGGTGTCCATCCCCGGTGACTGAGATGGAGACATCTAGGAAGGTGACGCTGTGGAAATTGTGGGTCATCGTAAACCTCAGGTTACGGTCGTTTACGTTAATTTTGTGAAAAAATTCGAGTAGTTTGGTCTCAGGTCCCTCCCAGACGACGAAGACGTCATCGATATACCTCAGCCATTTAGTTATATGGCTGGTGTACTCGACAAGGCCCTCGTCGTCCAGGAGGGACTTCTCCCACTCCCCCAGGTACAGGTTGGCGTAAGAGGGGGCACAACAGGTCCCCATAGCCACACCTGCACCTGGAGGTAGTGGGAGTTATCAAAGCAGAAATGATTGTAGTGCAATATATAGTGTAGCCCCGTCAAGATGAATCTGGCCAAAGCTGGATCGTATTGGGAATGCTTTTGCAGGGCCCTTTGTACAGCATCCAGACCCTTAGAGTGGGGAATGCTGCTGTACAACGCCTCAACATCAATGGTTACCAGAATCGCATTTTTAGGTATCCTAAGATCATGAATGAGTTGTAGAAATTGTATGGTGTCTTTGACAAACGAGGGCAGGGACAGAACAAGAGGTTGCAAGTGTGCATCTATGACCCGGCTTAGATTTTCCGAGATAGCTCCATTGCCAGAGACAATGGGGCGGCCTGGGGGTTTTGTTGGATTTTTATGTATCTTGGGTAGACTATAAAAAGTAGCTACCCTCGGATGTGCGGTTCTAACATATTCATAGATGTCTTTAGTGATTTCTCCTCTATAGAATGCACGGTCAATCATATTGTAAAAGGTGATATTGTATTGATTGATGTTAAGGATTGAGATAACTTTATACCATTCTTTGTTCTTTAGTATGTCAAGACACATTGAAACGTAGTCGTCATTATTCATGACGACTACGTTGCCCCCTTTATCAGAGGGTTTTATCACAATGTCAGGGTTTTTTGTGAGGCGTTGGAGGGCCAAGTTTTCTTCGTTAGAAAGATTGGCCGGTTTAGACTGAGTTCGCGATAATTTGCATATATCGCGAATTGTTTGCCTTAAAAATATTGCTACATTAGGATTAATGCTAGATGAGGGAAAGGTAGTAGAGGCCTTTTTGAACATGGTTAGGGGATTTTGGGTCGACTTGTCAGCCTCCTGCAGTAAGGCGTCCAGATCGATTTGGTCTATGAGATCCACTGTGTTGTTTTCCTGATAAAGAAGAGTTAGGTCACGTAAGGCCCTACATTCCCTCATACTGAGGGGAGACCCATCCACAGCGTCACCTTCAGAGTCATTCTTCGCATGCAGGTATTTAAGTAATAACCTCCGTGCAAAGAGTTGTAAATCAGTAACTGTTTCGAAAACGTCAAACTGTTGTTCAGGGCAAAAAGTTAGTCCACGGGATAGAAGTTGCACTTCGCTGGGTGAGAGGTTGGTGGAGGATAAATTAACCACACTTAGGTGGCTTGTTGTATTCGCACCACAAAGGGGTCCAAACCTTTGCCTATTTTGTTGGTTTGTGGGGACATAGGTCCCCGAGATGGGTTTAAAGCTTTTTGTGAGGCTACTTTATTTGGGCCAATGGAGGGGGTGGGATGTCTTGAAGGTTCCTGTGTGGATAGAATATTACTGTTTGATTCTAAAGAGGTTGACCTGTCCGCTTCCGCAGCACAATCTGCAGTCTGATCGGGCTGGGCACCTTGGGAATCAATTTGTACAGGAGCAATATCCATCGCCCGTTTTTTTGAGTCGTGCTCGGGGGAATTTCTAGAACTCCGATCCCTTTTCTGCTGGGCTTGTTTGCGCGTTTGATTACGTTGGGAGGAATTCTTGCGTTCAAGTTCGGAATCCAAAGATTTCCGAGCTTTGGGAGTTTGAGTATTCGTTTTATGTTTAAATTCACGACGTGGTTGGTTGTTAGATACACCCCCTTGATTTTTCCATCTATAGGCGTACCCCTCTAAAAAGGCATGCTTGTCCCTCCAAAATTGCGTTTCCTTATTATGCAAAATATTTTTATTAAAAGTTGAAAGATTTTCTTCCAGGCAAATTTGAGATTCAGCGAATAGGGGATGCTGGGCGTATTGGCTCAATGTTTGTTCCAGTTTACCAATAACGCAGTCTAAGAGGGCAATTTGTTTGTCGTACTCCCTGGACAGGATTAACATCATCTCCCTGGAGCACGACTTGAGATTGGCCTCCCATTCGGCCCTACATTCGTCACTTATTAGATCAACATTTGGAAAAATTTGGACACGTAGTCCAAAAGGATTAATTTGTTCCTTGAGGTATCTGCCAAAACTCTTAACATGCCAAAAGAGGGCAGATTTTCTCTCAAGCACCTTAGTTAATTTTTGGAATAGCGATGTGATGGACAGGGTTTTTTGATCGCCCTGTTCAAAGGAATTTTCGTACTGGGTCATTAGGTTAGCCCAATCATCCCCCGTGAATTTACTCATCTTGAATCAACAATTGCAAAGGATTAATAATCAAAAAACAAATACTCAAATAGCATAGAGAAAAAGGGGAAAAGGACATACACCAGGATCATGAATAACGCCTAAAAAAGCCAGTTCACAGTTCGTGTCTAAACTCGAGTGCCAGGAAGACGGGGGAGGGTGTTTAACCACCCAAAAAGAATCAAGCAACAATAAAAAGCACTCCCATGAGTGTAGACAGGTAGGCTGCACACCCCATACAGTGCATGAAAGAAACCAGAGAGAACCCCCTATCGGGGCTTTTAAACAGCCAATGGAGTACAATGAATAGTTGAAAAAATTGGATTTTATTAGTACAAAAAATATATATAAATAACATTAAAAGAAAAAATTCATAGAAATGAATACTGACTGTTAGAGTCAGGACACGAACTGAGTATGGCATACATATGCAACAGACAGCAACTTGCAGTGAAAACCAATGTGTGACACAATGTATGAAGGCAGCCTGTATTTCCCCAATTGTAAGCGTTTTAGATAACAATAAAAGCCTCTAAATGAAAACAAAAGGCCATACAGTATATGTGGGACAACAATAATTGTGTATAATAATCCTGACGCGTTTCGACCCTTCCCGGGTCTTCTTCAGAGGATGGCTGTCCACACTAAAAGAGAGGGGGTAACATATATCACATATCAAACATAGCATCCAATTTCCACAGTGCCAGAAACCAGGGTGAGAGGGGAGATGCTCGGGCCCGCGTCTCCTGAATGTGCCCACTAGGTGGCAGCACCATTGGTGGGCACCTCTTGCCCTGCCAGCGGCGTCCCGGATCCCTTCCGGACGCCGTGCTCACGCGCACGCACCTTAGTGCGCGTGCGCGTGACGTAGCGGCGCCTGCGCAGTTGCGACGGAGGCGTACGGGGATACCCGGAGGAGCAGTCCTCTCCGGAACGCCGGGGGGGTCACGTTGAGCACACAGCTGTGTTGCTCGCCTCCTCCCCCCCATTGTGGTTAGAGGCGGGGGGTGGGCTGTGGGGAGGGCGGCCACATACTTGCACCTGACGGGAGTCAGTCAATTGACACTCCTCATAAATAGAGGAAACCTCAGAGGCACTTTATTGGACTCTCTTTGATGCAGAGACGCCAGGCAAGGTGCTGATCTATTCATCAAAGTGGTAAGTGTACCCGTAATGATGGCAATGTGTTCATACATGCTGCCCAGCAATTCGTTTTTTGCTTTTTCTTTTTTGCAATTCATTCTTGACCCTGTCATTATTTCTTATCCTCAATTTAATTTTTGCAGAATAACGAATGTATCCACTCTGTTATTCAGTTCAGCTTGACTGGGTAATTAGCCCCACCACTACCCTTGCACTTGTCACTGTGTTGTTGATTTTTAGTGTTTTTGTCACGCTCACTTGTGTGTGTTTCAATCACCTGTTATTTCATTTTATCCACTGTCGCACCTCTCCTTCCTTCCCCTACATCACCTTTGAGTATCCCACACTTATTTCCACGCTGTATGTCACTCCCTTTCTTCCCCTTTACACCCTCACTTTCTTCCTCATCACCTTTCACTCCTTCCAGTCACTTATCACTTCCTTGTGTGCACCTCCCCTACGGCCCCCCCCCCCTTGTCCTCTTCCCCCCCTCCCCCCTCCCCCCCCTTCCCCCCCCCTCCCCTCTCCTCTATTTTGGTTGTTGGTTTCACATCCTCCCCCTTGCCCCACCATACACTGCAGCTTCTTTTCTTTTATCTCTCCCCTTGCTCACTTGTCCCATTCCTTGTGGTTTGTTGGTGCTTTTACCCTATCAATTTTCTGGCACATTTTGAAGTCGCATGGTGAATAATTGTCAGTAGGGCATTGGCTAATTTCCAGTTCAATCGCATTTCACTCACACCTCCCTTACTCACTCTTTTCTCCATTCTTTTCACTTTTTCCTCACATGCCTTTCCTTTCCCCTTCTTTCCGTCCCTTCTCTTCCCATGTTCCTTCCCTCCCCCTCCCCTTCCATTTCCCCCCCCCCCCCCTTTCTTCCCCCGCCCCCTTCTTCCCTTCCCCCCCCCTTTTTCCTTTCTCTCCTTCACCCTCTAGCAATGCCCTCCTGCAGATCCATGGACTCATAATACAGTAAGCACATTGAATTCCATGGTTGGTAAATTTCCCAACTATATGGTACGAACCAACTGACCCTTCAACATTTTCCATTTTTGATTTGTAGCATTAACGTGAATCCTACCCGGGTGCGGTTCTGGACTGCCCGTCTCGCCCCCTCCCTTCCCTCCCTCTCCCACATGGGGGGCTGGTAAGCGTGATCTCTCGCAAGGCTCATCTGGTCCATCACCCGTCCCTGGGGGAACTGGTCTGACACGGGGGAGACAGGGGAGCGAAGGAATAAGTGTATTCATCCTAAACATTTTGGCAATGCCAAGAATGACACTGTAGTGTCACAATCTCTGTGATAGGTAACTATACAATTTATTCAGTCACATTACAGGGTATGCCTGCATGGTTTCTGGCACTGTGGAAATTGGATGCTATGTTTGATATGTGATATATGTTACCCCCTCTCTTTTAGTGTGGACAGCCATCCTCTGAAGAAGACCCGGGAAGGGTCGAAACGCGTCAGGATTATTATACACAATTATTGTTGTCCCACATATACTGTATGGCCTTTTGTTTTCATTTAGAGGCTTTTATTGTTATCTAAAACGCTTACAATTGGGGAAATACAGGCTGCCTTCATACATTGTGTCACACATTGGTTTTCACTGCAAGTTGCTGTCTGTTGCATATGTATGCCATACTCAGTTCGTGTCCTGACTCTAACAGTCAGTATTCATTTCTATGAATTTTTTCTTTTAATGTTATTTATATATTTTTTGTACTAATAAAATCCAATTTTTTCAACTATTCATTGTACTCCATTGGCTGTTTAAAAGCCCCGATAGGGGGTTCTCTCTGGTTTCTTTCACTACCCAGTCTTTAGTTCCTCTATGGCAGTGCCAGTCAATCACCCTTGTAAGGTGTGCCGCTTGACAGTATTTCTGGAAGTCTGGGATGCCCATCCCTCCCTGTTCCTTCGGCCTAGTCAGGAGTGTGAATTTAATCCTGACTTTTTTGTGTGCCCAGAGAAAAGCCAGTAGGGCGGATTGTAGTTTTTTGAAAAATATCTGGGGTATTCTGACCGGCAGGGCCCTGAGGAGATACAGAAGTCTGGGCAACATCACCATCTTTAAGATTGCTGCCCTTCCGAACCACGAAAAGTAGCCCGAATTCCAGAGTTTTAAATCCTTCTCTATCTGCTGGAGTAAGGGGGGGAAGTTTGCCTCATATATCTGTGATATTTTAGGGGTCAGCCAGATCCCCAGATATTTCAAAGCTGTCTTTTCCCATTTAAAAGGGCAGTTTGCTTGTGTTTTATCTAGGTCCATAGGGGGTAAACTGATATTCATGGCTTCAGATTTTATTAAGTTTATTTTAAGGTTAGAAAGGTAACCATAGTGGGCAAAGGCTTTCATAAGGTTAGGGACAGTAATATGTGCATTTGTCACAAAGAATAATAGGTCATCGGCATATGCTGCCGTTTTGTATACCTTGTCTTTAATGGAAATGCCTTTGATTGCATTATCTTTATTAATCATACGGATGAATGGTTCCAGGGATAGAATAAATAATAATGGGGATAAGGGGCAGCCCTGCCTGGTACCATTCGCTATTTCTATTGTTTCTGATAAAGATCCGTTGATCCTTATCCTAGCTGAGGGTTGCTGGTAGAGGGATTTGATCCATGCCATCATGCGTGTGGGTATCCCCATGTGTGTGCAAGTCGCAAACATAAAGTCCCAAGCTACCCTATCAAAAGCCTTCTCCGCGTCCGTGGACAGGAGAAGGCTCTCGATTTTCAGGGTATGTGATGCTTGTGTAAGTAATAATGCCTTAATTATATTGTCTTTGGCCTCACGTCCCGGCATAAAGCCTACTTGTTCAGGTCCTATTATGGATGTCAGAAATGGTCTGAGTCTATTCGCTAGTATTTTGGCCAGTATTTTCATGTCTAGGTTCAGTAAGGAAATAGGTCTGTAGCTGGAGCAGTCTGTGGGGTCCTTATGTGGTTTGGGTATAACTGTTATGTGGGCAGTAAGTAAGTCCGGTGGTATGGTTCCTGTTCCTGTCAAGGAGTTAAATGTTTTTTTGAGTGGTTCTGTCAGTATATCCTTAAAAGTCTTGTAATATATGGAAGTGAACCCATCTGGCCCTGGGCTCTTTCCAGGTTTTAAGGCTTTGATAGTTTGTTGTATTTCTGCTGAGGTGATTTGTTCTTCTAGTATGGTAGCGTCTTCCTTTTCTAGTTGTGGTAGTCCACTCTTTGTTAAGTAGTCGTGTATAGCCTTTGTTCTGTCTCCTAGGATGTCTGACGGTCTGTGTTGTGCTGGTAAATTATATAGCTTGGAGTAGTACGTATGGAAGTGTTGCGCTATTTCTTCCGTTTTAACATCTAGGGTACCATTTGACCCTTTGATGCCCGGTATATGGTTAGAAGTGTTGGGTTCTCGTAGAGCTCTAGCCAACAACCTACCAGACTTGTCGCCTGCCTCGTAGTAAACTTTCTTTTTGAAGAATAGGAGACGTTTCGTTTTAGTCTCTAATATTTGTTGCAAATTTTTCTGCGCCTCTAACAAAGTAACAGCCGAGGATTCTGATAAGGACTGTTTATGAGTGGTCTCTAATTGTGTGATTAATTTTGTCAATTTCACAATCTCAGCCTCCTGTTTCCTTTTGCGTTGAGTCCCCATTCTTATCAGATCTCCTCTAATAGTACATTTATGTGCACCCCAAATCATTAGAGGATTCGCATCTGGGGTCTCATTTTGTTGAAAAAATTCTCTGAGCTTAGTTGTGATTTTGGGTAGTAATTCCATGTCCGTCAGAAGTGACGCATTTAGTCTCCAGGAGGTTGTATTGGAAAGGTGTGCGTTTCCTATTATTGTCATGGACGTGGGGGCGTGGTCCGAAATGGACTGGATTCCAATTTTTGCTTCAGTTATTCTACTTAAATCTCTTTGAGAGATATAAATGTGGTCTATGCATGAATAACGGTTATGCGGGATCGAATGGTGTGTGTAATCCCTGCCTGTCGGGTGAAGGAATCGCCAGGTGTCAATTAGTTGTAAAGATTGCAATTGCAATTTGATTTTTTTTAATATCTTATATGTGATACAAGATTTTCCTGTGGATGTGTCTACTAGTGGGTTGAGTGGAATGTTAAAATCTCCACCTAGTATTAGGCATCCTGATGTGAAACCTGTCAGGGCATTTATCATTCTTTGACCAAAGTTTACATGTGCCGAGTTGGGGAAGTAGACATTTGCGAGGGTAATGGGTGACCCTTCATATGTGCCTTTTAGGAAGACATATCTTCCTTCTGGGTCTATTAATTTGTCTGTTAGGTTAAAAGGTGCATTTTTGCTGATCAGGGTTGTAACTCCCTTTGTTTTGGCATTGTTGTTAGTGGAGTGTATAGCTTCTGTAAAATATGGGCTGGTCAGCTTTGGAACGTGGTTGGTTTGGAAGTGTGTCTCCTGCAGAAAGACAAAATGAGGCCTACCTTTCTTGAGTTCCCTCAAGAGTGTGGATCTCTTTTCTGGTGTGTTCAGCCCCCTTATATTATGTGATATGATAGTGGGACGTCGTCCCAAGGATGAATAAGCCATCTGGAAGACCAACAAGCACCCCTCGCTTCAGTATGTCTGTGGACGAGACTTCAAATTGGTTAAAGAACAACAGTCGATACAACAATGGTATAATATTAGATGAGGAGAGAGGTAGGTAACTAGATAAGGATGTGAGGTAGAAGATGGAAAAGGGGATCAGGTGAAAGAAAAAAGATGGTAGAGAGTACGGAGAAATAGTAATACCCTTCAGAGTATGTTCACCTACTCTGAAGTAATTAGTTAGTGGACTTGTGAACAAGAGATTGTATCTCGTCCTGCAAATGCCACTCTGTGGTAGCGTGTTAGGACTGCTCTCTGACGGTTGGGAAAAATGAGAGATAAAAAATTGGTTATCTGTATCTGTCGTCCAGAGAGAAAAGAGGAACCCGGCCTATAAAATCAAAGTGGTCCAGCCTGTGTGCAGTATCTGCACCCAGGTTAGAGTGTAGACATTATAACCCTGCAACTTAAATTAAATTTGGAAGAAAAAATAGAAAAAACTTAAAAACGTGAAGAAAAAAAAAAAAAAAAGAAAAAAAAAAAGGGGTGGGGCTGTTGGACATTATCCATATTGGTGTCCTATGTAACCCTTCGGCATTTTTTGGTTAATGGGATGTAGTAACTGAAATGCATTTCTACTATATAAATCAACACTCAGCTTTCTGCATTGTAGTGAAGCATAATCTAGCAAAGTGTCCAGCTAGTTTATAACTATAACTCTAAGCAAATACGTTCAGGATGATGTGTAGAATATGAGCCCAGATTTCTTGCAAGCTTCTCTTGTGGTTTCCGTTATTCGGAACTGATTGAACAGTTTTTGCCTCCTGTAGGAATAGTGAGTGTAACCCCAACAGTGGTCCGAAGACAACAATTAAACAGGGGGGGTAAATGTTCCTTGTCACTAGTAATCTTCTGTCAGAAAGGCATTATCAGATCTTTAAGTCAGAGTGTTCGCGACCAATTTCAGTGACTGATTTCTAGGTGCCGGGGTTATTTTTAGGTTTTTGTGTTTATATGTAGTCAGTTACCAGGTTTGTAATTCTCCTTGATCTTCATCTGATGTTCTGGAGGTGGATTGCTTGGCTTTGGGTGTTCCTCCCTGGGGAGTAGGGCCTCGATTGTGTTTCATTTTTTTGGACGATCTTTTATCCGGAGAGGTAAATGGGGATCTCTGTGTCCCTCCTTCTACACGTGGAAGGAGGAATTCTTGATACCACTCTGGTAGGGCAATAGGATCCATTTGCAGTGAATCAAAAAATGCCGGCAAATCTGTAGGAGTGCGGAGCACATGTTGTTTCCCTGCATGTGTCACACTGAGGGCGAAAGGGAATCGCCATGTATATTTTAAGTCCTGTGCCCTTAATTTATCTAGGAGGGGTCGCAGAGCCCTGCGGTTTTTTAGGGTAATTTGTGAGAGATCATGGAACAGCATGATCGTCTCACCGTTAAACACAATGCTGTCAATTCTCCTGGCTTTGTTCATTATTGCTTCCTTAAGAGGGAAGTTTTGCAGGCAGCAGATTATGTCCCTGGGTGGAGCGGTGTCAGGGCCCTTAGGCCTCAAGGCTCTATGAGCTCGTACAAAATCAATTGCTGTGTCCTCTTGCCTTTCTAGGAGGCTATTAAATACCCTCTGTAAAGCTGGTATTATTTGTATTGTGTCTACAGACTCAGGGATCCCTCTCACCCTAATATTACACCTTCTGCCCCTGTTGTCCAAGTCTTCCAGGTGTCTATTTATTTCAATCAGGTGAGATGAGTGTGTCAGCGCCACGTTTTCCAGGATATGCAGCCTTTTGTCTCTGTGTTTCCCATTCGTTTCTACAGTGGAAAGTTTTTCAGTCAGTACTAGCAGGTTTGATTTAAGATCTGTTATGGCTGCTGAAAAAGTGGATTTTATATCTGCAGCAAAGCCTGACATGTCCGCGTAGGTTAGGGGCTGGTTTGTGTGGGAATATCCCCTACCTGTGCCTCCTGTCGCGGATAAAGAATCTTCGCTGGAGTCCTCTTCCTCCTGCTGTGACCGCGCCATTTTGTTCCCCGCCATGCTGCCTCTGGAGATCGCTTGATTTTTGAAGAGATCTGTTATATTCCTGGCTGATGTGTTAATGTTGGATCTTTTCGATCGGGTCTGTGGGGTCTGGAGAAGCTTTTTGCCCATAGCTGGAACGCTGGAAGCAGGGTATCTCGCTTCAGGCCGGGATTCCTCACGGAGCTCTGCTAATGTGCGTCCGTCGCCATCGAGCTCCAAGCCACGCCCCTCCGTTATTATTTTTTTTAATAACATCACTGATTTGTTGCTGGATGTTTTGCAATTGGAGATTACACCCCATGATCTCCCCTATCAGTATCTGGGCACTTTCAGATGTAAAGCGTTCTGGATCCCTCACATCACGATCACCTAAAAAGAGATAAAAAAAAAAAAAAAAGTCTCAAAAATCTGCCACCAGCCATCTCTTTTACCTGAGTCTGTGGTCGCAGACACTCACCTGTGAGTGTTGGGGTAACTTGCCACACAAAACACACACAAAAATATTCTGGAGTAAAAATAAAAATAACATTGAACAAAGATCAGCCTTGGAAAAAATCCAAACATTAAAGGAAAAAAAAAGGCTTAAAAACAAAAAAAAAAACATAAAAAATATAAAACTGTCAGATGTGACAACTAATAACAATATATTGAGGGAATCCCACTAAAAAAAACACAAATAAAACTTTGTGAGAAGTGTGTGTGAATATGAGCATCAAAACTACTTAATTCTTGTCACATTATAAAGAAGAAGAGAGTGCGCTGTATTAAACCATTTTTTACATTGCAGCGTGACGAAAGTGCTGTATCCATTGCGAACGCTAAGTTTACCAGAACGAGCTGTCCCGTGTCGGAATTTCTTCTGAGCATGCGTGGCACTTTGTGCGTCGGAACAGGCCACACGCGGTCGGAATTGACGCGATCGGATTTTGTTGTCGGAAAATTTTATCTCCTGCTGTCCAACTTTGTGTGTCGGAAAATCCGATGGAAAATGTCCGATGGCGCCCACACACGGTCGGAATTTCCGACAACACTCTCCGATCGGACATTGTCCATCGGAAAATCCGACTGTGTGTACGGGGCATTAGTCCGTAGGGTTAAAATTTGATTTGGCCCACCCTTTGTAGCTATAACAGCTTCTGGGAAGGCTGTCCTCGAGGTTTAGTGTGTCTATGGGAATGGGGATGCCATTACAGTTCATGTGCGTATAAAGGCAGGCGTCCCAATACTTAGGACAATATATTGTATATTGCTTGTGACACTGAGCATGGCTATGGACTTAGGGCTGGTTCACACCACAGAGATGCAGACTACATGTATGAGGCTACCCGCTGGCTAAGTGGGTAGCAATTCCATCTAGCAGCACTGAGGTTGCTGGTTCAATTCCCCAACATGCTAATGCTTGTGTTGAAGTTTATATGTTCTCCCTGTGTGGGTTTCTCACCACAATCCAAAGACATGCATTTTATTTGTCTCCTGTCAAAATAGTCTCTAATGTAAGAAAGTTAGTTTTGGACTTTAGATTGGAAGCTCATTGCAGCCAGGGACTGATGTTGGTGTTTGTTAGCACTAATCATGCCCAGGGACTTGGACATTTAAAATTGTAAGGTTTACACTGCACAGGTACATATGCTTAGAAAACTGTTGCTTTGTTTATGTTCATGCAAATGGATTTCGATCATTGGCCGGTAGTTGGAGATTTGATGCACAAAGCCAAGGGCTAACACAGTTGCAAATAGTATTATGTGTTCCTGCTATTCAAGTGCAATCACTTTAGACACACATGAAGAGACAGATTGAAAGATACTGGTGGGCATGTGCTTCTATTGGGCGTGTGTCAGTGTGCTAACAATACAACCAATCTTATACATATAAAGGACGGCTGTATGGCGAGTCGTTTGGCCTAAGAAGGACAGTTTTTTTGCTGTGGTTTGTGGGGGAGAAGGAATGATATTGTGCATAATGGCAAATGCCCCACTAGAGCTGTTTGTTTGCTGAAATTCTTGTGCATTCTTTCCATCAAAAGTGGGTTTATGTGGCCATGCTGTCAATGTTGTGTGTGTAATGTTCCTGTCTGACCATGCATTCATGGTTTGGGAGTATCTGCTGACCTTCTACTCTTTGATCTCATTGCTTAATCATGTACACAGAAATGCAGCTTCCAGCCGAACATGGGCACCAATGTATGTGTGTGGATTGTGGGGTGGTGGTGGGTGTTAGTTTGAATATGTGCCTTTTTTAATAATATGTTGGAATGCTTTGTAAGAATAATGACTGTTAAGTATGTTTCTATAATCTTGCAGAAAAAAAATTTGATGTGGGTTGGTGGGTGAGTAGTGGTACTATGAAATGTGTTGCCTGTGTTGCACTGAAAGTAAGGATGTGTCCACTCTAAGGTTTAGACACATTTTAGATTGTAAGCTCCTATGAGCAGGGCCATTAAAACCAATTGCTAACTGTTTTGATAAATGTAGCACCATATATACTGTATCATTTTTTTATGCTTGTAAATTAATGTACATAATTTAGTTTCTGCTGGCAAAATAAAAGTACATTGTTGAGCTTGTTGTTTTTTTGTCTCTTTCCTTTCTTCTTTTTAATAAGTTTTGGGGGTGGTGGTTTTGGGGAAGTACAATATCTTTTTTATACCCATAGAAATTATAAGATATAATTGTGCACCAAATAACCTAATCTCTTCAGCACACCTGCAAATAAATGATAAAGGTGTTTAGGTGGAGTCTTTGTATATAACAGCTGTGGAGAATTGCAGGTAATGAATTCAGCTGGTGGATAGGCAGTGTTGTATGTGTCAGCCCTGGTTCACATTGGTGTGATTTGGCATGCAATTTGAAATGTCAAATCGCACACCAAATCGGTGGCAATTGCACCATCCTAATCAGTGTGGCAATTTCCAAAAGTAGTTTCTGTACTACTTTTGGTGACTTTGGGTGCGATTTCCATTGTCATCTGTGCAGAAACTTTACACAGACATTGCTTCAAGTCACGGCAAAGCTGTGCAATTTTAAGGTCGCACAAGTGCAAATGGGGCCTAACTCAAAGGTGTTATCAAATAATCTCATTAGGTTACTTTCACACTTGGTTGACTTTTCATGCAGCTTTGGACCTCAGAGTCACATGAAAAGTTGCCTCCCATGATTTCCGTTCATATCTATGCAATTTCACTCATGTTCACATACAGTAGGTGACCGCGATATTGTGTCAATCTCGCCACAGTTATCGGTGAGATTTGACACCTGCGAGCCCCGTCGCGGGAGCCAGCGCGACGGGGCTCGCAGGTGTCAAATAGAGGTGTCAAATAGATATATAGAGATTTCTCTATCTATCACCATCACCCCTTAGTGAACTTAAAAACTGCAGCCGTTGCTAGTCTTTACAGCAATCAACACTTCCTGGAGAGTCGAATGCCTTTGTTCCTGACACGTGTTGTGGACCCAACCCCTGCATCACTGCTGAAACGTGTAATAAAGGTTACATCACTCTGCTGAGAGCCTGACCTCCCGCTGATCCATCCATCCACACCAAGGTCCCTGACATTCCATCCCAGTCTCAATCTTGGTTTTTCGGTGGTCTGGAGCAATCAGATTTAACAGCTTACTCAGACCCTCTGTAACAGGGGGTCATGAGTTTCTGGTAAGCGGCCAGTCACTCTGTATGTGGTGGTGGACTTAAGAACCTTGTCCTCATGCAGCAGGACCTCCATTCCAATTTAATCAACACCTGGGTGTTATATTTTTCACATGGACTCACACTAATATTTTTCCCACTGTTGCACATTAAGATTGCACTTTTTGATGATTGATTTATTTATTTGCTATTTATTTATTTATATAATGCCAATTCATATAATATATAATTTCCATGTTTACACATTTTTTTGGATTGTATCCCAAAGGTGAACTGATTGTCACTTGTAAGCACATCTGTTTCTCAATAGCGCGATTCAATAGTTTTATATTATATATTTTATGTGTTTTTGTTACATATAGGAATCCACAGCTTTTTTTGATTTAAATTTTATTGATTACACAAATTCACTTATGCGCAGTTAATTCCCCCCTTTTTCCTGATATGTCAATACTCAACATTTGATTCTTAGTGCTGTACTGTTTTCACTTTATTCATTTGCACAATTTTTGTTAAGATTGTAGTGCTGGCTACTATTGTTTATTTATGTGTATAGCGCAATATTTTTATATTAATTTCTTGTAAGTTGGTGTAGCTTCACTATCCAGTCAGTCTTGATCAAACTGTAGTGCTTTGATACAGTGCAACAAAGTAAATGGTCAAGACTCTAATGCAGGGGTCTCAAACTGGTGGCCCTCCAGCTGTTGCAAAACTACAAGTCCCATGAGGCATTGCAAGGCTGACAGCCCACGAGACATTACAAGCATGACTCCCACAGGCACAGGCATGATGGGACTTGTAGTTTTGCAACAGCTGGTGGGCCCGCTAGTTTGAGACCCCTGCCCAAACGAGACCTTGCTGCTAGGCTATCATTTTAACAACATTCGTCCAATGCGATTATTTGTGATTTTTATCATTGTTTAGGTATTTTACCCACCTATAATGGATGAAAGGTTAGCCTTCTCCATTTATAGATCGCTTTTCATTCAAGAAAGATATAGCACCACTTCTAAGAACAAAAAATGAGAGGACCAAGTATTTCTGTATCTGAATTCTAAATCTAGGTGGTACTATGAGCTAAAGGGTCCTTAAGTCTTTCCAAAATCCCTCCCACTGGCCAGTGTGGTAAACACGGTGGCCCAGAGCCCTGTTTGGATAAAGGGTAAAGGGCGTTAGTCCCCAGACTAAGTCATGAGTTAGGGTGGTGTTGCCACTTTAAGTGGAGGGTAATAAGGTTGTGGCCAGCAGCCTCTCATCACTATGCAGTATGGTATGAAGCTTTCTCACACCCTTTTGATGACCAGAACCTGTGGTGTTGCAGCATCTCTGAACTTTGCAGTGACAATACAGCATCCATGCGTTTTGGCTAATGTTCAAAACGACAAAGTCTCTGACCCAGCAGCACCCTCCAACAGTTACCTCTCAATTCCCACGTGAGCCTGCCCCAAGCCCTGGCTTTTCCTTCTTTTTCCTCCTTTCTGTAGCATCCTCCTGAGACCTGTAGTCCTATATAATTCTCCACTTAAGGCTGTCTACTGGGGACTACATCTCCCAATATTTTAAACCCATCCCCATCGGTGGGTTTTAGGCTGCCCTTTAACCAATCACAGTGTCTTCTGTATCCTGGACAGTGGACAGAGCTCTACTCGGGTGGCTGGGGCTTCAATTGTAGCCCTGTCACAGTGCCAATGTCCTCTCACTCCCCCCTCTCCCAGTATGACTGCTCCTCTGCTCACTGGCAGCTGGCGAGAGGTAACAGCTGTAGTGTGCAGGATGTTTTGGGAGCTGTCACAGGACTGGTCCAGGAGGCTGCATCTTGGCAGCACTGCAAACCAGTTACAATTAGTGTTAGAGTTTACAGCAAAAATACAACTTGAATGTAGAAGCCAAAAAAATCTATTGGTCGGACAACTCACAGATTTAGGATAGTGCTTGCCAGGTTTTACACTGGAGATTGCTCCACAAACAAAAACTTTTTTTGTGATTTAAAAAATCCTTTGTGCACAAGTTTCACATCTAAAAGTGTCAGAAAATATTTTCTAGCTAAAGAAAATGTTCTGTATTATCTCACTCACACTTGTGTGCAATGTGTACTATCATTTAATTGTCTTTTATGGAAGAATAGTCAAGCAAAAAGTTCAGTTTCCTCACAATGCCAATTCTTACTGAAGTTTATATGGTTTTCTCAGGAAAGACCATTGACTCAAGTTTACAAATTTAATGAGCCGATGGGTGGTTTTAGAAAGTGAAATTAATTTGTCCAGACTATTTGCCAGGCAGAATATGATATTGATTTGCTAGTCTCCTTAATGAAAACAAAGGGGAGACTTTTTTTGTTTTCAATTAATGGGGAATAAGTTAAGGTATGTTTAATCATGTACATGCTCTAAACTACAACTAAAAGCAAATCCATAGTTGTTTAATATCCTTTGTAATGAATTTATATCAGAAAAACAGTTTGTTGTTAAAAATCCAATCTATGAATTTATACAATCTTTCATGTGACACCATCCAGCTTCATAGCTCACTGCCTTACTTAAGTACATCCTGCTAAGAAACATATAGATATTTTGTGCTAAACTCCTTAATGCATGTGAAAATATCTATCACTTAGTCTTTCTATATATGGACCAAGCTCAATTATAATAATTGGTATACTGATTCTCTGGTCAACATTTTTAATGCAATGCAAAATTATATCTGTAAGCAGCAAAGAGTAAAAACAAGCACAAGAATCTCAAAGGATAAACACAAAACCTGTAAAAGGTTATTTCTCTTAACAAGGATAGAAAGCAAATGCTAAATTACCGTACACTTACATAAGTTTACAATGTTTCGCATTAACAAGGCTAAGCTAGTTATTTCTTGTAGACATAATGCTAGGTCCAGTTTGATGAAGGATTGATAATGTCATAACTCATTATATAAATTAATAAATTCCATGCTTAGGTGTAGGCTGAACTGCAGCCTCCCCTTAGGGGCTCCAAAGTTGGGGCACCATCAGTCTAAATAATATATATAAGTGTAGGAGTAAGTGGCGCTGCCCGTCACCTGAAGAATTAACCTCCTGTGTGAGTCACTCCTCTCAGGTGAGCGTGCAATTTAACCAAGTGACATTCAGTGTAATAAATCAATATTTAAATTTGACGTAATTTAGGGGTTCTCACGCTATATCCTATACCAAAAAGGTGTATATATTTAGTGGTCTATTGTGTGTAGGTTTCAGCTAGAACCGTGTAAATAAAAACATCAAATTCAATGTACAAAACGCAATATGCGTGAAACACATCAAAGTTCATCAGAAAAATAGGAGGGATACCTCCTGAGTAGGGATGGGTGAACGGTTCGGCCTGAGCATAAGTTCGGGCCGAACTTTGGTTGTTCGGATGTTCGGCGAACAATGTACATTATGCAGTGTTCACCCAAGCCGTGGAACCCCCGTTAAAGTCTATGGGACACTAAAATGAAAAACCAAAAGTGCTCATTTTAAAGGCTTGTATGCAAGTTATTGTCATAAGAAGTGTTTGGGGACCCGAGTCCTGCCCCAGGGGACATGTATCAATGCAAAAAAAATTTTTAAAAAACGTCCATTTTTTCGGGATCAGTGATTTTAATAATGCTTAAAGTGAAACAATAAAAATAAAATATTTTTTTAAATATCATGCCTGGGGGGTGTCTATAGTATGCCTGTAAAGTGGCACAGTTTTCCTGTGTTTAGAACAGTACCACAGCAAAATGACATTTCTAAAGAAAAAAAAGGCAATTAAAACTGATTGCTGAATGAATTGTATAGTCTTGGCAATATAGATAAAACTCTTTGAAAAAAATGGCATGGGTCCTCCTCCAGTCCATTACCAGGCCTTTTGGGTCTGGTATGATAGTAAGGGGAATCCCGAACCAAAAATGTAAAAATAAATTGCGTGGGGGTCCCCCCAAAATCCATACCAGGCCCTTCAGGTCTGGTATGGATTTTAAGTGGAACCCTGCGGTAAAATAAAAAAAATGGCATGGGGGTCCCCCAAAATCCATACCAGACCCTTATCCGAGCACGCAAACTGGCAGGCCGCAGGAAAATAGAGTGCCCCCCCTCTGAACCGTACCATGCCCTCAACATGGGGAGGGTGCTTTGGAGTAGCCCCCCAAACCATGCTGATGGGGACAAGGGCCTCATCCCCACAACCCTTGCCCGATGGTTGTGGGGGTCTGCAGGTGGGGGGCTTATCGGAATCTGGAAGCCCCCTTCAACAAGGGGACCCCCAGATTCCAGCCTCCCCTCCTATGTGAATTGGTAATGGGTACATGGTACCCCTACCAATTTACAAAAAAAAGTGTAAAAAATTGTAAACAACAATTCCTTTATTAATAAAAAAATGTCCTGTGATGTAGATCCATCTCACGCCGCCCGACAAGATGAAAAAAGAAAAAAAAAATGCAATAGCTCCGCCTCCATGGGAGGCTCCTGCCGAGTGATGCTTCTTCTCTGTTATATAGCTAAGGGCGGGGCCACTCGGTAATGTAAACTGGCAACTCCACCTTCCACTGACATCACATGGCATCAGAGGGGGGCGAGGTCCCCTATGCCTTTTTTTTAAATTTTGGGGCAGGGTTCCCCTTATAATCCATACCAGAGCTGAAGGGTCTGGTATGGATTTTGGGGGGACCCGTATGCCATTTTTCTTTTTTGCCGCAGGGCTCCCCTTAATATCCATACCAGACCTGAAGGGCCTGGTATGGATTTTGGGGGGACCCCCACGCCATTTATTTAAAATTTTGGCGCAGGGTTCCCCTTTGGAGGGGACCCATATGTATTTTTTTTTTTTAGCGGAGGGTTCCCCTTAATATTCATACCAGACCTGTAGGGCCTGGTATGGATTTTGGGGGATCCCCACGCAATTTAAAAAAAAAAATTGGTTCAGGGTTCCCCTTAATATTCATACCAAACCCAAAGGGCCTGGTAATGGACTAGGGGGAGGCTGTTTTTTTCAATGAGTTTTATCTATATTGCTGAGACCCGAAAATTAATTATAGCCACGATCAGTTTTAAATGACTTTTTTCCCTTTAGAAATGTCATTTTGCTGTGGTACTGTTCTACTGTAAAGTGGAAAACTGCAGCACTTTACAGGCATATTGTAGAAACCCCTAGGCATGATATTTAAAGGAATATTTCATTTTAATTATTTCACTTTAACCGCTTCAGCCCTGGAAAATTTTACCCCCTTCCTGACCAGAGCACTTTTTGCGATTCGGCACTGCGTCACTTTAACTGACAATTGTGTGGTCATGCAACGTTGCACCCAAACAAAATTGAGGTCCTTTTTTTCCCACAAATAGCGCTTTCTTTTGGTGGCATTTGATCACCTCTGCGTTTTTTGGGACCATTGACATTAATACAGCGATCAATGCTATAAAAATGCATTGATTACTGTAAAAATGTCACTGTCAGTGTAGGAGTTAACACTAGGGGGCGATTAAGGGGTTAATTGTGTTCCCTAGTGTGTGTTCTAACTGAAGGGGGGAGGGGACTGACTAGGGGAGATGACAGATCGCTGTTCATACTTTGTATGAACAGAGGATCTGTCACTTCTCCCCACAGAGTGGCCACCAGAGGGAGTGAAATAACATAATGGCGATTCGCGCAGTCGAGCCATGTTGCTGCAGTACAACTGCGGCGGCTGGTCGGCAAGTGGTTAAGCATTATTGCTGCTCCTGAAAAAAAGGCAGTTTTTAGAACTTTTTTTGCATTAATACATGTCCCGTGGGGAAGGACCCAGGTCCCCAAACACTTTTTATGACAATAACTTGCATATAATCCTTTAAAATGAGCACTTTTGATTTTTGTTGTTTGTGTTTGTCCGAATGTTTCGCCTGTTCGCATGCATATATATATATATATATATATATATATATATTTATATAACTTTAAATAAATATGAAAATAAAAATGAAAATGAGAATACAGTCCAGAGTCTTTATAGTGCAAAATGGCAAAAAAGTGACGTGCTGATTTTCAAAGTGACTGGTGCATGAATTTAACCCCAACTCTTGTGCAAAATAGTGAAGTGACTTCCGTGCTCTCCTTCAGATCCCCACTAACCAGATCCTAGCACCCCTGCAGGGGTAAAGCGCATATAGTGAGTGTGTGGCAGTTTCCAGAGCGATCACCTCCTTTTTGGCACATGCAATCTTGGGGTATCCAGATCCTTGTCTCCCTTTAAGGATGAGGCGTTTGCACTGGATATGGTTCCAATAATCCCCTCCTTCATGTCTCCGGTAGATTATCCTCATATATGGAAGAGACGAACACTCATAGTGTAAATGTGAATCGGTGGTTTATTTTAAAAATATATAATTAAATGCAAGTTTGTTAAGTAAATAGATACTAGCATGGACCGAATTACAGTCTGAGCAATTCAAGCTGGCGTGCGTTCCACATACCGGAACTTTGCAAATCTGAAAGGACGAGTGTGTGTTCCAAGCTCCGCCTTACGCGTTTTGATCATAGGACTTCGTCTGAGGCGGTGCCATCTTGGTACACCTCACGTCTCTTATAGTGAGCGGTCATGCAGGGTCCACCCCCTGTGATTGGGTTAATGGGGCCGGGACTTATAATTATCATATATGTGCTTCGTATATGCCATACGGATCCCGATGGGGAAATACTCCAGTCCTGCAGTGCAAGATAGTTTCGCTAAACTGCTTACCATTCGGGATCACGCTCTTTCCATACTGTGTGCCCCCTGTGGTCAATCTGAGAATTACTACCTGTATTTCCGCTCTCCCATTACAATACAGATATTATCTGGTAAAACTAAAATCCTCTAAAATCATACAATTTAAGCCCTAGGAGGGAACGAGTGTTTGCACTGCTTAAACCTATATTAAACAATGGGTGTTTGTCACCCTATTATACTGGACATCCAGTGAAAGTATATGTTTTTTTATATATATGTTCTTTTTGCTTATCATATATATATACATTTTAAATGCAGTGTTTCCGTATATGCACATGCCCACATATATATGCTGTTACAGTAGTGTGTTCTTTTTTTTTTTTTTTTTTTTTTTATAACCAGGAGTGCTTTATTGTAGAGAATAATATATACAGTATGATAAATTCACATTTAGTGTGTTACAAAGTTACACTTATTACATTGTTGTCAGTATTTCACATAGTACATCCATCCATAATTAGCTATCAAGTATTCCATATTCCATCATCAAGAGTTATACAATGCTCAGTCTATTGTTCAGAGATATGGTCCCTGAGTGAGAGGAGGGGAGAATACAAGAAAGAGGAGAAGAATGGAGGGACCAACAAGGAACAAGAGATAAGGGGTGGGGGGGAGGCCGAAGAAACAGAAGGGAACAGGAGACAGATTGATAGATCTCATGGCTCTGTTATTATTTTCCTATTGGTTAGATCGATGTCCATGTCGACCACACTTTGTCGAATTTCCATGGGCACCCACGGTTGATATACGTCAATTTATACAACGGGAGGGCAGCATTGACTTTGTTTTCCCATGTAGCTATATCTGGGGGGACAGAAGAGGTCCATTTACACAGTATTTCCTTCTTAGCGTAAAACAGCAGATATGAAATTAGCAGTTTGTTATGATGTGATCGCTGGTCATCATCATGAATACCCAGTAAAGTCAGTTCAGGCGTCATAGGCACATTCAATTCAAGGCGAACATTTAACTGGTCAAATACTTCCGCCCAGAAGGTCGACAACATAGGGCAATCCCAGAACATGTGCAAGTATGTGCCCGGGTGTGTCAAACATCTGGGACAGTGTGAATCTCTATCAGGGTATATTCTAGACATACGTACCGGGGTGAAGTAAACCCTGTGGAGAAACCTTGTTTGTATGAGTTTATCACCTGCAGCTATGACCAGCTTAGGGCTTTGTTCGAGACTATCCTCCCAATCTTCCCTCCCTAGTGCTGGTATATCAGCCTTCCATTGTTCCCAGAGTCTATCCATTTTCAAACTATCAATTGGGAGCAAAATACCATATAAAGCCGAGAGTGGCTTCTTCAGATCCGCACAGGACAATAGATTCTCCACGGGGTCTAATTGTAGAACAGGCGGCGTGGGGAATTGGGCCCTGGCCGCATGTCTCAGCTGAGCATAACGGAAGAACATCCACCCAGGCAAACATATCCCTTAGAGTCTTAATACCGAATCTCACCCATACCTGAGGATCTGGTATTGATCTAAAGTGGGGCAAGTTAGGGTTTCCTCAGAGAAGCTGGACCGGAGACCAGCGACCCGCCAGGAGGAACCTGCATCGAGCCGCAATCCAGACCCTTATCGTCGCCCTAGTCGGGGCAGGGAGATCTCTATAGGCCCCCACTCCTCTATACACCAAATTTTGCAATTTCTGTAGTGAGCCCAGCCAGGCTGCTTCTACACAGACCGCGACATTAGACCTCTTTGCCTCAAACCTCCAGTATGCAGTAACCAGCATTGCTGCCCAATAATAAACCCCAAAATCAGGAAGGGCCAAGCCCCCCAGGAGCGTCGGTGCGCGTAATGTGGATTTAGCCAGTCTTGGTACGGTCCCATTCCATATAAAAGTGGTGATGCATCTATTTCCTGAAAAAAGGATACCGGTATCCAAATCGGACTGTTCCGGAAAATGTAGTTGAATTTGGGTAGGATGATCATTTTGAGAATATTTATACGGCCCAGTAAATTCAAAGAAAGTCCGGACCAAGACTGGCATTTCTCCCGCAGGAGTCGAAGCAAGGGGAGCACGTTCAAATTATAATATTGACTGACTTCTCTAGACACTTTAACCCCAAGGTACTTGAACTCTCCAACCCACTGCAAAGGTGCATAGCCGTGCGTGACCTGGGGCTGCTTATCTAGGGGGAAGAGGACCGACTTAGTCCAATTAATATGATTGCCCGACAATATTCCAAATTTATTGAATAGTACTACAGCGGCAGACAGTGATGGGCCAGGATCATTCAGGTAGAGCAGAGCATCATCCGCGTAGAGGGATATTTTCTCCTCCAGGCTGCCAACCCGAATCCCCCGAACCGCCTGAGACTCTCGAATCAAAATTGCCAAGGGCTCCAAAGCCAGGGCAAACAGACTAGGAGACAAAGGACAGCCCTGACGAGTACCCCTGTGTAAGGAGAAGGAATCTGACAATCGGTCATTACTATGTACCCTAGCTCTCGGTGCTCTGTAGAGTAGTCATATCCAGCGTAAAAAGTTGGGGCCAAACCCAAAGTGTTGTAGCGACCCCCAGAGATATGCCCACTCTACAGAGTCAAACGCCTTTTTGGCGTCAAGGGAGGCGATCACCCGAGAACCAGCCGTGTCATGAGGGAGTGATAAATTTTAAAAAAGGCGTCTGATATTTATGTCGGTACCTTTTCCCGGCATAAACCCTGTCTGATCGACGTGGATCAATGTGGAAATTACCGACGATAACCGGTTAGCTATTATCTTTGCCAAGATTTTTGCATCTACGTTTAGCAATGATATGGGCCTAAATGATGCACAGTCCTGATGGTGAGAAATGGGCCCTAGAGGTATACACTTCCCTGAAAAACTCCAGGAACTCAGCATTTATGTCCTCCGGAGAGGACAGCAGCTGTCCATTGGCATTCCAGATACTAGCTATGTGAGTGGAGGCCATCTGGTTCTTTGCTAGCCACGCCAGCAGACGCCCATGTTTATTTCCATGTTCTTTTTTTCTTTTCTTTTTTTTTTAATTTAAATCCTCTTTATTGAAAAGAAACATTTCACATTAAAAAAGGCAGATAAGATCACATTCTGGTGACTGACATAACCAGCATTTGCATAGTCCTCAACTTTTACCATATTTATACAGCAGTCCACAAAAAAGGCAAGGAGCATGAACATCAATAAAATACCCTCCTCTACCGGAGGGACATACAAAAATTTTTCCCCTTTCTTTTACTCCCTTTCCCTCCCCCTCCCCCCGCCATCGCACCCCCCCCCCATCCCCCCAACCCCCTTAAACCTCATTCTCCCTCACCATTCATCCTGTGCTTCTCCCACATCACCCAATCCTTCCATATTTTCTCAAATTTTTTGTGATTACTTCTTTTCTTATATATAAGTTTCTCTCTACTGACTTCCTCCTTCACTTCTTTCACCCATTCTTCGACCGCCGGGGGTTCTTTTCTCTGCAAATTCTTGGCTATAAGCTTTTTCCCTTGAAACAGGCACCTGACTATTGCGGTCTGTGTATCTCTCGCGGGCTGTTGCTCCTCCATTAGGCCTAGTAGGCAGGTCTTAGCACCCATACTTAGTGATGTCTTAAAAATACAATTTATCCTGTCCACAATACTTTTCCAATAACTATACAGTTTGGGGCAACGCCAGAACATGTGTAATAGATCTCCCCTCTCTCCTCCACACCTCTGGCACCCCGAGTCTTCCCTCCTCCCCATCCTAAACAGCTTTAATGGTGTAAAATACACCCTATATATCAGATATAAATGCAACACTACCTGTGATGGAGAGAGGGAAACCCTGGGCCCAGATGACAATACGTACTCCCATTGACTGTCCGACATTTTCCCAACCTCATCCTCCCATTTCTTCCTATTTTTGTCCTCCGCTCTATCCCCCTGTATCGAGATTCTTAAACTGCTGTACATATCAGAAATCAGACCTTTCGTGGAATCTGAGTCGACCGGTTTTCTCACAGAAATCATGTCGCTCCATAGTGGCTCCTTACCGTTAAATTGTGCGTCTAGAGCATGCCTTACCTGCAAGTATCTGTAGAATGAATGGTTGGGGATCGCGAATTCAATCGCTAGTTCCTGGAATGTTTTTAATCTCCCAGCCTTATAAAGCTGTGAGAGATAATGGATGCCCTGCCGATCCCACTCCTCAATCTTCCCCATTATTTTCACTTCATTAAGCTTGCTATTATCCCACAGTGGGGAAAACTCAGAGAAATCTACATAGCCCATTATTCTTTTGACCTTGGTCCAGCTCTTGACCATCAACTGGGTAGTGGGACATCTGGTGATAAAGGAGTCCGCCTCCAGCGCTTCTACTATGGTGTCATGGTTAGTGTCACCTAGAAGTACGTTATTCCCTGTTACCCCTTTCCCGGGCCTATTACACCCTCCCATATGCTGGACCTGTGATGCCAAAAAATAACATCCCGGATCTGGCACTCCCAGTCCCCCCTTCTCTGCCGGTCGCCGGAGCGTCTGCAAGCCGATCCTTGCTGCACCGCCTTTCCAAATCAGCTCTCTGAATAAGCTGCCCATTTTGTTGAACCAACGTTTAGCAATCCAAACAGGTGAATTATGTATAATATATAAAATTTGCGGCATCCAAACCATTTTTATCAGGTTACAGCGCCCGGCGACCGACAGAGGCAACCGTCCCCACACCCGACATTTCTGTTTAAGTTTTTTCATTAATGGGACTAGATTTTCTGCAATATATTGTTCTGGATCCCTTGAGATATTGATCCCCAGGTATTTCAGCTGATTGACTACCTTAATTTGTGGGGTTTGATACGGAAGGGGCTCCGTCAGGGGGTCTATAGGTAATATTGCTGACTTTTCCCAATTAATTTTTAACCCGGAGAAATGGCCAAAGTCTTCAACCATCCCCATGGCCGTCCTTAATGAATCCTGCGTGTCCCCTAGGAACAACAAAATGTCGTCTGTGTACATTGCTATTTTCTCCTCTCCCCTCCTTCTTTTAAACCCCTGAACCCCCTGGGACGCCCTTATAGCCACAGCCAACGGCTCCATTGCCAGAGCAAACAGGAGGGGCGACAAAGGGCACCCCTGCCTGGTGCCCCTTCTTAATTGGAACCATTCTGAGCATTCTCCATTGACTCTAACCTTTGCCCTTGGCCTGTCGTATAAGAGGCTCAGCCAATTAACAAAGCTGGGGCCAAACTGGAGTTCCGCCAACACCTTCCAGATATAATGCCACTCCAGGCAATCAAATGCCTTGGTGGCATCTAACGAAAGGAGTGCTCTCTTACCGCTATTCGCCGTGGGGATCTGCATATTTAAATATACTCGTCTTATGTTCGTACTTGTAGCTCTGTCCGGGATAAACCCGGTTTGATCTGTCTGGATTACTCTTGAAATTATTTTCTTTAGCCTTGTTGCCAGGGCCTTTGCCAGAATCTTCACGTCCGAACATAACAGTGATATCGGTCTATATGATGCCACCTCTAACGGGTTTTTCCCCTCCTTCAGCAACATTATTATAATGGCTTCTGTCATTAAGACTGGCAAATTACCGTCCTTCCCAGTGCCATTTAGTACTTCCAAAAGCATGGGGAGCAAAAACTCCCCATACTTTTTGAAAATTTCTATGGGTAAACCATCGGGACCAGGGGCCTTCTGGTTCGCCATGTCTGCCACAGCCCTTTGTAATTCCCCAAGTGTCAGAGGGGCCTCCAACATTTCCCTATCCTCTCTCGTGAGCGGGGTTAGCTTAAGCTGACCAAAGAAAGCTGTCATTTCCCCCACCACATCTTCCTGTGCCGAGCTATATAGATTTTTAAAGTACTCCCTAAACTCTTCTAATATTTCTGGGTTAGTATTTTTTATTGTTCCCTCTCTTCCTTCTATCGCTGGTATGGAATTCGGAGGGCCATTGGCCTTTATGATCAGGGACAGGGTCCTCCCGACACACTCCCCCTCACAGGCAAACGTTCGTTTTTGAAATAACCTTTTCCTCTCTGTCTTTTCCAGGACTATTCTACTATACTCGTTTTGTCTCTCTACCCATGCCTCGTATCTGGATGGGGTTGGATCCTCAACGTACCGTTCTTCCGCTCTTATAACACTCTCTTTAACTTTTAGTTCTTCTATCTGTGATTTTTTCTTAGTGTGGGATATTTTTTGAATTAGGATCCCCCGGAGGAAAGCTTTCAGGGCATCCCAAACTATCCCTAATGGAGCTGTGCCTATATTCAACTCTGCAAATTCCACCAACCTCTCCATCACAGTACCCGCGTCCTCAATAATCTCGAGCCAAAAGGGGTTTACTTTCCAGTCACCCTTATTAATGCCTCTCTCACCTTATTTCCATGTTCAAATATTTTTTTCTTTGTAAATAACATAGATTTTTGGGTCTGCTCAATATTATGTAGAGAAAGATCGCACAGGGTACTCTGCCATAGTTGGTAGTTGGTTTCAGTAGGGGATTGTATATATCCTGTCTCACATCTAGCGGCCTTCTCCTCCAAAGTCTCCCGCAGCCTAGAAGCCTCTTTCTGCAAAAAGGATATGCGGGCAATGTATTCCCCCCTTAGCCGGGATTTAAAGGTATCCCACAACACATTTGCACTAGCGGATTCCCTATTTTCATTCCAAAAGTTACAAATAGTTTCCATCATTGGTTCTTGGATCCTATCATCCTTAGCCCAGAATCCGAACAGACGCCACAGCTTCAAACCCGGGGATTTAATCAAGGAAATTTTAAGACAGATAGGGGCATGATCCGAGATCCCTCGGGGTAGATGTCCACCGCCCTTGCCCAACGCAAGGCCCCGGAAGATGCATAAATTAGGTCTATACATGAGAGGGCCTGATAGGAGGCAGAATGACACGTGTACTCCCTCCTATCTGGGTGAAAATGACGCCATACATCAGTGAGAGCAAACGTGTCAGCCCAGCCCCCCCAAAGCCGAAGAGGTGCGGGTCGTCGCATGCAGTCTGTCCAGATCCTGTGATGGAACCATATTGAAATCACCAAACACAAATACTTCTGGCACATTGAAACCCATTACAGTCTGCATTAAATCATTCAATAATTGTACCTCAGCGGGAGGAGGAAGGTATAGGCCCACCAACACCAGTCCCCTATCGTAAATTGAAGCATTAATAATAACAAATCTACCCCCCGGGTCAGTTCTAACTTCCAAAATTTGCAGAGGAAGGGACCTGCGGATCAAGATGCTCACGCCCCTTGCATAATTAGAATAGGTGGAATGGAGATGAGTTCCCACCCATGCCCTCCGGAGTCCCAAAATACGAGTGCCCATCAAATGAGTCTCCTGGAGAATATAAATGTGGGGATTGTATTTCTGCAAATATTTAAAAACCAGTGTCCTTTTTGTGGCTGAATTTAGGCCCCGGACATTCCAGGATATAATAGACAGCTCAGTTAATATTTTGTGCGTGCAAGTATTGGAGCAGGATCCGCATGTTCCATCCTCCTCCCATCCAGCCCCCCAGAGGTATAGAGTTAAACCAACTCGTGGTCCCCCTTAGGCCTAAGAAGACATTGTACAAAATGTTTTTATGCATATAGTGCCTATGTGAATTAGTAACACTCCAACTACAAATGAGCGACTCCATTATAAATCTTAGGTACTTAACAACCCTGAATTTCTGCAATGGCAGAAACCCCCCCCCTCCCCACATCATCCACCAAAACTGATGATGTATCATACCCTGAACCCCCAACAACTATAATTTAATGAGGGCGAGCACTTATAGCGTGGAGTGTTACCTAGCAAGGCAACAGAGATGCTGGTTAACGTTGCATAAATTCTCTCCTGTGTGACCCCAGGGGTACAGATCTTAGTTACTAAACGGCTTTAAACATAATAACAGATAGGTATGGATCAATCAAGGTAGGACTTATTGGAACGATAGCCCACATGTACACCTGTTGTACAGGGCAAAAGTGCCTGATTGTGCAGTGCACATCAAGATCCAGCCGACCTACGGGTCAGATTGTGGGGCACCACCGAGAGCCAGGATACGATGTCACATTAGTTGCTGCAGACTCAAAAGGCCTAAATTAAATGTTACAGAACTTTTAAATGAGTAGAAATAAAAAGGGGAAAAAACTCTTTTTTAGCAGCCTGAGTCTCGGTTCGAAGGGCTGTATACCCTATTCGGGTTCAAAAGAGGTGTACTAGGAAGCAGGACCTCCGTGTCATATGTTCCGATCGGTATGACTACCGCAATACAGGCAGAATCCGCACTTTACCATCACCACACCCGGCGCGGCACTCAAATTATCTAGTACAGTCTAGTTAGCAGTTCATCCCTGTAGACATGACACATGGCCGAGGCCTGTGACCACAGTAGGTACTACCAGTCCAGTACTAATATCCAGATTCTTGCTCGAAGAAGGGATCAAGGAGCTGCAGCTGTGCAATCTCTGGCATCTGATTGATAAGCTAGTGTCCCCACTACCCTCCCAGGTGCAGCATGGTGTAGGAAAAATGTTCGGTGCGGCTAAAACTTGTGCATCCAGGATGTACTGATCACAGTTCCCCACCAGGTTGTAGGGAAAGAACGACTTTCCAATGGCAAAAAGACTGTAAGTTTGATATACAGTTACGTGAGCATATGCTAAGTGCTCTCAAGACTTATGCCTGCGGAGGCAGCGAATCCAACCATGCGGCAGCGTCACGAGGCGCAGTAAAGAATTTAACTGTTTCTCCGTCCTGGACCCTCAGTTTGGCAGGAAAGAGTATACTATATTCAATGTTCCGCGCCCGCAGCCCCACTTTAACCTGATCAAAGGACCTTCGTAGTTTTTGTGTTTCAAGTGAAAAATCAGGAAAGAACATCAGGGTGGCATTCTGGTATTTCAACTCACCCGCTCTGCGAGCTACGGTGGCATTCTGGTATTTCAACTCACCCGCTCTGCGAGCTACGCGGAGGATCTCGTCCCGATCCCGAAAGTTAAGCATCCGAAAAATTAGAGTGCGAGGGTTGGACCCAGGCGATCCCGGGACCGGAGGGATCCTGTGGGCACGTTCTACTGTGAAATATGGCGAAAACTGCGCTGCCGGCAACAGTCCCCTTAGTAGCTCCTCCACAAAGACCGTGGGGTTTTTCCCTTCTGCACCTTCCGGCATGCCAACGATGCAGAGGTTATTCCTCCGATTCCTATTTTCCGCATCGTCGACCTTATATTCCAGCGCTCTGACCTTCGTTTGCAGGGTGCGGATCGACGCTGTATGTTCCGTGACCGTGTCTTCTGTTAGCCCCACACGCTGCTCCGCGTCCGATACCCATGGACGGAGTTTGTCAAAGTCTTGTCTGATGAGGCTAACATCCAGTTGTACAGCCTCAATTTTGTTAGTCAGGGCAGTTTGGCATGAGGCTATCGCGGCCATTACTTCCTGAAAGCCGAGTCGCTGCACGTCTGACTGCTCTTCCATCTCCGTCTGAGACGTCATATTCCTTGCACGTCCAGGGGAGGCTTGCACGTGGGGAACCACTTTTGGGGCTATATCCTCCTCATCCGGCGGAAAACAAAGCTTCTTCCCCCTGTGCCTTGTTCTGTTTGGCATCTGGATCGGTTCTAGATGATTTGCGGCAAGAAAGTCAGTCAGGAGTAAGGATGTATTGGTGGATCTCCAGCAGAGCTCTAAAACCTGCTTCCTCTCAGCTTGCCATCTTGGCCACACAATAGTGTGTTCTAGTGTGTATCCATTTCCCATAGTCAAATGTCCACCTTAAAAAGTTAATTATTAAAAAGACTATTACTTTCCCTATGGGACATGTTACATTAAATTGGAGAATACCATGTTAGGGCTGGGAGTTTGTTTAAAAGTTGGATATAAAACAGTTGAGGTCAATGTCGAGGTTGAGACCTCCGGGCGACAAAGACCCCAATATGTATATCCACCTTGTTTTATTCTGCGATAATAAGACTTTCCTATTACCACCTCTCCAGTGATCCTTAATTTGATCTATTCCATAAAATATCAATCCTGTGGGATCCCAGTGATGTGCTTCTTTGAAATGTCTCGAGAGACTATGTTTCGGGAACCCTTTTCTTATATTGTTAATGTGCTCCCTAATCCTCACAAATAGAGGTCGGGTGGTTCCACCCACATATTGGAGGTGACAGGGGCACTTAATGACATAGGTAACGTGGGTGCTGTTACACGTAATTATCTCTTTTATTTGGTATTCCCTGTTGTTGACCCTAGATTTGAATTACTCTATTTTCCGTGGCTGCTTATTGCTCACTCTGCATAGCAGGCATTTTTGACACCTATAAAATCCCTTCATTCCTGAAAATAGTTTAACAGGTTTCGGGGGATTAATCACATTACGGACTAGATGGTTTCTGAGTGTGCAAGCTCTTTTATATACAAACCTAGGTTTCTTTGGTAGAATTTTGGATAACACCCTGTCTTCTTTCAGAATGGGCCAATATTTTCTGATAATATGCTCTATTGATTGGTATTGTGTATTGAATCCTGTAATGAAGGTCACATCCATATAATTTTCTACTTTCTTATCTTTCTTTGTCAGTAATGTGTTCCTGTCCATTTTCTTTATCTCGGTTTTTGAACTTAACTATATTCCTTTGTTGGTAACCTTTTTCTTGAAATCTTTTGATCAGGGTGTCAGCTTGTACTTTAAAGTCCTCCAAAGTGCGGCAGTTTCTTCGCAATCTCAATAGTAGGCTCTTAGGGATATTCCCATTCCACTTGGGGTGGTGGCAGCTGGAAGATGGTATATTGCCATTGTGATCTGTTATTTTAAAGAATGTTTTTGTATATAACTCATTCCCGTTCTTAAATATCTGTAGATCCAGATAATCAATCTGCTGATGGTCCCACTTCCCAGTAAAGGTGATCCCATACTTGTTGTGGCTGATTCCTCTAAGAAACTCTTCAAACAATTTCACTGTTCCTTCCCATAGGATGATTAAATCATCTATGTATCTATGATACAACTTGATTTGGGGTATTTTCTTGCCATAGATATATTCCTCCTTCCACATATTCATAAAAAGGTTGGCAACTCCATTCCTTTGGTTTGGACATAGTAATTTTTCTTGTACCAGAAATAATTACTTTCCATGGCTAATTGAAGGCCTTCAAGGATAAAACTAATTTGTTCTTGTTTCAACCCAGTGTTCTCATGTAATGCCCTCTCTACTCCCTCTAGTCCATCTTTTTGTACTATGCTGGTATATAGTGAGTTAACATCTACAAGTAAGCAGTTGTTGGCACTAGTGATATTTTGAAGATCTCTTATTAATTGTGTGCTATCTCTCAGGTATGACTTCCCTTGTTTTACCAACAGTTTTAAATATTGGTCCAGGTATTCTCCTAAGCGGTAAAAGAGTGAGGTTATTCCACTGATGATCGGTCTTCCTGATGGTTTCTCTATCCTCTTGTGGATTTTTGGCACGTAATATATCATAGGGGTCTTTGTAGATTCCGATAGGAGATATTCAGCTTCTTTCTTAATATTCTTTTTTCCTTCCCCTTATTTATGAATGTCTTCAATTTCTTTTCATATCTTGATTTGGGATTCCCTTTTAGATTCTTACATGTATTCTCCATTTTGAGTAAATTCTCCATTTCTTCTTCATAGTCTTTTTAATTCAGTATGACTAACCCCCCTCACCCTTGTCTGCCGGGCGTATTACTACTTCCTTCTTTTTCCCTATTTCCCTAATGGTTTTCCATATATTTTGGTTCCCCTTCCTTTCCAGTTTCTTCAGGTCATCTTCTACTATCTTCTTAAAAGCTCCAAGGCACTGACTGCCTGGTGTTTTAGGGTTAAATATTGAATTATTCTTAAGTTTGGTTTGAGCAAATCCTGGATCTTCTGGTACTCTCTTATCTTCATTTAGTGCAAAATGTTTCTTCAGGTTTAATTTTCTCATAAACTTCTGAAGATCAATATAGGCCTAAAATGTATTCAATGTTTTGTCAGGTGCAAACTTCAAGCCCAAATCCAGAACTTTCATTTCTTCATCTGAAAATTGGGCACTACTCAAGTTATATATTCCTTCTCCTAATATTCTCATCATATTTTTCTTCTTCCCTCCTCTCTTTCCTCTTGTCCATTTCCTCTTTCCATATTTCTTTGTGTTTGTCCCATCTTTCTTCCTTGATTGCTGTCCTATCCATTCCTCATGTCCATCTCTTGTGGGTGCTTGTGGTACCCAAAGGGGCCCTTGGCCTCATCAGAAAAAAAGGAGGGGTTCCTGCAGGGGTGCTAGGATCTGGTGGGTGGTGATCTGAAGGGGAGCACGGAAGTCACTAAGTCACTATTTTGCACAAGAGTTGGGGTTAAATTCATGCACGAGTCACTTTGGATATCAGCACAAGTCACTTGGAGATTTGGCATTTTGCACTATAAAGACTGGACTGTATTCTCATTTTATTCTTTATCTTTATTTTCATTTTTATTTTAACACACACACACACACACACACACACACACACACACATATATATATATATATATATATATATATATATATATATATATATATATATATATATTTTTTTTTTTATCTGCACATTCATTTATCATATTTCCGTTTGTGAAGAGTACTTAGGAGGAACCCCTCCTTTTTTTCTGATGAACTTTGATGTGTTTCACGCATATTGTGTTTTGTACATTGAATTTGATGTTTTTATTTACATGGTTCTAGCTAGAACCTACACACAATAGACCACTAAAGATATATACACATTTTTGGTATAGGATATAGCGTGAGAACCCCTTCAATTACGTCAAATTTAAATATTGATATATTACACTGAATATCACTATCAGCAGCTGCGTTCCAGTTCGCTGTTTCAGGAAGTCGCTGGGACCTGTTTGCGCATCTGCAAACCATGAATCAAACTAAGGCTTGGTTCACGCAGGCTTGGTTCCGCCAAAATGGCGGTGGTCACGCATGCGCATGCTGTGGAGCGTGCTGACGTCATCAACGGTGACAGATTTAAAAAGCTGTCAGAGCAGCTATTCCTTGGGATGACTTGCAGGCTTATGCAGCGTTTTCCCCAGGCACTGGTCTTCAGTTCTTAAGGTAAATGACTTGCTGCAGGCTCCCTGGTTCCTCGCTGCTGGCTATGTTTATGTGCTCTCTTATGCCTGTGTCACTCTTGTCTCTCATAGTCTTTAATGATTGATTTTCAGTTCAAGCTGCCTTGCTATGGATCTGTCACCGCCCCCCTGTGGCCAGCCCTTGCGCTGCAGGTAGGATTTAGTTCTTTTTCATCCTGTGATGCTTGGGTTCAAACATTCAGGAGCTCTTAACCCTTTCTTTTCCACTCAGCCCTTCTAGGTCTGAACACCAAAGCACAGGACGCAAAGACAAAGACCATCCTAGGTCTTAACATCGTCACTCCTTTTCAAGCTCCAGATGTCATAGATCACCTTCCAGATCTAGGCACCACAGAGAGGAGTCTAAAACCACCTCTGGGCGTCACTCTCACCCCCACTCCAGCCACTCTTATACCCCGTACACACGGTCGGATTTTCCGATGGAAAATGTGTGATAGGACCTTGTTGTCGGAAATTCCGACCATGTGTAGGCTCCATCACACATTTTCCATCGGATTTTCCAACACACAAAGTTTGAAAGCAGGATATAAAATTTTCCGACAACAAAATCCGTTGTCGGAAATTCCGATCGTGTGTACACAAATCCGACGGACAAAGTGCCACGCATGCTCAGAATAAATAAAGAGATGAAAGCTATTGGCCACTGCCCCGTTTATAGTCCCGACGTACGTGTTTTACGTCACCGCGTTTAGAACGATCAGATTTTCCGACAACTTTGTGTGACCGTGTGTATGCAAGACAAGTTTGAGCCAACATCCGTCGGAAAAAATCCTAGGATTTTGTTGTCGGAATGTCCGAACAAAGTCCGACCGTGTGTACGGGGCATAAGAGGAAAGCCTGCTGGGGATGCGGGGCCCAGGTCCCCTAAGGCAAGTCGCTCTGCGAGCGATGTTTTTTTAAAGCCGCAAGAGAAAGAGAGGGTAGAGACCAAAGTGGAAGCACTGGTCAGAAAGGTGGTCCATGAGTCCTTGAGTAAAGTGGATTCTGATCGTACCCACAACCCTGCTAGCGACATCATGTCAGTCCCTGTTGGGGATTACCTCGAGGCTCCAGGCCCTTCACAGCTGAGCCATTCCTCAATTGAAGCCTCAGACAGTGAGGTGGAGGTAGATGACCCTGGTGCAGGTTTTGAATTTTCCTTAGTACCACAGCTGATCAAAGCTGTCAAAGAAGCTTTGAGATGGGAAGAGCCAGTGGAGGCACCCTCCAAACAGAGGAAATATTTTAAACACCTCAAAAAAGAACACCCTAATTTCCCCTTTTTGGGTGAACTTGGCAAAATAATTGTTGATGAATGGGGTGGTGTTAAAATCAAGAATTCCCTGTTATTGAAGGTATCAAAGATGTACTCATTTAAAAGCGAGGATGTGAAACATCTGAAATTGGCTCCTCTCATTGACGCAGCCCTAATGAGATTAGTGAGGCACTTCACAGCTCTAGCTCTCGCAGCTCTGTCTAAAGTGATGGAAGTCTGGACGGACGACGTAGATGCTTCTCTGAGGAGCATCTCGGAAGAAATGGCCAGGAGCTTACCTGTTCAAGAACTAAGGTTGGCATTGGCTTTTCTGGGAGAGGCTTCCCTGGACATAATTTGCCTGGTGGCTCAGATCACGCTGTCATCTGTCAGGCTAAGCGTGCCTTGTGGCTGTGCCTGTGGGTAGCTGATCCTGCCTTTAAGCAGGCATGGTGTAGGATTCCCTTTGAGGGTTCGTCCCTCTTTGGGAATAAATTGGACAGTGCCATCAACTGTGCCACAGGGGGCAAGTCGGGATTCCTTCCCCAGGATTGCTGTCTGCTAAACCAGAAGATAACACAGCCCAGGCAAGGTTCAGATTGAGCAAGAGATGCTGGCCACTATCGGCCTGGCCATGAGTTCCGGAAGACCTGGAAGAAAAAATAGCCTTCAGGCCAGAAGTTTTCAAAATGGGCATCTTCCGGTGGACGAGAAGCCCCTAAGCCTTTTTGATATTCTGCCTGCCCAGACAGAGCGAGTCGCAGCTCGCTTACTTTGTTTTCAATACGTCTGGGCAGCCTCGATCAAAGATTATTGGTTTGTTAAGACAGTCTCATCTGGCCATGCCTGGACGTTCAGCAACCCACCCATTCTCTGATTCATACCCACATCCTTGCCTCTCTCGAAAGAGAAAAAGCAAATTCTCCTGTCCTATGCAGACTCTCTTGTGGCTCAGGGTGCTGCAATACCAGTTCCAACCAACGAAAGGTTTCAAGAGGTCTACTCGCCCCTCTTCATGGTGTTGAAGAAAAATGGCTCCTGGAAGCCAGTTATAGACCTAACCCACTTGAATTCTTTTATCAAGAAGGAGAAGTTCAAGATAGAGACACTGCTCACAATCCATCAAGCAATCCAGCCAGGCGATTGGCTCATGTCTATAGGCCTGAAGGACGCTTACTTCTATGTCCCGATAGCATCAGAGTTCCAGAAATACCTTTGCTTTGCTGTCGATCAAATCCATCTGCAGTTCACCTGTCTCCCCTTCGGGCTTATGACATCGCCTCATGTGCTTTCAAAACTCTTGTTGGCTGTCGTGGCACTGATCAGGACCAGAGGTATCCATCTGTTTCATTATCTGGACAACCTGCTGTTGTTATCTCGGGACAGGGAGCAGTTGCTAATCCACAGATCCCAGGTCATCCCCACCCTACTCAAATTTGGTTGACTACTGAACCTGGCAAAGAGCCACCTAGATCCTATGCAGTCCCTGGTATTCCAATTAGATACTCTCAAGAGTACCATATCCTTGCCCCTTGAAAAAATTCCAGTGATCTGGGACAGTGTTAGGCTTGCAATGTCCTCCTCTCATCTCTGAGCCTCACAATTCCTAAAAATCATTGGCACCATGGTAGCAACAACACCAATGGTAAAGTGGGCTCAGTGGAAAATGCAGCCGTTCCAGAAGGGCTTCCTCCAGCAATGGAACCCAGGGCTTCAGGATCACTCTATCCGAATATCCTTATCCATGCGGGAGAGCCTTCCTTGGTGGTTACAACAGAGAAACCTCCTCAACTGTCACTCCATTGCACCTGTGTCTTGGATCACCATCACAATAGATGCCAGCAACAGGGGCTGGGGCACTATCTGCTTGACAGAGGTAAAAATAAACAAAAATGCAGCGCTCAATGGGACCACTAGTAAAGAACTATTGCAGATGGTATAATCAATAAAGTTCATTTTTTGGATGCATGCTGAGATTTGAAATTAAAAACAACTGTCAATGAAAAAATTAGATGATAAAATTATTAGACTTCATAAGCACAACTCATTATCATGGTTGAAGTAATCCGAAAATTAGTATATACGATACCACCATGACTTCCAGATGACAAGGGGTTAATGTCAGCAAGTGTGCTCCAAGTTCCGATCCTAATTGTCAGACCCAATGGCTCAATGTGCAGGGAGAAAAATAGAGGTGGAGAGACACCGCTCTCTAAGGTGCACTTAGTGGCTGTATTCCGGATATCAAACTCGCTGTGGTCCAGGAGGTGTATTGTAGATCGCGCCTCTGAACGACCTTGGTCAAGCTGGCTGATCAGGCTGGCTGGAACCTGGCATGCTGTAGGGTGCTCTGGATGGCACTCACTGAATCCGGAAGCCGGGAGGCAGGGTCAGGTCCGGAAACGAGGAGTACCAGGAAGCTAGGCAGATCGCAAGCTCAAAGTAGCCATGGCGACCGTAATTTACATGTTTTACGCTCCTGCGCTTTATCAAAGTCCAGCGAGCTTGATATCTGGAATACAGCCGCTAAATGCACCTTAGAGAGTGGTGTCTCTCCACCTCTATTTTTCTCCCTGCACATTGAGCCATTGGGTCTGACAATTAGGATCGGAACTTGGAGCACACTTGCTGACATTAACCCCTTGTCATCTCGAAGTCATGGTGGTATCTTATTTACTAATTTTCGGATTACTTCAACCATGATAATGAGTTGTGCTTATGAAGTCTAATAATTTTATAATCTCATTTTTTCATTGACAGTTGTTTTTAATTTCAAACTTTAGCATGCATCCAAAAAATGAACTTTATTGATTATACCATCAGCAATAGTTCTTTACTACTGGTCCCATTGAGCGCTGCATTTTGGTTTATTTTTGTTGTCTACTTTTCTTCCAGAAGTTTGCAGCTGCACTGGTGTCCAGCTATTCCTTGCATAATTGTTATGACATGACAAAAGTTCCTAATGACTGCCAGTTTCAGAACCCTTTTTGTTTTCTGCTAGACAGAGGTATCCCAAGGCACATGGAGCTTTACTTCTCACAGGATAGTCTCCAATGTTCTGGAACTCCGGGCAGCATTCTGCGCACTACAGGCCTTTCACCACTTAACAACAGGAGCCTCAGCCTAAGGCTGGACAACATGATCGCAGTCTCATACATCAAGAGACAGGGGGGTACTCGCAGTCTCTCCCTGTTAAAGGAAGTAGAGCCCATCATGTTCTGGGCCCAGAAGAACCTGGCCAACCTGACAGCTGTCTATCTCCCTGGAGTCCAGAACGTTCAGGCAGATTTTCTGTCGAGATTTTCTCTAGACAAAAACAAGTGGACTCTCCACCCCGAAGTTTTCAAGTGGGTGCTGTCCCTGGGAGTCATTCCGGAAAGTAGACTTGTTCGCCTCCCAGTACAACTTCACACTAGAGAAATACTACATGAGGTCTAGCTGTCCCCAGGCTTTCAGGTGGATTCTCTGACAGACCATTGGCGATTGCACAGGGCCTATGCCTTTCCCCCAGTTCCTGTCATTATGCGGTTTCTGTCAAGGCTCAGGATGGAAGAAGCAGAGATAGTGGCAATAGTCCTGTACTGGCCAAACAGGCCATGTTTTCCCCTGCCGATGAAACTAAGCTCCCTGGACCAAGTTCCTCTGCACTCCAGACTAGATCTCCTATCACAAGGGGCAACTCTACATACATGCCCGGCCCATCTACATATGATGGTCTGGTTCTTGAGAGGGAAAGGCTAGAGGCCCTAGGCTGTTCAAGCAGGGCTATTTCCACGTTATTAAATGCCAGTGTAGCCGGCACCAACAGGGTCTACCGGAGGATTTGGAAAAATTTTGCAGACTACACACCTCTTCCACTGCAGGGTCTTGCAATAACCCAAAGATACATGATATTCTGGGCTTCCTACAATCGGTCTTGGATCTCTCTTTGTCAGTCAGCTCACTGCGGGTCCAAGTCTCTGCAATTTCTGCCTTTACGGATGTTTCCTGGGTTAGACACCCTCTTAATCAGCAGTTCTTCAGAGGAGCAATAAGGCTCAAACCTCAGAAAAAGCCAAGATTCTCTAAGTGGGATCTTCCCCTTGTCTTAGATTTCTCCTCAGGAAGAGTGTTGGAACATGCAAATCAGTCCTCTATTAAGGAACTTTCTCTAATGCCCCGTACACACGGTCGGACATTGATCGGACATTCCGACAACAAAATCCTCTGATTTTTTCCTACGGATGTTGGCTCAAACTTGTTTTGCCTACACACGGTCGCACAAAGTTGTCGGAATTTCCGATCGCCAACAACGCGGTGACGTCAAGCACGTACGACGAGACTAGAAAAGGCCAGTTCAGAACCAAGCGAGGCACCCTTTGTGCTCCTTTTGCTAATCTCGTGTTAGTAAAAGTTTGGTGAGAGACGATTCGCGCTTTTTCAGACTCGTGGCTTTCAGATCGTTTTCTGCCGTTCAGTTTGTGCTTGTGGGTTTGTATTTGCTCTTCAGTGCGTGCAGTCAGTTCGTATCGGAGTTTTCTGTGCGATCTTGTCTGCTCGTTGCTGTTTTTCAGGTCGATCTTCACAGGCCTTGCTGTTCTTCAGTGCGTTCTGTTACTTCGTTCTGAGCAGCCGACCGTTTTCTAGCCATGTTTCGTATGCCTACTCCTCGTACAGTTCGTGCTGTGCGGGGGCTTGGTGTTGGGGTCCTGACCTTGACACAAGTCCAGTCCATGAACAGGGTGGGGAGGAGTTCATGGACCAAGAATTGGTTGCTTCAGCGTGACCAGTTCTGTCATATGCCTTTGCTCCGTGAGATCCGTGAGAATAATCCTGGTGATTTCAGGAATTTTCTCAGGATGACGGACCCCGTATTTCACCGTTTGTTGGCTTCGCTGACCCCCTATATCAGCAGTCAGGATACCTGCATGAGGCAAGCCATCACTCCGGAGCAAAGGCTGGTCGCTACCTTGCGGTATTTGGCGACAGGGAGAAGCCTGCAGGACCTCAAGTTCTCGACAGGCATCTCCCCCCCAGGCTCTTCTTTGTGGACATTTACTGCTTGTGTTTGTTTGAGCTGACCCTGACAGAAATGTGTGGAGTCCAGAAAATGTTGTGATTGTGTAACCTTATACAAAGCACTGTTGGCTGTTATTTACTAAATGCAAAGACACTTTTCACTACAAGTGCACTTGCAACTGCACTGAAACTGCACTTGTAGTGCAAAGAGGATTTGCCCTTAGGAAATAACCCCCATTTTCTCATCAAACAACAATTACATCACCCCAAAAGTGTTGTAGCGTTGAGACAATAATCCACACATTCTTGATGAACAATCTTTTTAATACCAGCACAATCACATGTGCATTTACCAAAGGTTTTTCTGACAAACTGACATGTTTGTTGTATAACAATTTTTGTGGTGTCATTATCCAAAATCAAAATGTGCATTTTATAGAAAACAGGCCTGTGTAAAACCCACAAGAAAGACACAAATCTTGATCTTACAAAGTTCACATTTGGTAGAACTTGAAGGCAATATCAGACATGAGTATTTAGGAACTGTGTTTGATATTGCGTTCAGATGGGGGGAAATCACCCCTGGAAAAGCCAAATTTGGAAGATGCACACAAATTTCACAATGTCAACATGTGCTATCTGCCATCAGGGGGGATCAAGGGACGTGTTTTGGGGGAGAAAGCCCTTCCTCACCGTTACTTTATTATTGAGGAAGGGGTTGCACCCCCAAAACGCGTCCATTGATCTCCTGTGATGGCAGATAGCACATGTTGACACACTGTGTGCATCCTCCAAATTTGGCTTTGTGAAAAATCACAAAAACATTTCGCACATTGTAGCACACAAAAGAAGAAAGTGATTTTGAGGGGCTTTAAACTCACCCCAAAACATCAATGATGTTTTTATATTTTGGAATAACATCATTGATGTTTTGCTTGATGTTTTCCAATTGTAAATTACACCCCATGATCTCCCCGATCAGGATCTGGGCACTTTCGGATGTGAAAGGATCTGGATCCACAACCTCACGATCACCTAAAAAGAGAGGAACCCCAAAATAAATTAGGTCTAAAAAAAATGCCGCCATCCATCTCTTATCTGAGCCTGTGGTCGCAGACACTCACCTGTTGTGGTGACTAGTTCCACCACGTCTTCTTCCTCCTGCTCATCTTGTGTTGGGGGGATTTTCCCTTCTTCCAGAGGGGGGGGGGCTCTGGTCTCCTCGGATGAGGGGTGTCCTCCGAGTCTTTTCTCCCCTATGTAAAACAAAAATGGTATACTTAGCACACAGATATTTGATGGCAGAACTATAAAGATGAAACATTGCTTGGAAGTGGGGTACAATTGTCTATTTTAGCCGAGTTCCAAGATGTAGCTTTTTTAGTGTCCTTTGTCAAGCTGCAATACTTTACCTGTTTGGTACAAGCTTCACAGATGGAGACCCCCCTATAGTATACACTGGAGCACCTGTGTGGCCCCCCTAATAAAAAGGGTGTTCTGGGGTCCCACACTAGTGCTCCAGTGTCCAGATGTGAAAGTAGCTGCTCAGTGTCCTCTCCTTACACACAATCTAGTTTGCATTTCATTCTAGTAACAAAGCCATCTACACAACCCAATTCTTTGAAGACAAGTATAGGGCCTCAAAATGGTGGCCAAATGCATATGGGCTAAACAATGGTATTTTATAGTCCGAAAAAAAAAATGTGTGATCCGAACGAATAATGTGCCCATGAACATGAAAGTTGCCATTTTAAACTGTACAACAGTTCCTAAAAGCACATGGAGCAACACGAACGTAATAAACACAAGAACAATAGGAACACAGCACAACTACTTACTTTTTTGCAGCACTCTCCGGATCTCATGTTCTCGTAATTTCAGGTCCGACCACCGCTTCCTGAGCTGATCTTTCGATCGTCGTACCCCGAATTTCCGGTGCAGACTCCTGACCACTTTCGCCATCATCTTGGCCTTTCGGACATTGTGGTTGGGGTAAGGCCCATACTTTCCATCATAGTCGGCCTTCTTCAGGATGTCCACCATTTCCAACATCTCCCCAAAGGACATATTTGAGTCCTTTAATCTCCTTCTGGATCGGGACGTTTCAGGCTCCGGCCTTTCCTCCTCCTCCTCCTCCTCCTCCTCGTTGCTGTAATTAGCACGATCCTGCTGTCTCTCCGCCATGTGCTCTTCCTCCACTGCGCCGAACGAAAAGGGGCGGGGAATAGAATAGAAAGAACATCAGGGGCGGGCGGAGTTATACGCATGCGCAGTGTGTATAAATCGTAACGCGCGCGTCTTACGTACGATCTGTGAGCGGAGGAAGGAGCATCGGAGATGCCGATCGTGCTAACGAAGGTAGGATCTAAACTTGGGCCTATACTGCTTCGAAATGGAAGCCTATATTTTAACAAGATTAGGGGAGTTTGGCCTGACATTAGGGTTTGTCTTGTGTTGTGTCTTGCAGAGAAAATGGATGGGTTCAACGACCACAATTTCCTGCCCCTGTTTATTGACAAGTACAGGGAGCTGCCCTGTCTGTGGCAAGTGAGACACCCCCACTATAATCACAAACAGAAGAGGCAGGCAGCGCTGGAGAAACTGCTGGAGTTGGTGAAGCCGGTGGTCCCCACAGCAACCATCCCTTATTTAAAAGCTAAAATTGGTGGCCTGAGGAGCACATATCTTAGGGAGCGCAAGAAGGTCACAGATTCCCAGAGATCCGGAGCTGCAGCAGATGACATTTATGTCCCCAGGCTGTGGTACTATGAGAGACTGCGGTTTCTGTCAGACCACACTGAAGTCAGGGAATCCCTCTCCACTCTTCCTTCCACGCTTCCTTCCATCCCAGCTGAGGCTTCCGATGTCCAACCTGAGCCTTCCAGCCAGGAAGAAGTGGAGGAGCCCAGCTGGAGTCAGGTATAGCATACTTCTACAGATTTCTGGGCAATAAAGAAATGATGTTTACTAGATGTTATTATTGATCACTAATTGCTGCTTGAAAGTGTTTTACATATCAATACACAGTAGTGGGCACCCAAAATTGGGACAAGAATGCAAAATGCTGGGCTCAGAAGGATAGTCTGTTATATTTGTTAACATTGAATTTGCAGCAGTCAGGAGGTGAAAATTGTGTGTGATTGATGAAAACAATACTAAAACTATGTCCCTTTTTCATACACAGGAAGACCTCAGCCAGGAGGAGGCTGTGGAATGTGGCAGTCAGGAGGAGGCGGGGATTAGTGGCAGTCAGAAGGAGACGGGGATTAGTGGCAGCCAGGAGGAGGCAGGGCTAAGTGGCAGCCAAGAGAAGCCTGGGACAAGTCGCAGCCTGACTGAGTCTCAGGTCCCTCCCCTCCGCCTGCCATATAAAAGGGCCAGAAAGGCCACTCCCAGTCCTGTGCAGGATTCAGTGTACAGGCTGATCCAGGAGGCTTCGGCGTCCCTCAGAGCCTTCCCCAGTCCTGCAGAGGCCTTTGCCTGCATGGCTGCCACCAAATTGCTGGGCATGCAGGAGGACCAACGCAAGATTTCTGAGGACCAGATTTATAAAGTCCTTCGTAAGGGGGAGAGTGGGGAACTGACACACAAGACGGATGTCATGGAGAGGGACGATCCTCCTCCTCCTCCTCCTCCTCCTCCTCCTCCTGCTGCCACAACTCCACCACCACAGCCACAGCGTGGAAGGAAGCGTGGAAAGAAGACCACAGAGTGATGACCCTGGGTTCAGTCTGGTCTGACAGAAGCTGCAGTCTCTCGTATGACCACAGCCTGGGGACACAGATGTCATCTGCTGCTTTCCGGATCTCTGGGACTTCTGGACCAGACTGCCCTCCCTTAGATAAGGACTCCTCAGGCCACCAATTTTTCTTTTAAATAATTGATGTCTGCCCTGGGGGTCCAAGGCTTCGCCCACTTCTGCAGTTTCTCCAGCGTTGCCTCCCCCTTTGTTTTTTTATAGTTGTGACCCCTTAATAAAATATTTTAAGGTAAATTCTACTCTCCTGTGTGTGTTTTCATCCAAAAAGGACAGTTTGTTGGTGAGTATTCAGGTACATTTCTAAAGTACAATGTGAAATTAACAAGAGACAACAACACCAAACAATCTCCTACAGATTAAATAGAACAACATATCAATGGTGTTGTGGGAACTTGTCACAAAAAACACACAAACATTTTCGGGAATACAAATCAAAATCAACAAAAAAAAAAAGAGAAACACAAAAAAAGATTCTACATTAAAGTAAAAAAAAAAAAAATGTTGTCAGATGTGAGAAATCAAAATATATTGAGGGAATCCCGATAAATAGTAACGAAAGAAGTTTGTGAGAAGTGTGTGTGAATATGAGCATCAAAACGACTTAATTCTTGTCACATTATAAAGAAGAAGAGAGTGCGCTGTATTAAACCATTTTTTACATTGCAGCGTGACGAAAGTGCTTTATCCATTACGAACGCTAAGTTTACCAGAACGAGCTGTCCCGTGTCGGAATTTCTTCTGAGCATGCGTGGTACTTTGTGCGTCGGAACAGGCCACACACGGTCGGAATTGACGCGATCGGATTTTGTGGTCGGAAAATTTTATCTCCTGCTGTCCAACTTTGTGTGTCGGAAAATCCGATGGAAAATGTCCGATGGAGCCCACACACGGTCGGAATTTCCGACAACACGCTCCGATCGGACATTTTCCATCGGAAAATCTGACCGTGTGTACGGGGCATAAAAGTTGCCTTCCTGGTGACTATAACATTGGTCAAGACGGTCTCCAAATTGGCTCTCTGGGATGCAAGGAGCCATTTCTAACCTTTTTTTCCTGATCAGGTAGTTTTGATTCCTATGTTGGGTTCAAAACCCAACGTTTCATCTGTGTTTCATGACAATCAGGAGATTGCTCTTCCAACGTTTATATCTATCGGAGATTCCAGTGTTTATCCCCTAGATGTCGGGAAAGCTCTGTGTCAGTATCTAGAAGCTACAGCTCTGTTCCGTCAGTCGGACCATCTGTTCTTTTTTTTAATGGGAAGAATAAGGGAATGTGTGCCTCTTCCAGATCTATCGCAGCATGGATTGTTCAGGTCATTGAGTGGGCCTACAAGGCCAATGGCTTGGCGCCTCCAAAAGCAGTGACCGCTCACTCAACCAGAAGCGTGTCTACATCATGGGCGGCTTCACAACACGTGGCTTCAGAAGTTATTTGCAAAGCGGCCTCGTGGTCTTCAATTAACACGTTTATGGCGCACTACTGTGTAGAGCCAGCCTCGTTATCTTCTGTTAAATTTTACATATCTTGGAGTCCATCAGGAAAGGAAAATGATGGTAAGTATTTAATAGAAATTTGCAGTTATACTAGAGAAGATGAGGTCAAGTGTCCACCACCTAGATAAAGCTGAGATATGCATAGTAAAGCATGCCAGGTTTTAGAGCTTCCAGACACACTATAAAAAATAAGTCTGACGCTATCTTTGGCACATTATGGTCTCTTCTACTGAGGAAGGGGGGCCAAGGTTAAAAAGTTTTGAAACCCCAAGTACACTTTGAGAAAGGAAGTAATTTTAGCCAAAAATCAAAAGCTGGTGTAAATATGTTATTTGTTTCAAAAGTGGAGACACATTCACAAACATTTCTCAGGTTGCATCTTAAATACTTTTCCCCAATTAAACCTTGGAACATTTATCTTGACACAAATCCAGCAACAGACTTACAAAGTTGAACTAAACTCAGCCTAAAGCCTGGTACACACAATGAGATTATCAGGTGAATAATCACACTTTTTTTTTGTATGCTAGTTTCATATTGAAAATGAAGAGGTTACTCAAACTTATGAAAATTCTCGTATGATAGAATACAACTTCAGAAGTGGTATAATGTTTTGAATTATTTTGTAATGTATTCTTTCATTTCTGAGCATTCGTAGTCTTGCTCTTACAATTTTTTTCAGATGTAAACTGTACCAATTAAATGAAAATCATGGCAGTGTGTGAGATGGTGGGTGTGTGAGAGGAGAGCTCTGGTCCTCGTCTCCCTGTTGGCGGCTCCTGCACAGCATCCGTAGCTTCATTAACGCCAGGAGTGACACCACCGACTGCCAGCTGGCCCCGGGCATCCTATGGGAAAGATTGCCTAACAGAAAACAATCTATCGAGGATTTGTTCCACCGACGCAGCCGTGGCCTAGCCACGCCATGGAGCGCTACCTGTATAAGCTGCAATCCCCGGCCTCGAGTACCGCGGCCGGCCCAACGGTCGAAAGTGCACCTCTGGCGGACTATGGATCCCAGCAATCCCAAACATCTGATACTACAGCTGTGGTAACAGTAGCTGTGCTGGATCTTATACTGCAATTTCTTCTCCAGGACCTGACCCACAATATAGGAAGAGAGGTGGGTAAAATAGCACATGAACTCCGAAGGGAGATAGACCAACTTGAGGAAAGCACAGACACCTTGGAGAACAAATTTGATGCGTTAACCCAATATGTACGTGTCCTGGAGGAAGATAATGCTGCCATGAAGCACACAGTTTCTCAACTCCAGTTGCAACAGGAGGATCTGGAGAATAGGGAAAGATGCCAGAACCTTAGGATCCGAGGGGTACCCGAATCTGTTAGTGATAAGGAGCTGCGTCCATACCTTATGGGCCTATTTGTCACTCTAGCTCCCCACATCCCGGACATTGATTGGCGCCTTGACCGGGCTCACAGGTCTCTGGCTCCTAAACCTCCCCCTGACTCTAACCCCAGAGACATTATTGTTCGTTTCCATTACTATGAAAGTAAGGAAGCCCTCACTGTCGCAACTAGCAACAAATCTCGCATTGATTTTAAACAAGCCAAAATCCAAATTTTCAGTGATCTCTCCCCTATCACTTTGGCGAAAAGCCGCCCTGTTATCACCCACTAACAGAATCATCAAGTGCCCTATCGCTGGGGATTCCCCCTTTCATCTCTCTGCTTCTAAAGATGGGGTCCAATTCTTGCTGAGAGATCTTTATGAAACTATGTCTCCCACCCATCCCTGAAGAGGATCTTCAGCTTCCTGCCCTGAACCCCAAGCCGCTCACGACACCTGCCAAGATCTGGACCCCCATACAACAGAGATCACAGAAGACCTTTTCTACTCCTCAACAAGCTAATCCCTCCAGATTTCCGACCTGAAATGGCTCTCTCTTCAATAATCTCCTTTTTCTTTACCATGGCCAAATGATGTTTAATCTGGCTATGCCAGTGGCCCTATGGAACTGGGTCACTCTATTTTCAATAGTGACACTCCTTTAAATCCTGTTTTGAAGCAATTTCCACTCTTGATAATCTTGAAGTTGATTACTTCCCTTTTGATATATTGATTGCCCTCCACTGAGTGGTGTTGACTGTTTTCTTAGAAGAGACAGGAACCCACCGTCAGATCTTGCAGGCCGCCATGCCCCTCACCAAGACCCAGGCTTTTGCCTGAGTTTCCTGAAGTTTTTTTTACCTTCAGGGTTCTCAAAAATGTTTTCAAGTATTTTTTTCAATTTTTTCTTTTTTTTTTCTTTTTGTATCTCATTTTATGGGTCTCTTTTTTTACCTTATTTTGGTTACTAGTGCTTTCTTTTTGGCACCATTTCAACTTACATACTTACATGTTTCTATGTATATTGCACCATGGTTATTTAGCTGTTCGTTTAGAGTTTATGCTATGTTAGCTATATATACATTTGATTTATTATGGCTCTTAAGATATAGTCCTGTAATATAAAGGGCCTAAATTTCATCGGGAAGAGATGGCAAGCTTTTAAGGAATTTAGGTCCTCTAATGCAGAGGTGATTATGGTTCAGGAGACCCACTACAGACCTGGTGGATCCTTTAAATTTGCTTCTAAACACTTTCCCATGGCCTATATGGCTTCTGATCCTTCTGGAAAGGCTGGTGTGGCAATTCTCATTAAATGTTCCTGCCTGATACGTGTTCTTTCTTCCTATCAAGATCCCCACGGTCGATTTGTACTCCTGAATTGTAGTCACCTGAATACTCAACTCACTCTGGCTAATAAATATGCCCCAAATGTGGGACAGATTAGTTTTCTTATGAAAGTCTTTAAGAAGCTACACTCATTCTCTCAACCTTTTATGATCATAGAAGGAGATTTCAATGTGTGCATGTCCCCGACCAAGGATAGACAGGCCTTATTTCAGGACACCCCAGGAATCGCTACTCAGAAGCTGTCCGCCTCCTTTCGTAAACTGACTAGATCACATAACCTCTTTGATACATGGAGAGTGAAACATCCTACTCAGAAAAGTTATACATTTTACTCTCCCCCTCACAAGCAATACTCTAGACTGGACCATTTCTTGTAACGGTTCCCTTCTTTCATATATTGTTTCCTCTGAGATTAATCCTATTACTTGGTCAGATCATGATGATAGATATGATAGCGGCGGTGATCAAAGCCTTGCTGGCTCACAAATCCAGAGGTCCAGATGGGCTTCCCTATGTTACAAAATTTTTTCCCCAATTCTAAACCCCCATCTGCATACTTTGGATTCCTCTTTGCTCAAGGGTTCCATCCCACATTCGCAGTTTCTACATGCTCATATAACTGTCATCCCTGAACCGGGTAAAGATCCGTCACTACCAGATAACTACCGCCCTATGGCATTATTGAATTCGGATTACAAAATCTTTACTAAAATATTGGCCAACAGACTTTCTCCACTACTGATGACATTGATTCACAAAGACCAAGTGGGGTTCGTCCCAATGAGACATGCGGGTGACAATACGAGACTATAGACCCAATAGACCTTTTATCTAAAACTAAACAACCTTCCATTGTCCTAAGTTTGGATGCACAAAAAGCTTTTGACCGACTAAGCTGGCCAGTCATGTTTGCGGTTCTTTCTAGATACGGATTCTCAGGCCCTTTTATACAGGCCTTACAGGCTCTATATTCTAATCCTTCATCTCAGGTTCAGTTGTCCTCATATTTGTTGCAGCGGTTCCCCCTCAGTAATGGTACCAGGCAGGGGTGTCCTTTGTTGCACCTGTTGTTTATTCTGAGTCTAGAACCTCTGGCATTGGCCATTAGGTCTCAACCAGACATTCGGGGGGTTCCGCTACGACAACAGGACTATAAGCTATCACTTTTCGCTGACGACATTTTGTTGACTCTCACCCACCCCCTCACCTCTTTCCTTCTTTAAACGACACCCTCTCCTTCTTTGGTTCTCTATTAGGGTTTAAAATTAACCAGTCAAAAGCGGAGGCCTTACCCATTAACATTCCACCAGCTCTGCTTAGCTCTCTTCAAGACACCTTCAAATATCGTTGGTGCCCTTCTACATTGAAGTATTTGGGCGTCCATCTCACACCCTCCTACTCTTCCCTCTATCAGGCCAACTTTTCCCCAATGTTTACAGAAACAACCCGTCTCTTAAATCTTTGGCCTTTCCTCCCTATCTCTCTCCTCGGTAGAATTAATGTCCTTAAGATGTCGATACTTCCTAAATTATTGTACCTATTTGAAACACTTCCAATCCCAGTTCCAATGTCACAATTGAAACTTCTCCAGAGAAGATGCCTCAAGTTTATATGGAATAACGCATCCCATAGGATTGCACGATCAGTAGTTTACACTTTAAAAAGTAGAGTGCTTCGCCTCTCACCTCCGAGTATTAACTTCCTGGATCTCTTGGAAAGCTCCAAATAGATGGGCTGTAATTGAAATGGGGATTACTGTTCTGGTAAATCCTTGCTACATGCTATGGCCTTCCTCAACTAAATTTATGCCTCAGCTGAGATCCCTCTGCTTGGCGCTGATGCTTTTCACCCTAGTTATTTGGAATAGATGTGCAGAACGGTTCTCCCTCTCCTCCAAATGTTCTCCATTCCTGAATGTACTTTTCAGTCTGGACATACCTGATGGAATGTCCTATACGAGGATGCTTCCATGGACTCAGGCAGGAATCTTTCAATTGCGACACCTCGTACACCCGGTTACACGCAAACTCCTGACCTTTTCAGACTTACAAGCGAAGCATGAACTCCCCGCTTTCCTTCTGTACTTATACCTACAATTTAAACACTTCTTCCTCTCAAACTCCCCTACAAACTTGGGGGAAAATCTGGGAGTTTACATAAAAAAATTCCTGTTGTGTAGTACAGAAGGAAATTGCCATTAAGATCCAGGACCCCCGGATTTGTTACATGCCTGCATCCCAGCCACCTCCAGTATTTGCTGGAGATGTATCAAATCTATAGGTTCCCATTTTCATATCTTTTGGGACTGCCCTCTCATTAGCCCTTTTTGGACTAAGATTCAGGATTTTCTACAAACGTTATTATCCACGCCCATACTTCTGAATCCTATACATTTCCTTTTAGGCCTCCCTCTTCTGGGAATATCTTAAGCATCAAGGAAACTTATGTCCTTCATCCTTTTGGACACGAGGAGAGCTATCTCTAGACATTGGCTTTCCACCTCCCCTCCCACATTCCATCATTTTCTCTCAATAATGGCTGATATACATAGGATGGAACACTGGACTGCTAAGATTGAAGGCACATTACACATACACATTACCAGCATGCCCAAGTTCTGTGACGGCATAAGGGGGCGGGGTCGCCGCCTATATAAGTCAGAGCGGAGCGCCCAGAGAGCATTCCAGCCGGAGAGAGTGTCGTGTCAACACCGGAAGAAGAGAAGAGGGAAGAAGGCAGAAGGCAGTAGACCGGGCTCCTCCGCTAGCAAAAGAGCGGCAAAAGAGCAGAAGATAGCGGAGGAGCCCGGCAGAAGACCCGGAGAGCGCTGAGAAGAACCGGAGAGACCCCCGAAGTTGGAAGAAGACCCCCGAAGCCGGAAGAAGACCCCCGGAGCTGTCAAATAAATTACTTTAAAAACCTGTGTAGTGTTTTTTTTTATTGACACTTTTTCCCTAGGTGAACAGGTAGGGGTACTATGTACCCCATACTCATTCACATAGGGTGGGGGGCCGGGATCTGGGGGCTCTCTTTTTAAAGAGGGCTCCCGGATTCCGATAAGCCCCTCGCCCGCAGACCCCGACAACCAACGGCCAGGGTTGTCCAGAAGAGGCCCTTGTCCTCATCAACATGTGGACAAGGTGCTTTGAGGTGGGGGGGCCGCAGGGCGCCCCCTCCCCCAAAGCACCCACCCCCCATGTTGAGGGCATGCAGCCTGGTACGGCTCAGGAGGGGGGCTGCTTGCCCGTCCCCATCCCCTTTCCTGACCGACCGGGCTGCGTGCTCGGATAAGGGTCTGGTATGGATTTTGGGGGGGGCCACGCTGTTTTTTCGGCATAGGGGGTTCCCCTTAACATCCATACCAGACCGAAGGGCCTGGTATGCCCCTGGGGGGAACCCACGCTGGGTTTTTTTTTTAAATTTGGTGTGAAGTCCCCCCTCAAGATTCATACCAAACAGTGCGAGTCGGTACCCTGTCGGGTTGCCATGGAAATGACAAACCACAGCTAAACGCAACCGCAGATAATTGCAACCGCAGATAATCGCACTGTGCAAATGCAGCTGATCGCAGTGCCTGGAGTCTTGAATTTCACAGGAAAAAAAACATGCTTTTAACTGCGGCAGAATAGCCGTCCGTGTGAAAGGCGCCTTAGACCTTCATTAAACTTTAGACTGCTTTTCCCTAAAGAAAACAAAACTTACTACAAAAAGATTGCTACATTAGTACCGTATATACTCGAGTATAGGCCAACCCGAATATAAGCCGAGGCACATAATTTTACCACAAAAAACTGGGAAAACATATTGACTTGAGTATAAGCCTAGGGTGGGAAATGCAGCAGCTACTGGGTAAACAATGCCCATCTGCAGCCTCACTGTGCCCATCTGCAGTCTCGCTGTGCCCATTTGCAGCCTCACTGTACCCATCTGCAGCCTCATTGTGCCCATCTGCAGCCTCACTGTGCCCACTTGCAGCCTCACTGTGCCCATCTGCAGCCTCACTGTGCCCATCTGCAGCAGTACCTTTGACAACTAAAACAGCAGGTGTCTCCCACTGTGTCACGCAGTCTGTTAGGTGGCTGTCCATTGTAACAAAGCCCCGCCTCCTCCTCATCCATGATAGACGGAACACTGATACAATGCTGGGAAACTGTATCAGTGTACCGCCTATCACAGACGAGGAGGAGGCAGGGCTTTGTTACAATGGAAGGCTGCCGAACAGCCTGCATGACACAGCGGGAGACACCCGCTGTTTTAGTTATCAAAGGTATAGCTGCAGATGGGCACAGTGAGGCTGCACCCTCACTCGAGTATAAACCGAGGGGGAGTTTTTTAGCCTAAAAAATGTGCCGAAAAACTCGGCTTATACTTGAGTATATATGGTAATTAAAATGTAAACCTCTTGCTTATTTGCCCATTCTTCTTGTGCACCACAATGAAACCACTGCACGTCGTCAAATGTAAAAAAGAAAGAAGGACTGCGCCCTCTAAGTGCAGCATGTATGTTAAAAATATTTATTACAATAGATAAAAACACTCACATTTGAGTTGCTAAAAACCAGCATGTAAAGTAGTTTCATCCGCGTGCTCTCGGGGGATGTGGGTGTCACGGGTGGAGGGGTTCCTGGGATGTGAGTCCTGTAACCTGGGTCCTGGTAGCTGTTCCGGTGGTGCCAAGGGTCCCCAGAGCCTCCGGGCGGCCAGGATATCGGTCATGGATCCTCCGTGGAGTGCCGTGCTGACCTGCGTCTTCACTTCCGGGAGCGGGGTAAGGCGGGAGGTGCTTCGCGTTTGGAGCATGCGTGCTCCTTCATCAGGCTATGCTGGTGGCCATATTCAGTGTGGAAATTTATACCATAGGCAAAGGGAGGGGTGGAGAGGTAATTGAGAGGAGGGTGGGACTATTTATAATGATTGGGCACGTAGGTAACCATGGAGTGCCCCCTTAACCTTCTTTAACATCAAAGGCATGTATCAATGTAGGAAGCCCCTCTGCCTCACATGCGCCCATGTTACACATAGGCAAAAAGACTTCCACCATAAGGGTAAACTATATGTCATCCCCGACTTCTTCAATTGTGGTTCAGATTATGTGGTCTATTGCCTCACATGCCCCTGTGGCCTACTATACGTAGGCCGCACTATACGCCCGCTCCGCAAAAGGTTTGGTGAGCATCGTAACCTTGTAGAGAAGGGCATTGACAAGCATAGTGTACCAAGACATTTTAAAGAACATCATGGACAAACATCTTCAGGGCTACGCGTGTGGGTTATTGAGTCTATTCCACCCACCCTCCCTACCGCTGAACGCTACAAAAGGTTGTGTGAAAGAGAAAACTACTGGATATACACACTGGACACTTCATCGCCAGGAGGCCTCAATGAAGGCATTGAAATGAACATTTTGCTGTGACCCCAACCATATCCCTGCCTCATCACATCATCTCATCTCAATTCACCACGTATTGTTTCATCCATTGTCCTACCTGTTGTCTCATTTATTGTTTTATCCATCATCTAGTCACTACCCCATTAACTTACAGTCTACGTGGAGAACGTGTATGGGTATACCCGTCTCCCACCCATTACCCCTATCCACATAGCCCTAGTGTACAACACATACCATTTTTATTTTTATTCCTATCTTTATTTTTATATTTATATTTATTTTTATTTTTATTAAAAAATATTTTATTTTTAATTTCCTTATTTATATATATATATATATATATATATTTTTTTTTTTTTTTATTTATTTGTACTTGTATTTGTATTTTTATTTTTACATATATATATATATATATATATATATATATATATATATATATTTATTTATCTTTATTTTTATTTATATTTCTATATATTTTTTATTATTTTTACTTTTATTTATTTATTTCCCAGTACTTCCCATAACATTCCTCTCATTCCCAAATACCCATCTGGAAACACACCCCCCCCTTCTTTTGTCCCAATCTTACGCGTCATTTAAATGTGTATATATGTGTATGTGTGTGTGAAGGGATCCTTTATAAACGGTTCTTTGTGTTTACACACGTATATACATTGTACATGTTTTATCCCTTTTCCATCATTGCGTCATTTCTTCTCATATATACCACCAATCTCTCCCTATAATTATATACCTATTTAATTATATACCATTTGCATTTTTGTATTCCCTTCCCATATATGTTGACGTGTATGTATATGTAGATATGTGTGTATGTATGTGTATGTATATGTATATATATATATATATATATAATATATATTTTGTTCCCGTCCACTATGATCAATACAACATTCCTCTTCCTATAGACCGCCTTCTCCTTACCCCACATTCCATATACACACATATATGTTCTTACCACAACACACTCATTTGCATATCTCCTTTTTTTCCCCCCCTCCTCACTCCCCGCCCCGCCCACTCCCCGTCTCCCTTCACTCCCCTTCCACATTGTGTACACCCCATCTCCATGGTTACCTACGTGCCCAATCATTATACATAGTCCCGCCCTCCTCTCAATTACCTCTCCACCCCTCCCTTTGCCTATGGTATAAATTCCCACACTGAATATGGCCACCAGCATAGCCTGATGAAGGAGCACCCATGCTCCGAACGCGAAGCACCGCCCGCTTCACCCCGCTCCGGGAAGTGAAGACGCAGGTCAGCACAGCGCTCCACGGAGGATCCATGACCGATATCCTGGCCGCCCGGAGGCTCTGAGGACCCTCGGCACCACCGGAATTGCTACCAGGACCCAGGTTACAGGACTTACATCCCAGGAACCCCTCCACTGGCCCGTGACACCCACATCCCCCGAGAGCATACGGATGAAACTACTTTACATGCTGGTTTTTAGCAACTCAAATGTGAGTGTTTTTATCTATTGTAATAAATATTTTTAACATACATGCTGCACTTAGAGGGCGCCGTCCTTCTTTCTTTTTTATTTGTTCCAGAGCTTCTTCTAGTTTTTATAGACTGGCTGCCTTCCATTTATTCAGCATCATTTTATCCTTACATGGACTAATACCCGAACTTGTTGTGAAACATTAACTACCACCATCAAGTTCCCCCTCTCAGGAACCCCCAACCCACCCCCTTCCCCCCCACCATTTTTAGTTATATGTACTCGGCTACCTCCATTGTGCGCCATATTAACCCCTTGAACGTCGTCAAATGTCCATGGTCCTTGAAACCAGTGCCATTTTGCTAACGGCTACCTGCTTTTCTTACTGAATAGCTGCTGCTGTCCAACACTGATATCAACAAAAAATCCCATGCATGCTCAGTACTTGCATTGGTAGCTGTATCCTGCAGAAATTGTAATGTGAGATTGTGACAATAGAATAGTGGAATGGCGTTACTTTGACATTACCTTGGCATAGTGAAAAAGAGTGCATTCTGAGACCACCGATGAGTATGTTCATGCAGTGTGTAAGCTCATTTATCATGCAACTTACAACTATAATTCTGCATTTCAGCTCATTACTGACACTAATAAAGGGACATATAAGGATCACATATATTCTGGTATTATCAGACAGCTGTGGAGGTCCAAAAGACGTACCCACCTTCTGCATGGACTTTGAGATGGTGAGGTAGTGAAGCATAGTTGCTAAATCAGCCCAGGGTCAGTCCAGGGTTTGATATCATAAAAACAATATGAAGAAGTGGACTTGGAGGAAGATGGCTTATGCCCCGTACACACGGTCGGACATTGATCGGACATTCCGACAACAAAATCCTCGGATTTTTTCCGACGGATGTTGGCTCAAACTTGTTTTGCCTACACACGGTCGCACAAAGTTGTCGGAATTTCCGATCGCCAAGAACGCGGTGACGTCAAGCACGTACGACGAGACTAGAAAAGGCCGGTTCAGAACCAAGCGCAGAACCCTTTGGGCTCCTTTTGCTAATCTCGTGTTAGTAAAAGTTTGGTGAGAGACGATTCGCGCTTTTTCAGACTCGTGGCTTTCAGATCGTTTTCTGCCGTTCAGTTTGTGCTTGTGGGTTTGTATCTGCTCTTCAGTGCGTGCAAGCAAGTTCCGCGTGACTTTAGTCACTGTATTCTTGTTCGTTCCTTACTGGTTTTCAGGTCGCTCTTCACAGGCCTTGCTGTTCTTCAGTGCGTTCTGTTACTTCGTTCTGAGCAGCCGACCGTTTTATAGCCATGTTTCGTATGCGTACTCCTCGTAGAGTTCGTGCTGTGCGGGGGCTTGGGTTGGGGTCCTGACCTTGACACATGTCCAGTCCATGAACAGGGTGGGGAGGAGTTCATGGACCAAGAATTGGTTGCTTCAGCGTGACCAGTTCTGTCATATGCCTTTGCTCCGTGAGATCCGTGAGAATAATCCTGATGATTTCAGGAACTTCTCAGGATGACGGACCCCGTGTTTCACCGTTTGTTGGCTTCGCTGACCCCCTATATCAGCAGGCAGGATACCTGCATGAGGCAAGCCATCACTCCGGAGCAGAGGTTGGTCGCTACCTTGCGGTATTTGGCCACAGGGAGAAGCCTGCAGAACCTCAAGTTCTCGACAGGCATCTCCCCCCAGGCTCTGGGGATCATTATCCCAGAGACCTGTTCTGCCATCATCCAGGTCCTACAGAAGGAGTATATGAAGGTAAGATTTTTATCCTTTTATATCACATTTTATTGTATTGAATGTTTGATAATGTATTGTATTTCTTTCCTCATTCCCTAATTACCATGATTGTATTATGCTGTGAATGTCCTCTTTGTTCTCATGCATGCTGGATTTTATGTAATTATTATTTTATGTCCTTCATACATATTTGCCCTTCAATAACCTCTCCAGCATGGTGTCCCCTGCCCTATATTCACCTCATGTAGTCACTTAACAATGTATTTTATCAGCTCCATAGTAGTGCTTTACCCCAAACACCCCCTAAAATGTTTGGAAATGTTATTTTGGATTTAAATTCAGGCAGAGGGCCAGAGGCTTTTTTTGTGGTGTCCCCAAATTTTTGGCAACCCTCCCTCCCCCCAACTGCTAAGTCAGCTGATCCCAATTCTCTATCCTCAATCATCTATCTGCTGACTTTGCCAAACCCATACACACTATACCCATCTCTTTACTGGTCAGATTTATGGATGAATTCCCCAAAGCATGTAGTGCAAGGGCCTGCCTGAATACTTTCCAATGGTACTGTTTAAAGTTCTTGTATCCTATTATGATCTTGATAGGTAATAGCAGAATGTCCAAATGTGCTCAAATGTGTACAGTGTGTATTTATATCTTTGTATTATGACACTTCTTACCTGTCCAGTGGGCTGCCAATAGTGTAACTAAGGAGGGGCTGTTCCAAGTAATACCCTGTATTTAGGCATTCATCTCTCAATGAAGTGAAGAGGGTTACCTGTCCAAGAGTCCCCCCCCCCTATAATGTTAGAAATGGCCCATGAGAGGGGGGAGGGGGAATATGATAGGTGTACCTTATACTTTGTTGTTGTTAAATTCCCCTTAATAAATGCTATCTGGAGGTTGACCCATAATGTTTGTGTATAATCTGCTTGCCAGGTTTCTGTGAAAAAATAGTAATGTTTATTGTTTTTTCCTCAACAGTTTCCTTCCACGCCACAGGAATGGCAGACTGTGGCCTCCCACTTTGCCCAGCGGTGGGACTTTCCTAACTGGGGGCAATTGATGGGAAACACGTCCACATCGTCCCTCCACCCAACTCGGGGTCGTACTATTATAACTACAAGGGGTTTAATAGTATAGTGATGTTGGCGGTGGTGTCGGCTAATTACGAGTTCTTGTATGTGGACGTGGGGAAGAATGGCCGGATGTCCGATGGTGGAGTCATCGCCCAGACGGAGTTCTACAGGCGTCTCCAGAATGGCAGTTTGGACTTGCCACCTCCAGAGGACAATGTTGAAGGTCTCCCATTTGTGTTCGTTGCTGATGAAGCATTTGCGCTGGGGGACCACCTGATGCGGCCATTCCCGATGAGGACCCTCACCCCGGAACAGAGGGTTTTTAATTACCGGCTGGCCAGAGCCCGAAGAGTGGTGGAGAACACATTTGGAATCCTGGCCAGCCGGTTCCGACTATTTCTGACACCCATCCATATGGCGGAGTATAAACTGAACCATATTATACTGGTGTGCTGTGTTCTCCATAATTTTTTAAGAAAACATTCAGCCAACTATGCTGGCTCAGTTGGGCCTGAGGCCGGAATCCCAAATACTTCCACAATGACGGCACTTGAAAGCGGCCGTCCTGGCTTGCCCTCCCTGAATGCCCGTGATGTCCGGTTACGATACCTGGAGTTCTTTGCGGGTAGGGGGGCTATCAATATGCCAGACAATCTGTGACACCTTTTTCAAATAAAAAACAACCAAAAGCAATTCTTGGTGGACATTTACTGCTTGTGTTTGTTTTAGCTGACCCTGACAGAAATGTGTTGAGTGCAGAAAATGTCGTGATTGTGTAACCTTATACAAAGCACTGTTGGCTGGTACTTCCTAAATGCAAAAACACATTTCACTACAAGTGCACTTGCAACTGCACTGAACCTGCACTTGTAGTGCAAAGTGTATTTGCCCTTAGGAAATAACCCCCATTTGTGCATAAAACAACAATTACATCACCCCAAAAGTGTTGTAGTGTTGAGACAATAATCCACACATTCTTGAGTAAGGCACTTTTTTATACCTGCACAATCACATGTGCATTTACCAAAGGTTTTTAAAACAAACCAACATGTTTGTTGTCTAAAATGTTTGCAGTAGCATTATGAAAAATCAAAATATCCATTTCAGATAAAACAGGCCTGTGTAAAACCAACAAGAAAGCCAAAAAAATAGAACTTACAAAGTTCACATTAGGTAAAACCTGAAGGCTATATCAGACATCAGTATTTAGGAACTGGGTTTGATATAGCGTTCAGATGGGGGGAACTCACCCCTGGAAAAGCCAAATTTGGAAGATGCACACCAATTTACGAATGTCAACATGTGCTATCTGCCATCAGGGGGGATCAAGGGACGTATTTTGGGGGAGCAAGCCCTTCCTCAACGCTACTTTATAATTGAGGAAGGGGTTGCACCCCCAAAACGCATCCATTGATCTCCCGTGATGGCAGATAGCACATGTTGGCACACTGTGTGCATCCTCCAAATTTGGCTTTTCAAAACATTGTAAAAATTGCAATTACATAAAACCGGTCATTTTGTGGGGTTAATCAATGATGTTATTATTTTTTGTAATAACATCACGTATTTGTTGCTGGATGTTTTGCAATTGGAGATTACATCCCATGATCTCCCCTATCAGTATCTGGGCACTTTCAGAAGTAAAGCGTTCTCTCTCCCTCACATCACGATCACCTAAAAAGAGATAAAGAACAAAAAAAAAGGTCTCAAAAATCTGCCACCAGCCATCTCTTTTACCTGAGCCTGTGGTCGCAGACACTCACCTCTTGTGGTGCCAATCTCCACCACATCTTCTTCTTCCTCCTGCTCAGCATCTTGGGTTTGGGGTAGTTCCCCTTCTTCCAGAGGGGGGGGGTCTGTGTTCTCCTGGGATGAGGAGTGTCCGAGTCTTTTCTCCCCTATGTAAAACAAAAATGGTATACTTAGCACACAGATATTTGATGGCAGAACTATAGAAATAGGAAACATTGCTTGGAAGTGGGGTACAATTGTCTATTTTAGCCGAGTTCAAAGATGTATATTTTTTATTGTCCTTTGTCAAGCTGCAATACTTTACCTGTTTGGTACAAGCTTCACACATGTAACCCCCCCTATAGTATACACTGGAGCACCTGTGTGCCCCCCCTAATAAAAATGGTGTTCTTGTGTCCCACACTAGTGCTCCAGTGTTTAGATGTGAAAACAGCTGCTCAGTGTCCTCTCCTTACACACAATCTAGTTTGCATTTCATTCTAGTAACAAACCCATCTACACAAACAAATATTTGGCATCCAAGTAGGCCCCCAAAAAATGTGGGAAAATGCATATGGCCTAAACAATGGTGTTCTAGAGGCCGAACGAAAAATGTTTGATACGAACGAATAATGGGCCCATGAACAGTAAATTTGACCTTTTTAAACGTTACAATTAATAAAAGCATATGGAGCAGAACGAACGGAATAAAGCCAGAAAGAATAGAAACACAGCACAACTACCTACTTTTTTGCAGCACTCTCCGGATCTTTCGGTACTGCTCCGGCTCTCTCAACTTCAGGTCCAACCACCGCTTCCTGAGCTGATCTTTTGATCTTCGGACCCCGAAATTCCGCTCGAGACTCCTGACCACTTTCGCCATGATCTTGGCCTTTCGGATGTTCGGGTTGGGGTAAGGCCCATATTTTCCATCATAGTCGGACTTCCTCATGATGTCGACCATCTCCAACATCTCCCCAAATGACATATTTGTGGCCTTAAAACGTCTCCTTCTGGATCGGAACGTGCCTGGATCCGGGCTTTCCTCCTCCTCCTCGTTGCTACAATTAGCACGCACCTGGTGTGACTCCGCCATCATGCTCTTCCCCCACTGCGCCGAACGAAAAGGGGCGGGGAATAGAATAGAAAGAACGTCAGGGGCGGGCGGAGTTACACACATGCGCAGTGTGTATAAAGCGTAACACGCGTGCGTATTACGTACGATCTGTGAGCGGAGGAAGGAGCATTGGACGCGCCGATCGTAAGAACGAAGGTAAGAGACAAACTTGGGCCTATACTGCTTCTAGATTGAGGCCTATATTGTAACAAGATTAGTAGAGTTTGGTCTGACATTAGGCTTTGTCTTGTGTTGTGTCTTGCAGTAAACATGGATATTTTAATGAGAGATACTGACTTCATGTCACTATTCATTGATATGCTAAGGGAGCTGCCCTGTCTGTGGGAGATTACCCACCCCCATTTCAAAAACCAAGCAAAGAGGAAGGCAGCACTGGAGCAATTGTGTGAAATTGTGAAGCAGGTGATCCCCACGGCAGACATCACTTATTTAAAGATCTTAATTGGTTGCCTGAGGAGCACATATCTGAGGGAGCGCAAGAAGGTCCTGGATTCACAGAGATCCGGAGCAGCAGATGACATCTATGTCCCTAGGATGTTGTACTACGACAGGCTGCACTTTCTGGCAGGCCAGAATGAACCCAGGCCATCCCTCTCAAGTCTTCCTTCCACGCTTCCTTCCCCCCCGGCTGAGGCTTCTGATGCCCAACCTGGGCCTTCCAGGCCATATGTGGAGGAGCCCAGATTGAGCCAGGTATAGCATTCCTCTAAATATTTCTGCTTGTCCAATCAATGATGTTAACTGGATGTTAGTTGGGAGTACTAATTTATGATTGTGATTGATGATGCAAAAACTAAAACCATGTCCCTTTTTCATACACAGGGAAGTCTCAGCCAGGAGGTGGCTGATCTCCACCCACCCTGAAAACAGAAAGTGGCAGCAGGAGGAGTAGCCTAGAGGAGGCGGCTATCAGATTTTTTTGGAGGGCTACAGAGGTCCTGGGAGCACCCCACACCATGCAGGAGAACCTTGTGGCATTCATTGCCTAAAAAATGCAGAGGATGGAGGAGGGCCAACAAGCCATGTGTCAGGCCCTCATATCAGAGGCTCTGGAGAAAGGTGTGAGGGGCCAACTCACACCTCACACACAGCTTTGGGATGGTCCTCCTCCTCCCTCTCCTCCAGGTCCTCCCAGTCCTCCTCCAGGTCCTCCCAGTCCTCCTCCAGGTCCTCCCAGTCCTCCTCCAGGTCCTCCCAGTCCTCCTCCAGGTCCTCTCAGTCCTCCTCCAGGTCCTACTCCTCCTCCTGCCACATCTCCTACTGCACAGCCACAGCCGGGAAGGAAGTGTGAAAGGAAGACCAGAGAGTGATTGCCCTGGATCCAGTCTGGTCGGCCAAAAGATGCAGCCTCTTGTGGTACCACAGCCTGGGGACACTGATGTCATCTGCTGCTATCCAAGTCTCTGTGAATCCCGGACCAGACTGCCCTCCCTTATATATGGACTCCTCAGGCCACCAATTTTGAGGTTTAAGAATTGATGTCTGCCGTGGGGGTCACAGGCTTCACTAATTTCTGCTGTTGATCCAGTGTTGCCTTCCTCTTTGTTTGGTTCTGAGCCCTTAATAAAGGATTTTTGTTTTGAATTATACTCTCCTATGTGTTTTACTTCAAAAATGATGGTTTGTTTGTGAGGATTCAGGGACATTTCTAATATACAATGTGAAATGAACAAGGGACATCAACAACAAAAAATCTCCTGGAGATTAAATAATAAAAGATATCAATGGTGTTGGGGGTAACTTGCCACACAAAACACACACAAAAATATTCTGGAGTAAAAATAAAAATAACATTGAACAAAGATCAGCCTTGGAAAAAATCCAAACATTAAAGAAAAAAAAGGCTTAAAAACCAAAAAAAAAAATTAAAAAAAATATAAAACTGTCAGATGTGACAACTAATAACAATATATTGAGGGAATCCCACTAAAAAAACACAAATCAAACTTTGTGAGAAGTGTGTGTGAATATGAGCAGCAAAACGACTTAATTCTTGTCACATTCTAAAGAAGAAGAGAGTGCGCTGTATTAAACCATTTTTAACATTGCAGCGTGACGAAAGTGTTGTATCCATTGCGAACGCTAAGTTTACCAGAACGAGCTGTCCCGTGTCGGAATTTCTTCTGAGCATGCGTGGCACTTTGTGCGTCGGAACAGGCCACACACGGTCGGAATTGACACGATCGGATTTTGTTGTCGGAAAATTTTATCTCCTGCTGTCCAACTTTGTGTGTCGGAAAATCCGATGGAAAATGTCCAATGGCGCCCACACACGGTTGGAATTTCCGACAACACGCTCCGATCGGACATTGTCCATCGGAAAATCCGACCGTGTGTACGGGGCATTAGACTGAACTTTTCAACTGCTTGTAATTAAGCTACATTTCCAAAAATTACTGCATTTACAATTGGAATAAGTTAACCCACCATCTAAAATACACAGTAACTGATCTTTACTGAAGAACTCAGGGAGATTCATCCATTTCCCTTCAACCACTGCAGAGTGGGATGCTAAATTACTTATACACTTATGTTGTGCTAACACCGCTTTGCCAGAGAGAGAAAATGTTTTAAAACAGAAAAAATGAACATTAAATGGCATGTGATTACAATCAGTGCATCATGCGTGTAAATATGGCCTTTACTGGAAGTTGCCCAGATTCCTTTTTCCTGTTCTAGTCAGTCCAGTGAAAATATCCTGCAAAGATAAGGCTAGCCAGCCAGAGAACAGGAAGGTTGGTAGCCAGAGTACAGGAAGGTATACTGTATAATTAAAAAACATGGTTATTTTATGCATTTGGTAGTCCTTTTGGTAAATGTTTGTATGGTATTGTGTCTCAAAAGACAGGATACAGGATTCTACTTTGGTTAAAGTGGATGTAAACCCAATGTCATCCTTTTTAAACTACTGCCATAGGGGTTATCTATAAGGATAAACATTCCTCCTGCATGTATCTTTACCTGTCAAATGTCTCCTCTCTGTCTGTTATTAGATCCAAAAAACTGCATATTCTGTGGGTGGGTCTGTTGTCTGGAGCGCGGTAGGTGGGGTCGTGATGTCAGTAGACTCCTTGCCCACCTCTACACTCCTTGTCAATATGCATTTTCTCTGTGTATTTCTAACACTGAACTTCTGCTGAACTTCTGCTATGATCTCTAACATCCAGTGAAAAGACAGGAAAGTAACCACATGACTTCAGCATGCCAAATCATGCTGAGGTGTGGAACAGCCAATCCTTGCAGAGCTGCTGAAGAAAGGAGTGGGGGAGGGAATTAAAAAATAATGCCTGTGTCTTAGGCTGTCACTCACAGCGAGGGGGAGTATTTGACAAAGTTTTTCTCAGTTTGTCAAGATTTTTCTCACTGAACAATAAAAGAGGATTGCTCAGAGATGGATTAACTCTGTGTGGCAAGACTGGGCTCAAATGATAGCAAATCTTATACTCTACAGTATGATAAAAAAAAAAAAAAATTCGGGTTTACATCCACTTTAACTCTGAGCTTGAAGAATGACAGCAGAAAATCATTGCAATAGTGACCACTATTTTCCTATAGAACGCTATTTACATTCTGGGAAACAATTTTTTAAAGAAGTTCCTAAAGTTAAGCCTCATACACACGATCAGATTTTCGGATTACCGAACGTCTGTTTTTTGTGGCACACTACTCTTATGTCGAAAGTAAATAAGTTACTCACAATACGAAAATTTTCGCACGACAGAATACAACGTCAGAAGTGACGTAATGTGTTGAATAGTTTTGTATGTATTATTTCGTTTCTGAGCATGCGTAGTCTTGCGATTTTTTTTGTATGAAAACCATACCAATGAAACAAAAATCGGACATTGAGTTCATATCCGACAAAAAATGTTATAGTCTGCACATCCAGCTTTTGTCTAACGAAAAAGCGAAACCAGCTGTCGAAACCACTGTACTAACAACCGAAAATCAGCAGACAGCTCGTCCTACAAATTTTTCCATTCGATTTTCGTATCATGTGTACAGGCCTTACATCATGAAAGCGAGAGAGCTGCAAACCAAGTCAGGACAGTCACCTGTTCAGCAGACCTCAAAACCTTTATCATGCTGTAAGTCAGCAGTACGTGTAGTCAGGACTCTAATATAATGTAATCTGTTCAGTAACATTTACAAAGTGGTTTGGGTCAGTTTGGAAAGAAAAGAGTTGACACATCAAGAGAAGGGCACAACGTGAATCATACACAGAGAAAGCAGCAAGTATAGCCAGATCTCCAGTTTACAAAGAAGGTTCTAAATTAAAAATAGAAGAACAACCACCTTGCAGCAAAGCATTCTCGCACACCTATTGTAACTCTGGGAATGCACTCCTCCATCAATGTGAGGTCTGAGCTCCCTGCCACCTCGCAATTATCACTGCAATGTTCTTCTCCTTTTTTTGTGGGTCTGGCATTTTCTTCTTTCACCCACTAGCCACATAAGTGCTGGAGTTATTTTATCCTAACACATATGCCGGGAATGAACTGTCACTATACTGTGCAAACAGCAAAAATAGTTTTTTGGCAGAAGAGACCTATAATGTAACTGCTACCAAAAAACAATTTTTTTTATTAAAGTGCTTTAACCACTTCAGCCCCGGAAGGTTTACTCCCCTTCATGACCAGGCCAATTGCGCTGTCATGCGACACTGTACACAAATAAAATGAATGTCCTTTTTTCCCCACAAATAGAGCTTTCTTTTGGTGGTATTTGATCACCTCTGCAGTTTTTATTTTTTGCGCTATAAACAAAAAAAGACCGACAATTTTGAAAAACAAAAACTATATATTTTTTACTTTCTGCTACAAAAAACCCATCCAATTTAAAAAATGTAAAAAATCAAATGTCTTTATCAATTTAGGGTAATATGTATTCTGCTATATATTTTTGGTAAAAAATCCCAATAAGCAAGCTTATATTGATTGGTTTGCGCAAATGTTATAGCATCTACAAACTATGGGATATTATGGGCCAACCCCCACTTATTGGCTGCTGCAGATATCGAGAGAGCTGTATATTGGGTCAGGGAGGATGCTAAGGGCTCACAGAACAAGCACAAAAGTGGCAGCGAAATTGTGTAAATCATAGTGCAGTGGATCATTTACTATCTGTGAGCATCTGCCTTGAGCAAAACAACTGATCTGTCATGAAGTGTGATCTGTATACGCATCCACACATACCCTATGAATATATTCTAGGGCTACAACTTGCATAATGTATTATTATGACCTCCAGTGAGCAAGCAGCTCAGCTTGTTCTCTGAATTCTTATGTTTGACCATTTCTGGTATAGACAGTAAAAAAGATTAGTTTCAGAAGCTTTTCTCTGTTTCTGTTAATGTTCTAATTTCAATAATTTCATTAAAAATGTAGGCATTTAGTGCATTGTTTAAAGTATACACAGACCCCATAACAATGCTCTGCCCCTATCTCTCCATTGTGTTTCCATGTTGCCACCCTTTCACACAGACTTCCAATGAACACTAATGACTGTTTCAGGACACTTTTTTTATGGTACATACTTACTACCACCAGCTGCAGGTGTCCCTTATAGACTACACTTGAACTTTAGTTTTACAGTATAGTTTTTATTATTTACTTTGCCATATAGGCACTCTTCACAGGAAGCTAACATACTTCTATTAGCACAAGGCTTTGCTCTGGTGATTACCCAGGCCAAGTCCCTGGGCCACAGTAGACTCCAATATAGAAGTGAGCCGAGAGGTGAGGGACATGGAGTGCACTTGTCCTCCTACTGGCCAGCCAAAGCCGCCATCAACCGTCCACAGTCACCCACTTCCTCCCCCGACCGGTCACTATATAAAGTAGGGAAAATAATTATTTAATCCCCTGCAGATTTATACGTTTCCGCACTTCAAAGAAATGAAGGGTCTATAATTTTTATCATAGGTGTATTTTAAATGACAGAATATCAACCAAAAATCCAGAGAAAACATGATACAAATAAATTGAGTTGCAGTTCAGTGAGTAAAATAAGTACCGGTAAGCAAAAAAAAGAGACTTAGTACTTGGTAGAGAAACCCTTTTTGGCAAGCACAGAGGTAAGATGTTTCTTGTAGTTGGTTACCAGGTTTGCACACATCTTAGGAGTTATTTTGGTCCACTCTTCTTTACAGATCTTCTCTAAATTCTTAAGGTTTATTGGCTGTTGCTTGGCAACTCGAAGATTCAGCCCTCTCCTTAAATTTTCTATAGGATTAGGGTCTGGAGACTGGCCAAGATTTTACAATACTTGGGCCCGTCCATTGGCCCCTCAGTGCAGCAAAGTCTACCTGTACCTTTAGCCCCAAAGCATAATGTTTCCACCTTGACTGTAGGGATAGTGTTCTAAGGAGTTTTTTTTTCTTTCCTCTGGAGCAAATGTGGATATAGAATTGTATATATAGGACTATACATGTGTGTGTGTGTGTGTCAGTATGTGTATACATATATGTATACATTTTTTTTCCTTTTGTTGGTTGAACCAGATGGACTTTTTCTGGCCAGATTAACTATGTAACTATATGTAACTATGTAACTTAGGGCCATAGTCAGCATTTTTCTTCCTCCAAACACGGCGAGTCGAGTTAATGCCAAATAGTTTAATTTTGGTCTCATCTGACCACAGCACTCTCTTCCAATCCTTCTCTGAATCATTTAGATGTTCATTGGTAAACTTCAGATGGTCCTGTACATGTGCCTTCTTGAGGAGGGGGACCTTGCAGGCACTGCAGGATTTCAATCCATGGCGGCGTATTGTGTTATCAATGGTTTGTTTGGTGACTGAGGCCCCAACTGCCTTGAGATCCTTCACAAGCTCCTCCTGTGTAGTTCTGGGGTGATCCCTCACTTTTCTCATGATCATCTTTAAGGCAAAATCTTGCATGGAGCTCCAGACTAAAGGGACTGATGGTTATTTTGTGTTCCTTCCATTTGCGAATAATTGCTCCAACAGTTGTCTCCTTCTCACCAAGCTTCTTGCCGATGGTCTTGTAGCCCATTCCAGCATTGTGCAGGTCTACAATCTTGTCCCTGATATCCTTTGACAGCTCTTTGGTATTGCCCATGATCATGAGGTTTGAATGGAAGAAAGAGATTGTGTGGACAGGTGTCTTTTATACACATAACGAGTTGTTAGGAGCACCTTCTTAAATTGACTGGACTAATCTGTGTACTACATGAGCACATACTGTACCAGTCTGTGGGAGCCAGAATTATTGTTGGTTGGTAGGGGATCAAATACTTATTTTACTTACTGAACTGCAACATTTGTATCATGTGTTTTTTTCTGGATTTTTAGAGCAAAACAAAATATCAGAGATAAGAGAAAGATTTCTGATCCCAGCACTCAAAATGGATAGGTGATTAGTGTTTTGTGCACTACAAGCTGCTATTATAAAAGACAAACAGTTGTATAAAATTAAATGTATATACCTCCCTAAATAAGAAAGTATTAACAGCGCTTTAAATTAATAAAAAATTCACAAGTATGATATATCATATAGTGCCCTCTGAAGACGGAATGACGAAACGCGTCCGAGGGTGACCACGCGACCCTACAGCTTGACACTGAAAGCGTCATCCCGGGACTCATCGCGGTGGGCAGGACGTTTGGTTCTCCGACCAGCGGTGAGCTGACACTAGTATTGTGACAAGCTGCACTTTTATCCTGTTGATCTTGTAAGCATATTTTGTATTAGGGGGTTTGGGTGTTTCAATAAACGGTATAACACTATGTAAAGCCTCCCCTTTATTCCTGCATGACATGTCCATGGTATTTAAACATCCTGGCTATGGAGAACTGATCTACACAGCGGCAGAGGAGCAGACCTATCCTGGGAGATTTATCACAGGCTTTCTTGACACTTACCTTTGGTAAGCATATATTCAAAGGGGGTTATCACTAGGTGATTCGGTGAAGGTGTAGCAGCCCACGAATAGTGCACTCTGGTTGAATAGAAGTTCATCTTTTACGCTGTCAGTTACATCAATATTTATCAATAGAAGGACTTGCCAGATTATCCTGATTTATGCTCCATAGATCTTGCGGACTAAGTTCTTTTATCACTAATATTTTACTTGTATTTGCACTATATGATATATCATACTTGTGAATTTTTTATTCATTTAAAGCGCTGTTAATACTTTTTTATTTAGGGAGGTATATACATTTAATTTTTCTGGATTTTTAGTTGATATTCTGTCTCTATCATTTAAAATACACCTGATGATAAAAATTATAGACCCTTCATTTCTTTGTAAGTGGGAAAATGTATAAAATCTGCAGGGGATCAAATAATTATTTTCCCATTACACTGACTCTATATTAGCACTCCATAAGTAAAAGACATTGACCACTTCTTCACTTGATTAAAGTTTCTTTTACTGAGGCACTTCAAAATTACAGATACATCTCTCATTAATCTTCACATACATGTACAGATGGTTCACATAATTTGCCTGCAGTAAACTGGCTGTACTGCTGTAACATAACACTGTCCCTAGCGGTTTCACAAAGGATACGGTACATAAGGAACATAATGCAGCCCATGTATTGGAAATTGTCCATAGCAACTGAAAATTCCATAGCAAATGGGGTCCCTAAGGATGGGCCATTTTAGGGGTAGCCATAGCAGAAGTGATCACATAGAAGCAGAAAGTCCTGACACTTGTATAACCATGGGCAAGCTACAGCAATATGGGTCAGTCCTGTGTAGAAGTGTGTGTGTGTATATATATATATATATATATATATATATATATATATATATATATATATACACCCCAGAACAGACAGGATGTGACACATCTGCAGAGGAAGAAGTCACACATGACACAACAACTGCAGCAAACAGCTAAAATAATTCAATAGGCTCTTTAACAGAAATACAGTACCAATGGCATAATAAAGAAATAGTAACAACAATTAGCACCTGCTTATATACTTCTTTAGCATGCTAAAGGTCATTCAGTTAAGGCAGCAGTCTCCAAACTGCAGCCCTGGGGCCAGATGTGGCCCTTTGTTTGTCTTTATCCGGCCCTCGAGGCATTATTCCTGCCACTGACCCCAACAATGGGGCACTATTCCTACCACTAACACCAACGATGGGGCATAATTCCTTTCACTGACTACAAAAATGGAGCACTATTCCTCCCACTGACATCAACTATTTCTCCTCCTGAAGACAAAGATTGGGCATTGTTTACTCCCACTGGTCCGGACCCCCCTAGGACCTAAAGGACAGTAAACTGGCCCTTTCTTTAGAACGTTTGGAGACTCCTGGGCTAGGGTATTCATCAACTTTAAAGCAACCATGGGTTGAAAAAGAAAGTAAGATAAAAAACTTTCCAGTGGGTGGTGAGTTAAAGTATAGTTAAAGTACTTAACAAAGCGTTTAGCTGCTGACTTTTAATAATCAGACACTCACCTGTCCCACGGTCCAGCGATGCCGGCATACGAAGCCCAGATTTTCTCCCCCTCCTCTCCACGGTGCTGGCATTCTTACTGTGGGCACCCGGCTGTAGCTTCACAGCCAGGAATGGACTGCGCATGCGCGAGCCGCAGTGAACGCTGTGACTGGCCGGGCAATCCTCTGGGACCTGTGACGTGTCCCAGAAGATTGCAGGGAGGGAGGGGCAGAGGTGGACTTCCTTCCAGGGCTGCGAAGTCCCAGGAGGAAGTGGAAGCTGGATGCCTCTAAAAAGAGGGTATCCGCTCCCCCCCCAAAAAATGACATGCCAAATGTGGCATTTCAGGGGGTCACCATCACATTTTTGGGTGGAACTCCGCTTTAAAGTGATTTCAAAGGCTGAAGTTTTTTTTTGCCTTCATGCATTCAATGAATGAAGGTAAAAAAACATCAATAAGCAGCTCTCCCCCAGCTCCCCCCAATACTTAGCTGAGCCCGCTCTCGATCCAGTGATGTCTCTCAGCTTTCTCCCTACTCATTGGCTCAGAGACAGCATCGGTAGCCACGGGCTTCTGCTGCTGTCGATCACAGCCAGTTTAATGGGATTGGGGAGGGGTCGAGACTGCTCTGAGTGTCTTATGGACACAGTTGGGCATGGGAGTGAGCATGCATCAGCAGGGGGGAAAAGCTATATGCGCTGGCAGGGGACCCGAGAAGAGGATGATTCGGAATGCTCTGTGCAAAACCATTACACAGAGCAAATAAATATAACATGTTTGTATTTTATTCTTATTTTAATTTTGGTACTCACTTTAACTAAACCAACTAGAATTTAGGATTAGAATGCTTTTCAGTTTTTATTGCTATCTGTGCCCCCATTAGGAAGATTCACCCTCTCTATTTGTCCTGTTTACCATTATCACCAAAAAAAGAAGGTAAAAGGAAATCACAAATGTTAGTTTGTCAGCATAACAGGAGGGGAAATCTTCCAATGGGGGAACTAGTTCTGGTGACAAACAGGGATTCCTTCACTTTGGAGGGAGTCCCTCTCACTTCCTGTTATGGCTATGGGACAGGAAGTGAAAAGAAATCTCTCTAATGGGACCCAGATGGTAAAAAAAACTGACAGGGGGCATGGCCTAGCACCGTACTGTGATGGCAGCTTAGGCCTCGGATCATGATGCGGCTAGCCAGTGCAGCACACTCGATCTCTCGGGGAAAGCGGGCACTTCCACACACTGCCCTCACCCCACCCCACTCCTCAGCCTAGCAGATCTACAGCTAGTGGCTCTGGACATCAAGACCATACTCTCTGCAGCAGATCTCGGATCTCAAAACAGACCTCAGAGCGGTGGCATCCAGACTAGAGCATGTGGAATTGGCATCCATGACACATGGAGCAGCTATACAGCAGATACAGCAGGCATCCAGCTCCCATGACCAGATTATCCTTAATATGCACCGTCATATGGAGGACCTGGACAACAGGAGCCGGAGACACAATTTGAGATTTAGGGAGTTCCCTGAGTCTCTAGAAGGCCCTCAGTTGCAGGAAACAATATGGCGATCTGTAATACTCTCTTGGGCAGACCTCCAGATGCATCCATAGAGATGGAGAGATGTCACAGGGCTGTCAGAGAGCTTACCTGATTGGGCATCGTCGCGCGCCGGGGCGCGTTGGTGCACGCTTTCCTACGGGTGCTCGGGCGCTTGCTTCTATGGGCGCTGCTATGTGTTCAACTGGTGGCGCTGGTGTGCATGCCGCTGTCCGGAGGGTGCGCTCGGGCGCGTGCAGGTGCGCGGGCGCCTGTGCGTAATGGCGCGCACACGAACGCGGCGTTTGCCGCCAATCAGCCTATTTAGGCTTGCTTCTCCCTCTGATCAGTGTTGCCTGATCAACAGCTCTGTGCCTAGTTCCTGTTTCCTGTTCCTAGTTCCTGTGATTCCTGTGTTCCTGATCTGTTGACGACCCGGCTTGCCTTTTGGATTCTCCTGACCTCCGCCTGCATTTGACCCCGGCCTATTTTGACTTCGCTTCTGCCTGCTCCTTCTGTACCTCTGCTGCCCGCCTGTTGCCAAACCCAGCTTGTGCACTAACCTGTCTCCAGCTCCTGCTCCGCATCTGTTGTCTGTGCCGCTGACTATCATCTGCTGTTTGAAGACTGCTAACCTCCGGAACACGGACTCCTGCACAGGCTCTCATACCACTCCGCACTCGTGCGCCTCCTGTCTGCTCTACCAGTGGCCGCGAGTCGGATATGTAAAGGAGCCTACCCTCTGCCCAAGTGGACTCTCCGGTCTGGTAAGTGAGAGACCTGACAAGGGTGCTTAGACCTAAAGGTCGTGATACTGATCCCCCCAGAGACATAGTGTGCAATCTGGTCAGCTTCAGTCAGAAAGAGGACATATTGCTCCAAGCCCACAACCATGGACAGCTAAGGCATTAGGGCGTCCCCATACAAATCTATCGAGATTCATCCACAATCACACTTCAGCACAGGCTAGAGCTCCGCCCCCTTCTTAATGCCTTGAGGGACAGGCATTTCATATATCGCTGGAAGTTCCCCTTCTGCTTGATGGCGACCATGGGGAATCGAACGGCCTCCCTAGGCGCACCAATGGAGTTACAAGCTTTCTGTGATACCCTGGGCATACTGAGGGAAGCTGTTCCGGATTGGTATATCTCCTTTCTGCGACCAGAGCCCTGGATCCACGTTCAACAAGAGATGACCCTGCGCTTGCAATGCAACAGGCAGAGGCGCCGCAGATCCTCTTTGAATTCTTTGCAGAGAGGTCTGGATGACATCACAGATCGCGATCCTGGAGCTGTGCCTTCATCTCTTCACCGGAGAACAGACAACTGAGCCCAGACTATCGGGTCTCATGAGGTGCTCTCTTTTGGAGGCTTTCCGTCTACTCTTTGGCAGGTTTTGTTACTTCCTACGAATGCTGTAGAATGTTCACTGCACTAATGCTGCTCCTGACTCAGCATAGCAAAGATACTTACCACTATGTCCTTCTTGGTTGGCTGCTAACAAGTTTGCCGTGGTCGTTGTTCACAGGTTTGACTGTGCTGTTCTATATTTACCTGGTATTGGTTTATCTACTTTTTGCCTCAAAAGAGCACTTCCCTACTACCTGGAGGTGAGACATTTACACAGTATTACCAAAAGGCACTCGGTCTATTGACATCCCAAGACCTACCAGGCTCAGAACTCATGCACCAGTTTGTGCATCAATAGGCTGACACAGACCCAAAGGGGTGTGTTACACTATCTTGTGCCTTCTCAGTGACAAAGTATTCAGCAACACACGGAGGCGACTCCTGTCTGAAATAGGCTTGGGAACAATCACCAGATCGAGATGAAGGTTGTTAGGGGGACTATGAGGTCTTTCCCTTTTTCTTTTTTTTTCTTATTGTTTTTTCTAATATGCATTTCCTTTTTCATACTAGTCAGTTTGAATTAACCTTGTGACAACGATCATAAGTCTCATAGATAGGATCAAGAATGTTTATATGATTTTGGGTATATGCATATTATGCAGGAACTTAGAAGTCCATTGACTCAGTAACTGAGAAAGCGGGTTTCCTTACTGACCAGGAGGGCATCTTGGTTATTCTAGGGGGAGTACCTAGGCTTTGTGCACAGACTGAATTCAGTCATACTTAACCATACTGCCGAAGCCTAGGTGCTACCTACTGTGAATTCCCTTTGAGTGCTGGGGTCTTGAGTGGGTGTAATCTTGGGTTTAACTACTTACTTCTCCCCAATGGAAGCACTTATATAAGTGAGCTTTCAACATCAAAGACCAACTAATGGACCCTAAGGGGAGGTTTATATTCCTGAAAGGCTCATGGAACAACAGGCCAATAATTTTGGCTAATATATATTGCCCTAAAATCAAACAGGTTGCTTTCATGAGAGAGGTCACCACTAAACTCACACTGTTCCAGTCGGGTCTCCTAATAAGGGGGGGTGACTTCAATGTCCCCCTGGATGCCCTGGTAGACACTTCCACAGGTACCGCCTCCCTTCCCTTCTCTGCTTTTTGCCAAATCAAAATCCATTTGGCCTCCCTTACCTTACATGACACCTGGAGGACCCTTTATCCCCAAGACCGTGATTACACTTTTTTCTCATCTCCACGTAACCGGTATTCAAGGTTAGATTAACTCCTTTTACACCAAACAGACTTACTTTACCTCCAAAATGCTACTATCGAGAATATGGCATTGTCAGACCATTACCCTATCACAATTACCCCGGTATTTCCGGAAACAGTCACTGCCACCAAACTGTGGAAATTGGATGCGTCTCTTCTGGCGGATCCTGGTGATTTAGCTCATTTAAGACAAGGGATCCAGGACTTTTTTCTCCACAATGATACTCCTGATGTTTCTCCCATGAGACAGTGTGACACATGTCACAAGTGTGTCATTAGAGGTCAATTACTGGCCATCTCAGCACAGAAGAAAAAAGAACATCAAGCATTGGCACTGGAGCTATCCTCCAAGATACGTACATTAGATGCCCAACATAAACGTACCTTAGCACTCAAAGCATCACAAGTATTGGTGGAAGCATGCTCATTTTTACTGGATGAATTGTTCAAGTGAGCAAGGCGCCGTAATATCTTGTCTCAAAAACTGTTCTATGAACAGGGAAACAAACCCCGGCAGACTATTGGCCAGTGAAAAACAAAAACAAAAAGTCGCGCTAGGTAATGAGACTAGTGAAGCAATATGATATAAGCTCCCAATGGTAAATGCCAATAGACCACACTAAGTGCACATGAAATTAGGCAGACCCAAAGCAGAAATACAGAAATAAATACACCCAATTAAATATATGACAAACTGAATAGTGCATTAAACAGATGCAGATACAAAAATGACACAATAAAAATGTATAAAAAGGTGTTTGTGAGTTATCCAGTGACTGAATTGCAAAATATAGTAGAAATTAATCCATAGTGAAAGGAAAATCAATTCATAGTAAAAATAAAAATAAAAAGAACAAAGCATAAGCGAAGCGAAGGAAGATAGAAGATAGAAGAAAGAAGAAGCATTTAAATAAAGGAATTGTCAAAAACTGTCTCTTGCCATTTTTAACATTTTTGACACTTTTTTTGTGAAATGGTAGGGGTACTTCTGTACCCCCTTACCATTTCACACAGGGGGGAGGGCCGGGATCTGGGGTCCCCTTGTTAAAGGGGGCTTTCAGATTCCAATAAGCCCCCTGCCCGCAGACCCCTACAACCACCGGGCAAGGGTTGTGGGGATGAGGCCCTTGTCCCCATCAACATGGGGACAAGGTGTTTTGAGGGGCTACCCCAAAGCACCCTCCCAATGTTGAGGGTATGTGGCCTGGTACGGTTCAGGAGGGGGGGTGCTCTCTCGTCCCCCCCGCTTTTCCTGTGGCCTGCCAGGTTGCATGCTCGGATATGGGTCTGGTATGGATTTTTGGGGGGACCCCACGCCATTTTTTTTATTTTGGCACGGGGTTCCCCTTATAATCCATACCAGACCTTAAAGGTCTGGTATAGATTTTGAGGGGGACCCCACGCCATTTTTAAAAAAAAAATTTCTCTCTGGAGAAGAGACGCTTGAGAGGGGATATGATATCAATTTATTAATACCGTAATGGTGACCCCACAATAGAGATAAAACTTTTTTGCGGAAGAGAGTTTAACAAGACACGCGGCCACTCATTAAAATTAGAAGAAAAGAGGATTAACCTTAAACTACGTAGAGGGTTCTTTACTGTAAGAGCGGCAAGGATGTGGAATTCCCTTCCACAGGCGGTGGTCTCAGTGGGGAGCATCGAGTTTCAAAAAACTATTAGATAAGCACCTGAACGATGGCAACATACAGGGATATACAATGTAATACTGACATATAATCACACACATAGGTTGGACTTGATGGACTTGTGTCTTTTTTCAACCTCACCTACTATGTAACTATGTAACTCATTTGCCTTCTTCAGCTTTGACACATCCCCTTATCGGACCCACTCTTCACGCTTTTAGTAGGGCTTGTTCCACGCATGCGGTTTCCACTAAATTTTGCCCCATTACCCCAGTCAAGAACAACCCGGATTTTCCCCCTGGTCTATCTGGAGCCTCTGTGAAGACAGAATGGCCATATTCGGAGATGCTGGACAAACACTTTTCCGGTAGAGGCCGCTTCATGTGTCAAACCGAACTTGTGGAACTCTCCAATATGGGTTTGTTTCCGTTTTGGCCCTATATCCAACCTAAACACTTTTTAGATGACCCAGCACGCAGAGAAGGCTTTACCATGATCCTGACAGTATTGAGTCACTATGCTCTAGCTCAACCCCTCAGAAACATGTTATCTATGCGCTTTACACTTCATCATTTGGGAAAACACCAACAATCTTATGCTCCAAACAGGCCTATTGGGAATCTGCACTGGGAACAGAGATAGATGAGGGAGTTTGGGGCCATATCAATCTCTATCTGCGCAAAGGAACCCTAAATGTCTCAGTACAGGACAATGGCTATAAACTGAAGATGCGCTGGTACAGATCACCAGACCTGATTCATAAATTTTCACCCTCCGACAAGGATCCCTGAACAGAATGCCCTTTGTTTTTCTTTTCTTTCCTTGTTTTTTGTTTATGTGGTTGATCCTTGTTCTCTCCAGGCTTGACCCACACTGTTATTGTACTACATATGAGTATTGAGGGTTCATGGAATCCATTTACCTTTTGTATTATCTGCAAAACTCTTAATAAAACGTTTATGCAAAAAAAAAAAAAAAAACTGACAGGGTTCAAAAGCTTCCCTTTATCAAAAAAAAAAAAAAAAGATTTTGCCTTTTATTTCTGCTTTAAATCTTCATTCTTTTGCAGAGCTTAGGGTGCTGCTGCTGCTGTCTGACACATCTGGATGCGTTGGATAGCATGCCTCCCAATAAACAATCTGCTTCCTCTCTCCCAACTCAATCATAACAGAACACAACAGTGTAATAGGGGACTGTGTGAAATCAGAGTGGGGGGCATGATATCTGACACACTGGGATATGTCGGATAGTAGTAGTGCCTGCAGCTCTGCTAGAAAGTGAAAATTTAACTCACCACCTGCTAGACAAGCAAGTAAAAAAAATACTTCCTACATAGGCTTGTTTGACTTTCATTTTCTCCTAGTGCTCACAGGGTCACTTAACATCTATAGGAAAAATGCTAGTGAACATACAAAAGGTAGCTGAGAGCACCATATAGCTAGCTGTTGATGCTTCTCTAGAAGCTAGATGCAATCATTTTCTAATGTATAATGGCTTAAATTTTGTTTCTAAAACATGCTATTCACTGTTGTAACCAGGAATTATCCTACGTAGTCTTTGTGACCTTTTGGTAATAACGAAAAGCAGTTTGCTATATAATTCCAGTTGCCGTTATATTATAAATCCCTAAATCAAAGTTTGCTAACAGGTTGTAGAAAAATACTCAAAAATGAAAACTGGAGTAAAAAAATAACAGCTGCTCTAAAAATAACTGATTTTCAGTTGCCAACTTTTTCAGTATAGTACAGATAATTAATGAAAGGATGTGGTAGGTGGCTACTGGTATACTGTGGGTTATAGAGCTATGGATAAATACTGACAAATTCACTGATGGTTAATACAAGGCTATTATTTGTTACTGATGTAAGCTGATCTTTATTGGATATGCTTTACCCTTGGTCAATGTGTGCTGAGCAACATGTGTATGCCTCAGAAGCTTCTCAAGGTTATATATCCTGTATGTCAGCATGCTTCATTAGTATGGAAGCAAAGATTTGTATTGCTGTGATTTGCTGCATCAGACTCTTGTGGAGGACATAATTTATATTTCCAGAATATGACACCAACAGATATAAGGCCATGGCTTTACTATGGCATTTCGATTCCACTGAAGAAGCTTGAAATAATGAGCCTTTAAAAATGGTTCACTGGACAATATCTTCCAACTGTAAAAGGTTTCAACTTTAACACTTATTAAATGCCGTTCTAAAAGTATTTTGGCTAACAAAAGCAAGGGGAACAGCAGAAAAACACTGCCTGGCTTTGAGTGAGAATAATAGAAAAGAGAAAAACTACATGAGCTAGTTGTGAGATAGAATTGGGCACGTTTGGCTCCATAAACTTGAATTGGAATACCTGTAAGAATTGATCTCCTCCCCCTAGCCTAGTGCTTTCCATTGGCTAAACCAAAAACTCCTGAGGCTTGAATACACCCCCCCTATCCTCGCCACCCACTATATGCAATGGATAAATTCATGCATAGCATGAATCTTACCACTACCACCGCGGCCGCCCCCTTGTGTGTCCGGCCCCTTTCGGGTCACCGGGCATATGAGTTAGAGCGGCCAGTGTTTTTTTTTTAAGCACTGATTAGAGCCATAGGCTCTAATAGGCTACAAAATAGGGTGGATTCAGTACACAGAGCATTGCGTCTGGAGCCCGTCCAGGTGTGTTGCAACAGCAAATGAAAATTCGTTGTTGCAATACTGATCCTCCTCCTGGCCAATCGGGGAGCAGGTATGAGACCTGTTTCCTGATTGGCCAAAATGTCTGGCAATCCTATTGGACGCTTAGCGCCGGGGGGGGGAGAGAGGAGACACAGCAGAAGCTGCTCCAGGAAAGGACACCAGAGCAGCTTTCCCTGAGCCCGCCACGCTCTCACTGCCCGCATCCAAGGTAAGAACAGTGGGTTGTGGTGGGGGGAGTGTGTTAGTGCAAAGGGGGGTAGTGCTGGCCCGGGGGGGGGGTGCTTGCCACCCCTCCAAAAAGAAAACCTCACCAGCCGCCACTGATATTATGCCCTCAAGGAGTTATAAATTTAAGGTCTCTAACTCACATTCATACATACACATACTAGCTCATGTAAAATGCCTGCAATATGTAAATGCTTAGTGGAGTGCTGCTCCAAGCGCAAATAATATGACTCTGGTGGACCCACTACAAAGTAGGGTGCAGGCGCGAATGCTAATTTGATGCAGTAGGAATATACACACACACCTCAGAACTGCTCAAGGTGCAAGAGAGATCAAAGGCAGCCTCAGCCCTAGCTCCTCCCAATAGGCCACGTTCCCTGACGTGTTACCCCGCCCTGGGGCTCAGTGACAGAGGTACCTCTATGACTAAGCCCCAGAGTGTGGAAAAGTGTGTCAGGGGGCATGGCCTATTAAGAGGAGCTAGGGGTGAGGCTGCCATTCATCTCTATGACACTTTGATCGGTTCTGAGGTGTGAGGCAGTCTCCTTGTATGCTTGTAATATGCCTTTAAAATGTTCAAATACACTTCATAAAATATGTCTGATAATGCCTGAATATCACTTTGCTCAGTTGTGGATGCAGCATTCACCTCTTGTTCTGGTGGTTATAGTATGAGCGCATGTGCAGCCTGCGTAATTACTCTTCCGGGACCTGCAGCTGCTTTGCACAACCACCATTGAAGTGCATTAGAAAATGCTACTGTATTAATAATAATAAACTTTATTTTATATAGTGCCTTTAAAGGTGGCTTTTCAAAGCACAAGGAATACACAGGACAACATAAAAGAAAAGGGACAAATACCCACTTGTCGATATATGTCGGCACAATGGCAGCGGTGGGCAAATGGGTGTACCTGTACGTCCCCTTTAATTTGCGGGCTAGTGGGCGTGCGCGTGCCCGCCGCGTACTGCTTGAGCATGCACGTGGGTCCCACGGACTCGATGTCTGCCGGTGTCCCGCGATTGTGGCATTGAGAGGCAGAATGGGGAGATGTAAACAAGGCATTTCCCTGTTCTGCCTAGCAACATGACAGAGATCTACTGCTCCCTGTCATCAGGAGCAGTAATCTCTGTCATGTTGTAGTAAGCCCACCCCCCCTACAGTTAGAATCACTCCCTAGGACACACTTAACCCCTTGATCGCCCCCTAGTGTTCAACTCCTTCCCTGCCAGTGTAATTTACACAGTAATCAGTGCATTTTTATAGCACTCATCGCTGTATAAAAGACAATGGTCCCAAAATAGTGTCAAAAGTGTCCGATGTGTCCACCGCAATGTCGCAGTCATGATAAAAATCACAGATCAACGCCATTACTAATAAAAAAAATTAATAATAAAATTGCCATAAATCTATTCCCTGTTTTGTAGACACTATAACTTTTGCGCAAACCAATCAATATATGCTTATTGAGATTTTTTTACCAAAAATATGTAGAAGAATACATATCGACCTAAACTAAGGAAAAAATGTGTTTTTTACATTTTTTTGGGGATATTTATTATAGCAAAAAGTAAAAAATATTGCTTTTTTTTTTTTCCAAAATTGTCGTTCTTTTTTTGTTTATAGCGCAAAAAATAGAAACCACAGAGGTGATCAAATGCCACCAAAAGAAAGCTCGTTTTGTGGTAAAAAAAGGAAGTCAATTTGTTTTGGTGTAGCTTCGCACGTCAGCGCAATTGTCAGTTTAAGCGAAGCAGTGCCGAATCGCAAAAAGTACTCTGGTCAAGAAGGGGGTAAATCCTTCCGGGGCTGAAGTGTTTAAATTAAAGCTTGTCTAAAGAAAAAACATTTTTAGATTTGATTTAAATTAGTTTAGAAAAGATGACTCTGATGTTCTTTGGAAGTGAATTCCAGAGTTTTGGAGCATAGCAGAAGAAGGCTCTGTCTCCCATCGAGTGTAGGTGAGGGGGGGGGGGGCTCACAGCAAACCAGAATTTGAGGAGCAGAGGCTACGAAGGGGAGGTAAGTTGGTAAAAGTTCAGAGAGATAGTGGGGTGCCAAGCCATGGAAAGCCTTATAGGTGAGCAAGAGGATCTTAAAGTCTATGCAAAACCTGACAGGTAGCCAGTGTAAGGATTCCAGGATCGAGGTAATATCATAAATTGTACCAGACCTAGTCAGGATTCTGAACATATTGAAGTCAATTAATAGTGGATTTAGATACACCAGTGAGTAGAAGATTGCACCAGTCAAGTCGGGAGAACACAAATGTATTGATCAGCTTTTCAGCTACAGTGTATGATAGCATAGGATGCAGCCGATCAAAGTTTCTCAAGTGGAAAAAAGATGCTCTGACAACATTTTGTACATGTGGATCAAATTTCAGTGCCATCTATGGGGGTGCCAATAAGCATGACTTCAGTTTTGTAACAGTTTAATTGAAGGAAATTGCGGGCCACCCAAGTGTTTATATCACAAATACAGTTAGATAGGAGAGAGGCAGCCAAAGTAGAATCCAGATTAGTGTGGATGTATATCTGAGTGTCATTAGCATAGAAGTGATAATTGAGCCAGTGTGGTCTAAGCAGTTAACCAAGTGGAAAAATGTAGATGCTAAAAAAAAGGAACCCAAGATGGATCCCCGTGGAATACCGTACTTGACTGGACCAACTTCATACTGGAATCTGCCAAGAGAAACAAAGTGACAGCAACCAGTGCGATATGACCTGATCCATTTTAGAGGCAATTCTGAGACTCCAAATATTGTTTCAAGGCAAGAGACTAAAAGATTCAGGTCTACAGTATCAAAGGCAGAACTAAGATCCGGTAGAAAAAGAATAGTTAGTGAGCCAGAATCAGAAGCTAACAGAAGTTCATTAATGACTTTGACCAAGGTGGTTTCTGTGCTGTGCAGTTGCCAAAAACCAGATTGGGGGGAGAAGTTATTATTTCATCTTTCTATCTATTAAATTTTCTGCCCTTGTTGTTTTAACTTTAGATAGTAAAACATTTTTTTTCTGCCAGTAAATACCTTATACAGCCCACCTCCTGTTTCGTGTCTGGAAAAGAAGCCTAGGCTTATGACATCATGCACAGCTCTCTCACTCTCGTGAAAGTTTGCCAGTAAGGGAGGGGGGATGAGTCATGAGGGCCAATGAGAGCTGCAGAGCTGGAGGTGTGCCTCTGTGTGTCTGTGTAAATCCAGGAATTAAACAGGCAGCAGCTTCAGCTGCCAACAGTTAAAATGGTTGCAGCCAGACTTAGTGGAGGGAGATTTCTGCAGCATATTTGGCAAGTACAGAATCATAGTATATACAAAATAATATGCAAAGTGGTTGGAGGGAAGCTTCAGAATGGCAAAGATGTTTTTTATTACACATTATGTGAGCAGACTGCAATTCCTCTTTAACCAATTCAATACAGGGCACTTACACCCCCTTCCTGCCCAGACCAATTTTCAGCTTTCAGCGCTCTCACACTTTAAATGACAATTACTCAGTCATGCAACACTAACCCATATGAAATGTGCATCCTTTTTTTTCACACAGATAGAGCTTTCTTTTGGTGGTATTTAATCACTAGTGGGTTTTTTATTTTTTGTGCTATAAATAAAAAAATACCGTACATCTTGTGAAAAAAATGCCTTTTTCTTTGTTTCTGTTTTTCAAATTAGTAATTTTTCTTCATACATTTTGGCCAAAATTTATACTGCTACATAGCTTTGGTAAATGCAGCACAAATTAGTGTATATTATTTGGTCTTTGTGAAAGTTATAGAGTCTACAAACTATGGTGCCAATCACTGAAAATTGATCACATCTGATCAGGCCTTCAGTACATCAGGTGTATCTCATTTCTTGAGACACTAACAAGTCAGGAAAGTACAAATACCCCCCAAATGACCCCTTTTTAGAAAGTAGACATTCCAAGGTATTAAGTAAGTAGCATGATGAGTTTTTTTAAGTTGTATTTTTTTCCCACAATTCTTTGAAAAATGAGGATTGTTGGTACAAAATCGTTGCTTAGGGAGTCATTTATGATATTCAGAATAATGGGGCACAGATAACTAAAACAGGATTTAAATAATTGGGTGGGAATAGGATCAAGCATGCAGGTGGAAGATTTCATATTAGAGACCAATTTAGTTAGAGCTGCAGAGTCAAATAGAGAAAAGTGGGAGAGAAAAGAACCAGTAAAAATAGGTGGGAAAGTGATGTGGATGAAACATGTGGTGTGGCAGGAATTGGATGTCTTATTTTGTCAACTTTTCAGGAGAAAAAATTTAGGAATGTGTTACAGAGCTGTGTTAAGGCTGGTAATGTGGCTGTAACAAAGGTGCAGCGCTTACCATTCGGATTGCCAATCCAAAAAATATGGTCTAAATCAGTCCTTGTGGGAACTCAAGATGATAGCAATGATTTAGGAAAAGGTATCCAAGAAGAAGCCATCACCAACATCTATTCACACTGCCGCTTACCCCTCAATGTGGACCCCCACTACAGAGGTCAGCCAAGCCTGTTCACAAAGCTCCTGGAATGTGTCTCTGGAAAGTGCCTCTGACTGCTCCTTGGATACAGCTCCCCTGCACACGGTAGTCTAATTACTCTCATCCATACAAGGAGGAATAAAAGGGGAATATCATGGTGTAGTATGTTCCTTAAATGTATTCCATATAAAAAAATTGCACTCACTTATTTAAAAGACAATTCAAGCATCAGTAAAAAGGAAACCGATTGTTTCCAACCATCAAAATGACCACAACATCCCGGTACACAATGATGTCACACATCACAACTCCTGCTTACGCGTTTCGCCATCAATGATGTCGTCAGGGGCATGGTCTGCGCACAGGGGGAGGATGATGTCTACATATTTCTTCCAAAGTACCAGTTGGGGTCTGGACTGGCCACAGATGACATCCTCTTCCTACTTGGCCATGGACAGGTTGGCCATGCTAGGTGCAAACCTGGCCCCCATGGCCACCCCCCTGCATTGCAAATAATACCATCCCTTAAACAAAAAATAGTTGTGCCCCATACTAAAGTCTGATAGAGACAAAACAAAATGTTGTTATGTAGCATGGAGGGTTATATCCCTTTGCAAAAAATGGCCAACGGCTTCACCGTCATGATCATGAGATATCATTTTATATAATGAGGCTAGGTCAGCTGTTGCCAGAATATAACTATCCTTCCATTCAATTATTTGCAACACAATGATAACCTGAGTGGAATCTTGCTGCATTCACACCTAAGGGCCGGTTCACACTACTGCGATGCGGGAACCCTGCGAATCCACTGCGGGTTCCAGCATTGCATGTCTCCCAGCAGCAGTTCACACTGCCCTACGCAAATTGCTGGGAGTGTTAGTTAATAGTTAATGACTCCCCAAATCAGTTCGCAAATCACAGTGCGATCTGCAAACTCGGACAGGAATCAGATCGCATGTGTGTGAACACCCATGTGATCCGATACTGCTGTGGACTAAAAAAAGGATCCTGTGCGAGTTTGATGCAAATTCAGCCATACAATCTTTTTGGCTGAAATCGCACCACACAGAGATCACATGTGATTTGCACTGCAGTGTGATATGAATCACATCCGATCTCAGACATCGCACCAGTGGGAACCGGCCCAAAGCATTTTATTTTCAGGCAGAAAGTCGCACGTTGTACCGTGATTTTCCTGTGATTATTTACCGCGATCTTGTACAGGTCAAAAGGTCACCAATATAAAAAGCAGGAAAACGCCTGAAATCTGCCTAAAAAGAAGCTCATGTACTTTTTTTGAGCTTCAGTCATTGAAATTGGGATTTTGCTTGTTGGGCATATTTCAGGCGTTTTTTTCTGGCATTTTACGAGAGTTTTACAAGCTGAAAACACTCAGGTGTGAATGCATATTTTCCCACCCTGGAAGTTACTGAATCCATGCCACTTATGACTGGTCTTTTAGGGGGGTTCTGCAAACTTTTGTGTATCTTTGGAAGGAAGTACATTACCGGTACTCTGGGAGCAACAGAGACTAGAAAAGCCTTTTCTTTTTTGGTAATGACCCCTCTCCAATACCCATCATCCACTAAACCTACCAGTTCCTTCTAAATTTTAATGTTTGGTTACCTCTGAGGGGAACATATGTGTTCTGGTCCGATAATAGTTGGGTCATCTCAACATTATAGGCCTCTCGATCCAGAATCACGATGCCTCCACCCTTATCGGCCGGGAGCACCACAATATCATTACGATTTTTTAGGGACGTCGAACCATTCTTAAATCTCATGTCCTCTCTTTTTTACTTAAGCCTAAGTTTTATCCAGATCCCTGATTACTAAATCTCTAAATACAGAGATAGAGGGCGCCACCTGACCAAGTGGATTGAACAATGATGCATTAGACAGAAGAGTTTTGGTAATGTGGAGGGACTGCAAGGTTTTCATAATCTGTCAATAGTGCAGAAGAGTTGTCTAGGGTTGCTAAGATTTTTTTAAATAGCATGGGAGAAAAAGTTTAATCTAGCAGTCTAAATGTCATTGTGTTTGGTTGTGCATTGGGAATTGCATAAAGCAGCCACATGGACATATGCTTTAAATGTACACATCAGTGTTCGGACCTTACGTCTATGTGGGTGCTTCACACAACACATCCATCTATAGTTCAAATACATAACAATGGGTCGTCTGCATGCAGTGGCTGCAGGTCCCAGGAGAATAATTGAGCAGGTTCTGCACAACGTGCAGCCCTTGTATGGCTGGGTAAAGTCTAAAATTTTAGATATCCCATTACTTTCTGTATCAGTGACAATGGTCATTAGGACTGATCGAGAGGATGAATCTGTCCAGCTGGAAAACAGACATCAAAAAAAAAAAAATTGTCAGGGGTTCTAACTTATCCCTACACAATACAGAACTTGGGGAAGGGGGGCTGGCTAACCGCCAAGTAAGATGGATGTCTGATCCCTCAGCTCCAGCACTGACTGGCTTACAATAGCAAATCGCCACTATTCTGACAACATCCAGCGACTATCCAGACCACCAGCGCAATGGACTACACCCCCAGAATGTCCAGTCTGACCCGCAAGAGGAAGGATTACCGTCAGCCTAAAAAACTGACAGAATTCTTCACACAGCCGCCTGGATCGAAAATCCTAGATAGCGCCTGTGACCCTGTACATGGCTCAGCTGCGGCTTACACAGATCTCCCTGATGCAGACGGCCTGGAAATATCCACACAGAATGACTCTATGGGTGTTTCTCCTTCCTCCTTGTCATCATCTGTCAGCAAGAGCCCAACAAAATCGAGGATGCGATTGGATTCAGATTCCACAGGACATGAGGTGAGCCCTGCATCTGAACACAGCACAGCCCATCCATCCCCTATAGCGGCCTTCCCCACAGCAAATTAGCCAGTATTAGATACAACTATGAAAGAGATGCGAATCTCTCTTCAGAGCTCCCTGCATAATGACATCTCCTCCATGTTTAACAAGTTCTCCGCATAAATGCACTACATGGGTCAGAGAGTTTGCAATATTGAACATCAAATTGGAGATATGGCTGAAACGATGAATGATCTTGTAGAAGCCCATGATCAAACCCAAGAAGAACAACAGTGGATGAGAGCCAAAATGGCAGACCTCGAGAACAGGTCGCACCATAACAATGTAAAGCACAGATGTGTACCTGACACCATCCTGCCACAAGATCTTAATACATACGCCATGAAGCTAATTTCCATGCTATTACCTGACCTTTTGCCCATGGAAACTATAGTCAATCGTATCCATCTCCTACCCAAACCCCCACACCTCCCAGCGGAAGTCCCCCACAATGTTTTGATGAGGATACAATTTATTCATGCCAAAGACCAACTCCTATTCAAGGCAAGACACCTTGGAAAACTTCCAGCTTCATATGCCAACCTCCAACTATATGCGGATATCTCGCAACACACTTGCCAACTAAGGAGACAACTGAATACTATCACTAAGCCACTCAATAACCACAAGATTCCATACCAATGGGGTTTCCCTAAGTCAATTATAGTCACTAAAAATGGAATTAAACAAAATAATTCCACAGTAGAAGAGGGCCTTAAACTTCTATGCACTTGGGGGATCATTCCTGACCAATCTACATCAATCGCAGGGAAAACAACCAGAACTCCAACGCGAATCCCCATGCTGGTAAGCACTAAACCCTATCAGAATAGTGGATTCATAACCTGTTCCACACGCCACACCTCAGGTCGGATGCCTTGCTCGTTGCAAATTGTTCCATGAACTTACACCCCTTAGATCTGTTGTTTTGTTCCTTTTTTCATTTTTCCTTCTCACTACCTGACCATATCTCATATCCAATTTATTGTTCTACTTTTACCCTCAATTTCTTCCCTAAGAGCATTTGAAGAGTAAAGTTCTGAAGATGTCAACTATCTGATCCTACCATGTAGACACATTCCTTCATATAACTGTGAGTAAATACCTTACTTAGCACAGTATCCTAATCCACAAGACAAGATGCCTAAGTTCTTGTCGCTCAACACTAAAGGACTGAATCATCCTGCAAAGAGGGCTTCCCTCTGGCGCACAGCTCAAGAATCTAACAGTGACATTCTCTGCATACTAGAGACTCACTTCAAAAATACTGCAGAACCTCAATGTACTAATAAACACTTCATCCACATTTATCGGACATCAGGCCCCACTAAGAAACATGGGGTTATGATTGCAATCAAAAACACACTTGCCTTCACGCTTCACAGCAGCATAAAAGATGCGGAAGGTAGTTATCCGGCACTAGACTGTACACTAGACAATACCAGATACAATATTGTAAATGTCTATGCACCCAATACCAGACTACCTGATTCCTTTCTAAACTAATGAAAAAAATCAACAAATTCTTTAATGGTTACCTTATTATGTGCAGTGAATTTATTATCGTACCAGACAATTCTCTGGATACCTCTACGCGCAATACCAGACTCACTTCACCTATGGGAACTTTCATACGAAACAATGACTTGTACGATGTATGGAGATGTCACCATACCACAGAGCGTGACTATTCCTTCTTTTCCCACCGGTACAATTCCTATACCCAGATCGACTTCTTCTTAGTGGACAAATGGACACTAGCCAAAGTCTCTGACTCATCTATAGCCACGATAACATGGTCAGACCATGCTCCCGTCTCGATAACCACCGATAATTTGTCATCTCTTTCACGCACAAAGTGCTGGAAAGCCAATGCTTCGATCCTCCACTCATCCGAACACTCCACCTTTATTCAAAACTTGGGGGAAAAAAATGTTGCCAATATATACTGTATATATTTATTTATATAAATAACAACTTTTTAAAACAGAAATTAAAGCATATGTATGGTCAAAATGTAAAATCGTGAATGATCTTGGAGTTTGTAAACTAACTTTGTGAAGATCCAACACATTTTACTAGTGTAAGCTAGTGTCAGATAAAAGCATGGACCACATGTAGTAGACTAGTTGTGCCCTGAATTCCAAAGGGTGCTACCGGTATGTGATCCCCAAATGAATATCATGGAAGGCAGATGCCATATTGCAAATACTAATTTCAAATAAACTTTTGGCATGCATTGTGCTCTGTGAGCTCTAGTATTTTAACTGACATAATTAAGGAGGTTTTAAAGCCAAAACCAAAAATGTAATATATTGCAGCTTAATAAATCATTAGATGTGGTGACTGCATATTTTAATCACTGTTTTAACCTTTTGATCTGGCCAGAAATACATCTCCTGTGTTAGAGTGCCCCCACTCTGGATGAAGGAGCAAAGAGGGCACCTTTGGATAGCAGAATTGTCAGTCAGAGGGAAGGGAGGTGTTAGATGGACTAGCAGTTTTAGATACAATAGCAAATTGAAGCCAAACTTTAGCTAATACTTTATAACCAGTTACAGCAAGCTGTTTTTTTTTCTTTTTTGGGATAAAGGTTTTACATACATTAATAAATAAAAACTGACCATTGTAGGCACACCTGTCAGTGTTAAATAGTTTGCCTCATCTCTGTAACTGATAAATAAAGACTGACCATTGTAGGTTCCCCTGTCAGTGTTAAATAGTTTGTCTCATCTCTGTAACTGATATATTCTACTGGAAAGCTTGTTCTTTTGAAAAACAGACTTAATATCTGAATCACCAGATAAAAATAGAAGAAAAAAAGCCTAAAAAAAAAAAACTTATACAGCCATCACATCTAAGAAATTGTAAGCTGCACTATAACAAAAGTTTTCTTTTTGGTTTAATACCATTTAAAACATCTCCTGAATATTTTATTACATTTTAATGTGTTCTATATATTGTCCATCACTTTTACAAATGTCCAGGGCACAAGGAAACCTCTAGAAACTGTTCTCTAGGGGAAATACTGAAACTTAACAAACATTTCTAAAATTATATAATGAGTAACAGTTTCTCATGATATTCCAAAACAATCATGAAACACTACGTATTTTCTGTTGGCCAAAAATATATATAAAAAATAAAATGGCTTCTTGACATCCTTTTAGGTGAGAAGAAATATGACTTTAATATGTTGCAAGATCCAGCATGCCATGACTTCATGTCATACTCTGACTGCTGGCTGTCAATACCTACACTTTTGCTAAGATTATGTTTTGGTATAAGATGTGACCAACCAACAGATCATGTCCAAAGACAGTTTGTCAATGTCATTGACCCTGAGTAGCGTGGGGAAAATCTTTTATCGTGTATTTCAGATGTTCTTTTTTTACATGCTTTTTAAATAAAATTTCAGACATCACCACAGATTATGCACTTAGTATAAGTATAATTAAATCCTAACAATAACTTATTTTATTTGTCCCCCCTTTGGGATATTAAATATATTATTAAAAGTGTTATATTTGTTATAAATGAAAAAACATCTTAATCCTGCTGGAATTCACTGTTGTTCTGTGTCCAATGCACTCTGCAGTTGTATCTCAAATAATTATCACAAAGTGTGTTAGGACTTCAGAACCTGCCCATTTGTGGGCATGAAGAGCAGGAGGTTTTCTGTAGTCCTAAAATAGAGATGGGCTTGGGCATGTTCGAGATCCCACCTGCCCGATCCTGCCAGAAAGCCGACACTGCATTCCGCTATTTACAGACAGTGAGACATTTCTCGATCTGTGCAGCTGTGGATCAGGAAATGTCCCACTGCCTGTGATTAGCAGTGTGCAGTGTCGGCTTCCTGGTGGGATCGGGCAGGTGGGATCCCGAACATGCCCGAGCCCATTCCTAGTCCTAACACACTATCTGTCTAAAGCTGGCTACACACTATACAATTTTTGTACAATTTTCTTGTACAACTTTTCTTTGGATTTACCAAAACCATAATATGAGGTCAGACCTAAACACTTTTAAATTGTATGCAATCTGGTAGGCCTTTGCACTTTATAGTTGAAGGCAAATCTAAAGGAAAATGAACAATAAAAGTTGTATAATGTATATCCAGCTTTAGTGTGCTTTGGCTTCTTCTCTATAGATACAGTACTTTGAGTGAGCATTATCACCCTAGGTTAGGAACTGCATTACTGGGTGCATCGCCAAGTGAAAACTAATGTAACTGCCATATCTAAAGACTGATCATATTCAGTATATTGTATTTTTGTTCTTAGGTTTAGACTTTTGATACAAATTAAATCAGTTAAAAGGAAAATGTCAGGTCCAGACTTCAAGGCTATTGTTCTGATCCTGGTGTCTTTTTCTTTTGGATCAATGACATACCACAAGTATGTGCACATCGGGGTCCCAACACCCAGTGGCATAGAGTGGGTTGTCAGCACCCGGGGCAAGGCAAGTAATTTGCGTCCTCTAACCTGTGGACTTTTAGCACCTAAGAATGGGGTTCCTCCACTCACAGCTTGAGCTTCTGATTAGCTGCCTGCAGCCTTTCAATATTGGTAAGATCTGAGATATCTCTTTGATTACAGTAGTCAAATAGATATCTTCTCAGTATCAACCAATAATAAAAGGCTCCGGGCAGCCAATCAGAGGCTTAGGTTGTAAATAATAAGGAGCACCTATATACAGCAGATCAGGCAGCCAATAATAATCCAGAACCAGAGATAAGGGTTGTGCATATTATTTAGTGCTAAACATACTACAGGTGACAGTCAGAAACTGCAAGCATGCTATAGGAGACGGTCATAGACTGCGTAGATTCTACCAGGGACGTGTGGTGAGGTCAGTGGCTGGTGAGGCACTGGCTAGTATCAGAGCCATATACACACAGGTTACATACATAACGATCTTTAGAGCGAGAGCAATAATTCTAGCACTAGACTGCCTCTATAACTCTAAACATGTAACCTGTAAAAATTTAAAAGCGTCTCCTATGGAGATTTATAAGTACTGAAGTTTGGCGCCATTCCACAAGTGTGTGCAATTTTAACTATTTAAGGATCAGGCCTATTTTTCAAACTTGTTGTTTACAGGTTAAAATACATTTTTTTTGCAAAAAATTACTTAGAACCCCCAAACATTATATATATATATATTTTTTTTTTCTAACACCCTAGAGAATAAAATGGCGGTCGTTGCAATACTTTCTGTCACACCATATTTGCGCAGAGGTCTTACAAGCACACTTTTTTTGGAAAACATACACTTTTTCGAATAATAAAATAAGACAACAGTAAAGTTAGCCCAATTTTTTTTATATTGTGAAAGATGATGTTAACCTGAGTAAATTGAAATTTGAGTGATTCCCTGGACTACATATGTGGTCTGGTGAATTACTCAAATTACTATATACAAGGGTGGACAATACATCCACTCCTCAATTTGATTCACATGACCGCAGATGGCCCAAATTGATGATTTTTCTAATTGATAAATTGATGTTGAACCTTGTTTTCTAAATAGTGCAGAGCTGTGTCATAAAATAATGTGCATGCAAAAATAGTGGCAAACTATTGTGGGGCAGGTCCAAAATCAATATGTTGGTGATCATCCTCCACCTCTGTGCTCCACGCATCTATCCATCCCGACCATATCTTGTCAAATTTGGCAGGACAGTTTTGATTGGCATATGTTAGTTTATATAATGGTAGTGCCGAGTTCAATTTAAGGCGCCATGAGGATACCCTGGGTGGGGCATTGTCCTTCCAGTGGAGGAATATCTCTCTACGAGCATAAAATATGGCATAGTTCAAAAATAATCTAGTATATTTGCCTCTTACCCTAGAGTCAAAAATATTGAGCAGCATCATTTTGGGGTCTATTCCCAGCTCTAGAGAGGTAACCCGACTAAGGGTGTCAGCTATCTCCAACCAATAGTCTCCGAGGTGGGGACAGGACCATATCATATGAAAGAAGGTGGCGGAACTCTGACCACATCTAGGACAGGTCACCGGGATGTTAGGATTCATAATAGTTACCCACTTTGGAGTGTAGTAGGCTCTGTGGAGGAACTTGACCTGCATAAAACGGTCTCTGACCGAAATCATATTAGTGACAAAGGATGATACACATGACTGCCATTCCTCCTCTGACAGATCTGGGATGTACAATCTCCATCTATCTTGGTTTTTTTCAAGTTTTTTCAATGGAGCTATGGACAGATGGAAATATAAGGAGGAGAGGGGTTTATCTATGACCCTGGCTGTGAGTAGTCCCTCCACAGAGTCTGATTTTAATATGATTTGTGCTGGGAATTGTCTCCTATACACGTGTCGAAGCTGGTAGTAGCGAAACAACATCCATCCCGGCAGTGAATAGGCATTTGTGAGATCGGAAAAGGATCTCAGTTTACCCCCAGAACTATATGCTTCAGTTTGACTATACCTTTCCTTGCCCAAACCTGGGGGTCAGGTACAGTATTCATGTGTGGTAGATTAGGATTACCCCAAAGAGGAATGTGGGGAGAAAACGTCTCGGGGGAGGCAAAGTGGGCCCTGGTTTTATTCCAAATATTAATGGTGGTACGCATCAGATCCATAATGCCAGGGTAAGATCTCACCCCCCTGAACACTATGTTACTGAGAGAAGAGTTCTGAACCCATTATGGCTGCCTCCAATGTTACCACTGGGTTGTCCTGCAGTTGGGAAAACCACCATCTGACTGTCACCAGGACGGCCGCCCAGAAGTAGAGCTGAAAATCTGGTAGGGACAGGCCACCCCGGGTGACGGGCAGCTGAAGGGTAGTAATGGTCAGTCGTGGGGACCTACCCTTCCAAACAAAGGAAGAAAATTATGCTTTTTAGTTTTGCGAAGAATGAGGCCAGGGGAATTAAGGGGGCATTACGAAAAAAGTATAGGAACTTGGGGAGATAAACCATTTTAACTAAATTTACCCTACCCACTGGGGATAGGGGAATGGTCCTCCAGGCTATACATTTTTGTGAAATTTTTTTAGAAGTGGTGGAAGGTTCAGCTCATAATATGAGGACAATGGAGTCCCAATCCTTACACCCAGGTATTTGAATTCAGATGTCCAGTTTGGGGGGGATGCCTGTTGGTGGATGGTGACCCAACGCATTCAGTGAGAAAAGGAGAGATTTCCCCCAGTTAACTCCTGAAAATGAGATGATCCAAATTCATCTATCATTTGTAGTGCCGGTGGGAGGGAGGAAATGTCTTTAAGAAAAAGGAGGATATCATCGGCGTATAATGATATTTTGTCAGTGATCACACCGATTTGTATTCCCTTTACTGAGGAGGCTGATCTAATACGAGCTGGAGATAGTGGACAGCCCTGTCTAGTGCCTCTGGACAGGGGAAACGGCAAGGACAGTGAGTTATTCGTACGTATACTGGCCGTAGGATTGTGATAAAGCATCTGGACCCAGCTAATGAAAGGAGGGCCAAATCCAAATTTGCGGAGAACTGCCCAGAGGTAGCGCCACTCAACCGAATCAAAAGCCTTTTTAGCATCTAGAGAGGCGACTACCTCCGGGCCGTCCCCGCTCGCCCTAGACAAATGCGTGAGGAGACGCCGAATGTTAATGTCGGTCCCTCTGCCGGCATAAATCCAGACTCGTCCATGTGCACCAGCGCCGTAATCACAGCATTCAATCGACCAGCTAACACCTTGGTCAACAGTTTGGCATCCACGTTAAGGAGTGAGATAGGGCAATATGAAGAGCACTGTTCAGGAGGCTTGCCCGGTTTAAGGATGACTACTATAACTGCCTCAGCCATTGTTAGGGGCAACAAATTCCCCTCCATGGTATGTCACAGCACTGTTCTAAACGATGGTAATATTTCCTCTACATAAGTTTTAAAGAATTCAGCAGGTATCCCATCTGGGCCTGGAGTTTTGCCATTTTGCAAGGTGGCCACAGACCTCTGCAATACCTCTAGTAGGATAGGACCGGCTAACGCTTAACTAAATGTCAGGATGTCTGGATGTCAGGCAAGGGAGCTCCACCCCATCGAGATATGTCGTCAATTCAACATCTGTGCAAGTCATTCGAGAAGCATAGAGCTCCCAGTAGAATGACGCAAATCTGTCATTAATGGAAGAGGGATCTGTTAAGATCGTCCCGTCCAGGTCATGAATGGTCGAAATGGTCACCGGGGAGGAGTTTTCCCTCGGCAGCCATGCCAGCATACTACCGTTTTTTTCCCCATGTTCTAAAATTCTTTGGGACTGATGCATAAATTTAGTCTTAGTAGCTGACATTCGTAGTAGGAGAACATCCCGCAATGCTGCCTGAAAGTCAGAGTATGCTCTCGGAATCTGGGACTCCGAGTACTCCTCCTCAAGTACTGCTACCTTCTCCTCAGTCCTTCGGGTCTCCTCCCTCAGATTCTTACGGATCCTACAGATATGTGACTGTAGGTTTCCCCTAGTGAAGACTTTAAATGTGTCCCAAAACGTGGTCAGAGATACCGATTGGTCCAAATCTTGCCAATACTGCGCCGCCTCAGACCTATGGTTCTGATATCCTTGAATCAGCCAGCCAAAATCTGGACAATCTCCAGATATTCTCACCTGGTGAATAGGACACGCACAGCTTCAAAGCAAGTGGAGCGTGATCGGATATGCCACGGGGGAGAATGGTGATATCCCTAACCCTGGGTAAAACAGACCCGCCAACGTAGGCAAGATCTATGCATGATAGGGTCTTGTGAGAAGCCGAGGGACATATGTAGGCCCTTTATGAGGGATTGCGCCATCTCCACACATCAGTCAGGTTAGAGGCTTCTGCCCAGGAGAGCAGCTCTGAAGATGAGCCCGCTCCGGGTGAGAGTCTGTCCACCCCAGGGTCCGTGGCCAGGTTAAAATTTCCCAGCATCACCACATTGTCTGTAGCATAAGTGGAAATTTTAGAGACAAGCTGATTAAGTAATCTCGTGGAGGCCGGGGGGGGGGGGGGCAGGTACAAACACACCACCACTAGTTCTAATCTATCAACCATAGCATGAAGGATAACAAAACGACCCTCCGGGTCTAGTTCCAGCGCTAGTAGCTTGAACGGTAGAGATTTATGAACTAGAATGCTGACCCCCCTAGAGTAATTGGTGTAAGTGGAGTGATATTGATGCCCCACCCAGGGCCGTCTAAGGCTCAGGAGCTTACTGCTTGTCAAATGAGTTTCTTGTAATGTACATATTTGGGGATGATAGGTTTTGAGAAATTGGAATACTAAGGACCGTTTTACAGAAACGTTCAAGCCCCTAGTGTTCCATGAGACAATAGTACAGTCAGCCATAATCATATATTGGTACATTTTCAAGCCATGGGTCTCTACCCAAAATAAGATGCAAGGTTCGGACCACCATATAGGTCAGGACGTGGCATCTCAAACATCTAGTGACATATATGTTTACATCGCTTGTGAAAAAACAACATAAGAACCAAACATAACAAAATAAACCCAACCAACCCCCCACCCCCACCCCGCCAACCCCAGTCCCAACTTTGGGGAGGCTCAGGATCCCAGTTTCAAACTAAGCTAATTACGCCTGTAAAGGGGGAACGTGTGCAAAACGGCATTCGCAGTTCAGCAGTTAGCTCTTACATCTAGTCTTTTGCTGCAGACCGGACTAGTAAACAAGCAGGTGCAGGCTCCCGGCAGCCACCAGGGGTACAGACTTAAACATGAACATTGCAAAGTTAAACTAAATGCTTCGGCCATTCCAAAGGATATAAAACAGAGTGGCAGTGGACAGTGTAGGACAGGAGGCCCTGTTTGGCCCAATGTATAAGAGAGACATCTGTAAGGCCACTTATGGTTAAGGCAGTTAAAGGCCGGATTCCCAACCGTATGGATAATGGTAACTGAGTACATGTTTTCCATTCGAAGTCGATAATGGGCCTGGGTCCAGAATTTGCAAAGGTGGGAGAGGGGGAGAGGGAGAAGTAGGATACAGCCCTGAAGCCACCTTTGCAGTAGTGAGGCGGGAGTGTGTCAATCCAGGCGGAGGCCTCTTCTGGGGATACAAAAATCCGCACAGACTCCCCGTCTTCCATCCTCAGCCTGGCCGGGAACAGCATGCTGTATTTAATATGATGAGAGCGAAGCCTCGCTCTAACAGCATCATAGGATTTCCTTTGCTTTTGGGTTTCCAGCGAATAATCCGGGAAAATTAGAAGCTTAGCATTTTCGAAGCGGAGTTCGCCTTGGGCTCTGGCCTCTCTCATCACAATATCTCTGTCCCGAAAATGAAGGAGTTTGAAAATGAAGGTACCGGGTGGTGTCCCCTGGGGCCCCCTGGTGGTGGGTATGCGGTGGGCCCTTTCCACAGTAAAGAACGGGGAAAAATGTGCTGTAGGGAGTAGTTGTTGCAATAAACGTTCAGTGAAGGCCGTAGGATTCGTGCCCTCCCCCCCCTCAGGGAGTCCCAATATGCGCAAGTTATTTCTTCTGTTGCGGTTCTCTGAATCTTCTGCGCAGGACTCGAGCGTCTTTACCTTGGGTTTAAGTGCATGAATGTCAGCCTCATGGTCACACACCGTATCCTCTGCCTGGGAGACCCGTTGCTCCACCTCAGATACTCTTCCCCAAAAGGCATCAAAATCCTTCCTAATAAATTCTACATTCGCCTGTATATGTAGAACTGCTTTAAAATTGGCCGCCGTGGCAGGCATCCTGTCAGGGTCTTCGGCCTGGTTCTCCATCCTGGCAGGAGTCTTAGGCGAGGCCCTGGCTGTGGCCCTCTCTGTGATGTCGGGCTTTGTGGCCTTCTTCCGAGATCTGGGCTGACTCTTTCTTCTTTGCATACCCCAGGGAGGGCACCAGGAGTAGAGAGGGACAGGGAGAGCCCGCCAAAACGTGCGTTGGCGACTTCCGGACCGGGACCGCGCTGGCCGTGTGAGGCCGCGGGCAGGATTTTCTAGGTGGGACCGCGGCTTCGGCCTAGTCCGCGGAGTGCGGCCTTGTCGTGTCTTTTGAGGATTTCTGCTGGCCGAATCTTCCCAAGATGATCCAAGATGATGCCCCTATCAGGAGGGATATAGTATGGGCAATGTTGTGGGGTCTGCACCCAGTAAATCAGGATAGTAGCATCCGGTCCTAGGGAGCTCAGACAAACACGTCTGCTCCCTCTGCCATCTTGGACACGCCCCCAGAAAAATATTTTAAATTAAAAATGAAAATGTAAAAAAAATTGAAAAAACAGTTCATCTGTGTCAATGCTTCCAAAACAATCACCACTGTGTGTGCTCGTCCTCAAAAGGACCAATATCCAGTGCACACCTCCACCAGCTAAAGTGCCTGCTCACCTCACAGATGAATGTAAAAGCATAGACAAATCACTCCTCATGTCCACAATGGATCAGCTTCCACTCTCCAATGGTAATGCTACAGTCTCCAGACTGCTCCTCTGTGTGGGTAATCAGCGTTTGTATTGCCGTCAGACAAACCTTCCTTCACTTTCTCATAAGTGCTCAATCACGCTATTACTTCCGTAGGTTAGAGACATGAAACAACAAACACAAGTGCCATAAGTGTACTCTGTTTGCACTTTTGCATTCACCAAAAATGCTTTTGGTGAAGGTAGGGCATACAGATGGAATCAAGAAAAAAAAGTATCCAAAAAGTATTTAAACAAGAATAAGGAATCTTTGTCAGATACACTCTCAAACTCATCAACCTCTGTCTCATCTCTTATGGATCGTCAATTCCGAAAGAGAAAAGGCCCTTTTTTCAAACAAAATGAGATAGAAGGTCATGTACAACAAGTCCACAAAAAAGTACCACAGAAGCACAGTCAACAGAATCTTTACAGGAGTAGAGTAATGGGCACAATATTACGAGACACAACACACCAACAAGTGGCACTAAGAATTCTAACACAACTCGTAGCAAACCGAATAAAGTAAGCAAAGATCAGGGAGCCATCCCTAAGATACCAAAAACTCAACTAGATGATTTTTTAGAGAAAGCCAACCCACTGAATTCACAAATAACACAGAAGGAAGTAGATTTCCCGACAACATCAATCATACACAAGGAAGATTGAATATCATAAATTTTTCATACGATTCACTTACACCAATAGAGGAGCAGGTATTGTGTTTAGGACTGTCCTACTGTCCAAATAAAAGCACAGACAGATTTAAAACAACTAAGGATATACATTTATTTGCCAGGAAATTATTATTTAAAAGTACCGTATATACTCGAGCATTTTTTGTGCTGAAAATGCCCCCATTGGCTTATACTCCAGTCACGGTGCCATCTCCCTACCAGATCAGCTGTGTAATGCTCAGACAGAGGCATACACTGAGGCTGCAATGGACATAGAGGCATACACTGAGGCTGCAATGGACACAGAGGCATACACTGAGGCTGCAATGGACACAGAGTCATACACTAAGGCATGCAATGGACACAGTTAGGTATGCAATGGACACAGTGAGGCTCACCCTCAGCTTATACCCAAGTCAATACGTTTTCCCAGTTTTTTGTGGTAAAAGTAGGTCCTCGGCTTATATTCGGATTGACTTATACTCAAGGTTATACGGTATGTATTTAAGATAAAACACAAAGAAAGAGGCTGAAGTTGTGCCAAATCTCACAGCAGCTGAATTCAGAGCTATTCGAGACCTGAATTTGCTGTTACAGGAAAATGATGTTTCCTGGGGGATGGACATGGATGACGAGACACAAAATGAGGAAAGTTCTGAAAGGGTTGAACAACAACCTCCCAAAAAATGTAAAAAGGAATCTAACAAATTTCCACCCTTGAATCAAAATCCCACACTGGCATTGTTTGTGAGGCAGACAACGAGAGAAGTAGAAAACATGAAAAATGACAATGTCACCGAAAATTTGAGTCCCAAACAAAATTTGGCACTCAAATCTTTGAAAAACAACTTAGGAATAACAATATAGGCATCTGATAAGGGAGGCAATGTTGTCCTAATGGACAACAAGATGTATGAGAATATGTGTTTAAAGATCCTTAAAGATAAAAAATGTTATTGTGAAATTTCTTCATCCCTAGTTGATAGGTTTAATTAGGATTTCTATCGGCTGGTTGATGAAGCAGATTGTGAGGCCATTATCTTGAGAGACTTATGGGATTTTGTACGCACAAAATACCCCCATATACCTACTATGTACGCACTGCCAAAGGTACACAAAGATCTTTACAACCCACCTGGTAGACCCATCATCTCAGGCAATGGTTGTGTCTCTGAAGCCACGAGTCAGGTAATTGATGACTATTTGAGACCACATGTTATGAATCTAACCTCCTACACTAAAGATACAATTCACCTGTTACAGATTTTAGAAAATCTAGAAATTCCAAGTTCAGCATTGTTGGTCACGATTGATGTTGAGTCTCTCTACAACAGCATTCCGCATGATTTGGGTATGTTGGTTGTTGGAAGAGTTCTTCAGCAAAGATCAACAAATTTATACTTACTATGTTGGAATTTATCCTGAAACATAATGTTTTTCTCTATAAAGGCTCCCACTACCTCCAGGTACAGGGTGTAGCTATGGGGACATGTTGTGCCCCCTCCTACACCAATCTGTACCTGGGGGAGTGGGAGAGGGAATTTCTGGCCAGTGAGGAGAATTCTACATATACACAACATATTGTCATGTGGCAAAGATATATTGACGATCTGCTGTTGATATGGGGTGGCCCTGAGAGTACTGTCTCAACCATATGAATAAAAATAACTCAAACCTTTTTTCACAATGAAATATGATTTGCAGAAGATTAATTTTTTAGACATCAGTGCTCTAAAGGACAAAGAAGGTAAAATGACCAGTAAATTATTTAGAAAGGACACTGCCGGCAACACATTGTTGCATGCTGACAGCTTCCATCCCACGGCTTTGAAAAAATCCATACCCTTTAGTCAGTACTTACGTATCAAACGTAATTGTACTACAGGCATTGACTTCCAAATGGAGGCTGATGCTCTCACCACTAGACTCCTAGCTAGAGGCTATACAAAAACCAGCCTAAAAAAAGCTTTTAATCGTGTCAAAAACATTGAAAGACATCATCTCATTTTCAATAAAAAGATTAAAAGGGGCAAAAAGAGTGGTATGGAAGAGACTATTACAACTAGCATAATCCTACAATATTCAAATGAACATGAAAAAAATTAGGAAAATTCTTACTAAATACTGGCCAATTTTAACTGAGGATCCCACATTGGGAAGTTTAGTTACCAAAAATCCACAAATCACCTTCAAAAAGGCAGGTTTGATTAGTGGAAAACTTGTTCAAAGCGAATATAAAGGGGATTTGAGGGGAGACCCCTGTAAGACCTGGGAAACCTTTTCATGTGGGTCATGTTCTCAGTGCTTAACAATTGGAAGGACACAATTTTTTTTGCCTAATGGTGATCTCTTTCAGGTGAAACATCTTGCCAATTGCAAGACGCGAGGGGTGGTGTACCTTATGCAGTGTCAGTGCAGGGCTTTTTATGTAGGTAAAACAAAACAAGAATTATGTCAATGAGTTGCCAAACATATGTATGGTATGAGTATTGGTAACCTTTATTTGCCACTTGGCGGCCATTTGGTCAAAGAGCATAATTATAAGATGCCAAAAGTCAACTTTACTGTCCACATTCTGACCCGTGGTGGTGATTGGAATAAGATACTGCTCCAGTCAGAAATGCGCTGGATCAGGTCTCTTAGGGCAACCACACCTCCGGGTCTTAATGAATGTGAAAGTTACAGGCCTTTTTTTGAATGTTTTTTTCTCTGGAAAGACTGATTAATTAATAGCGGAAAAAATACATCTTTCTGGGTCTCCTTTGCCTCCCTATTCCACAAATTACACTTTTATGTGGATTCATTTTTGCTTCTCTTTTCCTCTCTTTTTTTCTTTTGTTTTATGCTCACTCACAATTCAATGTTATTTGTGTATAATTGACCTGGTAACATATGGACTCTGGAGGTTTATTTTCCTCCTCCTATCTTTTGTTGTATCTTGGACTCCCTAGACAAAAGGTTGTGTATTTTGAATGAAATGATTCATCCTTTTGGGTTTGCTTATAGGATACATTTTTTATGGCTTTAGGTAGTCCATATTATTGTGTATTGTATATAAGTTGTAATGGCATAGGCATTTTTTCTCCATTAGACATGGATGTTCCCCCTTTCTAATTGGGTTTTGCTAAAATTTGCCAATCCAGTCTCAAGTCCCAATCCCCGGATGTTTGTTTCCGTTGTATAGGCTTGGCTTATGTGGAGGATAAGTGGCCACGTCTATTGACGTGTGCTGTGTTACTTCTGTATTTGTATCATCATCTGCGCAGAAGCTAAAGTGACAGTGATGCGGCTGCGCGAAAGGACGCATATCGCCTCACTTCCTCCCACGCATGCACACTATATCAGGGACGCCATTGTGTCTCTCAGCGCCATTCCTCCCTGGTTTGTCCAATGTAGAGCCACACTGTCTCCTGGTCCCGGACTGCCGATCTTGAGAATCCTTTTTTAGCTACTTCAATTTCTCAATATAGGACCTTTGGATCTGGTGGTTTGATCCACAAAACACCTCAAGTAAGCAATTTTTTATTAGGTATGGGGCCAGCCTTATGGGGAATAACACTCCAGGCCAACCCTTCTCCCCTGGAATTGAGACCCATTTTCTTCCTGGGGATTTATCATTTTTTTGCTTCTTTCCAGGCCACAGTACCTATATTTTAATGCCTTAAGGCAATCCATACTGGCACTTTCTGGACGTGGACACCTGGTATCCATTTGGGGTAGGCCTTTAACTGGCCATGATAGGACATCTATGTTTTCTGAAGGAATGCTTCTGCTAAATATGCACATTTTTGTAAATGTTTAACAACAAATTAGATACACATTTAAAGGTATGAATTTGTATTAATGTTTACTAATATAAGCTGTTTTTTCAGAAGTGGTATCATTCCTTGAAGAAGATTTATAACAGTAATTTTGAAACACGTTAGTATTCACTCTCTGCAGCATTCCTTGTTGGAAATCATGATTTAAGGGAACAGCAAGTAGATTGGGATTGCCATTTCATGGTCCTAACAGCCAAACGTGCAATGTTTGCAAATTTTATTCTATAGTGTGCAATGTTGACTAGTGCTATTCTTATGATGTTTTGTACCATCAACATGAGATCTTTTAATACAATTTTTTTCTACAATAAATTACATTTACTATATGTGAAGTTTACTATATGTATATTTTTTATTGCCCATAAAATCCCACCTTTTGAGATTTATTTAACCTGAGAAAATTGATACCTAACATGTCATGCTTCAAAATTGCGTGACATGTTAGGCGATGTTTAAAAAATCCTACAGGTTTCATGTTTTGAGTTACAGAGGAGGTCCAGGGATAGAATGATTGCTCTTGCTCTAATGATTGCAGTGATACCTCACATGTGTGGTTTTAACACCGTTTTCATATGCAGGTGCTACTCACGTGTGCATTCACTTCTGTGCGTGAGCTCATCAGGACGGGGCGTGTTAAAAAAAAAAAAAATGTCTTATTTATTTTACTTTTTTATTTTTACACTGTTCTTTTAAAAAAAATGGTGTCACTTTTATTCCTATTACAAGGAATGTAAACATCACTTGTAATAGAAAAAAGCATGACAGGACCTCTTAAATATGAGTTCTGGGTTAAAAAATATCTCAGATCTCATATTTACACTAAAATGCAATAAAAAAAATGTTGTTTGAAAAAATAAAACAATAAAAATATCCCTTTAAGAGTTATGGGCGGAAATGACATTTTGACGTCACTTCCGCCCTGCAATGGTATGGAGTTTTGGTGGGGGCCATCTACCCCTCACTTCAGCTCCATGCCAAGCTGGGGAAAGGACCCGATCGCCTCAGCTGCTGCCAGTGGCTCCGGTAAGCGGTGGAGGGCACCGAAGCGCAGCAGGGGGACATAAAAGTGATCGTGCAGTGAATCCGACACTGCGACCACTTTTATCTGAAAGCGGACCGCCTGCTGAAGAAGTGGATACTGGGGTTATGGCAGCTAGCTGCTGCTATAACAATGATAGTCCACTCCAAAGAGCCGCCTTATTATAATGGCGGGGGGTCCGTACGTGGTTAATAGGGATGAGCTTCGAGTTCGAGTCGAACCCATGTTCGTCTCGAACATCGCATGTTCGACCATTCGTCGAATTGCGAACGTTATGGGCCGTTCGCGCCAAATTCGAGTGGCGTGTCACGGCCCATAATTCACTGCGGCATCGCAGTGCATTGCTGGCTGATGATTGGCCAACCATGCACTATGACCCGCATGCTTGGCTAATCACAGCGCCGTCTGTACAGAGAGCCGTACTTGGCCAAAGCCAGGGGGTTTAGTACACGCCCCACACTATATAAGGCCTCCTGCGGGGCGGCCTTGTGTAGTGTGTTGCGGCGGCGGTGGAGAGATAGACAGAGAGACGGTGTCATTTGATTTAAGTTAGATAGAGTAGGCAGGCGAGTCAGTTAGCTGCACTTACAGTGTGTTGTGTATATATATATATATATATATATATATATATATATATATATATATGCAACCTAGGTGTTGTATATACAGTGGGAACAGAAAGTATTCAGTATTAAATTTTTCACTCTTAGTTATATTGCAGCCATTTGCTAAAATCATTTAAGTTAATTTTTTTTTTTCCTCATTAATGTACACACAGCACCCCATATTGACAGAAAAACACAGAATTGTTGACATTTTTGCAGATTTATTAAAAAAGAAAAACTGAAATATCACATGGTCCTAAGTATTCAGACCCTTTGCTCAGTATTTAGTCGAAGCACCCTTTTGATCTAATACAGCCATGAGTCTTTTTGGTAAAGATGCAACAAGTTTTTCACACCTGGATTTGGGGATGCTCTGCCATTCCTACCTTGCAGATCCTCTCCAGTTCTGTCAGGCTGGATGGTAAACGTTGGTGGACAGTCATTTTTAGGTCTCTCCAGAGATGCTCAATTGGGTTTAAGTCGGGGCTCTGGCTGGGCCATTCAAGAACAGTCATGGAGTTGTGAAACCACTCCTTCGTTATTTTAGCTGTGTGCTTAGGGTCATTGTCTTGTTGGAAAGTAAACCTTCGGCCCAGTCTGAGGTCCTGAGCACTCTGGAGAAGGATTTTCGTCCAGGATCTTTCCCTCGATTGCAACCAGTCGTCCTGTCCCTGAAGCTGAAAAACAACCCCACAGCATGATGCTGCCACCACCATGCTTCACTGTTGGGACTGTATTGGACAGGTGATGAGCAGTGACTGGTTTTCTCCACACATACCACTTAGAATTAAGGCCAAAAAGTTCTATCTTGGTCTCATCAGACCAGAGAACCTTATTTCTCACCATCTTGGAATCCTTAAAGTGTTTTTTAACACTTTAAACTCCAAACTCCATGTTTGGAGTTTCATGTGTCTTGCACTGAGGAGAGGCTTCTGTCGGGCCACTCTGCCATAAAGCCCCGACTGGTGGAGGCTGCAGTGATGGTTGACAACTTTCTTCCATCTCCCGACTGCATCTCTGGAGCTCAGCCACAGTGATCTTTGGGTAAACTGTATTCAGTTTAGCTAGATCCGTTGCGGTTATTCTTTTCCTAATGACAGGCTGGTGGTGTTCTTCTGATTCTATTAGTACCACAGGCAGGCAGTTGCAGTATTTACAGTTAGTGTACTGCGTCCTCTGCACAGTGTGCACCTAAAGCTACCTGAAGACAATTGCTGGTGTTCTCATACTAATAATACTACAGGCAGGCAGTTGATTCTGCTAGCTGCAGTATCATTATATATATATATATATATATATATATATATATATATATATATATATATATATATACATACATCCCAGCTTTGTGCAGCTACATCTCACTGCAGGCCATTGGTAAGTCTGGAAGGCCAACAAGGAGAGGCGGACAGTCACAATCCAATAAAAGAGGGCACACAGGCTCTGTGTCTAGAGGTAACAGTGCTGGTGTCAGAGAAACAATAGAAGCAGGACTTGCCAGTATCGGAACATTCTCGTGCGCCTGCACAGCAGAATTGCGCTCTGGCGCATGCGGGTGCGCGATACAGTGGGACGGCGCACAAGGGTTCAGGACATGGCGCAACGGCGCGGGAGCGTGTGCGCGTTAACGTTACACCCCCATGCTGGCCTATAAAAGGCTGATCTGTTCAATGTCTAATTGCTGGTTTGTCTTTCAGCTTCCAGCGTTCTGTTCCTGAGTTCTGTTACCTGTGTTTACCTGCTGTGACCCGAATTGTCACTGATCCGCTCTGCCTCTCTCCAGTACTTTGACCCAGGCTTGTCTAAAGGACTTCTCTGTTACCTGCCTCCTGTGTTTGACCCCACATTGCTTCAAGGATTCCTATGCCATCTGTCTTCCTGTGTATGACCCCGGCTTGTCTAACAGACTTCTCTACTACCAGCTCACAGTACATGACCCTCGGCCTGCCTTCAAGACTTCTCTGCTGCATTACTCCTGTATTTGACCCCCGGCTTGCTTAAGGACTTCCTTACCTACTTGCTTCCTGTGTATGACCCCGGCCTGCATTAAGGACTTGCCTTCACTGTACTCCGTGCCTTACTCCCGACACCCTCCTGTGCTCAGTCCCAACGACTATTGGGTCTGTTGGGTTAGAGCCCCAACCGGGTCTTCTACTCCAGTCCAGGTGTCCAGCTCATCTCTGCTCCACACCTATACTCTGCAGGAGTTCTACTTTCAAGACTCATCTACCTGCTGGCGACCCATGCCTCTCTGTGCCCTATACCCTCTGTACCACCTTCAGGGGTAGAATGCACTTAGCTGCAAGGGGAGCTGCTCTCAGAATCTCAACCTTGGTGAGTACCCTGACAGCTGGTCGTGGAGACGGTGCATCCTCATTAGCACGTGGCCGTGGGACACCATGCGGAAGACTTGGTCGAGTGGATGACCAAGCCATCCTCATCCTCCTCATCCTCTCTCACCCAGGCTCAGGGTACTTTGTCTGGCAAAGCAGCTGCCAACGCGGTCACTTCCCTCGGCTCAATGGCATCAGTCACTCCTTCCCTATCCCCACCATGTCCTCCTGAGGAGTCCTCCGAACTGTTTGACCACAGTGTTGGGTACATGCTCCAGGAGGATGCCCAGCATTTTGAAGGCTCCGATAATGGTACCCAGCTAGAGGAAGGCAGTAACGTGAGCCCAGAGAGAGGGGGTGCCCAAGAAGGACAGCAATCTGGCAGTCATGTTCCCTCAGCTGCAGCATACTGCCAGCTTTGCTCCAGTGATGAGGAGGGAGGGGATGATGAGGTCACTGACTCCACATGGGTGCCTGATAGGAGAGAGGAGGAGGAGGAGGAGGCACATCTCCAATGAGGCAGGATGCCTTCCAGGGGCCAGCTTAAGGGCAGCACACCAACTGCATCACACCGCACAGCTCCGCATGTGCAGGGCGCTGCTGTCTCTGCACGTTAATCCAAAAGTTCTTTGGTGTGGGCCTTTTTTGAGACGAGTGCATCAGATCCCACCGCTGCTATTTGCAACATATGTCTCAAGCGTATCTCGCGTGGCCAAAACATCACCCGCTTGGGCACTACATGCTTGACCAAACATACGTCGACCTGCCATGAAGTTCGTTGGCAAGAGTACCTAAAAGACCCACACCAAAGAACAAAGCGGATCTCTCCTTGCTCCTCATCAGCTGGGATCTCCAAGCCCACTATACCTTCAGTCCTCTCTGAAACCTGCACTAAGAGGAATGAAGGTGTAGAATTAGGTGTGTTACAGCCAAGTACTTGCGGACAATCTGCTATCGGTACACTGACGCCAGATTGTACCAGACAAATTTCCCTGCCCCAGCAGCTGCACCGCCGAAAGAAGTTTGCTCCCAGCCATCCACATCCCCAGCGGTTGAATGCTATCTTGGCTAAGTTGCTAGCATTTCAACTGCTGCCTTTTCAGTTGGTAGACTCTGCCCCTCTTCCGTGAGTTTGTGGAATGTGCGGTTCCTCAGTGGCAGGTTCCCAAAAGCCACTTTTTCTCAAAGAAGGCGATTCCAGCTCTCTACTGGTATGTGGAAGGCAATGTCTTGGCCTCGCTGGACAGGACGGTCAGCGGTAAGGTGCATATTACCGCTGACTCATAGTCCAGCAGGCATGGACAGGGATGTTACCTATCTTTCACCGCTTACTGGGTGACTCTTCTGGCAGCTGGGAAGGATGCAGGACAGGGTGCAGTAGTGTTTGAGGTTGTTCCGCCACCACACCTCCAAAAATCTACTAGTGGTGATTCTGCCACACCTCTCTCCTCCACCACCTCCTCTTCCTCTTCATCCATGACCTCTTCCTGTGCTGATTTGTCCTCAGAACCAGCAGTGCTCCGTAGGCGTTCAAGGGGCTATGCAGGCAAAAAGATGCCATGCTGTGCTTGAGCTGGTGTGCTTGGGGGACAGGAGCCACACTGGGGCAGAGATTCTGTCAGCTCTGCAGGGGTAGATTCAGAGGTGGTTGACACCATGCCAGCTTAAGCCAGGTATGGCGGTTTGCAACAGTGGCACCAACCTCCTCTCTGCCCCCTGTCAGGGACAACTGACCCATGTGCCCTGTTTAGCTCACGTCCTTAACTTGGTGGTGCAGCGGTTTTTGGGCAGGTACCCAGGCTTACAGGATGTCCTGAGGCAGGCCAGGAAAGTCTGTGTGCATTTTCGCAGGTCATATAGGAATTTAACCTGCCCAAGAACCGCCTAATCTGTGACATGCCCACCAGGTGGAACTCAACGTTGGCCATGCTGCAGCGGCTGCACACACAGCAGAGGGCCATTAATGAGCACCTAGGTGACTATGGCACCAGGACAGGGTCAGGGGACCTTGTTTTTTTTTCCCCACGCCAGTGGGCTATGATCCAGGATGCATGCACCGTCCTGTCACCATTTGAGGAGGCCACGAGGATGGTGAGCAGTGACAGTGCATGCATCAGTGACACTGTCCCTCTTGTCCACCTGTTGAAGCACACGCTGTGTGGAATAATGGACAGGGCACTTGAGGCAGAACAAAGGCAGGAAGAGGAGGACTTCCTTACCTCTCAAAGCCCCCTTTATCCAGACAGTGTTCCTACGTGCCCGCCGATCACACAGGAAGAGGATGAGGAGGAGGAGGATTGTGTCAGCATGGAGGTGGAGCCTGGCACTCAGCATCAGCAGCAGTCTTCAAGGGATCATTTACAGTCTGAAGAAACCCATGGACTTGTACGTGGATGGGAGGAGGTGGCTGTGGATCATGCCGTTCTTAGTGACACAGAGGACTCTGGACCGAATGCCTCAGCAAACCTACGCTGCATGGCCTCCCTGATTCTGCAAAGCCTGCGAAAGGATCCTCGTATTCGTGGTATCAAGGGGAGGGATCCACGTTACAAGGGTAAGGTTGCGGACCTTATCTTGCCTTCACAGAGGGAGCAGAGGATGAAACATCTTCGGGAGGCCTTGCAGAAAGGTTTGTGCAACGCGTTTCCAGAGCATGGGAGGTTACAATTTCCTGGTCCTCCTGGATAACGTGTTGCTGAGGCTTCGGTCAGTCACAGAAGGAGCGGTGGAGAAGGTGGCCATCTGACCGATGCGTTCAGACAATTTTTTAGTCCGCAGCCCCAAGGTATGATTGGTTCCAGCAACCATCGCCAGCGTCTGATTCACATGCTGCAGGATTAACTAGGGGCAAGATCAGACTTGGACACCTTTCCCACCGAAAATCCTCTAGGTTGCTTGGTCTTGAGGATGGATCACTGGCCAGAGCTTGCACAGTATGCAATTGAGCTACTGGCCTGTCCTGCATCCAGCGTTCTTTCGGAACGCACATTTAGTGCTGCTGGAGGCTTTGTAACCAATCACAGGGTGCGCATGTCCACCGAAACGGTCGATCGGCTGACCTTCATAAAAATGAATCAGTATTGGATCACCAGCTACCAAGCACCTGGTGCTGATGTAGGGAGCATGAGGTAGAGAGCGGTCGCAGTTAGCTGCTTCTGTCGGCCAGTATCTCAATAACCCATGCAAGGGAACAACAACCCCTAAAGAGGGGGGGAGGGGGGACTATTGCGGTACTAGGTATAATCAAAATTTCAATAAGAAAGGATAGAAAAGAAAGCAATAATATAATATAAAAATTCCATTTTAATAGAAAACATGGTTAAAAGATTGTAACAATGTCACATACAGTTGTAATTTAAAAACGGGAGCAGTAAATACAACCAATTGGATTACAACCCATAGTGATAGTAGACACAAATAGAGCTTGAATTCTCGACCGGTTTCGTGGTTTTACCGCTTCCTCAGGAGAGCAATATCTGTGGTGCAACATACGATAATTATAGTAAATACAAAACACAAAGATTACATAATAAGATTATCAATGCAGCAAAATCATTAAGCAATGCATTAAACAATTATATACAATTTAGATAGAAAAAGGATGAACTCACCCGTTCTATAGTTCCCCGTGGGTGTACACGGCCCCAAGCGGTTCCCCCTGCGGCGAACACAGGGGATAACTAAACAGCCTCTAAATAGATACATTTTGGATGATAGGATTAAATAGCTCAATAGACTAGGGAATCAATCAAAAAGAAGGGTAAAATGAGGGGGTGCCATTAGTGTGCCTCTGAAATTAAAACAGTGTGCAGGGAAAAAGAACCGAGGAGGGTGTAAAAATAGATGGCAGTGAGGGGGGGGGAGAGGGAGAGAGGGGGGGAGGAAAATGAGGGGGGAGGGGGAAAAGGGGGGGAGAAATGGGGGGGGAGGGGGGGAGGGGGGAAGGGGGGGGGAAGGAGGAGGGGGGGCGCTAGATACAGCTTTCAGAGTGCACTACATACAGAGTGAATGAGCTCAGGAGTGTACTGCAAACAGAGTGAAGAGCTCAAGAGTGCACTGCATGCAGAGTTCAGGAGTGCACTGCATACACCGCGCAGAATTCAGAAGTGCGCTACGTGCAGAGTGTAAAGATTAGGAGTGTGCTATATACAAAGTGCAAAAATTAAGATTCTGCTACATATTGAGTGCAAAGATCAGGACTGTCCTACGTACAGAGTGCAAAGTTCAGGAGAGCACTAGGTACAGAGTGCAGGGTTCAGAAGTGCACTACATATAGAGTGAAGAGCTCAAGAGTGCACAGAGTTCAGGAGTGCACTAAGCAGAAAGCACTACGCAGAGAGCAGAGTTCAGAAATGCACTGCGTACAGAGTGCACTGCAGAGTTCATGAATGTGCTACATACAGATTGCAGGGCTCAGGAATGCATGTCTCACAGGACAGTTTACAACCCCCTCTTCCAGTACAGAGCTCTCCTCTCACCCCCAAACCTCTCTTCCCCACCTACAGAGTATCAAAGAAAGAGGTTGCTACAGAAGAGCAGCTACAACTGATAGGGCGTACACATGGTCAGACTTTGTTCGGACATTCTGACAACAAAATCCTAGGATTTTTTCCGACAGATGTTGGCTCAGACTTGTTTTGTCTACACACGGTCGCACAAAGTTGTCGGAAAATCCGATCGTTCTAAACGCGGTGACGTAAAACACGTACGTCGGGACTATAAACGGGGCAGTGGCCAATAGCTTTCATCTCTTTATTTATTCTGAGCATGCGTGGCACTTTGTGCGTCGGATTTGTGTACACACGATCGGAATTTCCGACAACGGATTTTGTTGTCGGAAAATTTTATCTCCTGCTCTCCAACTTTGTGTGTCGGAAAATCCGATGGAAAATGTCCGATGGAGCCCACACACGGTCGGAATTTCCGACAACACGCTCCGATCAGACATTTTCCATCGGAAAATCCGACCGTGTGTACGGGGCATTACAGTAGGCGTGCAATGTTAGGTGGGGAGAGGGGCAATAGGGCTAAGAGGGAGTATAGGCGATGATATTGGTGCTAAGTTAATGGGGCATTGGTGCTAAATGGGGGGTGGCAATGTGCTAATTTCTAACTTGGGGGAGAGTTGGAACATTAGTACTAAGTAGGGGGAGGGGGCATTGGTGCTAAGTGGGGGGGACACTTGGGATAAGTGGGAGGAGAAGGGGGCATTAGGGATACGTGGGGGATAATGGGGATACATCGGAGGAGAGGAGGAACATTTGGGATAAGTGAGAGGAGTGGGGGGCATTGTAGATAAGTGGTAGGAGAGGGGAGCACATTTGGGATAAATGGTGGGACCGGAGGGACATGGATATGTGGGGGGGGAACATTTGGGATAAGTGAGAGGAGAGGAGGGGCATTGGGGATAAGTGGGAGGAGAGGGGGGGCATATGGGATAAGTGGGGGGAGAGAAGGAACATTTGGGATAAGTGAGAGGAGGAACATTGGGGATAAGTGGGAGGAAAGGGGGGACATTTGGGATATGTGGGGGGAACAAAAGGGATATTGAAGAGGTGGGGTCATGGGGGTGACAGGAGAAACATTGGGGGGACAGGAGGGACATTAGGGATAAGTGGGAGGACAGGAAGGACATTGGGGATAAGTGGGAGGACAGGAGGAACATTGGGGGACAGGAGGAACATTGGGGGGGCAGGAGGAACATTGGGGATAGTTGGGGGGACAGGAGGGACATTGCGTGGACAGGAGGGACATTGGGGATAAGTGGGGGGAGAGGAGGGATGTTGGGTAAAAGTGGGGGACATTGGGGATAAGTGGGAGGACAGGAGGGACATTGGGGGGGACAGGAGGGACATTGGGGATAGTTGGGGGGACAGGAGGGACATTGGGGGGACAGGAAGGACATTGGGGATAAGTGGGGGGGAGAGGGGGGATATTGGGTATAAGTGGGGGACATAGGAATAAGTGGGAGGACAGGAGGAACATTGGGGAGACTGGAGAGACATTGGGGCTAAGTGGGGTGATAGGAGGAACATTGTGGGGACAGGCAGGACATTGGGGATAAGTGGGGGAAAGGAGGAACATTGGGGGGACAGGAGGCACATTGGGGATAAGTGGAGGAGAGGGTGATCTGTGTATATGTGTAGTGTACACTGTGTGAGTGTAGTGTGTCCTATGTGACTGTACTGTACTTCTGTGTGTGTCACATACCACATTGCAGTTGGTCAGGAAGATTCTCAGAGATTTTCATTACATGTGGATGGATGTGGGGTAGAGCAGGCGCCAGTGCCAGACTAGCTGCCACAATGGGGAAATGGGAGATACAGTCTGGAGCGGAGGAGGAGAAGACCGCAGTGGCTCACACAGCAAGGCGGGACTCCCAGAGCAACCCAGCCCAGATACCGCACATGACCCCTTTCGTCCAATCACCGGGCGCCCGCTGCCCATCCCTGAATCTGTACATTGCAGCTGGAGTGCAGCAAGTCAGTGACACCGTCCGTACAAATATTTAGGATTAGGATGGAGTGATACTGGCGCTGGATGCGCCCCCCTAAATTTTGCACCTAGGGCCACGACCCTCCAGTCCCCCCCACTCACATGCCACAGCCAACACCCAATGCGATGCACACAACCTGTTTACATGTAAGTGGTTTTGTAAGAGGAGTCCAGTTAATAGACGTGTGTTGGCGCACAGGCACAGTATGTACTGGTGCATGCGCGGACGCAAGCAGGCACACGCACGCGCACACATGCATGTACTGGCGCCAGCTGGTCTATTTAAACAGAGCAATGATACACACACATTGCTGAGTGGTCTTTTAGCTTGTTCCTGTTTACCTTTGTTTGATCTGTTCCAGTCTTCCTGTGTTTAACCCGGCTTTCACCTGAACCTTCCCTTGGACTTCAGCCTGCCTTCCTGTGACCCCGGCGTGTGCTTGACCCTGCTCTTGCTTCATGCTTCTGTGCCCGACTGTGTACTGACCTTGGCCTGTATCCTGTCTTAGCTTCTGCCTTATGCTCTGGTACCTGCTCTGCTCAGCTGTTGATGACCCCCGGGCTTATGTTCCGACCACGTTTCCGCCTGCTGATCCAGCAACACGGAGTTCCTGTTCTTGGTGCTTATCCGGTGATCTGCAGCCATCAGGTTCCTGCCAAGGCCCAGCCGGTGCCACCTGGGACATCGGCCCTCGTGCCACTCTGTGTCCTTCACTTCCTATCATCTCTACCAGGGGCGCTGGACAGGAGGTGCAAGAGAAGCCCTCTCTACAGCTCGATCTCCACCAGGTACATGACAGGTTTATTGATTAGTAATGAAAGAATTAGGATGGCATCTCGAGACTGTGAAAAGCCAAAAGGAATACGATTTCAAAAGAAAAAATGTTACAAGTCCATGTGCCCACACTTTGTAGCTGGATTGGTATTTCTTGCTAACTAATTTTCAGCCACATAAATAAATGTATTTAGTGAGTGAGATTAATTTAGAACGTTTTGAGTGTGTACAAAGCATTGCATGTCAGTGCAGTCATGATATTTCAATTTGCAGTGCACAATTAATTTTGCAATACTGTATGTGGTGGAGAAACAAAGACACCTGTCCAAACAGATTCCACTGTAATCCTGCCAGCAATTGCTGATTGTGGTGATTAAAAGGCTTAGAATTTACACCACAGCCCTAAGATCCTATATTCAAAAAAAGATCAGTTGTTGCTGAAAAAAGCTGGTGAGCTACTGAGTAAATTTAAAATGAATTCCCTGTGCTTAATATAAACACACAATTGTCCTAACCTGCCTAAATTAGTATGTCAAACTAACAATAGCTGCTACAGATAATACTCAAGGCACACTTGTTAGATATTACACATATAATAATGTATATGTAGTGCTTTAAAAGTTCAGTGAAATATCTAAAAGACTCAAGAATAGGTTGCTTTGGCTATTCTCAGCCAGGGTTTCATGGACACTAGGGTTCCTCCAAAGGCTGCTACGGGTACTTTTAGCTGTAAATGATTTACCTCCCATATATTGGCACCTGCATAGTTCTGGAGCAGGTACCAATTGGCATAGCCAGTATCAAGTCTGATCTTTTTTAGCTGTTCATAGGTGTTGCATTTTGGACCATTTTTCATCTGACAGCCAATTAATTTTATGCTCAGCATATTTTCAGCCTCTCACCATCTATGTGCATGTAGCCTAATAGAGTATTGACTATGCCATCAACTTTCCTGCTACCTCCCCTTGGTTTAAGCTTACTGTGTATTAAAATCAGCTGTTGATTCACTCTTTGTGTTGGTGACAGGGTTCAGCAGAGAGGACGTCCGAAACCCCAAGCTAACTTGATAACAACATTTACTCATAACAGAATAGAGCGAACACATTTTGGAGGCCAAGCACACTCCCCCTTGTTCAGGGCTTAGGAATTCTGACTGTGCTTAAAAGGACCCAGGTGAGAAGATACCAAATAAACCTGCATTGTGATTTACTGCTTGGAAGGGCAGAAGGGCAGTATACACCCGTGTTAGTGAATGCAGCAAATGAGCATTCAGTGTTAGTGAATGCGGCTCCATTTATGATTACCTGCGTAAATTTTGGGTCAGTCAGATTATTAAGTCAGGGTATTAAAGTGATACTAAATACACACTGTTTATTTTACATTGTTCCTTCTATTTCTGTATGTGGATGATGGCGCTGTAATTATTTTAATTAAAAACAAGTACCTTTTTAGCTAATCGATATACAGCTGTCACATGGCTCTTCCCCAGTCTGTCTGCAGTTAGACATAAGCTTCTAGTCCTCTGCTGGTCACATGTTTAAAAAAAAAAAAGCATTTGGAATACAGAGTAAAAATAAATTTAATATCAATAAACTGTTTTAAATTGTAATACAAATATATATTTGAAATCAAATCTTTATTATTTATTTTGGAATTAACATGGTGTGGGTGTATTTCTGCCAGTCACAGGCTGTGTCACGCCCCTCCAACCTGTGTCTTAGAATAGGAGTGAGGTGAAGCCTCCATTAATCTACATGTAATATCCCGCCCCCGTTGTGATTAACTGGTTAGTGGCCATGGAGGAGGAGGAGGGAGGGGGTGGGCTGTCATTTACCACTGTGTATACCCCCAAATGTGTGACTCTATGGTTACATGGGCTGCTCAGATGTGAAAGGGAGGAAATGCTCAGAATAGAAACTCTCTGAACACTAAGCACTTGCAGAATTGCCTCAACAGCTGATAAATCCCTAGCTGCATTGGGGACAAGGACAGAAGGTGGAGATAGAGAACAGCAAGATCCACCAGTTTTTTTGCAGGATACAGAAAATAAATCTCATAGTGACTGAGTGAGTATGAACAGTATGTAATACAGCATTTATTGATAGTTTTCTAATATGTGGGCTTAGTGATAGTCCTGATGAAAAGGGCGAGGGGGGGTATTTGGCCCCTAAAATGCATTGGCTCTATTCTGCTGCAAATTAATAAATTAAATTAGCTTAGACTCTTGGACATTTGTTTGGTGCTGTCATTGGATTGTATGTATGTGAATTCTCATATTTGGGTTCTTTCCCTATTTCCAGAGGGTGGTCCCTGTTTTGTAGAGTGCCTCTGAACCAGAGCCAGTGTGTCCAGTGACAATTACAGTGACCCTTACAAATTTGAATCCAGCACCCTGTTTCATCTTGTGTTAAGAAATGAAAACCTGGCAGTAGTTCTTTTTTTTGTGAAGATTTTATTGAAGGATATTACATTACAAGATATAGCAAAAGATGATATACAATTTTTCATGTAACATTTGCTCTTCCTCCATCCTGTGATTGGACAATGAAAGGTGAAGCAGCTTATATAGTTGTCACTCTACTCTCTCATACTCTGTGTTGGCACATGAACACTGCAGCAGAACTCATCCTTGTGCTGCCTCTCCCTCTGTTGGTCTGTGCTCTGCTTCACAGGGACTCCAATGGGTTTATAACAAGTCAAATTTAGGGATTTACACTGCTTGCATTTAAAAAATACATTTCATGATGTGTTATTGAATACAGAGCTGTATTAATGTGTGCAATTTTTATCTGCCTGGTGTTCGGCTTTAAAAATATTAACACAGAGACCAAAGTTAACTTATACAAGTAGTATAACTCTGCACTCTTAAATGAAAGGTGTAACAGAAGCCCATCATGGCAAAGACTGGCAGCTGGTCCAGTAGAAGCGCTGAGATGTTATATCAATAATACATCGCCTTTCCTTTCATTCTCTTACATATCATCCATTGGGAATAATTATCAGCAGGGAAGTTTGGACAACCTGCTACAATTTGGCTAAATCTCAAAGACCATATGTTCTAAAAGAAGCTGCCAGCAACATATATCTTGAATGTTTTACTGCCCACCAATGAAAATAAATCCACTCAGTGCTGATGTAAATTGCATTCACCATGCCCGCAGAACAACTTTTTTGCTGTTGACTTAAATTTTTCGGAAATGCTGGATTAAGTAGATTTCAGGAAATTAAAAAATACTTTATTTTTCCGGTGGTATTTGTTAGGTCTGGGCACCCAGAATACAAGCCCAGAACTTTCTCTGGATATCAGGGTCTTAGAAAATAATTTATTTGCCTAATTACCATTGCTTAACCTTTGTACTCCCCCTCTCCCAGTAGCTGCCACCTCTATCTAATTCAGCATATTTGGTGAAGAGAGAAGGCAGTCCTAATTATATACCTCTTTATATGTACCAATTTGCATTCCTGCTGGTAATATGACCAGGACCATCTTTTCACCTCTGCCCAGTAGTGAAAATGTAAGCCAACCTGCTTGCCCTCCATCAGCCTCTTTAGCCAATGCACACTACACCATTGTGGTCTTCCTTCCTTCTGTAACTTGTACTGTAGTGGCTATAAGCCTTAATAGTTGTCTTAGAGCTTAAAGTGGTTCTAAATTCAAAGGGATATTTTTTTTTTTTACTTTATTGCATTCCCTGAATTAAGGTAAACAACCTTTCACTAGCTGATATTCCCCCCACTCTTTCTAAATATGTACCTGCCACCTCTCTTGATCCATTGCTGTGCTCATCTGCAGCAGCACTGGTCTTCCCTTTTCTCCCTCTCTCCCTCTTCTCACAGGGACACAGGCATCAATGCGAGCCATTGGCTGCTGCTGCTGTTAGTCAAATCCTGTGAGGAGGGAACTGGAGCAGGACCGAGCACTGTGTTTGTGGCTATGGATGTGCACAACCTGGCATGCTATGGAGCACAGGCAGGAAAGGAGGAGCCAAGTGCACTAGCGGGGGACCCTAGAAGGAGGTGGTAAGGGGCCATTATCCTTCAGCAATATCTTTGCACAGAGCCGATAAGTACAAACCTCTTTTTTCATTTTAGTTAAGAAAAAAAATGGAGCCTTTAATATCAATTTCAATTAGAGATAAGCTCAAACTCATCTTTAACCTAAACTCCAAAATCTTGTCTTTTTTGTACTCCAGTGAGCTACGTGCCAGGTCATTCCCCAACCTGCAGCTCATGTGAGCTGTGGAGTGATGAATGACCCAGCCCAAAGCTCATCGGTGTACAAAAAAGTAAGACTTTAGAGTTTAGGTTAGAGATAAGTTCAGAGAACAACCAAGCTCGTCTGCATTAATAATTAAGAAAAGGGGAGCAGCACATGTAGACTCTAAAAAGGCGCTGTATTTGAACAAACCTTGCCTTTGTTAGCACAAACATCTATTATTTGATCACTGTATTGCAATGTTATTGAATTCTGGATTAGTCTGTGTGCTCTGTATGTTCTGCTGTTATACAGTGCATCCGGAAAGTATTCTCAGCACTTCACTTTATCCACATTTTGTTATGCTAAAGCCTTATTCCAATCATGCATCATAGACTTGAGGATGTAATTAGTGTCCCAGGTGCTTCAAAAAATGTATTGAGTAAAGGCTGTACTTATGTACACGCAATTCTTTTTTCATTCTTTTTATTTTTAATATATTTGCAAAGATTTCAAACAAACTTGTTTCACATTGTCATTATTGGGTATTATTTGTAGAATTTTGAGGAAACTAATTTAATCCATTTTGGAATAAGGTTGTAAAATAATAAACTATGGAAAAAGTGAAGCGTTGTGAATACTTTCTGGATGCACTGTATAAGGCCTGTAGATTGTATATAGAGATATATTGTAACACTGCCTGTTATGATATAGACGGGCTGTTGACTTGGATATAAAGATACAAGCAGCATGTTTTACTATTATTTTAGAGGTATATTTAAGTCATGTTTCTGTATGTTGTACTTTTATTTAAAGCAATATTAAACCCAATAGCAAACCTTTATTATATTGAAGGTTACCAATTCTTAGATGAGGTGGCTGCATTAATTTAGACATGTGCAATTTGTTTCTGTCCGAATATAAGTTAGGATTTTTGTTTATTCTGAGATTTGGATATATCTAAATCTCCAAATAAAATAGTAACACATTTTGTTGAAATTCCTTTAATTTTGCTTAGTTTATTCATTCTGTAATGAATTCCAAATTTACAGAACGATTTGAATTCCGATTGGTCGAAAAATGTTCGACCAATTTGAATTCTGTGTGAAGAATAGCTGGTTGTTAAGGAGCTGGCTGGGAGCTGACCGGTGACTCATTAGCTGTCAGCGGGTTTCCCCACTGACAGCTGAATGTAAAAAAAAAGAATTGCCAGCAATGAAAAATTAATGAAAAAAACAGCTGTTGAGGGCATGTGGCCTGGTATCGTTCAGGAAGGGGGTGTGCTCGCTTGTCCCCCCCTTTTCTGGCTTTCCGGACTGCATGCTTAGGAAAAGGTCTGGTATGGATTTTAAGAAGAAACCCATGCTAAAATTAATAAACACAAGAAAAGGTTCCCCTAGGTGGACTTTCCCGGCACTTGCATAACAGAGAAAAATTAGAAGTAGAAACTATAATACATCATAAAAGAATATATATTTTATTCAATTGAAAAATACAAATATTAAAAACAAAGTGGATATCATAGGTAACAAAGCAGTACTACTAAGTAAACACAATAGACAATCAAGCAATAGGCAATGGTGAAAAGAAACCAGAAAACTCTTTTCAAGCCCGACGCGTTTCGGGGTGTTTTATGTTTCTAGGGTCCTTCTTCATGGGCATTGTCGAAAAGAGGGGTTCATCTGGAAAAGTTCCATTAACTGCTTGTGGGAAGAAGTTTAAAACGAAAAACCACTGAGAAAGAGCAGGGTGTAGATGGGCAATTAAGATGTAGTAGGTATAAGTGCTAATCTTAAATGGTATAAGATGCAGGAAGGTAAGCAGCAATCTCCATAGAGGAGTATGACACTGTGCCCATCCCGCCCGACCCGGGCATGCGCAAGCCAGAGCGGTATGCTGAGGTCACAGGAAGGCGCCCCTATAGAGGATAAAAATGTAGACACGGCCAACCACGCAATCCTGCATCCGGCATATGGAGCGCTCCTTTTCTTGTGTTTATGTACTATTGGACGTGGCACGGCTTTCCTCCTAAACAAGTTGGTCTTCCTTTCTTTGTTCATGCAAAAATTAATAAGAAAACAGCATGCCCCCCCCAATCAATATCAGAGCCTTATCCGAGCATGCAGCCCAGCAAGCCAGGAGAGGGAGGACAAGCAAGCGTACCCCCTTCTGAACCATATCAGGCCACATGCCCTCAACATGGGAGGGGTGCTTTGTGGCAGGGGGGGCTCTGCCCAGCCACTCCTTACCAATCAGCTATTCTGATCTCTGAATATACAAAAGGAATGCTGAAGATACAAAACAAATTCCGAAATTCCATAAATGAATTGGTCCAATATTGCGTTAATGGACCAATTAATTTTTCCAAATCTATGAATTTATTTAGTATTTTTAGCATTGTTTATTCAGAATAAACAATTCTGAATAAAAACAAATAAAAACAGCATGGGACCCCCCCCCTCCCGTAATCCATACCAGGCCTTTCGGATATGGTATAAATTTTAAGGGGAACCCCACGCCAAAATGTTTAAAAAAATTGATTGGGTTCCCCCCCAAAATCCATACCAGACCCTTAGGTGAAGATGACATCACAAGGGGAACAGGGTCATCTGATTATGTCATCAGTTGGCCTCACCCCTTAGTTGTTTAAGACCTGACAGATGGTGGGAGCCTTCATCGAGTTTTTTTGTTTTTGGGTTAGAGGTGGTGACGGGCATCATGACTGATGTTGGATCTACTTTGGGGGGACATTAATTTTTTTTATTTATTTTTTTAATAAAGGAATTGTCAAAAACTGTCTCTGTTTTTTTTACACTTTTTTACACTTATTTGCAGTGATATGCAGCAATGATGGGCACTGATAGGCGGCACTGATATGCAGCACTGATGGGCACTGATGGGGTAGCATTGATGTGCACTGATAGATGGCACTAATGGGCACTAATAGACGACAATGATGGGTGGAAGTAATGGGCACTGATGAGGAGGCACTGATGGGCACTGATTGGCATCACTGATGGACACTGATTGGCATCACTGATGGGCACTGGCAGGCATTGTTGCTGGGGCTGTACTGATTATCTTTGCTCTGATTATCAGTGCAAATCCCCCCTGTGAGGAAAACCACCTATCAGCTTTCCTCTCTCCTCATGCGCTGTCAGAGTGATCAGAAGAAAGCTGATAACCGACACTTCCTATTAACACTGTGATCAGCTGTGATTGGACACAGCTGATCATATGGTAAAGAGCCTACATCATACCGCACCACCAATCTCTGTGCTTGTTCTGAGGGACGTCATATGACGTCCACTCAGGATAGGAAAGCCCCCGCCCGGTCGTCATTCTGCTATAGGCGTGGCGGGAATTGGTTAACAACCAGCTATTCTTTACACAGAGTTCAAATTGGTCGATCACTTTTCGACTGTTCCGAATTTGAATCATTCCAAAAATGTGGAACTTGATAGAAAATTAATAAACAGAATGAAATTAAACAAAATTAAACAAACTTAAATTCATTCTGAAATGAGTGAAAGAAACAAATTTAGTAACATAACAAATCTATTTGAAATGAAACTAAATTAATTTTTCAGTTCTGCACATGTCTACATTGGTTTCATTTTTTAGCCTTTCTTTCTTTTATTTTCACCTGGTGATCCTGCCAATAAGTCTATTGTTGTTCAACAGAACAAGCTATCCTGCAGATGTAGCAGTTACAGGGATGGGACAAACCATTTACCACTGACAGGTGTTCTTACAAGGATCAACAAGTCTACTATACAACCACTTCTTTTCTTATGATAACCTGAGTGCAACGTTTTTCAAAAGGTGGGCTGTTATCGAGTATGTAGACAGTGGCAGTGTTTTTTTTTATTTTCTTAGAGGTCCAGCCACCTGGATTCCATCTAAGGTGTTGGAATACAGAGATGTATTTAGTGCAACTACTGTACATCAGTATTTTGTAGAGATATATTCTTCATTCAGTATATGGCAGTGCTTATAGGTTTGTAGCTGCATCTATGGTACAGTATGCTTAATGTCTTTTCCCTGAATAAAGTTCCTGTTTCCTGTCTGCGGTTAAGCAGCAAAGCCCATGTGGACTGTGCAATGACTGTTTGTCTATTCTGTAGGGCTATATAAAGAATTTCTAACAGGTTATGGGCCCAGGCATAGCCCAGACACCCAGAGAAAATTTAAGAACCCAGTCATAGCCCAGTCATAGCCAGCTACAGCAAATAAGTGCAAGATACAGCAACAGAAAGAAGACTGCAAAAGAATAAATGAAAAGAAAAAAAGAAAAATGGCCAGTAACACAGCTGCAACAAAGCTTTCATTTTGCAAATCTGACCAGCCAGAAATATAAGTCTTGGAAATTCGAGATGAAAATGCTGGTAAAACAAAAAGGTACGTGGAAATGTATAAATTAAGTCAGGCCAGAACACCCTCCAGATGAGTGGATAGAGAAAGACAAAATAGCTCAGAGCACAATCTCTCTTAGCATAGAAGATTATTAAATGATACATATATATATGTGTGAAACAGCTAAAGAAATGCGGGAAAGATAACAATGTGCATTAAAGAGCTAATTTCAGCAACAAACTTTTTTTTAATTAGAAAGCTATACTAAACTAAACTGATGAAAGGTCAGGATATGCAGGACGACATAAGGCACACATTGGAAATGGTTGAATGTCTGAGAGGCATAGGAGAAGAAATAAAAGATTTTCATATAGCAGCACTATTACTCAGTGCAGGGCCGTCTTTAATTTTGATTGAGCCCTGGGCATACAAAAAATAGCAGGTAGACTCAAAATCAGTTTACTGCAGCAGATCACGCAGCGATTGCAATTGTTTGCCAGAGGTTACAGCCTATCCTTACTGCTCACTGGCTGGTTTCTAGAGGTTACAACACATAATTTCCGTTTGCCAATTGGTTGCTAGAGGTTAATGTATATTATTAGCGCTCACTAATTGGTTGCTACAGGTTACAGCACATCATTACCACTTACTGGTTTGTTGCTAGAGATTAAAGCAGATCACTACTGTTCGCTGATTGGTTGCTAGAGGTTAATGTACATCATTACCTCTCACTGAGCAGTGGAGCAATCCCAAATAATTGAGCAAGTAAAGGGGCACATTAATACACATACTACAGGAGAGTGTGAGAGAGTGCAGACATACTACAGGAGAGGTTCAGAGACTGCGGACATACTACAGGAGAGGTTCAGAGACTGCAGCCATACTGCAGGAGATAATCAGAGACTGCGGACATACTGCAGGAGATTACCAGAAACTGCGGACATACTGCAGGAGACAATCAGAGACTGCGGACATACTGCAGGAGACAGTCAGAGGCTGCGGACATACTGCAGGAGACAATCATAGGCTGCGGACATACTGCAGGAGACCATCAGAGACTGCGGACATACTGCAGGAGACAATCAGAGACTGTGGACATACTGCAGGAGATTACCAGAGACTGCGGACATACTGCAGAATATTACCAGAGACTGCAGGAGACCATCAGAGACTGCAGACATACTGCAGGAGACAATCATAGGCTGCCGACATACTGCAGGAGACCATCAGAGACTGCGAACATACTGCAGGAGACAATCAGAGACTGTGGACATACTGCAGGAGATTACCAGAGACTGCGGACATGCTGCAGGAGACAATCAGAGACTGCGGACATACTGCAGAAGACAATCAGAGACTGTGGACATACTGCAGGAGACATTTAGAGACTACGGACATACTGCAGGAGACAATCAGAGACTGCGGACATACTGCAGGAGACATTCAGAGACTGCGGACATACTGCAGGAGACAATCAGAGACTGCGGACATACTGCAGAAGACAATCAGAGACTGCAGGCATACAGGAGATGGTCAGAGAACTTTCAGCAATGCACAGCTTTACAGTTGAATAACACAGCTCAGGGTTTATGCAGTCAGGCATTTTATGGGTGTAAGGACATACCTGGCCAGCCAAACTAACTACATACATTTAGGTGTGTGGGTGGGGCTTCCACTCTCTGCTCTCACTACAACAGCCGGGAGTTCCACTGATGCTTTGTGATGCAATTCACGGGGGCCGCGTCACCCGTGAATTGGGGCCCTGATGACAACTTTGCAGAGTGCACAGAGGACATGGGAGGATGTATTCCCACGCAAGCAAGCTGAGAGGAGCGGGGCTCGGAGCTCCACTGATGCTCTGACCCCGCCCACGTGCAGCCTGTGTACTCGGAATAGAGCATCTGTAGTGAAAGCCAGTGATCGGAGTGGGAGTGTCTTTGGAGCTCACGGCCCCGCCCCTGGACCTCTGTATTCACCAGCCAGTATAGAGGGGGCGGGGCCGGGAGCTCCACTGATGCTCCCACTCCGCTCACTGGCTCTTACTACAGACTCTCTTTTCTGAGTATACAGGCTACAGGTAGGCGGGGTCAGAGCGTCAGTGGAGCTCCCGGCCCTGCCCCCTCTCAGCTGGCTAGCGCGGAATACATCCTCCCGTATCCTCTGTGCGCTCTGCAAAGCTGTCATCCGGGGCCCCAACTCACGGCTAGCGCGGGCCCCCAACAAAGATTAGGCCCAGGGCAAGTGCCCCGTTTGCCCAGCGCTAAAGACAGCCCTGACTCAGTGGCTTACCAGAAAGCTATGAAATGCCTGACACAGCATTGATGCATGTCCAGATGATGAACTGACATTAGAATATGTTAAGGGAAAGCTTGTGGAGTCTGCTTTAAAAACAAAAAATAGAAAAAAAAAACAGTAACATGCAACAATAAACACATGAATGTTTTGTGTGCAAGAAACAAGGTCATTTAAAAGCAGATCGCAGAATCTGGAAAGCTAGAATGCAAAAACAAACTAAACTACAAAATGCCAAAAGTAAGGAAGAAATAGATTGTTCTTCAAATAATGAATGCTTTTCAATCCAAAAGTTGCACCTCATCTTTGCAGGCTTGGTGTGTTGATTCAGGAGCAACAAGTTACATGGCAAATTACAGAAATGTCTTTATTCACTTTGGCCAGAGTAAAACAGAAAAAAAGCACCACAGCTAATGGGCAAATAATGGAATCAGAAGGAATAGGAGATGGTTTTCTTTTCTGTCCTATTTCCCAGTGTCCCAAAGAGGTACTTGTAAAAAATGTCTTGTATGTCCCTGCTCTTGAAACTAAACTTTTGTCAGTGAAAAAACTCACAAAACAAGGCAAGGTAGTGACCTTCCAAGTTGACAGTTGTGCCATCAAAAAAGGGGATAGCTTACTTGCAAAAGCTAAAATGATAGATAAACTATATCCGCTGAACTGCATTAAGGTGGTCAATACTGCCAAGGAGGAAAACATTTAAACTGCATTCACACATGGCACAGACGCTTCGGGCACAGAAGTAGTGACATAATGAAGACATTAACTGATAATGACTATGCAAGTGAAATAAAATTGAGTTCTTGTGCTCAAACAATGAAATGCACCAGATGTATACAAGGAAAAATTACAAGAAACGCCTTTCCAAAGCTGAGTAACAGCAGAGCTAAGAAACCTCTGGACTTAATTCATTCAGATCTTTGGAAAAATTTAATAATACAACAAGGCCAATTTGTTTGAACTTTCTCCCTTGGTGTATTGATAGCGCTGTGATTTTGGCTACCGTGTATTGAACCTCTGCCTGAATTCTTGACCATTCTCCAGCCTGCTGATTTGGTACTTCACCGCCAGCTCATGTATGACGTCCGCCTGCCTGACCATTCTTTGGATTTCGATTTTGTTCCTCTTTGCCTGATCTGTTGCCAACTTATCCTGCCTGACTACGTTTTTGTCTGAATCCTCAGCATACAAGCTCCACTTCACACACTACTTATCACAGTCAGATAAGGAAATCCTTGCTGGACTACTTACTCCCATGGAAGATTCATCTACAGGCTAAGAAAACGCTGGTTGGACGCCACACATAGAGGACTTTGTGCAGAAAATCTTCTTTACATATACCATCTGTCGCCCATCGGTGCTATTGAGCTGAGGTTGTGGGGAGCCCCAAAATTCCCTGTGCTGTTTTTGACCGCTGTAATGGCGGTCAACGGGATCTGGTGAGCATATTTGATATTTCACCTCGGGTGTGAGGAACTACAGAAGATTCTCTCTACTGCACCCTCATCTCTGTTGTGGCCCCCTTTTTGCACTTTTTCTTGATTCATCACGGACTCTTCCTTGTTTTGCCTTTTGGATTCTATCTGTTCATCCTACTAATTTTGGGACATTGGATTATGTTATTTTTTACTTGCACCAATATTTGATTATTGTATCAATCCACTTTATTTGTTCTTATCTTTTTTGTATTATTATTTATGGTGGGATTTGGAGACTAGATCTCGATGCAGGCTGCTTAGTTTTCACTACACTGTATTTTTGGTTCACCTTAAGCGCAGCTTTTATTTTTGTTTTTGCTAGCACCTTTGGAAAAATTTACTCCAGGAAAGAAGAGTTATTTTCTCACTTTAATAAATGATTACTCCCGGTATACTACACTATATCTGTTACCCAACAAAAGTGAAGTACCAGAGAAACTTGAACAGTATTTGGCTCAAATAAGCAACACATTTGGCAAAATGCAGAGTTTATTGTGCACAGACAATAGAACTGAATATACAGGAGATAACACAGAGATGATTCTCAGAAAGAATAGCATAATATTTAAAACTACTGTACCATACCACTCAGAACAAAACGGGGTTGCAGAAAGAATGAACCATACTATGTGTGAGAGTGGAAGAACTATGCTGTTTGATGCAGATATGCCAACCACATCCTGCGGGGAGGCAAGTATGACCACATGCTATCTCCAAAATCCACTATCAGGAAATCAACTCAGAAAACTCCATATGAACTGTAGAATGGAAGGGCGCCAAATTTGAACCAGTTTGGAAGCAAAGCCTATGTGCACATCCCAATAACAACAAAACCTGGGGAATGCCCAGGAAAAAATTCCAAGCCTACTTACCACCAGCTCGCAGACAACCAATTGACCTGTCTAACAGTACGCGTTAAAAACAGGGGTTCAGTCCGCACGCATTTGCAAGCGCATGCGTAAGCCACAGAGCCACGTCACGGCACCCTGTAATCTGTGGTCCTAACACTAAAATTTAGGTGTCCCCACAGTGGAGGCACATCCATTCTAATGGATAAGTGAGGGCAGGTGGACTGAAGGGAGCCCACCCCTTCTTAAAGGTACAGGACACACCAAACACCCAGCAGGTAGCACAATGGCATCAAAGGTGCTGGTGCGTTGCTGGACCAATACACACACCCACGTGATTGCAAAAATCTTGCCACCACCCTCACTTATAGCTGGCTATCACAGTAAGAGGAATTGGAAGGCCACAAACAGATAACAACAAAACCTGGGGAATGCCCAGGAAGAAATTCCAAGCCTACTTACCACCAGCTCGCAGACAACCAATTGACCTGTCTAACAGTACGCGTTAAAAACAGGGGTTCAGTCCGCACGCATTTGCAAGCGCATGCGTAAGCCACAGAGCCACGTCATGGCACCCTGTAATCTGTGGTCCTAACACTAAAATTTAGGTGTCCCCACAGTGGAGGCATATGCATTCTAATGGATAAGTGAGGGCAGGTGGACTGAAGGGAGCCCACCCCTTCTTAAAGGTACAGGACACACCAAACACCCATCAGGTAGCACAATGGCTGCAAAGGTGCTGGCGCGTTGCTGGACCAATACACACACCCACGTGATTGCAAAAATCTTGCTACCACCCTCACTTATAGCTGGCTATCACAGTAAGAGGCATTGGAAGGCCACAAACAGATAACAACAAAACCTGGGGAATGCCCAGGAAAAAATTCCAAGCCTACTTACCACCAGCTCGCAGACAACCAATTGACCTGTCTAACAGTACATGTTAAAAACAGGGGTTCAGTCCGCACGCATTTGCAAGCGCACATCCCAAAAGAAAAATGTACAAAATGGGATGCTTGCTCAAAGGAAGGTGTACTTGTGGGGTACAGTGAATCTCAAAAGGGATACAGAATTCTACACCAAGACACAAACAAGGTAACCATCAGTGGAAGTGTAATTGTCGATAAAACGTCACTGTGTTCAAAATGTAATGAACTAACACAAACACTTCAAACTGAGAGAAATTCCACATCAGTTTTACCTAAAGATAAGCAACAAAGTGACACAAAAATAAAAATTACCCAGACAATCCAAATTGCTATAAAACAACAAACCAGGCCACAAGAGGCTTCAATCAGGAAATTCCACAGAAGCAATAAAGGCATCCCAGCCAAACATCTGTCATATGTTGCTCGCATAGCATTAAAACCAGGGCCAGATTCATAGCATGCACTTGACCTGGCACAATTGTGAAAGCCCATTGAGGAGCTGTTGGACAAACCCACTGGAGGAGCTGCGCCTTTCACAAGTTTATCTGGCCCATACACTATATACCAATGAATTAATTGACTGAAATTTTACTGAGCCGTATACTATATGCCAATGAATTGTATAGCTGAAATGTTACCATCTATGGGCCTGTGATTATCATTGTTTCAAGGAACGTTGTGATCTCACCCACACATAAATGGCCCTCACCAGGCCATTAGAGATCATCAGGTGTAGGTTAATTTTGGCTGAAAATTGTGTGAGTTGTTTATATTAATAGGACAATTCAGCTGCAGACTATCTATCCTGAACGTTTTTTCATCTGTTAAACCTGAAATTGTAGCACTGGTTTTCCCCCAGTTGGGGTTTGTGTTCAGGAAAAAACCATAGCAGACTCTATCTGGCAACAGCTATAAGGCAAGGGAGGATGGATAAGAATGCAATTCAAGGAGAGCAAGACACATTCAGATCTAATACATGAATATAAATATTGAAAAAACAGTTGACCGGAAAGATGAGAGATGAGGGCATGCCCACAATGTATGGAGCATTGTTCCAACATCCAACATTGGATGGTTATTGCATTGCCAACAAACATTGGTGATTTGAAGGAGGATGACATGTATTCTAGAAGGATAGAGATACCATCTGTTTTTCAAATGACATCAGTGGTCTATGTAATGAAGCTTTTTTTTACATAGGGTCATATAATAATCCATAGGCTAAAAATAAGTCCAAAACCATTGGCCTGGTGATTTTTTCCTCATTTTCCATAAGTGATGTATATGATCATTCGCCGTTTAAGGTTAGACCTGTAAAGATTGGGGAAATAATAGAGTAGGACCATCGAAGCAAACTCTGTGAGGATAATCCATGATGAAATTCAGGATTACCCAGAATTGGGGTCATTGGGTCTATGTAAGAAGAAACACTGAATCCTCTAAGGAGAGTCCTATGTTTTTAGAAAGGACATGGAGGCACGTGGGGTTTGTGCAGAGAGTGGAATCCACAGCTAACAAGAAACTGATAATGGAGAGATTAAAGATTAAATTGGGGCCAAGTTAAAAACTATATCAAGCTGTCTGGTTAGAAGAGATGCCTTATAGCAGAAGGCAAGATTAGGTAGCCCTAATTCACCATCTTGTGCTTCTCCTAGTGAGAATGTCAAAATGTATTATACAGTATATTGAAGAAAAGAAGATCGTGGGCCGTAGTAAAAAAGTATTTGAAATTTCTACAGTCAATCTTTAAAAAGCATATAGAAAATAGGGGAGGATATCCATTTTGAATATAGAACATGGAGATCCATTTTGAATAAGGGTATACTACCCAACCAAGAGTGCTGAACAGTGTTTACATTTTTGCTATGTCGGAGTAAGTAAAGAGTACCTAGATTGGGTTAGAGATGGACCCCAAAATATTTAAGGTTTTTGGGTAGTCAACAAAAAAGGGAAATTTTGTTGAAGGGTACTCATGGACTTAGTAGATAAAGAAACTTTAAAGGCCTCAGTTTTATAAATAAAGGAGTTTTGGAGAAGAGGGCCTACCTATTTGATGATCAAGGCGGGTGGGTAGGAGATGCAATGATTCAGCATTTGGATAGAATAGTCAAACATTATGTAGGGGAGCAGCAATGCAAAGAGTTGTCCCACCCCCTGCACAGTTATTGTAAACAACAGCTTAACAAAAAGTGAATCTCAGAAGGAAAGCAGTATGTAGTAATTACAACGTACATTAAAAGCTGGAGATCCTATTGGTGTCATAGGAATTACACATGGTGGGTTATGCATTGGTGGGGTTTCTTGTGACCCATGGGGTGGTGTTAAAATACCATGCCCAGACACATGCTCTGAAGGCACTATGGTACTGCTGAGTAGGGCTAAATATAGTGGTGGTTCACCTTGGTATGCCTTTTAAGAACCCTTTCTGTTTTATTTGTGCCAGTGGACTAGCATCAAATTGCGGTTGTATATTGTTTAAATATTTTTTGCAAATGTTTTGGCTTTCATTTTTGTAAGTTATGTTAACAAAAGTGCTGCTATGGCCAATTTAAAAACCAGGTCGTGCAGTGCGATGTATTTTGTGAGGTTATGAGGGGCAAGGGATACTCAACAAGTCAAACATGTGCATGCAGGTGAATATAGTACCAGTTACAAAGTTAATGGAAAGAGCTACAATATAATCACCATGACGCAGACAAGGAACACCATTATATATTATAGCGTTCACATTTTAATCCTGCATGCATGAATCAGTCTCTTACTAATGTTGCAGACCACACAGCTAAAAAAAAAACATTTAAAAAAAATCGCTAGGTTTTGAATTGTCTGAAGTTGAAAAAGCAAAAAAAATGCAGAGAATAAGTCAGAGAGCAAAATGACCTACACAGGGCTGGTATGTCATATGGTGGCCATTTGGAGTCTTACGTATATTATTATGTTTATGTGAACATAGTCCATATTGTAGTTTAGCACTGGTGTGGTGTGGTGATATGCAATATACAACAGACTAAAGCTCAGACTCACTAACCCATCACAATAGGTCTGTGTATGATTTGCGTCTGGAGTGTGTCTGTGAAGAAATACACCTCTTAGACTGTTGCAGCTTCAAAGATTTCAACACCACGTCCTCATGCAGCAATTTTCACACTCTCCTTAAGACTAGAAATTACACCTGACAGGCTGATTGTTATGGATAGATGGAGCCAAAACGCTAGTGAAAGGAGAAGGATCAATGCTGTTGCCTCTCCAGAAAGGTAATTAGGGAGACTACCTCATTAGTTTCCCAAGGCTGCGCTGTGTATAAAGGCTGTCCATTTAGATTCTTTTTCTAGATAAGAAAGTGCCTGGGCATCATTTCCTTGTGTCATACAATGTTAAGTCCATTACATCACATGAAGGATGTTTGGCATTTGGGGAGTTGTTTGTACCCATGTTGGCAATGCTTCTAGAATGATAATAGCAGAGGCATTTGAAAATGGCTTTTTTGGCACAGGGCTAAATGCTGTAAAACAGCATACTTTTATGGCAAGAAGGTTATCCGTTTATTCCTATATCTGAAATTCTGTCTGCAAGAAAGATAAGAAACATGTGATTCATAATATTATTATTACAAAACACTGGCTAAGGAGGAAAAAAGTTGTTGCCACCCTGGAAGCGGCCATGTTGTTGGTTGTTAGCGGGCGGGCTAACAATGTTTACTCATTGTATCATGTACCGTAGTGTATACTCTGCCGGTGTTCTCTAAAAACAGATTACGTGTCAAAATCTCCAATTGCTGCTGCTTGAGAGTCACTGGAAGTGACATGGTTGGAGAGTTTGGCGAGTTGGCTGTTTTGGTAGCACACTGGCATAATTGGACAGTAGGAGTAAAGAATACCTCTGCAGTGGGGATCAGTGGGAGTAATTGGTGTCATTGGGATTAAGAAAGCCCAGCAGAATTAGGACACTTACCATTGAATACTCTTCATGTCCCATATTGCTCTTCTAATGGCTGTATGATGTCACAACTAGACTATTCGGGCACTATCAGGCAGGAAATCACTCTGTCCGACCATTACTAAGATGCATTTTTGGGTGCTGTAACATTTTTTGCTCCAAAGAACCCACTGTGTACCGAGAATTCCTCCGCAAAGATTAACTAACAAAAAATATTGTATGTGCAATTATTTCCCAGTGTATGTATGCTGAAAATGTATTTTTCTGTTTGTCTGGCATCGTCTACCACTACACTTTTCCCAAGGAAAAATATTTGGGAACTTCCTGTAGCAGCAGCCTGACATTGTTAAGGCACTGCCTCACAATTAGAGTATTTCAGCCTACTATGTGCCCTTCTTCAGTTGGGCCCAAGGATGAACTGAAGGAGAGCATACAGTAAGGTAGGCTGAAGATGCTGCTGCTAATTGTAAGGCAGTGGTTTAAAGCGGTACAAAAATGTAATATATTGTAGCTTACCAATCATTAGTTTTGCTGCATTAGACTTTTTTTTCGGCCTTCCCCCCCTGTTTTCACCTGGTAATCTGATCAGTAACACCCTTCCTGTATTGGAGTGCCTACACTGTGGATGAAGGAGCACAGGGGCACTAATGGACAGCAGCATTGTTAATCTGGGGGGGGGGGTGTGTTAGCAAATTTAACAAATTGGTAAGCCACAATATACCGTATATACTCGAGTATAAGTCGAATTTTTCAGCACATTTTTTTGTGCTGAAAGTTCCCCCCTCGACTTATACTCGAGTCAAGCACTTTTCTGCAGCAAAAAATGTAATTTTCCGAACTGACTTTGGGGCCCCGTATCTCAGGGCCACTTGGTGCTAGGAACCCCAAATTTGGTATGCCAACCCAGTGGACCTGGTACCATAACATATCCAAAGCTGGGGTTCCTAGCACCAAGTGTCCCTGAGATATGGGGCCCCAAAACTGGTTTGGAAAATGTCATTCTCTGCTGCAGAAAAGTGCTTGACATTTTCTGAACTGATTTTTGAGGCCCTGTATCTTGGGGCCACTTGGTGCTAGAAACCCCAGCTTTGGAAATTTTATGGTGCTAGTTCCACTGGGTTTGCACACCAAATTTGGGGTTCTTAGCTCTAAGTGGCCCCCAAATTTGGTCAACTGTGTCTATCTGCAGCAATGTCATTTCGGGACCCTTTGGGTTCAGAGACCCCAAATTTTGGCTGCAGCTAGGGGGCATCTAGGAATCCTTAACTACCGAGTTTGAAGTTCAGGGGACCTATGGCTGCAAATGGGCACAGTGATGCTGCAAATGGCCATTGTTGACCCTCTTTTCCACTTAAAGTAGCTGTGCATTTCTCACCCTCGTCTTATACTCGGGTCAATAAGTTTTTCCCAATTTTTTTGTGGTAAATTAGGGCCTCGACTTATACTCGGAACGACTTATACTCGAGTATATACGGTAATAAATGTTTGCTTTTGGATTTAATACCACTTTGAAGAGGTAATAAATCTCAAACCAAATATCTATTATATGTATCATACTGCAGCTTACCAATCATTAGATGTGTTTTCTTTGGCTTTTTTTCCCCTCTGTTTTCACCTAGTGATCTGGCCAGTAACAAACCTGTATTAGTGAGAAACAGCTCTGGAGGAATGAGCATGGGAGGCATAGTCTTGGGAGAAGGTAGTGCTAAATGTATTAGCATATTTAGATGCATTAACAAATTGTAGCCAAAATCCAGCTCACACTTTATGAGCAGTTATGGCAAACAGTTTTCTTCCTTTTGGAATAAAGGTTTTGCATGAATAAATAAAAGCTGATCGTTTTAATCACCCCTGCCAGTGTAAAGTGGTTGTCTTCATCTGTGTAAACAAATACATTCTGCTGGAGAGCTTGTGCTTTTAAAAAATAACAGAATTAATGGTTGTATCACTAGATGAAAATAGATGAACGTAATCCTAAAAAAGGAAACTATGGCAGCCATCACATCTAAGAATAGGTAAGCTACAATATAACATGCTTGCTTTTGGATTTAATACTACTTTAATGCTTTTAGCCGGAAACAGCAAGTGTTTTTCCTGGCAGGATCATAATATAAATAACTTTGCAACAGAATTACAGAAAATAGATTTACTGAAAAATATATTTTGGTTTATATACATGAATGGGTACCCCCATGAGGGCTGCTGATTGACTCTATACCCCACTGACTACCCCGACACTGCAGATCCTCTCTTACCTCTGACACCTTGGGTTTCGTTCTGCAATGTGACGTTAGCAATGTGAAACTCACACAATATCACTGAACCACTTAGAAAAGTTTACTAAAATAAGTAATGAAACACAATGAAGGGCATGAATAAACACAAATTATGATTGGCAAGTGTTATCACTTAATGCACATATACAGAATGTATAACCTTATAATCACTTTAACCACCTCAATACAGTGCATTTATACCCCCTTCCTGCCCAGACCAATTTTCAGCTTTCAGCGCTCTCACAGTTTGAATGACAACTCAGTAATGCAACACTGTACCCATATGAAACTTGCGTCCTTTTTTTCACACAAATAGAGCTTTCTTTTGGTGGTATTTAATCACTAGTGGGTTTTTATTTTTTGTGCTACAAATAAAAAAAGACCATACATTTTGTGAAAAAAATGCCTTTTTCTTTGTTTCTGTCATAAAATGTTGCTAATCAGTAATTTGTCTTCATACATTTTGACCAAAATTTATACTGCTACATATCTTTGGTAAAAATAACCCAAATTAGTGTATATTATTTGGTCTTTGTAAAAGTTATAGAGTTTACAAACTATGGTGCCAATCACTGAAAATTGATCACATCTGATCAGGCCTTCAGTACATCAGGTGTATCTTATTTCTTCAGACACTAACAAGTCAGGAAAGTAAAAATTCCATTCCAAGGTATTAAGTAAGTAGCATGGTGAGTTTTTTAAGTTGCAATTTTTTCCCACAATTCTTTGCAAAATGAAGATTTTTTTTTTTGTTTTACAAAATTGTCATATTGGCATATGCATACAACAAATTACACCCCAAAATACATTCTTCTACTCTTCCCAAGTATGGCGATACCACATGTTTGAGACTTTTACACAGCCTGGCCACATACAGAGGACCAACATTAAGGTAGCACCTTCAGGCGTTCTACGAGCATAAATGACACATCTCATTTCTCAACCACCTATTACACTTTTGAAGGCCCTGGAGCACCAGGACAATGGAATTTCCCACAAAATGACCCACTTTTGGAAAGCAAACACCCCAATGTATAATCTATGAGTCATAATGAGTCTTTTGAACGGTTCATTTTTTTCCAGAAGTTTTTAGAAAATGTGGAAAAAAAATTAAAACACATTTTTTTTTTACACAAAGTTGTCAGTTTATAAGATATTTCTAACACATAGCATGTATATAGCAAAAATTACACCCCAAAATACATTCTGATACTCTTCCCTAGTATGGCGATACCACATGTGGGAGACTTTTACACAGCCTGGCCACATACAGAGGCCCAACATTGAAGTAGTACCTTCAGGGGTTCTAGGAGCATAAATTACACATCCCATTTCATTCCTACATATCACACTCTTGAAGGTCCTTGAGCACCAGGACAATGGAATTACACACAAAATGACCCCATTTTGTAACACCCCAACGTATATTCTATGAGGCATGGGCTGCAAATAGGTACTCAGGTACTCTGATGGGCTGCAAATAGGTACTCGGGTACTCTGATGGGCTGGAGACAGGTACTCAGGTAACTTGATGGGCTGCAGACAGGTACTCCGGTACTCTGATGGGCTGGTGACAGGTACTTGGTTACTCTGATGGCCTGGTGACAGGTACTTGGGTACTCTGATGGCCTGGTGAGAGGTACTCGGGTACTCTGATGGCCTGGTGACAGGTACTCGGGTACTCTGATGGCCTGGTGACAGGTACTCAGGTACTCTGATGGCCTGGTGACAGGTACTCGGGTACTCTGATGGCCTGGTGACAGGTACTCGGGTACTCTGATGGGCTACAGATAGGTACTCAGGTAATCTGATGGGCTGGTGACTGGTATTTGGGTACTCTGAAGGGCAGTGAAAGGTACTCAGGTACTCGGTACTCATATGGACTGTGATAGGTACTTAGGTACTCGGGTACTCATATGGTCTGTGACAGGTACTCAGGTACTTGGGTACTCATATGGACTGTGACAGGTACTCAGGTACTCATATGGACTGTGACAGATACTCGGGTACTCAGATGAACTGTGACAGGTACTCGGGTACTCAGATGGACTGTGACAGGTACTCGGGTACTATAATGGACTGTGACAGGTACTCATATGGACTGACAGGTACTCAGATGAACTGTGACAGGTACTTTAATGGGTGGTGACAGGTCCTCTTTATTGGGGGGGCAATCAGTGTGATTGGTGTACACTGTAAGCGGTAACGAGATGTTACCACAATCTCCTTCTCACACACGATCGGTGTGTGAGGAAGAGAACCCGGTAACATCTCGTTACCGTGGTTTGTTGACATTTAGTGATCGGCTGTGAAAGGATCACAGCCAATCACGTGGTAAACAGCCGCCGGCCAATGGCTGCTTACCAGCATCGATGATGAGCAGTGTTACTGGGAACACGCCGCCACCAACATGCTCAAGATTGCATGCATGCGCCGTGCAAAGTGGGGCAGTACCACCTGTGATCGGCTGTGACTTCATCATGGTCGATCACGTGGTAAACAGCCATGCCCAATGGCTGTTCACCATTGGGCTGTTCACCCCCCTCGGTGGCGAGTGGTGTCTCCATGACATGCCACCACCGAAGGAACAGCGATGCACACACAAACGCGCGCATTCCCTGTTTAAATGGAGGGACATCATATGACGCCGTCCCTCCCAGGATGTCATATGACAACCGGCGGGTGGCAACCAGTTAAGGAGTATATGTGAACAGGTGCACAGGGGAATAGGTACTCAATACCTTCAAAACATATATTAAATACCTTCCCACTGAGGCCTCAACACATAGACCAAAATGCAGTATATATTCTTTACATTCAAAAACACAGTGTAAAATCTAGAATATACTCTATGGCCCCCCAGGTTGTAATTCAGAGTTCAACTTATGAGTGTAACAGCAATGCTTGGTAAAAAAGGAAGATGATGAAAGTTCTTTAACTCCGGATATCTTCAGCTAGCCTGATGTTTAAACTGCAGTATTTGTAATCCACAAAGGCAAAGGAAAAGAAATGGCTGTAGAGCAAAAGATATGCTGATGGCTGTTAAACTGAAGAAATATCACCACCTGTAGATTCCTCCTTATATGTGAGTACAATATAGTACTGACCTTACAGCGCAGGGGAAAAGACAAGGCCCAAAAGTTCAGCTGTATGATGCTTGTGAAGAAGTAGATTCACCTCTGTGGAACTACAAGTCTCACCAGAAGTCTGTAAAAGAACTCACTCAGCAATGCTGTACTCTCTAATGGAATGGGCAGGTGCCCTCTCACCACAATGGACTCCAATGACTGTGAGGCTCCGTCCAGAATCCCCTCCTGGTGTCTCCGTCTGGTGAAGATGGCGCCGCCATGCCGTGCTGCAACTCTCAATGGGCTGAAGTGCAGGGGCTTCCAGTTGCTCTGAAATGCAGGCCGGTCCGCTTGCTAGGATGGCAAGGCTGTACTCCGAGATCCCTCAGAGGCGGGTGATCCGGCTCTCCGCTGTATAGACCGCAGTCTCACACTCCTGGTCACACACACAGACCTCCTGCTGGCAAGTGTTGAATGGCATCCATAGAGGCTGAAAAGGGGCCACGCCTCTCCTTTTATCACTCCTTCCAGCAGGCAGTGCTGTACGCTTTGCATTGTCTGTCATGTAGTTCAGGGCTGATCCAGCTAGCAGAGTCACTTCCTCTTCCAAACTACATCTCCCACAATACTTTGCTGCATTCCTTCTCAAAGAATAGGAAAAAATCCTAACAGAGCCCAGCAGCCACTAGAGGGAGCCAAACTCATTTGAAACAACAACAAACTATTCAACTATAATAACTGTAGTAGCAAATCCTTGGCTACATACACTTAAAATATTTTAAGATGATTTGCACAGGGCTTGTTAGTGTGCCCCATAATTTGTATTTAAAAAAATGCATTATTAGTAAATCTAGAGTACTTGCTCATCTCACCAAAAGAGAGAACCAGACAGAGGCGAGTGGTGGCACACATACAGTGCCTTGAAAAAGTATTCATACCCCTTGAAATTTTCCAAATTTTGTCATGTTACAACCAAAAAAACATAAATGTATTTTGTTGGGATTTTATGTGATAGACCAACACAGAGTGGCACATAATTGTGAAGTGGAAGGAAAATGATAAATGGTTTTCAATGTTTTTTACAAATAAATATATGAAAAGTGTGGCGTGCATTTGTATTCAGCCCCCCTGAGTCAAAACTCAACTTCAAGTCTTTTTGGGGATGTCTCTACCAGCTTTGAACATCTGGAGAGTGAAATTTCTGCCCATTCTTCTTTGCAAAATAGCTCTAGCTCTGTCAGATTGGATGAGAGGTCTGTGAACAGCAATTTGCAAGTCTTGCCACAGATTCTCAATTGGATTTAGGTCTGGACTTTGGGCCATTCTAACACATGAATATGCTTTGATCTAAACCATTCCATTGTAGCTCTGGCTGTATTTTTAGGGTCATTGTCCTGCTGGAAGGTGAACCTCCGCCCCAGTCTCAAGTCTTTTGCAGAATCTAACAGGTTTTCTTCTAAGATTGCCCTATATTTGGCTCCATCCATCTTCCCATCAACTTTGATCAGCTTCCCTGTCCATGCTGAAGAAAAGCATCCCCACAACATGATGCTGTCACCACCATGTTTCACAGGGGGGTGGGGGGTGTTCAGGATGATGTGCAGTGTTAGTTTTCCGCCATACATAGCTTTTGCTTTTAAAAAAACAAAAAGCTCAATTTTGGTCTCATCTGACCAGAGCACCTTCTTCCACATGTTTACTGTGCCCCTACATGGTTTCTTGCAAAACTGTAAACATGACTGCTTATGGCTTTCTTTCATCAATACTAATAGTTGACTTGTGGACAGATTCTCCCACCTGAGCTGTGGATCTCTGCAGCTCCTCCAGAGTTACCATGGGCCTCTTGGCTGCTTTTCTGATTAATGCTCTCCTTGCCTGGCTTGTCAGTTTATGTGGATGGCCATGTTTTAGAAGGTTTGCAGTTTTGTTATACTCTCCATTTTTGGATGATGAATTGAACAGTGCTCTGTGAAATGTTCAAAGCTTGGAATATTTTGTATGATCTAACCCTGCTTTAAACTTCTCCACAACGTTATCCCTGGTGTGTTCCTTGACCTTCATAATGCTGTTTGTTCACTAAGGTTCTCAACAAACAGCTGTATTTATACACACACATACACACACATATATATATATATATATATATATATATATATATATATATATAAAGTTTTGAAAACCATTTTTTATTTCGTTTCCACTTCACAATTATGAGTCACTTTGTGTTGGTCTATCACAGGGGTAGACAACCTCGGCTCTCCAGCTGTTTTGAAACTACAAGTCCCATGAGACATTGCAAGACCCTGACAATCCCAGGCATGACTCCTAGAGGCAGAAGCATTATGGAATTTGTAGTTTCACCACAGCTGCAGTACTGAGGTTGCCTACCCCTGGTCTATCATATAAAATACCAATAAAATACATTTACGTTTTTGGTTGAAACATGGCAAAATGTGGAAAATTTCAAGGGGTATGAATACTTTTTCAAGGCACTGTTAATAAAATGTTCTGAATTGCTCACTTTGAAGGTAGAGTTGACAGATTGGTTATGACAGTATTGCTGGGGCTGCTGGCAGAAAGGAGTTTCTCACAAGCATCCAAGTGGCTGTCTGACTGCTTGCAGGATTGGAGACCTAGGGCAGCTGTGTGGGCTATGGTCTAGGGTGGCTGTGTAGGACACTTTCAGTGGCATTTGAGGGAAGGTGACTTGGGCAAGCACTGCCTAAAAACTCTGGCTGGGAACTAGGACTGTAAAGCAACCAATTTCACCTGTTTAACTTTCTTTTTTGCTTGTGATGGAGTGACCTTGATTGGGTAACGGAATAGCAGTAGATTACAGCGCTGACTGGCCTGGTGCTAAATCTAATAGTGCCAAACAGGGTTGTCCATGGCTGCAGTAGTAGCATCAAAGCTGGACAAAGTGGCTAGCTGCTGCTGAGTGGACGTTAGCTGGAAGAAGATTGTAGGCAGACCCCTTAGAGAGTCTTCTGTCTGCTCAAAACAGTCACATTGGAGGAGTTGATTGTTTTGAGCTGGCTGTAACTGGTTACAAGTGACAAGTTTCATAGCAATTTTCCAACCCTTAGGCCGGGTTCCCATATATGTGAATTGGATGAGGATTTCCCGCATCCAATTTGCATGACATGTGAGTGTGACTGGCTCTCAATGGAGCCTGCTCAGACAGGTCTAGGGCGGCCATGGTCCCGATTGCGGAAGGGTCCTGTGGGTGTTTGGGTTCAGTTCAGGTACGAATTCATGCAAAAATTTGGACCTGACTCGCACCTGAACCAGTGAACAGACACGCACTGGACCCCCAGGCACAAAACTGGGGCTGCACATATGTGAACCCCGCAGTAATTTTGCTTTTTACTGTCATATGGTCAAGTCACATCAATACCAGTCTGACTGGTGAAATACGGGCTAGATATCTTACTAGCAATACAGCTGCAGATAGTTCATTTCCTATGCTAAAAGATATGTTTATTCCCACACAATGGCCATTCCTATTATGAGTAAAGGAGAGTTTTGTCTCAGGTGACACCCTCCAATGAAGATTCTCACCTTCGCTCTTCCTAAAGTGCTACAAATTTATTTTCTGTTTCCCTAGTGCCCACAATGGCATCAATGGCTGTTGAACAGATGGAGTTTAGAACTGAAAGGCAGGTGTTAGGACGGAGTTAACCTGCAGTAGCACTGTGGTGCTCTGGGCTGATTGCTGCAGTTCCAGTGTCCACCAGCAGGTGTCTCGCAGGGGCCAGCAGGCCCCAGTAATCACTTCCAAAGGGTCTCAGCTGCTAGTAAGACATATAATGCTAAAAGACAATGCTGCGCTATCTCAACCACTTCCCGCCCGGCCTATAACAGAATGACGGCCGGGAAGTGGTTCTGTTATCCTGATTGGGCGTCATATGATGTCCAGCAAGACAACATGCCGGCGCGTGCCCTCGGGGCGTGCAGCGCAGCGATTGCGGCGTGTCAACCTGACACGCCGCATCTCCGTTCGTGATAAGAAGCCTCTGGCAGATTATCAGCACAGCACCCATCAAATGTACCCATAAGCTGCCGATCGATGCCCAGTCAGTGCCCCATCATAACCCCCTGCCAGTGCCCTATAAAGTGTCAATCAGTGCCCACCATAGTGCCAATCAGTCTCCTTAACAGTGCCAATCAGTGCCCAGCATTAACACCTGTCAGTACCTGCCCAATCAGTGCTGCCCATCAGTGCCATCTATTAGTGTCCATCAATGCCACCTGTCAGTGCCAATCAGTGCTGCCGGTCAGTGCCAATCAGTGCTGCCGGTCAGTGCCCATCAATGCCGCCTGTCAGTGTCCATCAGTGCCGGCTGTCAGTGCCCATCAGTGTCGCCTGTCAGTGCCCATCAGTGTCGCCTGTCAGTGCCCATCAGTGCCACCTGTCAGTGCTCATCAGTGCTGCATATCAGTGCCACCTATCGGTGCCCATCAGTGCTGCATATCAGTGCCTCCTATCAGTGCCCATCAATTCTACATATCAGTGCCCATCAGTGCCACCTTATCAGTGCCAACTCATCAATGCCCATCAGTGCCGCCTCATCAGTGCCCATCAGTGCCACCTCATCAGTGCGCGTCAGTGAAGGAGAAAACAAAATTTTATAACAGAAACAAAGAACTTTTTTTTTCAAAAATGTTGGTGTTTTTTAGTTTGTTTAGCAAAACATAAAAACCGCAGAGGTTATCAAATACCACCAAAAGAAAGCTCCATTTGTGGGAAGAAATTATAAAAATTTTGTTTAGGTACAGTGTTGTATGACCGTGCAAATGTCATTCAAAGTGCGACAGCACCGAAAGCTCAAAATTGTCCTGGGTTAGGAAGGGGCGAAAGTGCCGGGTATTGAAGTGGTTAATAATGGCATATGTGCCTTATTAAAGTGAGAAAAAATAAAGCGTTTTAATGCATATATACATTGAATATGTACTGTGAATCAGGTTAACATAAAGCATATAATCAAACATCATACATCTTATCTTAATAATCCAAGCACATGCATATATGTATAAAGTGACCCAGTGAACTCAAAGTGCTATGTGCAAAAATTGATACAATAGAAGAAAATCTGGTGAATCAGAGATAACATAATTAGATAAATAAGTCCATTCCAAAAATAGTCAAATCTTGTAATGGTGATTCAATTGTGTTTTCGCTAAAACACTTTATTTTTTGTCACTTTAATAGGGCACATATGCCATTATTAAGATAGCGCAGCATTTTCTTTTCTTATATATTGTTTTTACACGGTCCTATGGGACACGATCAATGTTAGTAGCTGTCCAGATAGGAGTTGATACATAGACTAGTGGTAGCTTGCAAGGTTTTTTGTTTTTAGGACATATAATGCTGCTACTGTACCATTAGCACACAAAACCTCAGTGTTTTGATTGCCATTCTTGCTGCAAGATTCTTATGCCAGTGTATCCAGCTCCTGAGCTAGCCTTACATCCTGTATCTACTGCTTACTCCTGCTCCTTGTTCCTGTACCCAGACTTGGTTCCCCCCTTCCTTGCATCCCTGGTATCCCCTGTTACCGTGTCCCTCATTTTGTATATATTTTGTAAATAGTTAGTTGTTAGGTCTCTTTTTGGTTAATTAGGTATTTTGTCACTTGAGTTTGTTCATGTTTACTGTTTGCTGGTGTATTATTGTCTTTTGTTTCACTGTAATTTAACTTAAAGCAACACTGTCGCAACTTGTCATGCGACTTGAGAGTTCAAGTTGCGCCCCATTAATGGCAATGGAACCATTAGACTTATGCCACGTACACACGGTCGGACTTTTCATCTACAAAAGTCCGACAGCCGGTCCGACAGACTTTCGGCGGACTTTCGGCGGACTTGCGGCGGACTTGTTGCAGACTTTCTAACGAACGGACTTGCCTACACACGACCACACAAAAGTCAGACGGATTCGTACCTGATGACGTACACCAGACTAAAATAAGGAAGTTGATAGCCAGTAGCCAATAGCTGCCCTAGCGTGGCTTTTTGTCCGTCGGACTAGCACACAGACGAGCGGATTTCGGGGTCCGTCGTAGTTACGACGTAAAGATTTGAAGCATGTTTCAAATCTAAAGTACGTCAGATTTGAGGCTAAAAAAGTACGTTGAAAGTCCGGAGAAGCCCACACACGATCGGATTACCAGCCAGCTTTAGTCCGTCAGCGTCCGTTGGACTTTTGTAGCTGAGAAGTCCGACCGTGTGTACGCGGCATTAGAAAAAGGTTCCTGCAATACTTTTGGTGCAACTTCAATACAACTTGCATTGACTTCTGTTAAAGAAGTTGTATGCAAGCCCTGATAAAGTCATGCAGGGATGTCAGATTCAAAGTAGCAGCAGTGTGAACCCAGGCTAAAGATATATACATATGGTCTGGTCCCAGTTTCTTTGTGTAGCTACTAAGGATGAGCTCAGGCGTGTTCGCAAACAGCATTTGCAGAGCCCGTCAGGAAGTCGGCACTGCGGAGTGCTAATCAGAGACAGTGAGACATTTCCCGATCTCTGCGCATCGGGACAATGTCTCACTACTTGTGATTAGTGCTCCGCAGTGACGACTTCCAGGCGGGCTCTGCACATGCTGTTTGCGAACACACCTGAGCTCATCCTTATTAGCTACATATATCTGGTCATCTCCCAGCTGCTGACTTCTGACAGCAGGATTTAGTATTGAAGTAAGAAGGAGGCGGCCTTCAAGTATCTAATAAACAAGCAGATAGGGTGCCCACGTGTCTCGGATTGCCCGGGATTGTCTCTTATTTCAGATTTTTGTCCCGTATCCCAGGCACCTTCATTCCGGGACAATACAGTGTCCCGGAATAAATAAAAAACACACCGCCGGCACCAGTCCGACTCCGCCACCCTTCTAATCATTATACACTGTGTAACAGTAACACACACATCATATGCCTAACTGGTTGCTAGGCTAGGGCCGCCCGCCCCGCGTCTAGCAACCAGTGACGTCAGCTGACACCGTCCGTCACGTGGGCAGTCAGTGCAGTGGGCACCTGCACCCTACGGGCTACGGCTGAGCAGCGTGCCTCAGAGAGAGAGAGAGAGAGCAGCCGCCAGCCTGGCCCAGGCAGCCACACTTACTTACTAGCCTGTGCCCAGTCAGTACCAGTCTCGGGACCGCCGACTACTCCAGCAGCCGGTGCAGCAGCAGCACATTGCCAGCAGCGCAGCCCGACTCCGAGCTGCCCGACTTTGACTTCTCCAGTCTCCACAGTTCAACTTCTCTCCTGAGCCTCGTCTGAGTCCTCCCTCCCTCCCATCCACGAGGTCTGTGAGTTTGCCGCCCGCCAGACAAACTTGACAAAATTCCAGGTTAGTGTAACTTACATTTCTTTGTTACAGTGAGCAATTCATGCTCCTCCTCCATTCTGCTGCTGTCCCCCACTCCCCCTCAGATCTGCTGCTGTTCCCCACTTCCCTCTGTTCTGCTGCTGTCCCCCCAATCCCCCTCAGATCTGCTGTTGTCCCCCCCACTCCCCCTCAGATCTGCTGCTGCTGTCCCCCACTCCCCCTCAGATCTGCTGCTGTCCCCCACTCCCCCTCAGATCTGCTGCTGTCCCCCACTCCCCCTCAGTTCTGCTGCTGTCCCCCCAATCCCCCTCAGATCTGCTGTTGTCCCCCACTCCCCCTCAGATCTGCTGCTGCTGTCCTCCACTCCCCTCCGTTCTGCTGCTGTCCCCCCCACTCCCCCTCAGATCTGCTGCTGTCCCCCCCAATCCCCCTCAGATCTGCTGCTGTCCCCCACTCCCCTCCGTTCTGGTGCTGTTCCCCCAATCCCCCTCAGATCTGCTGTTGTCCCCCCCACTCCCCCTCAGATCTGCTGCTGCTGTCCCCCACTCCCCCTCAGTTCTGCTGCTGTCCACCCCAATCCCCCTCAGATCTGCTGTTGTCCCCCCACTCCCCTCAGATCTGCTGCTGTCCCCCACTCCCCCTCAGATCTGCTACTGCTGTCTCCCACTCCCCCTCAGATCTGCTGCTGCTGTCCCCCACTCCCCCTCAGATCTGCTGCTGTCCCCCACTCCCCTCCGTTCTGCTCCTGTCCCCCCCAATCCCCCTCAGATCTGCTGTTGTCCCCCCACTCCCCCTCAGATCTGCTGCTGCTGTCCCCCACTCCCCCTCAGATCTGCTGCTGTCCCCCGCTCCTCCTAAGATCTGCTGCTGTTCCCCCCACTCCCCCTCAGATCTGCTGCTGTCCCCCACTCCCCCTCAGATCTGCTGCTGTCACCCACTCCGCCTCAGTTCTGCTGCTGTCCCCCCAATTACCCTCAGATCTGCTGCTGTCCCCCACCCCCCTCAGATCTGCTGCTGTCCCCGACTCCCCTCCGTTCTGCTGCTGTCCCCCACTCCCCCTCAGTTCTGCTGCTGTCCCCCCCCAATTACCCTCAGATCTGCTGCTGTCCCCCACTCCCCCTCAGATCTGCTGCTGTCCCCCACTCCCCCTCAGTTCTGCTGCTGTCCCCCACACTCCCCCTCAGTTCTGCTGCTGTCCCCCCCACTCCCTCTCAGTTCTGCTGCTGTCCCCCACTCCCCCTCAGATCTGCTGCTGCCCCCCCACTCCCCCTCAGATCTGCTGCTGTCCCCCCCACTCCCCCTCAGATCTGTTGCTGTCCCCCCCACTCCCCCTCAGATCTGCTGCTGTCCCCCCCCACTCCCCCTCAGTTCTGCTGCTGTCCCCCTCCATCTTTCCTCCGTGTCCCCCTCGGTTCTGCTGCTGTCCCCCTCTGTTTTGCTGTCCCCCTCCAGTTTTCCTCCATGTCCCCCTTCGTTCTCCTGCTGTCTCCCTCTGTCTTCCGTCACATTGCATACCACCTGTCCAAACTGGTTACCATTGTTTGCTTTTTTTCCCAAAAATTGGTAAAAAAAAAGTCTCAAAAACCTCCTTTTTATGGCGGGCGCGTCCCTGAATGGCAGTTTGGAAATGTGGTCACCCTACAAGCAGAATGTTAAGTAGTAGCTAGCCAAGGCCCTAAATGTTACTCGTAACAGAAACAATTCTTTTTGCATTGCTAACAAAGGTTACGCTTGTTATTCACCCATACACTACCCAGTTACACTATATTACCAAAAGTATTGGGACACCTGCCTTTACACGCTCCTGAACTTTAATGTCATCCCAGTCATAAGGCCCGTACACACGATATGAAAATCGGAAGCGACAAAAGCTGGATTTGCAGACTATAAATTTTTTTTGGGATGTGAACACAACGTCCGATTTTCATTTAATTAGTACGGTTTTCGTCCGAAAAAAATCGAAAGAGCAAGACTACGCATGCTCAGAAATGAAAGAATACATACAAAACTAATCAACACATTACATCACTTCTGAAGTTGAATTCTGTCGTATGCGAATTTTCGTATGGTGAGTAACCTCTTCACGTTCAACATGAGACTAGCATACAACAAAAAATGGACAAACCATTGTCCGAAAATCTGATCGTGTATACGAGGCTTTAGTCTGTAGGGTTCAATATTGAGTTGGCCCACCCTTTCAAGCTATAGGAGCTTCAACTCTTCTGGGAAGGCTGTCCATAAGGTTTAGGTGTGTGTCTATGGGAATGTTTGACCATTTTTCCAGAAGCGCATTTGTGAGGACGAGAAGGCCTGGCCTCATAGTTTCCGCTGTAATTCATCACAAAGGTGTTCTATCGGGGTGAGGTCAGGACTCTGTGTGGATGAGCAAGTTTGGAGTTGAGGATTTGACTGGACTGCACAGAGTCCTGACCTCACCCAGGTAGAACACTTTTGGGATGAATTTGAGTGGAGACTGTGAGCCAGACCTTCTCATCCAACATCAGTGCCTAACCTGACAAATGCGCTTCTGGAAGAATGGTCAAACATTCCAATAGACACACTTCTAAACCCTGGGGACAGCCTTCTCAGAGGAGTTGAAGCTGTTATAGCTGGAAAAGGGTGGACCAACTCAATATTGAACCCTATTGAACCCTATGGACGGAGGCTCAGATATTCACACTTGAACCTGTTGCGGATCACACAGGAGCGCTGTGCATCCCTGTTCCCCATTTCAGGGACGAATCAGGGCCAAATCAGTGCCTGAATTCAGCCCTGAAACGGAGCCAAAAACGTACAGCATTTCTGTGCAGTGCGCTCCGCAGCTGCAACGGAGATATGTGAACCGGCTCCATAGGGAGCCAGTCACATTCTCCTGCTATGCAAATTAGATGCAGGGAAACCTGCATCTAATTTGCATAGGTGTGAACCCGGCCTAAGACTGGGATGCCATTAAAGTTCACGTGCGTGTAAAGGCAGGTGTCCCAATACTTTTGACAATATAGTGTATCTTTAGCTAATGTGTTCTATTCTAAAGTGAAGGATTGGGACAAATTTAAATTAGCCGAATGATCTGTTGATGTGTCAGTATTGAATTTATGATGAATAATTTACATCAAATAAGTATGCATTTATTTCTGTATCCTATATACACACCAATGAAACTGCAAACTGCTGTAACTCTGTAACATTTTTATTTGTAAGTTTTCTGAGTCTGTAAGAACCAAAGGGTTACTCTCCTTCCTGCATAATGCATAACATTAGCAGTGGCTGAATTATTTCTTCCAGGGTTCACTTAATTAGTCAATTCATTTGTGTGGGTTATAGAAAACATTTCCATGTGGTAGAGGTAGGATACTCTGGAGGAAATACAAAGGTAACGTCTTCAGCTCTCATTCCTGTTTAAAAATTTAAAGCAAGATTGACCTGTGAGAGATTACTTGTGGTTGGACAGCTTAATTGTTTCAGTCCAGATAATGAGACTAAACACCCTTCCTTATAATAAGCAGCTTGGGAAATGTGAATATAAATGAATAGCGGCAGGTTTGGCAGCTCTCTTGATGGGCGTCCCACAACTCTATTGTTTGGTTCTGCATTTGCATAATATTGCCTTACATTACAATATCTGCTGGTTACAAATAAGATGTGGAAAACAGCTTCTTTGTACAGGTAAGTAGTGCCGTCTTTAAGTAGATAGAGAAATAATGCAATGTGCTGTTCTCAGTAGAATGTTTTCATATAACAGACAAATGTAACTGGTATTCTAAACACACGTCTGCCATGGAAGCAGAGACCAAGAAGCAGCTACTCATTTTTGTCTTTATTATATTTATGCCAAGGGGAATTGAAGTGGATATTTTAGACTTGGAATTTACATAAGCATTATTAGCATAATGGAAATACCATAAATGCAGGCCATGCATGACAGTGAAAGTTGCATGCAAGCTGTATAGCAGAGGGCCCATTTACTCACCATGTTTAGATGCAGGATCAGTCATTTTGAACTCAATTTTTACATCTCCCTGGGTTCATATACACACCCAGTTTGTAAGTTTCTCCACCTCCCTCAGCTCATATAGGTCACACCAGAGGTAGCTGGACAAATGATCTGCAGCCAGGTGAGTGGCCTTCCGCTGTTAGAACGGTTGTCCTGAGAGCCAGGACAGGGCCTAAAGCCTAGTACACACTGCTAGTTTTTTTTTTTTTTTTTGTTCAACGAGCAGGCTGAATGAAAAAAACTGACAGCTCATGTTGCAGCTGCTGTACTAACAATGTGATGTTAGTTCAGTGATCTCCCCTGCTGTTCTATTGTGTTCTGACAAGGAAAAGGCCCCCACCCCCCACTAGAATGCTCCAGTCAGTGCTTTCAGCCACTGGCTGAGAGTACTGATCAGGAGCTGGTTGGCAGACCTTTTTTGGTCATGCTGCAGTAAACAAGGGTCGAATGTCGGCTGGTTTCTATTGAACTGACTGATGCAGCCTGGCATTCGGCCCGTGTGTATGGGGCTTAGGAGTATGCAGCTTCTCCAAAAGACTCAGCTACCATGGGGAACATGTCCATATTGCTACCAGAGTACTCCAGTTCTAGTAGACATCCTTGGGCCGTGCATCCCTCCAGCTGTTCATTTGTGTTACCAGAACTACTGTATCTTTTTATTAAACTTTAATATTTACTTTTTAAGTAAATATACTGTTTGTTGTTGCTTTCTTTGTTAAAGTGGTTGTAAAGTTAAAAGTTTTTTTTATCTCAATGCATTCTATGCATTAAGACAAAAAACCTTCTGTGTGCAGCAGCCCCCTCAGCCCCCCTAATACTTACCTGAGGCCCATCTCGATCCAGCGATGTTGCATGAGAGACTCGGCTGTCCGGGACTCTCTCTCCTTATTGGCTGAGAAAGCAGCGAAGGGCCATTGGGTCCCGCTTCTGTCAATCAAAGTCAGTGAGCCAATGAGGAGAGAGAGGGGGCCACGGCTCTCTGTCTGCGGATTGGCTTGGGTGCCTCCTTACCAAGCTGCTTGCTGTGGGGGCACTCAACAAGAGGGAGGGGCCAGGAGCGCCAAAGAGGAACCCAAGAATAGGAGGATCTGGGCTGCTCTGTGCAAAATGACTGCACAGAGTAGATAAGTATAACATGTTTGTTATTTTGAAACAAACAAAAAAATGAGTCTTTAGTATCACTTTAATTTTTATTTGGCGCAGCACGTGTCTTGTTTGTGGCCTATTTTATATAAAAAAAAAATCAGGGGTTCGTTAGGTTCTATATAGAATGAATGTCTGAGTCAACTTATAAGTGACAGAGAGTTAAGCATCGTACACACGGTATGATTGTTGGACAACCAAGCTTCTGATTTTTTGTCAAAAGGGCGTGTGCCAGGATCTTGTCTTGCATACTAACGGTACGCAAATTGTCGCTTGACAAACACAAACGTAGTGATGTACTACGAGGCTATAAAGAGGAATTTCATTTCTCAAGTGCCACCCTTTGGGCTCCTTCTGCTAATTTTGTGTTAGTAGAAGATTGGTGAGTGATTTGCGCTTTTTAGTACGTGCTTTTCAGTTTGTTTCTGAACGGCCGTTCATCAACCAGTCATGTTGTGTAATCGGAGGTGAAAACATGTAATTATTGGGCTAGGAGTTATTGCTTTGACCTAAGTCCAGTCCAGGAACAGGAGGAGGAGAAGTTCTTGGACCAAAAATTGGTTGCTTAATCGTGACCAATTATATCATATGCCATTGCTGCGGGAGCTCCAGGAGAATAATCTGTATGATTATAGGAATTATCTCCGGATGATGAACCCCTGCTTTCACCACCTCTTGGCATTGTACCACCAGCCAACTCTGGCTCCAATTATTTTAACTACAAGGGTTTTTGCAGCATAGTCATGCTAACTGTAGTGTCTGCCAGCTACGAGTTCTTGTATTTGGATGTTGGGAAGAACGGCCGCAACTCTGATGGAGGAGTGATTATTCAGACAAGTGGCTTCAGAATGGCGCCTTAAACTTGCTACCTGCTGAGGAGAATGTTGAGGGCCTCAATTTTGTTTTCATGGCAGATGAGGCCTTTGCTCTGGACGAACATCTGATGAAGCCATTTCCTATGAGGAACCTCAGAGCAGAGAATCTTCAATTAAAGGCCCTCTCATGCCAGAAGGGTGGTCGAAAATGCCTTTGGCATCCTATCGAGTCGTTTCAGGCTGTTTTTGACTCCAATCAACCTGGCACTCTACAAGATAAACCATGTGGTCCTGTACTGCTGTATCCCACATGTTTTTTTAAGGAGGAATGCTACCAGCTACCTAGCCTCACTGCCAAGTGACATGGATCCTGCAGTGGCAGGCCCAGCTAAAGAGGCTGCAGCTCGTCAGTCTGGGCATGCTGACAGCTATTGAAAATGCCCATGCTAGATTTCCCTCATAAATTGCCCTCGATTTATGGCAGAAATACCTTGAATATTTTGTGGTTATAGGGGAAGTGGCTTGGCAGCAAATTGTAGCTGGTCATTTCTAATATTTTTTTGAGATCATAAACTCATATTTAATTTGAACTACTGTTGTCTGTGTTTCTTATATGTCTAATATGTTCCCAAATGGGCTTTATTTTGGACACTTGCTCCAATAGTGCAAATGTACCTTAATTGCTGCATGACACAATGGATGGAGGAAGAAGAAGAATACCGAAGGAAGACCAGAAGAAGATGGAAGAAGAAGCGGAGAAAGAAGAAGACATTAATAAAGGAATTGTCAAAAACCATCTATTGTCTTTTTTTAAACATTTTTGACACTTTTTTTGTGAAATGGTAGGGGTACATTTTTACCAAACTACCAATTCACATGGGGGAGCTTGGATCTGGGGTTCCCCTTGTTAAAGGGGGCTTCCAGATTCCGATAAGCCCCCCGCCCGCAGACCCCCACAACCACCGGGCAAGGGTTGTGGGGATGAGGCCATTCTCCCCATCATCATGGGGACAATGTGCTTTGGGGGGGCTACCCCAAAGCACCTTCCCAATGTTGAGGGCATGTGGCCTGGTACGGTTCAGGAGGGGGGGTGCTCTCTCGTACCCCCTCTTTTCTTGCTCCTTGCCAGGTTACGTACTCGGATAAGGGTCTGGTATAGATTTTTGGAGGACCCCACACCATTTTTTTAAAATTTTGGCGCGGGGTTCCCCTTAAAATCCATACCAGACCTGGAGGGGCTGGTATGGATTTTGAGGGGGACCCCCACACCATTTTTTTTCAATATATCAATATCAATATTTATCAATGAACTATTATGTGTATTGCCAGACCAACAATTCATTATAGCCGCGAGTAGTTTTAAATGACTTTTTTTCCTTTAGAAATGTAATTATGCTGTCAGACTGTTCTAAACACAACAAACATGCGTCACTTTACAGGCATACTCTAGACGCCCCCCAGGTACGAAATTTAAAGGAATATTACACTTTTATTTTTTCACTTTAAGCATTATTAAAATAACTGCTCCCGAAAAAACGTCAGTTTTTAAAACTTTTTTTTGCATTGATACATGTCCCCTGAGGCAGGACCCGGGTCCCCAAACACTTTTTAAGACAATAACTTGCATACTAAGTTTTAAAATTAGCACTTTTGAATTCTCCCATAGACTTTTAAAGGGTGTTCTGCGGCTTTCGAATTTGCCGCAAACACCCCAAATTGTTCACTATTCGGCGAACAGCCAATGTTCGAGTCAAACTCATGTTCGACCCGAACATAAAGCCCATCCCTAGTATTGACTGAGCAATGAAATAATAAGCCACACATTGTTTAGTAAAAAAAACATTTTACTCAAAGCACATTCACATGTGCGTTTTAAAACAAACCAACATCTTGGTGTATAACATGTATGTTTTGCATTATTTCTCCTTTTTTGTGGCTAAACAGGCATGTTCTAAACCATTAGATACACATCCAAAACTCCAGTAACTTACAAAATTCGAGTTTGGTAAAGTGAAGGGCAACTGAGACATTAGTATCCCAAGACTGTGTGGATATAATTTGGAATGTAGATCTGCCATGACCCACTTGTATTTTCCTAACGATACTTCTTGGACATTATACAAGGCACATGAAAAACACCTTTTTTCAAGACATGCTAGAGAGATCAGGAATATTCAAACTACGGCTCTCCAGCTGTTGCGGAACTACACATCCCATGAGGCATTGTAAAAGTCTGACATTCACAGACATGGCTAAGCATGATGGGAATTGTAGTTACTGACCAACTGGAGGGCCAAAATTTGAAGACCCTTGTGCTAGACTATTATTATGCCTCCAGAATTGGGAGTGTGACATCTACCCAACTTCTCTCTGCTGGTGGGCACAAGAACCTACGTCTATAGATATATCTATACATACATGCGCACACACACACTGAAGCAGGAAGCAATATACATTGGCCCAGAAGTGAATCTGTACACAGGAAGTAGGTGTGTCTTTTGAGGCTAAATCATTTAGACATACACACATGACCCACACAAACACCACCCCATGTAAAAATAAATCAAAAATTATCTTAATTTGCAAATCAGGATCATCCCTTCCTCAGAGAACAGTAAGCGGGGCATGGTGGTGGGAAGAAATTGGCAGCAGTGCAAGGAACTTCCTGGAGGGGCGTGATGTCATTCCTGTGTGCTGGTCACCGCTTCCTGGAACCAGATATGCGCCGTGGGTACATACCTCCACGCACACAGCAGTTGCGCATCTCACATGCACAGCTGTTGCGCATCTAGATGCATTTGGCGCATCTAGCTGCAGGAACCCAATTTTTATGGAAGTTATTAGAAAAGCAGATGCAGATTGTCAGGACTGAATAACAGATGTTTATAGTGAAAGGCAACGGGTGTTTTCTATTAAACAAGATCTAAATAGGCCATTGACATGCATCACAGTTGAACTTAGGATTGTGTCTTTGCAAAGTTAAACTAAATGAAATCCTTTCTTATTTTTGCTTGGGGATAGAGTGCAGAGGGATTAGAGGTCTTGTCAGTTTTTGGAGATGTCTGCACCCCCGATAGGATGAAGACACCACCTAAATGTTGCCAGTTTCTCCTTCAAATTTATTCACTTTCTGTCACATAGCCAAACAGGAAGTGAGGGTAAAACAATTTCCCTAATGGGGAGTTAGTTAGTTAGATTGACCTGTGTGTCCCCAAGGAAAGACACTGGTAGGATTTTACCCTCACTTTCTGTTTGGCTATGTGACAGGAAGTGAAGCCACTTTTCAGAAAAGGGACATAAAGCCCAACCTAAAAAAGACAAGCAGGGGTTCTAACACTCGGTTTCCCTCAAATGGTCAAAATTAGAATAGGATTGTCTTGAGCTAGATTTTAGCTCAGTGCTCTAAATCAGTGGTTCTTAACCCTGTCCTCAAGTACCCCCAACAGGCCATGTTTGCAGGTTTACCTTTATCTTGCACAGGTGCTTTAAATCACAGTCAATGGCTTGGTATTTTGGACAGCTAATTCCCAAAACATATCCTGTCGGGGGTACTTGAGGACTGAGGCTGAGAACCACTGTGCTAAAATTAGGGCTGTCTTTAATATTGATTGGATCCTGGGCAAAAATTTTCTTGGGCCTCCTCTCCATAGTTTCACTCTCCATCTGCTCTGAAACATACAATAAATAGCAGCTAGACTCAAAATCCGTTTACAGAATCAGCTTAGGCAACAATTGCGATTGGTTGCCAGAGGTTACAGTGTATCATTACTGCTCACTGATTAGTTGCTAGAGGTTACAGCACATGATTTCTGCTTGTTTGGTTGCTAGAGATTGCTGTACATCAATACTGCTCACTGATTGGTTTCTAGAGGTTATAGCACATCATCTCCTCACTGCCTGCACACCATGGACTGGAGAGGTGAGGGGGACCCATTAATAGGCAGAAAACGCCTAAGGATCCTAGGACTCCTGGGATCAGTGGCAGTGCTGGGGGGGGGGGGGTGATCAATGGCAATGCTGATTTTTTTTTTTTTTTTACCAATATAAAGAGGAGTTTCAACACTGGCCACCAATGTAATAGGGGTTTACACTGACCGCTAATGTAATAGAAGCATTAACAGTAACCACCAATGTAACCACCGATGTAAGGAGGGATTTACACTGACCACAACTGTAAAGAGAACATTCACACTTGCCACTAGTGTAAATGAAAGTATTTTGCACCAATATAATGAGAATTTTTACACTGACCACCAATGTAACTGAGACATTTAGCCTGTGTTCACATTCAGAAACATGCTGCCCTTTAGCAGATACACAGCAGTGCCATTAATTGTTAATGACACCCTCACACATCTGCTGACATGTGCCTTGGCACATTGTGATTTTGAAAAAGGGTTTGGGACTTTCTTCTGTATTTGTAGTGCATAGAGCAGCCCATTGAAATGAATGGGCTGCCCTACATGTGGCATACATCTTTGTCAGTACACCTTTGCATCCTAAAACCCATGCTAACCTCTGCACCCCAAACCTCCCCCATCCTCTCCACTCCAATCTTCTTTCCCTTTAACTCTACCTACCTCCTCTGCTCATCTTTGCACCCACCTTCCTTACCTCCATACGGCCGCCTCCTTGCTCACCTGTGCACCCCAAAATGTAATTCCTTGTCTGCACACCCCACACTACCCCCCCCCCCCCTAATTTTCTTACCTTTGCAGAACAGGATGATGGTAGGCTTAATGACCCCGGTTGTAGGCAGGACTTTCAAGCATGCCCCTTTATCTTCCCAGTGGGCAGCATTCAGTATAGGTGATGGTGGATATGACCTCAGGGGGGCATGATATACATATGAATACCGCCTCTATTTACATATGAATGCTGCCACTATTTACATATCAATGCAGGTATTTACATGTAAACTCAGGGTCAGGTCAAAACAATAGGGCAGAGCTGGGCAGCATTAGTAACAGAACTTCACACTGAGATATCAGGACACAGCATGGGACTAAAACCTCAAGGGGTGAGGGAATTTACACTGAGATAGTTGGCAAGTATGAGGCCGCTGCTTTGGACCCCACAACAAAGACAGGGTCCAGGGCAGCTGCCCCTTTTTCCCTGCCTTAAAGACAGCCCAGGCTAAAATTGAAAATTGAATACTTACCTCTCCATAATTTTCCTTTCCTGGTGCCTATCCATGGCAGCATCTGCATGCATATGCTACCATGAAGGCACCAGAAATGTAGCTTTTAGACAAATCACACCTTTTTTGATTTGCCATGCCAATCAGCCTAATTAAGCTGCATCTGGGAAATCTGTTGCATGAAAATTGGTGTGGGGGGGGAGACTGTAAAATGCATTACTTGGATTGAGCATGCGTCTGCAAAGCAAATTATTAACAAAACGCATAAAACATAAAAATTGGCTACAAATTTTATTGGTCAAGAAAACAGGACTTATAAAAGAGCAAGGAAAGCAAAAAACACATGTATGTTAATTTGAGACACTAACAGAATATGGTTTTGAGGTGTGACCATTTTGCAGAGGAAATTAACAGTTAAAAGGACTGCACCCGCAAACATACAGTCTCTTAAGGATTTAAACATTTAGTAGTCACAACAGCTTGAGGAAGATTTTGCAAAATAACACACACGCACACACACACACACAATCTTGCCTCTTTTCAGGGCAAGGTAAGGTAAAGAATGATATTTGCAAGCTTTATATAACATAGGTTTGTGTGCTAATGAGCCAATTGAAAACACATGCACAGTTCATGAAACACACAAAACGCAAGTTCACCTGCTGTAGAGACAGAACTTCAAAGTGGATACACCTGGTAAGCATGTCCTTAAATTACTAACCCAAAAAACACACTCTCTAAACATGCCCAGAAAAATCTAAGTGCTGTTCACACACAAAAAGCACAAAAAAACAAAGTCCCTGAGCTTGCCCAGACCAACACAAATGCATTTCACACACCAAAAGCCACAGCAAAAAAACAAAGTCCCTGAGCATGCCCAGAACAACCCAAATGCAGCTAGCAAAAAATAAGCCACCCCCCTGTCCAAAATTAAGCACATCATCCAGCATGCTACAAAATTACAGATGGGACAAACACCCCCGGTCCAGGGGGCAAACAAAGAGCCTAATATGGGCAAAAGTTATACAACAAATACCACTGCAGTCTCAGAACTGACTTGTTAATTTTGGAGTCCCCACTTGGCTGGCTTATTTTCTAGTTATTGGCCTTAAAATGGGTATGGGGACCCAGGTCCCACCCTGAGGGACAAATATCAATGTCACCAATTTGGACAACCCCAAAAATGAAACAAGGAGAAGTGCCTTTAAAAATGCAAAATTGCTTAAAAGCTAGTAACTAGGGAGGGCTTACCCTGCCTGTAAAGTGGTGCATCTGTAGCATGTATCCAACATGCTGCTTCAAAGATGTACGGCTTTAGAGAAAACTTACAAATCTACATTGCAGCTGCAATATTTTAACCCAAAACCAAAAAATAGCCTGCCCCCTAATACATACAAGGCCATTTGGGTCTGTTAAGGAAATGAGAACCCCCACATGAAAAATACCACCACAAACTAAAGAAATACTGTGCCCCTCCCACACACTAACAAACCCCTAGCCAAACACACAGCAAGCCAGCTCATGAAAGGAGGGTGGATGCTTGGGGGCAGGAGGGGCTTGGGTACCCCAAAAGTCAATCACCTTGTTCCCATATTCAGGGGGACAAGGGTCTCTCCTAGGCTGGGGTTGTGGGGGGCTGCAGACAGGGGGCTTTACGGAATGTGGAAAACCCCTTTAAACTAGTGGGTACAAGGTGCTTTGTAGTTGGTATTGGGCTGGGCCCAACATGCCCCAATGGCAGCCAGCTATGTTGAGTGCATGTGGCCTTCCATGGTTTAGGAAGGGATTGGGCAAACGCTCTTCTTGCCCCTTTCCTAGCTGACCCTGTTTTATGCTCTGAAAACGGATGTGGTTTGGATTGGTGAAGGCAGCTCACAGCCTTTTGAGAATAGAGTGGAGTGTGGAGTTCCCCTTTAAAAGCAAAAGTTAGCCCATGGAAATCCAAGGAGTTAGAGGGGGAAGACAAGAGCATTGGAGAATGGAGTGTGGAGTTCCACTTTAAAAGCAAAAGCTAGCCCAAGGAAATCATATGCATTAGGGGGGGAAGGTTAAATGCCCTTTTAGGAGGAGCTAGAGGAGCGAGAGTCTTTTTATATAATTTTAACAAGGTGCATGTCACATGTTGGCAACGTAACATGCTAACATGACCTGTGTGAAAATCTCCTTAAAAAAAATACATAAAGGTGAACCAGCGTAAAAAAAAATGTGTCACGTTTAGAGGTGCACCCGTTCATGTTTACATTTACTAAGGTTTTGGCTGCGCAGTGAACAAACGCATGTGAAGGAGTGCAACAGCCCCATGCGCACTGCTCACATTGATCTCACGCAGTTCTAAACGTACTTGCGGGCACAGCAGGTTTTCTCTGAAAAAGTTACTTTCTCATTCTATTTTGGCCATATTTGTTACTTGTGCAGTTACTAAACTTCCTCACATCACCCCAATATTTTGGCACCTCCACCTTCTGTCAATATTGATTTGGAGATGCCGTGCGCCATGTCCATAGTGGCGCCGAGATCGCTATAGTAAATGGGGGATTCACACTTTTTTACCGGTGCATTTTGTAAATATGGAAATGCGCAGTGCACCTCACCCTACGCCTCTACTGATGGCGCACGGCTTTCGTAAATCACCCCCACTGTGTGTTTTGTGGCTTTAGAAAAATAGATGTATGGAACTACACACATTTTAGGAATGGGATCATAGGGGAAATAGGAATGTCAAGGCCCAATTTGTGGGCACCTTCAAATTTTGGGTTTTAGATTCTAAAAAACACATAAACATTACGATTCACATTAGTTAGGGCAGTTTTTCCCAACTCTCCTCCTCAAGATGCAAACACAGGTCATGTTTTCTTGATTTCTTGAATTTGGCACAGGTGATGTTGTAATTTTCACTGTTAGTAATTCGCACAGTCGTTTATAGACTGAGGAAAATCTAGAAAACAGGACCTGGTGGTGCACCTAGAGGAGTGGAGTCGAGAAACACTGAGTTCTGTCCCTAAACGTTCACATTTTAAAGTCATAAAAACATGGTAATTAGCAAGGTTCTGTCCTAAGTCCATGGCCTTTGGCCCACCTAGAAACACCCCTGTCGGTGGCTAAATGAGTGTGTTTGAAGTTGGCACTTACATTTTTGGGGGGAAGATGGCCTTGTTGGGGCCCGAGCGAGGGTAGCCTCCTTTCGTCCCTTGAGGTGGCTTGGCTGGAGCATCCTTTTTTTGTGTCTCCCTGTTGAAAGAAAAAAAAAAAATAAGTACAAAAAAAAATGAATGTCCAATAACATGTCCAAATAAGAATGTTCATATATGCTTTATATTTACCTTCATCTTTGGAATCCCAAGTCATACAAAGATTTTATAAAAGCTTATAGAATTCTTTAGCGCTACTTGGAGAAAGAACATATACAGACAGCTAATTTACACATGCAAATATTGCTTACTTTTTTTTTTTTATGATCTGATGTATGTATTCCATCTGGTCTTGTTCCCGATGTTTTAGATCAGATCATCCTATTCGGATTTGGTCCTTTGATTGGTCCACCGAAAATTCTCTCTGTAAAACGGCGATGACCTTCTTCCAAATTTTGCTTTTGGTTGTTGGGCCTTTCATAATTGCACAGCTTGCAGTCGTAATCGTGCTTCTCTAGGTTGTGCATCATCTCCACCATCTCACCCTTGCTCATGGGGGTTGCTGTGTGCCTCCTATGAGCTCCACCACCATAGGGCTGGCTGCAATCCACTGAATCTGCCATGTTGTCCCTCCCGAATGTTCTGCCGTGTGTGTCGAATGCAGAAGAGAGGTGGTCATGCCCCAGCGTCATGACGCACTGAGAGTGGAGTTTGATGGATGCACAGTGTTTTTAAAGTCAGAACGCACAATTGATGGAAGAACGAGTGGATGATGAATGATCACCAATGCACAAAAGGTGCAGAAAACTAAAGAACAATTGGAAATTGGGGCATAGGTGGTTAGTGTCCTATACTGCTTAGATTGAGGCTTTTATTTGGACCAGCTTATGGGTTAAGCCAGACATTATGGTTTGTCTTGTGTTCTGTCTTGCAGGCATCATATCATCATGACTGATAAATTCACTTCGCCAGAATTTCTCCCCCATTTCATTGAACATGTATCGGGAGCTGCCCTATCTCTGGAGGGTGAGGAGTAGAGACTACTCAAATGAAATACTGAGGAAGGCAGCTTTGGAGAAACTGGTAGAGTTGTGCAAACCTGTGTACCCCAGGGCAGACACTAACTATGTCAATTAAAAGCCAACCTTTGGAGTACATTTACAAGGGAGCTGAACAAGGTCCTGGACCTGAGAGATCTGGAGCAGCAGCAGATGACCTATATGTCCCCAGGCTGTGGTATTACCAAAGCCTGCGGTTTTTGACAGACCATACAGAACCCAGGCCATCGCTGTCTACGCTCCCTTCAATGTCTGCTGAGGCCTCAGATCCTGAGGTCCGCACAGGTCCTGATGCACAGGATGAAGATGTGGAGGAGCCCAGATTGACCCAGGTATAGTATTGTTGAACATATTTGTATCCAAAAACACAATGATGATAACTAGACGTTATTGGGAAAATATTTCTGCCTTAACAAAGTGGTTTCCATATCAATAGATAGTAGGGACCAAAAATGATTTGAACAAGAATGGAAAATGCTGGGGTCAGAATGATAGTCTTTTCTATTTCTCCACATTCAAATTGCAACCGTGAGTAGATCAAAATTGTGTGTGATTGATGACCAAACCAATAAAAAGATTCTAATTATGTCCAATTTTCATACACAGGAAAGTGTCAGTCTGGAGGAGTCAGCGGCCAGCAGCCAGAGTCCCAGATCCCTCCCCTATGCCCTCCTGCTAAAAGGGCCAGGAAGAGCAGGAATCTGGAGGAGGCCACAACTGCCTTCCTTAGCTAGGCCACTACTTCCCCCCAGACAGACCCAGATGAGTGCAAGGGATTTGATGTGGTGACGGTCAATAGGTTGAGGGGGATGGCCGGTGACCAGAGGAGAAGGTACGAGGATCTCATCCTGCAGCTCCTCAACAGGGGGGCAACTGACAAGATCTATGCCACCACCCACCTGTGTGATTTTGTGGGCCCACATACACCACCTCCACAGCCAACCCACCCACTACAGCCAACCCACCCGCCACAGCAGCATGGTGGTCAGTGGCAATATCAGCCACAAGAACCCCAACAACCCTGCTGGTCTGGGGATTTTCACCCCTTCCCCACTTACTAGTTTCTAATATTTTGTGTTTTTTGGAATAATGTTTTTTTTTTTGTTATATTTTCTATATTTTGGTATGCATGGAATGCACTTTTTGTTACATTCTTTGTATTTGGATGGCAGATAGCATCTCTAATTTAATTTGTGTTATTTTTTTCTGCACAATAAAAAAATATGTAGAATAATACTTGGCTATGTATTTTACTTCAAATGAAAGTTTGGGAGTAGGCAGTTACATTAAAAAAAATACAATGTAAAACTAACAGGGGACAACAACATATTTATATCTTTGATTTTAAAAACTCAGGAATAATGGTGGTAACTTAGGCAAAAAATCAAACAACAAGCATAATAATATTATTGATATCACTAGAGAACAAATGCCTTTTAAAATGCATTTGGCATAACTCCATCAGTATCACCAGCAAAGCAGCTTCATTATTATCCCATTAAAGAAGAAGAGAATGTGCGCTGCATTTCGACATTTCATAATTTGCCGCGTCACGAATGTTAATTCTTCATTACAAACAATAGTTTACAAGACCGACCGATTCCAGCTTGTTCCTTGGTTCCAATCATGCGTGTTTGTACTTTTGACTTTTGTGTGACGGATTTGTGTACTGACCATCCGAAAATCGAACGTGGAGCCGTCGTCCGCCAAAAATTTACTAGCCTGTCATCCAACATTTGTTGTCCGAAAATTGGAAAACAATTGTCTAAAGGAGCGTACTAATGGTAAGAAACAGCCTGTCAAACGGCAATCCGCTTCTGATTTTCATACCGTGTGTACGAGGCCTAAGGCCAGGTTCACACTTGTATGACGAATGCTCCGTCATTGTGAGCTCATGTCGCATGACATATGGAAATCAATGTTTCCCTATGAGAGCCGTCTTAACTGGTTTGACACAAGTCGGTCTGACTTTTAAAAAGGTTCCTGCACTACTTTGGTCCGACTTTGATCCTACTTCAGCCCATTATATCATTGAAGTCGGATAAAATTCGGATCATCGTCTTAACTGATTAATTTTTTTTAAAAAAATGGCGTGGGGGTCCCCCTCAAAATCCATACCAGAACTGAAGGTTCTGGTATGGATTTTGAGGGAACCCCACACCAAAATAAAAAAAAAATTGGTGTGGGGTCCCCCTAAAAATCCATACCAGACCCTTATCCAAGAATGCAACCTGGCAGGCCAAAGGAAAAGAGGGGGGATGAGAGAGCGCCCCCCCTCCTGAACCGTACCAGGCCACATGCCCTCAACATGGGGAGGATGTCCCCATGCTGATGGGGACAAGGGCCTCATCCCCACAACCCACAACCCTTGCCCGATTGTTGTGGGGGTATGCGGGCGGGAGCTTATCGGAACCTGGAAGCCCCCTTTAACAAGGGGACCCCCAGATCCCGCCCCCCTGTGTAAAATGGTAATGGGGTACAAATGTACCCCTACCATTTCACAAAAAAGTGTCAAAAATGTTAAAGACAAGAGACAGTTTTTGACAATTAATTTATTAATGTCTTCTTCTTCCCCTGCTTCTTCTTCCATCTTCTTTTGGTCTTCATTCGGTTTTCTTCCTCCATCTTGTTCTTCCTCCGATCCTCTGCTTCTTCCTTCGATCTTCTCGTCCGCATCTTCCTCCGGCTTTTTCTTCCCCGCTTCTTTGAACGATCCGCATCCATTGGAGGTTCCTGCTGTGTGATGCTTCTGTTCTTCTGACAGTTTTTATATAACTGAGGGCAGGAGCCACCCGGTGACCCCGCCTCCTCTGATGCACAGGGACTACCCTGTGGCTTTCCCAGTGGTGTCAGTGGGGGCGGGGTCACCCGTTATGTAACCAGGTGACCCTTCCCCCCTCTGACATCACGGGGAAAGCCATAGGGAAGTCCCCGTGCGTCAGAGGGGGGTGGGGTCACTGGGTGGCCCTCAGTTATATAAGAACTGTCAGAAGAACAGAAGCGTCACACTGCGGGAACCTCGCATGGATGCGGATCGTCGGAAGAAGAATCCGGAGGAAGATGCGGACGAGAAGACCGAAGGAAGAAGCAGAGGATCGGAGGAAGAAGAGGAAGAAGCGGGGGAAGAACAAGATGGATGAAGAAAGCTGAATGAAGACCAGAAGAAGATGGAAGAAGAAGCGGGGAAAGAAGAAGACATTAATAAAGGAATTGTCAAAAACCGTCTCTTGTCTTTTTTAACATTTTTGACACTTTTTTTGTGAAATGGTAGTATATAAACACAGGAAACATGCGCCACTTTACAGGCATACTATAGACGCCCCCCAGGTATGAAATTTAAAGGAATATTTCACCTTTATTGTTTCACTGTAAGCATTATTAAAATCACTGCTCCCGAAAAAACAGCCGTTTTTAAAACTTTTTTTTGCATTGATACATGTCCCCTGGGGCAGGACCCAGGTCCCCAAACACTTTTATGATAATAACTTGCATAGTAACCCATAAAATTAGCACTTTTGATTATTCATGTTCGTGTCCCATAGACTTTAATGGTGTTCGCATGTTCGAACAAATTTTTTGCCTGTTCGCATGTTCTGCTGCGAAACCGAACCAGGGGGTGTTTGGCCCATCCCTATTTCCAACAAATGTTCAATGTGAGCTTGTTGTCAGAAATTCCGACCGTGTGTAGGCTCCATCGGACATTTCCGACAACAAAAATTTGAGAGCTGGATCTCAAATTTTCTGACAACAAAATCTGTTGTCGTAAAATTCCGATCGTGTGTACACAATTCCGACACACAAAATTCCACGCATGCTCGGAATCAAGCAGAAAAGCTGCACTGGCTATTGAACTTCATTTTTCTTGGCTCGTCGTATGTGTTGTACGTCACCGCGTTCTTGGCAATCGGAATTTCCGACAACATTTGTGCAACCGTGCAAGACAAGTTTGAGCCAACATGCGTCGAAAATAAATCCAGGATTTTGTTGTCGGATTGTCCAATTGTCTGTATGCGGCATAACACTTTTTTTTATCAAACTAACACCAGTGGGGTTTTTTTCTTTCTTTTTTGTTACTTTTTTGTCTAAGGATTGCACAAAAACATTTTTTTTTCATTTATATTTCACAAAAAGAAACCCTTATTTGTCCAATATATCTATTATAAACAAAGGAAGAGAGAGGCTGTGTTCGGACTTTAGTGGCACCGTATAATTGGCTGTTCATAAACAGCCGATAATAAAATTATTCAGGATATTGTATTACAGGAAGTCCCTGAGTTACGAACACAATAGGGACTGTAGGTTTGTTCGTAAGTCGAAGTTGTTCGTAAGTCGCAACACTGCATTTGTAAGTGTAACTTCTGGTCGGACTGCATTCATAAGTGTAACGTCCACCTGTGCATGGATGTGGGATGTTCTGGGCGCTTGTTATGTTATCTGGGGCTCTTCTGGCCATGCAGTACATGTAATACTGCAGTATGGGATGTGTCCGGAGGTATACGGGACCAGCGTGGAGCACAAGTGTCTGGCATTTGAGGCCGCTCATAAGTAGGAGTCATTTGTAACTCAGGTGTTCGTAACTCGGGGACTGCCTGTACAAAGAAAAGATGCATTCATTTTACACGGGTAAGTATAAAACCAAGTCGTGACAATCAAAAAATACTTTTACATTCTATCTTAACGATTAGAACATTTATACCATCTTGGTGGTGATTACTCTACATGTTTCGTGGACTTGGCCGCTTCTTCAGGAGCTTTTTTATTTAGATGGTATGTAGAAGAAAGATTGTCATATTACTAAAAATAGAGAACATACACATATTATTCACAAGAAAAAACATTGTGTGATTACAACCAGTAACATTTAATGTAAATATAAGATATCCGCTGCAAAACACCCACTATCCACACATCTTACCTGAGGGCGTCAGCAAGCCTGGGGCCCGGAGAAAAGGTACCCCACCCCGGAGGGCCTGCTAGCCTTTAGTAGGGCACTGGATATGGTTAACATTAGCCTTGTTAAAAAGAACAGAATGGAAGGTGTTATCAAATGTCTTCAAAGACATTCAGAAAGGAATGACATCTGTATGATACATTTGGACATATATGCATATTAAGCAGATTTTATTATACTTGAAGGGGGTATGAATACGACTATGCAGGCTCAATGAGATGGTATAATCCCTTTCACAGGGATTAACTACATCTGGAAAGTAGGAGTACACAGGTTAGTTCTATAGAGAGCGCACCATATAAACAGACTACAGACAACTGCGTACACATAGACACAGTAGAAACTGTATCCATAGAACATGATGCAGTCTATTTATAAAGTACCTTATGATGGTATCAGGGCACAGGGTTGGTTCATTACATACACAAAGCTGCACTGGTCAATGGAAACATATGCTCCTATAAGAGATGGGATATAAAATGTAATTAGTGGTGTTTCCATCCACAATAGTGTGTGCCTATTCATAAGCACACACCAGTCATGCAGCGCATAAATCCATCTATATTTATCTTGGTATGCATACCATTCTTACCTTTGCGGCTAGCAATTAATGTCTATGCTTTCAGAGGAGCCGCATCAGAAGTGAAAATGAGCAATGGACTGAGCTACATCAGAGGATAAAATAAAGTATCCTGAAAACAGGACAAACAACAAGTTCAAAATTGATCCATATGCCAGAGAATGGTAGGGCCATTATCAATGATAGGTACTCTTTTTTTGAAAAAATTGGGGTCTATTAGACCCTAGATCTCTCCTCTGCCTTAAAAGCATCTGTCCACACCAAGATCGGTGTGATAAAATGCTTTCCCAATTTCCCAATGGCGCTGTTTATATCCAGCGAAACCTCATTTCATGACCTTTTAAGTCATGAAATGCTCGTAGCTTCCGGTTTCTTAGGCCATAGAGATGATTGGAGCCATTCTGGTCTCCGATCAGCTCTATGGTCAGCTGGCGGAACCACCGGCTACATTCTCGGGTTCCTTGTTGGGACTGGAGAGCCCGAGAAAACCATGGAAGACGGTGGGAGGGGGACATTCCTTTCCACTGCCTATAAATGCAGTCTAGAGGCTAATTAGCTACTAGGATCTCTTTTACATGAAAGCCTACCGCTGGCTGAAAAGAATGATACCAAGATGATACCTAAACCTGCAGGCATCATTCTGGTATAACCACTCAAAGTCCAGCAACATACCAGTAAGTTGCTGGTCCTTGTTGTGCATATATTGTAATGTTCTTTTTTTTCATGCAGCCTCTGGGCTGAACGAAAAAAAAGAGATTGATCGGTGGGTATGCCCACCATTAGAATACCACCCTTCATCCACCCACTTCTAATGAAGGGCATACATGCACCATTTTTTTTTTAACTCTGGAGGTGAAATCACCTCCTACAGCACTGGAGTCGCTGACTTTCCTATCATGAGAGCAAACGCTGTTGCTGTCAAGATAAATAAATCAGTGCTGCAGCTGAATGGCGTACCTGAAAAGCAAACAATGGTAGTGATAAAACATTAACTCAATAAAACGCAATCTGTGCCTAAAAAATATATGCCAAAGCATGGGGGCAATCCACCCCAATGTTAGGAGCAAATCGCTCCTCCACCCCTGCCCCCATGCTTCGGCATATATGCTCTTTTTTTAAACTGTGGTGGTGAAATCACCTCGTACAGTGCTGGAGTCACGCCTTTACATATCGTGGTAGCAAACGCTGTTGCTGTCAGAATAAACAAACCCGTGCTGCAGCTGAATGGCGTACCTGCTAAGCAAATGATGGTTAACAATAAAACAAAGTAACATTAAAGTATAACAGTAAGACATACCATACCTGCAAAGCAAATACAATAAAACATAGTAAAAACATAATATTACAGTTCTAAAATACAGTAACAATAGAGAGAGATTAATAGATATAGAACAATAGAGAGCGGACAAGAGACAGCGAAGAAAAATAAAACTATTTTTGGCTTTTTTTCTTGTGTGTCTGTGGTTTTTTTGTTTTTTGCACTTCTATATAAACTGTAAACTATAAACGTTCCAGATTAGGGTCTCTCAAAATGTGATGGCCATCTCATCTTTCGAGACCCTGTGTAAGTGTGCTCTAGGACCGTGCAATGCTGTACCCATACTCCACTAGTTTGTGGTAGCGTTCGAAACATTCACCAATGCAAAGACGAGGTTGGTTAGGACAGGAGGGACAATAAAAGCGGGTGTCACGCCTATATCCGCGTTTTCTGCAGACACGACATCTTCTTTGGGGATTTCTTTAGGTAGGGGTACCAGGGAGGACATACGAAAAATGCCTCTCATGCAGCCGGCTCACTGAATTTGGATTGGGAAGTTGGGCCACAGCACCGTCTGGAAACAGAAGGGCTGTGATGATCTCTTCCTGGAATTTAAGGAAGGATCCAGTTCGTCCTCAAGCTTTGTATAGCACATAAGCATTCAGCAGTGCCAATTGGAATACATATACAGACACTTTTTTATACCAGCGTCTGGCCTTACAGGCAATTAGGTACGACGCCAATAACTCATCGTTGAGGTCCACCCCTCCCACCCCCGTGGACACAGAGGGGTTTCTCCACAACACCAGTCGCTGTTTGAATTTGGACTGTCGTGTCTGCATGAAGGGAGGACAGAACAAAAACATTCTTATTATCCCTCCACTTCACAGCGAGCAAATTATTACATCTCAAGCAGGCTCTCTTCCCCAGCCTAAAACGTGACTCTACAAGCTGCTGGGGTAAGCCACGGCGATTAGATCACATGGTGCCACATGTGCCAATTCCATGATCAAACAAGTGACTAAAAAGTGGGACACTTGTGTAATAATCCACATACAAGTGGTACCCCATTCTGTATAAGGGTGACACCATCCTTGTAGTCTGGGCAGTTCTACGTAACTATCTCTTCCCTCGTAAACCATAAAACTATATGTATAGCCTGTTGCCCTATCACAGAGCTTATACATCTTGACCCCATATCTGGCACGCTTGCTGGGAAGATACTGTTTGAATGACAAGCGGCCAGAAAACTTAATCAGGGACTCACCAACGCAGACAACTTGATTGGGAGTAAACAAGGCTGCAAACTGCTGGTTGAAGTGGTTTACAAGGGGCCGAATTTTGTAGAGCCCATTGTATTCAGGGTCACCCCAAGGGCGACAGAGTTCATTGTCATTGAAATGCATGAACCGCAAGATCTGCTCGTATCGTGTCCTGGTCATGGAGGCAGAGAACAAGGGCATATGGTGAATTGGGTCAGTTGACCGATATGACTGCAACTCACTTTTTTTAGTTATGCCCATGAGGAGGGATAGGCCACGAAGGTCTTAAATTTGGAGACCATAATAGGTTTCCAATCTCTGTCAAGGGTGAACTGGGGACTAGAAGTGATGAATTGACCTGCATACATATTGCTTTGGTCCACAATCGATCTATAGAGATCTTCTGTGAAAAACAGCGAATGAAAATCAATTGACGTAAAATCAACTGTTTCCACCAGAATTCTGGTTTGGCCAGTGAATGGGGAAAGTACGGGTGCTGCAGAAGTGGTGGCCTCCCAATTAAGATTGGCAAAAGCAGCAGGAAGGGCCCTATGGGCTCGACGGGCCTGTCTTTATCTTCTTGGTGGCTGCAGGACACTAGTTGTGCTAGCCACCTCACCAGCTTAAACACAACTTATGGGACTCGCGACGTCACCAAGTGTTAATGCAGTGCTAGATGTATGACCAGGATGTTCTAGGCCGCTGTTGTTTGCCAGTTCACCAGTAGAATGAGCGGCACTAGTACTGGTTCTCTGCTCCATATGAGAACTCTGTGGTTCTTGCACCTCAACAATAGGGATGAGCAGAACACCCCCCTGTTCGGTTCGCACCAGAACATGCGAACAGGCAAAAAATTAGTTTGAACATGCGAACACCATTAAAGTCTATGGGACACGAACATGAATAATCAAAAGTGCTAATTTTAAAGGCTTATATGCAAGTTATTGTCATAAAAAGTGTTTGGGGACCTGGGTCCTGCCCAAGGGGACATGGAGCAATGCAAAAAAAGGTTTTAAAAACGGTAGTTTTTTTGGGAGCAGTGATTTTAATAATGCTTAAAGTGAAACAATAAAAGTGTAATATCCTGTTAAATTTCGTACCTGGGGGGTGTCTACAGTATGCCTGTAAAGGGGCGCATGTTTCCCTTGTTTAGAACAGTCTGACAGCAAAATGACATTTCAAAGGAAAAAAAGTCATTTAAAACTACTCGCGGCTATTAATGCATTACCGGTCCGACAATACACATAGAAGTTCATTGATAAAAACGGCATGGGAATTCCCCACAGGGGAACCCCGAACCAAAATTAAAAAAAAAAAGACGTGGGGGGTCCCCCTAAATTCCATACCAGGCCCTTCAGGTCTGGTATGGATATTAAGGGGAACCCCGGCCAAAATGTACAAAAAAAATGGCGTGGGGTCCCCCTCAAAATCCATACCAGACCCTTATCCAAGCATGCAACCTGGCAGGCCACAGGAAAAGAGGGGGGACGAGAGAGCGCCCCCCATCCTGAACCATACCAGGCCACATGCCCTCAACATTGGGAGGGTGCTTTGGGGTAGCCCCCCAAAACACCTTGTCCCCATGTTGATGAGGACAAGGGCCTCATCCCCAAAACCCTGGCCGGTAGTTGTGGGGGTCTGTAGGCGAGGGGGCTTATTGGAATCTGGAAGCCCCCTTTAACAAGGGGACCCCCAGATCCCGGCCCTCCCCCCTGTGTGAAATGGTAAGGGGGTACAAAAGTACCTCTATCATTTCACTAAAAAACTGTCAAAAGTTAAAAATGACAAGAGACAGTTTTTGACAATTCCTTTATTTAAATGCTTCTTCTTTCTTCTATCTTCTAACTTCCTTCAGTTGCTTCCTCCAACTTCTTCTTCTTCTGGTTTTTCCTCCGGTGTTCTCGTCTGGCATCTTCCTCCGCGGCGTCGGCGTCTTCTTCTCTTCTTCTCCTCGGGCCGCTCCGCATCCATGATGGCATGGAGGGAGGCTCCTGCTCTTCTCTTCATCTTCTTGTCTTCATCTTCTTGTCTTCATCTTCTTTTTGGGCCGCTCCGCATCCATGATGGCATGGAGGGAGGCTCCCGCTGTGTGACGCTTCTCCTCTTCTGACGGTTCTTAAATAACGGGGGGCCGGGGTCACCAGAAGATGAAGAGAAGAAGATGAAGAGAAGAGCGGGAGTCACCTTCCATGCCATCATGGATGCGGAGCGGCCCGAGGATAAGAAGGGAAGAAGACGCCGACGCCGCGGAGGAAGATGCCGGACGAGAACACAGGAGGAAGAACTAGAAGAACCAGAAGAAGAAGATGGAGGAAGAAACCGAAGGAAGATAGAAGATAGAAGAAAGAAGAAGCATTTAAATAAAGTTATTGTCAAAAACTGTCTTTTGTCATTTTTAACATTTTTGACAGTTTTTTAGTGAAATGGTAGGGGTACTTTTGTACCCCCTTACCATTTCACACAGGGGGGAGGGCCGGGATCTGAGGGTCCCCTTGTTAAAGGGGGCTTCCAGATTCCGATAAGCCCCCCTGCCTGCAGACCCCCACAACCACCGGCCAGGGTTTTGGGGATGAGGCCCTTGTCCTCATCAACATGGGGACAAGGTGTTTTGGGGGCTACCACAAAGCACCCTCCCAATGTTGAGGGCATGTGGCCTGGTACGGTTCAGGAGGGGGGGCGCTCTCTAGTCCCCCCTCTTTTCCTGCAGCCTGCCAGGTTGCGTGCTTGGATAAGGGTCTGGTATGGATCTTTGGGGGACCCCACACCGTTTTTGTTTTTTTTTAATTTTGGCGCGGGGTTTCCCTTAAAATCCATACCAGACCTGAAGGGCCTGGTATGGAATTTAGGGGGACCCCCACATCATTTTTTTTTTAAATGTTGGTTTGGGGTTCCCCTGTGGGGAATTCCCATGCCGTTTTTATCAATGAACTTTTATGTGTATTGTTGGACCGGCAATTCATTAATAGCCGCGAGTAGTTTAAATGACTTTTTTTCCTTTGAAATGTCATTTTGCTGTCAGACTGTTCTAAACACGGGAAACATGCGCCCATTTACAGGCATACTATAGATACCCCCCAGGTACAAAATTTAAAGGGATATTACACTTTTATTGTTTCACTTTAAGCATTATTAAAATCGCTGCTCCCGAAAAAACGTCCGTTTTTAAAACTTTTTTTTGCAGTAATCCATTACCCCTGGGGCAGGACCCAGGTCCCCAAACACTTTTTATGACAATACCATGAATATAAGCCTTTAAAATTAGCGCTTTTGATTTCCCCCATAGACTTTTAAAGGGTGTTCCACGGCATTCGAACTTGCGAACAGCCGATGTTCGAGTCGAACATGAGTTCAACTCGAACTCGAAGCTCATCCCTACTCAACAAAAGCAGAAGAATGGGATCAGGTGTCTGACCTTGGCAGGGACCACTACTGAGTCGTCAGAGCTATCTGTCAGGGTGCCGCTGCTGTCTACAGGTCCGTATTATGAGCCTGAATCTGACAGATGGGTGAGTTCCTTTTCACTCTCATCTGTCATGCTCAGAAACGTTTAGGCTTCTTCACTAGTGTACCTTCGACTGGACATTTTGGCCTCTAAATTTACTGGTACAACTATTGAGACACACAGGAAAAAAGAGAACCTGTCAGCGACTGCTTCAAACAAAAAAACTGTTAGCATTCTCAGGGAACAGGCCTGACTATGCGAATGCTGCAGTTATGTGTTTAGTGTTTTCTAAGTGACAGTGATTGATTGATACTGTACTTGGATGGGCTAGGCAGAGGGGATAAACGCAGGTGCTAGCAGGTATCTGGGCTCATCCCGCTAACGCTGTGTTTTTGGGAGCCCTAAACTATTGGGAACGCTAATATAGTTCTGATCGGATCAAAGATATTCATTCGTTCAGACACTATACTACTAAGGGAGATGTATGGTGCGTGTGTGGGTGTCAGCGCTACTTGCACTAATATTATGTTGCCTGGGGCGACGCAGACCCTAACTGATGCTAAAACCCAACTGATACCACAGGGTGATCAGGGGGTTAAACCTTTTATTAGGTAATGTACAGTGCCCTGACGCTATAAAAAATAACTAACTAACCATGGTCACCCGTGACACTAATACAGTGATCACTGGTGACAGGGTGATCAAGGGGTTAAACCTTTATTAGGGGGGTTTAGGGGGTCCCTAGACTGATCTGGGCCTACTACTAAGTACCCTAATGCTGATTAGTGTCACAAATGACACCAGTACAGTGATCAAAGAAAAATATGAACACTGCACTGGATGACACAGTGACAGGGAGGGAAGGGGTTAACTGGGGGGGGACGATCATGGGGTGATCGGGAGGTGAAATGTGTGCCTACGTGTACTGTGTCAGTGTAGTGTTGGTGCAACTTTTGGATGTCCTCTCTCCTCTCTCTGGAACGGAAAAGAATTCCAGAGAGGGAGATGACATCACTTCCCCTGCCTGTGTTTACATCTGCAGGCAGGGGAAGCATTTTATTGGTCAGAACCGATCAGCAGGTCCAGGCCAGAAATCATTGGCCTGGGCCTGGAGATTGATCAGTTCTAAAAGGAATCCGATCGTTGTGGCCACCTAGGGGGCGAGCGCGCATGCCCCCTAGACAGCCGTGTGCCCAATGTAAGGTAACGTTGTTTTGCCCACCCGTGCCATTCTGCCGCAGTAAAACTGGCGGCTGGTCGGCAACCGGTTAAAGTAATTGTAAAGTCTAAATTATTTTTGTTAAAATAACACACATTGTGCTTTCGTGCTCTGTACAAATATTTTGCACAGAGCAGCCCCAATCCGCCTCTTTACTGTCCCCCACCCCGCTGAGTGCACACCATAGCAAGCTGCTATTGGATCGGGTGCAGCCGCCACCATTTTAACTAACGGAAACCAGCGAGGCTTCACCGCCGGCTTCCTACAGCACATGCGCAAGCTGCGCGGTGCTTTCTGAATGGCTTTGTCGTCTTCTGGGACACACACGGGTCCCAGAAGGCAGCGGTTGAGCAGCAGGAAATGACACCCTGGGCTGCGGCGATGCTGGGGCAGAAGTACACAAGGTAATTCAATAAAGGTAGGAAGGAGAAAGAAAAAAAATCAATAGCCAAAAACGAGTGGTGGAGGGGTAGTCTTTCCTTTTAAGATCTAGTTGAAAAAGTAGGTGGAACTCCGCTTTAAGTTTTTCTTGTCTTTTTTGAACACTGGTCTCTGTTAGCCACAGGAGTACATTTAATATAAAGTTTACATTATTTACATTATTGTCTCTTTTTTATTATACCCCTCTTTTCCTTTATGTAAACTGAGAATAAAAATGCATTTAACACCTTCCCTTCCCCCTGTCACTTATGACTAACTTTCACTGGTTATCTCTTATGGGTCCAACATGTTACAACCTCACTTTTTTTGCTAAAATTTTTGTAGATTTTTTTTTACTTACCTCAGCAATGTGTCTGTCATAAGCTGTTTTAGCTTCCCTGATTACGCTCTTGCATTTTTTTTAATGCATTCTTTGTATTTCTGCAAAGCTGATGATGAGCCTAAGGCCTTATATTTTTTTAAAGGATAGTTTTTTCTCATCAATATGCCCATTTACATTTAGCCATCCAAGTTTAATTTAATTTCATTTATATTTGTTACCCATTGGAATGCGCTGATGAATGCCATTGTCTAATTCGTCCATAAAGCACACCCACTTCTCTACAGTGTTCTTTGATTCAGGAATTTGATTTCATTTCATGCCATTTAGTATTGAGTGCAGCTTAGTAAAGTTGGCTGTTTTGAAATTGAATGTATTTATCTTTCCGCCTTCTCTCCCTTTTCCTATAATTTATGTTAAATTCTATTTACTGTTTTTCTGTTATCCCTTTTTTCCACCACATCTACAATCAGTTCTATGTTATTTGTAATTAGTAGGTCCAGCAGAGCATTAATTCTAGTTGGGGCCTTCACCATTTGATTTATGAAATTGTCTTGCAATGCATTCAAGAAATACTGAGCTTTAGTGAGCAGTTCTGTCTGCCCAATCAATATCAGGATAATTTAGGTCCCATAAGCTTGCAACATTGCCCTGCCTCCCCAACATCTTTGTGAAAAAAGGTGGGTCTCTTCCCTCCCCTTAATGTTAGGGGGCCTATAGCATACCCCATCGCATACTAGCACATTATGAGGCACTTATTTAAGAACAAAGCCCTTCCTGCTGTGCCCGGCCATCGCTGAGAGGGCTGATATGTTCCCCCGGGCCTTTCTTCCGGGTTCACAGGCTTCAGTGCTGTGAGTGGCCAGAGCCGCGATGACATCACTCCCGCGCATGTGTGCGGGAGCCCCCAGTTCTGGTAGGAGGCTCTGAAGGTCTGGCGCGGTATGCCAGGCCTTCAGAGTGTATGCGCCTCTGACACCAGCGGCTGTATGCAGAGTGAATATCTCCTAAATGGTGCATGTTTAGGAGATATTTATTTTACCTACAGGTAAGCCTTATTATAGGCTTACCTGTAGGCAGAAATAAAGCGGGGTTTGCAACCGCTTTTAACTTTTCAACCAACAGTTTAGCAATACATACACTTTAACACATTGAACAAAGTTCTGAAATGAAAGCCTTTGAACATGCTAAGAGCCTCTGTAGAACTATGGGTCAGTTCAGTAGTGGCACTAACAAGTATGGAAGCACTTAAAGCAGACCTTCACCCCTGAAAGTAACTATATGAGGTGTGTCTATTAAATAACGAGACTGTGATCCCACAAAGCAGTCAGAACCGGTTATAACTGCATGCGTGGTGACCTTGAACATGTTTGAACCTGCGTGACAAGCAGCAACATTCTATGACGTTCAGTTGATTGTGAGTCGCCATTTCGTTTGGTTATGTTTTTCTGTGGTGTGCCGAAAAAATGCTACGTTTAAAAGTTGAACAATGTGTCAATTTGAATTTTTTTGTAAAATTGCACAAAACACCAACAGAATGTTCTCAAATGCTTTCTACAGATTATGGGAATGACGACCTGTCTTGTGTGCATGTGTTTGAGTGATACAAAAGATTCAGCGAGGGACATGAGAATGTATTCCCAAAAGTTAGGTGCTTAAAGGGACACATTTTGAGTCAGTTGATGCTGTAAAGAAGAAAACAGAGGATGTGTTAAAACAGCTGACAGAAATTGATTTTCTCCATGTTTTTGACCATTGGAAAACAAGACTGCAGCAATGTATTAGTGCAAATGGAGAATATATTGAAGGGGACAAGCATCACATTTGTAATACATATTACCACTTCAGCCCCGGAAGAATTTACCCCCTTCCTGACCAGAGCACTTTTTGCGATTCGGCACTGCGTCGCTTTAACTAACAATTGCGTGGTCGTGCGACGTGGCTCCCAAACAAAATTGATGTCCTTTTTTTTCCCCCACAAATAGAGCTTTCTTTTGGTGGTATTTGATCACCTCTGCAGTTTTTATTTTTTGCGCTATAAACAAAAAAATAGCAACAATTTTGAAAAAAAGCATTATTTTTTACTTTTTGCTATAATAAATATCCCCAAAAAATATTTAAAAAAAACATTTTTTTTCTCAGTTTAGGCCGATACGTATTCTACATATTTTTGGTAGAAAAAAAATTGCAATAAGCATTTATTCATTGGTTTGCGCAAAAGTTATAGTGTCTACAAAATAGGGGATAGTTTTATGGCATTTTTATTGATAATTTTTTTTTTACTAGTAATGGCGGTGATCAGCGATTTTTATTGTGACTGCGCCATTATGGCGGACACATCGGACAATTTAGACACATTTTTGGGACCATTGGCATTAATACAGCGATCAATGCTAAAAAATTGCATTGATTACTGTTAAAAGTCACTGGCAGTGAAGGGGTTAACCACTAGGTGGCGCTGTAGGAGTTGAGTGTGTCCTAGGGAGTGTTTCTAACTGGGAGGGAGGGGCTGTGTGTTACACTACACTGATCGCCGCTCCCGATCACAGGGAGCAGAGATCAGTGACAGTGTCACTAGGCAGAACGGGGAGATGATTGTTTACATTAGCATCTCCCTATTCTTCCTCACCATGAGACAATCGCGGGTATCCCAGCGGACATCGGGTCTGCGGGACCCACGATCGTGGTCATGGAGCCCCCGGCGGGTGCACGCGCCCGCGATCCGCCTCTTAAAAGGCAAAGTACAGATACGTTAATCTGCCTGTACGTGCCCTTTTGCCGCAGTATATCTGTGTGAGGTGGTCGGGAAGTGGATAATTAAAGGTGAGTTATTAAATCAGTCTCGTTATTTAATAGACACACCTCATATCTCTCCTTTGGCCTCTACCCTCCCTCTTACACAATTAGAGAATAGAGATGAGCTTGGGAATCCTTCAAACTCCTCTCCAGCTGAACTTTTTTTTACTCCAATGAGCTGTGGGCCAGATCATTTTCACCCTGCAGCTCACATAAGCAAAAAGCGCACTGAGGGGTGTCCAAACCCGCAGTTCATTGGAGTAAAAAAGGAGTGAAAGTTTGGAGTTCAGCTAGATATGAATTCAGAGGATGCCGGAGATCCTAGACTGGGCAGAGACCTTCAACAAATCTGCACATACAAGGGGGATTCTTAGATGGCAGTGCAGAAGAGCAGTATGAGATTACCATTGGGTAAAGTTCCTTTTCAACATCAACATTTTTGCCCTGGTTGCACTACTATTTATTTTCAAAGTATTTTATTGAATTTTCAAGAAAAAGCTTACAAATCATCAGCATTAAATGAGGGAGTACACAGCAGGGAAAATCGAACCCCCTTGGGGGTACAGTTCAAACTTGTGACAGTAGGTATGAGTGGGATTCTGGACTGTGACATTACAGTAATACCTTCCTAGTACAAAGTTCGATCACGTAACCCATAGAACCCTGAGATTTGAACTGGTTGAGAGAAGGGGAGGGAGGAGAGACCGACAGCACCCCGAATGGGAACACACTGTGCCTGAACGGAGCTCTCCAACCCATCCCCATCCCCCCCTTAGTAGATATAAAAAGGCTCTTGGCATCTAACAAAGCAGTAAAAACCTACGTCATGAGCTTCCCTTGGGAGATTGACCCCCAGGGTTCCCTACTGCGGCATAAAATAAAACAGACAACACATCATGTTGTTAAATCAACCAGATAATTAAAATAAGAAAGGAGAAGAAAAAGAGTAGAGATGAGAGGGGGGAGAGAGAGAGAGAAAGGAGTAGTCGAAAGCCAATCCACGGGAGGACTCCCCCCCGACCCCGAGGCAGCCAGACGCATCATGGTTGAATCCCTGGAATCAAGGAAATGCCTATGAAATTGGCCCAGGGTTCCCAAATAGCTTCAAATTTCTCTTTGGTGTTGTTCAGGGTACTGGCAAGCTTCTCTTGGGCCATGATCCAAGAGATTTTGCGGATAGCCGCTTTGAAGGACAGGCTTAGCTCCCAACAAAATGAAATGTATCAATTTACGTGCCAGTTTGGGTGTTTTAGGTAAGTGATCGTTTAATAGAGCTAAGGCGGGGGACCTCGGGATCTGGACTCCAGTAACTTTCTTAATCATGCGGAAAATCCTGCTCCAGAAAGGCCTCAATCGTGGACATTCCCAGAAGATATGCGCAAGGGAGCCCCTGAGCAGGCAGCCCCTGAAGCAACTGGGGTCCGTGGAGGGGAACATTTTGGCCAGTCTCTCCGGTGGGAGATACCATCTTGTGATGACCTTCACGCTGGATTCAACCAGAGAGATGTTCAAAATGCTCTTGTATGCCCTGCTAAAGGCGACCCTCCACTTCTCTAGGGCCCACTCCACGGAGAGGTCTGACTCCCATGCTGTCATGTATGAGGTCTTGGTGGACTGACTAGAAAGTGACTGATAGATAATGGAGATTCCGCCCCTCTGCTCCGAAGCCTGACCGCATCACATTTCATATGGGGTGAATGCGTGGTTTGACGATTTGTCTTTTCCCATCTGAGTTAGGAAGTGTCTGATCTGCTGGAAACGAAAGTTCTCGGAGTCAGGCATCTCTAGATGAGTCACACAGAAGGCCCTGGTGATAGGCCCCATTGATGTGAAGTAGTGTCCGATCCGGTACAACCCCTTGTTCAACCACCAGCGGAATGCTTTAATGTCAGTTCCCGGGGGAAAGTCAGGGTTATTGAAGATGTGAGCCAGGGGGTGTCTATAGGAAGTTATGGATTGAAGGTTTCTGAGAGAATCCCATAATTGAAAGGATTGCGAGAGGATAGGGGATAAAATGGGGGGACGTTTTTTGGGGGGGACCCATAGAAGAAAGTCAATAGTGAAAGAAGGGACTGCCTGTCTCTCAATCAGTATCCAATCCGGTCTTTCAGCCTTCGTGTATACCGTCGAGATCTGGGCTAGCCTGGCTGATTGATAATACCAAAAGAGCTGCGGGAGGCCTAAACCCCCTTGTGGTCTATTTAAGTATAGTGTACTCTGTGGAAGTCTGTACCCCTTCCCTCCCCAAATACATTTTATTATTTTCCTTTGGAATGCTTTCAAGTGCTCTTTAATGATGCTTATTGGAATGGCTCTAAAGAGGTAGAGGATTCTGGGGAGCAAAGTCATCTTGACTGCATGAATCTTCCCTAACCAGGATAAACCCCCCTTAGCCCATTTGGATAAGTCTGCCTCCAGTTTGCGGTATGTGTGAGGAAAGTTAGTTGCGTAAAGGAGTTCTGTCTTAGCTGTGAGCCTTATCCCCAAATAATCAATGTATGAGTCACTCCATTTGAATTCAAAGGCACTCTGCAGTAGGGATGAGCTTCGTGTTCGAGTCGAACCCATGTTCGACTCGAACATCGGCTGTTCGACCGTCCGTCGAATTGCGAACGATATGGGCCGTTCGCGCCAAATTCGTGTGGCGCGTCACGGCCCATAATTCACTGCGGCATCGCAGTGCATTGCTGGCTGATGATTGGCCAAGCATGCACTATGACCCGCATGCTTGGCCAATCACAGCGCCGCCTGAACAGAGAGCCGTAATTGGCCAAAGCCAAGGAGGCTTTGGCCAATTATGGCTCAGGGGATTTAGTACACGCCCCACACTATATAAGGCCGCCTGCACGGCGGCCCTGTGTAGTGTGTGTTCCGGCGTTGAAAGAGATAGACAGAGAGACAGTGTTTGATTTGAGTTAGATAGATTAGGCAGAACAGTCAGTCAGTTAGCTGCACTTACAGTGTATTGTGTATATATATGCATCCCAGGTGTTGCATATATATATATACACTGTATTCAGTTTAGCTAGATCCGTTCCTGTTATCTTCTATCTAGACTATTTACATTCAGTGCAGTGTGTCCTGCTCACAGTGTTCAGCTAGATCCGTTCCTGCTATTTACATTCAGTACAGTGCTTCCTGCTCACAGTGTTCAGCTAGATCCGTTCCTGCTATTTACATTCAGTGCAGTGCGTGCTGCTCACAGTGTTCAGCTAGATCCGTTCCTGCTATTTACATTCAGTGCAGTGCGTGCTGCTCACAGTGTTCAGCTAGATCCGTTCCTGCTATTTACATTCAGTGCAGTGCGTCCTGCTCACAGTGTTCAGCTAGATCCGTTCCTGCTATTTACATTCAGTGCAGTGCGTCCTGCTCACAGTGTTCAGCTAGATCCGTTCCTGCTATTTACATTCAGTGCAGTGCGTGCTGCTCACAGTGTTCAGCTAGATCCGTTCCTGCTATTTACATTCAGTGCAGTGCGTCCTGCTCACAGTGTTCAGCTAGATCCGTTCCTGTTATCTTCCTACTGACAGGCAGGCTTGTCTGGTTACAGTATATAAAGCTACCTGAAGAAAATTACAGGTGTTCTTTTTGATCCTATTAGTACCACGGTCAGGCAGCTAGACTATTTACATTTAGTACAGTGTGTCCTGCTCACAGTGTTCAGCTAGATCCGTTCCTGTTATTTACATTCAGTGCAGTGCGTCCTGCTCACAGTGTTCAGCTAGATCCGTTCCTGCTATTTACATTCAGTGCAGTGCGTCCTGCTCACAGTGTTCAGCTAGATCCGTTCCTGCTATTTACATTCAGTGCAGTGCGTGCTGCTCACAGTGTTCAGCTAGATCCGTTCCTGCTATTTACATTCAGTGCAGTGCGTCCTGCTCACAGTGTTCAGCTAGATCCGTTCCTGTTATCTTCCTACTGACAGGCAGGCTTGTCTGGTTACAGTATATAAAGCTACCTGAAGAAAATTACAGGTGTTCTTTTTGATCCTATTAGTACCACGGTCAGGCAGCTAGACTATTTACATTTAGTACAGTGTGTCCTGCTCACAGTGTTCAGCTAGATCCGTTCCTGTTATTTACATTCAGTGCAGTGCGTCCTGCTCACAGTGTTCAGCTAGATCCGTTCCTGCTATTTACATTCAGTGCAGTGCGTCCTGCTCACAGTGTTCAGCTAGATCCGTTCCTGCTATTTACATTCAGTGCAGTGCGTGCTGCTCACAGTGTTCAGCTAGATCCGTTCCTGCTATTTACATTCAGTGCAGTGCGTCCTGCTCACAGTGTTCAGCTAGATCCGTTCCTGTTATCTTTCTACTGACAGGCAGGCTTGTCTGGTTACAGTATATAAAGCTACCTAAAGAAAATTACAGGTGTTCTTTTTGATCCTATTAGTACCACGGTCAGGCAGCTAGACTATTTACATTTAGTACAGTGTGTCCTGCTCACAGTGTTCAGCTAGATCCGTTCCTGTTATTTACATTCAGTGCAGTGTGTCCTGCTCACAGTGTTCAGCTAGATCCGTTCCTGCTATTTACATTCAGTACAGTGCGTCCTGCTCACAGTGTTCAGCTAGATCCGTTCCTGCTATTTACATTCAGTGCAGTGCGTGCTGCTCACAGTGTTCAGCTAGATCCGTTCCTGCTATATACATTTAGTGCAGTACGTCCTGCTCACAGTGTTCAGCTAGATCCGTTCCTGTTATCTTCCTACTGACAGGCAGGCTTGTCTGGTTACAGTATATAAAGCTACCTGAAGAAAATTACAGGTGTTCTATCCCAGCTTAGTGCAGCTACAGGCCATTAGTATGTCTGGAAGGCCAAGAAGGAGAGGCAGACAGTCACAAGCCAATAAGAGAGGGCAAGCAGGCTCTGTGTCTAGTGCTGGTCGTGGAGACGGTGCATCCTCATCAGCACGTGGCCATGGGACACGCTTGGCCTTTTTTTCGGCAGCTGGCCGTGTTGAGCCGCAACATGCGGAAGACTTGGTCGAGTGGATGACCAAGCCGTCCTCATCCTCCTCATCCTCTCTCACCCATGCCCAGGGTGCTTTGTCTGGCAAAGCAGCGGCCTCTTCCCTCAGCTCAATGTCATCAGTGACTCCTTCCCTAGCCCCACCATGTCCTCCTGAGGATTCCCTCGAACTGTTTGACCACAGTGTTGGGTACATGCTCCAGGAGGATGCCCAGCGTTTGGAAGGCTCTGATGATGATACTGAGCTCAATGAAGGCAGTAACATGAGCACGGACAGAGGGGGTGCCCAAGAAGGACAGCAATCTGGCAGTCATGCTCCCCCTGCTGCAGCATACTGCCAGGTTTGCTCCAGTGATGAGGAGGGAGGGGATGATGAGGTCACTGACTCAACGTGGGTGCCTGATAGGAGAGAGGAGGAGGAGGAGGAGGAGGAGGAGGAGGAGGAGGAGGTGGCACATCACCAACTAGGCAGGATGCCCTCCAGGGGCCAGCCTAAGGGCAGCACATTGACTGCATCACACCCCAAAGCTCCACATGTGCAGGGCGCTGCAGTCTCTGCGCGTTATTCAAAAAGTTCTTTGGTGTGGGCCTTTTTTGAGACGAGTGCATCAGATCGCACCGCTGCTATTTGCAATATATGTCTCAAGCGTATCTCGCGTGGCCAAAACATCTCCCGCTTGGGTACCACATGCTTGACCAGACATATGTTGACCTGCCATGCAGTTCGTTGGCAAGCGTATCTAAAAGACCCACACCAAAGAACAAAGACGATCTCTCCTTGCTCCTCATCAGCTGAGATTTCCAACCCCACTAGACCTTCAGTCCTCTCTGCGACCTGCAGTGAGAGGAATGAAGGTGTAGAATTAGGTGTGTCACAGCCAAGTACTTATGGGCAATCTGCTTTTGGTACACCGACGTCAGATTGTACCAGGCAAATTTCCCTGCCCCAGCTGCTGCACCGCCGAAAGAAGTTTGCTCCCAGCCATCCACATGCCCAGCGGTTGAATGCTAGCTTGGCAAAATTGCTAGCACTTCAACTGCTGCCTTTTCAGTTGGTAGACTCTGCCCCCTTCCGTGAGTTTGTGGAATGTGCGGTTCCTCAGTGGCAGGTACCCAAACGCCACTTTTTCTCACGGAAGGCGATTCCGGCTCTCTACCGGCATGTGGAAGGCAATGTCCATGCCTCGCTGGACAGGGCGGTCAGCGGTAAGGTGCATATTACTGCTGACTCATGGTCCAGCAGGCATGGACAGGGACGTTACTTAAGTTTCACGGCGCATTGGGTGACTCTGCTGGCAGCTGGGAAGGATGCAGGACAAGGTGCAGTAGTGTTGGAGGTTGTTCCGCCACCACGCCTCCAAAATGCTGATTGTGACACACCTCTCTCCTCCACCCCCTCCTCTTCTTCTTCCTCCATGGCCTCTTCCTCGGAACCAGCGGTGCTCCGTAGGCGTTCAAGGGGCTACGCAAGTACGCAGGCCAAAAGATGCCATGCGGTGCTTGAGCTGGTGTGCTTGGGGGACAGGAGCCACACTGGGGCAGAGGTTCTGTCAGCTCTGCAGGGGCAGGTTCAGAGGTGGTTGACGCCACGCCAACTTAAGGCAGGAATGGTGGTTTGCGACAATGGCACCAACCTCCTCTCTGCCCTCCGACAGGGACAACTGACCCATGTGCCCTGTTTGGCTCACGTCCTTAACTTGGTGGTGCAGCGGTTCTTGGGCAGGTACCCGGGCTTACAGGATGTCCTGAGGCAGGCCAGGAAAGTCTGTGTGCATTTCCGCCGGTCATATAATGCCAGTGCTCGGCTGACGGACCTCCAAAAGGAGTTTAACCTGCCCAAGAACCGCCTAATCTGTGACATGCCCACCAGGTGGAACTCGACGTTGGCCATGCTGCAGCGGCTGCACACGCAGCAGAGGGCCATCAATGAGTACCTGTGCGACTATGGCACCAGGACAGGGTCAGGGGACCTTGGTTTTTTTTCCCCACGCCAGTGGGCCATGATCAGGGATGCATGCACTGTCCTGTCACCATTCGAGGAGGCCACGAGGATGGTGAGCACTGACAGTGCATGCATCAGTGACACTGTCCCCCTTGTCCACCTGTTGGAGCACACGCTGCGTGGGATAATGGACAGGGCACTTGAGGCAGAACAGAGGCAGGAAGAGGAGGACTTCCTTAGCTCTCAAGGCCCCCTTTATCCAGACAGTGTTCCTGCGTGCCCGCCGATCACACAGGAAGAGGACGAGGAGGAGGAGGAGGAGGAGGAGGAAGATTGTGTCAGTATGGAGGTGGAGCCTGGCACTCAGCATCAGCAGTCTTTAAGGGATCAGTCCCAAGGAACACATGGACTTGTACGTGGCTGGGAGGAGGTGGCTGCGGACGTTGTTGTCCTTAGTGACCCAGAGGACTCCGGACCGAATGCCTCAGCAAACCTACGCTGCATGGCCTCCCTGATCCTGCAAAGCCTGCGTAAGGATCCTCGTATTCGTGGTATCAAGGAGAAGGACCAATACTGGCTGGCAACCCTCCTTGATCCACGTTACAAGGGTAAGGTTGCGGACCTTATCTTGCCATCGCAGAGGGAGCAGAGGATGAAACATCTTCGGGAGGCCTTGCAGAAAGGTCTGTGCAACGCGTTCCCAGAGACTGGGAGGTTACAAACTCCTGTTTCTGGACAACGTGTTGCTGAGGCTTCGGTCAGTCAAAGAAGGAGCGGTGGAGAAGGTGGCCGTCTGACCGATGCGTTCAGACAATTTTTTGGTCCGCAGCCCCAAGGTATGATCGGTTCCAGCAACCATCGCCAGCGTCTGTTTTACATGGTGCAGGAATACCTAGGGGCAAGATCAGACTTGGACACCTTTCCCACCGAAAATCCTCTGGGTTACTGGGTCTTGAGGATGGATCACTGGCCAGAGCTTGCACAGTATGCAATTGAGCTACTGGCCTGTCCTGCATCCAGCGTTCTTTCGGAACGCACATTCAGTGCTGCTGGAGGCGTGGTAACCGATCACAGGGTGCGTCTGTCCACCGACTCGGTCGATCGGCTGACCTTCATAAAAATGAATCAGTCTTGGATCACCACCAGCTACCAAGCACCTGATGCAGATGTAACCGAATAATTTTTTTTGAAATCTCAGATCCCTTCAAAGACTGCCTATGCTGATGCTGAGTGACTATCCCTGAGTAATTATCCTCTTCCTCCTCAATCATCACGCTGATAGCTTGTAAGAACATTTTTGGTTCTGGGCGCCACCACCAGTGCCTAAGGCACAATTTTTCAGCCCCTGTTTAACAGGGGCGTGTAATTACAATTTTTGATGTAATACTTTGCAGCAGGGCTCGTTCCTGCATTCCAACTAGAGTGTCTGTGAGGGGTTGCAGTGTTGTGGCACCAGCACCAGTGCCTAAGACCCAATTTTTCTGCCCCTGTCTAACAGGGGCGTGTAATTACAATTTTTGATGCAATACTTTGCAGCAGGGCTTGTTCCTGCATTCCAACTAGAGTGTCTGTGAGGGGTTGCAGTGTTGTGGCACCAGCACCAGTGCCTAAGACCCAATTTTTCAGCCCCTGTCTAACAGGGGCGTGTAATTACAATTTTTGATGCAATACTTTGCAGCAGGGCTTGTTCCTGCGTTTCAACTAGAGTGTCTGTGAGGGGTTGCAGTGTTGTGGCACCAGCACCAGTGCCTAAGACCCAATTTTTCAGCCCCTGTCTAACAGGGGCGTGTAATTACAATTTTTGATGCAATACTTTGCAGCTGGGCTTGTTCCTGCGTTTCAACTAGAGTGTCTGTGAGGGGTTGCAGTGTTGTGGCACCAGCACCAGTGCCTAAGGCCTAATTTTTCAGCTCCTGTTCAACAGGGGCATGTAATTACAATTCTTGATCTAATATTTCACAGCAGGGCCCTGTGAGGGCTTACAGTGTTTTGGCCACAGCAACACCTAAGGCCCAAATTTCTGCTGAGTATATAGGGCAGGACCCTACTTTCAAACATCTAACTTACAAACGACTCCTACTTGCAAACGGAAGGAGACAACAGGAAGTGAGATGAAATCTACCCCTAAGGAAGGGAAATTCTCTCCTGTAAGAGTTAATATGGGAAAACAATTTTTCCTTTCCACTGATGCTTTCCAATCCTTGTTCCACAAAAAAACCAAAATTTTCAAAAAACATTTTTCATTGGGACAAAAAAGTGAGGTGAAATCTTCTGAAGAGGAGGAAAGACGCAAAACAAATGTCACAGGGGTGATAACCCTTCCCTATGTTTTCCAAAAAGCTTAGAAAAGATTTTTTGGCTGGAGCTAAACACATTAAAAATGTTCAAAATTACAAACAGATTCTACTTAACAACAAACCTACAGTCCCTGTCTTGTTTGCACCGCCTGTATACTGCTGTTCAGAGTATATAGGGACCTTTCCTTATTTTAATTTGGGTGCGGGGTTCCCCTTAATATCCATACAAGACCCAAAGGGCCTGGTAATGGACTGGGGGGTACCCATGCCGTTTGTCTCACTGATTTTCATCCATATTGCCATGACCCGACATGACATTAAACCCGCAAGCAGTTTTAAATGAGATTTTTTCCTTTAAAAATGACATTTGGTGCAGGGACTGTTCTAAACATGGGAAACACGCGTCACTTTACAGGCATACTATAGACACCCCCCAGGTACGATATTTAAAGGAATATTTCACTTTTTTTTTTTTACTTTAAGCATCATTAAAATCACTGCTCCCGAAAAAACGGCCGTTTTTAAAAGTTTTTTTTGCATTGATACATGTCCCCTGGGGTAGGACCCGGGTCCCCAAACCCTTTTTAGGACAATACCATGCAAATTAGCCTTTAAAATGAGCACTTTTGATTTCGAACGTTCGAGTCCCATAGACGTCAATGGGGTTCTAACGTTCGTGCGAACTTGCGGTCCGTTCGCGGGTTCTGGTGCGAACCGAACCGGGGGGTGTTCGGCTCATCCCTACTCTGCAGGGATGCCACTATGGATGGGTTAAGGGAGATGTTTAAGGCTGAAGATTTGGCATATTTGACCTTCAGTCCAGAGACCTTCGAGAAGTCTTTCAGGAGTTTGCAGAGGTTTGGAAGGGAGGTGTTTGGGGACGTGATAAAAAGGAGTATATCGTCCGCAAACAATCCACATTTGTGGACCTGGTCGCCGCAGGCGACCCCTTGAATGTTGGGATCAGCTCTTATTGCTATTGCTAACGTTTCGATAGCGATAGCAAAAATTAGGGGGGAGAGTGGGCAGCCCTGCCTAGTGCCTCTTGCAATGGTTAGGGGTTTAGAGTATTGACCTTGTAAACGAATCACGGCTTGAGGTGAGGAGTATAGTGATTTTAGAGTTCCTAAAAAGTTGGGTCCGAATCCCCACTTCTCCAATATGGTGAAAAGGTAAGGCCATTCGATCGAGTCGAAAGCTTTGTGAAGATCTAGCGAGAGGACCATACCTGCCCCCCCCCCTCCCAGTTAGATTGTAGAATGGATACTATATATATTGCTCTCCTAATTTGATCGGGACCTTGCCTACCAGGTATAAAGCCAACCTGGTCCTTGTGTATATAGAGGTTGATGAAAGAGGAAAGGCGGTTGGCTAGGATTTTAGTTAGAATTTTGAGATCGCTGTTAATTAAAGATATGGGCCTGTAGTTCTCAACTTCCTCATGGTTTTTGTTGGGTTTGGGCATCACTGAAATAAATGCTGTGTTTAGTTGGGTTTCAATGGGGGATCCTGACTTTTTGGAGTTAAAGAACTTCGCCAGGTACGGGGCTAGGATAGCGCTATATTCCTTATAGTAGGGGACTGAGAGGCCGTCTGGCCCAGGGGCGGAGCCCGATTTAAGACCTTTAATTACCTCCCTAATTTCGGCCTCCGAAATGGGGGTTTCCATTAATTCTTTACATTCTCTTGAGAGCGAGGGGAGTTGTAGATTCAGAAGGAATTCATTAACTAAGGGGCCTTTATCTGATTGGGGTGGGTTGTAAAGGTTAGCATAAAAATCGTGGAAAGCAGACATAATACTGGTCGAATTTGCTGTTGGGGGTTGACCTGCTATCCTCAGTTTGGGGAAGGAGAGGGAGCGAAATTTAGGTGAGAGTTTAGATGCCAACATTGAGCCGAATCTATCCTTGTGGCAGTAAAATTTGGCTCCACACCATCTAAGTTTTTTCTCTGCCTTAACCTTTAAAGCGAGATTCAGCTCAAGTCTGGTGGCGTCGAGTTTGCTTAGAAGGGTCCTGGACGGGTGTCGTTTGTATTCCGCTTTTAGTTGGAGGAAGGATTTTTCAAGTCTTTGAATGTCGATCAAACGCTCCTTCTTAAATTTGGTTGCTAGCCTAATTATAACTCCTCGAATAGTTGCCTTGTGGGCTGCCCATGGGGTTTCGGGAGATATGTTCTCCACATCATTTAAGAGGAAGTATTCTTTGATAGATTTTGCTATTTCTTGTACCAGACTAGGGTCAGCCAAAAGGGATTCGTTTAGTCGCCAGAAGAAGCCTCCTCGCCCAGACAGAACATTTCTCAAGGTAAGAAGAACCAATGAATGATCCGACCATGCGGTGTCCAGTATTGCTGCCTTAGTGTACAAGGGAATGAGGGCTGTCTGGGTGAGGATGTGGTCAATTCTAGCGTAAGACTGGTGGGGAGCAGAAAAGTGCGTGTAGTCCCTTTTGTTGGGGTTCATTTCCCTCCAAGCATCTACCAGGCCCTGTGCATGTACCATCTTGGCAATCCTAGTGCTAAGTTTTGTTGGGCGAATTAGTTGGTCTTTAGGGGGCTTAGTTTTGTCTAGACCCTGGTCAAACGCAACATTTGAGTCCCCTCCCAGGATGACTTTGCCTTCCAGGAGCGGTTCCAAAGTTGAGAACAGGTCCTGGAAGTATGACGCTTGACCCTTGTTTGGGGCGTGGTAGGAGACAAAGGAATATAAAACACCTTCCAGGGTACCCTTCACCAAAATGAATCTGCCCTCTGGATCCCTAAAGTCAGCGAGATGTGAAAATTTGCAATTTTTGGAGAAGAGAATAGCTACTCCTTTCGTCTTGTTAGGGGCATTTGCTAAATAAAATGTTGGAAAGTGAGCATGTAGGAACTTGGGGGTGTACCGGATGGGGAAGTGCGTCTCCTGCAGAAGCACCACGTTGATTCTCAGTGATTTATAATGATCCAGTGCTAGTCTCCATTTCCTAGGGGAGTTTAGGCCCTGGACATTATGTGAACCTATCTTGAGGTCATTACTAGGGATGAGCCGAACACCCCCCGGTTCGGTTCGCACCAGAACCCGCGAACGGACCGCAAGTTCGCACGAACGTTAGAACCCCATTGACGTCTATGGGACTCGAACGTTCGAAATCAAAAGTGCTCATTTTAAAGGCTAATTTGCATGGTATTGTCCTAAAAAGGGTGTGGGGACCCGGGTCCTAACCCAGGGGACATGTATCAATGCAAAAAAAACTTTTAAAAACGGCCGTTTTTTTCGGGAGCAGTGATTTTAATGATGCTTAAAGTAAAAAAAAAAAAGTGAAATATTCCTTTAAATATCGTACCTGGGGGGTGTCTATAGTATGCCTGTAAAGTGACGCGTGTTTCCCATGTTTAGAACAGTCCCTGCACCAAATGTCATTTTTAAAGGAAAAAATCTCATTTAAAACTGCTTGCGGGTTTAATGTCATGTCGGGTCATGGCAATATGGATGAAAATCAGTGAGACAAACGGCATGGGTACCCCCCAGTCCATTACCAGGCCCTTTGGGTCTTGTATGGATATTAAGGGGAACCCCGCACCCAAATTAAAATAAGGAAAGGTCCCTATATACTCTGAACAGCAGTATACAGGCGGTGCAAACAAGACAGGGACTGTAGGTTTGTTGTTAAGTAGAATCTGTTTGTAATTTTGAACATTTTTAACGTGTTTAGCTCCAGCCAAAAAATCTTTTCTAAGCTTTTTGGAAAACATAGGGAAGGGTTATCACCCCTTTGACATTTGTTTTGCGTCTTTCCTCCTCTTCAGAAGATTTCACCTCACTTTTTTGTCCCAATGAAAAATGTTTTTTGAAAATTTGGGTTTTTTTGTGGAACAAGGATTGGAAAGCATCAGTGGAAAGGAGAAATTGTTTTCCCATATTAACTCTTACATGAGAGAATTTCCCTTCCTAGGGGTAGATTTCATCTCACTTCCTGTTGTCTTCTTCCGTTTGCAAGTAGGAGTCGTTTGTAAGTTAGATGTTTGAAAGTAGGGTCCTGCCCTATATACTCAGCAGAAATTTGGGCCTTAGGTGTTGCTGTGGCCAAAACACTGTAAGCCCTCACAGGGCCCTGCTGTGAAATATTAGATCAAGAATTGTAATTACATGCCCCTGTTGAACAGGAGCTGAAAAATTAGGCCTTAGGCACTGGTGCTGGTGCCACAACACTGCAACCCCTCACAGACACTCTAGTTGGAACGCAGGAACGAGCCCTGCTGCAAAGTATTGCATCAAAAATTGTAATTACACGCCCCTGTTAGACAGGGGCAGAAAAATTGGGCCTTAGGCACTGGTGCTGGTGCCACAACACTGCAACCCCTCACAGACACTCTAGTTGGAATGCAGGAACGAGCCCTGCTGCAAAGTATTACATCAAAAATTGTAATTACACGCCCCTGTTAAACAGGGGCTGAAAAATTGTGCCTTAGGCACTGGTGGTGGCGCCCAGAACCAAAAATGTTCTTACAAGCTATCAGCGTGATGATTGAGGAGGAAGAGGATAATTACTCAGGGATAGTCACTCAGCATCAGCATAGGCAGTCTTTGAAGGGATCTGAAAAAAATTATTCAGTTACATCAGCATCAGGTGCTTGGTAGCTGGTGGTGATCCAAGACTGATTCATTTTTATGAAGGTCAGCCGATCGACCGAGTCAGTGGACAGACGCACCCTGTGATCGGTTACCACGCCTCCAGCAGCACTGAATGTGCGTTCCGAAAGAACGCTGGATGCAGGACAGGCCAGTAGCTCAATTGCATACTGTGCAAGCTCTGGCCAGTGATCCATCCTCAAGACCCAGTAACCCAGAGGATTTTCGGTGGGAAAGGTGTCCAAGTCTGATCTTGCCCCTAGGTATTCCTGCACCATGTAAAACAGACGCTGGCGATGGTTGCTGGAACCGATCATACCTTGGGGCTGCGGACCAAAAAATTGTCTGAACGCATCGGTCAGACGGCCACCTTCTCCACCGCTCCTTCTTTGACTGACCGAAGCCTCAGCAACACGTTGTCCAGAAACAGGAGTTTGTAACCTCCCAGTCTCTGGGAACGCGTTGCACAGACCTTTCTGCAAGGCCTCCCGAAGATGTTTCATCCTCTGCTCCCTCTGCGATGGCAAGATAAGGTCCGCAACCTTACCCTTGTAACGTGGATCAAGGAGGGTTGCCAGCCAGTATTGGTCCTTCTCCTTGATACCACGAATACGAGGATCCTTACGCAGGCTTTGCAGGATCAGGGAGGCCATGCAGCGTAGGTTTGCTGAGGCATTCGGTCCGGAGTCCTCTGGGTCACTAAGGACAACAACGTCCGCAGCCACCTCCTCCCAGCCACGTACAAGTCCATGTGTTCCTTGGGACTGATCCCTTAAAGACTGCTGATGCTGAGTGCCAGGCTCCACCTCCATACTGACACAATCTTCCTCCTCCTCCTCCTCCTCCTCCTCGTCCTCTTCCTGTGTGATCGGCGGGCACGCAGGAACACTGTCTGGATAAAGGGGGCCTTGAGAGCTAAGGAAGTCCTCCTCTTCCTGCCTCTGTTCTGCCTCAAGTGCCCTGTCCATTATTCCACGCAGCGTGTGCTCCAACAGGTGGACAAGGGGGACAGTGTCACTGATGCATGCACTGTCAGTGCTCACCATCCTCGTGGCCTCCTCGAATGGTGACAGGACAGTGCATGCATCCCTGATCATGGCCCACTGGCGTGGGGAAAAAAAACCAAGGTCCCCTGACCCTGTCCTGGTGCCATAGTCGCACAGGTACTCATTGATGGCCCTCTGCTGCGTGTGCAGCCGCTGCAGCATGGCCAATGTCGAGTTCCACCTGGTGGGCATGTCACAGATTAGGCGGTTCTTGGGCAGGTTAAACTCCTTTTGGAGGTCCGTCAGCCGAGCACTGGCATTATATGACCGGCGGAAATGGACACAGACTTTCCTGGCCTGCCTCAGGACATCCTGTAAGCCCGGGTACCTGCCCAAGAACCGCTGCACCACCAAGTTAAGGACGTGAGCCAAACAGGGCACATGGGTCAGTTGTCCCTGTCGGAGGGCAGAGAGGAGGTTGGTGCCATTGTCGCAAACCACCATTCCTGCCTTAAGTTGGCGTGGCGTCAACCACCTCTGAATCTGCCCCTGCAGAGCTGACAGAACCTCTGCCCCAGTGTGGCTCCTGTCCCCCAAGCACACCAGCTCAAGCACCGCATGGCATCTTTTGGCCTGCGTACTTGCGTAGCCCCTTGAACGCCTACGGAGCACCGCTGGTTCCGAGGAAGAGGCAATGGAGGAAGAAGAAGAGGAGGGGGTGGAGGAGAGAGGTGTGTCACAATCAGCATTTTGGAGGCGTGGTGGCGAAACAACCTCCAACACTACTGCACCTTGTCCTGCATCCTTCCCAGCTGCCAGCAGAGTCACCCAATGCGCCGTGAAACTTAAGTAACATCCCTGTCCATGCCTGCTGGACCATGAGTCAGCGGTAATATGCACCTTATCGCTGACCGCCCTGTCCAGCGAGGCATGGACATTGCCTTCCACATGCCGGTAGAGAGCCGGAATCGCCTTCCGTGAGAAAAAGTGGCGTTTGGGTACCTGCCACTGAGGAACCGCACATTCCACAAACTCACGGAAGGGGGCAGAGTCTACCAACTGAAAAGGCAGCAGTTGAAGTGCTAGCAATTTTGCCAAGCTAGCATTCAACCGCTGGGCATGTGGATGGCTGGGAGCGAACTTCTTTCGGCGGTGCAGCAGCTGGGGCAGGGAAATTTGCCTGGTACAATCTGACGTCGGTGTACCAAAAGCAGATTGCCCACAAGTACTTGGCTGTGACACACCTAATTCTACACCTTCATTCCTCTCACTGCAGGTCTCAGAGAGGACTGAAGGTCTAGTGGGGTTGGAAATCTCAGCTGATGAGGAGCAAGGAGAGATCCTCTTTGTTCTTTGGTGTGGGTCTTTTAGATATGCTTGCCAACGAACTGCATGGCAGGTCAACATATGTCTGGTCAAGCATGTGGTACCCAAGTGGGAGATGTTTTGGCCACGCGAGATACGCTTGAGACATATGTTGCAAATAGCAGCGGTGCGATCTGATGCACTCGTCTCAAAAAAGGCCCACACCAAAGAACTTTTTGAATAACGCGCAGAGACTGCAGCGCCCTGCACATGTGGAGCTTTGGGGTGTGATGCAGTCAATGTGCTGCCCTTAGGCTGGCCCCTGGAGGGCATCCTGCCTCGTTGGTGATGTGCCGCCTCCTCCTCCTCCTCCTCCTCCTCTCTCCTATCAGGCACCCACGTTGAGTCAGTGACCTCATCATCCCCTCCCTCCTCATCACTGGAGCAAACCTGGCAGTATGCTGCAGCAGGGGGAGCATGACTGCCAGATTGCTGTCCTTCTTGGGCACCCCCTCTGTCCGTGCTCATGTTACTGCCTTCATCGAGCTCAGTATCATCATCAGAGCCTTCCAAACGCTGGGCATCCTCCTGGAGCATGTACCCAACACTGTGGTCAAACAGTTCGAGGGAATCCTCAGGAGGACATGGTGGAGCTAGGGAAGGAGTCACTGATGACATTGAGCTGAGGGAAGAGGCCGCTGCTTTGCCAGACAAAGCACCCTGGGCATGGGTGAGAGAGGATGAGGAGGATGAGGACGGCTTGGTCATCCACTCGACCAAGTTTTCTGCATGTTGCGGCTCAACACGGCCAGCTGCCGAAAAAAAGGCCAAGCGTGTCCCATGGCCACGGGCTGATGAGGATGCACCGTCTCCACGACCAGCACTAGACACAGAGCCTGCTTGCCCTCTCTTATTGGCTTGTGACTGTCTGCCTCTCCTTCTTGGCCTTCCAGACATACTAATGGCCTGTAGCTGCACTAAGCTGGGATAGAACACCTGTAATTTTCTTCAGGTAGCTTTATATACTGTAACCAGACAAGCCTGCCTGTCAGTAGGAAGATAACAGGAACGGATCTAGCTGAACACTGTGAGCAGGACGCACTGCACTAAATGTAAATAGCAGGAACGGATCTAGCTGAACACTGTGAGCAGGACGCACTGCACTAAATGTAAATAGCAGGAACGGATCTAGCTGAACACTGTGAGCAGGACGCACTGACTGCACTAAATGTAAATAGCAGGAACGGATCTAGCTGAACACTGTGAGCAGGACGCACTGACGCACTGACTGCACTAAATGTAAATAGCAGGAACGGATCTAGCTGAACACTGTGAGCAGGACGCACTGCACTAAATGTAAATAGCAGGAACAGATCTAGCTGAACACTGTGAGCAGGACGCACTGCACTAAATGTAAATAGCAGGAACGGATCTAGCTGAACACTGTGAGCAGGACGCACTGCACTAAATGTAAATAGCAGGAACGGATCTAGCTGAACACTGTGAGCAGGACGCACTGCACTAAATGTAAATAGCAGGAACAGATCTAGCTGAACACTGTGAGCAGGACGCACTGCACTAAATGTAAATAGCAGGAACAGATCTAGCTGAACACTGTGAGCAGGACGCACTGCACTAAATGTAAATAGCAGGAACAGATCTAGCTGAACACTGTGAGCAGGACGCACTGCACTAAATGTAAATAGCAGGAACAGATCTAGCTGAACACTGTGAGCAGGACGCACTGCACTAAATGTAAATAGCAGGAACGGATCTAGCTGAACACTGTGAGCAGGACGCACTGCACTAAATGTAAATAGCAGGAACAGATCTAGCTGAACACTGTGAGCAGGACGCACTGCACTAAATGTAAATAGCAGGAACAGATCTAGCTGAACACTGTGAGCAGGACGCACTGCACTAAATGTAAATAGCAGGAACAGATCTAGCTGAACACTGTGAGCAGGACGCACTGCACTAAATGTAAATAGCAGGAACAGATCTAGCTGAACACTGTGAGCAGGACGCACTGCACTAAATGTAAATAGCAGGAACGGATCTAGCTGAACACTGTGAGCAGGACGCACTGACTGCACTAAATGTAAATAGCAGGAACAGATCTAGCTGAACACTGTGAGCAGGACGCACTGACTACACTAAATGTAAATAGCAGGAACGGATCTAGCTGAACACTGTGAGCAGGACGCACTGACTGCACTAAATGTAAATAGCAGGAACGGATCTAGCTGAACACTGTGAGCAGGACGCACTGACTGCACTAAATGTAAATAGCAGGAACGGATCTAGCTGAACACTGTGAGCAGGACGCACTGCACTAAATGTAAATAGCAGGAACAGATCTAGCTGAACACTGTGAGCAGGACGCACTGCACTAAATGTAAATAGCAGGAACGGATCTAGCTGAACACTGTGAGCAGGACGCACTGCACTAAATGTAAATAGCAGGAACAGATCTAGCTGAACACTGTGAGCAGGACGCACTGCACTAAATGTAAATAGCAGGAACAGATCTAGCTGAACACTGTGAGCAGGACGCACTGCACTAAATGTAAATAGCAGGAACGGATCTAGCTGAACACTGTGAGCAGGACGCACTGACTGCACTAAATGTAAATAGCAGGAACAGATCTAGCTGAACACTGTGAGCAGGACGCACTGACTACACTAAATGTAAATAGCAGGAACGGATCTAGCTGAACACTGTGAGCAGGACGCACTGACTGCACTAAATGTAAATAGCAGGAACGGATCTAGCTGAACACTGTGAGCAGGACGCACTGACTGCACTAAATGTAAATAGCAGGAACGGATCTAGCTGAACACTGTGAGCAGGACGCACTGCACTAAATGTAAATAGCAGGAACAGATCTAGCTGAACACTGTGAGCAGGACGCACTGCACTAAATGTAAATAGCAGGAACAGATCTAGCTGAACACTGTGAGCAGGACGCACTGCACTAAATGTAAATAGCAGGAACGGATCTAGCTGAACACTGTGAGCAGGACGCACTGACTGCACTAAATGTAAATAGCAGGAACGGATCTAGCTGAACACTGTGAGCAGGACGCACTGCACTAAATGTAAATAGCAGGAACAGATCTAGCCTAATCTAGCTAACTCAAATCAAATGACACTGTCTGTCTCTCTCTCTATCAGCACACCGGAACACACTACACAGGGCCGCCGTGCAGGCGGCCTTATATAGTGTGGGGCGTGTACTAAATCCCCTGAGCCATAATTGGCCAAAGCCACCCTGGCTTTGGCCAATTACAGCTCTCTCTACTGACGGCGCTGTGATTGGCCAAGCATGCGGGTCATAGTGCATGCTTGGCCAATCATCAGCCAGCAATGCACTGCGATGCCGCAGTGAATTATGGGCCGTGACGCGCCACACGAATTTGGCGCGAACGGCCCATAACGTTCGCAATTCGACGGACGGTCGAACAGCCGATGTTTGAGTCGAACATGGGTTCGACTCGAACACGAAGCTCATCCCTAGTCATTACCCTTCGCACTCAGGTCAGTCATAGGAGCAGAGGGGATAGAAGCCAGTGATCAAGCAGTCACTTACCCTTGGGTGTCTTCTCATACCGGATTTAGGCCAGGTTGTGCAGGGAAGTCCCAGGACCGACTCAGGGGCACGGGGGGAAACCCCCCCCCGGATGGCTAGAAGAAAGAAAAGGGAGGAGATGGGGAAGAAAAAAGAAAGAGACTTACTGACAAATAAAGACACAAGAAAAGATATGGGTACCAAGAAAATACCCTTGGAGTTATGCGAATCGAAATCCGCTATAGCCCCAATGAACCACTTCAGACCGCCCCGAGGGGCGTCCAAAGTTCCGACACCAAAGGACTCTATAGGTTCTTTGGAATCGAGTGGAGGCACAAGGGTTCCACCCCGGACCCTTGTTATGTCAAACCTGAAGCATAACAAATACACACCATAATGGTAAACATAAAAACTATAATGTTAGCCCTTGTTACGGGGCTCTAATCACCTGAAACTAAAAACAACCCAGGCAGGAACGTATTATCAAAGACCCTGAGAATCCCGCCCCCTACACATCCACCAAAGTCTACCCCCCCCATCTGACTATGTGGGGGAGAATTCCTGGGGGGTCACCGGATAATAAGGGCGGCCTTCATGGTCTAGCAAACCGGACCTCCCTCTGAAAGTGGGGAAGAGATATGGGTATTTCAGTTAAACCTAGACTTCTAACTGGACTAAGAAATGACACATCCTAATGAAAACTGGAATTCTAGTCCTGTATTCTGAACTTTATCTTAGAGAAACCGTGATCTTCATGGAGGAGCATATTCTCTGTAGAAATTTTCTTCCTCTGAGAAGGTTAGCTGGTTCTTGAGGGAAGCAAGTGGAAGCAAAGGGTGGAAAGTGTTCGATTCCGACTTCCCAAATCGAAATAATTTTGCTAAAGTAGAAAAATGGTGTGTAAACCGAAAAGTTCAATGAGAATCAAGATGCAGGGTTTTCCATGTCCATAAGAGGTGAGAGGGTTTGGAGCACTAGCTCTGTCAACTTGGGGGGAGAACTGGCCCAAAGACGTCTCTACCGAGACTAAAGGGAGATGATGCGCAAAGCGGACCTTAGGGTGGTTTCCCATCCTTGCTCTTCTTGGAAGGTCCCTTCAGCCAGAGTGGAGATACGGGGCTGCCAGGAGGAGGGCGTTTAGTGGAGCCCGAGGAAGAAGACGTAAAGTCCATTGGCGCCTCCTGGGAGATTAGCCTGAGGGCGAGGAACAGCCTTTCACCTTCCTGGAGGCTCGCAAAAGAGTGGGTCTTGCCCTGGATAGTGAACTTTACAGCAAATCGGAAGGTCCAGCGGTATTTGATATCCCGTTGTGAGAGGACCGTGAGGAGGGGTTTCAGTGTTCTCCGTCTTTGAATAGTCGTAGGAGCGAGGTCCGCAAAAATGGATCTGGTGACCCTGGTGTTGCAGCTTAGGATTTTGTCGAGATTGTCGCATGACCTCTTCCTTAACCGCAAAGAAGTGCGGCTTGACGATTATGTCCCTTGGGGATCCATCTTGTCTGGGGGGACCGAGAGACCTGTGAGCTCTGTCTAGTTCCAGACGTTGTGGGGGTATGTTAGGAATAAGGGCTGCAATAATGTCCTGAACCGTGGAGAGAATGTCCGAAAAAGTTTTGGGGAGGCCTCTAATTCAAAAGTTATACCTCCTGGACCGATTTTCGAGCTCGTCGATCCTAGAAAGGGCGACCTCTAATTGATCTTGAATGGTCATGAGGTGTGCTGCATTTTGGTTGGTTCTCGCGGATGTGCATTCCACCTTATCCTCAATGGCTTCAATTCTGGCACCCAAATTGGACAGGTCCCCTTTAATAGTGTTGGTAATCTGTTTTGCAGTATTAGCCAGTCCTTTCTCTAACAGGGATGAGAATTTAGCAAACATGTCTTCCTGCAGTGCTGTGAGGTCAGTTACTGAGAAGCCTGGTTGCTGGATGACTGGAAGTGGAGGGTGGGCCTGTGCAGGGAGGGCCTGTGAGCCCAGCTCCTGGTATGTGAGGCTTAGTGCCTCAGTGGAGGCCTTTGCTGTGGCCTGGGGCTTTGTGTGGCCTTGTAGTTGTGATTGGGGTGTTAGGGGGGGTCCCTGTGCTGCCTGAGCATAGGTCAGGGTCGGAGGAGAGAGTACTGGCCTGTGCTCCTGTGTCCTGGAGTTGATGCCTGTCTGCTGTAGCGGTCCGTCCGTGCTGGCGGCCATCTTGGGATTCCCGTCCGCGCTAGCTGAGGCGAATTGTGGGCCGAGATCGCGTCTCGCCGTAGGCCCAGACATCTCCCCCGGTTCCCCGGACGTTCCCCTCCTCGGGTGCGATGTTGCTTCACCCGCTACTGAGCTGAGGCGGCCGGTGTGCGGCTCGGCGGTCCAGGGTGGAGCGGAGCTCTTGGCTCAAGCGGCCATGTTGGAGCTCTCGCGCATGCGCACTTGGTTGCACTATTATTTAAAACCATCTTGTACAAGTCTTGTTTCCTATAAAGGTTAGGATAAGTAACACTTTCAGTTCCTGTGTGTTTTTACTTTATCCCTGTAGCAATAACTCTCGGCGGAGCTGCTGGTTTAAGCGGGCTTTTTACCTTCACTCTCCTTCCCTCTGTTTTACTGGCACCGGGTCTAGGGTTCCGTTGAGTTTACCTCTGTTTTCAATGGTTTATTAAACAATTTACTAAGGAAGTAGCAAGAAAGAGGCAGAAGGGAAACTGCAGAAGAAACTCAAATATCTTCTTGTAAGATTCTTGACAAATGTCGCCTGGATAGGCCTCTCACTTGCCTAGCAGCCAGTACATAGCATGAACAAAAGTCTCTGCCACAGACTTGTTTGGGATAAACCTGTACGATCCTCTGCCACAGAATGTATTGGTTTTCTGCAATGAACGTCAGTCACAGTGCTTGAACCTTTAAGCCAACCCGACAACACTATGCTGTATAGTTACTTTAGGATTCGTCCTCCAACCGAGTCACCAGGCCCCTCTCCAGACCAGCACGCTGCGTGATCCTTCCATGACGGGTCCTCCCCTGGGATCTCCTCGGTTGTCCAGCTTCTTCACTCTGGATAGACAGCTCAGGACCATTCTTCGGCTAGTGTGGTAGGCCCCAGACAAGCTTCTGGGCCCACCCCTGCACCGCAGCCACGTGGGCCTCCAGAACGGAGGACCATGAGATTGCTCTCTAACGCATACCTGTCGACCAGGAGGGCCAGCAGGTGGCTGTAAAAATTAACCCTTGAATATGGCGTCTGTCCCATAAATACCCTCGCCCAGAATGCATCTCGGAGGACCACCTCAATTGAGTTGTCTCCGGGACAGAAGAGCATCCATACGCTTCAACACATTGCCTTTCCAACACTGACCAGTGATAACAGCGACACCCAATGGTCAGTATGGAAACACACACAACGTCAGCCAAGCTGGAACAGAGGCAAACCTAACCTATCTAACGAACAAGTTACTAAATTTACCTAACATACAGTCCCTGACGACAAAAGTCTTGTCGCTTCTCTATTTTGTAGAAACTCCTGCTATTAACCTGACTTTTAATTAATCAATTGGTGTTAGAAATAGCTCATATGAAAAGCTAAAGCCCTCCAAAATGATGTTTAATGCACTGAAATAAATTAGTTTCACTGAAAAAAGATTTATCAATTAGTTAAGACAGACAGGTCAAATTTTGGCAAGACAAAAGTTTTGTCGCCTATACAGAAATTGAACAACTTTACTGAAAATCCAAAAATATGTCAGAAAATTAAGTAGTGGTGCTGTGAGATCCAAATTTAATATCTTGTATGACTTCCATGAGCTTGAAGGACAGCATCCATGCGATTTGGCAAGGATTCATACAATTTATTGATCAAGTCATCAGGAATAGCAAAGAAAACAGTCTTGCATGCCTCCCAGAGTTCATCAATATTCTTTGGTTTCGTCTTCCATGCTACATCTTTCATCCTACACCACATATGCTCAATGATGTTCATGTCTGGTGACTGGGCTGGCCAATCCTGGAGCATCTTGATCTTCTTTGCCTTAAGGAACTTTGATGTTTTGCTGCAAAATGTGGCCTTTTTTATGGTTGGGAATATAAGAGGTAGCTAAGATTTCTTGGTATTTTAGACTATTGATGTTGCCTTCCACTCTGCAGATCCCTCGCACACCCCCATACTGGATGTAACCCCAGACCATGATTTTGCTTCCACCAAACTTCATTGTTTTCTGGGTAAATCTCGGCTCCATGCGGGTTTCAGTAGGTCTCCTGCAATATTTGCGGCGACTGTGGTGTAATTCAACAGAAGATTCATCTGAAAAATCCACCTTCTGCCACTTTTCCAGAGTCCATCCTTTTAGCAGGCTGTAGCCCTTGGCAAATGCCACACGGTTTTTCAATTGTCTTTTGTTTAGTGCTGGCTCATGGGCACTGATTCAACCATGGAGGCCATTTCGAGACAGAATCCGACAAACTGTTCTGGTTGACACAGGGACTTCAGGTGACCAGGTCTCGTGGAGCTCTGCTGCAGTGGAAAATGGGCTGGCCTTGGATTTTCGAGCCAACAAACGGTCCTCTCGAGCAGTTGTCTTGCGGGGTCGGCCTGACCTGGCCTTGTCCAAAACATCTTTTTTTCTATCCTCTGAACTTGACGTTGAGACACATTGAAGTTGTCTGCCACATCAGTAGTGGATCTGGTCTTTAGCCTCTTGAAAATCAACACTTTAGTCTCCGGGTGACTCTTAGGCATGTTTGCAGAGGTCTAGTTGCAGTTGAGAAGGTCTAGTGTACTGGTGTTCTTTTTATACACACCTGAGACCTAATTGATCCATTATTAGTCACAGGTGAAGCTCATATAACAAGGCGACAACACTTATGTCTTGGCAAAAATTGACTCAATGGGCTTTACCAAGCTGTGAATATTAGAATACTTTTTGTCAGTTTCGTTTTGCACTGAGACATTATTACAAAAACTGTTGGGATTAAAATGACCCATTTCTTGTAACAAAATCTTGATTAGAAATATATTTTAGCGGCACTTCAGGTCAATTTATACACAAGCGACAAGACTTTTGTCAGGGACTGTATGGTAGATCACAAATCTACCAGCGCTACATTCCTTTACCAGAATGGATCCTAATTTAAATCAGACAGAAAAATGACCCCACATTTGAAACAGAGAATGTTTTCAATGTTCTTTCACAAAGGCAATAAAAAAGATTTCCAAACTTATATGACCTCAGTCTTTTCTTGCTTTTTATTTTAAAGGAATTTAAAGATTAAAGCATTTCAAGATATAGCAGTTCATACCGATAAAGCCAGAGATTTGTGAAATAAGTACTAAACGCCTCACTAGCTCCAAATTACATCTCTGGAGCTGTAATCTATATGACTATAAAATACATATTTCTATGTTGCTGCAAACCTTGGTAGCCTTACTCCAATTTATTTACTAATTATTATGCAGCTGCATTCCTTAGTTATCTGCATGACTATCAAAGAATTGTTCATCATGGTAAAGAAATCCTGTCGTATTGAAATAAGGCAATAGCTGGCTTTGAAGGTGTTTCAAAATGCTTGATGCTAAATTATTTCTGTAGCCTTAAGTGTATGAGAAACCTTGGCACCAGCTGCCTTTTTTTCAACTATTGTGGTGGCATTTGCAGGTCAGAACTTCCACAGCAATCCTAGTCATGAGTCACATGTTGGACAAATAAGCAAATCCAGATTTCTCATGGAATAAACCACTTTTACTACACTGTTTCCATAATTATACACCTTTGTGGCTGCACATCACCATTATCCTTGCATAAAATGAATCAGTGTTTTATCTCTGCCTGGAATGGTTCTGTTTTCTTCTCTCTGCAATAAGCACCTCATATAAACTCACTGTTAATGCCAGCCAGAAGGTAGTGGTATTTTACAAGCAAACACGTTTGCATACAGATTACTGCAAAAGGAGAAAACTCAAACCAACAACAGAAATTCTATAACAGCAAATACGCAGCCAAATGTTATAAGTGCAAAATTATTTTAATTGAAATGAGATTACCTTAAAACTATGGACTCCTATTAAAAATATGTCCTGCAGCACTGCATCTATACTTCCAGTTTTCTCTTATTGCCCCTGCAAAGTCTCAGAAATATGTTAATTCTGGCAGTGAAGTCCACCTTACGCAGCTTCCTGTAATAGGCTGGTACTGTTGCTGCACTATTCCTGAATTCAGAGCAGAGTTGCCATTAAGGTTGTGCCAGATAACACTGCAGTAGGATGACAGATGTTGCAGGGGGGGTTGGCTAACAGCATTGTCACTGCTGATTCACAAGCCATTAGTTTCATTCAGCCACTTGCTCCACCCATTGCAGGATATACAGTACAGCCTCTGCTACGGAAACCCTCCCACTGGGAGCTGCAGTGTCTGGAAGGGGAGAGGCATAGATACAAGTGCAAGTGACTGTAAAGTCTCTATCTGTTTTTTGCTTAAAAAAAATGAACATGTCATACAATGGTTTTGCACAGAGCAGCCCTGATCCTCCTCTTCTTGCATCCCCTGTCGGTGCTCCTGGCTCCCCCCCCCAAGTGCCCCCATAGCTAGTGTGTGTTCAATCCTGAGCCCTGCTCTGTGTGTCCACCCCCCCCTGCACCCTCCTTCTGGCTGTGATTGACAGCACCTGGAGCCAGTGGCTCCCACTGCTCTATCTGAGCCAATGAGGTAGGAGAGAGCTGTGAGAGTCTCTGCACATCGCTGTATCAAGATCAGGCTCAAGTATGTATTTGTGGGTGCTGCAGGGGGAGCTGCATGCAAAATGTTTTTTACCTTATGGCATTCTAAAAAAACCTTCTGCCTTTACAACCACTTGAAATTTTATTCACTGTGAGTATATAAAGTTTTTTCTTTTACTTTGAGGCTTGTGTATCACTGCATGTTAGTAGACTAACAGCCCATACCCAATAAAACATGCAAAGTCCTAGAAAAACTCTCATAAGGGGTTGTTCTCCTAAAATAAATGTATACTAATGTATTTTACCCTCAGTAGTCTTTCAGTCTGAATTCTGCTAATAGGAGAAGAAATGTGGGTCTCGAAAGTGCAGCTAATTAATTGGTTTATAGTACACATGAATAAGTCACCAATCAACAGTAATAATAACCCAACCTATAAACTTTTTTATATAGTATCACTCTAAAATGTTATGAATAAAAGCAAAATGATCTTGAATCCATAAAGCCTGAATATTTAAGGTATACAATCTAAACAATATACCAAAACAACATATGCTACTACATAAAAATGTGGTGAGTAAGACCCAGAGCAGTCTGTTTCTGTAACGCGGACAAATGTTTCATAGATATTTCACATGTTTTGTGTGATGAGTAAAAATTTCTTCAGAGCTGTCAGATTACAATAAAATCAATTATATAATATGCATGTGGAAAATTCAGCAGATCTGTGCAATAAAACAAGTGATGAATAAAAAATAAAAAATGACTAAAAACTTTAAAATAAGCAAATATGCATGGTACTAGAAATACTGCGTGCATTGTGCTTTTGTGAAGTGATGCCACTGTGCAGCCAGGTGTTCTATACCTATGTCTTTTACTGAGGCTTTTAACCTCCTTTTGTGCTTTTTATTTGTGCTTCCTGACTTATTGTCTAAGTAAAAAAGTTTAAAATTCATTCAAGCATGTTAACATAAAGATACACCATGAACTACACGGTTTATGTTTACTACATGTTTATCTTTTATATGAATTATTACAACCTCAGTTTATCGATTTCTGTAAGCTTCTAACCAGACTGTAGTCTGTGCATTGGTTTAATGTGCATGGCTTGGCAGTAAAACAATGCATAAGTATCATTGGACTGTCTAATAGCTGCAGCTCTGTACTAGTTCCATGGAAAAAAGTAACCATGTGTAGCGTTACCCCCACAGGAGCCGCTGGTGAATGAAATATCTCCCACCCTGCACAGCCAGGCACACACATTTTCCACAGTACACTGTAGACAGGAAACAATTCTTGCTGGTTTGTTTTTACGTATTTTATTAGGGGAATTGAACTTGGATAGGGTTGAGGTTATTATGGGATGCCCACTTGATCAAATGATCAAAGAACTGTTCAGGGACACAAACTATATACAGCCTGTATACAGGGCCGGACTGGCCAACCGGGATACCGGGAAATCCCCCGGTGGGCCGGTGGTCTGGCTACCCCTGCGGCCGCCGGCCGCTGTGAGGGCAGCGGCGCCTGAAAGAAAAATGGCTGCGGGGGCCGGGCCGACGTGCAACTGCGCAGGCGCCAGCGTGCCGCTGTTCCGAGGTTGGCCTGCTCGGGAAAACCCGTACACGCTCGGCAATTTTCGGAAGTGCGGGCGCATGCGCAGTGACACGATGGCGCCGAGCGGCGCCATTTTTAAAGGTAAAGCGGTTGCAGCGCTCAGTGTCTGGCGCCTGGTCGCCTGTGCCTCCTCCTGCCCACCCCCCCCTGCAGCCTCTGATCACCTGTCCCCCCCCTGCAGCCTCTGATCACCTGTCCCCCCCTGCAGCCTCTGATCACCTGTCCCTCCCCTGCAGCCTCTGACCACCTGTCCCCCCCCTGCAGCCTCTGATCACCTGTCCCCCCCTGCAGCCTCTGATCACCTGTCCCCCCCCCTGCAGCCTCTGACCACCTGTCCCCCCCTGCAGCCTCTGACCACCTGTCCCCCCCTGCAACCTCTGACCTCATTGTCCCCCCCAGCCTCTGACCTCCTGTCCCCCCCTGCAAGCCTCTGACCTCCTTCCCCCCCCTGCAGCCTCTGACCTCCTGCCCCCCCTGCAGCCTCTGACCTCCTGTCTCCCCCCTGCAGCCTCTGACCTCCTTCCCCCCCTGCAGTCCCCCCCGCAGCCTCTGACCTCCTGTCCCCCCCGCAGACTCTGACCTCCTGTCCCCCCCCCGCAGACTCTGACCTCCTGTCCCACCCGCAGACTCTGACCTCCTGTCCCCCCCTGCAGCCTCTGACCTCCTGCAGCCTCTGACCCCCTGCCCACCCCTGCAGCCTCTGACCACCTGTCCCCCCCTGCAGCCTCTGACCTCCTGCCCCCCCCTGCAGCCTCTGAACACCTGTCCCCCCCTGCAGCCTCTGACCACCTGTCCCCCCCTGCAGCCTCTGACTTCCTGTCCCCCCCTGCAGCCTCTGACCTCCTGCCCCCCCTGCAGCCTCTGACCTCCTGCCCCCCCCTGCAGCCTCTGACCTCCTGCCCCCCCCTTCAGCCTCTGACCTCCTGCCCCCCCTGCAGCCTCTGACCTCCTGCCCCCCCCTGCAGCCTCTGACCACCTGTCCCCCTCTGCAGCCTCTGACCTCTTCTCGTCCCCTCCTCAGCCTCTGACCTCTTCTCGTCCCCTCCTCAGCCTCTGACCTCTTCTCATCCCCTCCTCAGCCTCTGACCTCTCCTGTGGTCCCCTCCTCAGCCTCTGACCTCCCCTGCATCATCCGCAGTCTCTGGCCTCCTGTCCCCCCTGCAGCCTCTGACCTCCTGTCCCCCCTGCAGCCTCTGACCTCCTGTCCCCCCTGCAGCCTCTGACCTCCTGTCCCCCCTGCAGCCTCTGACCACCTGTCCCCCCTGCAGCCTCTGACCACCTGTCCCCCCTGCAGCCTCTGACCACCTGTCCCCCCTGCAGCCTCTGACCACCTGTCCCCCCTGCAGCCTCTGACCACCTGTCCCCCCCTGCAGCCTCTGACCACCTGTCCCCCCCTGCAGCCTCTGACTTCCTGTCCCCCCCTGCAGCCTCTGACCTCCTGCCCCCCCTGCAGCCTCTGACCTCCTGCCCCCCCCTGCAGCCTCTGACCTCCTGCCCCCCCCTTCAGCCTCTGACCTCCTGCCCCCCCTGCAGCCTCTGACCTCCTGCCCCCCCCTGCAGCCTCTGACCACCTGTCCCCCTCTGCAGCCTCTGACCTCTTCTCGTCCCCTCCTCAGCCTCTGACCTCTTCTCATCCCCTCCTCAGCCTCTGACCTCTTCTCATCCCCTCCTCAGCCTCTGACCTCTCCTGTGGTCCCCTCCTCAGCCTCTGACCTCCCCTGCATCATCCGCAGTCTCTGGCCTCCTGTCCCCCCTGCAGCCTCTGACCTCCTGTCCCCCCTGCAGCCTCTGACCTCCTGTCCCCCCTGCAGCCTCTGACCACCTGTCCCCCCTGCAGCCTCTGACCACCTGTCCCCCCTGCAGCCTCTGACCACCTGTCCCCCCTGCAGCCTCTGACCACCTGTCCCCCCTGCAGCCTCTGACCTCCTGTTCGCACCCCCCTGCAGCCTCTGACCTCCTGTCATCCCCTCCTCAGCCTCTGACCTCTAATCGTCCCCTCCTCAGCCTCTGACCTCCTGTCATCCCCTCCTCAGCCTCTGACCTCCTGTCGTCCCCTCCTCAGCCTCTGACCTCCTGTCGTCCCCTCCTCAGCCTCTGACCTCCTGTCGTCCCCTCCTCAGCCTCTGACCTCCTGTCATCCCCTCCTCAGCCTCTGACCTCCTGTCGTCCCCTCCTCAGCCTCTGACCTCCTGTCGTCCCCTCCTCAGCCTCTGACCTCCAATGCATCATCCGCAGCCTCTGACCTCCCATGCACCATCCGCAGCCTCTGACCTCTCCTGCACCATCCGCAGCCTCTGACCTCTCCTGCACCATGTGCAGCCTCTGACCTCTCCTGCACCATGCGCAGCCTCTGACCTCTCCTGCACCATGCGCAGCCTCTGACCTCTCCTGCACCATGCGCAGCCTCTGACCTCTCCTGTACCATGCGCAGCCTCTGACCTCTCCTGTACCATGCGCAGCCTCTGACCTCTCCTGTACCATGCGCAGCCTCTGACCTCTCCTGTACCATGCGCAGCCTCTGACCTCTCCTGTACCATGCGCAGCCTCTGACCTCTCCTGTACCATGCGCAGCCTCTGACCTCTCCTGTACCATGCGCAGCCTCTGACCTCTCCTGTACCATGCGCAGCATCTGACCTCTCCTGTACCATGCGCAGCCTCTGACCTCTCCTGTACCATGCGCAGCCTCTGACCTCTCCTGTACCATGCGCAGCCTCTGACCTCTCCTGTACCATGCGCAGCCTCTGACCTCTCCTGTACCATGCGCAGCCTCTGACCTCTCCTGTACCATGCGCAGCCTCTGACCTCTCCTGTACCATGCGCAGCCTCTGACCTCTCCTGTACCATGCGCAGCCTCTGACCTCTCCTGCACCATCCGCAGCCTCTGACCATCTCCTGTCTTATATCACGTCTGCAGTCTGGAGCGGAGTCAACAGTGGGAGTGCCTCAGGGATGGGGGTCATGGGAGAAGTCAGACATGTATAGACTATGGAGAGGAAACTATGGGATAAAACCAGAGCCACCGAGCTGGAGCCGACTGACTGAGCCCTGTACGGTGCACCTGAGAGGAGGTCAGTGACAGCGCCGCCAGGCCTATGTGAGAGGGGGGGGTCAATACAATATTGTAAGGGGGCACTGATATATAGGTTTTCCATTATATAAGTAAACCCCCGTACCTTAGTGTTTTCTTTCTGCAGAAAGTGGTCTCTGGTCACCAGAGTCCTCCCCACATTCCCAGAGTTCCCCTTTACATCATAGTCTGCAGGATTCCACCTTACAGTGCAAGGGTGAACTCTGATCTAAAGGGCAATTCTGCAGACCCTGATGTAAGTGAGAACTCTGATGTAAAGGGCAATGCTGCAGACCCTGATGTAAGTGAGAACTCTGATGTAAAGGGGAAAGCAATGGACTCTGATATAAGTGGGGTCTCTGGTCACCAGTGCCCCCCTTTTATATCAGAGTTCCTGCTTAGATCATGATCTGCAATGTTCCCCTTTATGTCAGCGTTTCCTCGCACTGTAAAGGGGAATCCTCCTGATGTATGGGGGGAACTCTGTGCTGGGTTATATTAATCTGACCTTCATGTAAGAGGATAAATATGGTGTTTGACTTTTGTTTAACTTAACACATTGCTAATAGCAGTTTATAGCTTAAATATTGATATTTGCACTGAAACCTGCCATTTACGGCACCTTTTTTTTGCAGTATCAGTAAAAAATGTGCCAGTAAATGCCATGATTTTTGCCAGTAAAAAAATAAAAAATTGCTGCTGTTTGTAAATTCCATGTCTCTCTTATATAATACACTCTTCAAATGTGCTTTAAAATGCATGGTTTTCCCTTTTGTGAACAAAAAAATAACGACGTTATGCAGTTCGGCTGGTATAAAAATGCTATGGGGCTGGTATGAAATTATTTCCAGGGCTGGTTTTTATTCCCAGTCCGGCCCTGCCTGTATATACACATCTCCTTCTACATCCAGCACAATCTTGCTTGTAGAACAGCAACTCCCAGGACCGGCTGGCACTGTGTCATGTGCCAGGTGTGAACAGAACAGCGTGGTTAGCTACAGAGGAACACCAAACACATGTAAGTAAAAATATAAATGATATAAGTAAAACCACCTCCAATTTGACACAGTGCAATAACCAACCAACAGAGACCCACAAATAACAACAGACAGATAAGTACAATAAATGGGAAATACCAGGATCATAAACAATAGCCAGGCCAGGGTCATACACAGCAGATCAGCAGATGGACAGGGGATGTTCCAGAAACATAAACATAAGCCAGGCCAAGGTCATACACAGGGAGATCAGCAGATGGGGTAAGGAACACAGGAAAGGGAGAGGATGGATGGATCAGACTGCAGGCAGGGATGCAAGGTAACAGGTAAAACAGGATAGGGATCAGGACAGGGAGACAGGATCAAATACACGAGTCACAGGTTCAGGGCACAGGAACAGGTTCAGAATCAGGATCCGATCACAAGGGCGCAAGGACGAAACCAAGGCAAACATGTGAGTGCTTGCCTGCTATTTATAGGCCTGTGATTGGCCTCAAGTGACACCTGATTGTAGGAGGTACTGTCTGCTCCACACTGCCAGGATCCATCCGCTGGTGGACGCCAGTACTGCGGCCCAAAGATGACATAACATCAGCAGGGAAAAGCTCTCCTGACAGATCCAAACTGCCAGGAGACACCTGCTGATGGACCTCAGTACTGCACGCCAAATGACAGATATTACCAGCAGATGGAACATTTCCTGACACACTCTAAGGATGGTCTGACAAGAGTGCAATCAGAACATAGCAACTGCCCTTTATAGGCAGGGACAGCAGGTCCCTTTGGTAGTGTAGCAAAAAGAAGTCCCAGTGCTCAGCTATCCTACCTCTGTGGCTACTGATCCCAGTACCACCTGTTCAGGCACTGCCAGCCCGTTTGGCTGCAGCTGCCCCTTGTTGGAAAGAACAACAGCATGGTTGCTAATAAACTGACAATACTGTATGCATTATACCTATATATCCAGCAGGTGGCACTGCAGTATTAAAGCACATATTCTATGGTAATGTAATGAGAGAAAGTATTTGTCTTTTCTTCACTGTGTTCTTGTTTGTTTCTGTTTCCTGTTTCTCATGCTGTAAGACATACATTGCTAATCATCCATGAAAGTAAAGCTTTCCTCTGCATACAACACGCTTCCAGCACATGATTTCAGTACTCACCTAACAGGTTATGGGTCCTAGGCACCCAGGCATAGGAGAGGATACTGCAAGCCCAGGCACTGGAAATAATTCTACAGTGAATCAGTGAGTACTGTAAACAAACTACTGAAAGATGGCGAGTGGTTCAGATGGGAAGTTTGCAATTGCTAAGCTGAACAATGCCAATTACCAGCTGTGGAAGTTTAAAGTAGAAATTATTCTAAGCATGGATGACTTGTGACAAGTGCTGAATACAGACAGATCTACAGATGGAGAGACGGGAATACTGGGATAGAAAAGACAGACAGGCAAAAGTGACTATAGGCTTACTAGTGGAAGATGACTAGTTTATCCACATAAGAACAGAGAAAACGGCCAAAGGTATGTGGACTTTATTACAAAAACTGTATGAGCGTTCAAGAATCAACAGTAAGCTGTTTCTACTAAGAAAGTTGTATAAGATGAGACTAGAAGAAGGCCAGCAAATGTGTGTAAACGTGAAATCTATGCTTGAGATCATAGAGCAGCTGCACACCATCAGAGAGGATATTAAAGATAACCATATTGTTGCCCTTCCAGAGACATACACTGGTCTTTTTAATGCTTTAGAAACCAGACCCGAGCAGCAACTAACACTAGATTATGTCAAAGGGAAATTAATTGATAAATATGACAGAAGGAAAGAAAATATGCTCCATGATGACGGAGCTCTTAAAATGTATAAAGGCATAAAGCACAACAAAGAAATCAGAGCCTGTTTTCGCTGTAAAATGACCAGTTACTTAAAAAAGGACTGTTCTTTCTGGAAAGCCGAGCAGTAAAAGCTAAAGCTATCCACAAAATAAAGAGTCAAGGCAGCCACAAAGGAAACTGCAGACTAATCATGGAGTGGCACCTTTAAAGTGACACAGAGCTGCAAGCCACGCGGCTGGTGCATAGACTCAGGTGCGACAAGCCACATGACTAGCGATGAGACCTTCTTCACAAACATTGATTACAGTGCAAAAGACAAAGTTTTCCTAGCAAACGGTAAAAGCATCATTTAAGTAGGTAAAGGCCAGGGCTTCCTGAACTGCATTATACCACAAGGAGGTAAGCACAGTATCCTTGAAAAGAAAGTACTGTATGTTCCAGAACTAGAGGGAAGGCTTCTATCAGTGAAAAGTCTTGCAAACAACAGTCTGACAGTTAAGTTCCACGGTGATGAATGCACAATTCAAAATAATAAGCAATTCTTTGCAAAAGGAAAACTGGATGATCAATAATACAGGCTCATCACCACAGACCAGCAAGCCAATGTAGTCTCTAATGACCTACACAACAAATTTATTCATTTATGGCACAGGCGGCTGGGGCACAGAAGTCCAGAAGCTATACAGGACATTATAAAGAGAGACTTATCAGAAGATTTGATAATAATGCCTTGCAAAGCTCTCATGAAATGCAAGTGCTGTATTGAAGCAAATGCCACATGTGCTCCCCTTCCACAGGCATCTCAAAGAAAAACCACCTACCCCCCGCAGCTCATACACAGTGATGTATGCAGTCCAATGAAAACTCCTACGTCAGGTGGTAACAGATATCTACTGATTTGACATTTGATGATTATTCCAGGTACAGGCGGCTGGGGCACAGAAGTCCAGAAGCTATACAGGACATTATAAAGAGAGACTTATCAGAAGATTTGATAATAATGCCTTGCAAAGCTCTCATGAAATGCAAGTGCTGTATTGAAGCAAATGCCACATGTGCTCCCCTTCCACAGGCATCTCAAAGAAAAACCACCTACCCCCCGCAGCTCATACACAGTGATGTATGCAGTCTAATGAAAACTCCTACGTCAGGTGGTAACAGATATCTACTGATTTGACATTTGATGATTATTCCAGGTACACAATTACTTATCTGATGAAACACAAGAATGTAACAGCAGAGAAACTTCAGGAGTGCGTCGCCATGCCTAGCAACAAATTCTAACGGAAACCAGGAATAATACGCACAGACAATGGGGAAGAATACCTAAGCAAAGAAGTGGCCTCATACCCGAAGAGACAAAGAATAGTACACCAGACAACCGCACCATACACTCCTGAACAAAGCGGTGTAGCAGAAAGGAAAAATTGCACTCTCATAGAAATGGCCAGATGCATGTTATCGGATTCCAACTTACTTCACAAGTACTGAGGAGAAGCAGTCATGACTGCAACCTACCTACAGAACAGACTACCCTCAAGAGCCATTAAAGGTACTCCATTCGAAATGTGGCATCGATCAAAACCTGCCCCTTGTTGGAAAGAACAACAGCATGGTTGCTAATAAACTGACAATACTGTATGCATTATACCTATCTATCCAGCAGGTGGCACTGCAGTATTATAGTACATATTCTATGGTAATGTAATGAGAGAAAGTGTTTGTCTTTTCCTCACTGTGTTCTTGTATGTTCCTGTTTCTCATGCTGTATGACATGCATTGCTAATCCTCCACAAAAATAAAGCTATCCTCCTGCACACAACAAGCTTCCAGCGCATGATTTCAATACTCAGCTAACACCCCTTTCACTAGCCCACCTGGCTAAGACTTCACAGTCCTCCCAGACTGACTCTACATCCATTCAAGATTGCTTTCACCCAGTCCTCTAAGGTATGCCTCTCAGTCCCCTGACTGTATGCTCAATAGCCCTCCTGGCTGTGTTCCTTCCTGGAGTTTTTCCCGGCAGTGTTCTCCTGCTGTCCTTGGCCTTGCTCCCATGCCTCCTGGTCAGAACACCTCTGTGTGTGTTATGAAGAGGGTCCCTTCCACACCCGAGGACAGGGCCAAGGTCACCTCCCCCCAGACTAGGGGGCACCTCAAAGGACACCAACAGCCTAACACTCCATCTTCCACCTGAACTCCACTGCCCCAGCTGGGCTGACCCTGGGTATTTAAGGGGGCCTGCCCCCTGCCAACCCATCTGTTGGAGATTGGTCAGGGGCCTCATGAATAGACCAGGCAGCACTACCTTACTTTCCTTCTCATTCTTCTGGAAGTTTCTACTAAGTTCGAGAAGTAAGGGGGAGGTCTCAGTGATGCTGCCTGCGAGTCACCCAGCTCTCCTTTTATCTCTGTCCAACCCAGGAAAAAACACAGCCATTTTTAAGTGACTACAGTGCATGATTGATGCAGCCAGAGATGTTTTAAGAAATGAATGGGCCCAGTGCAAATATTTAATTGATAGGTCCCTTGTTTTGTTTAAATAAGCACCAAAAGTGTCAGCAGTCCTGGATGCTGAGGATTTAGCATTCTACCCCTTGCACGAGTCCTGCTGTTTGTTACTGCAATTAGCTAAGCTTACCTCTCAAACTCCACTTGCGTAGTGATGTAAATAGAATTTAAGTAGAAGAATTTCGTGGATTTGGCTGTTGACCCTCCCAATCCGATGGGCTCAGGTCAGCTGCCTAGTTTCTAGAAAGATTAAAGAGGACCTTGACACAGGTAGATGGTTGATCTTATCATTCTTTACATGCCATAGTATTTGTCTTGACAGCACTATACAATGTTCTCCAGTGTATCTTTATTCAGTATTATTTCAGTCATAATCATATGTGTGCGCAGCCTATTGCATTAGGTTGTGCACCCCAAAGCTCAAACTGTGTGTGTGTGTGTGTGTGTGTGTGTGTATATGTGTATATATATATATATATATATATATATATATATATAGATAGATATATATCTATGTATATGTATATCTATATATCTATCTATATATATATATATATATATATATATATATATATATATAAAATTTTACAAACATACACGCGCACACACTCTTAAACAGCCCATAGATGATACAATTTTTTTTCTTCCAGCATAGGTAGAAGGAGAGAAAAGCACTTAATTCCAGGGGCCAATGCACGGTGCAAAGCAGAATGGAAGCAGAGGCTAGGAGCTCCGTGAGCGACAGAGACTGTCAGCACTTCCCCGGGGCTACACAGCCACATTTTCTCCTCCATTTGACCCCTCACACACGGCGAAACACCTAACACATGACGGGACCCAAAAACCGCCACAATAAATCGGCTCAAAAATAGGATTTTTATAACAGCTTACCTGTAAAATCCTTTCTTGGAGTACATCACGGGACACAGAGCCACAGTAATTACTGTATGGGTTAGATAGGCACCTTTAGGTGATGGACACTGGCACAATCTAGACAGGAAGTTTAGCTTCATATATAACCCCTCCCCTTACTGGGAGTACCTCAGTTTTGTAGCAAAGCAATACACGTGTAATGAGAAAGAGGGGATTAAGTCGTGTTACCCCCTGTATAAAGCTTCGGACCAAAAAATGCGAAGCAGGTGGTTGTTGAAACAAAATTGATAAGACCGAGACCTGGCCTTTGATGGTACTCAAGGCCAGCTTCATCTCTAACCCCATTTGCAGAAAGGCAAGGATTCTACCTATGACATACTTTCTGGGATGCCAACCCCTGGATTCACACCATTAAACATATGCCTTCCAGACTCTATAATAAATGACTCTGGAAGCTGGCTTCCTTGCATTAATCAAGGTAGATATCACTGAGCCTGAAAGCACACGATTCTTCAGAATGTTGGTTTCAAGAGCCAAACCGTTAAATTTAGCATTTGTAAGGTAGGATGGAACACTGCGATAACAGATTTGGACGTGGTGGTAGGGTCCATGGGGCCCCTACCGCCATTTTTATGATCTCTGCATTACAAGATCTTCTGGGCCACGATGGGGCCACAAGAACTACCAACTTCAGGGCTTCATGCAATACCCCGGATATCCAATTGGAAGGCATCTCTATTCAACTACACCCGAATATTTTGCCCACCACCCTAGATAAATGCAAAAAGATGAAACAAATCACCTCTATCCTTCAATCTGCTAGGATCCGGTGTAGATGGGGGTTTCTGTTCAAACTGCAGGTCCCCCATAATAGCACGACATACATGGTCACCACAGTCCCAGAGGATAAAGAGATTTTGGTGAAGCTGGGCCTCCTTGACGCAGCTGCACTCCTAGGATGCCTTCTACTCCATGTCCATCTTCCATTGGGGCAACTCCTTCTCCAAGACGGAATCGCCGGAGTCAACGTTAACACCCCCCTTTTTATGTTATCTTTTATTCAAGGTTGTGAAGGACCAAACATCACCGACATGTTCACTGGCTACTTGATACTCTCTGAGCAATGCCGAAGTCTGTTCGTGCCCATTTGACTGTCCCCCTACTCTAATTTAGTTGATTAGAAGATCCTGGTCCCGTGGATCCTCCCCAGGTACTTGGAAAAACTTTTTGGTTCTTAAACTCCCTTTTTTTTTTTGAGTTCCACTTCATTAGAGTAATGGACCTTTTGGTTCGAGTTAAAAATGTTCTCTTGGTCATGGTGAGCGCTTTTCCCCTTGTTATCGCCACTTTTTGGCATGTTTTTCTGGTTCAGGGTTTTCAAATTATTTTTTTTTCCTTTTCTTGACTTTTTTGCTCTGTGTTATAATTGTATTGCATATTTAGCCGTCAATCCTCCTGAGTTCACTAGATGGCGCTGGTTTTCAGCTCAGCACTTGCTCACCCAATTTGCTTGTTCCCATATGTATCATAAGAAATTGTGTGAGCGAGCTTCTCGTCCTGGATTCCTTCTTATCCCCTTGATGCCCTTATGTACTGTAATTCTAGATGGGTCGTAAGGTGATCTCCCACAATCTTAAGGGTTTTAACTCCCCACAAAAGCGGAAGAAAGCGTTGAGATCCTACAAAACACTAGGAGCTGACATACTCCTGCTACAGGAGATGCATTTCTCCACCCATAATCACCCATCCTTTCTAGACAAATCCTTTAAACATTGTTACTTTACTACTTATGAATCCAGGTCGAGAGGGGCGGCTATATTGATCAGGAATTCGGTCATGTTTGATGTGCAACACACTTATAAGGGTCCTGACAGCAGATTTGTAATTGTTAAAGGATCATGTCAAGGTAAAATGGTCACCCTTGCCTCAGTGTATGCCCCGAATGGGTCCTAGGCCTCCTTTTTTAGAATGTTTTTTTCAAGTGTTAGATACCACTCACCCCACCTTATGATAGGGGGTGACTTTAACTTAGTGGACCATTCAAGGCTGCATAGAAGTCACATAGGATCCTCCAATAATGCTTTCCCAAAATCTCTCCAATACTCCCTTAGGTCACATCAACTGATAAACCCCTGGAGGGCATACAATGTGGGTATTCGAGGATATACATTTTATTCCCACCCCCATGATAGTTACTCCCGACTTGACTACATTTTTTGCTCACCTATCCTAGTAGCGAATTCCACTTCAGCAGACATACATGTATGCCCCTGGTCCGACCACCACATAGTATCCTGTAACATTTCCTACATAGGACTCTCCAATGCCACTAGGGCCTGGTGCCCTAATGACTCCTTACTCACCTATCCTAGCATAGTTAGTCAATTATCTGATCGCCTAAATGACCACTTTCGCCACAACGACATTGAGGGGATCTTCCCCATAACTCTATGGGCACCACATAAAGCTGTGTTAAGGGGTCATCTCATAGAAATTGCCACGTCCAGGAAACGCCAAAAAAGTAAAGATATTTGCACGCTTATTTATGACCTTGAACAACTTCACCATGGACATGGACAGTCCCCTTCCCAGGAATTGCTGAAACAAATCAATAGCAAGAGGAACGCCCTGGACACTTTGCTCTCAGAGCAAACTGAAAAATCTCTTTGGTCCAAAGCCCGCTTTCTCTTGCATAGCAATTCAGCCTTGGCTATGTTTGCAAGAAAGTTGAAACTATCTACACAACCAACACATTCTTATAAATTACGCAATAACGGGAACCTCACAACCCACCCCAATGATATCCTAACAATATTCTGCTCCTACTACCAAACACTTCTATAAGACCCTTCATCCCCTCCTCTCAGAACTGGCTAGATGCTCTCTCGCTACCCAAGCTCACCGAGGAGCAGTTACAGCTTCTCATTAACCCTTGCAAGGAGGAAGAAATAGCCTCTATCATCTCTTCTTTAAAATCCTCCAAAACCCCAGGCCCGGATGGTTACACAGGACCATATTATAAAAAATTTGCCAGAATACTAGTCCCTATCCCTAAGATGGCCAAACTATATAACCTTATACTGAGAGGGCAATCATTTCCGGATGACCTGTTGTTGGTGAATATGCCTTTAATCCCAAAGCCAGGCAAGGATCACACCCTTCGCCATAACCTTCGTCCTATCTCTGTCATTAACGATGACTTAAAGATTTTTGGCCGTATTTTAGCAGACTGCCTGGCGTCGGTTATCACCTCTCTGATCTCCCCAGATCAGACAGGCTTTATTCCAACTAGGCAAATTATGGATAATAATAATACAAAAAGATGCGGAGCTAATAATAATTAAAACCAGTGAAATAAATTGATAATCAAGGATAATGGTGCAAGTTAAATAATATCATACTCCAATGTCCCAAGATTACAGACAAGTAAGATGAACGGATAGAATCCAAAAAACAAAAGAAAAGTCCGTGATAAATCAAAGAAGAGTGCCAGAAAGGGCCACAACAGAGATGAGGATGCAGTGGAGAGAATCTTCTGTGGTTCCTCACACCCGAGGTGGAATATCAAATATGCTTACCAGATCCCATTGACCGCCATTACAGCGGTCAAAAACAGCACAGGGAAATTTTTGGGGCTCCCCACAACCTCAGCTCAATGGTACCGATGGGCGACAGATGGTATCTCAGGATTCAAAGAGAGAAAGGACAAACCATCGCATAATATAGTCTGCACAATCGTTTTATTAAAAGGAATTGCACTTACAAAGCCTCGTTGTAATAAACAGCATATCGCGTACAACTAACAGTCAGCGCCTCCGTCTGCTGCCTCCGCCTTCCTAGTTCGTGTACAGCCCTACACAGAATACGGACGTGGTGACTTTGTAGGCTCCTCCCTACGCGTTTCGTCACTAGCGGACGTCGTCTGGGGATTGGCCTATATTATGCGATGGTTTGTCCTTTCTCTCTTTGAATCCTGAGATACCATCTGTCGCCCATCGGTACCATTGAGCTGAGGTTGTGGGGAGCCCCAAAAATTTCCCTGTGCTGTTTTTGACCGCTGTAATGGCGGTCAATGGGATCTGGTAAGCATATTTGATATTCCACCTCGGGTGTGAGGAACCACAGAAGATTCTCTCCACTGCATCCTCATCTCTGTTGTGGCCCTTTCTGGCACTCTTCTTTGATTTATCACGGACTTTTCTTTTTTTGTTTTTTGGATTCTATCCGTTCATCTTACTTGTCTGTAATCTTGGGACATTGGAGTATGATATTATTTAACTTGCACCATTATCCTTGATTATCAATTTATTTCACTGGTTTTAATTATTATTAGCGCCGCTTTTTTTTTGTATTATTATTTATGGTGGGATTTGGAGACTAGATCTCGGAGCAGGCTGTTTAGTTTTCACTACACTGTATTTTCTGTTTCACCTTAAGCGCAGCTTTTACTATTGTTTTTGCCAAATTATGGATAATGTAAACCTAGCAGCAAACATCATACAGGACGCTGACACTCACTCCAGTAAAGTCCCACTGCTCAGCGTAGATATAAATAAAGCCTTTGACAGTGTTCTCTGGCCCCATTTAGACTCTATCTTATGCAAATTTGGCATTAATGGGGCATTCATAAATGGGTTTAAGGCATTATATCATCACCCCTGGACCCACATTAAACTCCCAGGGTGCAACACTGAATACTTTCCACTGGGTCGGGGTACTAGATAGGGGTATCCCCTCTCCCCCCTTCTATTCGCTTTGGCGATTGAACCGTTAGCCCGCTCCTTTTCCTCCAACCCAAATATTAAAGGATACGCTAAAAATTGTCAAGAATTTAAATTGAGCTTATACGTGGACGATGTCCTCTTCTTTATTATGGACCCCCTGATTCCCCTCCCCAACCTTCTTACTACCTTAAACACCTTTCACCCCCTTACAGGACTAGGAGTGAATCAATCGAAATGTATAGCTTTACCTATCAACCTCCCTCAGCCCTTGCTGAATACTCTCAAAACTAAATTTGAATTCACTTGGAGCTCAGTCACCCTTCAACACTTGGGGATCCGACTAGCCCCCTCCCTCAAACTGATATACATGCCTAATTACTAGGGATGAGCCGAACACCCCCCGGTTCAGTTCGCACCAGAACCCGCGAACGGACCGCAAGTTCGCACGAACGTTAGAACCCCATTGACGTCTATGGGACTCGAACGTTCGAAATCAAAAGTGCTCATTTTAAAGGCTAATTTGCATGGTATTGTCCTAAAAAGGGTGTGGGGACCCGGGTCCTACCCCAGGGGACATGTATCAATGCAAAAAAAACTTTTAAAAACGGCCGTTTTTTCGGGAGCAGTGATTTTAATGATGCTTAAAGTAAAAAAAAAAAAGTGAAATATTCCTTTAAATATCGTACCTGGGGGGTGTCTATAGTATGCCTGTAAAGTGACGCATGTTTCCCATGTTTAGAACAGTTCCTGCACCAAATGTCATTTTTAAAGGAAAAAATCTCATTTAAAACTGCTTGCGGGTTTAATGTCATGTCGGGTCATGGCAATATGGATGAAAATCAGTGAGACAAACGGCATGGGTACCCCCCAGTCCATTACCAGGCCCTTTGGGTCTTGTATGGATATTAAGGGGAACCCCGCACCCAAATTAAAATAAGGAAAGGTCCCTATATACTCTGAACAGCAGTATACAGGCGGTGCAAACAAGACAGGGACTGTAGGTTTGTTGTTAAGTAGAATCTGTTTGTAATTTTGAACATTTTTAACGTGTTTAGCTCCAGCCAAAAAATCTTTTCTAAGCTTTTTGGAAAACATAGGGAAGGGTTATCACCCCTGTGACATTTGTTTTGCTTCTTTCCTCCTCTTCAGAAGATTTCACCTCACTTTTTTGTCCCAATGAAAAATGTTTTTTGAAAATTTGGGTTTTTTTGTGGAACAAGGATTGGAAAGCATCAGTGGAAAGGAGAAATTGTTTTCCCATATTAACTCTTACAGGAGAGAATTTCCCTTCCTAGGGGTAGATTTCATCTCACTTCCTGTTGTCTCCTTCCGTTTGCAAGTAGGAGTCGTTTGTAAGTTAGATGTTTGAAAGTAGGGTCCTGCCCTATATACTCAGCAGAAATTTGGGCCTTAGGTGTTGCTGTGGCCAAAACACTGTAAGCCCTCACAGGGCCCTGCTGTGAAATATTAGATCAAGAATTGTAATTACATGCCCCTGTTGAACAGGAGCTGAAAAATTAGGCCTTAGGCACTGGTGCTGGTGCCACAACACTGCAACCCCTCACAGACACTCTAGTTGGAACGCAGGAACGAGCCCTGCTGCAAAGTATTGCATCAAAAATTGTAATTACACGCCCCTGTTAGACAGGGGCAGAAAAATTGGGCCTTAGGCACTGGTGCTGGTGCCACAACACTGCAACCCCTCACAGACACTCTAGTTGGAACGCAGGAACGAGCCCTGCTGCAAAGAATTGCATCAAAAATTGTAATTACACACCCCTGTTAGACAGGGGCAGAAAAATTGGGTCTTAGGCACTGGTGCTGGTGCCACAACACTGCAACCCCTCACAGACACTCTAGTTGGAACGCAGGAACGAGCCCTGCTGCAAAGTATTGCATCAAAAATTGTAATTACACGCCCCTGTTAGACAGGGGCAGAAAAATTGGGCCTTAGGCACTGGTGCTGGTGCCACAACACTGCAACCCCTCACAGACACTCTAGTTGGAACGCAGGAACGAGCCCTGCTGCAAAGTATTGCATCAAAAATTGTAATTACACGCCCATGTTAGACAGGGGCAGAAAAATTGGGCCTTAGGCACTGGTGCTGGTGCCACAACACTGCAACCCCTCACAGACACTCTAGTTGGAATGCAGGAACGAGCCCTGCTGCAAAGTATTACATCAAAAATTGTAATTACACGCCCCTGTTAAACAGGGGCTGAAAAATTGTGCCTTAGGCACTGGTGGTGGCGCCCAGAACCAAAAATGTTCTTACAAGCTATCAGCGTGATGATTGAGGAGGAAGAGGATAATTACTCAGGGATAGTCACTCAGCATCAGCATAGGCAGTCTTTGAAGGGATCTGAAAAAAATTATTCAGTTACATCAGCATCAGGTGCTTGGTAGCTGGTGGTGATCCAAGACTGATTCATTTTTTTGAAGGTCAGCCGATCGACCGAGTCAGTGGACAGACGCACCCTGTGATTGGTTACCACGCCTCCAGCAGCACTGAATGTGCGTTCCGAAAGAACGCTGGATGCAGGACAGGCCAGTAGCTCAATTGCATACTGTGCAAGCTCTGGCCAGTGATCCATCCTCAAGACCCAGTAACCCAGAGGATTTTCGGTGGGAAAGGTGTCCAAGTCTGATCTTGCCCCTAGGTATTCCTGCACCATGTAAAACAGACGCTGGCGATGGTTGCTGGAACCGATCATACCTTGGGGCTGCGGACCAAAAAATTGTCTGAACGCATCGGTCAGACGGCCACCTTCTCCACCGCTCCTTCTTTGACTGACCGAAGCCTCAGCAACACGTTGTCCAGAAACAGGAGTTTGTAACCTCCCAGTCTCTGGGAACGCGTTGCACAGACCTTTCTGCAAGGCCTCCCGAAGATGTTTCATCCTCTGCTCCCTCTGCGATGGCAAGATAAGGTCCGCAACCTTACCCTTGTAACGTGGATCAAGGAGGGTTGCCAGCCAGTATTGGTCCTTCTCCTTGATACCACGAATACGAGGATCCTTACGCAGGCTTTGCAGGATCAGGGAGGCCATGCAGCGTAGGTTTGCTGAGGCATTCGGTCCGGAGTCCTCTGGGTCACTAAGGACAACAACGTCCGCAGCCACCTCCTCCCAGCCACGTACAAGCCCATGTGTTCCTTGGGACTGATCCCTTCAAGACTGCTGATGCTGAGTGCCAGGCTCCACCTCCATACTGACACAATCTTCCTCCTCCTCCTCCTCCTCCTCCTCCTCGTCCTCTTCCTGTGTGATCGGCGGGCACGCAGGAACACTGTCTGGATAAAGGGGGCCTTGAGAGCTAAGGAAGTCCTCCTCTTCCTGCCTCTGTTCTGCCTCAAGTGCCCTGTCCATTATTCCACGCAGCGTGTGCTCCAACAGGTGGACAAGGGGGACAGTGTCACTGATGCATGCACTGTCAGTGCTCACCATCCTCGTGGCCTCCTCGAATGGTGACAGGACAGTGCATGCATCCCTGATCATGGCCCACTGGCGTGGGGAAAAAAAACCAAGGTCCCCTGACCCTGTCCTGGTGCCATAGTCGCACAGGTACTCATTGATGGCCCTCTGCTGCGTGTGCAGCCGCTGCAGCATGGCCAATGTCGAGTTCCACCTGGTGGGCATGTCACAGATTAGGCGGTTCTTGGGCAGGTTAAACTCCTTTTGGAGGTCCGTCAGCCGAGCACTGGCATTATATGACCGGCGGAAATGCACACAGACTTTCCTGGCCTGCCTCAGGACATCCTGTAAGCCCGGGTACCTGCCCAAGAACCGCTGCACCACCAAGTTAAGGACGTGAGCCAAACAGGGCACATGGGTCAGTTGTCCCTGTCGGAGGGCAGAGAGGAGGTTGGTGCCATTGTCGCAAACCACCATTCCTGCCTTAAGTTGGCGTGGCGTCAACCACCTCTGAACCTGCCCCTGCAGAGCTGACAGAACCTCTGCCCCAGTGTGGCTCCTGTCCCCCAAGCACACCAGCTCAAGCACCGCATGGCATCTTTTGGCCTGCGTACTTGCGTAGCCCCTTGAACGCCTACGGAGCACCGCTGGTTCCGAGGAAGAGGCCATGGAGGAAGAAGAAGAGGAGGGGGTGGAGGAGAGAGGTGTGTCACAATCAGCATTTTGGAGGCGTGGTGGCGGAACAACCTCCAACACTACTGCACCTTGTCCTGCATCCTTCCCAGCTGCCAGCAGAGTCACCCAATGCGCCGTGAAACTTAAGTAACGTCCCTGTCCATGCCTGCTGGACCATGAGTCAGCGGTAATATGCACCTTACCGCTGACCGCCCTGTCCAGCGAGGCATGGACATTGCCTTCCACATGCCGGTAGAGAGCCGGAATCGCCTTCCGTGAGAAAAAGTGGCGTTTGGGTACCTGCCACTGAGGAACCGCACATTCCACAAACTCACGGAAGGGGGCAGAGTCTACCAACTGAAAAGGCAGCAGTTGAAGTGCTAGCAATTTTGCCAAGCTAGCATTCAACCGCTGGGCATGTGGATGGCTGGGAGCAAACTTCTTTCGGCGGTGCAGCAGCTGGGGCAGGGAAATTTGCCTGGTACAATCTGACGTCGGTGTACCAAAAGCAGATTGCCCACAAGTACTTGGCTGTGACACACCTAATTCTACACCTTCATTCCTCTCACTGCAGGTCTCAGAGAGGACTGAAGGTCTAGTGGGGTTGGAAATCTCAGCTGATGAGGAGCAAGGAGAGATCCTCTTTGTTCTTTGGTGTGGGTCTTTTAGATATGCTTGCCAACGAACTGCATGGCAGGTCAACATATGTCTGGTCAAGCATGTGGTACCCAAGCGGGAGATGTTTTGGCCACGCGAGATACGCTTGAGACATATGTTGCAAATAGCAGCGGTGCGATCTGATGCACTCGTCTCAAAAAAGGCCCACACCAAAGAACTTTTTGAATAACGCGCAGAGACTGCAGCACCCTGCACATGTGGAGCTTTGGGGTGTGATGCAGTCAATGTGCTGCCCTTAGGCTGGCCCCTGGAGGGCATCCTGCCTCGTTGGTGATGTGCCGCCTCCTCCTCCTCCTCCTCCTCCTCTCTCCTATCAGGCACCCACGTTGAGTCAGTGACCTCATCATCCCCTCCCTCCTCATCACTGGAGCAAACCTGGCAGTATGCTGCAGCAGGGGGAGCATGACTGCCAGATTGCTGTCCTTCTTGGGCACCCCCTCTGTCCGTGCTCATGTTACTGCCTTCATCGAGCTCAGTATCATCATCAGAGCCTTCCAAACGCTGGGCATCCTCCTGGAGCATGTACCCAACACTGTGGTCAAACAGTTCGAGGGAATCCTCAGGAGGACATGGTGGAGCTAGGGAAGGAGTCACTGATGACATTGAGCTGAGGGAAGAGGCCGCTGCTTTGCCAGACAAAGCACCCTGGGCATGGGTGAGAGAGGATGAGGAGGATGAGGACGGCTTGGTCATCCACTCGACCAAGTTTTCTGCATGTTGCGGCTCAACACGGCCAGCTGCCGAAAAAAAGGCCAAGCGTGTCCCATGGCCACGGGCTGATGAGGATGCACCGTCTCCACGACCAGCACTAGACACAGAGCCTGCTTGCCCTCTCTTATTGGCTTGTGACTGTCTGCCTCTCCTTCTTGGCCTTCCAGACATACTAATGGCCTGTAGCTGCACTAAGCTGGGATAGAACACCTGTAATTTTCTTCAGGTAGCTTTATATACTGTAACCAGACAAGCCTGCCTGTCAGTAGGAAGATAACAGGAACGGATCTAGCTGAACACTGTGAGCAGGACGCACTGACTGCACTAAATGTAAATAGCAGGAACAGATCTAGCTGAACACTGTGAGCAGGACGCACTGACTGCACTAAATGTAAATAGCAGGAACGGATCTAGCTGAACACTGTGAGCAGGACGCACTGACTGCACTAAATGTAAATAGCAGGAACGGATCTAGCTGAACACTGTGAGCAGGACGCACTGCACTAAATGTAAATAGCAGGAACAGATCTAGCTGAACACTGTGAGCAGGACGCACTGCACTAAATGTAAATAGCAGGAACGGATCTAGCTGAACACTGTGAGCAGGACGCACTGCACTAAATGTAAATAGCAGGAACAGATCTAGCTGAACACTGTGAGCAGGACGCACTGCACTAAATGTAAATAGCAGGAACGGATCTAGCTGAACACTGTGAGCAGGACGCACTGCACTAAATGTAAATAGCAGGAACGGATCTAGCTGAACACTGTGAGCAGGACGAACTGCACTAAATGTAAATAGCAGGAACAGATCTAGCTGAACACTGTGAGCAGGACGCACTGCACTAAATGTAAATAGCAGGAACGGATCTAGCTGAACACTGTGAGCAGGACGCACTGCACTAAATGTAAATAGCAGGAACAGATCTAGCTGAACACTGTGAGCAGGACGCACTGACTGCACTAAATGTAAATAGCAGGAACAGATCTAGCTGAACACTGTGAGCAGGACGCACTGCACTAAATGTAAATAGCAGGAACAGATCTAGCTGAACACTGTGAGCAGGACGCACTGCACTAAATGTAAATAGCAGGAACGGATCTAGCTGAACACTGTGAGCAGGACGCACTGCACTAAATGTAAATAGCAGGAACGGATCTAGCTGAACACTGTGAGCAGGACGAACTGCACTAAATGTAAATAGCAGGAACAGATCTAGCTGAACACTGTGAGCAGGACGCACTGCACTAAATGTAAATAGCAGGAACGGATCTAGCTGAACACTGTGAGCAGGACGCACTGCACTAAATGTAAATAGCAGGAACAGATCTAGCTGAACACTGTGAGCAGGACGCACTGCACTAAATGTAAATAGCAGGAACGGATCTAGCTGAACACTGTGAGCAGGACGCACTGCACTAAATGTAAATAGCAGGAACGGATCTAGCTGAACACTGTGAGCAGGACGCACTGCACTAAATGTAAATAGCAGGAACAGATCTAGCTGAACACTGTGAGCAGGACGCACTGCACTAAATGTAAATAGCAGGAACGGATCTAGCTGAACACTGTGAGCAGGACGCACTGCACTAAATGTAAATAGCAGGAACGGATCTAGCTGAACACTGTGAGCAGGACGAACTGCACTAAATGTAAATAGCAGGAACAGATCTAGCTGAACACTGTGAGCAGGACGCACTGCACTAAATGTAAATAGCAGGAACGGATCTAGCTGAACACTGTGAGCAGGACGCACTGCACTAAATGTAAATAGCAGGAACAGATCTAGCTGAACACTGTGAGCAGGACGCACTGCACTAAATGTAAATAGCAGGAACGGATCTAGCTGAACACTGTGAGCAGGACGCACTGCACTAAATGTAAATAGCAGGAACAGATCTAGCTGAACACTGTGAGCAGGACGCACTGCACTAAATGTAAATAGCAGGAACGGATCTAGCTGAACACTGTGAGCAGGACGCACTGCACTAAATGTAAATAGCAGGAACAGATCTAGCTGAACACTGTGAGCAGGACGCACTGCACTAAATGTAAATAGCAGGAACGGATCTAGCTGAACACTGTGAGCAGGACGCACTGCACTAAATGTAAATAGCAGGAACAGATCTAGCTGAACACTGTGAGCAGGACGCACTGCACTAAATGTAAATAGCAGGAACGGATCTAGCTGAACACTGTGAGCAGGACGCACTGACTGCACTAAATGTAAATAGCAGGAACAGATCTAGCTGAACACTGTGAGCAGGACGCACTGACTGCACTAAATGTAAATAGCAGGAACAGATCTAGCTGAACACTGTGAGCAGGACGCAGTGCACTCAATGTAAATAGCAGGAACGGATCTAGCTGAACACTGTGAGCAGGACGAACTGCACTAAATGTAAATAGCAGGAACGGATCTAGCTGAACACTGTGAGCAGGACGCACTGCACTAAATGTAAATAGCAGGAACGGATCTAGCTGAACACTGTGAGCAGGACGCACTGACTGCACTAAATGTAAATAGCAGGAACGGATCTAGCTGAACACTGTGAGCAGGACGCACTGCATTAAATGTAAATAGCAGGAACAGATCTAGCCTAATCTAGCTAACTCAAATCAAATGACACTGTCTGTCTCTCTCTCTATCAGCACACCGGAACACACTACACAGGGCCGCCGTGCAGGCGGCCTTATATAGTGTGGGGCGTGTACTAAATCCCCTGAGCCATAATTGGCCAAAGCCACCCTGGCTTTGGCCAATTACAGCTCTCTCTACTGACGGCGCTGTGATTGGCCAAGCATGCGGGTCATAGTGCATGCTTGGCCAATCATCAGCCAGCAATGCACTGCGATGCCGCAGTGAATTATGGGCCGTGACGCGCCACACGAATTTGGCGCGAACGGCCCATAACGTTCGCAATTCGACTGACGGTCGAACAGCCGATGTTCGAGTCGAACATGGGTTCGACTCGAACACGGGTTCGACTCGAACACGAAGCTCATCCCTACTAATTACCAACAAGCCTTCTCTAAAATAAAACAATTACTCACCCAATGGTCATCATAACATATATCATTCTTAGGTTGAATTCAGGCAATAAAAATGTCAATCCTCCCTAAACTATTATTTTACTTCTGATCTTTATAGATTACCAATGTCCCCCGCTCCATGATAATGGCGGTGCAATCCAAACTACTTAAATTTGTCTGGCAAAATAAGAAGCCTTGCAGGAGCCGCTTGTTGATGCATAGAGCACAGTCTAGAGGCGGACTAGGCTGCCCAGACCTATGGAAATATTACTTAGCCTCACGCCTAATACAATTAACACAATGGCATACTTCCCCATCCTCCGTCCCATGGTTGCAGTTTGAAAGGATCTCTGTGGTCTCATTCTACCTCCCGGGTCTCCTTTGGTCAAGCTCCGTTTCCCCTAAAGATGTTCCACAGCTAAATGGTATTGTGGGCCAGTCCCTTTATCTCTGGTCTCTCTATAAGGTGAAATTCAAATTGTTCTCCAACCCTTCACGCCTTGCCTCTTTTTTAGGTGATCCTCAACTCCCCCCAGCCTTCAAAACAGGCCAAGGGTTTGCCAGTTGGACCTCACAAGGCCTAGAAACTCTAGACTCTCTGCTGCAGGGTTCCTCCTTCTGCACATTTGAGCATCTACAACACAATTATGCCCTTCATCACTCTGAATTCTACAAATACTTACAAATACAACATTTTTTCTCTAGTATGGTTACCTTGAATGCTACCTAGAATGCTAATTCAGTCAAATCAAAATTTGAGAACCTTTGCGGTGAGGCATGCAGAGATAGGGGGACTATCTCGATCCTATATAAATACCTCAATGATCATGATACTACAGCCAAATCTATTGCTCTGTTTCGATGCAGAGGTGGATCAGGAGATCTTGCTAGAGGACTGGTATGACATGGTCCCAAATATGCATAAATGCACACCCTCTATCGCTTTTAAAGAGACCGTAGTTAAATTACATACCCATTGGTTTTATACCCCCTCCAGGCTTCACAGAATCTACCCACTGGTTCTCGACACATGTTTTAGGGGATGTCGGGACAGGGGCACTCTCCTAAAATATGTTCTGGAGCTGTACAGTTCTGAAATCCTTATGGCAGCAAACCTCATCACTTGTGCTCCAAATAACAGGGTTACCTATGACCTTGGCCTATCAGATGTGCATCTTATTTGCTGAGATCCCGGCGGTCTCTCCCCCCCATCAAAAGTTGGCACATACACTCTTTAGTGCCATCCAATGGGCAATTGCCCTAAATTGGCGATGTCCTTCTGTTCCTTGGTCACAGGTGCTCCTTCACATGGAATCCATTAGACTAATGGAAAGAGTGCATCACACTCTCATGGACTCCATGCACATCTTCGAGCGCAAGTGGACAAACTGGTCAGCCTGCCAGGCATAATCCATTAATGGGGGTTGCCCTCCCAATCTATAATATTTGGATTGGATTGATGGTTTTGTCAAATAAACCAACCAGCACTGTTGTTTCTACAACAGTTTTTCTTGAAATGAACATACCTCATATGTAGTCTATTTGTCATCTTGCAGAAGCAAGAATATTTCCTTTATTATATTTTCTTTATTTTGTATTCCATTCTTTTACAATTTTCCTATGCTATAGCCTCAATGAGAGATGTATACCGTTAAAATCACACTTTGATTCATGAATGTACTTTTTGTTCTCTCTGTGCATTTCGATTGTATATGAAACTACATTAATAAAATTATTTGTAAACGAAAATCACTTAATTCCCCCATCATCACAGTTAGTGTTGATGGGGGAATCCCTCCCGCTGCACCATTGTATTTTGACAGTGGATGGTTTCCCCACCATCATAATACAATTAAGTCTGTAGAGCCCCTCTTACATCCATCTTACATTAGAGTACTCACCGGGAGGCAGGAGAGAGAAGGGAGGGGGAGACTTCACCCACAGTGGATGGATGAATAGACAGGCTGCACCTTTCCTCTTCTGGCTGCTGGGCTTCAAACCTCCTGCCCACACATCTTCTTTGAGGCACAACACTGCCGGGAAGTGTGGGTGGAGCAGACACAGGAGGAGAGGGTGGGAGGAGGAGGAGCACAGAACCAGCTTTCTCTCCTCTCTTTGGCATTCGTGAGGGAAGGGAGGAACTATCAGTGCTGGCTCTTGGTCCTATCCTTTAACTACACTTCTCAGCTTTCCTTGCTGCAGTTCTGTGTCCTCCTCCTGCTGCTGATTGGATGAATGGTGGCTGCAGGAGGGAGGGGGTAAGCAGGCTCACAGAGACACATTGGTGCCTGCTGCTGCACTCGGTCTCTCTGTGCAGCGGTCACGGGATGTGTAGAAGAAAGTGTAAGCACAGAGGTGCCAGTGGGGCAGGAGGTTAAAGACAAACCACAGCACAGTTGCCTCTTTTCCAGGTCCCCCACTGCCCACAGTGACAAGGGGGAGGGAGCTCAAGGGAGACAGTCGGCGCTAATCACACTAATTATGACACTATTCAGTGTGATTAGGGTGTGCTCAGACACACCTGGCACACTCCGTGCACGTGCCTATGGTCATAATTCAAACTATAAGTATGTGACAGCTGTCTTGCAGGAGTCCTAAGTGCTTCCCTGACATAAGATATCTGAAACTACCCTGTAAACTGCATCAATGCACTAGCATTGACAACAACTTGCCCCTTCATCACTAACAGAGAAGTATAGTGTAGTATATGCAGAAGAAGCACTATAGTTCTTTCAAGGACTTAAAGTTTAAATTACTTTAATTAATAGTTTCTTAACAGTTTCTTCATAAAGTCTGCAAGCATAGACACCACTTCTAGAAGGTAGGCTTAAACGCTATAAAACTGATATCAACTACAAGATTTATCAATTAAAAAAACTACAGCATATAACAATAGTATAACATAATTAGTGGTTCAGCCAGCACAGCAGTTTTAAAATGTCCTTCCATGGAAACCACTGGTCTAGGTTGACCTTTTGAATATAATTTTAGTTCAATTTGTTCTAAAAGCTTTTCTTTTGTAATTTATGCAGTGATGGGCCACTTCAATGGGGTTCGTTACTCGGTTCCGAACTTTCCCTATGTTTGAAAGTTCTGGTGTGAACCGAACAGGGGGTCGTTCGGCCCATCCCTAGTCTTGTGTGAGTTGCTCACCCTCAGCACACCGACCACATGGAGTCTCTCACTCGGCACTGCCGCTATTAATGGAAATTTGCCCAGGCGTGCACACAGGGTGTGTTGGGTGTCTCTGGGCACACGCTAATCACCCCCTATGGCGCAGATTCCCTCCGCTGCCCTACTGACATTGTCCTCTGCCCTACTGATGCTGTCCACTGCTCTAGTGACACCATCCTCTGCCCTACTGACACCGTCCACTGCTCTACTAACTTACACCGTTCACCGCTCTACTGACACCGTCCACTGTTCTACTGACTGACACATCCACTGTCCCACACCGCCCTAGTGTGTGCATATATACTCTTCTCCACCTTGTCCAAGGAGACAAGCTTTATGGGTGATCTCTTTGTGTTTTTGACCACTACTGCAGAACAAGATTTTAATTTGAAAGTCACATTTGAAATATTTAGAGGAATGTATCGAAGTTAACATTTTACCTGATTATATCAAGAAACATGTCCAAAGTTCAACAGTTCAAAAGATGTAGCATACACATGCATCATAATTATGATGGGGTTGGAAAAAAAGTGTCTACTTTGCTTGGGATACATCCAAGTTCAGATGAAAATAAACCTTATTTGATTCGGAATTTTGGGTGGTCACTACATAATTTTTAGAAATCATTGCTTTCCAGGAAAGATGTTTGGTTGACATTTTAAAGTGGTTGAAGGTTTTGATTCTCTGTGTATCCCCCCCCTGTACTTACCTAACCCCAATGTCGATTCATCATTGTGTCCGAGAGCAGCAGCTCTCTCCTACTGGGCATGCAGGCAGCCAATGGATCCTACTGTTGTCAATCTCTGAGGAGTTTTTAAAAGAAATCCAATAAAACCAAATTTCATCATAAATGTAGGCCAGAATGTATTCTGCTACATGTCTTTGGTAAAAAAAAAACCCTGATAAGTGTATGATAATTGGTTTGTGTGAAAGTTATAGTGTCTACAATCTAAGCTACGTATCACTGAAAATTAATCAATCTAGATGTACTGACTGAATCTCTTGAGGCCCTAAAATGTCAGGACAGCACAAATACCCCCCAAATTAGCCCTTTTTGTAAAGATAACAGTCCAAGGTATTTATTAAGAGGCATAGTGAGTTTTTTGAAGTTGCAATTTTTTGCCCACATTTGTTTGCGAATGAAGAATTTTTTTTTCTCCACATAATTGTCATATTAACAAGTTATTTCTCACACATGGCATAGGTAAACTTGCAATTACACCCCAAAATATATTCTGCTACTCCTCATGAGTATGGAGATACCAAATGTGTGGCCACATACAGAGGCCCAACATGCAGGGATTAGGGATGAGCTTCGAGTTCGAGTCGAACTCATGTTCAACTCGAACATTGGCTGTTCGCAAGTTCGCCGAACAGCGAACAATTTGGGGTGTTCGCGGCAAATTCGAATGCCGCGGAACACCCTTTAAAAGTCTATGGGAGAAATCAAAAGTGCTAATTTTAAAGGCTTATATGCAAGTTATTGTCATAAAAAGTGTTTGGGGACCCGGGTCCTGCCCCAGGGGACATGGATCAATGCAAAAAAAAGTTTTAAAAACGGACGTTTTTTCAGGAGCAGTGATTTTATTAATGCTTAAAGTCAAACAATAAAAGTGTAATATCCCTTTAAATTTCGTACCTGGGGGGTGTCTATAGTATGCCTGTAAAGGGGCGCATGTTTCCTGTGTTTAGAACAGTCTGACAGCAAAATGACATTTTGAAGGAAAAAACACATTTAAAACTACCGCGGCTATTGCATTGCCGACAATACACATAGAAGTTCATTGATAAAAACGGCATGGGAATTCCCCACAGGGGAACCCCGAACCAAAAAAAAAAAAAAAAAATGATGTGGGGGTCCCCCTAAATTCCATACAAGGCCCTTCAGGTCTGGTATGGATATTAAGGGGAACCCCAGCCAAAATTTAAAAAAAAAATTGACGTGGGGTTCCCCCTAAATTCCATACCAGACCCTTCAGGTCTGGTATGGATTTTAAGGGGAACCCCGCGCCAAAAAAAAAAAAAAAACGGCGTGGGGTCCCCCTAACAATCCATACCAGACCCTTATCCGAGCACGCAACCTGGCAGGCCGCAGGAAAAGAGGGGGGGACGAGAGTGCGCCCCCCCCCCTCCTGAACCATACCAGGCCACATGCCCTCAACATTGGGAGGGTGCTTTGGGGTAGCCCCCCAAAACACCTTGTCCCCATGTTGATGAGGACAAGGGCCTCATCCTCACAACCGTGGCCGGTGGTTGTGGGGGTCTGCGGGCGGGGGGCTTATCGGAATCTGGAAGCTCCCTTTAACAAGGGGACCCCCGGATCCCGGCCCCCCCCTGTGTGAAATGGTAAGGGGGTACTTACCCCTACCATTTCACTAAAAACTGTCAAAAATGTTAAAAATGACAAGAGACAGTTTTTGACAATTCCTTTATTTAAATGCTTCTTCTTTCTTCCTTCATCTTCTTCTTCTGGTTCTTCTGGCTCTTCTGGTTCTTCCTCCGGCGTTCTCGTCCAGCATCTTCTCTGCGGCGTCTTCTATCTTCTTCTCCTCGGGCCGCTCCGCACCCATGGCATGAGGGGAGGCTCCCGCTCTTCTCTTCATCTTCTTCTCTTCTTCATCTTCTTCTTCATCTTCTTCTTCATCTTCTTCTTCATCTTCTTCATGTCTTCTCCGGGCCGCTCCGCAGCCATGCTGTGGCATGGAGGGAGGCTCCCGCTGTGTGACGGCGTCTCTTCGTCTGACGGTTCTTAAATAACGGGGGGCGGGGCCACCCGGTGACCCCGCCCCCCTCTGACGCACGGGAGCGGCCGCGCCGGCGCCGCTGTGCTTTACATTGCTAGAGCCTGTCCCCCCTCCCTCCTCCTCCTCCTGTCAGAGGAGAGCAGCCGCCGGAGATCGGAGCGGCTGGTCTCTGTGTTGAGAGAGACCAGCCGCGCAGTGACTTCACTGGGGGGAGTGGGGAGGGGGGGCGGCCCGTGCCTGCAGCCTGACACAGGTTCTCTCTCTCATCCGCTGTCTCTCACTCCCGCCTAAGCTGATGCCTGCAGCCTGTCTCGATCTGTTCACGGCTGCACACTGTCCTCTCTAGCTGCTGCCCGGGTGTTAATGTGTCTGTCTGTACTGATAGAGGGAGGTTTGTCCCTGGGGCGGTCTGTGCTAATGGGGGGGTTGTCCTGGGGGGGCGGTCTGTACTAATGGGGGGGTTGTCCTAAGGGGCGGTCTGTACTAATGGGGGGGTTGTCCTGGGGGCGGTCTGTACTAATGGGGGGGTTGTCCTGGGGGGGCGGTCTGTACTAATGGGGGGGTTGTCCTGGGGGGGCGGTCTGTACTAATGGGGGGGTTGTCCTGGGGGGGCGGTCTGTACTAATGTGGGGTTGTCCTGGGGGGGCGGTCTGTACTAATGGGGGGGTTGTCCTGGGGGGGGCGGTCTGTACTAATGGGGGGTTGTCCTGGGGGGGCGGTCTGTACTAATGGGGGGGTTGTCCTGGGGGGGCGGTCTGTACTAATGGGGGGGTTGTCCTGGGGGGCGGTCTGTACTAATGGGGGGGTTGTCCTGGGGGGGCGGTCTGTACTAATGGGGGTGTTGTCCTGGGGGGCGGTCTGTACTAATGTGGGGTTGTCCTGGGGGGTCTGTACTAATGGGGGGGTTGTCCTGGGGGGGCGGTCTGTACTAATGGGGGGTTGTCCTGGGGGGGCGGTCTGTACTAATGGGGGGTTGTCCTGGGGGGTCTGTACTAATGGGGGGGTTGTCCTGGGGGGTCTGTACTAATGGGGGGTTGTCCTGGAGGGTCTGTACTAATGGGGGGGTTGTCCTGGGGGGTCTGTACCAATGGGGGGGTTGTCCTGGGGGCGGTCTGTACTAATGGGGGGGTTGTCCTGGGGGGGCGGTCTGTACTAATGGGGGGGTTGTCCTGGGGGGGGCGGTCTGTACTAATGGGGGGGTTGTCCTGGGGGGGCGGTCTGTACTAATGTGGGGTTGTCCGGGGGGGGCGGTCTGTACTAATGGGGGGGTTGTCCTGGGGGGGCGGTCTGTACTAATGGGGGGTTGTCCTGGGGGGGCGGTCTGTACTAATGGGGGGGTTGTCCTGGGGGGGCGGTCTGTACTAATGGGGGGGTTGTCCTGGGGGGCGGTCTGTACTAATGGGGGGGTTGTCCTGGGGGGGCGGTCTGTACTAATGGGGGGGTTGTCCTGGGGGGTGGTCTGTACTAATGTGGGGTTGTCCTGGAGGGTCTGTACTAATGGGGGGGTTGTCCTGGGGGGTCTGTACTAATGGGGGGTTGTCCTGGGGGGGCGGTCTGTACTAATGGGGGGTTGTCCTGGGGGGTCTGTACTAATGGGGGGGTTGTCCTGGGGGGTCTGTACTAATGGGGGGTTGTCCTGGAGGGTCTGTACTAATGGGGGGGTTGTCCTGGGGGGTCTGTACTAATGGGGGGGTTGTCCTGGGGGGTCTGTATTAATGGGGGGGTTGTCCTGGGGGTCTGTACTAATGGGGGGTTGTCCTGGGGGTCTGTACTAATGGGGGGGTTGTCCTGGGGGGTCTGTACTAATGGAGGGGGAGTTGTCTTGGGGGGTCTGTACTAATGGAGGGGGGATTTGTCCTGGGGGGTCTGTACTAATGGAGGGATTTGTCCTGGGGGTCTGTACTAATGGAGGGGGGTTTGTCCTGGGGGGTCTGTACTAATGGAGGGGGGTTGTTCTGGGGGGGTCTGTACTAATGGAGGGGGGTGTTTGTCCAGGGGGTCTGTACTAATGGAGGGGGGGTCCTGGGGGGGCTGTACTAATGGAGGGGGGTTTGTCCTGGTGGGGGGTCTGTACTAATGGAGGGGGGTTTGTCCTGGTGGGGGGTCTGTACTAATGAAGGGGGGATTTGTCCTGTGGGGGTCTGTACTAGTGGAGGGGGGGTTCTCCTGGGGGGTCTGTAGTAATGGAGAGGGTTTGTCCTGGGGGGTCTGTACTAATGGAGGGGGAGTTTGTCCTGGGGGGGTCTGTACTAATGGAGGGGGGGTTTGTCCTGGGGGGTCTGTACTAATGAAGGGGGGATTTGTCCTGTGGGGGTCTGTACTAGTGGAGGGGGGTTCTCCTAGGGGGTCTGTACTAATAGAGGGGGGTTTGTCCTGGGGGTCTATACTAATAGAGGGGGGGTTTGTCCTGGGGGTCTGTACTAATGGACGGGGGTTGTCCTGGGGGGGTCTGTACTAATGGAGGGGGGTTGTCCTGGGGGGGTCTGTACTAATGAAGGGGGGCTTTGTCCTGGGGGGATCTGTACTAATGGAGGGGGGGTTGTCCTGGTGGGGGTCTACTAATGGAGTGGGGGTGGTTTGTCCTGGGGGGTCTATACTGATGAAGGGGGGTCTGTACTGAGAGAGGGGTTTATACTTAGTGGGGGTCTATACTTAGTGGAGGGAGGTCTGTACTGAGGGGTGACTAAAGTTGGTGGAAGGAGGGTGACACCATGTAATACCGCACCTGGTGACACCAACCCTAGTGACGTCACTGCAGCTGCAGGCTCTTCTTTCGCCCCTTCCCCTCCCTCTCCCTCTCCTCCGCACGTGCACTGCTATACTAGTGAGCGGCGCTGGCCAGCACAGCCTCCCACTATGTTTCTTCCCCCGACTTCATATCAGCCAGGGAAAAATAGAATAGAAAAAGGAGAAGAGGATTGTGGGACATGTAGTCCCGAGGACTGGCAGCCCCACTGTAACACGGAAACTGCAGTCCACACAGCAGGCTCAGCTGAATGGGAGAGAGAGAGATACAGGAGCCAGAGGGAAAGCCACACAGCCTGGTGCCATCCCTGGTGGAGAAAGGAATGGAGTCATTGCCAGAATACAGATCTGGGTGCTACCCAGCGGAGTCACCACGGGCAATTCAGAGTGAGCTTACTCCTGATCAGAGGAACCATCGCTGGGTCAGGTGAGAGGGCCAATCGGCTATTATCTACTAATGTCCATAGGAACTGCAGTCTCTGACCATCTCCTGTATTATATCTGCAGTCTCTGACCTTCTCTTCTATCATGTCTGCAGTCTCTGACCATCTCCTGTATTATATCTGCAGTCTCTGACCTTCTCTTGTACCATGTCTGCAGTCTCTGACCTTCTCTTGTATCATATTTGCAGTCTCTGATCATCTCCTGTACCATGTCTGCAGTCTCTGATCATCTCCTGTACTATGTCTACAGTCTCTGATCATCTCCTGTACCATGTCTGCAGTCTCTGACTGTCTCTTGTATCATGTCTACAGTCTCTGACCATGTCCTCTACTATGTCTGCAGTCTCTGACCATCTCCTGTATTATATCTGCAGTCTCTGACCTTCTCTTGTATCATGTCTGCAGTCTCTGACCATCTCCTGTATCATGTCTGCAGTCTCTAATCATCTCCTGTACTATGTCTGCAGTCTCTGATCATCTCCTGTACTATGTCTGCAGTCTCTGATCATCTCCTGTACTATGTCTGCAGTCTCTGACCATCTCCTGTATTATATCTGCAGTCTCTGACCTTCTCTTGTACCATGTCTGCAGTCTCTGACCTTCCCTTGTATCATATCTGCAGTCTCTGATCATCTCCTGTACCATGTCTGCAGTCTCTGATCATCTCCTGTACTATGTCTACAGTCTCTGATCATCTCCTGTACCATGTCTGCAGTCTCTGACTGTCTCTTGTATCATGTCTACAGTCTCTGACCATGTCCTCTACTATGTCTGCAGTCTCTGATCATCTCCTGTACCATGCCTGCAGTCTCTGATCATCTCCTGTACTATGTCTACAGTCTCTGATCATCTCCTGTACCATGTCTGCAGTCTCTGACTGTCTCTTGTATCATGTCTACAGTCTCTGACCATGTCCTCTACTATGTCTGCAGTCTCTGATCATCTCCTGTACCATGTCTGCAGTCTCTGATCATTCCCTGTACTATGTTTACAGTCTCTGATCATCTCCTGTACCATGTCTGCAGTCTCTGATTATCTCCTGTACTATGTCTGCAGTCTCTGATCATCTCCTGTACCATGTCTGCAGTCTCTGATCATCTCCTGTACCATGTCTGCAGTCTCTGACCAACTCCTGTACCATGTCTGCAGTCTCTGACCATTTCCTGTACCATGTCTGCAGTCTCTGACTGTCTCTTGTATCATGTCTGCAGTCTCTGATCATCTCCTGTACTATGTCTACAGTCTCTGATCATCTCCTGTACTATGTCTACAGTCTCTGATCATCTCCTGTACTATGTCTGCAGTCTCTGATCATCTCCTGTACCATGTCTGCAGTCTTTGATCATCTCCTGTATCATGTCTGCAGTCTCTGACCAACTCCTGTACCATGTCTGCAGTCTCTGACCATCTCCTGTATCATGTCTGCAGTCTCTGACCAACTGCTGTACCATGTCTGCAGTCTCTAATCATCTCCTGTATCATGTCTGCAGTCTCTGACCAACTCCTGTACCATGTCTGCAGTCTCTGATAATCTCCTGTATCATGTCTACAGTCTCTGACCAACTCCTGTACCATGTCTGCAGTCTCTGATCATCTCCTGTACCATGTCTGCAGTCTCTGACTGTCTCTTGTATCATGTCTGCAGGCTCTGATCATCTCCTGTACTATGTCTGCAGTCTCTGACCATCTCCTGTACCATGTCTGCAGTCTCTGACCATTTCCTGTACCATGTCTGCAGTCTCTGACTGTCTCTTGTATCATGTCTACAGTCTCTGACCATCTCTTGTATCATGTCTACAGCCTTTGACCGTCTCTTGTATCATGTCTGCAATCTCTGACCAGCTTCTGTACCATGTCTGCGGTGTCTGACTGTCTCTTGTATCATGTCTGCAGTCTCTGACCATCTATTCTATCTTGTCTGTAGTCTCCGACCATCTCCTGTATTATGTTTGCAGTTTCTGACCATCTCTTGTATCATGTCTGCAGTCTCTGATCATCTCCTGTACTATGTCTGCAGTCTCTGACCATCTCCTGTACTATGTCTGCAGTCTCTGATCATCTCCTGTACTATGTCTGCAGTCTCTGACCATCTCCTGTACTATGTCTGCAGTCTCTGATCATCCCCTGTACTATGTCTGCAGTCTCTGATCATCTCCTGTACCACGTCTGCAGTCTCTGATCATCTCCTGTACTATGTCTGCAGTCTCTGATAATCTCCTGTATTATGTCTGCAGTCTCTGATCATCTCCTGTACCATGTCTGCAGTCTCTGATTATCTCCTGTACCATGTCTGCAGTCTCTGATCATCTCCTGTACTATGTCTGCAGTCTCTGATCATCTCCTGTACTATGTCTGCAGTCTCTGTTCATCTCCTGTACTATGTCTGCAGTCTCTGATCATCTCCTGTACTATGTCTGCAGTCTCTGATTATATCCTGTACCATGTCTGCAGTCTCTGTTCATCTCCTGTACTATGTCTGCAGTCTCTGATTATCTCCTGTACCATGTCTGCAGTCTCTGACCATCTCCTGTATTATATCTGCAGTCTCTGACCTTCTCTTGTACCATGTCTGCAGTCTCTGACCATCTCCTGTACTATGTCTGCAGTCTCTGACCAATTCCTGTACCATGTCTACAGTCTCTGTCCAGCTCTTGTATCATGTCTGCAGTCTTTGACCGTATCCTGTATTATGTCTGGGGACTCTTTCTAACAGAAGCCCTCTCTGTGTGGATCAGAGAGTCTCCCCTCCAGGTCTCATTAGTGTTCTCTCTTCCTGTATTTTCTTTATTGTTAAGAGATCATGGGAGGATTTCAGGGTAACAAAGACTTCTTAGGGGAGCAGCTCTGTATTTGAGTCGTTGCCATAGAATCATTTGTAAAGGGGTGGAGTTGGTAAGATGACCACGCCCATGTGGGGGCGCCACAAATATTTCTGCACCCAGGCGCCGGTGACCCTAGGATCGGCCCTGAAAATCGCTGATCGCCTCCATTACTAGTAAAACAAAAATTATTAATAAAAATGCCATAAAACTATCCCTTATTTTGTAGATGCTATAACTTTTGCGTAAACCAATCAATATACGTTTTTTGTGATTTTTTTTTTTACCAAAAATATGTAGAAGAATACGTATCGGCCTAAACTGAGGAAAAAAAAAGTGTTTTTTTTATATATTTTTGGGGGATTTTTTGTTTATAGCGCTAAAAATACCACCAAAAGAAAGCTCTATTTATGGGAAAAAAAGGACATCAATTTTGTTTTTGGAGCCACATCGCACAACCACGCAATTGTCAGTTAAAGCGACGCAGTGCTGAATCGCAAAAAGTGCTCTGGTCTTTGGCCAGCCAAATGGTCCGTGGCTGCAGTGGTTAAATCATTTTTTTTCCCTTGACGTAAACTTGTCCTTTGCAATGACCTGAAAGTGAATAACTCAATATCAAGTTCGCTATATGGACCACTTATTTATTTATACATGTTGATCATATCTTTCCTTAATCTTTTCTCAAGAGAGAATACATTCAGTTCAGCTAATCTTTTCCCATAACTGAGCTCCTTCATGCCTCTTATCAGTTTGATTGCCGTTTTCTTCACTTTCTCCAGTTCCCAGATATCCTATTTGTGAACTTGTGGCCAAAACTGAACTGCAAATTCCAGATGAGGTCTTATTAACCACTTCAGCCCTGGAAGGATTTACCCACTTCCTGACCAGGCCATTTTTGGCGATATGGCACTGCCTCGCTTTAACGGACAATTGGGCGATCATGGGATGTTGTACCCAAATTAAATTAATATCCTCTTTTTCCCACAAATAGAGCTTTCTTTTGGTGGTATTTGATCACCTCTGCTGTTTTTATTTTTTGTGCTATAAGCAAAAAAAGAACTACAATTTAAAAAAAAAACAATATTTTTTACTTTTTGCTATATTAAAAATCCCAAACAAAAAAATGTAAAAAAAACAAATTTCTTTCTCAGTTTAGGCCAATATGTATTCTTCTACATATTTATGGTGCACCCACAGATCGCCATGTATGTGTCCGATGTACAATGATGGCGATTCACGCCGGAGCACCAACCTGCCAGAGGGTTCAGGGCTGAGGAAGTCACGAGGTCATGTGACGTAACGCGTAGGAACCGGAACTACAATAGATTCACACAGCAGCTAAACATTTTTCACCCCCTTTGCTGACACTGTGTACCGGAAGTCTAGCACTTGGTAGCGGGCGGCACACCGCCACACATTGTACCATCATAGACATTGGATGCAGAGTGCGTTTTTTGTTTTTATCTTCATTTTTAATAAAAGTAAGCTTGTTATACTACATCATTGGAGGCCCCTTGTTTTCCCTTATGTTTTCTTGGCACCAGTCCCGGAATTCGGAGTCTAATCTACTTAGGATCCAGCAAGGTTATTCATCCATCCAAAATTCATCACCACCATCTGGCAACATCTGGAACATCCTTGGCCACCATCACTCAGCACTTCTCATAAGGCTTTGATCTAAGCCCTTGAAGGTAAGGGCAGTGTGAGCATAGTTGCATGCAGATTTTGCACAGTTATTGAGGTTCACCTATTCAAACACCAACAATCGCCAATGAACTTTCTTGAGTAAGAACACTACAGATGTCTCACATATTGAAGACATATTCTCAACATCGAACTGTTTATGTTACCTATTAGCATCAGCATATTGGATTACATGCAAAGTATTCCCACTATATTCCAGCATTGCACCTGGCTATTGCATTTGTGCATTTTATTATTATTATTTTTAAACCTCCACTGGTGACTTAGCACTGGTATTCACACAGGTCACGTACAGGAATTTAGGGTTATTTGTTTTTTTCCTGCATGTTTGTGTTTTGCGCGAAATCACTTACAGATTTATTTGAGTATGATGCATGAATGTTTTAGCCCTCAAATGCATATCTTTTTATCAACAATAAACTTCAACTTAAACTTTGCCACATGGTTGCCCAATTTAATTAAGCTTGCCTTGTAAGTTGAAGACATCCTGTAAGAATGTGTCATCTCCAAAGACTAAAATGTTACTTTTAATCCCAGACCCTATATAATTTACAAAAATGTGTAAAAGTAAGGGTCCCGACATTGAACATTGGGTACACCAGTAATAACCTTACACCATTCAGAGTAAGAATCATTAATCACTACTCTCTGAATATGGTCTTTTAGCCAGTTTTCTATCCATTTACAAACTGAATTTTCTAAGCTTGTAGACTTTCATTTACACATTGACACAGTTCCCCCACACATGCTAATCGCTTTGGCAAAATACAAGTATACCACGTCCACAGCCACTTCTTTGTCTAAGGTTTTGCTTACCTGCTCATAAAAAGAAATCAGATTTGTTTGACAACTTTAATCTTTCATGAATCCATGCTGACTATTGCTTGAAATATTATTTTCTAACAAAAACTCATATATTTGTTCTTTTATTAAACTCTCAAGTATCCACTGGAGGGAGGTCAAACACCACCTCCTCCTTTTTATTATCCTTCTTCTCTCTCCTCTTCTTTCCCTCCCCTTTCTCTGCCAATATACTTGTCCTTTCCCTTATACCAGGGGTGTCCAAACTACAGCCCTCCAGCTGTTGCAGAACTACACTTCCCATGAAGCATTGTAAAACTCTGAAATTCATAGACATTACTAGGCATGATGGGAATTGTAGTTCCTGAACAACTGGAGGGCCATAGTTTGGACACCCCTGCCTTATACTGTAAAACAGTGGTCATCAACCCTGTCCTCAGGGCCCACTAACAGGCCAGGTTTTCTGTATTACCTTGGGGAGATGCAGACTAGAATAATGCAATCACTGAGCAGCAAATGATATCACCTGTGATGTATTTCGGTTATCTTGCAAACCTGGCCTGTTAGTGGGCCCTGAGGACAAGTTGATGACCACTGCTGTAAAATACCATGTCTCACCTTGTTATAAATACTGAAAATAAGACCATGACAGGGAACTTATCTGTCACAGTGGAAATCTTGGTCATCCACATAATCTAACATGTGCTTGAACCATATCATGTTTTGCTCTGCACTTGTTACCTAATGTAATATTCCGTAGACTTGTTGCTCATATTCTGCGATACTGTTTCTTGCTTTAGGCGTTGAATTGTTTACCCTGTCATTGGTTGACTTAACTAAAGAAAAAAAAATATTATCCAGTATCTTCCCAACTATGGAGGTTAAACTAACAAGTTTGTAGATGCTTCATAACAACGTTGATCCCTTTTAAATATAGGCACCACATTGGCCTTACACCAATCCAGAGGTACCATGCCAGCCATTAAAGAGTGTCTAAAAATTAGAAACAATGGCTTAGATCTACCAAAGCTCAGCTCTTTGAGGACTCCTGGATGTAATCCATCTGGTCCAGGTGCTTTATTAACCTTTTTTTATCTAAATGTTTCTGGACCATGTCAATGTTGAGCCATTGTGGATCATTTGGGGCTGTGTCAATATCATCCCCATTAAGGACTTGAGCTTCCCATTTTCCTGTGTATACACAGAGCTGAATAGGGTGTTTAATAAATTTGTCTTCTTCAGTAACCAACTCAAAATTATCTATGCTCAGACCTGACCTTTTTACTGTTATTATATATTGGAAGAATTTGTAGGGGTTTGTCCCACTCTCTTTTGCAACCTGTCCTTCATTTTAAAATTTTTCAGCCGTTATTACCTTTTTATACATTCTGTCATATTCTTTTGTAGTTTTTAAATGACCTTTGTATTTTTTTTTCCATAAAGTGACCTTTGTGTTTTTTAAATGATTGATGACATGTTTGTTATTTAAAAAAATATGATTAAAGTCGCTTTAAATAACGGTTGTGTCTCTTGCGCAATATGACTTTGCCTTGGTAAACCAAACCTGACCATATATGTGAGTGCCTGATCTAAAGGAATGTGGATACTTGCCGGATCAGCACAAGGTGGCGTCCAAACGGTTTAGTTTATTGCATGATCACAACACAAAGAGGTGCAACATTTTGAAGTCACTCAGGACCCCTTCGTCAGGCATGTGATGACATCATCACATTGTTGGTAATCACAGAGGTCAGACGTTTCTTGTGATTGGATTTTGTCTTACTCCTCTTTGAAAATCCTGTCCAAATCATTAAGATTTTTGAGGCTGGCATTTGGTAACTCGACTGGCTAGGCCACTCCACGTTTGATGGTGGGGGTGGTGTTCTTGGGGTCATAGGCAGCATTCCTCCTCCTCCAAACATAGTGAGTTGAGTTGATGCCAAAGAGCTTGCTTTTGGTCTCATCTGACCACAACACTTTCACCCAGTTTTCCTCTGAATCATTCAGATGTTCATTAGCAAACTTCAGATGGGCCTGCACATGTGCTTTCTTGAACAGGGGGACCCTGTGGGCGCTGAAGGATTTCAGTCCTTTGCGGCTTAGTGTGTTACCAATTGTTTTCTTGGTGACTCTGGTCCCAGCTGCCTTGAGATCATTGACAAGATTCTTCTGTGTAGTTCTGGGATGATTCCTTACTGTTCTCATGATCATTGAAACTCCACAAGATTTTGCATGGGGCCCCAGACCAAGGGAGATTGACAGGTATTTTCTGTTTCTCCCATTTGTGAATAATCGCACCAACTGTAGTCGCCCCCTCACCCAGCTGCTTGGCAATGGTCTTGTAGCTAGGGATGAGCCGAACACCCCCCCGGTTCGGTTCGCACCAGAACCTGCGAACGGACCGAAAATTTGCACGAACATTAGAACCCCATTGACGTCTATGGGACTCGAACGTTCAAAATCAAAAGTGCTCATTTTAAAGGCTAATTTGCATGGTATTGTCCTAAAAAGGGATTGGGGACCCGGGTCCTGCCCCAGGGGACATGTATCAATGCAAAAAAAACTTTTAAAAACTGCAGTTTTTTCGGGAGCAGTGATTTTAATGATGCTTAAAGTAAAAAAAAAAAGTGAAATATTCCTTTAAATATCGTATCTGGGGGTGTCTATAGTATGCCTGTAAAGTGGCGCGTGTTTCCCGTGCTTAGAACAGTCCCTGCACACAATGTCATTTTTAAAGGAAAAAAAGTCATTTAAAACTGCTTGTGGCTTTAATGTAATGTCGGGTCCTGGCAATATGGATGAAAATCAGTGAGACAAATGGCATGAGTACCCCCAGTCCATTACCAGGCCCTTTAGGTCTTTGTCTGTGCTCCTCTTCAGAAGATTTCACCTCACTTTTTGTCCCAATGACAAATGTTTTTTGAAAATTTGGGTTTTTTTGTGAAACATGGATTGGTGATAAAGCATCAGTGGAAAGGAGAAATGTTTTTCCCATATTAACTCTTACAGGAGAGAATTTCCCTTCCTAGGGGTAGATTTTATCTCATTTCCTGTTGTCTCACACTGTAAGCCCTCACAGGGCCCTGCTATGAAATATTAAATCAAGAATTGTAATTACATGCCCCTGTTGAACAGGGGCAGAAAAATTGGGCCTTTGGTGGTGGTGCCACAACACTATAAGTCCTCACTCACTCTTGGTGGGCGCAGAAACTGGCCCTGCTGTGAAATATTAGATAAAGAATTGTAATTACATGCCCCTGTTGAACAGGGGCTGAAAAATTGGGCCTTAGGCACTGGTGCTGGTACCACAACACTGCAACCCCTCACAGATACTCTAGTTGGAACGCAGGAACGAGCCCTGCTGCAAAGTATTGCATCAAAAATTGTAATTACATGCCCCTGTCGAACAGGGGCTGAAAAATTGGGCCTTAGGCACTGGTGGCGGCGCCCAGAACCAATAATGTTCTTACAAGCTATCAGCGTGATCATTGAGAAGAAAGAGGATAATTACTCAGGATAGTCACTCAGCATCAGCATAGGCAATCTTTGAAGGGATCTGAGATTTCAAAAAAAATTATTATTTATTTTTATGAAGGTCAGTCGATCGACCGAGTCGGTGGACAGACGCACCCTGTGATCGGTTACAAAGCCTCCAGCAGCACTGAATGTGCATTCCGAAAGAACGCTGGATGCAGGACAGGCCAGTAGCTCAATTGCATACTGTGCAAGCTCTGGCCAGTGATCCATCCTCAAGACCCAGTAACCCAGAGGATTTTTGGTGGGAAAGGTGTCCAAGTCAGATCCTGCCCCTAGGTATTCCTACACCATGTAAAACAGACGCTGGCGATGGTTGCTGGAACCAATCATACCTTGGGGCTGCAGACTAAAAAATTGTCTGAACGCATCGGTCAGACGGCCACCTTCTCCACCGCTCCTTCTTTGACTGACCGAAGCCTCAGCAACACGTTGTCCAGAAACAGGAGTTTGTAACCTCCCAGTATCTGGGAACGCGTTGCACAGACCTTTCTGCAAGGCCTCCCGAAGATGTTTCATCCTCTGCTCCCTCTGTGACGGCAAGATAAGGTCTGCAACCTTACCCTTGTAATGTGGATCAAGGAGGGTTGCCAGCCAGTATTGGTCCTTCTCCTTGATACCACGAATACGAGGATCCTTACGCAGGCTTTGCAGGATCAGGGAGGCCATGCAGCGTAGGTTTTCTGAGGCATTTGGTCCGGAGTCCCCTGGGTCACTAAGGACGACATGGTCCGCAGCCACCTCCTCCCAGCCACGTACAAGTCCATGTGTTTCTTAGGACTGATCCCTTAAAGACTGCTGCTGATGCTGAGTGCCAGGCTCCACCTCCATACTGACACAATCCTCCTCCTCCTCTTCCTGTGTGATCAACGGGCACGCAGGAACACTGTCTGGACAAAGGGGGCCTTGAGAGCTAAGGAAGTCCTCCTCTTCGTGCCTCTGTTCTGCCTCAAGTGCCCTGTCCATTATTCCACGCAGCGTGTGCTCCAACAGGTGGACAAGGGGGACAGTGTCACTGATGCATGCACTGTCACTGCTCACCATCCTCGTGGCCTCCTCAAATGGTGACAGGACAGTGCATGCATCCCTGATCATGGCCCACTGGCGTGGGGAAAAAGAACCAAGCTCCCCTGACCCTGTCCTGGTGCCATAGTCGCACAGGTACTCATTGATGGCCCTCTGCTGTGTGTGCAGCCGCTACAGCATGGCCAACGTTAAGTTCCACCTGGTGGGCATGTCACAGATTAGGTGGTTCTTGGGCAGGTTAAACTCCTTTTGGAGGTCTGCCAGCCGAGCACTGGCATTATATGACCAGCGTAAATGCACACAGACTTTCCTGGCCTGCCTCAGGACATCCTGTAAGCCGGGGTACCTGCCCAAGAACCGCTGCACCACCAAGTTAAGGACGTGAGCCAAACAGGGCACATGGGTCATTTGTCCCTGTCGGAGGGCAGAGAGGAGGTTGGTGCCATTGTCGCAAACTACTGAGGAACCGCACATTCCACAAACTCACGGAAGGGGGCAGAGTCTACCAACTGAAAAGGCAGCAGTTGAAGTGCTAGCAATTTTGCCAAGCTAGCATTCAACCACTTCGCATGTGGATGGCTGGGAGCGAACTTCTTTCAGTGGTGCAGCAGCTGGGGCAGGGAAATTTGCCTGGTACAATCTGACGTTGGTGTACCGAAAGCAGATTGCCCACAAGTACTTGGCTGTGACACACCTAATTCTACACCTTCATTCCTCTCAGTACAGGTCTCAGAGAGGACTGAAGGTATAGTGGAGTTGGAGATCTCAGCTGATGAGGAGCAAGGAGAGGTCCTCTTTGTTCTTTGGTGTGAGTCTTTTAGATACGCTTGCCAACAAACTGCATGGCAGGTCAACATATGTCTGGTCAAGTATGTGGTGCCCAAGCGGGAGATGTTTTGGCCACGCGAGATACGCTTGAGACATATGTTGCAAATAGCAGCGGTGCGATCTGATGCACTCGTCTCAAAAAAGGCCCACACCAAAGAACTTTTGGAATAACGCACAGAGACAGCTGTGCCCTGCACATGCAGAGCTTTGGGGTGTGATGCAGTCAGTGTGCTGCCCTTAGGCTTGCCCCTGGAGGGAATTTTGCCTCGTTGGTGATGTGCCTCCTCCATCTCCTCCTCCTCCTCCTCTCTCCTATCAGGCACCCACGTTGAGTCAGGGACCTCATCATCCCCTCCCTCCTCATCACTGGAGCAAACCTGGCAGTATGCTGCAGCAGGGGGAGCATCACTGCCAGATGGCTGTCCTTCTTGGGCACCCCCTCTGTCCATGCTCACATTACTGCCTTCATCTAGCTCAGTATCATCATCAAAGCCTTCCAAATGCTGGGCATCCTCCTGGAGCATGTACCCAACACTGTGGTCAAACAGTTCGAGGGACTCCTCAGGAGGACATGGTGGGGCTAGGGAAGGAGTCACTGATAACATTGAGCCAAGGGAAGAGGCCGCTGCTTTGCCAGACAAAGTACCCTGAGCATGGGTGAGAGAGGATGAGGAGGATGAGGACAGCTTGGTCATCCACTCGACCAAGTCTTCCGCATGTTGCGGCTCAACACAGCCAGCTGCCAAAAAAAAGGCCAAGCGTGTTTCACGGCCACGTGCTGATGAGGATGCACTGTCTCCACGACCAGCACTGTTGCCTCTAGACACAGAGCCTGCTTGCCCTCTTTTATTGGCTTTTGACTGTCTGCCTCTCCTTGTTGGCCTTCCAGACATACTAATGGCCTGTAGCTGCCCTAGCTGGGATGTGTATATATATATATATGTATATATACTGATACTGCAGCTAGCAAAATCAACTGCCTGCTTGTAGTATGACCAACCTTCTACAGGTAGCTTTAGCTGAACACTGCAGAGCTCGCAAAAAACTAAAATGTAGCTTATTTAGCTGCCTGCGGTAGTGTTAGGATCAGCAAAACACCACCAACCTTCTACAGGTAGCTTTAGCTGAACACTGTGCACAGCTCGCACTACACTAACTTGTAGTTTTAGCTGAACACTGTGCAGAGCTTGCAAAAAAACTAAATTGTAGCTTATTTAGCTGCCTGCGGTAGTGATAGGATCAGGAAAACACCACCAACCTTCTACAGGTACCTTTAGGTGAACACTGTGCAGAGCTCGCAAAAAACTAACTTGTAGCTTATTTAGCTGCCTGTGGTAGTGATAGGATCAGGAAAACACCACCAACCGTCTACAGGTGGCTTTAGATGAACACTGTGCAGAGCTCGCACTACACTAACTTGTAGTTTTAGCTGAACACTGTGAGGAGGACGCACTACACTAACTTGTAGCTTTAGCTGAACACTGTGCAGAGGTCGCACTACACTAAGTTGTAGTTTTAGCTGAACACTGTGAGGAGGACGCACTACACTAACTTGTAGCTTTACCTGAACACTGTGCAGAGGTCACACTTAACTAACTTGTAGCTTTAGCTGAACACTGTGAGGAGGACGCACTACACTAACTTGTAGTTTTAGCTGAACACTGTGCAGAGGTCACACTAAACTAACTTGTAGCTTTAACTGAATACTGTGAGGAGGACGCACTACACTAACTGTAAATAGTCTAGCTGCCTGACTGTGGTACTAATAGGATCAAAAGAACACCAGCTATTTTTTTTCAGGTAGCTGTAAATACTGTAACAAGACAAGCCTGCCTGTCAGTAGGAAGATAACAGGAACGGATCTAGCTAAACTGAATACAGTGTATATATATATATATATATATATATATATATATATATATATATATATAACACCTGGGATGCATATATATATATATATATATACAATACACTGTAAGTGCAGCTAACTCACTGACTGTCCTGCCTAATCTATCTAACGTAAATCAAATGACACTGTCTCTCTGTCTATCTCTTTCAACGCCGGAACACACACTACACAGGGCCGCCGTGCAGGCGGCCTTATATAGAGTGGGGCGTGTACTAAATCCCTGAGACATAATTGACCAAAGCCTCGTTGGCTTTGGCCAATTACGGCTCTCTGTTCAGACGGCGCTGTGATTGGCCAAGCATGTGGGTCATAGTGCATGATTGGCCAATCATCAGCCAGCAATGCACTGCGATGCCACAGTGAATTATGGGCCGTGACGCGCCACATGAATTTGGCACGAACGGCCCATATCGTTCGCAATTAGGCGAATGGGCGAACAGACGATGTTCGAGTCAAACATGGGTTCGACCTGAACACAAAGCTCATCAATACTTGTAGCCCATTCCAGCCTTGTGTAGGTCTACAATCTTGTCTTTGACATCCTTGAACAGCTCTTTGGTCTTGGTCATGATGGAGAGATGATCTGCTTGAATCTGATTGATTGCTTCTGTGGACATTGATTGCTTCTGCGTACAGGTGTTTTTTATACAGGTAACGAGCTGAGATTAAGAGCACTCCCTTTAAGGGAGTGCTCCTAATCTCAGCTCATTACCTGTATGGAAGACACCTGGGACCCAGAAATTTCACCCCTTAAAATGTAAATCAATTTATAATTTTTTTGACTTGCGGTTTTCTGGATATTTTTGTTGTTTTTCTGTCTCTCACTATTAAAATAAACCTATTAAAATTATAGACTGATCATTTCTTTGTCAATGAGCAAACGTACAAAATCAGCAGGGGATCAAATACTTTTTTCCCTTATTCTTTGCTCCTTTTGGTCTGCTAAATATACCATTTAAAGTGTTTTGTTATATGTGTTTGATAAGTGCAAAAATACTTGCTGACTTTGCCAGAAAACCTGGGAGCTGATAAGGAAGGGATTATCAAGATAAGAGCGAACTAGAATCTGGAAGCCAGGAGATCCACATCCCCCAACTGCAATAGAGTTCCTAATAAAGAGACCATTCCCCTCGCTCTGGACATTGTTAACCGAGGAAGTCTGCCTGCCTATAGATTCTGTCTTCTCTGAACCTCTCTTTCTTCCACCGTCCCCAATCAATCTCCTGATAGAACAGAGCCTTAGGGGCACTCTGCACACGCTCAGTTTGGTGTATATTGCTAGATAGTTTTTTTTTTCCCGGGAGGGCGCGTGTGATTGGCACAGGGCCAATCAGCACTATATTGACAGATGGTCAGGGGTCCTGCAGCCTCATAGGGCAGTCAGAGGATAATGAAAACTCCCTCTACAAGCTTCAACCAGTGCTCGGCTGGACACTGATAGAAGTCACAAGACTGCTATATACTGCTGATGAGAAAACTTATTTAGCCGTTTATATATACTAAAATGATTGCATTTTTATGTTCTGTGTACTGTGGGAGACCATATATAGTGAATACAGAGTCCTGGGTTTAGTAACACATTGAAGTACATTCTAAAGAACCCCAGTGAATTAGAAAATCCAGATAATTGAGCTAAAATGCAACATAAAGAATTGTTTTTCCAACATGGCTCAAAGCAACACATTATTATGAAAAGGACTGTATTAAATAACAGCCCTCTCTGAAAGCTGGTATCCATGGGTTTATTTCCATGCAATATTTTCACACAAACCCCTTTGAAAGAAACATACAACAATAAACCCTAAAAAAAAATCAATAATGGAGTTCAAAATATGCAGTTGGGATGTGTTATCATCTTGACATCTACAGTGGCATAAATATACTTTAATAATCCTGGATCACAGCCCCATAACTTTCAGCTCAAAGTAAGACAATCATGAGACAAAACTCAAAATATTATTTTGAGAAAACAATATTTTGGGTGATGATTTGTGTTACTCTACTTTGCCCTCCTTCTCTGTACCAATTAAGGCCAGCTTATTAGGCATTTAGGCTCATTCAATAAGAAAGTACAAAATGCCTTAACCCATGGCAGCCAGTCAGCATTTATCCCTACACTCTACATATGAGGGGACTGTGTTAATTGTATGAGCTTTCATGCCCAGTACAGATACATCATAAAGAAATAAAAGGGCGTTGCAATTGCTTCACACCCTAACCCACAAAGACCAGGGATCTTCCACCATCACCCACATCCTCTCATTCTGCAAACCATGTAAAACACAAGCAATTTATTGTAAAACAAAGGTCACAAAGCCAAAAGATATGTTGTTGGGTATACAAGGTAACCAAAGTTAAACAAAGAGACCCATATTGTTAACTCTGCATAAAACTAATTAAATATTTATTCAAGTAATGTATGTATTTTAAGTTGTTCTAGTTTAAGGAATTTAGTGTAGCCTTATTTTCCTTTGTAAAGTCTTGTTAATTCATATATGAACCATTGTATATTGTTTTTGTTTCAAGCTGTTTCTTAACATTGTGTGTTAATTCATTTTCTACAGTATAACTGTGTCTTTATATTTTTGACCAGCAAAGGTAGTCAGTCACAAACTAATGGGTCACAACAGGGATGTGTCTGTGTTAAAGCCGACAGTAATACAGGTGAACCTCTTGGGCCCAATTAAAGGAAGTCTTGACATGAAGGGTAAGCAATCCATTTGCATGTTTAGCCATCTGTCTACCAGAGAGATTTATTTTTGTTAAAATATATTATGTAACATTAACTACTTCGCGCCCGGCCTATAGCAAAATGACGGCCAGGCGGGGGTTGCATTGTTCTGACTGGACGTCATATGGTGTCCTTCATAACAAGCCATTTGTGAGCACCCCTGATCACCGATCACGATAAAAAGCCTATGACGTAGGCTCTTTACCATGTGATCAGCTGTTTCCAATCCAGCTGATCACAGTGTAAATAGGAATTCCTCTCCTCAGGTTGACAGCGCGTGAGGAAAGGAGAGCGAATAAGTTGCTTTCCTCAGTGGGGACATCTGCACTGATAATCATTGCAATGATTATTAGTCCAGCCCCATCAGTGTTGCCCACCAGTTTCTACCAGTGATGCCCACTAAGCACTAAAATATTCAGTCTTTTTTCATTTGTTTAGCAAAAGTAAAAAACCCAGTGGTGTTTAAATATGACCAAAACAAAGCTCTGGTTGTATGAACAAAATGATAAAAATTTAGTTTGAGTAAAATGTTGCATGATCGCGCAATTGTCATTCGAAGTGTGACAGCCATAATGGGAGTATTGAAGGAACCAATGCTATTTATGTCAGATGCACATATTATATGTATAGGAGATTTTAATATGTGGTTAGACCCAAAGATGGATAGACTTGGGAAAAAAATTCATAGGGGAGGAGAAGGGTCTAAAGCACTGGAAAATGTTTTAAAGGAGGTAGGATGGTTTGATCTATGGAGGATTAGGAACCCAGGGGTCAGATTCTACTCATGACATGCACCAAGTAGAGGAAGCATGTCTAGAATAGACCTGGCCCTGGGTAACGAGAAAATACTGACCACTCTGGGCTGATCTTTGAGTTGAAGATAGGCCTTGGAGGAAGACGGGCGGGCTATAGAATACAACCCTATTGGTTAGCCCAGATTGGATTAAATGATTGAATACCGGAGCAAATGATATTGTTTTTGGAAGCCCATGGGGATAGAAAAATGGAGGGTATAATCTGGGACACCTTTCAGGCGTATTTAAGAGGGATAGTAAGATCCACAATATCATATATTAAACGCACTAATAGACAGAAAGAGGAACTGGCAGACTTATGTAAACAGGCCGAAGCAGAGTTCATTAAAAACCCTTCAAATATAAACCAGATAAGATGGGCAGGAACAGCGCGTCATTATAAGAATCAATTAATAGTTAAAGCTAAACATAAGAGGTTCCAGTTAAAGCAAAAAAAACTATGAGCAACGATATCAAGCTAACAAGATAGTGAATTATGTGATAAAACAACAAACATCAACATTAGCTATAGCAGATGTGAGAAACGAGAAAGGGGAGATGGTTAACACAGTGGAGGGTATTTTGGAAACCTTCCGTAGATATTATGATAAAATGTACACATCGACATTGACACGCACAAGAGAGGAGATAGAGAAATATTTCGAGGATTTCGAATTTCTGAAGTTAACAGAGGAACAAAAAGGGGAGATGGAGGAAGAAATTGGGGTAGAGGAGGTAAAAGAATCTATTAAGTCTATGGGAAAGGGCAAGTGGCCTGGACCAGACGGCATTCCATTGGAAATGTACCAGCGGTATGTGGAAATTATGGCCCCGACACTGATCAAGATGTATAGGGAGATATTCCTCCAGGGAGAAATGCCCCCTCCATGTACAAGGCAACAGTAATGCCCCGCGGTGACGTAAAACACGTACGTCGGGACTATAAACGGGGAAGTGGCCAATAGCTTTCATCTCTTTATTTATTCTGAGCATGCGTGGCACTTTGTCCGTCGGATTTGTGTATACACGATCGGAATTTCCGACAATGGATTTTATTGTCGTAAAATTTTATAGCCTGCTCTCAAACTTTGTGTGTCGGAAAATCCGATGGAAAATGTGTGATGGAGCCTACACACGGTCAGAATTTCCGACAACAAGGTCCTATCACACATTTTCCATCGGAAAATCCGACCGTGTGTACGGGGCATAATACTGATACAAAAACCAGAAAAAGACAGAAACGATTGTGCGTCATATAAACCAATTTAGTTATTTAACATTGATTATAAAATACTGGCAAAAATATTGGCGAAGAGGCTTAACGAGGTAATTTTCCAGGAAAGGAAAGGGAACCTCAGACCTCATTAAAAATTGTTGAATATTTAAAAATCTAGAAATAATATTACATTGGAACCAGAGGAAGCCCTTAAAGCGAATATAGACCCCTTGGTAGAATATGTGAAGAATAAACTGGGATTATGGAAAAAATTACCGCTATCAATGGCATGGAGAATACAGCTGAATAAATCTATTATACTGCCGAAGTGTCTATATGTGATGGCGCATTCAGCGGTAAAGATACCAAAATATATATTTAAAAAATTAAATTCCCAGCTGACTAGGTTTATTTGGGCATATGGGCAACGTAAATTAAAATTCACTACATTACAAAGACCTAAAAATGCAGCAGGGTTGGCAATACCAGATTTATATTTATACTACCCGGCGGGTCAATTAAAACATTTAGGAACTTGGGTAATGCAGGAACAAGAAACAAGGGTAGAGGAATATTTGCTAAATAAAATGCAGGTAGGAGATCTACTGGTAGGATTAGAAAGAAAAGACTTTAGAAGGGTTGCAGTAAAAATCCCCCTTTTAAAACTGGCCAGGTTAGTTTGGAAGGAGGCAAAAAAACTGACGGGGTATACCAGTTCACTGGAGAAATACCGACCCACCTACAGTCTCCGAATGGATCAACCGAGTAGACAAAACAGCTGACATGGAGAAACTCATTTACCAAGCCAAAGAAAACCCCACTAAATTTCACAACACTTGGGCCTGTTGGTTCCATTATAGACAATCCTCAGGCGCTTCAAGCCCCCATCCCACTACTTGATCTTTCACATATGAAAGGATAATCAGGACACTATTGTGTTACATAAGAATTCCGTTACCCCTGTATCCCTTTCTCCCCCCTTGTCACACTTACCATTTGCCAACCAGGTATACCACACTAAATTACCCAGTTTGAGCTGAATAACTTATGCATTTCTTTGGCCCCCTTCCGCTCACAGATAGCTCCCTTTTATGGGTGAGCGGGCTAGGGACTGGCCTACTGAGGTTTGTCTCCACAGGGCACGTTCTGCCCTTTAAGTTTACAGAAGTTTATAGAATAAACAACGTCCTCGGCATCATAACTATTTCGGAGAGCATGAGTTCTAACCCATGTACAATTTTCCCCATACAAAATTACCGCTGTCCATCTGGACGAAATAACTCTATTAATAATGCTTTCAGCGCAATAGTGATAAGGTTGAATTCTTACAAAGTACATGTAATACATATGACTGCTTTGTTGTACAAGCTCAATTCATTTACTCTGAAACTCTGTAACCCTGTTATTTGTGCCTCTGTTATTGTGGAAAATTCAACAAAAATCTTTTGAAAAAAAAAAACTGACGGAATTTAAGCATATCCCATCAGAAACTGCCCTATGGGGAGGATGCCCGCGCCAAACTGCACAAGATCAGGGCTGGACTGGGACAAAAATTTGGCCCTGGACTTCACTCAGACCGGCCCACTTTATTTTTGCAAACATGAACCAAAACAGTATATAAAACTATATGCAATTGCACAATATGGATACTTACTGAGTTTGGGATGGATCTAAGGGAAGCGGTGCAGCCTTTGTATGGGGCATCAGAGCGGCCGGGGGGAAAATTGCCACCTTGCCCCCTGGTAGGGTGACCACATTTCCAGACTGCCATTCAGGGACAATTTTGCCAAGGACCAGGGGGGGATGTAGTCTCAGGGTTGACAGGGAATTCAGCGGTGGGGGTGATTTGTCAGGTGAATGGCTGGTACTAGCACTGAAAACATCTCGACACCATGGTTAATATGGTGTCAGGATGATCAAATCACATTATTTTTATTACTACATTGTAATATATAATGAAATACTGTAGTTCAATTTACCAGAATGCAGAATCAGTGAGAACCCTGAGCTTGTCACCTGCCACCAGATGCAGCGTGTTACCATTGCCTGTGACCAGATGCAGAATGTCATTTGCCACCGCCGCCTGCTACCAGATGCAGTGTGTCACCATTGTCTGTGACCAGATGCAGTGTGTCATTTGCCACCATCGCTTGCCACCAGATGCAGCATGTCACATGCTCCCCGCCACCTGCCACCAGATGCAATGTGTCACATGCCACCGTCACCTGACACCAAATGCAGTGTGTCACATGTGACTGTCAACTGCCACCAGATGCATTGTGCCACTTGTCACCGTCACCTGCTTCTAGAGAAAGGGCAAGAAGAGAGAGAGGGAGGGGAGAGATAGAGAGAGAGAGAGATAGAGAGAGGGGGGGAGAGAGGGGAAGAGAGAATGAGAGGGGGGAGAAAGAGAGGAGGGGAGAAAGGAGGAGAGAGAGCGAGAAAGAGAGAGAGAAGGGGCAGAGAGAGAAGGGGGCAGAGAGAGAGAAGGGGGCAGAGAGAGAAGGGGGCAGAGAGAGAGGGGGGCAGAGAGAGGGGCAGAAAGAGAGAAGGGGGCAGAGAGAAAAGCGAGCAAAGAGAGAGAGGGTGTAGAGAGAGAGGGGGGCAGAGAGAGAGAAGGGGCAGAGAGAGAGAGGGGCAGAGAGGGGCAGAGAGGGGAAGAGAGAGAAGGGGCAGAGAGAGAGAGAGGGACAGAGAGAGAGAGGGGCAGAGAGAGAATGGGGCAGAGAGAGAAGGGGGCAAAGAGAGAAGGGGCAGAAAGAGAGGCAGAGAGAGAAGGGGGCAGAGAGAGAGAGAGACAGAGAGGTAGAGAGAGAAGGGGCAGAGAGGGAGGCAGAGAGAAGGGGACAGAGAGAGAGGGGACAAAGAGAGAAAGGAAGGCAGAAAGAAGGGGGCAGAGAGAGAAGGGGGCAAAGAGAGAGGGAGGCAGAGAGAAGGGGGTAGAGAGAGAAGGGGGCAGAGAGAGGGGCAGAGAGAGAGAGAGGGGCAGAGAGAGAAGGGGGCAGAGAGGGAGAGAGAGGGGCAGAGAGGGGCAGAGAGAGAGAAGGGGGCAGAGAGGCAGAAAGAGAGAGAAGGGGGCAGAGAGGCAGAGAGGGGAGGGGGTAGAGAGAGAAGAGGGCAAAGAGAGAGGGAGGCAGAGAGAAGGGGGCAGAGAGAGAAGGGGACAAAGAGAGAGGGAGGTAGGGAGAAGGGGGCAGAGAGAGAAGGGGACAGAGAGAGAGAGAGAGAGAGGGGCAGAGAGAGAAGGGGCAGAGAGAGAGGGGCAGTGAGGCAGAGAGAGAGAGAGAGAGAGAGAGAGAGAGAAGGGGCAGAGGGGAGGGGACAGAGAGAGAGGCAGAGAGAGAAGGGGGCAGAGAGGCAGAGAGAGAGAGAGGAGGGAGAGAGGGGTCCAGGTTTGGTCATTGCTCAGCTCACTCAAATGGTGGGGGGGCTTTAATGTGGCTGTCCGCTGCTTGTTTAATCTTCCCGCTCCCTCTTGCTCTTCATAGATGCAACGCATGGGCAGGAAGGGAGGGGCGGGAGAAGCAGTGTGTGTCACAAGCTGGCTGAGGAGCAGTGTGCCAATCCCCTCCTCTAGGTCAGCTGCACCAAGCCGGATGTCACCCGCTGCCCACACACTGACATCAGGAATGATTCGGAGGATGGAGTGTCAGCTGCCATTGGAGGACTTCCACCGCCCACCAGTGTGACTTTTCAGTAACCTATCGCAGCGGCAAAGGAAGTGCTCTGTGCTACAGGTGGTGGGCGGGCCGGCAGTGAAACACTAAAGCACCCAGCAAGCTCCCACCATCCTGGCCCAGTCCACCCCTGAATTGCCGCCTCGGTCCCATGGTAGGGCCGGCAGTACAGCAGTGCTCAAAATAAAGGCTGCATGGGCCGCGCATCCATTATTTTAAGAGCCTGTCTGTCACTGAAACAGGCCCACTGAGCCATCGGCCCACTGGGAAACTCCCGGTAGTCCCGATGGCCAGTACATGCCTGCACAAGATGTGGGTGGGGGGGCGGACTTCCTCCATCTGATGTGGCAGTGTGGGAGTATAGGGAGGTACTGGCAACAGGTGGTCAGGAATTAAGGAAAAGACATAAATAAATCTATTATGGCCACTGTGGAACTATGTTTGCTGGGGGTAGTAAAAGAAGAAAGAGGGTGTAGATATACTAGGATATTTTTGCAAGAAGTACTTTTCCTGGCACAAAAGCAAATAGTGGAAAAATGGATCCAGCCAAATCCACCGACAATAAGTCAATGGGTGAGAGCAGTAAATCAAGTACCACATGAGAGAATATTGTATGAACAAAGGGGAAATGTGCAGCAATATGAAAAGATTTGGGCAAAGTGGAATAGATCATACCTAACAAGGGATACAGGAAGACCTGAATATATAGTATAAAGTGAACAAAAGGGGAAGGAAATAGTGACTATAAGATGGATAAGAAGGAAGAAATGAGTTGTAAAATTGAATGGATATGAAAATAGGAATATATATGTTAATATTTTGGAAGAAAAGAAATATAAAACTATGTTAATGAATCTGTATAAAAAATTGTAATAAAGAGTTTATACAAAAAAAAAAAGTGCGTCAGCACCGAAATCTCTGAATATTAGCCTGGGCAGGAAGGAGGTAAAAGTGTTCAGTATTGAGGTGGTTAAAGTTTGCATTTTTTGCTGGAAATTATCTTGAAACCCAACTAATTTAATTTTTTTCTGAAAGTACAGGCCCTGAAGAATAAAATGACAGTAATTGCAATGTTTATGTCTCACGATATACAGTATGCAACTGTTTATTAAATGCATATTTTCAGGAAAAATTGCACTAAAATTCATTTTAGTGCAAACAAACACAAGACACAATTTTCTGTAGAATATAAAAGATGGGATTGTGTCGCGTAAATAGATACCAAACATGTAAAACCTCAAACTTGTGTGCGCTCATAAAAAATGCAAAAATGTATTGTACACAACATTTTTCATAGCTGATGCTTTAAAAGTCTTTACAGGTTTTCAGTTTAGAGTTAACTGTACCTTATGACCCTAGAAGTGTTGCTTCACACTCTGATGTTTGTGGTGATACCTTACATGTGTATCACAATTTATGCTTGCAAAACACATGCGCACTCTTCCCTATGCGTTTCCATTGATGGTGGAGCTCTTTAAAGAAAAAAAAAATATATATATATATATAATTACAATTTATTTATTTTTTTATTCCATGTTTTTGGTATCACACAGTGAAAGCATGGACAGGTGACAGATCCTCCTTATAGAGGCATCAGGGGTCTATTGGACTCCCCTAATCCTTGAATTTACTCCTCTGTAAGTGTGCATTGTCAAATTACCAAAGTAGAGAAGTTAAAAGGGTATTATGTATGCAAGACAGATGGTGTTGAATGCTCCACCTCTGTTAAAGGAGGGTTGTTCCAGTTTCACATAAATGGACTATTTCTACTCTTTTACCTCTTTTGCAAACTAGTTGTACTCACTGCCCAAAATGTGCACTTCATTGTCTTCGAAAGAATCTCACTTTTCCTTAAGTTGTAAGAAAACCTGCGGGCTAGGAGTCTTGACCTGTAGAATTTGCCCTCCTATGTTGGACCATTTGTTTGTTGAGGGTTTGTTTTATCTCACCAATGTTCAGGTTTTTGCATTCCTTAATTCACTGTACTGCATATACCAAGGTATTTTGCTTGTGTTTGGGTATAGGGTCTTTTGGATGTACAGAAATATTAGATCCTCAGCTTTGCAGTCTGGGATCAAAAAAGCAGTGATCTAATGATCTGGGGATATGCAGGATGGTTCCTCAGCAAACTCTTCCAAGAAGAGATTTTATGACAGAAAGGATATACCACACTCCATAGATGGGAAAACAGAGAAAGAACTCATAGTGAAATACCATTTAACATGAGTTATCAAGTGCATTAAATGCACAACTTACAATATATTTGGCAAAGACAGGCATCAGTAAAAAACATCCGCGTTCGGTGCTGTGTGGCGTACGTTCCACGCAGGCGGAAATTGCGTCACTGGTTAGCAAGAACCGGAAGGACGTTGACGCGCTTTGCCCCTCCTCCAGGGCGTCATCAAAGGACAATGGATGTCTTTTGATGACGCCCTGGAGCAGGGACGAAACTCGTGGACGTACTTCCGGTTCGTGCTAACCAGTGACACAATTTCCGCCTCCGTGGAACACACGCCACATAGCACCGAACTCGGATGTTTTTTACTGATGCCTGTCTTTGCCAAATATCCTGTAAGTTGCGTATTTAATGCACTTGATAACTCATGTTAAACGATATTTCACTATAAGTTCTTTCTCTCTTCCCATCTATGGAATGTGGTATATCCTTTCTGTCATAAAATATGTTCTTGGAAGAGTTTACTGAGGAACCATCCTGCATATCTCCAGATCATTAGATCACTGCTTTTTTGATCCCAGACTGCGAAGCTGAGGACCTAATATTTCTGGTGAATGGGGTCACCGAAGGGGGAGTCACCTCACTTGTTTAAAGTTTTGGAGCACCATTGCACTTTTTACAGAAGCACCAAGCACTTTTCAGATTTTGTGCATATTTGTTTTTTATGTTGCAATTACATTGATGTATAATGCACCATTCACTAGGATGTATATTGTTTGATATAGGCTACTAGCGCTGTTTCATACTTTATATCGCTTTAAGGTTTTAGCACCTTTGCGCAGCAGCTGCAGTCTCATTCTCATTTTTCATTTGTATTCATTTTGATTTAACACTTCAGCGTGAGTTTTTGAATTAGATTTATTGTTTTGGATGTACAAGCTTATGCCTCTATATTCTCTATATACCACTTCAGCCCTGGAAGATTTTACCCCCTTCCTGACCAGAGTACTTTTTGCGATTCGGCACTGCGTCGCTTTAACTAACAATTGCGCGGTCTTGCGAAGTTGCACCCAAACAAAATTGACATACGTATTTTTCCAACAAATAGATCTTTCCTTTGGTGGTATTTGATCGCTTCTGCGGTTTTTATTTTTTGCTCTATAAACAAAAAAAGAGCGACATTTTTGAAAAAAACGCAATATTTTTTACATTTTGCTATAATAAATATCCCCCAAAAATATATAAAAAAAATATTTTTTTCCTCAGTTTAGGTCGATATGTATTCTTCTACATGTTTTTGGTAAAAAATTGCAATAAGCGTATATTGATTGGTTTGCGCAAAAGTTATAGCATCTACAAAATAGGGGATAGTTTTATGGCTTTTTTATTATTCTTTTTTTTTTACTAGTAATGGTGGCGATCTGCGATTTTTATCGGGACTGTGACATTATGGCAGACACGTCGGACAATTTTGACACATTTTTGGGACCATTGGCATTTTTACAGCGATCAGTGCTATGAAAATGCATTGATTACTGTAAAAATGTCACTGGCAGTGAAGGGGTTAACACTAAGGGGTGATCAAGGGGTTAATGTGTTTCCTAGTGTGTGTTCTAACTGAAGGGGGGAGGGGACTGTTGTAGGGGAGATGACAGATCGCTGTTCATACTCTGTATGAACAGACGATCTGAATGCTCTCCCCTCAGAGAACCGGAAACTGTGTGTTTACACACACAGATCCCAGTTCTTGGTGTGCCCCAAGTGATTGCGGGAGCTTGGCGGTGACCACGACCGCCGGGCTCTTGCATCGGCTCCGTGGGCGAGCAGGCGACGCGCACGCGCAACCTAGTGGCCATCTATGTTACCGACGTAACATGATGGCAATTCGCACAGCCGAGCCATAACTGCGGCGGCTGGTCGGCAAGCGGTTAAAAGACACAGGGATGCTTTGTTTGTTAAAGACCTTTTTCTACTACATACCATATGACTTTATTACTGTGTGAGTTCTCTTTCTCCACCACTTTTTATCCATTGTTTGATGGTCCATTTTTTACTTGACCATGTGAATGTTTTAAAAAAACCCAGTCTGGATAGACTCAAACTTTCAAAGCACTCCTAAGATGTCTGTGTGTAGATTTCCTGTAGATCTCATTGTCCAAGTCACCCCCTACTTTGTCATGTGACATACAGTCCAAAAAGGAAAATTTGTTGTTCATTTGCCTCTTCCCACGTAAATCTGATGGCTTTGTCCACTGAGTTGTTTAATAAAAGATGTTTACTAGGATTAAATCCTTTGCAGACTACTCAGCGCCAAGGATGGAATTATGTAACTAGAACAGAGTGGTAGCACAACTTTCTCAACTCCCATCCTGTTTTTTGACAATTGGTATCTGCCTTGACACATTCCATGATGACTGGATTAACATGTCTGTGCTATCTGTGTGCAAATAAATGCTGGAGTATGTTCCAGCAGCCAGACACTCATTAGAACTGAAGAAGTGGTTTAGATAAGCTAAGAAACACATTCAACATTACAGAACAAGTCCCATTAATTGTGACTAGCTTCTGCTAGTAAAAAGTGCAGAGAGCAAAATTCACTGACCCTTTCTGAAAATCCTACTTGCTTGGCTGTTATTGCGATCCACTAGTTTAGATGCTTTCTGAGTTAATGATGTTGAATAAGTCAAAATAGGAAAGTCAGGAATCTGAGAGGGAACCCTTAACATTAACACACATTATTAATATTTTTTACAAGCTGATCTTTTATACTTGTATATCCAACAAAGATAATTCAAAAGATAACATAGTCCCTGTAAGAAACATATACTGTACCATGATCAAATATACCTCTCATTTAAACTGTGAATTAATGCAGAAGCAGATTTAGCCCCTCTGCCCATTTCATCACAAACAGAACTTTGTCAGATGGCTGTTCATGAATTTTGTAAAAGTCCAACGATTGGACTGTGGTTTTTAATTACACATTGGAAGCCAACACAGCCATAGAGGACATTTATTATTTTGTCTTGAATTCTTTTTTGAAATTTGTCATCACTGACCATATATTGAAAGACAGCAGGAATTCTTATCACCCCATGTGCGTAGAAATTACTAGCACATTAGCTCTACTCCTACTTAATCTCCTTTAGTAATATCCCTGTCTCTGGAAACCTACAGACAGACCCTCAGGTTATGATTTTTATTTAATGTATAGATTAGTCAGTAGTCATTAATGGCTGATGATTTGTCTGTGATCATTACATTTGCCCCAAAGTCATTACAGACATCAATCTATCCCACTGCGTATTGGCAACCAGAAGTTTACTGGCTGCTTCTTGATGCATGCAATGGACCTCAGCTGTATCCCAGGGTGAATTCTATTGTATTCTCCTACTAATAATATAAGTCATTTTCACAAAATATGATTTCTTTACATATCCTAGTTTAATGTGTAATTGTAGATAAATATCTACTGTAAATACATAACTGAAGTATACTGTATATGTGAGGACTGTCATATCTACCAAAAGTATATTTGGATTTACGTTTAGCCAGTTTGCTAACACAGGCATTCCTGCTAAAATCAAACAAGGTTATGAATATTTACTGTTCTCTAATGTTATCAAAGCAATAAAGCTTGGCCCAAACGGTGACTAGATAGTATGAAAAAACAGGTTACTGATCTGCTCTCTCCTCCAATTAGCTATCCCCATTTCTAAGATTCTCTGCATTGTGCAATGCATTAAAACAAAATAAATGACTCAGTATTGGTTCAACACTATTATGTCTGACATACATATTTTAGCCAGATTCAGGCAAATTCGATTTTTGATGTACCCAATTTTTTGTAGAAGTACAGCTCTTGCTTCCCCTATAATCTGAGTGTAAAGTAGGGTGAAGACAACCTGGACAACAGAATGCATTTTTTTCCCATGTTTTGAGAGTCTCATCAAATTCATTAAATCTACAATAACTCTTTAAACACATGGGTCTTTACTCAGGTGGGATATTGGGCACCTACCATGGGAGCCTGTGTTTAATTTTGTTTCAAATATTTAATAAACAGATGTGTGGTAATATTAAATTGAGACCTGTTATATTGCTTTTGGCGCTGCTCAAAGTAGTGGTGAAAGCATTTCCCTGTATCCCAGAACATGGGGAGCAGGCTTACCTGATACCAGAGGGCTAGTAAATGTAAAGAGGAAAGAATCACCGCTACTCCCAACCAGCCAAGGTGCACAAATAAATGATAAGGAGCAGGATCAGCCTACGTGTCTTTGCCAAACCACCTATCCAGAAGCGTTTCGCCCTGCCAAGTTTCCATCATTTGAAGTAGAGGATGAGAATTTTAGAAAACAGTGGATGAACATATTGGATGAAGCATCGAAAAGTCTTTTTAGACTGATCATTTATCATAAAAATGTTTGGAGGCTCTGAAGTACAACATCACTCAAATTTAACATGACCTGGATAAGTCCCAGAATCAGTCAGATTTCCTATCAAAGAAGGAAAACTGGGGGGAGGGGGTGACAACAGAAGGCTAAGGACACATGGTGGGGAACTCTGTGTTCTCCCAGCTATAGCCAACAACTTTACTGCTTGCTTCTGCCCTCCGGCTACATGTCGGATCACAGCTCTCTCCCCACTGTCAACACCAAGCCTCACAGAGGATCTATCCAGCGCTATCTCCTCTGTACAGCCCTGACAGAATCCCAGCCCGATTGAGACAAGATAGCGATAGCAAAAAAAAACCCCAAGAAGCCGTAGGAAGGTAGCAGTGCTTCGGCGGCATCCTCCTACTCATAGGCAAATAAGCATAGCCTGTTCCCTCCCAGCACTTCGGGCTCAGAGCCATCTGCCCACACTGAGACTCTCCCAGCCCCAGAGACCCCAGAGGAAAGCCCAGAGGTAGCACTACATCAGGAGATAAAGGGATCATCTGGCTCTGCAGTCACAGCCCTGATTTCAGTGTTCTGGGCAGACTTTGAATCCTGGGATACCAAAATAGAGTCTTCCTTCCAAAAAGAAATGGATGTCCTCTGTCAACAGGTGAACTCCTCACAGGGACTATCTCTACCCTTGCTCTTACCCTGGCAGACCATGCTAATCACCTCTCTGCTTTTGAAGCCGCATCATCTGTACACCTTTCCCAGCTCTGTCAACATCAGCTCTGCATTGAAGATGCACAGACACAACATTTGCCTGAAAGGAATCCCAGAAGCCACTTCTGGGGCAGACCTATGCAGATGTCAGCACAACGATAGAGCTGGACAGAGTCCATAGGCTAGTGGGCCCTGGAGGAGATCATCCCCATGGGATGCATTGTCCGGGGACATTACTATATGCTAAAGGAGGAAATTATGTTCAAAGCCTGGCGTCTGGGGCCATTGGACTTTGACGGATCCACCATCCATTTGTTCCTGGACTTATCCAAACACTCACTGTATATGTGTTTGGTGGTTAGGCCTCTACTCAAAGTAATATGCCAGGCAGGTGCCACTTACACATGGGGTCACCCCTTCAGCATCCAAGTGAAAAGAGAGGACCACTCACCCAAATTAAAAAAAGGAAAGGTGTGGGGCCACCAGGCCCTATATACTCTGAACAGCAGTATACAGGCGGTGCAAACAAGACAGGGACTGTAGGTTTGTTGTTAAGTAGAATCTCTTTGTCATTTTGAACGGGTACATTCTTAACGTGTTTAGCTCCAGCCAAAAAATCTTTTTTAAGCTTTTTGGAAAACATAGGGAAGGGTTATCACCCCTGTGACATTTGTTTTGCTGTCTGTGCTCCTCTTCAGAAGATTTCACCTCACTTTTTGTCCCAATGACAAATGTTTTTTGAAAATTTGGGGTTTTTTGTGAAACAAGGAATGGTGATAAAGCATTAGTGGAAAGGACAAATGTTTTTCCCATATTAACTCTTACAAGAGAGAATTTCCCTTCCTAGGCGTAGATTTCATCTCACTTCCTGTTGTCTCCTTCCGTTTGCAAGTAGGAGTCATTTGTAAGTTGGATGTTTGAAAGTAGGGGCCTGCCCTATATACTCAGCAGAAATTTTGGCCTTAGGTGTTGTTGTGGCCACAACACTGTAAGCCCTCACAGAGCCCTGCTGTGAAATATTAGATCAAGAATTGTAATGACATGCCCCTGTTGAACAAGGGCAGAAAAATTGGGCCTTTGGTGGTGGTGGTGGTACTGGTGCCACAACACTGTAAGTCCTCACTCGCTCTTGGTGGGCGCAGAAATGGGCCCTGTTGTGAAATATTAGATCAAGAATTGTAATTACATGCCCCTGTTACACAGGGGCTGAAAAATTGGGCCTTAGGCACTGGTGCTGGTACCGCAACACTGCAACCCCTCACAGATACTCTAGTTGGAATGCAGGAACGAGCCCTGCTGCAAAGTATTGCATCAAAAATTGTAATTACACGCCTCTGTTAAAGAGGGGCTGAAAAATTGGGCCTTAGGCACTGGTGATGGCGCCCAGAACCAAAAATGTTCTTACAAGCTATCAGCGTGATCATTGAGGAGGAAGAGGATAATTTGTCAGGATAGTCACTCAGCATCAGCATAGCCAGTCTTTGAAGGGATCTGAAATTTCAAAAAAAATTTATTCGGTTACATCAGCATCAGGTGCTTGGTAGCTGGTGGTGATCCAAGACTGATTCATTTTTATGAAGGTCAGTCGATTGACCGAGTCGGTGGACAACGCACCCTGTGATCGGTTACAAAGCCTCCAGCAGCACTGAATGTGCGTTCTGAAAGAACGCTGGATGCAGGACAGGCCAGTAGCTTAATTGCATACTGTGCAAGCTCTGGCCATTGATCCATTCTCAAGACCCAGTAACCCAGAGGATTTTTGGTGGGAAAGGTGTCCAAGTCAGATCTTGCCCCTAGGTATTCCTGCACCATGTAAAACAGACGCTGGCGATGGTTGCTGGAACCGATCATATCTTGGGGCTGCGGACTAAAAAATTGTCTGAACGCATCGGTCAGACGGCCACCTTCTCCACCGCTCCTTCTTTGACTGACCGAAGCCTCAGCAACACGTTGTTCAGAAACAGGAGTTTGTAACCTCCCAGTCTCTGGGAACGCGTTGCACAAACCTTTCTGCAAGGCCTCCCGAAGATGTTTCATCCTCTGCTCCCTCTGCGACGGCAAGATAAGGTCCACAACCTTACCCTTGTAACGTGGATCAAGGAGGGTTGCCAGCCAGTATTGGTCCTTCTCCTTGATACCACGAATATGAGGATCCTTACGCAGGCTTTGCAGGATCAGGGAGGCCATGCAGCGTAGGTTTGCTGAGGCATTTGGTCTGGAGTCCTCTGGGTCACTAAGGATGACATGGTCCGCAGCCACCTCCTCCCAGCCACGTACAAGTCCATGTGTTTCTTGGGACTGATCCCTTAAAGACTGCTGCTGATGCTGAGTGCCAGGCTCCACCTCCATATTGACACAACCCTCCTCCTCCTCGTCCTCTTCCTGTGTGATCGGCGGGCACGCAGGAACACTGTCTGGATAAAGGGGGCCTTGAGAGCTAAGGAAGTCCTCCTCTTCCTGTCTCTGTTCTGCCTCAAGTGCCCTGTCCATTATTCCACGCAGCGTGTGCTCCAACAGGTGGACAAGGGGGACAGTGTCACTGATGCATGCACTGTCACTGCTCACCATCCTCGTGGCCTCCTCAAATGGTGACAGGACAGTGCATGCATCCCTGATCATGGCCCACTGGCGTGGGGAAAAAACAAGATCCCCTGATCCTGTCCTGGTGCCATAGTCGCACAGGTACTCATTGATGGCCCTCTGCTGCGTGTGCAGCCGCTGCAGCATGGCCAACGTTGAGTTCCACCTGGTGGGCATGTCACAGATTAGGCGGTTCTTGGGCAGGTTAAACTCGTTTAGAGGTCCGCCAGCCGAGCACTGGCATTATATGACCGGCGGAAATGCACACAGACTTTCCTGGCCTGCCTCAGGCCATCCTGTAAGCCCGGGTGCCTGCCCAAGAACTGCTGCACCACCAAGTTAAGGACGTGAGCCAAACAGGGCACATGGGTCATTTGTCCCTGTCGGAGGGCAGAGAGGAGGTTGGTGCTGTAACGATATCAAGTACGGGACATGAAAAGCTGTAGCTAGCTGCCATCTTGTGTGGAAGTAGCCATGACAGTTTGGCTAACCATGTAACCTCACAGAGAACTCTGAACTCCGTCTTCCCCACCTTAGAAATTTCAAAGCTTTTTAAGTTCAACAGAAAAGGTTATCTCAACAGAGAAAACAGAACCAGGTCCAAGTCAGTAGAAAAACATTTGTTGTCAGGGCAGTGTTCAGGCCTGTCGTAAAACTGTCACCCTCCCCATTCAGAGACATAACAGACCTCGGTCGTAAAGTTTCTGAATACACCTCAAAAGAATAAGTATGAAATTTCAGCATGTTTCATAACTTCTGACTTGGTAATCGCACAGACATAATCTGGACATATTTAGCTTCCTCAGATAATATGGAACGTTTCAAGTGCAGACACCCCTATGTCAGGTCATATGGGAAACCCCTGGGACCACTTATTCCTCCAAAGCAGGCTATACGTTATAGATATGGCATGTTTAGACTTGTTTTGAAGGAAATCTCAAGTTGAATAATAATATGGATATTTGGAGTCTGTCAACACTACAGATGCAGATATATGAATATGTATTAAAGAAATCACCTGGGACGTGGTCATGAGTGTAGACACCTCCCAGCAACCAACCCCTAAAACCAGCTGATCAGATGATTGGTTACTGGTCGCTGTCAACACCCCCTTTGATTTGACAGAAAAGAGGAGATGCCAAGACAATGGTCAGTTCTCCTTTTACCATCCAAGAAGTAACATCTGCCAAGTCGAGAACCGATTACCTAGCTCATCGTTCGAACTCTGATCAACCCTCGGACATTAATTGCAAGTATTCTCTCTTCCCAATTCTACCTTATTGCTTTGTGGCTGTATATTGTCTTTATCTTTTGAAACATCTTTTTTCTGTAAATATTTTATTTGCATCAACTTTGACCTTTTCATAATAAACCCTTATGTTGAAAAGTGTTAACCTTGTCTCTAAAGCTCTTAATGCAAGCTATAAACGAACCTGCCTCTTGAAGGGCACTACTGTTGTAGAGTAAGACTCTGAGCAGATCTGTCTGTAGTGGCAGTGTGTGTGTCAGACGCTTATTCTAAAATTATAATTGGTATTGCAAAATTACGAGTCTCCCCCGGCTCGGTCTTTTAAACGGGGGTGGTGGCAGTTAAAGGGTTAATTGTGTAATTAGCCCAGTGACAATCACTCTCAGGCTGCTCGCACCTAGATTGTGGTCCCGCAAGCTGGAAAATCTTTGTGCTGGGCGCAGCTGAGAGTGGCATTGTTACGTAAGTGACAGCGGGGTGTGAGGTTGGCTGGTCCTTTGTCGCGAGTTAGCGAGGAGGGCAGGGATCTGACACCCGCGTTCGTCACATATTGGCTGGCAGCGTAGCGGGATAGTTTCGCATTAAGAGCATTCAGTGCATTGTTAGGAATTAGCTCTGCACTGAAGGATTGTAACCTTTGTGGAAACAGTCCTTAGAGACAAGCTGGTGCATATTTTTTGATTTTTATTTTTTTTAAGAGAGACATACAGCAACAGCTCCTTTCTACACCTTCTTCCTATCTCTTCTTTCTGTTCTATCTTTTCTGCTTGCAAAATGTCTGGGTTATCAGCATATAAAAAGATGAGCAAGAATGAACTGACTGTGGAGTGCGCAGAAAGAGGAATTGACGTCGGTGGCAAAAATCGTGAAGGCTTGATACATGCCTTACAGGAGTTTGATATCCGTGCACACCAGAACCTGGGGGAAACTGGACCAGAAAGGGTTTCCGCTACTCCAGAGCCCAGTGGTTCAGAGGCGGCCTCACCAGATGGGCAAGCAGAGACTGATACTGGAATACCACGGATTGTTACCTCCAAGCCACCACAAGAGCAGGCCAGCATCAGATTGCCTGAAACCATCCTAGACTCTCTTTAAATGCTAGAAACTCTACAAAACATCAGGAAGACGGATCCTGTGGTGTACCTGCAGTTTCTTGAGCGCCAGGCTGCGGCCGAGAGAGAGGCTGCGGAACGCAGGGCTGAGCGAGAGGAACGCCAGGCTGAGAGGGAGGCTGATCGTCAGCACGAACTGGAGATGGCTAGGCTCCAGCAGCAGCGACAGGCTCAGAACCTCGGATCCCTAGAGCACAGGGATGCCTCTCTGCCAGTGATCCCGGCAGCCAAATTTCCAGTTATGGAAAAGGACAGTGACATTGACGTGTATCTACTGTCGTTTGAAAAAACTTGCCGTCAGTACCATCTGCCCCCAGCACAATGGGCCCGGCACCTGACGCCAGGGCTACGAGGCAAGGCCCTGGATGCTTATGTCGAACTGTCAGGAGAACAGTGCGACGATTATGCGGCCCTAAAAGCTGCAATCATCCAAAAGTTTCAGCTAACCCCGGAAGTGTACCGGAAGCGTTTTAGGTCCTTGCAAAAGGGGCCTGGGGACTCATACATGGATGTGGTAGGTCGCTTACGTACCACATTCCGGCAGTGGACTAAAGGCTTGGAAGCCGATTCTTTTGAATCCCTGGAAGATCTTATGATTGCAGATCAACTTTTGCACATCTGTCCTACAGACGTCAGACAGTTTGTGCTGGAGCGAAAGCCAGCCTCTGCCAAAGCAGCAGCAGAACTGGCAGATACCTATATCCACTCTTGGGTATCTGACCATCGCAAGGCTCCTCTGAATGGCTGGAAAGGAGGGAAATCGCACACGGCAACCCCTCCTCTGCCTACCAAACAAGTTCCTCAGCAGCCGGAACCTGCAACTCCTGGAGCCAAGGCCTTCCTAACTGACAAACGCAAATGCTACAACTGTGGGGGAGCCGGACATCTCAGGGCGCAGTGCCCTGAGCAGAAGAAGACGACATCACCTGGCCATCCGGCTAGCAACCCTTCTGCTGTGCTGCTCGTCAGTGGGAAACCTCCCGGAACCAATGCCAACTTGCAGCCAGTCATCGTAGGCCACCGGACTGTAACAGGCTTTCGTGACACCGGAGCCGAAGTCACATTGGTCAGACCAGAGGTTATAGAAGAAACAGACATCATCCCAGAGAAGTTCCTTACCCTCACCGGAGTTGGGGGGACCCGTTCCTGTGTACCCCGTGCCTATGTTTTTATTGATTGGGGTGCCGGAAGTGGGATGAGAGAGGTGGGGGTCTCGGAGGAGATCCCCACTGCGGTGTTGTTGGGTTCTGATTTAGGTACCCTTGTTTCATACTATGCCCCTGCTAAAAGCACCCCAGATGCTCCCACGGATCTCTCTGGACCTCCCAAGGTACTGTTTACTGATGTTGGGGTAATATCTGGGCAACCTGTAGATGGACAGAGGGAGGGGGAGGGTGGAGTGGAAGTGCAAGGTCCTCCTTCTTCAGAGACAGGAGAGGAGGCCCCCTTGCTAGTGAAGGTAACTGATGTATGTTCCAATGATGCTGAACTGATAAAGGTTAAATGTGCTGATAATGATGATGAGGATAATGATGATGCATTGCCAGTACTGGTGGTCACTCGCAGTGCTGCAAAGGCAGCCGAGGTGCAGGCCCTGGTCGCAGAACAGCAGGAGGAGGTCTCTGGGCCCTCTCCCTGTTCTGACCCAGTGGACTCCACCTCTGTTGAGCCTCAGCAGCTGTCCATGTTTGCCACAGGACTGCTGGCTGGGACCTGTTGTTCCGCCTTTGAAACAGCACTGCAGACAGACCAAACACTAGCACAGCTCAGGAGTCTAGCTGATCGCCCCCCTGCAGAGAATGACAAACAAAAGGTCTATTGGGACAAAGGTAAACTGTACAGAGAAAATATGCCTGCAGAGGGGAATGAGGCTGACCTAGGTAGCAGGCAGCTGGTTGTACCCAGTCAATTTAGGGGACAGCTGCTAAAAGTGGCTCATGAGATTCCCCTCGCAGGGCACTTGGGGATCACTAAGACCAGAGGGCGGTTGATACATAACTTTTATTGGCCTACAATGCTCGCTGACATAGCTGACTACTGTCGGTCCTGTGTTACCTGCCAGCGAGTTGGCAAGGCAGGGGATGTACCCAGGGCTCCGCTGAAATCTTTGCCTGTGATTGACGAACCTTTTAAGAGGGTGGCAGTGGATATCCTTGGGCCTTTGGCCATCCCTAGCAGTTCAGGCAAACGTTTTATCCTTACAGTTGTCGACTATGCCACGCGTTATCCAGAGGCGGTGGCTCTCTCCTGCGTCCGGGCAGACAAGGTCGCTGATGCTCTGCTGGGAATCTTCACAAGAGTGGGATTCCCGGCTGAGCTCATTAGCGATCAAGGCCCTCAGTTTGTGTCCGACTTGATGCAAGCTCTCTGTCGGAAAATACAGATGACGCATATCATGGCCAGTCCTTATCACCCACAAACGAACGGTTTGTGCGAGCGTTTCAATGGAACCTTGAAACAAATGTTGTGCACCTTTGTGCACTCCCAGGGTAAGGACTGGGAAGGATATCTGCCTCATCTGCTGTTTGCTTACAGAGAGGTGCCTCAGGAGTCCACAGGCTTTTCGCCATTTGAACTTTTGTACGGACGGAGGGTAAGAGGACCCCTGGACCTAATCCGTGAGACCTGGGAGGGCAAGATTGCCGACTCAAAGGTCTCTGTTGTGGATTATGTCCTAAAATTCAGAGATAAAATGGAGACGCTGGTGGAAATTGTGCGGGAGAACATGACCCAGGCCCAGACTAGGCAGAAAGAGTGGTATGACCGTAACGCTAGGGAGCGGACCTATGACATTGGTCAGAAGGTGTATGTTCTGCTTCCCCTGCGGCAGAACAAACTCCAAGCAGCATGGGAAGGCCCGTACACCATCACCCAGCGTCTGAATGATGTCACCTACTTGGTCAGGTTGGGAGAAGGGCGTAGACGGCAGAAGGCCATTCATGTTAACATGATCAAAGCCCATCATGAGCGCACGGCCTATGTCATGCCGGTCTGCAGCAGGCCAGAGCCTGAGGAGGCTGATCCACTTCTAGACCTGCTAGCAGACACCAGGGAGGTAGACTCAGAACTCCTGATAAACTCCAATCTTACCCCCACCCAGGTACCTGGACTGAGGCGAGTGCTGGCAGTACATGGTAGCAGGTTTACGGGAAAACCTGGGAGGACACACCTCGCTGTCCACCAGGTGGACACCGGGGCACATCCCCCCATTAAACAGTCGGCCTATCACGTCTCCCTGGAGGTGCTGGCCGACATGAAAAGGGAGGTGGAGGAAATGCTGCAGCTGGGGGTGATTCAGAGTCCCACAGTGCCTGGGCGTCCCCAGTAGTCTGGGTTCCCAAAAAGGACCAGACGACCAGGTTCTGTGTGGACTACCGGAAGCTGAATGCCATCACTACTGCAGATGCCTACCCTATGCCCCGGATTGATGAGTTGTTAGATAGGCTGGCGGCCGCCCGTTATATAACAATCATGGATCTGAGCAGGGGGTACTGGCAAATTCCTCTGGCCCCTGAGGCTCGGGAAAAGTCGGCCTTCATCACCCCATTCGGATTGTTCGAGTTTACCGTCATGCCGTTTGGGATGAAGAATGCCCCAGCTACCTTCCAGAGAGTCATGAATGACTTACTGGAGGGGCTGGAAACCTTTGCCGTAGCCTACCTGGATGACATCGCCGTGTTCAGCCCTACCTGGGAAGAACACCTGGTGCACCTGTCACAGGTCCTAGACCAACTGACAGCTGCCAATCTGACTGTAAAACCCAGTAAGTGTCAGATTGGCATGACTGATGTGCAGTACTTGGGACACCAGGTAGGAGGAGGTACCCTGAAACCCGAGACAGGAAAGGTTGAGACCATCCTGGCCTGGCCTACCCCTCAAACCAAAAAGCAGGTTATGTCTTTCTTGGGGACCGCTGGCTACTATAGGAAATTTGTATGTAACTATAGTAGCCTGGCCAAACCTCTGACTGACCTAACTAAAAAGAAACTGCCCAAGGTGGTGTCTTGGACACCAGAATGTGAGCAGGCATTTCAGGCCTTGAAGGAGGCACTGGCCAGTGCACCTGTGCTGCAGGCTCCAGACTTCACCCGCCGTTTCCTTGTGCAGACGGATGCCTCTGCCTTTGGATTGGGTGCAGTCCTGAGCCAGGTGGACGAGGCCGGAGAGGAGCATCCCATCCTCTACCTGAGCAGGAAGCTGCTTCCCAGGGAAGTAGCATATGCCACGATCGAAAAGGAGTGTCTTGCGATCGTGTGGGCTCTCCAGAAGTTACAAACGTACCTTTATGGACGGCACTTCACTGTGATCACGGATCACAATCCCTTGAGCTGGCTAAATCGTGTTGCTGGGGAGAATGGCAAACTACTTCGGTGGAGCCTAATTCTTCAGCAATACGATTTCACCATCCAGCATAAGAAAGGCAGCGCCCATGGCAATGCTGATGGGCTGTCACGACAAGCCGAGCCTGCAGGAGTCGGTTGCGTCAGGAGGGAAATTGTAGTTCCCTCACATGCAACCACCTAAGGGGGGAGGTGTAACGATATCAAGTACGGGACATGAAAAGCTGTAGCTAGCTGCCATCTTGTGTGGAAGTAGCCATGACAGTTTGGCTAACCATGTAACCTCACAGAGAACTCTGAACTCCGTCTTCCCCACCTTAGGAATTTCAAAGCTTTTTAAGTTCAACAGAAAAGGTTATCTCAACAGAGAAAACAGAACCAGGTCCAAGTCAGTAGAAAAACGTTTGTTGTCAGGGCAGTGTTCAGGCCTGTCGTAAAACTGTCACCCTCCCCATTCAGAGACATAACAGACCTCGGTCGTAAAGTTTCTGAATACACCTCAAAAGAATAAGTATGAAATTTCAGCATGTTTCATAACTTCTGACTTGGTAATCGCACAGACATAATCTGGACATATTTAGCTTCCTCAGATAATATGGAACGTTTCAAGTCCAGACACCCCTATGTCAGGTCATATGGGAAACCCCTGGGACCACTTATTCCTCCAAAGCAGGCTATACGTTATAGATATGGCATGTTTAGACTTGTTTTGAAGGAAATCTCAAGTTGAATAATAATATGGATATTTGGAGTCTGTCAACACTACAGATGCAGATATATGAATATGTATTAAAGAAATCACCTGGGACGTGGTCATGAGTGTAGACACCTCCCAGCAACCAACCCCTAAAACCAGCTGATCAGATGATTGGTTACTGGTCGCTGTCAACACCCCCTTTGATTTGACAGAAAAGAGGAGATGCCAAGACAATGGTCAGTTCTCCTTTTACCATCCAAGAAGTAACATCTGCCAAGTCGAGAACCGATTACCTAGCTCATCGATCGAACTCTGATCAACCCTCGGACATTAATTGCAAGTATTCTCTCTTCCCAATTCTACCTTATTGCTTTGTGGCTGTATATTGTCTTTATCTTTTGAAACATCTTTTTTCTGTAAATATTTTATTTGCATCAACATTGACCTTTTCATAATAAACCCTTATGTTGAAAAGTGTTAACCTTGTCTCTAAAGCTCTTAATGCAAGCTATAAACGAACCTGCCTCTTGAAGGGCACTACTGTTGTAGAGTAAGACTCTGAGCAGATCTGTCTGTAGTGGCAGTGTGTGTGTCACACGCTTATTCTAAAATTATAATTGGTATTGCAAAATTACGAGTCTCCCCCGGCTCGGTCTTTTAAACGGGGGTGGTGGCAGTTAAAGGGTTAATTGTGTAATTAGCCCAGTGACAATCACTCTCAGGCTGCTCGCACCTAGATTGTGGTCCCGCAAGCTGGAAAATCTTTGTGCTGGGCGCAGCTGAGAGTGGCATTGTTACGTAAGTGACAGCGGGGTGTGAGGTTGGCTGGTCCTTTGTCGCGAGTTAGCGAGGAGGGCAGGGATCTGACACCCGCGTTCGTCACAGGTGCCATTGCCGCAAACCACCATTCCTGCCTTAAGTTGGTGTGGCGTCAACCACCTCTGAACCTGCCCCTGCAGAGCTGACAGAACCTCTGCCCCAGTATGGCTCCTGTCCCCCAAGCACAACAGCTCAAGCACCGTATGGCATCTTTTGGCCTGCGTACATGCGTAGCCCCTTGAACGCCTACAGAGCACCGCTGGTTCCGAGGACCAAGCACAGGTAGAGGCCATGGAGGAAGAAGAAGAGGAGGGGGTGGAGGAGAGAGGTGTGTCACAATCATTAGTAGTGGCATTTTGGAGGCGCGGTGGCGGAACAACCTCCAACACTACTGCACCTTGTTCTGCATCCTTCCCAGCTGCCAGCAGAGTCACCCAATGCGCCATGAAACTTAGGTAACATCCCTGTCCATGCCTACTGAACCATGAGTCAGCGGTAATATGCACCTTACCGCTGACCACCCTGTCCAGTGAGGCATGGACATTACCTTCCACATGCCGGTAGAGAGCCGGAATCGCCTTCCGTGAGAAAAAGTGGCGTTTGGGTACCTGCCACTGAGGAACCGCACATTCCACAAACTCATGGAAGGGGGTAGTGTCTACCAACTGAAAAGGCAGCAGTTGAAGTGCTAGCAATTTTGCCAAGCTAGCATTCAACCGCTGGGCATGTGGATGGCTGGGAGCAAACTTCTTTCGGCGGTGCAGCAGCTGGGGCAGGGAAACTTGCCTGGTACAATCTGACGTCGGTGTACCGAAAGCAGATTGCCCACAAGTACTTGGCTGTGACACACCTAATTCTACACCTTCATTCCTCTCAGTGCAGGTCTCAGAGAGGACTGAAGGTATAGTGAGGTTGGAGATCTCAGCTGATGAGGAGCAAGGAGAGGTCCTCTTTGTTCTTTGGTGTGGGTCTTTTAGATACGCTTGCCAACAAACTGCATGGCAGGTCAACATATGTCTGGTCAAGAATGTGGTACCCAAGCGGGAGATGTTTTGGCTACGTGAGATACGCTTGAGACATATGTTGCAAATAGCAGCGGTGCATTCTGATGCACTCGTCTCAAAAAAGGCCCACACCAAAGAACTTTTTGAATAACGCGCAGAGACTGCAGCGCCCTGCACATGCGGAGCTTTGGGGTGTGATGCAGTCAGTGTGCTGTCCTTAGGGGCCCCTGGAGGGCATCCTGCCTCGTTGGTGATGTGCCGCCTCCTCCTCCTCCTCCTTCTCTCTCCTATCAGGCACCCACATTGAGTCAGTGACCTCATCATCCCCTCCCTCCTCATCACTGGAGCAAACCTGGCAGTATGCTGCAGCAGCTCAACACGGCCAGCTGCCGAAAAAAAGGCCAAGCGTGTCCCACAGCCATGTGCTGATGTGGATGCACCGTCTCCATGACCAGCACCAGCCACACAGCCTGCTTGCCCTCTTTTATTGGCTTGTGACTGTCTGCCTCTCCTTGTTGGCCTTCCAGACATACTAATGGCCTGTAGCTGCACTAAGCTGGGATATATATATATATATATATATATATATATATATATATATATAGATATATATATATACTGATACTGCAGCTAGCATAATCAACTGTATGAGAACACCACCAACCTTCTACAGGTAGCTTTAGCTGAACACTGTGCAGAGCTTGCAAAAAAATAACTTGTAGCTTATTTAGCTGCCTGCGGTAGTGATAGGATCAGGAAAACACCACCAACCTTCTACAGGTAGCTTTAGGTGAGCACTGTGCAGAGCTCGCAAAAAAATAACTTGAAGGGTTTAGCTGAACACTGTGAGGAGGACGCACTACACTAACTTGTAGTTTTAGCTGAAAACTGTGAGCAGGACGCACTACACTAACTTGTAGCTTTAGCTGAACACTGTGCAGAGGTCTCACTACACTAACTTGTAGTTTTAGCTGAACACTGTGAGCAGGACGCACTACACTAACTTGTAGCTTTAGATAAACACTGTGCAGAGGTCTCACTACACTAACTTGTAGTTTTAGCTGAACACTGTGAGCAGGACGCACTACACTAACTTGTAGCTTTAGATGAACACTGTGCAGAGGTCTCATTACACTAACTTGTAGTTTTAGCTGAACACTGTGAGCAGGACGCACTACACTAACTGTAAATAGTCTAGCTGCCTGACTGTGGCACTAATAGGATCAAAAGAACACCAGCAATTTTCTTCAGGCAGCTGTAAATACTGTAACAAGACAAGCCAGCCTGTCAGTAGGAAGATAACAGGAACGGATCTAGCTAAACTGAATACAGTGTATAAATATATATATATATATATATATATATATATATATATATGCAACACCTGGGATGCATATATATACACAACACACTGTAAGTGCAGCTAACTCACTGACTGTCCTGCCTAATCTAGCTAACTCAAATTAAATGACACTGTCTCTCTGTCTATCTCTCAGCGCGCCGGAACACACTTCACAGGGCCGCCGTGTAGGTGGCCTTATATAGTGTGGGGCGTGTTCTAAACCCCCTGAGCCATAATTGGCCAAAGCCACTCTGGCTTTGGCCAATTACAGCTCTCTCTACCGACGGCGCTGTGATTGGCCAAGCATGCGGGTCATAGTGCATGCTTGGCCAATCATCAGCCAGCAATGCACTGCGATGCCGCAGTGAATTATGGGCCGTGACGCGCCACACAAATTTGGCGCGAACGGCCCATATCGTTCGCAATTCGGCGAACGATTCGAGTCGAACATGGGTTCGACTCGAACACGAAGCTCATCCCTATTCTGCACTGCATACTCTGCTGTGATTCTGGGGCTGTATACTCTGCTGTGAGTCTGGGCTGTATACTCTGTCCTGTGATTCTGAGCTGTTTACTCCTGACACTATGGGTGGAAGCAAGTGGAATACAGGGGATAGAGAGTGTGGACGCTATAAGAGGTTGGAGGAGTCTGGCGCCCCCCATCCTTAAAATTCACCAGCTGCCGCTGGACTAAAGTCTTCAATTCCCTCCAATTCCCTTCAATTCCCTGGCAAATGGATCCATGTTTCCTCCACAATCCCTTGAATCTCACATTTCACTTATACCTAAGTCTGACAAGGATCATTTCCCTCAAATTATAGACTCATCTCACTAATTGGAGTTGACCATAAATCTTTGCCAAAACCATAGCCAAGAGATTGCAACCACTGCTATCTCGTCTCAAGCACCCAGACCTGGTCAGCTCTGTACACGGGCGTGAAACCAAAAGACAACACCTTGAAGATCATTCTTTTGACAGATTATGCCTGCCTTCAGAATATTTCCTTATGTCTTCTGCCAATTGATGCAGGTGGATCTGGTTAATTGGGAATTTCTTCAAATATCTCTCATGCAGATAGGTCTTGGCCCCATCTGATTTCCCAAATCATGTCACTATACTCCTCACCTCCAGCTAGAGTCAGGGTCAATGGTTCTTTGTCTCCCGCTTTTCCTTTATACATTGGTACCCAACAGGGCTGTCCCTTGTCTCCTCTCCTATATGTCCTGATGATGGAACACCTAGTCATAGCTCTAAGACAGAACCCTAATATCATAGTTGTCACAGTAGGCCCTCTCCACTTAAATTTATCCCATTTTGCAGATGATTTAATTCTGTATGTGACACAACCTCATACAGTGCCTTGCAAAAGTATTTCCCCCCTTGGCTTTTTATGTATTTTGTTACATTATAGCCTTTAGTTCAATGTTTTTTTAATCTGAATTATATGTGATGGATCAGAACAGAATATTCTTGAGCAAAACCTGTACCACTCTGTGTGTGATTTGAGGCTAGGATGGAGGTTCACCTTCCAGCAGGACAATGACCCCAAACACAATGCTAAAGCAACACTTGAGTGGTTTAAGGGGAAACATGTAAATGTGTTGGAATGGCCTAGTCAAAGCCCAGACCTCAATCCAATAGAAAATCTGTGGTTAGACTTAAAGATTGCTGTTCACAAGTGCAAACCATCCAACTTGAAGTAGCTGGAGCAGTTTTGCAAGGAGGAATGGGCAAAAATTCCAGTAGTAAGATGTGGCAAGCTCATAGAGACTTATCCAAAGCGACTCTACAAAGTATTGACTTTAGGGGGGTGAATAGTTATGCACATTGACCTTTACTGTTATTTTGTCCTTTTTTTGTTTGCTTCACAATGAAAAAAAAACACATTTTCAAAGTTGTGGGCATGTTCTGTAAATTTAATGATGCAAATCTTCAAACAATCTATGTTAATTCCAGGTTGTGAGGCAACAAAACATGAAAAAATGCCAAGAGGGTGAATAATTTTGCAAGGCACTGTATCTTTCTACCATCAATCCTTCTTGAAATCCAGAGGTTTCAAGGTCAACTACACTAATTCCGAACTGCTAAATACCGTATTTATCGGCGTATAACACGCATCGGCGTATAACACGCACCCCAAGTTTAGGAGGGAATTTTAAGGGAAAAAAAACTTTTAGGAGGGAAGTTTAAGGAAAAAAACTTACATTTAAATGCCCATCATTGCAGCCTTCTCAGTGCAGCCTTGCCCCAGTGCAGCCATGTCAGTGCAGCCTTGTCAGTGCAGCCTTGTCAGTGCAGCCTTCCCCAGTGTCCATTGCAGCCTTAACGCAGTGCAGCCTTGCCCCAGTGCAGCCTTGCCCCAATGCAGCCTTGCAGCTCGCAGTTTGAAAATGGCGTCGCTCCCCTGCGATCCTGTGATCCCCTGCGATCCTGAGCTTCAAAATCGCCGACCGCGATTTGAAAATGGCACCTCCGGTGCTGAAATACACACGCCCCCTGTCTGTCGCTAATGTTTTAAATTTGTCTAATCACAAATAGTCAATGAAACATTAAAGTTACTTTCAAAGGGGTTAAACTTAACATAAACACAATTTTGCACACCATTTAACACTAAAAAGACACTATTTGAACACTGATGTATCTACTTTTGCAAATATAACTTCTGATAATGAGTTCCATTTCTATGAAATTTAATTTTTGGGATTTTTGCCTGATTCATGACATGGTTCATTAGATTCTCAAGGGTTTTCCAGCATGTTGGTTTCAGATAAGGTTAAGGTCCTGGACCATCTTCACATTTCTTCCACACACATATCAGATTTTTACCCCATCCAGTCAAGAGGTGGCAAGCTGGATCTGTTTCAGAAACTTGTCGAACAGGACCTTATTACCCTTATTACCTTGAGAAACAAACATAACCCCATTCCAACTTGACAAAATGGGAAACAGATATTCTTTGTTTTTTAATAAAGAAGATACAAACATCACAATGAAAGAAGCAGATAAAGGGTGGATCAGTCATTGTTGCAAGTAGAGGCGATCCTTTCTTCTTTATATTCACTAGCCCTCTCGATTGATATTCAGTTGAGTTGTTTTGATGCATTCTTTATCATTTTTGTTTGACTATCCTGTGTGGCACAACGTTATCTAATATTCAATGACGAGGGCACAAAAGGTTTTTTAGTGAGACTATAAAAAAGCCTGCAAACAAAAGCCTCCTAATATGTTTCTATATTAATCTTCAAATACCAATCCCATATGAAAAAAAAAACCTACAGAGCCAAGTCCACCATCAGTGTGAGAGCAAACTTATGACAAAATGTCCATGTAAAGTTTAGATTTTTTTTTTCAGTAATACTGACACACAAAATCTGATAGAATTAGAGTAGTTAACTTCAGAGTGTGTAAATGTCCCTTACATGGCAGTTTGTGGTGCTCCCTGGGGAAGCGAGTATGATGGATGCTATTATAAAGTAAGACTGCAGATTTAGAACACAGAGGAACAATATAGGCACTAGGGATGAGCCGAACACCCCCCGGTTCGGTTCGCGGCAGAACATGCAAACAGACCGAAAGTTTGCACGAACATTCAAACACCTTTAAAGTCTATGGGACCCGAACGAGAAAAATCAAAAGTGTGAATTTTAAAGGCTAATATGTAAATCATTGTCCTAAAAAGTGTTTGGGGACCTGGGTCCTGCCCCCGGGGACATGTATCAATGCAAAAAAGTTTTAAAAACTGACTTTTTTCCGGGAGCAGTGATTTTAATAATGCTTAAAGTGAAAAAATAAAAGTGAAATATTCCTTTAAATATCGTACCTGGGGGGTGACTATAGTATGCCTGTAAAGTGGCGCGTGTTTCCTGTGTTTAGAATAGTCCCTGCACAAAAATGACATTTCTAAAGGAATAAAAGTAATTTAAAACTGCTTGCGGCTGTAATGTAATGTCGGTCTCGGCAATACGGATGAAAATTATTGAGAAAAACGGCATGGGTACCCCCCAGTCCATTACCAGGCCCTTTGGGTCTTGTATGGATATTAAGGGGAACCTTGCACCCAAATTAAAAAAAGAAAAGGCATGGGGCCCCCAGGCCCTATATACTCTGAACAGCAGTATAGAGACGGTCCAAACAAGACAGGGACTGTAGGTTTGTTCTTAAGTTGAATCTTTTGTAATTTGGATTAGGTACATTTTGTAAGTATAGCTCCAGCCAAAAAAATAATTTTTAAGCTTTTTGGATAACATAGGGAAGGGTTATCATCCCTGTAACATTTGTTTTGCTGTCTGTGCCCCTGTTCAGAAGATTTCACCTCACTTTCTGTCCCAATGACAATTGGATTTTGAAAATTTGGGGTTATTAGGGAAACAAGGATTGGTGATAAAGCATCAGTGGAGACACCTTTTTCACATATTAACTCTTACCGGAGAGAATTTCCCTTCCTAGGGGTAGATTTCCTCTCACTTCCGGTTGTCTCCCTCCATTTATAAGTAGGAGTCGTTTGTAAGTCGGATATTTGAAAGTAGGGGACTGCCTGTATATACTATATGGCCTGCCCTATATACTCTGCAGAAAATTGGGCCTTAGGTGTTGGAGGTACCAAAACACTGTAAGCCCTCACATTTACTCTTGGTGGGCGCTGAAACAGGCCCTTCTGTGAAATATTATATCAAGAATTGTAATTACATGCCCCTGTTGAACAGGGGCAGAAAAATTGGGCCTTTGGTGGTTGTGTGGTGGTGGTGCCACAACACTGTAAGCCCTCACAGTTACTCTTGGTGGGTGCAGGAACAGGCCCTGCTGTGAAATATTAGATCAAAAATTGCAATTACACGCCCCTGTTAAACAGGGGCAGAAAAATTGGGTCTTAGGCAGTGCTGGTGGTGCCACAACACTGTAACCCCTCACAGATTCTGTTGTTGAGCGCAAGAACGAGCCCTGCTGTGAAATATTAGAGGAAATATTGTAATTACATGCCCCTGTTAAACAGGGGCAGAAAAATTGGGCCTTAGGCAGTGGCACGGGACTGTAAAGCCTCACAGATACTCTTGTTGAGCAAAGGAACGGGCCCTGCTGTGTAATATTAGAGCAAATATTGTAATTACATGGTCCTGTTAAACAGGGCAGAAAAATTGGGCCTTAGGCACTGGTGGTGGTTCCACAACACCTCACAGATACTCTAGTTGAGTGCAAGAACAAGCCCTGCTGCGAAATATTACAGCAAAAATTATAATTAAACGTACCTGTTAAACAGGGGCAGAAAAATTGGGCCTTAGGCACTGGTGGTGGTGCCCTGAAACAAAAATGTTCTTAGAAGCTATCAACATGAACATTGAGGAGGAATAGGATAGTCACTCAGCATAACAGGATAGTCACTCAGCATAGGCAGACTTCAAGGGATCTCACATTCATAATAAAATTAATCGGTTACATCATCATCAAGTGCTTGGTAGCTGGTGATCCAAGACTTACTCATTTTTATGAAGGTGAGCCGATCAACTGAGTCTGTAGACAGGCGCACTCTGTGATTGGTTACAAGGCCCCCAGAAGCACTGAATGTGCGTTCAGAAAGAACGCTGGACACAGGACAGGCCAGTAGCTCAATTGCATATTGTGCAAGCTTTGGCCAGTGATCCATCCTCAAGACCCAGTAACCCAGGGGATTTTCCGTTGGAAAGGTCTCCAAGTCTGATCTTGCCCCTAGGTATTCCTGCACCATGTAAATCAGACACTGACGATGGTTGCTGGATCCGATCAGACCTTGGGGCTGCGGACTAAAGAATTGTCTGAATGCATCAGTCAGACAGCCACCTTCCACTCCTTCTGTGAATGACCGAAGCCCCAGCAACACGTTGTCCAGGAAATTGTAACCTCCCAGGCTCTGGAAACATGTTGCACAAACCTTTCTGCAAGGCGTCCCGAAGATGTTTCATCCTATGCTCCCTCTGCAAAGGCTGGATAAGTTCTGCAACCTTGTGCTTGTAACGTGGATCAAGAAGGGTTGCCAGCCAGTAATGATCCCTCTACTTGATACTACAAGTCCGGGGGTCCTTTCGCAGGCTTTGCAGGATCAGGGAGGCCATGCAGCGTAGGTTTGATGAGGAATTCGATCCGGAGTCGTCTGGGTCACTAAGGATGACATGATCCACAGCCACCTCCTCCCAGCCACGTACAAGTCCATGGGTTTCTGGGGACTGAAAACGATCCCTTGAAGACTGCTGCTGAGTGCTAGGCTCCACCTCCATGCTGACACAATCCTCCTCCTCCTCTTCCTGTGTGATCGGCAGGCCTGCAGGAATACTGTCTGGATAAGGAGGGCCTTGAGAGGTAAAGAAGTCCTCCTTTTCCTCCCTCTGTTCTGCCTCAAGTGCCTTTCCATTATTCCATGAAGTGTGTGCTCCAACAGGAAGACAAGAGGGACAGTGTCACTGATGCATGCACTGTCACTACTCACCATCCTCATGGCCTTCTCAAATGGTGACAGGACAGTGCATGCATCCTTAATCAGTAGCCACTGGCGTGGCGAAAAAAAGCCAAGCTACCCTGACCCTGTCCTGGTGCCATACTCACACAGGTACTCATTGATGTCCCTCTGCTGTGTGTGCAGCTGCTGCAGCATTGCCAACGTTGAGTTCCACCTGGTGGGCATGTCACAAATGAGGCAGTTCTTGGCCAGGTTGCATTCATTTTGAAGGTCAGCCAGCCGAGCACTGGCATTATATGACCGGCGGAAATGCCCACAGACTTTCATGGTCTGCCTCAGGACATCCTGTAAGCCCGGGTACCTGCACAAGAACCGCTGCACCACCAAATTAAGGATGTGAGCCAAACAGGGAACATGGGTCAAGTGTCCCTGTCGGAGGGCAGAGAGGAGGTTGGTGCCATTGTTGCAAACCACCATTCCTGGCTGAAGCTGGCATGGCGTCAACCATTTCTGAGTCTGCATGTCAGGAAAGGTCCCCTCCACTGGTAATATCGATCATTTGGCGTGCAGTACTGAGGTCCACCAGCAGGTGTCTCCTGGCAGTTTGGAGCTGTCAGAAGAGCTTTTTCCTGCTGGTATTCTGTCACCTTTGGGCCGCAGTACTGGCGTCCACCAGCGGAGGAATACTGGCAGTATGGAGCGGTTATTCCCCTCTGCAGACAGGTGTCACCTGACCTTAATTAGCAGCTGCAGTATAAATACTGGACAAGTGCACACTCATCTTGCCCTGGTATCTTCCTTGAGCCCTGACCTGCAGCCTGCATTCTGATTACCTGATTCCTAGAACCTGTGGATCCTGTTCCCCGTCTGTTACCTGAACCCTGCACCCTGAGCCTTGTATCTTACCCGTTCCTCCTGTGATCCATCCATCCTCTCTTTGTCCTGTTTGTTTCCCTTCCCCAGCTGCTAACCTCCTGTTGACGACCTTGGCCTGGCTCTGTTTACAATCTTGGTATTTTCCTTGTATATACTTGTTCTGTTATTATTATTATTTGTGGGGTTCTGTTTTGTATTGGTTGTGGTGCACTGAGTGATATTAGAGGTGGTTGTGTTATATTTATTCATTTATCTTTAACCACTTCAGCCCCGGAAGGATTTACCCCCTTCCTGACCAGAGCACTTTTTACAATTTGGCACTGCGTCACTTTAACTGCTAATTGCGCAGTCATGCAATGCTGTAACCAAACAAAATTTGCGTCCTTTTCTTCCCACAAATAGAGCTTTCTTTTGATGGTATTTGGTCACCTCTGCCATTTTTTTTTGCGCTATAAAGAGAAAAATACAGAAAATTGTGAAAAAAAATGATATTTTCTACTTTTTGTTATAAAAAAATCCAATAAACTCAATTTTAGTCATACATTTAGGCCAAAATGTATTCCGCCACATGACTTTGGTAAAAAAATGTCAATAAGCGTATATTTATTGGTTTGCGCAAAAGTTATAGCGCCTACAAATAAGGGTACATTTTTACACAGCCTTTAATTTATGACTGCCTATGTAATTTCTTGAGGTGCTAAAATGGCAGGGCAGTACAAAACCCCCCCAAATGACCCCATTTTGGAAAGTAGACACCCCAAGGAAATTGCTGAGAGGCATGTTGAACCCATTGAATATTTTTTTTTTGTCCCAAGTGATTGAATAATGACAAAAAAAAATTACAAAAAGTTGTCACTTAATGATATATTGCTCACACAGGCCATGGGCATATGTGGAATTGCACCCCAAAATACTTTCAGCTGCTTCTCCTGAGTACGGGGATACCACATGTGTGGGACTTTTTGGGAGCCTAGCCACGTACGGGGCCCCGAAAACCAATCACCGCCTTCAGGATTTCTAAGGGCATAAATTTTTTATTTCACTCCTCACTACCTATCACAGTTTTGAAGGCCATAAAATGCCCAGATGGCACAAACCCCCCCAAATGATGACCCCATTTTGGAAAGTAGACACCCCAAGCTATTTGCTGAAAGGCATGTTGAGTCCATGGAATATTTTATATTTTGACACAAGTTGCAGGAAAGTGATATTTTTTTTTGCACAAAGTTGTTACTAAATGATATCTTGCTCACACAGGCCATGGGCATATGTGGAATTGCACCCCAAAATACATTTACCTGCTTCTCCTGAGTATGGGTATACCACATGTGTGGGTCTTTTTGGGAGCTTAGCCGCGTACGGGGCTCCAAAAACCAATCACCGCCTTCAGGATTTCTAAGGGCGTAAATTTTTGATTTCACTCTTCACTGCCTATCACAGTTTCGGAGCCCATGGAATGCCCAGGTGGCACAACCCCCCCCAAATGACCCCATTTTGGAAAGTAGACACCCCAATCTATTTGCTAAGAGGCATGGTGAGTATTTTGCAGCTCTCATTTGTTTTTGAAAATGAAGACAAGAAAAACATTTTTTTTTCAATTTTCAAAACTTTGTGACAAAAAGTGAGGTCTGCAAAATACTCACTATACCTCTCAGCAAATAACTTGGAGTGTCTACTTTCCAAAATAGGGTCATTTGGGGGGGGGGGGTTGTGCCACCTGGGCATTCCATGGCCTCCTGAAACTGTGATAGGCAGTGAAGAGTGAAATCAAAAATTTATGCCCTTAGAAAGCCTGAAGGCGGTGCTTGGTTTTCGGGGTCCCGTACGCGGCTAGGCTCCCAAAAAGTCTCACACATGTGGTATCCCCATACTCAGGAGAAGCAACAGAATGTATTTTGGGGTGTAATTTCACATATTCCCATGGCATGTTTGAGCAATATATCATTTAGTGACAACTTTGTGCAAAAAAAAAAATTTTGTCTTTTTCCTACAACTTGTGTCACAATATAAAATATTCCATGGACTCGACATGCCTCTCAGCAAATAGCTTGGGGTGTCTACTTTCCAAAATTGGGTCATTTGGGGGGGTTTGAACTGTCCTGGCATTTTATGCACAACATTTAAAAGCATATGTCACACATCACCCACTCTTCTAACCACTTGAAGACAAAGCCCTTTCTGACACTTTTTGTTTACATGAAAAAATGATTTCTTTTTGCAAGAAAATTACTTCGAACCCCCAAACATTATATATTTTTTTAAAGAAAATGCCCTATAGATTAAAATGGTGGATGTTTTAGTTATTTTTTTTTTTCACACAGTATTTGCGCAGTGATTTTTCAAACACATTTTTTTGGGGAAAAAACACACTTTTTAAAATTTTAATGCACTAAAACACACTATATTGCCCAAATGTTTGATGAGATAAAAAAGATGATCTTAGGCTGAGTACATGGATACCAAACATGACATGCTTTAAAATTGCACAAAAACGTGCAGTGGCGACAAACTAAATACATTTTTAAAAGCCTTTAAAAGTCTTTACAGGTTACCACTTTAAATTTACAGAGGAGGTCTACTGCTAAAATTTCTGCCCTCGATCTGACCTTCGCGGGGATACCTCACATGCATGGTGCAATTGCTGTTTACATTTGACGCCAGACCGACGCTTGCGTTCGCCTTTGCGCGAGAGCAGGGGGGACAGGGGTGCTTTTTTTTTCCTTTATTATTTTTTTGCTTCTTTATCTTATTTTTATTTTTCATTTTCATTTTTTTTTTTTTATCATTTTTATTGTTATCTCAGGGAATGTAAATATCCCCTATAATAGCAATAGGTAGTGACAGGTACTCTTTTTTGAATAAATTGGGGTCTGCCCTCAAAGCATCTGACCACACCAAGATCGGTGTGATAAAATGCCTTCCCAATTTCCCAATGGCGCTGTTTACATCCGGCGAAATCTAAGTCATGAAATGCTCGTAGCTTCCGGTTTCTTAGGCCATAGAGATGTTTGGAGCCACTCTGGTCTCTGATCAGTTCTATGGTCAGCTGGCTGAATCACCGGCTGCATTCTCAGGTTCCCTGTTGAGACAGGAGAGCCAGAGAAAAACACGGAAGACGGTGGGGGGGGCATTCCCTCCCACTGCTTGTAAAAGCAGTCTAGAGGCTAATTAGCTTCTAGGATTGCTTTTACATGAAAGCCGACCGCTGGCTGAAAAGAATGATACCAAGATGACACCTAAACCTGCAGGCATCATTCTGGTATAACCACTCAAAGTCCAGCAACATACCAGTATGTTGCTGGTCCTTGTTGGGCATATATTGTAATCTTTTTTTTTTCATGCAGCCTGTGGGCTGAAGGAAAAAAAGAGTTTAATCGGTGGGTATGCCCACCATTAGAATACCTCCCTTCATCCACCCTTTTCTAATAATGGGCATACATGTACCATTTATATATGCGGAAGCATGGGGGGCATCCTCCCGCAAAAGGTAGGAGCAAATCGTTCCTCCGCCCCTGCTGCCCCCATGCTTCGGCATATATCACCTCCGCTGGAGTCACGGCTGTTGGGCATATATTGTAATCTTTTTTTTTTCATGCAGCCTGTGGGCTGAAGGAAAAAAAGAGTTTAATCGGTGGGTATGCCCACCATTAGAATACCTCCCTTCATCCACAAACTTCTAATGATGGGCATACATGTACCATTTATATATGCGGAAGCATGGGGGGCATCCTCCCGCAAAAGGTAGGAGCAAATTGTTCCTCCGCCCCTGCTGCCCCCATGCTTCGGCATATATCACCTCCGCTGGAGTAACGGCTTTATATATCGTGGGAGCAAACGCTGTTGCTGTCAAGAAAAATAAATCCGCGCTGCAGCTGAATGGCATACCTGAAGACAAAAAAATGGTTAACAATAAAATACAGTAAACGGTAAAGTGTAAAAGATTGCATACCTGAAAAGAAAGCATGATAAAACATAATAACAATAAAACATTGCAGAATAGAATACAGTAAAAAGAGCAGAACAATAGAGAGAGAATAGAGAGAGAACAATAAAACGACAACTATTTTTGTTTTTATTTTAGATTTTTTTTTTTTACACTTTTTTTTGTAACTGTAACTTTTGTAACTGTAACCGGTTCCAGGTTCGGGTCTCTCAAAATGCGATGGCATCTTGAGAGACCCTGTGAAAGTGTGCCTAGTCTGTGTAATGCTGTATCCTACGCTAATACTCAACTAGTGTATGGTGGCGTTCAAAACATTTGCCAATGCAAAGACCAGGATTGTCAGGACAGGAGGGACAATAATACCGCGTGTCACGCCTATATCCGCGCTTGCTGCAGACACAACATCTTTTTTGGGGGGGTTCGTTGGGTAGGGGTATTCGGGAGTACATAAAGAAAATACCTCTCATGCAGCCGACTGCATTTGGTTGGGGATGTGAATAGGGGAAGTACGGGTGCTGCAGAAGTGGTGGGTTCCCAATTAGGATTGGCGAATGCAACAGGAAGGGCACTATGGGCACGACAGGCCTGTGTTTGTCTTCTTCTTGGTGGCAGTGGGACACTACTTGTGCTTGCCACCTCACCAGCTTGGACTGCACTTATGGGACTCACCACGTCACCAAGTATTACTGCAGTGCTGGTTTGACTACGACCAGGGTGTACTAGGCCGCTGGTGAAAACACTACCAAAAAAACTTTTTTTGTATTTATGGTTTTGGTACCGAGTATGGGAAAAACACCCTGAATGGTAGGCACCACATCCCTGAACAAAAATATAAATACAGAGAAAACTAAAGGGATTTTGACGGTGCAGGTAAACTATGCATAGAGAAAAAAAGTTTTTTCTAAAAAATACAATTTATTATTTCAACCATTAAAAAAGGAATGATACTTATTGCATACTAGCCCGACATGTCAATGCGAAACATGTCGGGCTAGTATGCAATAAGTATCATTTGCTAAACTAGAATATACACTCCTATCCCATCCGACCACCATGTTTTTAGAATTGTAAATTTTTGATACTATGTATAATTTGTACGTTCCTTTTTTTAATGGTTGAAATAATAAATTGTATTTTTTAGAAAAAACTTTTTTTCTCTATGCATAGTTTACCTGCACCGTCAAAATCCCTTTAGTTTTCTCTGTATTTATACCAAAAAAACTGTTAGCGATCGCAGGGATCAGGCCTGACTCTGTGAACGCTGCAGTTATGCGTTTAGTGTTTTGTAAGTGACAATGATCGATCGATACTGCACTTGGGTGGGCTGGGCAAAACGGAGGGGCAAAACGCAGGTACTAGCAGGTATCTGGGCTGATCCCGCTAACACTGCGTTTTTGGGAACCCTAAACTCCTGGGGACGCTAGTATAGATCTGATCGGATCAGATATTGATCCGTTCAGATACTATACCACTAAGGGAGGTGTACGGTGCGTGCGTGGGTGTTAGCGCTACTGGCACTAACCTGACGCTGCCTGGGGCTGCTGCTTGCCAGTTCACTAAAACGCTACCAAAAAAACTGTTAGCGATCGCAGGGATCAGGCCTGACTCTGCGAACACTGCAGTTATGCGTTTAGTGTTTTGTAAGTGACAGTGATCGATCAATACTGCACTTGGGTGGGCTGGGCTGGGCCAGGCGGAGGGGCAAAACGCAGGTGCTAGCAGGTATCTGGGCTGATCCTGCTAACAATGCATTTTTGGGAACCCTAAACTCCTGAGGACGCTAGTATAGATCTGATCGGATCAGATATTGATCCGTTTAGATACTATACCACTAAGGGAGGTGTACGGTGCGTGCATGGGTGTTAGCGCTACTGGCACTAACCTGATGCTGCCTGGGGCTGGTGCTTGCCAGTTCACCAAAACGCTACCAAAAAAACTGTTAGCGATCGCAGGGATCAGGCCTGACTTTGCAAACGCTGCAGTTATGCGTTTAGTGTAACAGTTATACGATAATCACTGGTGAAAGGGTTAACTAGGGGGCAATCAAGGGGTTAAAACCTTTATTAGGTAGTATATGGAGGTCCCTGACGCTATAAAACGCTGACGGCGAGCCTATATATTTACCTCCCTAACTAGCGTCACCAGTGACACTAATACAGCGATAAGAAAAATTATCGCTTAGTGACACTGGCGACGGGGGGTGATCAAGGGGTTAAAACTTTATTAGGGGGGGTTAGGGGGGTATCCCAGACCTAAAGGGGGCTAACCCTAACTGCCCTACCACACTAACTGTCACAAACTGACACCAATGCAGTAATCAGAAAAAAAAAACTGGTTGGTGTCAGTGTAACGGGGGGGGGGGGGATTGGGGGGTGTAATGTGTGCCTGACGTGTTCTACTGGGTGTGTGTGTTGTGCACTCACTCGGATGTCTTCTCTCCTCGGCGCCAGAACGGAAAATACCGAGCCGAGGAGAGATGACATCACTTCCTCTTCTGCTGTTTACTATACTGTTAGAGGATAATTCCGCATGCTTTTTTGAGCACTATTCCATTTGTTCTCAGCAGAAGCTTTTGGAGTGTTTTTACTCAGTACAGACCCTTGTTAGACAGGCAGCATGTGATCCATCCTTTGGCCAACCCATACTCTCAGCATGGTCTGATATGTTACAACCAGCCCCAACCAATCCACAACAAACCACCTCTGCCATCAGACACCTACCTGCCCACAAGTCTGTCTCCCCATCACCCACGCCAAACTCAGCTGCAACTCAGTATACATTGCTGCCAACCAGATACTCATATCCGGTCTCTGCTCCCTGTACCTATCCTGCATTCAACCCACCTGCCTCTTCTCAGCTGCTTACTAATCCACAAAAACTTCCCCCAGCTACTGTTATCTCTTCTTCACCATATCCCAATTCTCCTTTCCAGTCTGCTGCACCCCCCACCTACAGAGCCTCAGTAACTAAACCCAAGAAAAAACGAAAGTTTTTTCCAACCAAGACGATTCTGCCAGTAACCCAACCTGCCTCCGCACCAGCTAATCCAATCCAGTCTGACGTCCCAGTGCTTGCCATCCAGTCTGACGTTCTAGTGCTTGCTATCCAGTCTGATGTCCCAGTGCTTGCTATCCAGTCTGACGTCCCAGTGCCTGCTATCCAGTCTGACGTCCCAGTGCTTGCTATCCAGTCTGACGTCCCAGTGCCTGTTATCCAGTCTGACTTCCCAGTGCCTATTGTCCAATCCGATGTCCTGATGTCCGCTTTCCAGCCTGATGTCCTGGTACCTGCCTGGTGCCAGTGTTCCAGCCGGAGGGGCCAGTGTTCCAGCCGGAGGGGCCAGTGTTCCAACCTGAGGGGCCAGTGTTCCAGCCGGAGGGGCCAGTGTTCCAGCCTGAGGGGCCAGTGTTCCAGCCGGAGGGGCCAGTGTTCCAGCCTGAGGGGCCAGTGTTCCAGCCTGAGGGGCCAGTGTTCCAGCTGGAGGTGCCAATATTCCAGCTGGAGGTGTTCCAGCCTGAGGGGTCAGTGTTCCAGCCTAAGGGGCCAGTGTTCCAGCCTGAGGGGCCAGTGTTCCAACCGGTGGCGCCAGTGTTCCAGCCTGAGGGGCCAGTGTTCCAGCCTGAGGGGCGAGTTTTCCAGCCTGAGGGGCCAGTGTTCCAGCCGGAGGGGCCAGTGTTCCAGCCGGAGGTGTTCCAGCCTGAGGGGTCAGTGTTCCAGCTGGAGGTGCCAGTGTTCCAGCCTGAGGGGCCAGTGTTCCAGCCTGAGGGGCCAGTGTTCCAGCCTGAGGGGCCAGTGTTCCAGCCTGAGGGGCCAGTGTTCCAGCCAGAGGTGTTCCTTCCTGAGGGGCCAGTGTTCCAGCCTGAGGGGCCAGTGTTCCAGCTGGAGGTGTTCCAGCCTAAGGGGCCAGTGGTGTTCCAGCCGGAGGTGCTCCAGCCTGAGGGGCCAGTGTTCCAGCCAGAGGTGTTCCAGCCTGAGGGGCCAGTGTTCCAGCCGGAGGGGCCAGCGTTCCAGCCTGAGGTGCCAGTGTTCCAGCTGGTGGTGCCAGTGCCTACTTTCCAGCCTGATGTGCCTGCTCTCTTACTGATGTGCCCGCTCTCCAGCCTGATGTGCCCACCTTCCAGCCTGATGTGCCACTGTCTGCTGCTCAGCTTGATGACCCAAAGCTTGCTGCCCAGCCTGATGACCCGGAGCTTGCTGCCCAGCCTGTGCCCATGCCCGCTGCCCAGCTTGAAGTGCCCGTGCCTGCTGCCCAGCTTGAAGTGCCCGTGCCTGCTGCTCAGCCTGATGTGCCTGCTGCAGCATGTACCCGACACTGTGGTCGAGCAGTTTGGGGGACTCCTCCGTGCATAATAGTCGGGCTAGGGAAGGAGTGACTGATGACATTGAGCCGATTGAATAGGCTGCTTTGGCAGCTGCATTGGCAAGCAAACTGCTCTGAGCCTGGGTGACAGAGGATGAGGAGGGTGAGGACGGCTTAGTTATCCACTCTACCAATTCTTCTGCATGTTGAGGATCAACACGGCCAGCTGCCGAAAAAAAGGACAAGCATGTCCCATGGCCATGTGCTGAGGATTAGGGATGAGCCGAACACCCCCCGGTTCGGTTCGCACCAGAACTTGCGAACGGACCGAAAGTTTGCACAAACGTTAGAACCCCATTGACGTCTATGGGACTCGAACGTTCGAAATCAAAAGTGCTCATTTTAAAGGCTAATTTGCATGGTATTGTCCTAAAAAGGGTTTGGGGACCCGGGTCCTACCCCAGGGGACATGTATCAATGCAAAAAAAACTTTTAAAAACGGACGTTTTTTCAGGAGCAGTGATTTTAATAATGCTTAAAGTGAAAAAAAAAAGTGTGGTCATCCACTTGACCAAGTCTTCCGCATGTTGCGGCTCAACATGGCCAGCTGCCGAAAAAAAGGCCAAGCGTGTCCCATGGCCACGTGCTGATGAGGATGCACCGTCTCCATGACCAGCACTAGACACAGAGCCTGCTTGCCCTCTCTTATTGGCTTGTGACTGTCTGCCTCTCCTTCTTGGCCTTCCAGACATACTAATGGCCTGTAGCTGCACTAAGCTGGGATATATATATATATATATATATATATATATATATATATATATATGTACTGATACTGCATCTAGCAAAATCAACTGCCTGCCTGTAGTATGAGAACACCACCAACCTTCTACAGGTAGCTTTAGCTGAACACTGTGAGCAGGACGCACCCCACTAACTTGTAGGTTTAGCTGAACACTGTGAGCAGGACGCACTGCACTAACTGTAAATAGTCTAGCTGCCTGACTGTGGTACTAATAGGATCAAAAGAACACCAGCAATTTTCTTCAGGTAGCTGTATTTACTGTAACAAGACAAGCCTGCCTGTCAGTAAGAAGATAACAGGAATGGATCTAGCTGAACACTGTGAGCAGGACGCACCCCACTAGCTTGTAGGTTTAGCTGAACACTGTGAGGTGGACGCACCCCACTAACTTGTAGGTTTAGCTGAACACTGTGAGCAGGATGCACCCCACTAACTTGTAGGTTTAGCAGAACACTGTGAGCAGGACGCACTGCACTAAAGGTAAATAGTCTAGCTGCCTGACTGTGGTACTAATAGGATCAAAAGAACACCAGCAATTTTCTTCAGGTAGCTGTATTTACTGTAACAAGACAAGCCTGCCTGTCAGTAAGAAGATAACAGAAACGGATCTAGCTGAACACTGTGAGCAGGACGCACCCCACTAACTTGTAGGTTTTGCAGAACACTGTGAGCAGGACGCACTGCACTAAATGTAAATAGTCTAGCTGCCTGACTGTGGTACTAATAGGATCAAAAGAACACCAGTAATTTTCTTCAGGTAGCTTTAGATACTGTAACAAGACAAGCCTGCCTGTCAGTAAGAAGATAACAGGAACGGATCTAGCTGAACACTGTGAGCAGGATGCACTGCACTAAATGTAAATAGTCTAGCTGCCTGACTGTGGTACTAATAGGATCAAAAGAACACCAGTAATTTTCTTCAGGTAGCTTTATATACTGTAACAAGACAAGCCTGCCTGTCAGTAGGAAGATAACAGGAACGGATCTAGCTGAACACTGTGAGCAGGACGCACTGCACCAAATGTAAATAGTCTAGCTGCCTGACTGTGGTACTAATAGGATCAAAAGAACACCAGCAATTTTCTTCAGGTAGCTGTATTTACTGTAACAAGACAAGCCTGCCTGTCAGTAAGAAGATAACAGAAACGGATCTAGCTGAACACTGTGAGCAGGACGCACCCCACTAACTTGTAGGTTTTGCAGAACACTGTGAGCAGGACGCACTGCACTAAATGTAAATAGTCTAGCTGCCTGACTGTGGTACTAATAGGATCAAAAGAACACCAGTAATTTTCTTCAGGTAGCTTTAGATACTGTAACAAGACAAGCCTGCCTGTCAGTAAGAAGATAACAGGAACGGATCTAGCTGAACACTGTGAGCAGGACGCACTGCACTAAATGTAAATAGTCTAGCTGCCTGACTGTGGTACTAATAGGATCAAAAGAACACCAGTAATTTTCTTCAGGTAGCTTTATATACTGTAACAAGACAAGCCTGCCTGTCAGTAGGAAGATAACAGGAACGGATCTAGCTGAACACTGTGAGCAGGACGCACTGCACTAAATGTGAATAGTCTAGCTGCCTGACTGTGGTACTAATAGGATCAAAAGAACACCAGTAATTTTCTTCAAAATACTGTAACAAGACAAGCCTGCCTGTCAGTAAGAAGATAACAGGAACGGATCTAGCTGAACACTGTGAGCAGGATGCACTGCACTAAATGTAAATAGTCTAGCTGCCTGACTGTGGTACTAATAGGATCAAAAGAACACCAGTAATTTTCTTCAGGTAGCTTTATATACTGTAACAAGACAAGCCTGCCTGTCAGTAGGAAGATAACAAGAACGGTTCTAGCTGAACACTGTGAGCAGGACGCACTGCACTAAATGTAAATAGTCTAGAAGATAACAGGAACGGATCTAGCTAAACTGAATACAGTGTATATATATATATATATATATATGCAACACCTGGGATGCATATATATACACAATACACTTTAAGTGCAGCTAACTGACTGACTGTCCTGCCTAATCTAGCTAACTCAAATGAAATGACACTGTCTCTCTCTCTCTCTCCCTCTAAGCACACCGGAACACACTGCACAGGGCCGCTATGCAGGCGGCCTTATATAGTGTGGGGCGTGTACTAAATCCCCTGAGCCATAATTGGCCAAAGCCTCCTTGGCTTTGGCCAATTACGGCTCTCTGTTAAGGCGGCGCTGTGATTGGCCAAGCATGCGGGTCATTGTGCATGCTTGGCCAATCATCAGCAAGCAATGCACTGCGATGCCGCAGTGAATTATGGGCCGTGACGCGCCACACGAATTTGGCGCGAACGGCCCATATCGTTCGCAATTCGGCGAACGACTGAACAGCCGATGTTCGAGTCGAACATGGGTTCGACTCGAACATGAAGCTCATCCCTACTGAGGATGCACCATGTCCATGACCAGCACTGTTGGCTGTAGACACAGAGCCTGTGTAAGAGACTGTATATATATTTTATACACTGCAGCTCACTGAATCACCTGCCTGTCTGAAAGTATATTTGAAAACATACACCAGGAATGGCCTGCAGTCAGATATAGGCTTGGCTAGACTAGAATGCAGTGGATATATACTGTATATGTAGGAGACTCTATATATATTTTATGCACTGCAGCTCACTGAATCACCTGCCTGCCAGAAGTATATTAGAAACAGTACACCAGGAATGGCCTGCAGTGAGATATAGCTAAACTGTATGCAGTGGATATATATATATATATATATATATATATATATATATATATATATATATACATATATACATATATACATATATACATATATACATATATATATATATATATATATATATATATATATATATATATATATATTAATTACACTGCAGCTAACTGAATCACCTGCCTGCCTGAAGTATATTAAAAACAGTAGTACACCAGGAACGGCCTGCAGTCAGATCTAGCTAAACTGGATACAGTATATATACAAGCCTGGATGTATATATATATTAAATACACTGCAGCTAACTGAATCATCTGCCTGCTCAATCTAAATGAAATGACACTCTCTCTCGGTCAACGCCAGCAACATACTACACAGGGCCGATGTACTGGCGGCCTTATATAGTGTGGGGTGTGGACTTAACCCCCTTAGCCATAATTGGCCAATGGCACCCTGCCTTTGGCCAATTATGGCTCTCTTTGCTGATGGCACTGTGATTGGCCAAAGCATGCGGGTCATAGTGCATGCTTGACCAATCATCAGACAGCAATGCACTACATTACACGCTGCTCAAATTTGGCGCGAACGCCCCATAATGTTCAGATTTCGATGAACGATCGAACAATCCAATGCTTGAGTCGAACTCATGTTCGACTCGAACATAAAGCTCATCCCTAATAGGCACCCCAACATTATTCTGTTAGTACAAAGAAGAATCCTGTTTAACCACTTCCCGCCTGCCCTATAATGGATTGACGTCCGGGAAGTGGTTCTGTTATCCTGACTGGGCGTCATATGACGTCCAGCAGGATAACATGCCGGCGATCGGTGGAGCGGTGTGTCAGTCTGACACACCGCTACACTGATCTTGGTAAAAAGCCTCCGGCGGAGGCCCTTTACCACGTGATCAGCCGTGTCCAATCACGGCTGATCACGCTGTCAATAGGAAGAGCCATTGATCGGCTCTTCCTCACTTGCATCTGACAGACGCAAGTAGAGGAGAGCCGATCGGCGGCTCTCCTGGCAGGGGGGTCTGCGCTGATTGTTTATCAGCGCAGCCCCCCCGCAGATCACCCCACTGGACTACCAGGGATGCCACTAGGACCACCAGGGAAGGGGCAACGTGGATGGCCAGGTATGTACCCCATGGCCATCCACATGTGCCCAATCTGTGCCAATCAGTGCCCACAAATGGGCACTGATTGGCACTATTATGCCAAAGATCTGCCCAGCAATGCCCAGATCTGCCCAGCAATGCTATATCAGTGCCATCTGTCATTGCCCATCTGTGCCACCTGTCATTGCCCATCGGTGCCACCTGTCAGTGCCCATCTGTGCCCATCAGTGCCCATCTATCAGTGCCCATCAGTGCCACACATCAGTGCCACACATAAGTACCCATCAGTGCCACCCATATATACCAATCAATGCCACCTACGAGTGCCCATCAGTGCCGCCTATGTGTGCCTATGTGTTCCCATCGGTGCCACCTATGAGTGCCCATCAGTGCCGCATACCAGTGCCACCTATCAGTGCCCATCAGTGCCACCTATCAGTGCCCATCAGTGCCGCCTATCAGTGCCCGTTAGTGCCACCTCATCAGTGCCACCTCATTGGTGCCACCTCATCGGTGCCCATCAGTGCCGTCGTATCAGTGCCCATCAGTGCAGCTATATCAGTGCCCATTATTGAAGGAGAAAGCGTACTTATTTACAAAAAAATTTAACAGAAACAAAGAAAAAATAAAAACCGCAGAGGTGATCAAATACCACCAAAAGAAAGCTCTATTTGTGGGAACAAAATGATAAAAAAATTGTTTGGGTACAGTGTAGCATGACCGCGCAATTGTCATTCAATATGCAACAGCGCTGAAAGGTGAAAATTGGGCTGGGCGGGAAGGTGTCTAAGTGCCTGGTATTGAAGTGGTTAAAGTTGAATTTTACAAGAGTCAGTTGAACAGTACTTTGCTATGACATTTGTTATTCTCTTTCATAACAGTAAAGTTTATTCTCTATTTTTACCATGCCTAGTTGAACATTTTCTTATTCTATGGCCATGAATCTAGAACTGTAAAAATGGGAGAAGAAACTGGAAGCAAAGTTAATGTATAACTGCTGTAAAATGGAGAATAAGGGGTTGTTGGTGGGACTTAAGGAAAATTCTAGAAGCAATCTTCTGAGTCTGCAGTAAGCAGCCTGAGGTGATGGTTTGTACATTCTCTGTGTGACTGCCCTGAGACTTGAGGGAAAGTCCTCTGTGTCTACATGCGGGACATGAAGAGCTTCTAGAATGTTATCCTCTTTGTCTGAAACTTGCCCCCCTGAGTCTGTGCTAAAGAGAAAGAGCCCTTAATTTCTATGCTAAGCATCTGGTCCCTTAGAACTGTTTGTAAGAGAAAAGTCATGTCTAGCTAAGTGTTCTGAAAAGCATTGAATAGCCCCTTTACAAGTACTCTTTTCTAGACTTATTTTTTTAAAAGTACTGAAGCAAGTAAGGAAGGAGCAATAAAGTGAACACATGGCCTTGTGACACAGCAGTGTAGTAAATCCCTGCCACACTGCATAGCCATTATTTTTTTCAACTTTGCACGTCCCTGTGTCACCTACCCCCTTAAATAAAAAGGATCATGATCCATTATGTGATGATAACATTTCATAGTCCATTAGGCAGGTAGGTATGTGGAATTCACTTCCACAGGTGGTGGTCTCAGCAGGGGGGCTTCGATAGTTTAAAAAACATACAGGGATATAAAAGGTAATACTGACATATAATCATACACATTGGTTGGACTTGATGGACTTATGTCTTTTTTCAACCTCACCCACTATGTAACTATGTAAGGTAACACAGAACCTGCAAAGGCGATGAAGAAAGAGTGGTGTTGCCATCCTTTATAAACCTCTTTCTGTAAATCACAAGACTGGCTGAATACAATGACACATGCTTTGGAAAGTAAAATATTTCACAAATACTTAGCATGTGTGTACAGTTGTTTGCCCAGAGTTCATGTAATAACAGTAAAGGATGTTAAATTGTTCTCCTGTATCACTTAAATCTTAACTCATTAACTCATTTAACATTGTAAGCCCCAGGTCCAAAAAACAGACTTATGAAGGTGGCTGATCATTGACTTAGTTTATTTTCAAGGTGTTCCCAAAATCCTAGGGTTTATTGGGAAAACATTTTCTGCACATAACTTTCTAGTAGATAACTTTCCCAACTCCCCCTGCACCCTATTGGCTGTGAAATATGGCGGGTAGTGTCCTTGTCCAAAAGGAAATCTGTGAGTGGGCAAAAGGCAGGCCCGTTATCAGCTAAGAAGCAGTGCAGTGGATGGGTTTTGGGTACCTCTGTGCACCGTGGGGATATACTGAGCCAGTAAACAGGCTTCAAGAAGACATCATTTTTAGATCTGAAATCACTTTAAAAATAAATTTGATCCCACAGGCTCCTTTAATGAAAAATACAACACTATAGATTTTCTTGCTATTTCAGCTAATGTGATTACTAGAGGCATGGTATGGGTTAAAACTACAAAGGTCCTTTTGCTGATGCCTTTAGTTTCACCCAAAAGTGTAACTAGGAATTTGTGTGCCCTGGGCAAAGCAATTATAATAATGCACCCCTTCCCCCATAAAATTGCAATTCTGGATCAGTTTTCATGTTCCCATACCTCTTGTCATGCTGTATTTTCTAGTGCAGTTGGCAATTCTAGTAAAAATATAACAATTGCAAGAATAGGATTTACTTTCCAGCCTCATGCACAGACCTCAAAGGAATGTTTTATGTTTTCCTTTTTTTTAACCATTGTGATAATGCACCAGTTCTGTAAGGACATTCTTAAAGCTAAACTCCAACAGCTAAATACTAGGGATGGGCCGAACGGACCCCTGTTCTTGTTCTGTTCGCACCAGAACTTTCAAACACTGCGAAAGTTCAGACCCGAATAACGAACCCTATTAAAGTCAATGGGACCCGAACATCAAAAATAAAAAGTGTCCATTTTGAAGGCTTATATGCAAGTAATTGAGCATACAATGTTTATAGGGGTCTGGGTTCTGCCCTGTGGGACATGTATCAATAAAAACAAAAAGTTTGTGAAAAACGTCATTTTTAAATGAGCAGTGATTTTTTGATTTTTAAAGAGAAAGCATAAAAATGAAAAATTCCTTTTAATATAGTGCCTGGGGGTCCCCTTAGTCTAACTATAAAGTGGCAGATCTGTACCATGGCTAGAATCTGCTGCAGCAATAATTGCATTTATAAAGTCAAAATAAATTACATTTTCCCTGCAAGCTGCCTTTATTTTGCTCAGCAACAGCTGGGGAGCCAGTGTGTATGATGAGGCCACAATGTAGTGCACTGGGAACAAGATTAGAGATTTTTTTGGATACATTCTGGTGTCACTTTGACTTTGGATAGAAGTAACAGGTGCGTAAAAATTGATCTTTGGGTATCAAGGTACTCTTGATAAAAGAAAGAATTGGCCTTGCTGTAAAAAATTGCATAGTATGCACCTGTCAAACAGGTGCAGAAAAATGACTCTTTTGGGTGTGGGGGGTGCCTTCCCACCGTAACCCTATAGAGGTACTCTTGATGAAAGCAAGAATTGGCCTTGCTGTAAAAAATTGCATAGTATGCACCTGTGAAACAGGTGCAGAAAAATTACTTTTTGGGTGTGGGGGGGGCCTTCCTACCATAACCCTATAGAGGTACTCTTGATGAAAGCAAGAATTGGCCTTGCTGTAAAAAATTGCAATTATATGCACCTGTCAAACAGGTGCAGAAAAATGACTCTTTGGGTGTGGGGGGCACCTTCCCACCGTAACCCTATAGAGGTACTCTTGATGAAAGCAAGAATTTGCCTTGCTGTAAAAAATTGCAATGATATTCACCTGTCAAACAGGTGCAGAAAAATGACTCTTTGGGTGTGGGGGGTGCCTTCCCACCATAACCCTATAGAGGTACTCTTGAACAAAAGCAAGAATTGACCTTGCTGTAAAAAATTGCAATGATATGCACCTGTCAAACAGGTTCAGAAAAATGACTCTTTGGTTGTGGGGGGTGCCTTCCCACCGCAACCCTATAGAGGTACTCTTGATGAAAGCAAGAATTGGCCTTGCTGTAAAAAATTGCAATGATATGCACCTGTCAAACTGGTGCTAAAAAAATTGGTCTTTGGGGTTTAATTGTGCCCATGAAACCTATACCAAGATGTAAATGATTGAACACCCTCAAAGCTAGGCAGCTTCGAAGTCCTGCAGAGATCCCACATTCCAAAAAGACTTAATCATTGATATTGGCATCAGGGGCTTCATAGCTGGTAATCCAGGACTGATTCATTTTTATAAAAGTCAAACGGTCCATGGAGTCTGTGGACAGACACGTTCTATGATCAGTAGGGGTGAGCCGAACACCCCCCGGTTTGGTTTGCACCAGAACCTGCGAACGGACCAAAAATTTGCTCGAACGTTAGAACCCCATTGACGTCTATGGGACTTGAACATTTGAAATCAAAAGTGCTCATTTTAAAGGCTAATTTGTAGGGATGAGCCGAACACCCCCTGGTTCGGTTCGCACCAGAACCTGCGAACGGACCGAAAATTCGCACAAACGTTAGAACCCCATTGACGTCTATGGGACTCGAACGTTCGAAATCAAAAGTGCTCATTTTAAAGGCTAATTTGCATGGTATTGTCCTAAAAAGGGTTTGGGGACCCGGGTCCTGCCCCAGGGAACATGTATCAATGCAAAAAAACCTTTTAAAAACGGCCGTCTTTTCGGGAGCAGTGATTTTGATGATGCTTAAAGTAAAAAAAAAAAGTGAAATATTCCTTTAAATATCGTACCTGGGGGATGTCTATAGTATGCTTGTAAAGTGGCGTGTGTTTCCCGTGTTTAGAACAGTCCCTGCACAAAATGTAATTTTTAAAGGAAAAAATCTCATTTAAAACCGCTTGCGGGTTTAAAATGTAATGTCGGGTCCTGGCAACATGGATGAAAATCAGTGAGACAAACGGCATGGGTACCCCACAGTCCATTACCAGGCCCTTTGGATTTTGTATGGATATTAAGGGGAACCCCGCACCCAAATGAAAATAAGGAAAGGTGTGAGGCCACCAGGCCCTATATACTCTGAACAGCAGTATACAGGCGGTGCAAACAAGACAGGGACTGTAGGTTTTTTAATGTGTTTAGCTCCAGCCAAAAAATCTTTTTTAAGCTTTTTGGAAAACATAGGGCAGGGTTATCACCCCTGTGACATTTGTTTTGCTGTCTGTCCTCCTCTTCAGAAGATTTCACCTCACTTTTTGTCCCAATGACAAATGTTTTTCAAAAATTTGGGGTTTTTTGTGGAACAAGGATTGGAAAGCATCAGTGGAAAGGATAAATGTTTTTCCCATATTAACTCTTACAGGAGAGAATTTACCTTCCTAGGGGTAGATTTCATCTCACTTCCTGTTGTCTCCTTCCATTTGCAAGAAGGAGTCGTTTGTAAGTTAGATGTTGGAAAGTAGGGGCCTGCCCTATATACTCAGCAGAAATTTGGGCCTTAGGTGTTGTTGTGGCCACAACACTGTAAGCCTTCACAGGGCCCTGCTGTGAAATATTAGATCAGAAATTGTAATTACATGCCCCTGTTGAGCAGGGGCAGAAAAATTGGGCCTTTGTGCTGGTGCCACAACACTGTAAGTCCTCACTCGCTCTTGGTGGGCGCAGAAATGGACCCTGCTGTGAAATATTAGATTAAGAATTGTAATTACATGCTCCTGTTGAACAAGGGCAGAAAAATTGGGCCTTTGGTGGTGGTGGTGGTGGTGCTGGTGCCACAACACTGTAAGTCCTCACTCGCTCTTGGTAGGTGCAGAAATGGGCCCTGCTGTGAAATATTAGATCAAGAATTGTAATTACATGCCCCTGTTGAACAAGGGCAGAAAAATTGGGCCTTTGGTGGTGGTGGTGGTGCTGGTGCCACAACACTGTAAGTCCTCACAGACACTCTAGTTGGAACGCAGGAACGAGCCCTGCTGCAAAGTATTGCATCAAAAATTGTAATTAAAGAGAAAAATTGGGCCTTAGGCACTGGTGCCACAACACTGCAACCCCTCACAGATACTCTAGTTGGAACGCAGAAACGAGCCCTGCTGCAAAGCATTGCATCAAAAATTGTAATTACACACCCTTGTTAAACAGGGGCTGAAAAATTGGGCCTTAGGCACTGGTGCTGGTGCCACAACACTGCAACCCCTCACAGATACTCTAGTTGAAACGCAGAAACGAGCCCTGCTGCAAAGTATTGCATCAAAAATTGTAATTACACGCCCCTGTTAAACAGGGGCTGAAAAATTGGGCCTTAGGCACTGGTGCTGGTGCCACAACACTGCAACTCCTCACAGATACTCTAGTTGGAATGCAGAAATGAGCCCTGCTGCAATGTATTGCAACAAAAATTGTAATTACACGCCCCTGTTAAACAGGGGCTGAAAAATTGGGCCTTAGGCACTGGTGCTGGTGCCACAACACTGCAACCCCTCACAGATACTCTAGTTGGAACGCAGAAACGAGCCCTGCTGCAAAGCATTGCATCAAAAATTGTGATTACACACCCCTGTTAAACAGGGGCTGAAAAATTGGGCTTTAGGCACTGGTGCTGGTGCCACAACACTGCAACCCCTCACAGATACTCTAGTTGGAACACAGAAACGAGCCCTGCTGCAAAGTATTGCATCAAAAATTGTAATTACACACCCCTGTTAAACAGGGACTGAAAAATTGGGCCTTAGGCACTGGTGGTGATGCCCAGAACCAAAAATGTTCTTACAAGCTATCGGCGTGATCATTGAGGAGAAAGAGGATAATTACTCAGGGATAGTCACTCAGCATCAGTATAGGCAGTCTTTGAAGGGATCTGAAAAAAATTATTTGGTTACATCAGCATCAGGTGCTTGGTAGCTGGTGGTGATCCAAGACTGATTTATTTTTATGAAGGTCAGTCGATCGACCGAGTCGGTGGACAGATGCACCCTCTGATCGGTTACAAAGCCTCCAGCAGCACTGAATGTGCGTTCCGAAAGAACGCTGGATGCAGGACAGGCCAGTAGCTCAATTGCATACTGTGCAAGCTCTGGCCAGTGATCCATCCTCAAGACCCAGTAACCCAGGGGATTTTCGGTGGGAAAGGTGTCCAAGTCAGATCTTGCCCCTAGGTATTCCTGCACCATGTAAAACAGACGCTGGCGATGGTTGCTGGAACCGATCATCCCTTGGGGCTGTGGACCAAAAAATTGTCTGAAAGCATTGGTCAGACGGCCACCTTTTCCACCGCTCCTTCTTTGACTGAACGAAGCCTCAGCAACATAAACAGGAGTTTGTAACCTCCCAGTCTCTGGGAACGCGTTGCACAGACCTTTCTGCAAGGCCTCCCGAAGATGTTTCATCCTCTGCTACCTCTGCGATGGCAAGATAAGGTCCGCAACCTTACCCTTGTAACGTGGATCAAGGAGGGTTGCCAGCCAGTATTGGTCCTTCTCCTTGATACCACGAATACAAGGATCCTTACGCAGGCTTTGCAGGATCAGGGAGGCCATGCAGCGTAGGTTTGCTGAGGCATTCGGTCCGGAGTCCTCTGGGTCACTAAGGACGACATGGTCCGCAGCCACCTCCTCCCAGCCACGTACAAGTCCATGTGTTTCTTGGGACTGATCCCTTAAAGACTGCTGCTGATGCTGAGTGCCAGGCTCCACCTCCATACTGACACAATCTTCCTCCTCCTCCTCCTCGTCCTCTTCCTGTGTGATCGGCGGGCACGCAGGAACACTGTCTGGATAAAGGGGGCCTTGAGAGCTAAGGAAGTCCTCCTCTTCCTGCCTCTGTTCTGCCTCAAGTGTCCTGTCCATTATTCCACGCAGCGTGTGCTCCAACAGGTGGACAAGGGGGACAGTGTCACTGATGCATGCACTGTCACTGCTCACCATCCTCGTGGCCTCCTCAAATGGTGACAGGACAGTGCATGCATCCCTGATCATGGCCCGCTGGCATAGGGAAAAAAAAAAACAAGCTCCCCTGACCCTGTCCTGGTGCCATAGTCGCACAGGTACTCATTGATGGCCCTCTGCTGCATGTGCAACCGCTGCAGCATGGCCAACATTGAGTTCCACCTGGTGGGCATTTCACAGATTGGGCGGTTCTTGGGCAGGTTAAACTCCTTTTGGAGGTCCGCCAGCCGAGCACTGGCATTATATGACCGGTGGAAATGCACACAGACTTTCCTGGCCTGCCTCAGGCCATCCTGTAAGCCCGGGTACCTGCCCAAGAACCGCTGCACCACCAAGTTAAGGATGTGAGCCAAACAGGGCACATGGGTCATTTGTCCCTGTTGGAGGGCAGAGAGGAGGTCGGTGCCATTGTCGCAAACCACCATTCCTGCCTTAAGTTGGCGTGGCATCAACCACCTCTGAACCTGCCCCTGCAAAGTTGACAGAACCTCTGCCCCAGTGTGGCTCCTGTCCCCCAAGCACACCAGTTCAAGCACCGCATGGCATCTTTTGGCCTGCGTACTTGCGTAGCCCCTTGAACGGCTACGGAGCACCGCTGGTTCAGAGGACAAAGCACAGGAAGAGGCCATGGAGGAAGAAGAAGAGGAGGGGATGGAGGAGAGAGGTGTGTCACAATCATTAGTAGTGACATTTTGGAGGCGTGGTGGCGGAACAACCTGCAACACTACTGCACCTTGTCCTGCATCCTTCCCAGCTGCCAGCAGAGTCACCCAATGCGCCGTGAAACAGGTAACGTCCCTGTAAATGCCTGTCCATGAGTCAGCGGTAATATGCACCTTACCGCTGACTGCCCTGTCCAGCGAGGCATGGACATTGCCTTCCACATGCCGGTAGAGAGCCGGAATCGCCTTCCGTGAGAAAAAGTGGCGTTATATGTACCTGCCACTGAGGAACCGCACATTCCACAAACTCACGGAAGGGGGCAGAGTCTACCAACTGAAAAGGCAGCAGTTGAAGTGCTAGCAATTTTGCCAAGCTAGCATTCAACCGCTGGGCATGTGGATGGCTGGGAGCAAACTTCTTTCGGCGGTGCAGCAGCTGGGGCAGGGAAATTTGCCTGGTACAATCTGACGTCGGTGTACCAAAAGCAGATTGCCCATAAGTACTTGGCTGTGACACACCTAATTCTACACCTTCATTCCTCTCAGTGCAGGTCTCAGAGAGGACTGAAGGTATAGTGGGGTTGGAGATCTCAGAAAAAAAGGGAAGGAAAAGTGAATTCATGGATGAGGAACAAGCAAGAGTCAATAATTATATAAATGCTATTTAATGAAAAAACAACTCACAATAAACACTAATCCAAAAAATATCCTGATTTCACAGGTACCATCACCATTAAAAAGACCAGACAGTCATGTGCGGACTCAGGTGGCCACCCGTCACAATCAACCACTCATAAATATTTAAGAAGACATTCACTTTCAATAAACAGCAATGATATCAAGGCATAAAACTTGCATGCTAGACATTAGTGAAAGTCCAAAATTCATGGAAAAAGTAATGTCAGATGTTTGAGTAAATGAATTGGTGGTGGTGACAGCAGGACTTGATCAACGCTGGGTATGAAAGGCAGAATTCGCCGTATTATAGGGGAAGGAGGACAGTGGTGTCAGAGGGCCTTGGTAGGGGGGTCCAAAAAGGGATGGATGGATGAAATCACAGCCGCTGCGTTGTGCAGATGTATGTGGGCTGATAGGACGGAGCCTCTCTAGGCCGGGGATGGCTCACTAGGCTGCAGACCAGAGGGTGTGGAATGGACTAGCGGGCGGCTAGGATGGGAGAGATGGGATGGATGGTGGGCTGACACTGCGTTGCGGAGGTCAATGACCACATGCGGTGAGAGACTAGAAATGAAAGTCCCGAGTCAGGGATAAGGTACGAGAGGATCTCACCCAATGTTGCTTGCCGTCCAGGTCGGGGAAGCAGGATTGCAGCTGTCACCATCTCCTGTTTAAAAAGCCTTTCGATGAATGGTCCGGTCAGGTAGGGAGTCATCCGGCAGGTGCCTCAATGGTAGATGGCGGATTGATAGTGGAAGTGAGTGAACTCACGTAGGTTCTGCGTGTAAAGTCCTGGCAGTTTGAGGCAGCAGTTCCCCCTTCGGCTGACCGCTGTAGCGAGATCCGACAGTCGCTACCCTAGCAGGTCAGGTGATCAGCGTGATCAAGGCTGGTGGTGGGTCTGTTTGTCCGCAGTTACGCTAGAGGCAGCGTGTTGGCGTCATGCTGACGCGTTTCATCCGTAAACCGGATTTCTTCAGAGCATGCGCAGTAGCCAGATTCGTCAACTTAAATAGTGTTGAGGAAAGGTCACATGGGTTTCAGCATTTAGTTACCAGGGCTACCGCGCTGTTCACTGACAGCCATACACAAGGGGAAAAAACAAATAAAACATGACTAACAGAGCGAATCCGTAAAGGCAACCAAGAATTAGAGAGAAAAGGAAAAGAAAATGGAGGGGAAAAAGAGGGAAGAGACAGAAAGGAGAAGAACATTGGTCAAAGATGATGAAAAAAAAAAAAAAAAAAAAAAAAAAAAAAAAAAAAAAGATGAAAGATAAGATGAAATAAATATGGGAGTAATTCTTGGCACCCGTAATCAAGTGCATTTAGACAAAAAATAAAATAAATAGTATTATAAAAATGACTAAGATAGAAAGAATTTCAATGTAGAAAATCAAGAACAGGGCTGAGAGTTTATCAAGGGGGACTGCTAGCGGGAAAATCCCAAACTTGAGGGGGGAAGGAGAGAGAAGGAAAAAGGGGAAAAAGAATGTGGATAGACAACTACCGATGGGTTAAGGAGTAAGGAATACACTGAGGTTGCACTCATTATTTAACCCATAGGGATACATACTGTTGGTGTTGTATATCCACATTTTTTCCTTCTGGTAGAGGATCCTGTCAAAATCACCCCTTCTCAGGGGGAGGTTAAGTCTATAGATACCTTTGACGGTAAGTCCTTTTGGGTTACCCCCATGTGCCTGCAAAAAGTGTAGGGGGATGGGTTTTTCGTCATCCTTACTTAGGATAGACTGGATATGTTCACTCACTCTTACCCTTAGTGGTCTCTTAGTTTTCCCCACGTAGTGTTTCCCACAGGGACATGTGAGCATATAAATCACCCTAGTTGTGTTGCAGTTGATAAAGTTATTAATTTTGAAAAGTTTTTTTCCTTCCGAATCAGAGAATGTAGTTGTGCGTTCGACATATTTACATACTGAGCAGCGACCGCACCTGAACATCCCCTTCAGGGGCGGGAGCTGTGTCAGCCAGTTGGGAGTAGGTGATCTTTGGTACTCAGAGTGAATAAGACTGTCTTTTAAATTTTTAGAACGTCGAGCCGTTAGGAGGGGTCTAGTGCCCACAATCTTGCCAAGAATGGGCGACTCAGACAGAATGTGCCAGTGTTGGTTGAGTATGGACCTAACTTGGTCCCAGTGGGCACCAAATTTAGTGATGATCCTGGGACATCCACAGGATTCTGAGGATTTGGGGTCCTTTTTCTTTTTTGAAAGAAGAGTTGACCGATCTGTCTGAGTGGCCCTTCTTCTAGCCTCCCTGATACAGGAGTGAGAATAGCCTCTCTCTCTGAATCTGTTGTAGAGGTCTTTAGATTCGGTGATAAAATCAGCTGGGTCAGAGCAATTTCTTCGGGCCCTAAGGAATTGGCCTACTGGAATGGCCTTAATCAAAGACTTAGGGTGGTCACTAGATGCTAAAAGTAGGGTATTGGCTGCTGTAGGTTTTCTAAAAGTTTTGGTCTTAATTAGACCGTTATCAATGTAGATGGTTAGGTCAAGAAATGAAAGAGTATTGGGATGGAAGGTATAGGTGAGCCTAATGTTTCTGTCATTAGAATTTAGCTCATTCATAAAGGTATGTAGCTCATGTTCAGACCCCCCCCAAATCATCAAAACGTCGTCTATGTACCTCAGCCACGTGAGACAGTGGCTGAGGTACATCGACGAAGGGTACACCAGATCCTCTTCCCACAGGCCTAGGTGTAAGCAGGCATAAGATGGCGCCCAGGGTGCTCCCATGGAAGTTCCCCTTATTTGTTGGTAGAAATTTCCCAAAAATTGAAAGCAATTATGTTCAAGTAGAAAGGTGAGAGTGTCACATATGAATTCATTATGCTGTCCTAAGGATGGGAACCTCCGTTCAAGAAAGAATTGGACTGCACGGAGGCCCCAGGAATGTGGTATTGAGGTGTACAGCGACTCAACATCAATCCCCACTAAAAGAGCCCCAGATGGCATTGTTAAAGCGTTTAATCGTCTTAGTACATCCATAGTGTCTTGTACGAATGAAGGTAGCTCGGGGACTAGGTCCTTAATAAGGGCATCAATAAATTTACCCACTTTTTCAAGCGGACCGTTGACCGCAGAGACTATAGGTCTGCCGGGTGGATTATGCAGGCATTTATGGAGCTTGGGGATGATATAAAAGGTGGGGGTGTTGAATTGCTGTACCCTCAAATAATTGAACTCTTTAGTGGTGATCAATTTCTCCTCCAAACCAAGACTGAGAAGATAGTTAAGAGCATTAACGATGGCATTAAAGGGATTGGTGTGAAGTTTGCGGTAGGTGGATTCATCCGCTAGGAGTCTCCTAACTTCAGTTTCGTATTGGGTTTCAGTTAGGAGGACAATGTTGCCCCCTTTATCACTGCCTTTAATGACGATACCAGGGGCATTTTCAAGTTCTCTGAGGGCTTTTCGTTCCTCGCGTGAGATATTGTCGATTCCCCTATAATTCCAATTAATTTTAGAAAGATCTCTCTTGACTTGTGTCAGAAAGAATTCAATCGGTTTATATTTGGAAAGAGGGGGCATCTTAGTGGACCTTATCGGTAGATTGGCAGGGCGAGTCAACAGGTGCTGATGGTCTGGAGTCTCAGTGTCAGAGTCAGACTCACAGCCCTCCTGAAGTAACGAAACCAAAATATCGAGGGCCTCTCGCTCTTCCCCATCTGCTGATGCCGGATGGGACTCATCTTGTTTTGATGAGTGCCAGTATCCAAAGATAACCTTTCTTAAATAGAGTGAGATGTCTTTATAGACTTCAAATTCGTTCATCCCAGATTTGGGGGAGAAGGAGAGGCCTCTATTTAACAGTGATAAATGATGTTTGTTAAGGGGGAATTGAGTGAGATTCACAACTTTCATGTCTGCTAGAGAAATAGGAGGGGGAGGCAATGGATCTTGTATAATAGTGGGATGCATTACGTTCTGTGTGTTCTGTTCCTTGATTGCCGTTGGCTTTTTCGTATTTCTCGAGTCCTTCCTTGAGGAGGTGGGGACTGATGTGGGGTGTTGTGTCCCTTTAAACTTGATTTTGCTTTCACTGTGGTTGTGATGGAGTTGTCTGGAGGAGGTGGGTCTTTGTCTAAAAAAGTCACCGAAAGTTCTTTGTGTTCACTATCACTGTCAGAGGACGAGATATGGTTACGATTTGATATGGAACTACTATGTCTACCTCTACTCTTACGTGATCTACTTCTACCCACACGAATGGTGGGATCAAAGAGATCACCTCGTTCCAAGTCTAGTAAATTCTGTTTAAACTTTTCTTGTTTACTACTTTTTAGATTTTTTTGGGTCTTTTCTACTTCTTTTTTAAGAAGTTCATTGTGTTTGTCGAATAAGGGATTAGTTTTAAAAGGTTCAAGTAGCAACGCACTTGCCTCTATCTCTGTTTTAATCTCATTCAGTTGGATCAACTCCTCGTCAACAATCAATTGCATAATCTCAAGGCCCCGTTTGGCACAGCTGGCCTTCCATGCCTCAATAAACCGAGGAGTATGGAGGTGTGCAGCTGGGGAGACACGTTCTCTCAGACCCCGTGGAATAATACCTTTCTCAATGTGGGATTTTAAAGAAGAAATGTCCCACTTCCTATTGAGAAATTTAATAGTTAGCTTTTTATGGTTTCTGAAGAGAGACTGAAGTGAGTCTTCACCATCCTTGGAAATTGATTGTTCACAAGAGAAAGCCAACTGAATTTCTTTTTCTATTTCGTCATCAATTTGGTAAGCCATACTCCAAAAAAAAAAAAAAAAAAAAAAAAAAAAAAAGGGGGGAAGGGAGGGGGGAGATAGGCAAAAAAGAGAATCTAGAAAAAGTTGCCTACGGATTCGCTCTGAGTTAAAAAAGGTGGGTAGATGGTACGGATTAGCGTGAGTGAACACAGAGTGGGGTTCAAGAAGGGAAGTATAATCCCACAGTAACATACTGAGCAAAGAAGGGAGGTAAATAGAAGAACTAGAACACTCTGTGATTGCAGTAAGGCTAGTAGCAGACTAGGGATATAAGCCGTGCAGGTCTGCATAAATTTTAAACATCTGCTAACACCAATCAATAGTAGGTGTGTTCCTCTGAATTCAGTGCAGCATATCAGAAAAAAAGGGAAGGAAAAGTGAATTCATGGATGAGGAACAAGCAAGAGTCAATAATTATATAAATGCTATTTAATGAAAAAACAACTCACAATAAACACTAATCCAAAAAATATCCTGATTTCACAGGTACCATCACCATTAAAAAGACCAGACAGTCATGTGCGGACTCAGGTGGCCACCCGTCACAATCAACCACTCATAAATATTTAAGAAGACATTCACTTTCAATAAACAGCAATGATATCAAGGCATAAAACTTGCATGCTAGACATTAGTGAAAGTCCAAAATTCATGGAAAAAGTAATGTCAGATGTTTGAGTAAATGAATTGGTGGTGGTGACAGCAGGACTTGATCAACGCTGGGTATGAAAGGCAGAATTCGCCGTATTATAGGGGAAGGAGGACAGTGGTGTCAGAGGGCCTTGGTAGGGGGGTCCAAAAAGGGATGGATGGATGAAATCACAGCCGCTGCGTTGTGCAGATGTATGTGGGCTGATAGGACGGAGCCTCTCTAGGCCGGGGATGGCTCACTAGGCTGCAGACCAGAGGGTGTGGAATGGACTAGCGGGCGGCTAGGATGGGAGAGATGGGATGGATGGTGGGCTGACACTGCGTTGCGGAGGTCAATGACCACATGCGGTGAGAGACTAGAAATGAAAGTCCCGAGTCAGGGATAAGGTACGAGAGGATCTCACCCAATGTTGCTTGCCGTCCAGGTCGGGGAAGCAGGATTGCAGCTGTCACCATCTCCTGTTTAAAAAGCCTTTCGATGAATGGTCCGGTCAGGTAGGGAGTCATCCGGCAGGTGCCTCAATGGTAGATGGCGGATTGATAGTGGAAGTGAGTGAACTCACGTAGGTTCTGCGTGTAAAGTCCTGGCAGTTTGAGGCAGCAGTTCCCCCTTCGGCTGACCGCTGTAGCGAGATCCGACAGTCGCTACCCTAGCAGGTCAGGTGATCAGCGTGATCAAGGCTGGTGGTGGGTCTGTTTGTCCGCAGTTACGCTAGAGGCAGCGTGTTGGCGTCATGCTGACGCGTTTCATCCGTAAACCGGATTTCTTCAGAGCATGCGCAGTAGCCAGATTCGTCAACTTAAATAGTGTTGAGGAAAGGTCACATGGGTTTCAGCATTTAGTTACCAGGGCTACCGCGCTGTTCACTGACAGCCATACACAAGGGGAAAAAACAAATAAAACATGACTAACAGAGCGAATCCGTTGGAGGTTGGAGATCTCAGCTGATGAGGAGCAAGGAGAGGTCCTCTTTGTTCTTTGGTGTGGGTCTTTTAGATACGCTTGCCAACGAACTGCATGGCAGGTCAACATATGTCTGGTCAAGCATGTGGTACCCAAGCGGGAGATGTTTTGGCCACGCGAGATACGCTTGAGACATATGTTGCAAATAGCAGCGGTGCGATCTGATGCACTGGTCTCAAAAAAGGCCCACACCAAAGAACTTTTTGAATAACGTGCAGAGACTGCAGCACCCTGCACATGTGGAGCTTTGGGGTGTGATGCAGTCAATGTGCTGCCCTTAGGCTGGGCCCTGGAGGGCATCCTGCTTCGTTGGTGATGTCCTACCTCCTCCTCCTCCTCCTCTCTCCTATCAGGCACCCACGTTGAGTCAGTGACCTCATCATCCCCTCCCTCCTCATCACTGGAGCAAACCTGGCAGTATGCTGCAGCAGGGGGAGCATGACTACCAGATTGCTGTCCTTTTTGGGCACCCCCTCTGTCCGTGCTCACGTTACTGCCTTCATCTAGCTCAGTGTCATCATCAGAGCCTTCCAAACGCTGGGCATCCTCCTGGGGCATGCACCCAACACGGTGGTTAAACAGTTTGAGGGACTCCTCAGGAAAACATGGTGGGGATAGGGAAGGAGTCACTGATGACATTGAGCCAAAGGAAGAGGCCGCTGCTTTGCCAGACAAAGTACCCTGAGCATGGGTAAGAGAGGATGAGGACGATGAGGACGGCTTGGTCATCCACTCAACCAAGTCTTCCACATGTTGTGGCTCAACACGGCCAGCTGCCAAAAAAAAGGCCAAGCGTGTCCCACGGCCATGTGCTGATGAGGATGCACCGTCTCCACGACCAGCACTAGACACAGAGCCTACTTGCCCTCTCTTATTGGCTTGTGACTGTCTGCCTCTCCTTCTTGGCCTTCCAGACATACTAATGGCCTGTAGCTGCACTAAGCTGGGATATATATATATATATATATATATATATATATATATATATATATGTACTGATACTGCAGCTTACAAATTTAACTGCCCTTCCTGTAGTATGAGAACACCACCAACCTTCTACAGGTAGCTTTAGCTGAACACTGTGCAGAGCTCGCAAAAAACTAACTTGTAGCTTTTTTAGCTGCCTGTGGTAGTGATAGGATCAGGAAAACACAACAAACCTTCTACAGGTACCTTTAGCTGAACACTGTGCAGAGCTCGCAAAAAAATAATTTGTAGGTTTAGGTGAACACTGTGAGGAGGACGCACCACACTAACTTGTAGTTTTAGCTGAACACTGTGAGCAGGACGCACTGCACTAACTTGTAGCTTTAGAAGAACACTGTGCAGAGGTCTCACTACACTAACTTGTAGGTTTAGCTGAACACTGTGAGGAAGACGCACCACACTAACTTGTAGTTTTAGCTGAACACTGTGAGCAGGACGCACTGCACTAACTTGTAGCTTTAGATGAACACTGTGCAGAGGTCTCACTACACTAACTTGTAGTTTTAGCTGAACACTGTGAGCATTACGCACTGCACTAACTTGTAGCTTTAGATGAACACTGTGCAGAGGTCTCACTACACTAACTTGTAGTTTTAGCTGAACACTGTGAGCAGGACGCACTGCACTAATTTGTAGTTTTAGCTGAACACTGTGAAGAGGACGCACCAAGCTAACTTGTAGTTTTAGCTGAACACTGTGAGCAGGCCGCACTGCACTAACTTGTAGCTTTAGATGAACACTGTGCAGAGGTCTCACTACACTAACTTGTAGTTTTAGCTGAACACTGTGAGCAGGACGCACTGCACTAACTTGTAGCTTTAGATGAACACTGTGCAGAGGTCTCACTACACTAACTTGTAGTTTTAGCTGAACACTGTGAGCAGGACGCACTGCACTAACTTGTAGCTTTAGATGAACACTGTGCAGAGGTCTCACTACACTAACTTGTAGTTTTAGCTGATCACTGTGAGCAGGACACACTGCACTAACTTGTAGTTTTAGCTGAACACTGTGAGGAGGACGCACCACACTAACCTGTAGTTTTAGCTGAACACTGTGAGCAGGACGCACTGCACTAACTTGTAGCTTTAACTGAACACTGTGCAGAGCTCGCAAAAAAATAACTTGTAGGTTTAGCTGAACACTGTGAGGAGGATGCACCACACTAACTTGTAGTTTTAGCTGAACACTGTGAGCAGGACGCACTGCAATAACTTGTAGTTTTAGCTGAACACTGTGAGGAGGACGCACCACACTAACTTGTAGTTTTAGCTGAACACTGTGAGCAGGACGCACTGCACTAACCTGTAGTTTTAGCTGAACACTGTGAGGAGGACGCACCACACTAACTTGTAGTTTTAGCTGAACACTGTGAGCAGGACGCACTGCACTAACTTGTAGCTTTAGATGAACACTGTGCAGAGCTCGCAAAAAAATAACTTGTAGGTTTAGCTGAACACTGTGAGGAGGATGCACCACACTAACTTGTAGTTTTAGCTGAACACTGTGAGCAGGATGCACTGCACTAACTTGTAGCTTTTAGATGAACACTGTGCAGAGCTCACAAAAAAATAACTTGTAGGTTTAGCTGGACACTGTGAGCAGGACGCTCCACACTAACTTGTAGTTTTAGCTGAACACTGTGCAGAGGTCTCACTACACTAACTTATAGTTTTAGCTGAACACTGTGAGCAGGACGCACTGCACTAACTGTAAATAGTCTAGCTGCCTAACTGTGGTACTAATAGGATCAAAAGAACACCAGCAATTTTCTTCAGGTAGCTGTAAATACTGTAACAAGACAAGTCTGCCTGTCAGTAAGAAGATAACAGGAACGAATCTAGGTAAACTGAATACAGTGTATATATATATGTATATATATGCAACACCTGGGATGCAGGTTCTAAACCCCCTGAGCCATAATTGGCCAAAGCCACCCTGGCTTTGGCCAATTACAGCTCTCTCTACCAACGGCGCTGTGATTGGCCAAGCATGCGGGTCATAGTGCATGCTTGGCCAATCATCAGCCAGCAATGCACTGCGATGCCGCAGTGAATTATAGGCCGTGACGCGCCACACGAATTTGGCGCGAAGGCCCATAACGTTCAGAATTCGGCAAACGACCGAACAGCCAATGTTCGAGTCGAACATGGGTTCGACTCGAACACGAAGCTCATCCCTACTAATTTGCATGGTATTGTCCTAAAAAGGGTTGGGGACCTGGGTCCTGCCCCAGGGGACATGTATCAATGCAAAAAAAAGTTTTAAAAACTGAGGTTTTTCGGGAGTAGTGATTTTAATGATGTTTAAAGTAAAAAAAAAAAAAAGTGAAGTATTCCTTTAAATATCATACCTGGGGGGTGTCCATAGTATGCTTGTAAAGTGGCGCATGTTTCCTGTGCTTAGAACAGTCCCTGCACAAAATGAGATTTTTAAAGGAATAAAAGTCACTTAAAACGACTTGCGGCTTTAATGTAATGTCAGGTCCTGGCATGAAATCAGTGAGACAAATGGCATGGGTACCCCCCAGTCCATTACCAGGCCCTTTGGGTCTTGTATAGATATTAAGGGGAACCCTGCACCAAAATTAAAAAAAGAAAGGTGTGGGACCCCCAGGCCCTATATACTCTGAACAGCAGTATACAGGCAGTGCAAACAAGACAGGGACTGTAGTTTTGTTGTTAAGTAGAATATGTTTGTAATTTTGAACTGGTACATTTTTAACGTGTTTAGCTCCAGCCAAAAAATCTATTTTAAGCTTTTTGGAAAACCTAGGGAAGGGTTATCACCCCTGTGACATTTGTTTTGCAGTCTGTGCTTATCTTCAGAAGATTTCACCTCACTTTTTGTCCCAATGACAAATGTTTTTTGAAAATTTGGGGGTTTTAGTGAAACAAGGATTGGTGATAAAGCATCAGTGTAAAGGAGAAAAGTTTTGCCCATATTAACTCTTATGCCACGTATACACGAGCGAACTTTACGGCAGACTTTGCCCGGCGGACTGGATTTCGTCGGACAATTCGATCGTGTGTGGGCTCCAGCGGACTTTGTTTGCTCAAAAGTTGGACGGACTTAGATTTGAAACATGTTTTAAATTAATCCGTCGAAATCGAGTCCGGTCGAAAAGTCCGCCGTCTGTATGCTAGTTCGACGGACAAAAAGCCACGCTTGGGCAGCTTTTGGCTACTGGCTATGAACTTCCTTGTTTTAGTCCGGTCGTACGTCATCACGTACGAATTCGATGGACTTTGGTGGATTGTGTGTAGGCAAGTCCGTTCATTCAGAAAGTCCGTCGTAAAGTACGTCGAAAAGTCCGCCGGGCAAAGTCCGCCATAAAGTCCGCTCGTGTGTACGCGGCATTACAGGAGAGACTTTCCCTTCCTAGGGGTAGATTGTTGTCTCCTTCCTGTTGTCTCCTTCCGTTTGCAAGTGGGAGTCATTTGTAAGTTGGATGTTTGAAAGTAGGGGCCTGCCCTATATACTCAGCAGAAATTTGGGCCTTAGGTGTTGTTGTGGCCACAACATTGTAAGCCCTCACAGGTCCCTACTGTGAAATATTAGATCAAAAATTGTAATTACATGCCCCTGTTGAACAGGGGCAGAAAAATTGGGCCTTTGGTGGTGGTGGTGGTGCTGGTGCCACAACACTGCAACCCCTCACAGATACTCTAGTTGGAGTGCAGGAACTAGCCCTGCTGCAAAGAATTGCATCAAAAATTGTAATTACACGCCCCTGTTAAACAGGGGCTGAAAAATTGGGCCTTAGGCACTGGTGGCGGAGCCCAGAACCAAAAATGTTCTTTCAAGCTATCAGCGTGATCATTGAGGAGGAAGAGGATAATTACTCAGCATAACAGGATAGTCACTCAGCATCAACATAGGCAGTCTTTGAAGGAATCTGACATTTCAAAAAAAATTATTCAGTTACATCAGCGTCAGGTGCTTGGTAATTGCTGGTGATCCAAGACTGATTCATTTTTATGAAGGTCAGTCGATCGACCGAGTTGGTGGACAGATGCACCCTGTGATCGGTTACAAAGCCTCCAGCAGCACTGAATGTGTGTCCAGAAAGAACGCTGGATGCAGGACAGGCCAGTAGCTCAATTGCATACTGTGCAAGCTCTGGCCAGTGATCCATCCTCAAGACCCAGTAACCCAGAGGATTTTCGGTGGGAAAGGTGTCCAAGTGAGATCTTGCCCCCAGGTATTCCTGCACCATGTAAAACAGACGCTGGCGATGGTTGCTGGAACCGATCATACTTTGGGGCTGCAGACTAAAAAATTGTCTGAACACATCAGTCAGACGGCCACATTCTCCACCGCTCCTTTTTTGACTGACCGAAGCCTCTGCAACACGTTGTCCAGAAACAGGAGTTTGTGACCTCCCAGTCTCTGGGAACGCGTTGCACAGACCTTTCTGCAAGGCCTCCCGAAGATGTTTCATCCTCTGCTCCCTCTGCAACGGCAAGATAAGTTCCGCAACCTTACCCTTGTAACGTGGATCAAGGAGGGTTGCCAGCCAGTATTGGTCCTTTCCTTGATACCACGAATACGAGGATCCTTCCGCAGGCTTTGCAGGATCAGGGAGGCCATGCAGTGTAGGTTTGCTGAGGCATTTGGTCTGGAGTCCTCTGGGTCACTAAGGATGACATGATCCACAGCCACCTCCTCCCAGCCATGTACAAGTCCATGTGTTTCTTGGGACTGATCCCTTAAAGACTGCTGCTGATGCTGAGTGCCAGGCTCCACCTCCATACTGACACAATCCTCCTGCTCCTCTTCCTTTGTGATTGGCGGGCACGCAGGAACACTGTCTGGATAAAGGGGGCCTTGAGAGCTAAGGAAGTCCTCCTCTTCCTGCCTCTGTTATGCCTCAAGTGCCCTGTTCATTATTCCATGCAGCGTGTGCTCCAACAGGTGGACAAGGGGGACAGTGTCACTGATGCATGCACTGTCACTGCTCACCATCCTTGTGGCCTCCTCAAATAGTGACAGGACAGTGCATGCATCCCTGATCATGGCCCACTGGCGTGGGGAAAAAAAACAAGCTCCCCTGACTTTGTCCTGGTGCCACAGTCGCACAGGTACTCATTTATGGCAAGCTTAGATAAGCTTGTGACCTTAACCCGGTCGGGGCCTTTCTTGGGATGGAAACACCGTTTAGACACTTCCTCAGACCGTGGATAACTGACTATCCTCCACAGAAGGAAACCAGGATACAGAGAAAGCTATACCAATAGCTTGGAGTAGTTTTCACACATAATGTCCCAAAAAAAGAAGGGAGAGCAACATAGCGTAATCCTGAAGGATATTTATTTAAAAGACATTTGAAATTACACTTACAGTGTGTTGGGTAAAAACAGCATGGAAAGCCGGCCGGCTAATACGAACACCCGTCCTACAGACGGTGGATACGGCACGTCAGCACGTCAGCACGCCCGACGTACGTTTCGTCACACTTCTGACGTCGTCTGGGGCACGGGCGACGCACTGACGTGTCGCTCTTAAATAACAAACAAAAATAACCAAGCCTCGAAATCAACAAAAGCCGGAAATCGCCTTGCGCTCCGCCGGATAAGGGCGGAAGTTGTGGAACCGCCATATTGGATAGGGGATTCCATATCAATACGGATACCAATTAAGTTACTATGGTAAACGTAGTAAATATTAGGAATGGAAAGGGAAGGACCAAAGAGGTATCAGCATCACATATGGAGACGGATCACAATTAATTTAAATCAACTAAGAATACATTAAATATAATTGAATATAGGAGGACCCGACTAATCATCGGTGAAGGGCACACATGAAACAGTTAGACCCCAAGATCGATGAAATTGATCAAATAAGTGTTGGCATAAAAAGGGGGCGCCACAAAGGACAAAAATCTGGATAACACCGCCGGAGGGAAGGATGATTTCTCGGCTTAACATATTCAACTAATAAAATTAAGATTAAAATAAGTTAACAGTATTACTAAATAAAAAGTATTACTAAATAAATAGACATTAAAAAAATTGACATTAAAAAATATATATAGCTAGGTAAAGTGGATAGCATAGACCCATATCGTGGAATGTGGACAAAAATTATATTAGTTATACCTATGTATGTATAAATACAAAGCCTATACAAACTTTATGGTTATTAATTACCAAGAATAACCCTAGAATTATAACCTATTAGTTTTTTGAATAATTAATTAAAATTAAGAGATCGGGGGAAGAAGGAAAATGCATAAACACCAAAACACCAAAAACAACATCATTGAGATAAATTGACCACCCAAAAATTACATTCAAGAGAGATGTAAGCTAGTAGTGGCATAATTAAATTCAAGAGAGATGTAAGCCAATAATGGCATAAACACAGTGGTCATTACCAGCGAAGAAACCCATGGGCTAAACCAAAAAGTTTTAATTTATGAGTTGTCAATAAAGGCATTGGTATCAGTATCGACATTAAGTCCATGTGGGACATAACACTTGATTTTATGTATCCAGAGCATTTCAAGTTTAGAAATGCTCCTAATCAAGGAACTTCCCCTCCAGTGAGGACGATACCTATCGATTCCCAGAAACAAAGTCCCAGAGGGGTCCTTGTTATGAGAAACCAAATAATGCTTTGACACAGAATGTTTAGGAAACCCATTTATAATGTTGGTAATATGTTCATTCAAGCGAACAGAAAGGGATCGTCTAGTCCTACCCACATATTGTAGGCCACAAGGGCACTGTAGTAGGTAGACGACCCCCTCTGTGGTACATGTGATAAACGGTTTTATGTCATGCTCCTCTTGTGTACTAGAGGAGGTGAATTTAAGGGTACGTCTAGATGGTATAGAATTCAACCTACATACCCGACACCTCCCACATTTATAATAGCCCTTCAAGTTATCAAAAAGGCCTTGAATACCCCTAGTAGGGGGATCAAGAGCATTCGGGGCTAATCTATTTCTAAGGGATGGTGCTCCCTTAAAAATCACTTGTGGCTTATCTGGGATAGCTCCTCTTAGGATGGGGTCATTGCCCAATAAATGCCAGTGTTTTTTAAACAGGTTTTTAATGTTATCATGTTGGATAGAATAGGTGGTAATAAAGGGTAAAGTTACGGAATTCTCTCTAGGAACCACCCTCTCACTCAGTAACTGTCTCCTATCTATAGCTTTTACCCCCTCCAAAGCATGAGTTAGGGATTCCCTTGTGTACCCCTTTTCCATAAATCTGTTGGTCAAGATTCCAGCCTGTTGTAGGAACTGGGAATCATCAGAACAGTTGCGTTTAAGTCGCATGAATTGGCTTTTAGGTATAGACTGAAGCCACGACCTATGGTGACAACTACTTAAAGGGATATAGGAGTTACGATCCGTTTTCTTAAAAAACGTAGAGGTCATAAAAAGGTCGTCCTGTATGGTAATATTGAGATCCAAAAATTGAACATTGGATTGACTAGCCTCAAAGTTGAGTACAATGCCCCTATTATTCTGATTGAGTTCCTCCATAAAGAGGTCAAGGTCACTGCGGCTCCCATCCCAAAGGAGGAGGATGTCGTCAATGTACCTGGCCCACAGCTTGAGCTGGGGCCTCTGGCAAACATAGACGACATCCTCCTCCCACAGGGCCATGAATAGGTTTGCAAGGCTGGGGGCATATTTAGCCCCCATCGCAACTCCACGGTCCTGTCGGTAAAAACATTGGTTGAACCAAAAATAATTGTGGGACGCAGCATATCTTAAAAGTATCATGATGAAATTGATTTGTTCGTCAAATAAACCTGAATCCCTTCTTAAGTAGTATTCAACTGCATAAAGACCTAACTCGTGGGGAATGATCGTGTATAGGGACGTTACATCCGCTGTAACTATCCACATGGTGGGGGTGGGAGTATGTTTGGTAAGTAAATTAATAATATATTTAGAATCTCTAACAAAGGAAGGCATCTTACCCACTAGGGGTTGTAGAAAAAAATCGATATACCTGCCCACCCGGGACGTAAGGGAATCAATTCCACTTACAATGGGACGTCCCGGGGGGCAGGTGGGGTGTTTATGCACTTTCGGTAGGTAGTAGATAAGAGGAGTGCGGGGGGCCTTAGGTATTAGATAGGCCTTTTCTTTTTTATTCAGAATCCCTTGGCTATAACCATATTCAACCACCTTTTTGAGTTCTTTAAGGTATGGAATTTTGGGGTCTGATCCAAGGGGGGTGTATGTTTCTCTATCACCGAGAATCCTATACATCTCTTGAAAGTAATCCTCTCTATTGAGGACCACAATACCACCACCCTTATCTGCAGGTCTAATAACCAAATTCTTGTTATTGCAAAGGGAATCCAGACCCGTAAGGAGCTCCCGATCTACTTTAGCTCTTTTGATGGGCATCTTCTCTAGATCTCTCAACACCACCTCCTTGAAAACTTTAATGGAAGGTGCCAAGGCTCCTGGGGGATTGAAAAGGGAGGCATTAGCCAATCCCGAATGTTGATAATCACTGGGAAATGTATTTCTCTCTTGAACTGGGTTGGATAGCATATATCTCTTGATGTTAATTTTCCGAACAAATTTGTGGATGTCCATATAGGTCTCAAATTTGTTTAACTTCCTAGGTAAAGCAAACTTTAAACCTCTATCTAGCACTAGTTTCTCTTCCTGACTGAGAACTACGGTGCTTAGATTAAAAATTCCTGACCCTGCTAGAGCTTTTTTCTTTTTAGCTCGATTGCGTTTGCCCCCTCTAGTGCCTCTCCCCGTTCTGCCATTCGTTTGGTGCCTTGGCCTGGCCTGTGAAAACCCTGGGGATTAGGGCCCAGGGGACCTGGAAAGTAAGATGGTCCCATCCTGTCACTCATGTAAGCTGATGATGGACCAGGGGTATCACCTTCCCCAAAATAAGGGGAATCAGGTGGACCCATTTCTCCCTCTAATGGACCAGCAAGATCTCGTAGAGGGTAGAAACGATTCTGGGTAGTACCCCCATATCCAAAATAGTTATCAGTGGTGGGACCTTCCAATGAACCATTAGTAGGAACTCTTGTTAAATGAGAGTACCGATCACTGTGGTTGGTGGAATAATCTAAATTGTTATGGGGGGGAGGAACCTCCAACATTCTCTCACCAGGGTAATTCCCCGACCGAGGTGGGGGGCCCCCTCTAGGGTTATACCCTCCACTCGGTTGTGGGAAGTCTAAAGGGTAAGGACCCCCTCCTTGATTATAATTGGGCCCCCATTGTGTGTTAGGTGGATTCCAATAGGGAGTACGTTGGGGGGCAATATGATCCCGACCACCTTTCCTATTGTTGTAAGGCTTAAAGGGGCCCCTAGGAGGTCCTGGTTGATAATAAGAGGATGGTGGTGGTCCCCCTCTATTCGAATGCGTTTGTCTATGGGGGGACTGATGAAAACCCTGTGAGCTAGTAGCTCTAATCCTCTGTACATTGGTATGTACAGGTACCTTACTAACATTAGGGTTAACAGAGGTAGAAACTTCCATAGCGGTGCTGTCTGGGGTGGCATTATCGGCATTAGCTGCCAGTAATTTTTTCTGCCATTCAAACACGATCCCACCCTGATAATCTGCAAGATCTCTATTATATTTTTTCTTTTTTTTATAGGATTGTTCCCTATCTTCTTTCTCCAGAAGATTTAGCAATGTTTGGGACTTATCTTTATACTCGGTTGTGTCCTGAAGGGGAATAAATTTTTCTCGAAGGGTTTTTATCTCTTCGTCTAGCCTAGATAATTTTTGTAACTTCCTATCAATGAGGAACCTGAGGAGTCCAACCCCAGCCTCATTGAAATATTTGTACCATTCATCCAACTGGATGTCACCCTTCTGGGGACTAACCTCCCACCTAAGGCTCCGAGGTACCATGTTGGATTTGACATAGGTCTCCAGATAGGCCACATCCCATTTAGTGTGAATTTCTGAAATGGTAAGATTTTTTAATCTAATGAAGAGACCACCCAAGTCCCCTTCCTCATTTTTATAGGGTTCAAAAACCCCGCTAGTATTGACCTTTTTGGAGACCCTATAGTCAAAAATATCCATTATATAATTAAAAATTAAAAATTATATATGAAAAATAATTAAATAAGTAAAGCAGCAGTGTTAGAGTATCAAAGGTAACAAGTAAAGGAGGAAAGCACCGCGCTGTATATCTAAACAATAACCAATCAAGTAAATCAAGTAAATAAATTGAATAAAATTGGAAAGGAAATGCAGCTGCTTATATGTGAGATACACACACTAGACAATAAATAAGTAAGGAAAAACAGCGCTATGAGTCAAATATATACTTTAAGTGAATAATGGTGGATAAAGTTCATAACAACAAGTGACAAAAGTTAAGTCCAATGGATATCTTCAAATGTGCAATATGGAACGGGCAACTGAGTCCCTTAATAGGCAATAAGGATGAAAGCTGGATGGACCTTCACCACACCACAGTGAACAGGTAAATTGGGCGCTTACCAAATGGCAAGCTTAGATAAGCTTGTGACCTTAACCCGGTCGGGGCCTTTCTTGGGATGGAAACACCGTTTAGACACTTCCTCAGACCGTGGATAACTGACTATCCTCCACAGAAGGAAACCAGGATACAGAGAAAGCTATACCAATAGCTTGGAGTAGTTTTCACACATAATGTCCCAAAAAAAGAAGGGAGAGCAACATAGCGTAATCCTGAAGGATATTTATTTAAAAGACATTTGAAATTACACTTACAGTGTGTTGGGTAAAAACAGCATGGAAAGCCGGCCGGCTAATACGAACACCCGTCCTACAGACGGTGGATACGGCACGTCAGCACGTCAGCACGCCCGACGTACGTTTCGTCACACTTCTGACGTCGTCTGGGGCACGGGCGACGCACTGACGTGTCGCTCTTAAATAACAAACAAAAATAACCAAGCCTCGAAATCAACAAAAGCCGGAAATCGCCTTGCGCTCCGCCGGATAAGGGCGGAAGTTGTGGAACCGCCATATTGGATAGGGGATTCCATATCAATACGGATACCAATTAAGTTACTATGGTAAACGTAGTAAATATTAGGAATGGAAAGGGAAGGACCAAAGAGGTATCAGCATCACATATGGAGACGGATCACAATTAATTTAAATCAACTAAGAATACATTAAATATAATTGAATATAGGAGGACCCGACTAATCATCGGTGAAGGGCACACATGAAACAGTTAGACCCCAAGATCGATGAAATTGATCAAATAAGTGTTGGCATAAAAAGGGGGCGCCACAAAGGACAAAAATCTGGATAACACCGCCGGAGGGAAGGATGATTTCTCGGCTTAACATATTCAACTAATAAAATTAAGATTAAAATAAGTTAACAGTATTACTAAATAAAAAGTATTACTAAATAAATAGACATTAAAAAAATTGACATTAAAAAATATATATAGCTAGGTAAAGTGGATAGCATAGACCCATATCGTGGAATGTGGACAAAAATTATATTAGTTATACCTATGTATGTATAAATACAAAGCCTATACAAACTTTATGGTTATTAATTACCAAGAATAACCCTAGAATTATAACCTATTAGTTTTTTGAATAATTAATTAAAATTAAGAGATCGGGGGAAGAAGGAAAATGCATAAACACCAAAACACCAAAAACAACATCATTGAGATAAATTGACCACCCAAAAATTACATTCAAGAGAGATGTAAGCTAGTAGTGGCATAATTAAATTCAAGAGAGATGTAAGCCAATAATGGCATAAACACAGTGGTCATTACCAGCGAAGAAACCCATGGGCTAAACCAAAAAGTTTTATTTTATGAGTTGTCAATAAAGGCATTGGTATCAGTATCGACATTAAGTCCATGTGGGACATAACACTTGATTTTATGTATCCAGAGCATTTCAAGTTTAGAAATGCTCCTAATCAAGGAACTTCCCCTCCAGTGAGGACGATACCTATCGATTCCCAGAAACAAAGTCCCAGAGGGGTCCTTGTTATGAGAAACCAAATAATGCTTTGACACAGAATGTTTAGGAAACCCATTTATAATGTTGGTAATATGTTCATTCAAGCGAACAGAAAGGGATCGTCTAGTCCTACCCACATATTGTAGGCCACAAGGGCACTGTAGTAGGTAGACGACCCCCTCTGTGGTACATGTGATAAACGGTTTTATGTCATGCTCCTCTTGTGTACTAGAGGAGGTGAATTTAAGGGTACGTCTAGATGGTATAGAATTCAACCTACATACCCGACACCTCCCACATTTATAATAGCCCTTCAAGTTATCAAAAAGGCCTTGAATACCCCTAGTAGGGGGATCAAGAGCATTCGGGGCTAATCTATTTCTAAGGGATGGTGCTCCCTTAAAAATCACTTGTGGCTTATCTGGGATAGCTCCTCTTAGGATGGGGTCATTGCCCAATAAATGCCAGTGTTTTTTAAACAGGTTTTTAATGTTATCATGTTGGATAGAATAGGTGGTAATAAAGGGTAAAGTTACGGAATTCTCTCTAGGAACCACCCTCTCACTCAGTAACTGTCTCCTATCTATAGCTTTTACCCCCTCCAAAGCATGAGTTAGGGATTCCCTTGTGTACCCCTTTTCCATAAATCTGTTGGTCAAGATTCCAGCCTGTTGTAGGAACTGGGAATCATCAGAACAGTTGCGTTTAAGTCGCATGAATTGGCTTTTAGGTATAGACTGAAGCCACGACCTATGGTGACAACTACTTAAAGGGATATAGGAGTTACGATCCGTTTTCTTAAAAAACGTAGAGGTCATAAAAAGGTCGTCCTGTATGGTAATATTGAGATCCAAAAATTGAACATTGGATTGACTAGCCTCAAAGTTGAGTACAATGCCCCTATTATTCTGATTGAGTTCCTCCATAAAGAGGTCAAGGTCACTGCGGCTCCCATCCCAAAGGAGGAGGATGTCGTCAATGTACCTGGCCCACAGCTTGAGCTGGGGCCTCTGGCAAACATAGACGACATCCTCCTCCCACAGGGCCATGAATAGGTTTGCAAGGCTGGGGGCATATTTAGCCCCCATCGCAACTCCACGGTCCTGTCGGTAAAAACATTGGTTGAACCAAAAATAATTGTGGGACGCAGCATATCTTAAAAGTATCATGATGAAATTGATTTGTTCGTCAAATAAACCTGAATCCCTTCTTAAGTAGTATTCAACTGCATAAAGACCTAACTCGTGGGGAATGATCGTGTATAGGGACGTTACATCCGCTGTAACTATCCACATGGTGGGGGTGGGAGTATGTTTGGTAAGTAAATTAATAATATATTTAGAATCTCTAACAAAGGAAGGCATCTTACCCACTAGGGGTTGTAGAAAAAAATCGATATACCTGCCCACCCGGGACGTAAGGGAATCAATTCCACTTACAATGGGACGTCCCGGGGGGCAGGTGGGGTGTTTATGCACTTTCGGTAGGTAGTAGATAAGAGGAGTGCGGGGGGCCTTAGGTATTAGATAGGCCTTTTCTTTTTTATTCAGAATCCCTTGGCTATAACCATATTCAACCACCTTTTTGAGTTCTTTAAGGTATGGAATTTTGGGGTCTGATCCAAGGGGGGTGTATGTTTCTCTATCACCGAGAATCCTATACATCTCTTGAAAGTAATCCTCTCTATTGAGGACCACAATACCACCACCCTTATCTGCAGGTCTAATAACCAAATTCTTGTTATTGCAAAGGGAATCCAGACCCGTAAGGAGCTCCCGATCTACTTTAGCTCTTTTGATGGGCATCTTCTCTAGATCTCTCAACACCACCTCCTTGAAAACTTTAATGGAAGGTGCCAAGGCTCCTGGGGGATTGAAAAGGGAGGCATTAGCCAATCCCGAATGTTGATAATCACTGGGAAATGTATTTCTCTCTTGAACTGGGTTGGATAGCATATATCTCTTGATGTTAATTTTCCGAACAAATTTGTGGATGTCCATATAGGTCTCAAATTTGTTTAACTTCCTAGGTAAAGCAAACTTTAAACCTCTATCTAGCACTAGTTTCTCTTCCTGACTGAGAACTACGGTGCTTAGATTAAAAATTCCTGACCCTGCTAGAGCTTTTTTCTTTTTAGCTCGATTGCGTTTGCCCCCTCTAGTGCCTCTCCCCGTTCTGCCATTCGTTTGGTGCCTTGGCCTGGCCTGTGAAAACCCTGGGGATTAGGGCCCAGGGGACCTGGAAAGTAAGATGGTCCCATCCTGTCACTCATGTAAGCTGATGATGGACCAGGGGTATCACCTTCCCCAAAATAAGGGGAATCAGGTGGACCCATTTCTCCCTCTAATGGACCAGCAAGATCTCGTAGAGGGTAGAAACGATTCTGGGTAGTACCCCCATATCCAAAATAGTTATCAGTGGTGGGACCTTCCAATGAACCATTAGTAGGAACTCTTGTTAAATGAGAGTACCGATCACTGTGGTTGGTGGAATAATCTAAATTGTTATGGGGGGGAGGAACCTCCAACATTCTCTCACCAGGGTAATTCCCCGACCGAGGTGGGGGGCCCCCTCTAGGGTTATACCCTCCACTCGGTTGTGGGAAGTCTAAAGGGTAAGGACCCCCTCCTTGATTATAATTGGGCCCCCATTGTGTGTTAGGTGGATTCCAATAGGGAGTACGTTGGGGGGCAATATGATCCCGACCACCTTTCCTATTGTTGTAAGGCTTAAAGGGGCCCCTAGGAGGTCCTGGTTGATAATAAGAGGATGGTGGTGGTCCCCCTCTATTCGAATGCGTTTGTCTATGGGGGGACTGATGAAAACCCTGTGAGCTAGTAGCTCTAATCCTCTGTACATTGGTATGTACAGGTACCTTACTAACATTAGGGTTAACAGAGGTAGAAACTTCCATAGCGGTGCTGTCTGGGGTGGCATTATCGGCATTAGCTGCCAGTAATTTTTTCTGCCATTCAAACACGATCCCACCCTGATAATCTGCAAGATCTCTATTATATTTTTTCTTTTTTTTATAGGATTGTTCCCTATCTTCTTTCTCCAGAAGATTTAGCAATGTTTGGGACTTATCTTTATACTCGGTTGTGTCCTGAAGGGGAATAAATTTTTCTCGAAGGGTTTTTATCTCTTCGTCTAGCCTAGATAATTTTTGTAACTTCCTATCAATGAGGAACCTGAGGAGTCCAACCCCAGCCTCATTGAAATATTTGTACCATTCATCCAACTGGATGTCACCCTTCTGGGGACTAACCTCCCACCTAAGGCTCCGAGGTACCATGTTGGATTTGACATAGGTCTCCAGATAGGCCACATCCCATTTAGTGTGAATTTCTGAAATGGTAAGATTTTTTAATCTAATGAAGAGACCACCCAAGTCCCCTTCCTCATTTTTATAGGGTTCAAAAACCCCGCTAGTATTGACCTTTTTGGAGACCCTATAGTCAAAAATATCCATTATATAATTAAAAATTAAAAATTATATATGAAAAATAATTAAATAAGTAAAGCAGCAGTGTTAGAGTATCAAAGGTAACAAGTAAAGGAGGAAAGCACCGCGCTGTATATCTAAACAATAACCAATCAAGTAAATCAAGTAAATAAATTGAATAAAATTGGAAAGGAAATGCAGCTGCTTATATGTGAGATACACACACTAGACAATAAATAAGTAAGGAAAAACAGCGCTATGAGTCAAATATATACTTTAAGTGAATAATGGTGGATAAAGTTCATAACAACAAGTGACAAAAGTTAAGTCCAATGGATATCTTCAAATGTGCAATATGGAACGGGCAACTGAGTCCCTTAATAGGCAATAAGGATGAAAGCTGGATGGACCTTCACCACACCACAGTGAACAGGTAAATTGGGCGCTTACCAAATGGCAAGCTTAGATAAGCTTGTGACCTTAACCCGGTCGGGGCCTTTCTTGGGATGGAAACACCGTTTAGACACTTCCTCAGACCGTGGATAACTGACTATCCTCCACAGAAGGAAACCAGGATACAGAGAAAGCTATACCAATAGCTTGGAGTAGTTTTCACACATAATGTCCCAAAAAAAGAAGGGAGAGCAACATAGCGTAATCCTGAAGGATATTTATTTAAAAGACATTTGAAATTACACTTACAGTGTGTTGGGTAAAAACAGCATGGAAAGCCGGCCGGCTAATACGAACACCCGTCCTACAGACGGTGGATACGGCACGTCAGCACGTCAGCACGCCCGACGTACGTTTCGTCACACTTCTGACGTCGTCTGGGGCACGGGCGACGCACTGACGTGTCGCTCTTAAATAACAAACAAAAATAACCAAGCCTCGAAATCAACAAAAGCCGGAAATCGCCTTGCGCTCCGCCGGATAAGGGCGGAAGTTGTGGAACCGCCATATTGGATAGGGGATTCCATATCAATACGGATACCAATTAAGTTACTATGGTAAACGTAGTAAATATTAGGAATGGAAAGGGAAGGACCAAAGAGGTATCAGCATCACATATGGAGACGGATCACAATTAATTTAAATCAACTAAGAATACATTAAATATAATTGAATATAGGAGGACCCGACTAATCATCGGTGAAGGGCACACATGAAACAGTTAGACCCCAAGATCGATGAAATTGATCAAATAAGTGTTGGCATAAAAAGGGGGCGCCACAAAGGACAAAAATCTGGATAACACCGCCGGAGGGAAGGATGATTTCTCGGCTTAACATATTCAACTAATAAAATTAAGATTAAAATAAGTTAACAGTATTACTAAATAAAAAGTATTACTAAATAAATAGACATTAAAAAAATTGACATTAAAAAATATATATAGCTAGGTAAAGTGGATAGCATAGACCCATATCGTGGAATGTGGACAAAAATTATATTAGTTATACCTATGTATGTATAAATACAAAGCCTATACAAACTTTATGGTTATTAATTACCAAGAATAACCCTAGAATTATAACCTATTAGTTTTTTGAATAATTAATTAAAATTAAGAGATCGGGGGAAGAAGGAAAATGCATAAACACCAAAACACCAAAAACAACATCATTGAGATAAATTGACCACCCAAAAATTACATTCAAGAGAGATGTAAGCTAGTAGTGGCATAATTAAATTCAAGAGAGATGTAAGCCAATAATGGCATAAACACAGTGGTCATTACCAGCGAAGAAACCCATGGGCTAAACCAAAAAGTTTTAATTTATGAGTTGTCAATAAAGGCATTGGTATCAGTATCGACATTAAGTCCATGTGGGACATAACACTTGATTTTATGTATCCAGAGCATTTCAAGTTTAGAAATGCTCCTAATCAAGGAACTTCCCCTCCAGTGAGGACGATACCTATCGATTCCCAGAAACAAAGTCCCAGAGGGGTCCTTGTTATGAGAAACCAAATAATGCTTTGACACAGAATGTTTAGGAAACCCATTTATAATGTTGGTAATATGTTCATTCAAGCGAACAGAAAGGGATCGTCTAGTCCTACCCACATATTGTAGGCCACAAGGGCACTGTAGTAGGTAGACGACCCCCTCTGTGGTACATGTGATAAACGGTTTTATGTCATGCTCCTCTTGTGTACTAGAGGAGGTGAATTTAAGGGTACGTCTAGATGGTATAGAATTCAACCTACATACCCGACACCTCCCACATTTATAATAGCCCTTCAAGTTATCAAAAAGGCCTTGAATACCCCTAGTAGGGGGATCAAGAGCATTCGGGGCTAATCTATTTCTAAGGGATGGTGCTCCCTTAAAAATCACTTGTGGCTTATCTGGGATAGCTCCTCTTAGGATGGGGTCATTGCCCAATAAATGCCAGTGTTTTTTAAACAGGTTTTTAATGTTATCATGTTGGATAGAATAGGTGGTAATAAAGGGTAAAGTTACGGAATTCTCTCTAGGAACCACCCTCTCACTCAGTAACTGTCTCCTATCTATAGCTTTTACCCCCTCCAAAGCATGAGTTAGGGATTCCCTTGTGTACCCCTTTTCCATAAATCTGTTGGTCAAGATTCCAGCCTGTTGTAGGAACTGGGAATCATCAGAACAGTTGCGTTTAAGTCGCATGAATTGGCTTTTAGGTATAGACTGAAGCCACGACCTATGGTGACAACTACTTAAAGGGATATAGGAGTTACGATCCGTTTTCTTAAAAAACGTAGAGGTCATAAAAAGGTCGTCCTGTATGGTAATATTGAGATCCAAAAATTGAACATTGGATTGACTAGCCTCAAAGTTGAGTACAATGCCCCTATTATTCTGATTGAGTTCCTCCATAAAGAGGTCAAGGTCACTGCGGCTCCCATCCCAAAGGAGGAGGATGTCGTCAATGTACCTGGCCCACAGCTTGAGCTGGGGCCTCTGGCAAACATAGACGACATCCTCCTCCCACAGGGCCATGAATAGGTTTGCAAGGCTGGGGGCATATTTAGCCCCCATCGCAACTCCACGGTCCTGTCGGTAAAAACATTGGTTGAACCAAAAATAATTGTGGGACGCAGCATATCTTAAAAGTATCATGATGAAATTGATTTGTTCGTCAAATAAACCTGAATCCCTTCTTAAGTAGTATTCAACTGCATAAAGACCTAACTCGTGGGGAATGATCGTGTATAGGGACGTTACATCCGCTGTAACTATCCACATGGTGGGGGTGGGAGTATGTTTGGTAAGTAAATTAATAATATATTTAGAATCTCTAACAGGGTGGGATCGTGTTTGAATGGCAGAAAAAATTACTGGCAGCTAATGCCGATAATGCCACCCCAGACAGCACCGCTATGGAAGTTTCTACCTCTGTTAACCCTAATGTTAGTAAGGTACCTGTACATACCAATGTACAGAGGATTAGAGCTACTAGCTCACAGGGTTTTCATCAGTCCCCCCATAGACAAACGCATTCGAATAGAGGGGGACCACCACCATCCTCTTATTATCAACCAGGACCTCCTAGGGGCCCCTTTAAGCCTTACAACAATAGGAAAGGTGGTCGGGATCATATTGCCCCCCAACGTACTCCCTATTGGAATCCACCTAACACACAATGGGGGCCCAATTATAATCAAGGAGGGGGTCCTTACCCTTTAGACTTCCCACAACCGAGTGGAGGGTATAACCCTAGAGGGGGCCCCCCACCTCGGTCGGGGAATTACCCTGGTGAGAGAATGTTGGAGGTTCCTCCCCCCCATAACAATTTAGATTATTCCACCAACCACAGTGATCGGTACTCTCATTTAACAAGAGTTCCTACTAATGGTTCATTGGAAGGTCCCACCACTGATAACTATTTTGGATATGGGGGTACTACCCAGAATCGTTTCTACCCTCTACGAGATCTTGCTGGTCCATTAGAGGGAGAAATGGGTCCACCTGATTCCCCTTATTTTGGGGAAGGTGATACCCCTGGTCCATCATCAGCTTACATGAGTGACAGGATGGGACCATCTTACTTTCCAGGTCCCCTGGGCCCTAATCCCCAGGGTTTTCACAGGCCAGGCCAAGGCACCAAACGAATGGCAGAACGGGGAGAGGCACTAGAGGGGGCAAACGCAATCGAGCTAAAAAGAAAAAAGCTCTAGCAGGGTCAGGAATTTTTAATCTAAGCACCGTAGTTCTCAGTCAGGAAGAGAAACTAGTGCTAGATAGAGGTTTAAAGTTTGCTTTACCTAGGAAGTTAAACAAATTTGAGACCTATATGGACATCCACAAATTTGTTCGGAAAATTAACATCAAGAGATATATGCTATCCAACCCAGTTCAAGAGAGAAATACATTTCCCAGTGATTATCAACATTCGGGATTGGCTAATGCCTCCCTTTTCAATCCCCCAGGAGCCTTGGCACCTTCCATTAAAGTTTTCAAGGAGGTGGTGTTGAGAGATCTAGAGAAGATGCCCATCAAAAGAGCTAAAGTAGATCGGGAGCTCCTTACGGGTCTGGATTCCCTTTGCAATAACAAGAATTTGGTTATTAGACCTGCAGATAAGGGTGGTGGTATTGTGGTCCTCAATAGAGAGGATTACTTTCAAGAGATGTATAGGATTCTCGGTGATAGAGAAACATACACCCCCCTTGGATCAGACCCCAAAATTCCATACCTTAAAGAACTCAAAAAGGTGGTTGAATATGGTTATAGCCAAGGGATTCTGAATAAAAAAGAAAAGGCCTATCTAATACCTAAGGCCCCCCGCACTCCTCTTATCTACTACCTACCGAAAGTGCATAAACACCCCACCTGCCCCCCGGGACGTCCCATTGTAAGTGGAATTGATTCCCTTACGTCCCGGGTGGGCAGGTATATCGATTTTTTTCTACAACCCCTAGTGGGTAAGATGCCTTCCTTTGTTAGAGATTCTAAATATATTATTAATTTACTTACCAAACATACTCCCACCCCCACCATGTGGATAGTTACAGCGGATGTAACGTCCCTATACACGATCATTCCCCACGAGTTAGGTCTTTATGCAGTTGAATACTACTTAAGAAGGGATTCAGGTTTATTTGACGAACAAATCAATTTCATCATGATACTTTTAAGATATGCTGCGTCCCACAATTATTTTTGGTTCAACCAATGTTTTTACCGACAGGACCGTGGAGTTGCGATGGGGGCTAAATATGCCCCCAGCCTTGCAAACCTATTCATGGCCCTGTGGGAGGAGGATGTCGTCTATGTTTGCCAGAGGCCCCAGCTCAAGCTGTGGGCCAGGTACATTGACGACATCCTCCTCCTTTGGGATGGGAGCCGCAGTGACCTTGACCTCTTTATGGAGGAACTCAATCAGAATAATAGGGGCATTGTACTCAACTTTGAGGCTAGTCAATCCAATGTTCAATTTTTGGATCTCAATATTACCATACAGGACGACCTTTTTATGACCTCTACGTTTTTTAAGAAAACGGATCGTAACTCCTATATCCCTTTAAGTAGTTGTCACCATAGGTCGTGGCTTCAGTCTATACCTAAAAGCCAATTCATGCGACTTAAACGCAACTGTTCTGATGATTCCCAGTTCCTACAACAGGCTGGAATCTTGACCAACAGATTTATGGAAAAGGGGTACACAAGGGAATCCCTAACTCATGCTTTGGAGGGGGTAAAAGCTATAGATAGGAGACAGTTACTGAGTGAGAGGGTGGTTCCTAGAGAGAATTCCGTAACTTTACCCTTTATTACCACCTATTCTATCCAACATGATAACATTAAAAACCTGTTTAAAAAACACTGGCATTTATTGGGCAATGACCCCATCCTAAGAGGAGCTATCCCAGATAAGCCACAAGTGATTTTTAAGGGAGCACCATCCCTTAGAAATAGATTAGCCCCGAATGCTCTTGATCCCCCTACTAGGGGTATTCAAGGCCTTTTTGATAACTTGAAGGGCTATTATAAATGTGGGAGGTGTCGGGTATGTAGGTTGAATTCTATACCATCTAGACGTACCCTTAAATTCACCTCCTCTAGTACACAAGAGGAGCATGACATAAAACCGTTTATCACATGTACCACAGAGGGGGTCGTCTACCTACTACAGTGCCCTTGTGGCCTACAATATGTGGGTAGGACTAGACGATCCCTTTCTGTTCGCTTGAATGAACATATTACCAACATTATAAATGGGTTTCCTAAACATTCTGTGTCAAAGCATTATTTGGTTTCTCATAACAAGGACCCCTCTGGGACTTTGTTTCTGGGAATCGATAGGTATCGTCCTCACTGGAGGGGAAGTTCCTTGATTAGGAGCATTTCTAAACTTGAAATGCTCTGGATACATAAAATCAAGTGTTATGTCCCACATGGACTTAATGTCGATACTGATACCAATGCCTTTATTGACAACTCATAAAATAAAACTTTTTGGTTTAGCCCATGGGTTTCTTCGCTGGTAATGACCACTGTGTTTATGCCATTATTGGCTTACATCTCTCTTGAATTTAATTATGCCACTACTAGCTTACATCTCTCTTGAATGTAATTTTTGGGTGGTCAATTTATCTCAATGATGTTGTTTTTGGTGTTTTGGTGTTTATGCATTTTCCTTCTTCCCCCGATCTCTTAATTTTAATTAATTATTCAAAAAACTAATAGGTTATAATTCTAGGGTTATTCTTGGTAATTAATAACCATAAAGTTTGTATAGGCTTTGTATTTATACATACATAGGTATAACTAATATAATTTTTGTCCACATTCCACGATATGGGTCTATGCTATCCACTTTACCTAGCTATATATATTTTTTAATGTCAATTTTTTTAATGTCTATTTATTTAGTAATACTTTTTATTTAGTAATACTGTTAACTTATTTTAATCTTAATTTTATTAGTTGAATATGTTAAGCCGAGAAATCATCCTTCCCTCCGGCGGTGTTATCCAGATTTTTGTCCTTTGTGGCGCCCCCTTTTTATGCCAACACTTATTTGATCAATTTCATCGATCTTGGGGTCTAACTGTTTCATGTGTGCCCTTCACCGATGATTAGTCGGGTCCTCCTATATTCAATTATATTTAATGTATTCTTAGTTGATTTAAATTAATTGTGATCCGTCTCCATATGTGATGCTGATACCTCTTTGGTCCTTCCCTTTCCATTCCTAATATTTACTACGTTTACCATAGTAACTTAATTGGTATCCGTATTGATATGGAATCCCCTATCCAATATGGCGGTTCCACAACTTCCGCCCTTATCCGGCGGAGCGCAAGGCGATTTCCGGCTTTTGTTGATTTCGAGGCTTGGTTATTTTTGTTTGTTATTTAAGAGCGACACGTCAGTGCGTCGCCCGTGCCCCAGACGACGTCAGAAGTGTGACGAAACGTACGTCGGGCGTGCTGACGTGCTGACGTGCCGTATCCACCGTCTGTAGGACGGGTGTTCGTATTAGCCGGCCGGCTTTCCATGCTGTTTTTACCCAACACACTGTAAGTGTAATTTCAAATGTCTTTTAAATAAATATCCTTCAGGATTACGCTATGTTGCTCTCCCTTCTTTTTTTGGGACATTATGTGTGAAAACTACTCCAAGCTATTGGTATAGCTTTCTCTGTATCCTGGTTTCCTTCTGTGGAGGATAGTCAGTTATCCACGGTCTGAGGAAGTGTCTAAACGGTGTTTCCATCCCAAGAAAGGCCCCGACCGGGTTAAGGTCACAAGCTTATCTAAGCTTGCCATTTGGTAAGCGCCCAATTTACCTGTTCACTGTGGTGTGGTGAAGGTCCATCCAGCTTTCATCCTTATTGCCTATTAAGGGACTCAGTTGCCCGTTCCATATTGCACATTTGAAGATATCCATTGGACTTAACTTTTGTCACTTGTTGTTATGAACTTTATCCACCATTATTCACTTAAAGTATATATTTGACTCATAGCGCTGTTTTTCCTTACTTATTTATTGTCTAGTGTGTGTATCTCACATATAAGCAGCTGCATTTCCTTTCCAATTTTATTCAATTTATTTACTTGATTTACTTGATTGGTTATTGTTTAGATATACAGCGCGGTGCTTTCCTCCTTTACTCCTTTACTCATTTATGGCCCTCTGCTGCGTGTGCAGCCACTGCAGCATGGCCAAAGTTGAGTTCCACCTGGTGGGCATGTCAAAGATTAGGCGGTTCTTGGGCAGGTTAAATTCCTTTTGGAGGTCAGCTAGCCAAGCACTAGCATTATATGACCTGCAGAAATACACACAGAATTTCCTGGCCTGCCTCAGGACATCCTGTAAGCCCGGGTACCTGCCCAAGAACTGCTGCACCACCAAGTTAAGGATGTGAGCCACACCGCAGAGTGAGCTTTAGGTGCCACTGTGCAGAGAACACACTACACTAACTTGTAAACACTGCAGCTGCCTGCGGTACTGCACTAATAGGATCAGAAGAACACCACTAATTTTCTTCAGGTAGCTTTAGGTGCACACTGTGCATAGGATGCACTACACTAACTTGTAAATACTGCAGTTGCCTGCGGTACTGTACTACTAGGATCAGAAGAACACCACTAATTTTCTTCAGGTAGCTTTAGGTGCACACTGTGCAGAGGACACACTACACTAACTGTAAATACTGTAGCTAATAGGACTAATAGGATCAGAAGAACACCACCAATTTTATTCAGGTAGCTTTAGGTGCACACTGTGCAGAGGACACAGTACACTAATGCCGCGTACACACGAGCGGACTTTACGGCAGACTTTGCCCGGCGGACTGGATTTCGTCAGACAATTCGATCGTGTGTGGGCTCCAGCGGACTTTGTTTTCTCAAAAGTTGGACGGACTTAGATTTGAAACATGTTTTAAATCAATCCGTCAAAATCGAGTCTGGTCGAAAAGTCCGCTCATCTGTATGCTAGTTCGACGGACAAAAACCCATGCTAGGGCAGCTATTGGCTACTGGCTATGAACTTCCTTGTTTTAGTCCGGTCGTACGTCATCACGTACGAATTCGACAGACTTTGGTGGACTGTGTGTAGTCAAGTCCGTTCATTCAGAAAGTCCATCGTAAAGTCCGTCGAAAAGTCCGCCGGGCAAAGTCTGCCGTAAAGTCCGCTCGTGTGTACGCGGCATAACTGTAAATACTGTAGCTGCCTGCCTGTGGTATAATTAGGAGCAGAACAATAGCAATTTTCTTCGGGTAGCTTTAGGTGCACACTGTGTAGAGGACACAGTACACTAACTGTAAATACTGTAGCTGCCTGTATGTGGTATTAATAGGAGCAGAGGACGCATTAAACTAACTTGAAAAATACTGCAGCTGCCTGTGGTACTGTACTAATAGGATCAGAAGAACACCACCAATTTTCTTCAGGTAGCCTTAGGTGCACACTGTGCAGAGGACACAGTACACTAACTGTAAATACTGTAGCTGCCTGCCTGTGGTATTAATAGGAGCAGAACAACAGCAATTTTCTTCAGGTAGCTTTAGGTGCCACTGTGCAGAGAAACACTGCAGCTGCCTGCGGTACTGCACTAATAGGATCAGAAGAACACCACTAATTTTCTTCAGGTAGCTTTAGGTGCACACTGTGCAGAGGATGCCCTACACTAACTTGTAAATACTGCAGCTGCCTGCGGTACTGTACTAATAGGATCAGAAGAACACCACTAACTTTCTTCAGGTAGCTTTAGGTGCACACTGTGCAGAGAACACACTACACTAACTTGTAAATACTGCAGTTGCCTGTGGTACTGTACTACTAGGATCAGAAGAACACCACTAACTTTCTTCAGGTAGCTTTAGGTGCACACTGTCCAGAGGACGCACTACACTAACTTGTAAATACTGCAGCTGCCTGCGGTACTGTACTAAAAGGATCAGAAGAACACCAATAATTTTCTTCAGGTAGATTTAGGTGCACACTGTGCAGAGGACGCACTACACTAACTTGTAAATACTGCAGCTGTCTGCGGTACTGTACTAATAGGATCAGAAGAACACCACTAATTTTCTTCAGGTAGCTTTAGGTGCACACTGTGCAGAGGACGCACTACACTAACTTGTAAATACTGCAGTTGCCTGCGGTACTGTACTAATAGGATCAGAAGAACACCACTAATTTTCTTCAGGTACCTTAAGGTGCACACTGTGCAGAGGACACACTACACTAACTTGTAAATACTGCAGTTGCCTGCGGTACTGTACTAATAGGATCAGAAGAACACCACTAATTTTCTTCAGGTAGCTTTAGGTGCACACTGTGCAGAGGACACACTACACTAACTGTAAATACTGTAGCTAATAGGACTAATAGGATCAGAAGAACACCACCAATTTTATTCAGGTAGCTTTAGGTGCACACTGTGCAGAGGACACAGTACATTAACTGTAAAAACTGTAGCTGCCTGCCTGTGGCATTAATATAGAATCAGAACACCACCAATTTTATTCAGGTAGCTTTAGGTGCACACTGTGCAGAGGACACAGTACACTAACTGTAAATACTGTAGCTGCCTGCCTGTGGTATAATTAGGAGCAGAACAATAGCAATTTTCTTCGGGTAGCTTGCCTGTATGTGGTATTAATAGGAGCAGAGGACGCGTTAAACTAACTTGTAAATACTGCAGCTGCCTGCGGTACTGTACTAATAGGATCAGAAGAACACCACCAATTTTCTTCAGGTAGCTTTAGGTGCACACTGTGCAGAGGACACAGTACACTAACTGTAAATACTGTAGTTGCCTGCCTGTGGTATTAATAGCAATTTTCTTCAGGTAGCTTTAGGTGCACACTGTGCAGAGGATGCACTAAACTAACTTGTAAATACTACAGCTGCCTGCGATACTAATAGGATCAGAAGAACAACAACAATTTTCTTCAGGTAGCTTTAGGTGCCACTGTGCAGAGAACACACTACACTAACTTGTAAACACTGCAGCTGCCTGCGGTACTGTACTAATAGGATCAGAAGAACACCACCAATTTTCTTCAGGTAGCTTTAGGTGCACACTGTGCAGAGGACACAGTACACTAACTGTAAATACTGTAGCTGCCTGCCTGTGGTATTAATAGGAGCAGAACAACAGCAATTTTCTTCAGGTAGCTTTAGGTGCACACTGTGCAGAAGACGCACTACACTAATTTGTAAATACTGCAGCTGCCTGTGGAACTGTACTAATAGGATCAGAAGAACACCACTCATTTTCTTCAGGTAGCTTTAGGTGCCACTGTGCAGAGAACGCACTACACTAACTTTTAAATACTGCAGCTGCCTGCGGTACTGCACTAATAGGATCAGAAGAACACCAATAATTTTCTTTAGGTAGCTTTAGGTGCACACTGTGCAGAAGACGCACTACACTAATTTGTAAATACTGCAGCTGCCTGCGGAACTGTAATAATAGGATCAGAAGAACACCACTAATTTTCTTCAGGTAGCTTTAGGTGCCACTGTGCAGAGAACGCACTACACTAACGTTTAAATAATGCAGCTGCCTGCGGTACTGCACTAATAGGATCAGAAGAACACCAATAATTTTCTTCAGGTATCTTTAGGTGCACACTGTGCAGAGGACGCACTACACTAACTTGTAAATACTGCAGTTGCCTGTGGTACTGTACTAATAGGATCAGAAGAACACCACTAACTTTCTTCAGGTAGCTTTAGGTGCACACTGTGCAGAGGACGCACTACACTAACTTGTAAATACTGCAGCTGCCTGCGGTACTGTACTAATAGGATCAGAAGAACACCACTAATTTTCATCAGGTAGCTTTAGGTGCACACTGTGCAGAGGATGCTCTACACTAACTTGTAAATACTGCAGCTGCCTGCGGTACTGTGCTAATAGGATCAGAAGAACACCACTAATTTTCTTCAGGTAGATTTATGTGCACACTGTGCAGAGGACGCACTACACTAACTTGTAAATACTGCAGCTGCCTGTGGTACTGTACGAATAGGATCAGAAGAACACCACTAATTTTCTTCAGGTAGCTTTAGGTGCACACTGTGCAGAGGATGCACTACACTAACTTGTAAATACTGCAGTTGTCTGCGGTACTGTACTAATAGGATCAGAAGAACACCACTAATTTTCTTCAGGTAGCTTTAGAGAAGGGTAAGGCCTCAATTACAAATTAATAAAAAACGAATGCAGGTACCATCGTCCCGAAATTATATAATAAAGGGGATACAGGGGTGGAGACGTGACGGCAGTTGCTGCTACTGTCGATTCATGTGTGCACCCCCAAAATTGGAAATTGGGTGCACACGTACTCGATACTCGATAATAATATGCAGTTATAAGTACCGTATATACTCGAGTATAAGTCGAATTTTTCAGCACATTTTTTTGTGCTGAAAGTGCCCCCCTCGACTTATACTCGAGTCAAGCACTTTTATGCAGCAAAAAATTTCATTTTCCGAACCAACTTTGGGGCCCCATATCTCAGGGCCACTTGGTGCTAGGAACTCCAAATTTGGTGTGCAAACCCAGTGGGTACCACACCATATCCAAAGCTGCAGTTCCTAGCACTAAGTGGCCCTGAGATACGGGGCCCCAAAACCGGTTTGGAAAATGTCATTCTCTGCTGCAAAAAAATGCTTGACATTTTCTGAACTGATTTGTGGGGCCCTGTATCTCGGGGCCACTTGGTGCTAGAAACCCCAGCTTTGGAAATTTTATGATGCTAGTTCCACTGGGTTTGCACACCAAATTTGGGGTTCTTAGCACTAAGTAGCCCCGAGATACGGGGCCCCACATTCGGTCAACTGTGTCCATCTGCAGCAATGTCATTTCGGGACCCTTTGGGTTCAGAGACCCCAAATTTTGGCTGCAGCTAGGGGGCATCTAGGAACCCTTAACTACTAAGTTTGAAGTTCAGGGGACCTATGGCTGCAAATGGGCACAGTGAGGCTGCAAATGGGAACAGTGATGCTGCAAACTGGCATTGTTGACCCTCTTTTCCACTTACAGTAGCTGTGCATTTCTCACCCTCATCTTATACTCGGGTCAATAAGTTTTTCCCTTTTTTTTGTGGTAAATTAGGGCCTCGACTTATACTCGGAACGACTTATACTCAAGTATATACGGTATCTAAAAATGTGTAAATTTTTAATAATTGAAATACAAGAGTACAGACATAATATATACTTACATGTATGTATATATTATGTCTGTACTCTTGTATTTCAATTATTAAAAATGTACATATTTTTAGATTCAGGTAGCTTTAAGTGCACATTGTGCAGAGAACACACTACACTAACTGTAAATACTGTAGCTAATAGGACTAATAGGATCAGAAGAACACAAGCGATTTTCTTCAGGTAGCTGTAACAATATTGTAAAAACACCTGCCTGCCTGTCAGTAGGAAGGGAATAAAAGGAACGGATCTAGCTAAACTGAATACAGTGTATATATATATATATATACGCAACACCTAGGATGTATATATATATATATATATATATATATATATATATATATATATATATATATATATATACATACAATACACTGTAAGTGCAGCTAACTGACTCGCCTGCCTACTCTATCTAACTTAAATCAAATGACACTGTCTCTCTGTCTATCTATCTCTCTCTCAACACCTGAACACACTACACAGGGCCGCCGTGCAGGCGGCCTTATATAGTGTGGGGTGTGTACTAAACCCCCGAGCCATAATTGGCCAAAGCCACCCTGGCTTTGGCCAATTACGGCTCTCTGTACAGACGGCGCTGTGATTGGCCAAGCATGTGGGTCATAGTGCATGCTTGGCCAATAATCAGCCAGCAATGCACTACGATGCCCCAGTGAATTAGGGGCTGTAATGCGCCACTCGAATTTGGCGCAAACGGCCTATATCGTTTGTAATTCAGCGAACGGCCGAACACACAATGTTTGAGACGAACATGGGTTCGACTCGAACATGAAGCTCATCCCTACACATACTATATATATATATATAGAGAGAGAGAGAGAGAGAGAGAGAGAGAGAGAGAGAGAGAGAGAGAGAGAGAGAGAGATGAGTTGTTTTATCCACCAAAGTACTTATATTACTTTCCATACAGTCCTTGTATTTTCGTGCAGAGTGTGTTCAAGGACACTTACTGGCACCTGTCCGGCTGTCAGATTGGGACCAGCGGCTTGTGTCTATGCAGTCACTGTGACCCAATAGACATGAATGCCTGCATGCGGACACATGGAGGCAGAGCTGTTGCGGCTTTCTTTTTCTTTTTCCGGCTCGTCGGGCAGCATGAGATGAATCTACATCGCGGGACATTTTTATTTTTTTATTTTTTAATAAAGAACTTATCCCAAAGTGTCTCCTGTCTTTTTTTACTATTTTTGACACTTTTTTTTGAGAATTGGTAGGGGTACAATGTACCCGTTACCAATTCACATAAGGGGGAGGCCGGGATCTGGGGGTGCCCTTGTTAGAGGGAGCTTTCAGATTCTGATAAGCCCCCCCGCCCACAGACCCCCACAACCACCGGGCAAGGGTTGAGGGGATGAGGCCCTTGTCCCCGTAAACATGTGGACAAGGTGCTTTGGGGGGTTACTACAAAGCACCCTCCCCATGTTGAGGGCATGTGGCCTGGTACTGTTCAGGAGGGGGGTGCTCTCTCATCCCCCCTCTTTTTCTGTGGCCTGCCAGGTTGCGTGCTCGGATAAGGGTCTGGTTTGGATTTTGGGGGACTCCTACGTGATTATTCTTTACATTTTGGAACAGGGTTCCCCTTAAAATCCATACCAGACCTGAAACGTCTGATATGGATTTGGGGGGGACCCCTACGCCATTTTTTTTTTAATTTGGCGTAGGGTTCCCCTTAATATCCATACCAGACCTGAAGGGCCTGGTATGGATTTTGGGGGGACCCCCACGCAATTTTTAAAAAAATTTTGGTTTGGGGTTCCCCTTAATATTCATACCAGACCCAAAGGGCCTGGTAATGGACTGGGGGGAACCAATGTCGCTTTTTTCAAAGAGTTTTATCTATATTGCCGAGACCCGACAATTTATTACAGCCACGATCAGTTTTAAATGACTTTTTTTCCTTTAGAAATGTAATTTTGCTGTGGTACTGTTCTAAACACGGGAAAACTGCGCCACTTTACAGGCATACTATAGACCCCAGGCAAGATATTTAAAGGAATATTTCATTTTTTATTGTTTCAATTTAAACATTATTAAAACCACTGCTCCCGAAAAAACGGCCGTCTTTAAAACTTTTTTTCTGCATTGATACATGTCCCCTGGGGCAGGACCCAGGTCCCCAAACACTTTTTATGACAAAAACTTGCATATAAGCCTAAGCATATAACCAAAGTTCGGCCCGAACTTATGCTCGGACCGAACCGTTCGCCCATCCCTACTCATCTGTATCATAGTGATGTATGCGGTGCGTGGATTTTAATAATAGGTCCATTTCAACTAAGGGTTTTTTCTGTTGCTGCTGTTTACTAAGTAATAGTTGCAAGCATTCAAAAGTAAGAGTAATCTTTATAGTGTCTCAGTCTGCTTTTAAACAGCTTAATCTTGCTTTAGTTGTTATAGATTCATTTTGAGAAAACAGAATTGTTTTGTTTGGCTTACCAGCAGCACTTAAAGTGGTTGAAAGGCACAAGGTTTTTTACCTTCATGCATTCTATGCATGAAGGTAAAAAACCTTCTGTGTGCAGCAGCCCCCCTCATAGTTACCTGAGCCCCCTCTTGATCCAGCGATGTCGAGGAGAGACTTGCCACTCCGGGGACTCGCACCCCTGATTGGCTTTTGGCAGTAGCGAGAGCCATGGTGTCAATCACAGCCAGTGAGCCAATCAGGGGGTTGAGGGGGCGGGGCCGAGCCACAGCTCTGTGTCTAAATGGAAAAAAACAGAGCAGAGGCTTAGCTCAGGTGCCCCCACAGCAAGCTGATTGCTGTGGGGGCACTCGCAGGAGGAAGGGGTCAGGAGTGCCGACGTGGGACCCGAGAAGAAGAAGATCCCAGCTGCTCTGTGCAAAATCATTGCACAGAGCAGGTAAGTATGACATGTTTGATATTTTTTAAATAAAAAACTAGACTTTAATATCAGTTTAAAAGGGAATCTGCCAGGATTATAGTAAGTTTGTATAAGTGTGGAAGCTGCCTTTGCTGACTTGTCCATGCATTGGGACTGTCATCCTTTCTCTAGTACTAAGTTGCTATCTTAAAGTATTGATGTTGATTTAAGTGATCTGGTTCCCAGGCAGACAGATTCTACAACCCAGAGGATCTCCACAGCTTCCTTGGCTTGTAGTGTAATGTACCAAAAATAGAAATTAAAGCACCATACCTCTGCTAAGAGATCCAGATACAACTTTATTCCAATGAAAGTCAGGGGACAAACCAAAAAAGTAGCCAATGTGTTTTGGGCAGTCCAAGAGCTCCTCTTTCATCAGGGTGCAAAAATAAAAAATAAAAGAACATCTCCATATCAACCTGATATCAATTCAGTGCTCACTCTCGTAACATTAAATAGATAATCCATATACAAGAACCTTAGACAATTGTGAGAACATGAATAATAAATATTATTTAATCATTTGACACCTTCTAGATTGCACACCGTACAATTTGTACTGTCTCCTTTGGATCCACCACTAATGGATTGGGTTGCTTGCGTAATGCATGTCACTTTTCCCTAATGGAAAATTGATACAATGCCTTGAAAGAGTATTCATACCCCTTGAAATTTTCCACATTGTCATGGTACAACCAAAAATGTAAATATTATTTTATTTGGATTTTTTTTGTGATAGACCAACACAAAGTGGCACATAATTGTGAAGTGGAAGGAAAATGATACATTGTTTTCACAATTTTTTACAAGTAAATATCTGAAAAGTGTGGTGGGCATTTGTATTCAGCCCCTCTGAGTCAATACTTTGTAGAACCACCTTTCGCTGCAATTATAGCTGCAAGCCTTTTTGAGTATGTCTCTACCAGCTTTGCACATCTAGAGACTGAAATTTGTGCCCATTCTTCTTTGCAAAATAGCTCAAGCTCTGTCAGATTGGATGGAGGGTGCCTGTGAACAGCAATTTTCAAGTCTTGCCACATGTTCTCGATGGGATTTAGGTCTGGACTTTGACTGGGCCATTCTAACTCATGAATGTATGCTTTGATTTAAACCATTCCAATGCAGCTCTGGCTGTATGTGTAGTGTCTGTCAGAGAGGTTACCTTGTTGGTCGCGGTGCTGGCCCCTCTGGTGCGTGCCGGTATGCGTCGGTGCACGTTCCCGTGCGTGCTGCTGTACGTGCCTCTGTGAGCGCTGGTGTGCATGATCCTATGGGTGCTGGTGTGCGCACTTGCATTTGGGCGTGTGTGTGTGCTTGTGCATGTGCCTGTTCACGTCGTTTGGCATCAACCGGCCTATTTAGGTCTGCTGTGCACTCTGCTCGGTGCTGCCTGATCATCAGCTCCCTGTGCCCTTGTTCCCGTTGCCTATACCTGTGTTCCTGTGTTCCTGATCTCCTGACGACCCAGCTTGCCTCTCGAATATTCCTGACTTCTGCCTGCACCTGACCTCGGCCTGTTTGACTCCGCTTCTGCCTGCTCCTATTGTACCTTTGCTGCCCGCCTGTTGCTGAACCCTGTCTGTGCCCTGACCTGCCTGCTCAGCATCTGTTTGCCTGTGTTCCAGCCTACTTACCTGCTGCTTGAAGATCACCTTCCTTCCAGCACCTGGAGAGAGACTGGAAAATTATATGGATGGACTTCATCATGGAACTCCCATCTGAGGAATTTTCTACCATCTTTGTTGTGGTGGACAGGCTATCCAAGATGGCACACTTCCTTCCCATGAGGGGCACACCCTCGGCCATGGAAACAGCAAAGATTTTTGTTAAAGAAGTTGTAAGGCTGCATGGGATCCCAGCAAGTATTGTGTCCGATCGAGGTGTCCAATTTACCTCGAGGTTCTGGAAGGCCCTCTGTGGCTCCCTCGAAATAGAGGTGGCATTCTCGTTGGTCTATCATCCCCAGATGAACGGCCAAACTGAGAGAACCAATCAAACTCTGGAGCAATACCTCCTCTGCTTCTCCGCCTTCTCTCAGGATGACTGGGTTGCTTTATTACCTGTTGCAGAATTCTCCTACAATAACTCCCTGCATTCTGCCATCAATCAAACACCATTTTTGCCAACTACGGTTTCCATCCATCTTTCCTGCCCAGTTCAATACCTGAATGTACCGTTCCTGCAGTCTCTGAAACCATGAATTTTTTCACCATCAATAACAAACTTTACAAGAAACTATGGCCAAGTCTCAGGAGTACAACAAAAAGATGTTTGATAAGAAGAGGCGCTGAGAACTTATCTTGGAACCCGGCAACCAAGTGTGGTTGTCCACAGTTAACTTAAAAATGGCCTGTCCCTCTAGGAAATTGGGCCCTAAATTTATGGGCCCTTTCTCGGTGAAGAGGAAAATAAATGATGTCACCTACTAACTTGATTTGCCTGACTCTCTAAAGGTACACCCGGTCTTTCATGTGACCCTACTGAAGCCTGCTACTCCTAATCCCTTTACTGGCCGCATTAACGGCCCACCCAAACCTATCATAACCTAACAATGAAGAAGAATTTGAAGTTGAAGCAATTCTGGATTGCAGAAAGAGGGGCAACGAAATCCAGTACCTCATCAAATGGAAGGGGTATGGTCCTGAGGACAACTCCTGGGAGCCAGAGAGCAATTTACATGCCCAGGAACTTTTACAGGCATTTAAGATCTCCCATGTCTTTGGAGTGTGGGAGGAAACCGGAGTACCCAGAGGAAACCCTCGCAAGCACAGGGAGAACATGCAAACTCCAGGCAGATAGTGTTGTGGTCGGGATTTGAACCAGCGACCCTATTGCTGCTAGGTGAAAGTGCTAACCACTACACCACTGTGCTGCCCTAAGGTTCTCTAACAAACCTCTGAGGGCTTCACAGAAGAGCTGTATTTATACAGAGATTAAATTACACACAGGTGGACTCTATTTACTAATTAGGTGACTTCTGAAGGCTATTGGTTCGACTAGATTTTAGTAAGGGGTATCATAGTAAAGGGGACTGAATACAAATGTACGCCACACTTTTCAGATATTTATTTAAAAAAGAAAATTGAAAACTATTTATTATTCTCCTTCCACTTCACAAGTATGTGCCACTTTGTGTTGGTCTATCACATAAAATCCCAATAAAATACATTTACGTTTTTGGTTGTAAGCTGACAAAATGTGGAGAATTTCAAGGGGTGTGAATACTTTTTCAAGGCACTGTATATGCATGCATACTTTAAAATTCTCATTAGGAAGGGTTGCTATGAGTATGTGTTTTCCAATACTCTGTACAGACTACTATACACTCATGTACCAAATATTTTAGACTTGTATGGAAGGTGAGCACTTGGTACTGACACAAGCCTTGTCAAGTAAATCATTTGAACATTAATAGAATCTGCTTGATATATGTCCCTTCTTGTGTTATGCAGTAAGACCACAAGTAAATGGGAATGAGTAATATTGCCACTGCCGTGATAAGCTGCTGCAAAGGACAAAAAGCTCCCAAGGCGACATTCTCTGTACATCCGCATGCTTTAAAAACAATACCGTTGGAACACCATCTCCTTCACGCTGTCTCCGTCACAGCTCATTCATGGCTTTTCATTGCTCAGTCTTGTAGTTTGTAGAATATTAAAGTTTCTACACTGAGTTATGATCACTTTTATAATTTTGAAAGATGTTCTCTCAATTCCACTTTTCTATACATATTCTGTGTATTCAGCACAGACCTATCCAACTTACAGCAGTTCTAAATGTAATATTTTTTTCTTTAAAATAATAAACAGGTTTATACTTACCTGCTCTATGTCTCATCTCAATTTTGGATGTCCCTAACTGCAAGTAACCACCAAGTGTACGGATGCATGCAAACAGCGACATGTCCTCTTAGCCTGCCATTGTTCCCATACACCTGTCATCCCAACCACAAAAATCTGCTAATTTTACCCACAGGACCTGGCATATGCATGCAATCGCCCTTGGGAAGGTGGCCCCTAACTAACTAATTATGTATTGGAGAGCTGTCAAAATTAATAGTTAATATTCATTAGGGGTACTTATATAGCGACATCAATTTACGCAGCACTTTACACATATATTGTGCATTCACATCAGTCCCTGCCCTTAAGGAGCTTACAAACTAAGGACCTTAACTCACATTCATAGATACGCATACCTACCAGCATGTCTTTGGAGTATGGGCGGAAGCTTATGCAGGCACAGGGAGAACATGCAAACTCCAGGCATAAACAAACCTAGTGCTTGTGACAGACCTAGCCGGAAAAGAGGCTTTTGGAGGGGACTGATGGCTAGCCTCCTGCAAACCGATTATGGGCCCTGGCATTGGGGGGGATGGTGCTCTTTGTGAGCTGTATGTCTGGGGACCCTGGAGGTGGCGTTACTTTAGATTCAGGTCCATGTTCCCCAAGACACACAGACTCTGGGGACCCTGGCTATGCCATTGTGATGGGAGTCACTAATAGGGGCACAAGGTGAATGAGAACCCCACTATGATCTGTGCTAGTCAGAGACTCAATGCTGTATATGTGTGTATATATAAAGTGTGCTGTCTCATTGTGTTGTGTACTGTTTGCTGTGCTAGTTTTGGGTGGGGCTGTATTCCAATGTTCTATTGTGTTTGTCTGCCTTGGATCACAGGATGTGTATTGCTGTGAGGAAAGAGGGAGGGGGGATTCCTCCAGCAGCCCCCCTGTTAAGACTGTTTACTGATGAGAAGTTAAGCACACCTGACCTGTGTGTCCATTGTCATTGGACAGTTTAACCCGCCCTGTTTTCCAAGGGTGGGGGGAAATGTTTTGAAGTGGGATCTGTATAACATGTGTTTTTTGAATAAAGATTCATTCCTGCTTGGAACCTGAAGACAGAGCTGTGTCTCGTTTTTGGGGTGGATTATTTGTATGGGTTCCTTGTTTGGCTGATTGGAGTGTTCGGTAGCTGCCTTTGTGTTTGGGTTTGAAATGTCCTAAACGACTTTAACTCCTTTCATACTCGGGGTGTCGTTACACTGGTGGCTAGCAGCGGGATCATTCCCACAGCCCAGAAGGACAGCTACAAGAGGACACAGGACAATGGAAGCACAGTATGGACGGCTAAAGCTCTCTTCCCTCAAGGACTTACTGGAGAACCGGGGCCGACCGGCCAACAACCGTAAGAAGAGGAACATTATCGCAGAACTAGTCGAAATGGATAGAGCTGAAAGACCCAACATAACCGAAAGGCCCAGCATAGCAGACTTCAGACACCCCTGCGGAGATATGGATCTGGCATCAAAGTTCCCGGGGCTGCTGCGGATCGTCCTTTCAGCAATCCCCAGGACTGTGTCTGTGGATGAATACCTGGAGCTCAGGCAGAAGATCCGGGTAAGACACTGGATTAGAGCCCTCCAGGTTGCTGCAATGCAACGGGGCAAGTGCTTTCCAACCCCAGAGCAGCAGGCCAGTGCACAACGGGAGTTACGGATGCAATTCCTGGGAGAGCGGCCCCAGGAGCAATGGGTGACTGAGCTGGACAGGCTGGTCCAGCAAGAAATAGAGCTGGAGAATCGGTATCGGGCTCTGCAATGGCACGTGGAGGAGGAATATTTAGGGGAGACAACAGAATGCTCTCCAGAGGGATATGACTTTGGTGGCCCTGGATTGCTGTGGGAGAGCCTTTCAGATTGTTTTGTGTATGGTGATGAAGGGGAACCTACCCTGGAGGACCTGCGAGAATACAGAGAGGCTATGTTCAGTCTTGCAGGGGTCTCAGAGCTTAAACCTGATCTAGACTATTTGCTAAGGAAGGAACAGCATCTGGAAAGGGCATACAGGAAACTGCTAGAATGCGTTCAGCAGCATGCCAGAGAATCGGCAGTGGAAACTCCGGAGATTGCCATCTCCAAAGCTGAAGTGCTGACAACAGGGCAGAGTTCTGCTAACCTCTGCCCAGCACTGATAGCATCTTCTGGGTTCCACGGACATGAGATTGTGAACTTCTATCCCCAGACACCAGTTGCAGACACAGGGGATTTGATGGACTTTTCTGCTGGGGAGGAACAGCCAGGTGAGCCTCCGGTGGGGAAGCTGGTGTTAAGGCCGGGCTTCACTGTGCTCTGCCCAGCACCAACAGCAGTATTTGTGGAGTTACAAGGAACTTCCCCAGCTGAAGCGCTGGTCACCGGACAGAGGGTCCAAGACCTCTGCCCTACACCTGCGGCGGTTCCGGAGGCCCAGGGTGAGAAGGAGATGGTCCCTTCCCAGCAGCATATGGCACCCCAGGATGATGCCACCAATCCAGCAGAAGAGCTGGCAACAGAGCAGAGTGCTGCAAGCCTCTGCCCTCACCTAACAGAAGAGGGAGCTCTTGTGGTAGTGGAAGGGACTTCGGTCTTTACTGACACAACCCCAAAAATTGGTGCGGCACTAGGACAGGAGGATGTCAGCCATGCTTTGCAAGCACTGGGGGATTTCCACTTACCAAAAGTGGATGGGACTTCAGTGTCCACTTGTATACCCCAGGGATGCTGGACGGTCGGCCCAGATCCCCAACAGCGTGACGGAGTGAGCCCAGTCACCCTATCTTCTGTCCAGCAGGTGAAAAGACTCCAGGGAGAAGGGCCAGTCCAGGCCTCTCCCCAGCGGCGGGGATGTTCTCTGAGAGATGCAGAGGTTGGCTGGGTGAGTAATTCTCTGTTTGGAACAATTTATTTGGGGTACTTTGTGGATACCGGCATTGGGGGACTGGAACTACTGACTAACTTCGGAGTCAACCCGTCTGGGGTCTCCTCCTGTGTTAGTCTCCTGCCGAAAGGGGAGAAATGTGACAGACCTAGCCGGAAAAGAGGCTTTTGGAGGGGACTGATGGCTAGCCTCCTGCAAACCGATTATGGGCCCTGGCATTGGGGGGGATGGTGCTCTTTGTGAGCTGTATGTCTGGGGACCCTGGAGGTGGCGTTACTTTAGATTCAGGTCCATGTTCCCCAAGACACACAGACTCTGGGGACCCTGGCTATGCCATTGTGATGGGAGTCACTAATAGGGGCACAAGGTGAATGAGAACCCCACTATGATCTGTGCTAGTCAGAGACTCAATGCTGTATATGTGTGTATATATAAAGTGTGCTGTCTCATTGTGTTGTGTACTGTTTGCTGTGCTAGTTTTGGGTGGGGCTGTATTCCAATGTTCTATTGTGTTTGTCTGCCTTGGATAACAGGATGTGTATTGCTGTGAGGAAAGAGGGAGGGGGGATTCCTCCAGCAGCCCCCCTGTTAAGACTGTTTACTGATGAGAAGTTAAGCACACCTGACCTGTGTGTCCATTGTCATTGGACAGTTTAACCCGCCCTGTTTTCCAAGGGTGGGGGGAAATGTTTTGAAGTGGGATCTGTATAACATGTGTTTTTTGAATAAAGATTCATTCGTTTTTGGGGTGGATTATTTGTATGGGTTCCTTGTTTGGCTGATTGGAGTGTTCGGTAGCTGCCTTTGTGTTTGGGTTTGAAATGTCCTAAACGACTTTAACTCCTTTCATACTCGGGGTGTCGTTACAGTGCTGTTAGGCAAAAGTGCTAACCAATTAACCACTGTGTATTTGTCAGTGTTGTCACAGGAAAAGCTTGCTTCAAACTTTTTTTTTACGTTTTGGGTAGAGTAGGGAAGGTTTTTTGTTTAGGGTTTGTGACCCTGATGGAGAGATTCACCCTCTGTTATTCTCAGTGGAGAAAATGATAGGAAAACTATAATTTACAGTTGTCACTAAGACAGGCTGTGTGGGGATATAATCCAATAGAGATATCAGTTCTGGATAAACCAGATGCCCAAAGCTGGCTATATACTTGTGGGAAGGTGCAGTGTGGTTCGGTGGAAATACCATACACTAAAGGTTATCAACACTGTCCTTGAGTACCCAACAGGCCATGTTTTGAAAATTTCTCTTAGATAAAATAGCTGTCCAAAATACCAAGCCATTGACTCTGATGTAAAGCACCTGGGCAAGGTAAAGGAAAACCTGCAAACATGGTTGGGGGTACTTGAAGACAGGGTTGAGAACCACTGCCATACACAGTTTGGGTGTAAAGTAAAAAACTTGTCTTGAAATAAGGCAAAGACAGTTCACAACAAACCCAGTAGGAAGACAACTGAACCGGGAACATGCACAAATTTCAACGTCGTGTAGAGAAGCAGCTTTCAGCTAAACTGACAGCCCCAATTAAGAGGGCCAGAATGCGACCTGCCCGTCTAGTGCCCAAGCGGGAAAAAGTCTAGAGAAGTTGCAAATCCTACCGCTGTCTCTCCTCATCTTGAACCTTTCCTTGCCACTAGTACTGTCTCTGACTGGCAGGGAACCTGTCCCTACACTACCCACTTGCAAATGCGTGCCAAAACCTGGGGAGCACGGACTTAAAAAGACTCTGCTGACTCAAGATGGCCACCAAGGGTCACCTGGATGCAGTGTAGCCAACCAGAATGCTGTCTCCAAAAACCAGGAAACCACAGAGAAACTAAGTTTCCCCTGACATCCTCTCTAGGCTGCAGTGGAGGAAGCAGACTGCACCTGCCTACACACTAGTAAAATTTAATTTGAAATTTGTCTTTTTAAAAATGTTCTTTCACTTTTCTAATGGTTAGTGGGGTCAAATCGATGTTCCTTTTCACTCACAGTGAAGAACAAGGGAAAAAGATGGTTTTCTCAAACAGTTATTTTTAATGTTGAATATGATTTTTGTTCGTGTAAAGTACACTTTTTTAAAAAAATGTTCATAAGACATTCATCAAATCATCATCATTGAAGAAGTTTTATACGAATGTTTTTAACACTTTGTGATGTTTCTTTAAACATCTACTAGTGTATGGTCAGCTTTAGCATGGAATTTCCCTTTTTTTTTAGAAATTCTAGACAGCAAGAATCAAACTTTTGGCTATACATACACTTTAAATGTCTAGCCAGAGGTTGGAGTGGGTTCTACATCAGGCTGCATTATTTAGCTGCACAACAGTGTGTAGGAAGGTCTTGGACTGGGATGCGTAAATCAAAAGATTGTCTAAAAAAGAATTACAAATTCTTTAGGTGGTAAAACAGCTCTCATGTATTTAGTTTGCCTGTAGTTCAATTTAAATATGCAGGGCTGGCTTTTCTCCTATATAGTCTTATGCCCTGTACATGCAATCGGACTTTCCGATGGAAAATGTGCGATCGGAGCTTGTTGACAGAAATCCCGACCGTGTGTAGGCACCATCTGACTTTTTCCATCGGAATTTCCGACACACAAAGTTTGAGAGCTGGATCTAAAATTTTCCGACAACAAAATCTGTTTGCGTAAATTCCGATTGTGTGTAGACAATTCTGACGCACAAAGTGCCACGCATGCTCAGAATCAAGCACTAGCTATAGAAATCAATTTTTCTCAGCTCGTCATATGTGTTTTACTTCACCGCGTTCTTGACGTTCAGAATTTCCAACCACCTTTGAGTGACCGTGTGTATGCAAGAGAAGTTTGAGCCAACATCCGTCAGAAAAAATCCAATGAATTTTGTTGTCGGAATGTACGATCGTGTGTACAGGGCATAACAGTGCATAAGGTGAAGGATTCTATTAAGCACATTTTGTCCATAAAATTGACATATAGTATAATCCAATCATATATTTGGAAAACCAACAATATTTTCCAGAACGGAAAACACATTTATGGCATTCCAATGCCTGTAACTGCCAACTATATTTGTATACATTTGAATTCTGTATAGCCATATTTGCACTTCATGTAGGTCGAAAAATATTTCTTAAAAATGTTCTCGTAATGCTTTTTGAAACTTTCTTGTAATTCTTTCCAGTTTGTATTACTATTTTTACTGAATTTTTAAAATGTACAGATACAGTAGACAAGTAAAACTAGGAAAAAGAAAATACCAGATTCTTAGGTTGAGACAATAAATGCTATAAAACAGAATAGTCCAAATGAGAATACCTGCATTTTACAATCAATATAAAAATGTATAAACACAGCTTGTCCACATAACAAGATGACAAAGCAAATTTTTTAAGATTTTGCAAACAAAAAATTCAATAGACCTTAGTGCTGTACAATATCTGAAATAGCAGTTGTATGATGGGACTCAACAGCTTCCAAATATCCAAATAACAGTACTGTATATAGCACCTATCCTTTTTCTTTTTTGCTTCCTTTCTTTTTTACAAGCTGTCAATCTGACTTCTGGGGCAAAACGCAAAACAGGTGCTGGAGGACAGATTTCTAAATACAAATCCTATAGTAGCAGCTTATGCTGGAGGGGATAGCCAGCTAATCTGAGACTCTGTATAAGCAATCCTAGTCCTTACAGCAACCTAAAAGACCAAATTCAGAGAGTAGTGGTCAATGATTCATACTCTGAATGGTCATCAGTGGTGTACCTCAAGGTTCAGTATTGGGACCCTTACTTTTTAATATATTTATAAATGATATAGGATCTGGGATATGGTTGTCACCTCATCCCTTTAAACCCGAACACATATTAATTACACAGGTTCTGTGGCTGATTAAGGTGGTAATTAAACTCACTTGGTGCCTTATCTGCATTTAATTAGCCTCAGAACGTGTGTAATTCATAGGTGTTCGGGTTTAAAGGGATGAGGTGGCAACTCTAGTCTTGGATTAAAAGTACCATTTCAGTCTTTGCAGATGACACCAAGCTATGCAGGGGAATAACGTCTTTACAGGAGGTCTCCAATTTACAAGTCAACCTCAGTCCTTACAGCAACCCAAAATACAGAATTCAGAGAGAAGTGGTTAATGATTCATACTCTGAATGATCTAAGGTTATCAGTGTTGGGACCCTTACTTTTTAATATCTACAGTATAGGAATTAAAAATACAATTTCAGTCTTTGCAGATGACACCAAGCTATGCGGTGCAATAACATATTTACAGGATGTCTCCAACTTACAAGCCAACCTCAACGCACTGTTTAATTGGGCAAGTACAGTGAGGAAAATTATTATTTGATCCCCTGCAAATTTTGTAAGTTTGCCCACTTACAAAGAAATTAAGGGTCTATAATTTTTTATCATAGGTGTATTTTAAATGATAGAGACAGAATATCAACCAAAAAGAACAGACACATGATAAAATGTTATTCAGTGAGTAAAATAAGTATTTGATCCCCAAGCAAAACGTGACTTAGTACGTGGTGGAGAAACTCTTGTTGGCAAGTACAGAGGTAAGACGTTTCTTGTAGTTGGTGACCAGGTTTGCACACATCTCAGGAGGAATTTTGGTCCACTCTTCTTTACAACTCTTCTCTAAATACTTTAGGTTTTTTGGCTGTCGCTTGGCAACTCAAAGTTTCAGCTCCCTCATACATTTTCTATAGGATTAAAGTGATTGTAAAGTCTTGTTTAAAAAAACAAAAAAAAAAACATGTTATACTTAGCTGCTCCGTGCAGTGGATTTGCACAGAGCAGCCAGGATCCTCTTCTTCTCGGGCCCCTCTTCGCTGCTCCCGCTCCCTCCCTCCTGTCGAGTGCCCCCACAGCAAATAACTTGCTATGGGGGCAACCGAGCCGAGTCACAGCTCCGTGTGTCCATTCAGACATGGAGCCCCAAACTGGCCCTACCCCCTCTCTCCCCTGATTGGCTAACTGACTTTGATTGACAGCCATGGGAGCCAATGGCTCCCAGACGGCTAAGACACTCGTGGACATCACTGTAAAGAGATGGGGCTTAGGTAAGTAATTAGGGGGTGCTGGGGAATCTGCTACACACAGGTTTTTTTATCCTAATGCATAGAATGCATTAAGATAAAAAACCTTCTGCCTTTACAACTCATTTAAGGTCTGGAGACTGGCTAGACTACTCCATTACCTTACTGTGCTTCTTCTTGAGCCACTCCTTTGTTGCATTGGCGGTATCTTTTGGGTCATTGATGTGCTGGAAGACCCATCTACGACCCATCTTCAGTGTTCTGGTTGAGGGAAGAAGGTTCTCATCCAAGATCTTTTAAAATTAAACAGTATTCAGCGCAGAAAAATAAAACCACAAATAACCTAGGTTGCAAGCTGACACTTAAGGTAAATTCATAATAACCCTTCACATGAACAGTAAAAATAATAAAATGGTGCAGCGCAATAAGAATAAAAAACTAAGAGTCCATAATAATTGAATAATGCTGGTATGGAAAAAGCAATGCAGGCACTAGGCAAAAATCCAAAAACAGCTCCCAAAGTGACTCAGGCAGACAGGACAATGTAACAGTGATTGAGGTCCCTCCACCACAGGTAGTCAAAGCCTCTCACCTCATATATTTAACACCAGAGGTTACATAGTTATGTAACTATTTTTAACATCAGAGGTTACATAGTTACATAGTTATGTAACTATGTAATCTCTGGTGTTAAACCCCAAAGCACATGGACACCTGGAGCCCTAGGCAAAGATCCTACTTGCAAGATCCAAGGACAGCTTCCATGCAACACTCTTCAGTGGGAAAGGCGGTCCTTCTCCTGCCCAGCTGCCACAGGTGATACCCACCAGGCTATGTCAAATAATGTGTCACGTGTGTGCAATTAATAATTTTCCTAAGTAAAGCATCCTGAGATAAGTCCTTCAACTGGTGGCACTGAGCCCCCGTTCACACCAGAGCAACTTGTCATGTGATGTTAAAGGGTCAAATCACATGACACGTGAGAGGAGAGAGGGAAATAAAAGAAAAAGAATAAGAAAGTCCTAATCTGAAGGGTGCGTCTCTCCTGGGCTTCGAGCAATCGTATTGTACAGAACAGAGGGGGGGTCTCATGAGATCATGGGGGGTTTATTCTTTGATGCCATGGTTCCCATGTCACTGTATGTCGGTCCACCCGGTTCACTAGCCTAGCAGTCATGGACTCCATGACCTCCACATCCTTAATTCTGGAATAAAGATCGGGTTGAGAAGGAGAGTTTCATTGTTTCCAGTAGAGGGCTACTAGACATCTGGCTGCTGTTAAAATTTGTGTGGCCAACTATTTGGCTAGTGTGGAAAGTTTGGGGGGAAGTCCCAGTAAAAAAACTTAGGGGAGAGAGGGATATTTACCTCGAACAGCCGGTGGAAGAGACTCTGGACTGAATGCCCCGGTCCTGGAGACACCTCCAGCAGCGATCCGAGGCGGATGGATATATAGCATGCAGGCATGACAGAGTTAGGTACCAGTGGAAGAGTACCTTGTATGTGTTCTCTTTGTAAAGAGTACACATAGAACTCTTGGCCTCCCAAGACCATATGATGGCCCATTGTTCAAGGGTTAGCTCCTCTCCGAGGTGTTCCTCCCATCTAAGTATGTAGCTAAGTTTTCCCCGAGAAATCATGTCATAGGAGTTTAAAAGCTTATATATGTCTAAAGTCAGCCCTTTCTGTGTAGGGCATTCAAGCATTCAAATGGGGATAGTTTAGAGAATTGGAGGGTTGGGGTGATGTTGTGTGCGTAGTCCTTGATTTGGATTTAACCAAAAAAGGCGCTGCGGGGGAGTTCGTGTTTAGTTCCGAGTTCGTCAATGGGCAATAAAATCCTAGAAACTGGGTTCACCAGATGTCCATATTGAAAGAGATTCCTCTGTAACCAGGGGCAAATCATTTGGGAGGTTAAGCTGTCGCATAGTTTAGGGTTGTAAAGGAAAGCTGTTACCAAGGAGGCCTCAGATTGTAGGGATGTGTTGACATTTAGTTGTCTCCAAACAGTGCGTAGGAGGTTCATGGTATGTAGTAGGGTGGTGGAGGGGACATTGGCATTAGTATTCCACAATAACTTGTTCAGGTGGATGGGGGCTATCCATATTTTGTCTATTTGGGTCCAGCGATTATAGGTCGGAAGGGTAACCCAGGAAGCTATAGCCCTCAGTTGGGCCGCATAATAGTAACGCTGGAGGTGTGGGAAGGCCAAACCCCCATCCTTTTGGGAGACGCACATTATGGAGCGGGCTATTTGGTGCTGTTTATAATTCCACGTAAAATTTAGGAGGTCATTCTGGAGTTTCCTAAGCTGGGCAGATGGGATGGGTACCGGGAGGGTCATAAAGTGGTACAAGAGTTTAGGTAATATGTTCATCTTGACTGAGGCAATGCGTCCAAACCAAGACATTGGGAAATGTCTCCATTTGGTCAATAGGGATCGTATAGACGCAAACAGGGGTCTGAAGTTTGCATCGTATAGAGATTCGTATCGAGGAGTGAGGTTTCCCCCAAGATATTTGATGGCGTGGGACTTCCACGTGTATGAAAAGTTTTCCGATAGGCGGTGCACTTCTGCGGGGGGGGGGGGTTGAGTGAGAGGCCTTCTGATTTAGCTGGATTAACCTTATATCCCGACAGGGAGCTGTATTCCTCAAGGAGTTTATGAAGGTTAGGGAGGGTGATATGTGGGCGTGCTAGGGTCAGGAGGATGTCATCCGCAAACAATGAGAATTTAAATTAGCGTCCTCTAACCATTACGCCACTGATGTTGGAGTCCCGTTGAATCTGGGCCGCCGGGGGTTTGATACACAGAGCGAAAAGCAACGGGGAGAGCAGACAAGGCTAAAGTCTTCACATGTAAACTGGGTGTGATTGCTGCATGACTGCAGGCAGTCGGATAATGGCAAGGTAAACTCCTATTATGGTATACTGGCAATCAGTGCGGAAATCTAAGGCCCAATTCACATCTGAGCAATTTTTTTCTGCTTGAAGCTTGTAGCTCTAAAGTGCTCAACAAGCCAAACCCCATTCATTTTAATGGCCCCTATTCACATATGAGCATTCTGTCGCCTGAAGCAAAACGCCTGTCACTCAAAAAATTACATGAGCTTCCTTTTAACAGATTACAAGCATTTTTGGCCCCCATAGACTTCAATAGAAATGCTTGAAAATGCATGACATGAGCATTTTATGAGCGTTTTCTGCTCAAACAGCAGCTCTCCACCCCTAATTTCCTCACCTCTCTTCCCCTCTAGTGCTTTCTATTGACTAAACAAAAACTCCTGAAGCTGTAAAATTGCTTGTATTATGTTTCTAAATGCTTGTAATAAACTTCCAAAAACGGTCAATAAAAATTCATGAAAGTCACTCTGCTCAGGTTTTAACCCCACTAGCGGGCGAAAAAGGGTTAAATCCGCAAAACGTTGCTGCAGCGACGCTTTTCCGACGGTCTGGCGCCACTGCCCCATTGTTTTAAGTGGGTAGGAGTGGTGGAGGAGCGGTGTGTTCACTGCTCCTCCAACACTGCAAAAAAGCTGCTGGCAAGACTTTTTGTGATGCCCTGCCAGCGCAGCGCCCCAGTGTGAAAGCACTTGGGTTTCACACTGGGTTTGCAGCTTAGGCTTTTTTCAGGCACTAGTGCTGTAGCACCTGAAAAATGCCTCCAGTGTGAAAGGGGTCTTAGAGATGGGAGTGTAACCTGAAGTGATTAGTGTAAACCTGCTCAACCAAGTAGCTGGTGGTGGATAAGGAAGGAGGTCACCCTCTTGGGAAAAGGGAAAATGAAACACATGCTAGGTGACCTTAGCTTCCATGTCTTTTGGGCTGCAAGAGTATGGTTGAACCTGCTGAGCCTTAAAGTAGTTGTAAACTTTACATATACCCAGTAAAGTGACTAGCCTCAGGTGATACACAGATATGAAACAAATCCTCCTACATAAGTTGTACCTTTTTACCTGTAGATATTTCTTTTGTAGAGCCTTCTAAAACACACATATCAAAGGATTTTTCTAGGCATCAGAAAGCGGGGGATGGAGATCTGACATAACAAACACTGCAGAGCTAGAGAACAGAGTTTCCTGTAATCTGATAGCTGAGTGGAAGGAAGGGACACACCCCCTTGATTCAGGCTAATAGAAAAATACAGAGCTGAGGCTATGAGTCACATGCTGTGTGCTAGAGGAGGGACGGACAATCTCCTGGGAGGCTGTTGTGTCAGCTTGAAGTCTTTTTAGTGACTCAGGCAGATTAGGGATGGCTCGATGTTCGAGTCCAACATCAGCTGTTTGTTTGTTCGCAGAACAAACAAACATATGGGGCGCTCGGGGCAAGTTCGCCCACCGAGTAGCACCCCAAAATGCATTGAGAGATCGCAGTGCATTGACGGTTGCTATTTGGGCAAAGCATGCACTTGACCTGCATGCTTTGGCCAATCACAGCGCAATGTACTGTTAGAGCCATGATTGGCCAAAGGCAGGGTGCCTTTGGCTAATCATGACTCAGGGGCTAAGTCCACTCCCCACACTATATTGTGCAAGAAGCATTTCAAGGTCCTGGAGTGGCCTAGCCAGTCTCCAGATCTCAACCCCATAGAAAAACTTTGGAGGGAGTTGAAAGTCTGTGTTGCCCAACGACAGCCCCAAATCATCACTGCTCTAGAGGAGATGTGTGACAACCTTGTGAAGACTTACAGAAAACATTTGACCTCTGTCATTGCCAACAAAGGATAAATAACAAAGTATTGAGATGAATTTTTGATATTGACAAAATACTTCTTTTCCACCATAATTTGCAAATAAATTCTTTCAAAAATCAGACAATGTGATTGGATTTGTTTCCACATTTTGTCTCTCATAGTTGAGTTATACCTATGATGACAATTACAGGCCTCTCTCATCTTTTTAGGCGGGAGAACTTGCACAATTGGTGGCTGACTAAATACTTTTTTGCCCCACTGTATATAGTACAGTGGAGAGTATACAGTGAAGTCAGTCTAGTGTGTGTGTGTGTGTGTGTGTATATATATATATATATATATATATATTACAGTTCATAGTATATAGTGCAGTCTGGGTAATATATATAATAAAGTGCAGAGTATATAGTGCAGTCCCTGTAGTATATATAATACAGTTCAAATTATATAGTGTAGTATATATTATACAGTGGAGAGTATATAGTGCAGTCAGTGTAGTATATATAATACAGTGCAGAGTATATAGTGCAATCAGTGTAGTATATATAATACATTGCAAAGTATATAGTGCAGTCATTGTAGTATATACAGTATCTAACAAAAGTGAGTACACCCCTCATATTTTTGTAAATATTTTATTACCTTTTCATGTGACAACACTGAAGAAATTACACTTTGCTACAATGTAAAGTAGTGAGTGTACAGCTTGTATAACAGAGCAAATTTGCTGTCCCCTCAAAATAACTCAACACACAGCCATTAATTTCTTAATGTTGAACAAAGGTTTTTATTAATCAAACGGTGCATACATGTTATGTTGGCTTTTGCATATAAACTTGATAACTGTTACATTGCATATTATACATATTGTAAGTAAGAAAACAGGTACATTGTTTTTGCCATGTGGATATGTTCTATGAAAACTGATATGGCTTTACTACACACAGGTATCAAACTCTTGTAGCCAGCGGTCCTATACCTTGTTATATTTGTTGGGGCAACCTCTGTTAATATATATACACTTTTTGTATGGCAGGGTATTATTTACTTCCAGTTTCCATTCTACTATCTTGGGAGGTGTTTGTCTCATTCATTTTTTGGCTATAATTTTCCTGGCTGAAAATAGTGTCTCGTGAAGAAATATTTTTGTATATTTATCAATTGTATCTGGTAGTATTCCAAGAAGGCATTGTTTTGGGTCTAATGCTAGGGGTGAGCACATTGTATCATGCAGAAATGTCACGATTTGCTTCCACAAGCCTTGTATCTTGGGGCATGTCCAGATCACATGAAAAAATGTGCCTGTCTCTAGCCCACACATCAGACATGTTGTAGATTGAGTGCGTTTGTATCTTGCCACACTAAGGGGTGTGAGGTATGCCCTATGTAGAATATAAAGCTGTGATAGCCCATCAGATAATTTGGGGGCTACAGCTTTACAGAACTCCAGTGCCTCCTCACACTCCTCATTCTCTATTGAGCCCACTTCTCTCTCCCATCTGGGTTTCAGATCATATGCTATTTTGGTAGAAATGGGGGAGGATAGCATATTGTAAAATGCCGAGATTAGTTTGTGAGGGTCTGTGCTCTTAATCACTACCATAATGACATTGGGTATAGGGTGTGGGATGGATTTAGGAAACTGAGATTGTGTCACATGGCGGAGTTGCAAAAATCTAAAAAACATTAGGTGTGTTGTGCCCACTTTGGACACACAAAGTTGTCGGAAAATCCGATCGTTCTGAAAGCGGTGACGTAAAACACGTACGTCGGGACTATAAACGGGGCAGTGGCCAATAGCTTTCATCTCTTTATTTATTCTGAGCATGCGTGGCACTTTGTCCGTCGGATTTGTGTACACACGATCGGAATTTCCGATTTTGTTGTCGGAAAATTTTATATCCTGCTCTCAAACTTTCTGTGTCGGAAAATCCGATGTAAAATGTGTGTTGGAGCCCACACACGGTCGGAATTTCCGACAACAAGGTCCTATCACACATTTTCCGTCGGAAAATTCGACCGTGTGTACGGGGCATTAGTCCTCTGATCTCCGGGTTTGCTCAGATGGATATCGCAAGGGGTTCTGCCACTAGGGCATATAGCAGTGGGGATAAAGGGCAGCCCTGTCTCGTGCCTCTACTGAGGTCAAACACTTGAGACGGACAACCGTTGGCTACCACCTTGGCTGTGGGTACCTGATACAGTAATTGGACCCACTTAATGTATTTGGGACTGAAGCCACAGCCCTCCAAGCATCTCCAGAGATACCTCCACTCCACTGAGTCGAAAGCTTTTGCTGTGTCTAGAGTCACTACGACTCATGATCCAACCTCCTCATGTGTGGCTTAGTATATTTTTGTATAGTTTCCTGAGATTAAATGAGGTGTTACGACCAGGCATGAAGCCTGCTTGGTCCGTGTGTATTAGTGATAAGATGACCTGATTAAGCCTGATGGATAGAACGTTGGCCAGTATTTTGATGTCAATCTGTAATAGGGATATGGGGTGGTAAGATTCTGGATATCCCGGGAATGAGAACTATGGTTGCCTTCGTCATGGATGGGGGTAATGCACAGGACTCAAAGAGATGATTGTATAAAGCTAGTAATTTAGGGGTGAGTATTCCGCTATATTGGGAATAGAATTCAATTGGGAGTCTGTCTGATCCCGAGGATTTAGACCTGGCTAAACTAGCTATGGCTGTCTTGGTTTCGTCCATGGTGAGGGGTGCCCCCAAGAAGTCAATTTGTTCTTTTGTCAGATGCAGGAAAGTGACCCCCTCAAGAAAGAGGGATATCAATTCCATCTCAGGGGGAGCTGTCGTTTTGTATAAGTCAGCAAAAAAGTCTCTGAACATGAAAGTTACCGTAGGTGGGTCTGTAATTTGTTGTGATTACTACCCGGGGTCTATCTTCACTATGTACCAAGTACGCCAATAACTTGCCCACTTTCTCCCCATGTTCAAACATTTTTTGTTTAGAGAAGAATAGTTTTTGTCTTGCTTTTTGAAATTGGAGTTGGGTGACTACTCTAATTTGTAGTTTAAGCATCTTAGCCTTTGCGGGAGTCGGGGTGATGCTGAGTTGTCATTCTCCGCAAAGTATAGTTTCAATTTATTCGCAAACTCATCATCTTCTGGTAGGAGTGAGAGCCAGAATGAGTTTTAACGCCAAGATCTTGGTGGTTTATTAATAGGGATGCTCAGAGTTATCCAGTAGGGATTATGATCAGAAAGTATTCTGGGGCAGAATGCGGCCTCTAGCAGTTGTGGTGTTAGACTGTGGGACATAAGTATGAAATCTAAACGGGGCATGGAGTTATGTGTGGACAAGAAACAAGAGTATGACTGCTCATGTGGGAATTTGTGGCACCAAGTGTCTGTTACAGTACCTGACCGCGAGATTGTGTTTCCAGCACGATCCTATCTGGTCTGTGTTTCCAGCGCAATCCTATCATGATCCTACCTGGTTCTCAGCGACAGGGTACTGTGCATGTCGCGCTGGCTCGCTCATCGGGAAAGGAAAACTTTTGTTTTCCTTTTGCGATGAGCGACAGGCAGTGCTGACAGCTGTCTGGTATGAATCATGAGGGGGAAGGCCGCGCCAAATTTGGAATAAAAAAACGGCGTGGATTCCCCCCAGGGGCATATCAGGCCCTTAGGTCTGGTATGGATTGTAAGGAGACCCCCCTACGCCGAAAAATCGGCGTGGGGGTCCCCCCCAAAATCCATACCAGACCCTTATCCGAGCACGCAGTTCAGCCGGTCAGGAAAGGGGGTGGGGACGAGCAAGCACCCCCCCTCCTGAACCGTTCCAGGCCGCATGCCCCCCACCCTAAAGCACCTTGTCCCCATGTTGATGAGGACAAGGGCCTCTTCCCAACAACCCTGGCCGTTGGTTGTCGGCATCTGCGGGTGGAGGGCTTATCGGAATCCGGGAGCCCCCTTTAATAAAGGGGGCCCCCAGATCCTGGCCTCTCACCCTATGTGAATCAGTATGGGGTACATGGTACCCCTACCCATTCACCTAGGGAAAAAAGTGTCAATAAAAAAACACACTACACAAGTTTTAAAAGTAATTTATTAGGCAGCTCCGGGGGTCTTCTTCCAACTTCGTGGTCTTCTTCTGACTTCTCCGCTCTCTCCGGCCTCTTCTCCCGGTGTTCGGCTTTTTCTCCCGGTGTTCCGCCTCTTCTCCCGGTGTTCAGTCCCTTCTCCCGGTGTCCGCTATCTTCTGCCAGGCCCCTCCGCTATCTTCTGCTCTTTTACCGCTCTTTTGCTAGCGGTGGCCTGGTCTTCGTCGTCTTGTGTCTTTTTCCTTCTTCTCTTCTTCTTCTCTTCTTCTTCCGATGTTGATATAACGCTGTCTCCCGCTGTTATGCTGTGTGAGCGGTGCGCGATCACTTATATAGGCATGGGGCAGGGTCACTGGGTGATGGCACCCGGTGACCCCGCCCCCTTGTGACGCCACAGTCCCAGCGCATGGGGACAAGACAGTGCAGAAGACCGGGCCACCGCTAGCAAAAGAGCGGCAGAAGATAGGGGAGGGGCCCGGCAGAAGATAGCGGACACTGGGAGAAGAGGCTGAACATCGGGAGAAGAGGCGGAACACCGGGAGAAGAGGTGGAACACCGGGAGAAGAAGCCGGAGAGAGCGGAGAAGTCGGAAGAAGACCCCCGAAGTCGGAAGAAGACCCCCGAAGTCGGAAGAAGACCCCCGGAGCTGCCTAACAATAAATTACTTTTAAAACCTGTGCAGTGTGTTTTTTTTTATTGACACTTTTTTCCCTAGGTGAGTGGGTAGGGGTACCGTGTACCCCATACTCATTCACATAGGGTGGGGGACCGGGATCTGGGGGCCCTCTTTATTAAACGGCCAGGGTTGTCGGGAAGAGGCCCTTGTCCTCATCAACATGGGGACAAGGTGCTTTGGGGTGGGGGGGCCCGCAGGGCGCCCCCCTGCCCCAAAGCGCCCACCCCCCATGTTGAGGGCATGCTGCCTGGAACGGTTCAGGAGGGGGTGGGGCTTGCTCATCCCCACCCCCTTTCCTGACCGGCCGGGCTGCGTACTCAGATAAGGGTCTGGTATGGCTTTTGAGGGGGACCCCCACGCCGATTTTTCGGTGCAGGGGGGTTCCCCTTACAATCCATACCAGACCTAAGGGCCTGGTATGCCCCTGGGGGGAACCCACGCTGTTTTTTTATTTAAAATTTGGCGTGGCGTTCCCCCTCATGATTCATACCAGACAGCTGTCAGCACTGCCTGTCACTCATCGCGAAAGGAAAAAAAAGTTTTCTTTTCCTGATGAGCGAGCCAGTTCGGCGCTGGCTCCCGCGACGGGGCTCGCAGGTGTCAAATTTCACCAATAACAGCGGCAAGATTGACACAATATCGCGGTCACCTACTGTAAATGAAAGGTGGAGATGAAAGGTGGAAAATTTTAGGTTCTTTGGGTGTGTTCGGAGTGGGTAAAGTCAGTTGTAGCCTGTCCGGGGTTGGATTTAGCGTGGTATTAAAATCACCCAGCCAGACTGCAGATATTGTAGGGTGACGGGCCATAAAGGACAGTCACTTTTTAATTATGGTGATGTTGAATGAGGGGTGGCACATAAAAAGCCAGTATGAGGAGGGGTTCCCTGTACAGCTTAGCCAGAAGGAATATGTATCGCCCCTACGGGTCAGTGGACAACTCACATCATTCAAAATGTACTGATTTAGCAATCAAGCTTGAGACACCTATAGCATGGGTTGTGTGGGTAGAATGAAATGCCCACCCAACCCATGGACGGCGAAGTGCCATCTGGATGCTCCCCTCAACATGTGTCTCCGTCAATGCTATCACATCTGCATATTGTTTCTTAAGGAATGTGAAGACTGCCGCACGCTTAACTTTCTCGCACATGCCCCCCACATACCACGTAAAAAATTTTAAAGATGCCATGGACGAGATTTTTTGGAATCAAATAACACAGTCATGTTTGGCAACTTTTCCCCTGTACGTGTAGCACTTAGGTTCTCAATACTCAGACATGGATTTAGTAGTGTTGTTTTACATAACATATATGAACATTCACATATACATATTTCTCGAAGTGTTACCTGTTTTCTGAATTTAGTATGCACACTCTGGTTCAATAAAACTGTAACTGAATTAACTCCCACCCCCCCTCCCTGCCCTGCACCCTTCCCAACTGGTGCGGGCTTGTTCCCTTAACTTGCATGTTCCAATTGGGAAATACTCTATCTTCCAAGTTATGTAGAAAACGTAGTACAACTGGCTGAGTCTCTGGATTCTGAATAGGTCAAGGGATGTCTCCCATATCAATAGGTTAAGGTGAACCAAAGTTATTCGATCCCCCTGTATTCTACAAAAGGTATCGATCAAGCTCAAGAAAAAGCTCCAGTCAACATAATATCGACTCCCAGTGGTGTATGGGGCAAAGTCTCGCTGCACACGGCATGTGGCTGGTAGGAATCTGTATCTCCGGAGCTCCTTTGGTCAGCATGGTCTTGGGTAGTATGTAAGGTTCCAGTAATGTAGTGGGTCGGGGTAATATGACTCCTGTATAGCAAGTGTCTGAGGTTTGTGTTCTGTACTCACTCTGGGGTATTGCTGGTTCCATATCGCATGGAGGAGCTTGCTGTGTGTGGCGTGGGATGTTCCATGCCCATAAGTGGGTAGTTCCAAGTGAAGTTCCATGCGATTTCGGGGAACAGTACAGTTATGCAATTCTGGGAAAAAAAGGGGAATTGCACTAGAAGTGATTGTGAGCACAAAAAAGTCTGTAAAAAACTGGGACTTGATCAATCGGCTCTTTCAGGGATGGCACGGCGCTCCAACCAGGAAATAACTTCTTCGGGATCCTCGCAGAATACCGCACGGCCGTCATGTTCGATGGCACAACTATAAGCCCATCCCCCACATGCCAAGGTTTTAGGTGTAGTCCTGGACTCTGAACATTCCTTCAAACACCACGTCCAATCATTGTCCAAATCCTGCCGCCTCAACCTCTGCAACGTTTCCAAAATACACCCCTTTCTAAGCAATGACACAACAAAGCTCATAATTCACTCGCTGGTCATCTCTCGCCTCAATGCTCCCTCAATGCTGTGTGGGGTGATCCCGAAGGCAGCAAGGCCCAAATACAGCGCCAGCCGGAGGTTCGGGTGTACCAAGATGGCCCCTGGCTCCAGGAGTAGGCCGAAGCAGAGGACTTTCCTGAATACGGCGGCCACCGCGTGAGAGGTCGCCGCTAAGTTTGGGCCACCGTGCAGCTGAAGGGGGGGTTAGTCAGGGTGTAAGGAGAGTCCCCAGGTAGGTTTTCAGGTAGATGATGGATTTTGTAGAGTGCAGGAGAAAGTATTACCGGAGTAATACCCCTGTAGTACACCCCTAAGTGAAAATGTCCAAATTGGGAACAAAGTGTCATTATTTTATGTGGCCACCATTATTTTCCAGCACTGCCTTAACCCATACTTGCCAACTGTCCTGAATTTCCCGGGACATTCCCAGGATTTGGACCCTTTTCCCGATTTTATCGTTTACCAGGAAATGTACTGGGAAATTAGTTTTTTCCTGATTTTCTGAGGTCAGCGCCGCCCACGCCCCACCCCGCTCCACTCCACCCTGCTTCCAGTCTCTGTGACCTGTTATGGAAAGGGACGGGGGATAGGCAGCACCACAGATCAATTTCTATTGTAACCACGCGGGTCCGGTTGACCGACTTTGGGGCCCAGACCAGTATAGTCTGGATGTCACAGGGGGGGCCAGTCTGGATGTCACAGGGGGGGCCAGTCTGGATGTCACAGGGAGGCAGTCTGGATGTCACAGGGGGGCCAGTCTGGATGTCACGGGGGGGCCAGTCTGGATGTCACGGGGGGCCAGTCTGGATGTCACAGGGGGGGCAGTCTGCATGCCACAGGGGGGGCAGTCTGGCTTTCTAGGGGAGGGCCAGTCTGGATGTCACAGGGGGGCCAGTCTGCATGTCACGGGGGGGCAGTCTGCATGTCACAGGGGGGCAGTCTGCATGTCACAGGGGGGCAGTCTGCATGTCACAGGGGGGCAGTCTGCATGTCACAGGGGGGGCAGTCTGCATGTCTGATGGGGACACCAGATGTAAGGAGGAATGATGTGGACACCACAACATGTAAGGAGGACACCATGACATGTAAGGAGGACTGATGGGGACACCATGACATGTAAGGAGGACTGATGGGGACACCACGACATGTAAGGAGGACTGATGGGGACACCACGACATGTAAGGAGGACTAATGGGGACACAGATGTAAGGAGGACTGATGGGGACACAGATGTAAGGAGGGGCTCTGCTGATGGAGAGACAGATGTAAGGAGGGGCTCTGCTGCTGGGGACACAGATGTGAGGAAGGCTCCGCTGATGGGGCACCTGATGTAAGGATGGACTCTGCTGGGGGCACCTGATGGCATCAGGTGGCAGGTGACAGGTTCAGGGGTCCCACTGATTCTGCATTATGGTGAGTTGAATGATTTCATTTTATATTACAATGTAATAATAGAAATGATGCGCTTCAATCATCCTGACACCATAACAACCATGGTGCTGGGATGATTGAAGCGCTAACACCAGGTGTTTGGAATATCTTTATCTGCTGATTGTTAAACTCTGGAATACACAAATTTCTATTTTGGTGTAGGATCTGGGGTTGCTGTCCCTCCATCCCTCTCCCCACCTTTCCCTCTTTCCCTCTCCATCCCTCATTCATCTCAAACTCTAACCACACCCCTTTGAGCCAAGCCCATTTAAGCCACACCCACTATTTCACGTAAACCACGGCCATTTTCGGAACATTTTAATTTTTTCTATGTCACACCTACACATGCATGCCCCGCCCCCTAATTATAATGTGACTCCGCCTACAGCCAAAAAAGTGTCCCTAAAACTTTTTTAACAATGTTGGCAATTATGCCTTAAACCTCTTGGGCATGGAGTTTCCCAGAGCTTCATGGGTTGCCACTGGAGTCCTCTTCCACGCCTCCATGACAGCATCGCGTAGCTAGTGGATGTTAGAGACCTTGCGCTCCTCCATCTTCTGTTTTAGGATGCTCCACAGATGCTCAATATGATTTAAGTCTGAAGACATGCTTGGCCAGTCCATCACTTTTACACTCAGCTTCTTTAGCAAGGCAGTGGTAGTCTTGGAGATGTGTTTGGGGTCATTATCATGTTGGAATACTTCCCTGCGGCCCAGTCTCCGAAGGCAGGGGATCATGCTCTGCTTCAGTATGTCACATTACATGTTGGTATTCATGGTTCCCTCAATAAACTGTATCTCCCCAGTGCCGGCAGCACTCATGCAGCCCCAGACCATGACACTCCCACCACCATGCTTGACTGTAGACAAGACACACTTGTCTTTGTATTCCTCACCTAGTAGCCGCCACACACGCTTGACACCATCTGAACCAAATAAGTTTATCTTGGTCTCATCAGACCACAGGACATGGTTCCAGTAATCCATGTCCTTAGTCTGCTTGTCTTCAGCAAACTGTTTGCGGCCTTTCTTGTGCATTATCATTAGAAGAGGCCCCCTTCTGGGATGACAGCCATGCAGACCTATTTGATGCACTATGCGGCGTATGGTCTGAGCATTGAAAGGCTGACCCCCCACCCCTTCAACCTCTGCAGCAATGCTAGCAGCACTAATACGTCTGTTTCCCAAAGACAACCTCTGGATATCATGCTGAGCACGTGCACTCAACTTCTTTGGTCGTTCATGGCGAGGCCTGTTCTGTGTGGAAAGTGTCTTGTTAAACCGCTGTATGGTCTTAGCCACCATGCTGCAGCTCAGTTTCAGGGTCTTGGCAATCTTCTTATAGCCTAGGCCATCTTTATGTAGAGCAACAATTCTATTTTTCAGATCCTCAGAGAGTTCTTTGCCATGAGGTGCCATGTTGAACTTCCAGTGGCCAGTATGAGAGAGTGAGAGTGATAACACCAAATTTAACACAACACACCTGCTCCCTAATGACACCTGAGACCTTGTAACACCACTTTGCACATCTAGAGAGACATTTTTGCCCATTCTTCTTTGCAAAATAGCTCAAGTTGTGTCAGATTGGGTGACGAGTGTCTGTGAAAAGCAATTTTCTAGTCTTGATACAGATTCTCAATTGGATTTAGGTCTGGACTTTGACTGGGCCATTCTAAGAAATGAATAAGCTTTGATCTAAACCATTCCATTGTAGCTCTGGCTGTATGTTTAGGGTCGTTATCCTGCTGGAAGGTGAACCTCCTCCCCAGTCTCAAGTCTTTTACAAACTCTAATGCCCCGTACACACGGTCGGATTTTCCAATGGAAAATGTGCGATCGGAGCATGTTGTCAGACATTCCGACCGTGTGTGGGCTCCATCGGACATTTTCCATTGGATTTTCCGACACACAAAGAGCAGGCTATAAATTTTTCTGACAACAAAATCTGATTGCGTCAATTCCGACCGTGTGTGGCCAGTTCCGACGCACAAAGTGCCACGCATGCTCAGAAGAGATTCCGAGATGGAACAGCTCGGTCTGGTAAAATTAGCGTTCGGAATGGATACAGCACTTTCGTCACGCTGCAATGTAAAAAATTGTTTAATACAGTGCACTCTTTTCTTCTTTATAATGTGAGAAGAATGAAGTAGTTTTGCTGCTCATATTCACACAGACTTCTCACAAACTTCTTTCTTTATTATTTATTGTGATTCCTTCAATATATTTAGATTTGTCACATCTGACCAATTTTTTTTTGTTGGTTTTTAAATATTTCTTTTTTGGTCAAGGAATTTTTTTTTTGTATTTTTTCCCAGGCTGATGTTTTTTTTTGTATTTTGGTGTTTTACTCCATAATATATTTATGTGTGTTTTGTGTGTGAAGTTACCACAACACCATTATTATCTTGTATTATTTAATCTCAAGGAGATTGGTGTTGGTGTCTCTTGTTAATTTCACATTGTATTTTTGAAATGTACCTGCCTCCTCACAAACAAACTGTCCTTTTTGAATGAAAACACACATAGGCGAGTATAATTGAACCACAAGTTCCTTTATTAAGGGCTCACAACTAAACAAAGAGGGAGGCAACACTGGAGAAACAGCAGAAATTGGTAAAGCCTTTGGCCCCCAGGACAGACATCAACTATTTTCAAGCAAAATTGGTGGCCTGAGGAGTCCATATCTAAGGGAGTGCAGTCTGGTCCAGAAGTCCCAGAGATCCTGAAAGCAGCAGATGACATCTGTGTCCCCAGGCTGTGGTCATACAAGAGCCTGCATCTTTGGCCAGACCTGACTGAACCCAGGGCCATCACTCTCTGGTCTTCCTTCCATGCTTCCTTCCACGCTGTGGCTGTGGTGGTGGACTTGTGGCAGGAGGAGGAGGAGGGGACAACTCACTCAGGTGGGTATTGGGTGTTATTTTGCCACTCACCCCCTTACTTAGGACTTTATACAGAAGTTCGTCACATAGCTTGCGTTGACCCTCCTGCATGCCCTGCAGTTTGGTGGCAGCCATGCAGGCAAAGGCCTGTTCAAGAGTGGGTAGGGCTCTGAGGGACGCAGAAGCCTCCTGAATGAGCCTGAGCGCTGAATCCTGCACGTGAGTCCCCTTCCTCGGTCTTTTGTATGGAAGGCAGAGGGGAGGAACCTGTGATTCTGTCAGGCTATTACTGGGTCCAGGCTTCTCCTGGCTGCCACTTAGCCCCGCCTCCTCCTGGCTGCCACTAACACCTGCCTCCTCCTGGCTGCCACATTCCACAGCCTCGTTCTGGCTGAGGTCTTCCTGTATATGAAAAAGGGACATAGTTTTAGTTTTTTCTTCATCAATCACACACAATTTTCATCTCATGACTGTTGCAAATTGAATGTTAACAAATATAACAGACTATCATTCTGAGCCCAGCATTTTTCTTTCTTGTCTGACTTTTTGGTGCCCACTACTGTCTATTGATATGTAAAACACTTTATGAAATCAGCAATTAATGATCAATAATAACATCTAGTAAACATCATTTATTTAGTGCCCAGAAATCTGTAGAACAATGCTATACCTGGCTCAAGCTGGGCTCCTCCACTTCTTCCTGGCTGGAAGTCCCAGGTTGGACATCACAAGCCTCAGCTGGGGTGGAAGGAAGGGTTGAGAGGGATTCCCTGACTACGGTCTGGTCTAACAGAAAACAAAGTCTCTCATAGTACCACAGCCTGGGGACATAAATGTCATCTGCTGCAGCTCCTGATCTCTGGGAATCCGTGACCTTCTTGCGCTCCCAAGATAAGTGCTCCTCAGGCCACCAATTTTGGCTTTTAAATAGGGGATGGTTGCTGTGGGGACCACCGGCTTCACCAACTCGGGCAGTTTCTCCAGCGCTGTCTGCCTATTTTGTTTATGATTATAATGCGGGTGTTTCACCTGCCACAGACAGGGCAGCTCCCTGTATTTGTCTATGAACAGGGGGAGGAAGTTGTGGTCATTGAAGCCATCCATTTTATCTGCAAGACACAACACAAGACAAACCCTAATATCAAGCGAAACTCTCCTAATATAGTTACAATATAGGCCTCAATCTAGAAGCAGTATAGACACAAGTTTAGATCTTACCTTCGTTTTCACGATCGGCGCCTCCGATACTCCTTCCTTCGCTCACAGATTGTACGTACTACGCACGCGTGTTACGCTTTATAGACACTGCGCATGCGTGGAACTCCGCCCGCCCCTTCTCGTTCGGCGCAGTGGGGGAAGAGCACATGGCGGAGACACAGCAGGTGCGTGCTAATTACAGCAACAAGGAGGAGCAAAGCCCGGAGCCAGAAACGTCCCGATCCCCGAAGAGACGATTTAACCAGTTGCTGACCGCCGCACGACGATGTACGTCCTCAGAGCGGCACGGGCAGGCAAAAGGACATACAGGTACGTCCTTGCCTGCCCGCGGGTGGGGGGTCCAAACGGACCCCCCCGGTGCCTGCGGCGGTCGGCAAATCTCCCCCGGCGATCGGTGGTGAGGGGGAGGCCATCCATTCGTGGCCCCCCTCGCGATCGCTCCCAGCCAATGGCATCATTTCCCTGCCTCTGTATTGTACACAGAGGCAGAGGAAATGATGTCATCTCTCCTCGGCTCGGTATTTTCCGTTCCGGCGCCAAGGAGAGAAGACTGTAATGTGAGTGCACAACACACACACACACACAGTAGAACATGCCAGGCACACAAAACACCCCGATCCCCCCCAGATCGCCCCTCGATCCCCCCCGTCACAAACTGACACCAAGCAGTTTTTTTTTTTTTCTGATTACTGTATTGGTGTCAGTTTGTGACCGTTACAGTATTAGGACAGTTAGGGTTAGCCCCCTTTAGGTCTAGGATACCCCCCTAACCCCCCTAATAAAGTTTTAACCCCTTGATCACCCCCCGTCACCAGTGTCACTAAGCGATCATTTTTCTGATCGCTGTATTAGTGTCGCTGGTGACGCTATTAGGGAAGTAAATATTTAGGTTCGCCGTCAGCATTTTATAGCGACAGGGACCCCCATATACTACCTAATAAATGTTTTAACCCCTTGATTGCCCCCTAGTTAACCCTTTCACCACTGATCACCGTATAACCGTTGCGGGTGACGCTGGTTAGTTTGTTTATAGTGTCAGGGCACCCGCCGTTTATTACCGAATAAAGGTTTAGCCCCCTGAGTGCCCGGCGGTGATATGCGTCGCCCCAGGCAGCGTCAGATTAGCGCCAGTATCGCTAACACCCACGCACGCAGCATACGTCTCCCTTAGTGGTATAGTATCTGAACGCATCAATATCTGATCCGATCAGATCTATACTAGCGTCCCCAGCAGTTTAGGGTTCCCAAAAACGCAGTGTTAGCGGGATCAGCCCAGATACCTGCTAGCACCTGCGTTTTGCCCCTCAGCCCGGCCCAGCCCAGCCCACCCAAGTGCAGTATCGATCGATCACTGTCACTTACAAAACACTAAACGCATAACTGCAGCGTTCGCAGAGTCAGGCTTGATCCCTGCGATCGCTAACAGTTTTTTTGGTAGCGTTTTGGTGAACTGGCAAGCACCAGCCCCAGGCAGCGTCAGATTAGCGCCAGTACCGCTAACACCCACACACGCACCGTACGCCTCCCTTACTGGTATAGTATCTGATCGGATCAATATCTGATCCGATCAGATCTATACTAGTGTCCCCAGCAGTTTAGGGTTCCCAAAAACACAGTGTTAGTGGGATCAGCCCAGGTACCTGCTAGCACCTGCGTTTTGCCCTTCCGCCCGGCCCAGCCCAGCCCACCCAAGTGCAGTATCGATCGATCACTGTCACTTACAAAACACTAAACGCATAACTGCAGCGTTCACAGAGTCAGGCCTGATCCCTGTGATCGATAACAGTTTTTTTGGTAGCGTTTTGGTGAACTGGCAAGCGCCAGCGGCCTAGTACATCCCGGTCGTAGTCAAACCAGCACTGCAGTAACACTTGGTGACGTGGCGAGTCCCATAAGTGCAGTTGAAGCTGGTGAGGTGGCAAGCATAAGTAGTGTCCCACTGCCACCAAAAAGACAAACACAGGCCCGTTGTGCCCATAATACCCTTCCTGCTGCATTCGCCAATCCTAATTGGGAACCCACCACTTCTGCAGCACCCATACTTCCCCCATTCACATCCCCAACCAAATGCAGTCGGCTGCATGAGAGGCATTTTTATGTCCTCCCGAGTACCCCTACCCAATGAACCCCCCCAAAAAAGATGTTGTGTCTGCAGCAAGCGCGGATATAGGCGTGATACCCGCTATTATTGTCCCTCCTGTCCTGACAATCCTGGTCTTTGCATTGGTGAATGTTTTGAACGCTACCATGCACTAGTTGAGTATTAGCGTAGGGTACAGCATTGCACAGACTAGGGCATACTTTCACAGGGTCTCCCAAGATGCCATCGCATTTTGAGAGACCCGAACCTGGAACCGGTTACAGTTATAAAAGTTAGTTACAAAAAAAGTGTAAAAAAAAAATATATATATAAAATAAAAAAAAATAGTTGTCGTTTTATTGTTCTCTCTCTCTCTCTATTCTCTCTATTGTTCTCCTCTTTTTTACTGTATTCTATTCTGCAATGTTTTATTGTTATTATGTTTTATCAAGTTTGCTTTTCAGGTATGCAATTTTTTATACTTTACCGTTTACTGTGCTTTATTGTTAACCATTTTTTTGTCTTCAGGTACGCCATTCACGACTTTGAGTGATTATACCAGAATGATGCTTGCAGGTTTAGGTATCATCTTGGTATCATTCTTTTCAGCCAGCGGTCGGCTTTCATGTAAAAGCAATCCTAGTGGCTAATTAGCCTCTAGACTGCCTTTACAAGCAGTGGGGGAGAATGCCCCCCCACCGTCTTCCGTGTTTTTCTCTGGCTCTCCTGTCTCAACAGGGAACCTGAGAATGCAGCCGGTGATTCAGCCAGCTGACCATAGAGCTGATCAGAGACCAGAGTGGCTCCAAACATCTCTATGGCCTAAGAAACCGGAAGCTACGAGCATTTTATGACTTCGATTTCGCCGGATGTAAATAGCGCCATTGGGAAATTGGGGAAGCATTTTATCACACCGATCTTGGTGTGGTCAGATGTTTTGAGGGCAGAGGAGAAATCTAGGGTCTAATAGACCCCAATTTTTTCAAAAAAGAGTACCTGTCACTACCTATTGCTATCATAGGGGATATTTACATTCCCTGAGATAACAATAAAAATGATTAAAAAAAAAATGAAAGGAACAGTTTAAAAATAAGATAAAAAAGCAAAAAAAATAATAAAGAAAAAAAAAAAAAAGCACCCCTGTACCCCCTGCTCTCGCGCTAAGGCGAACGCAAGCGTCGGTCTGGCATCAAATGTAAACAGCAGTTGCACCATGCATGTGAGGTATCACCGCGACAGTCAGATCGAGGGCAGTAATTTTAGCAGTAGACCTCCTCTATAAATCTAAAGTGGTAACCTGTAAAGGCTTTTAAAGGCTTTTAAAAATGTATTTATTTTGTTGCCACTGCATGTTTGTGCGCAATTTTAAAGCATGTCATGTTTGGTATCCATGTACTCGGCCTAAGATCATCTTTTTTATTTCATCAAACATTTGGGCAATATAGTGTGTTTTAGTGCATTAAAATTTTAAAAAGTGTGTTTTTTCCCCAAAAAATGCGTTTGAAAAATTGCTGCGCAAATACTGTGTGAAAAAAAAATAAAACACCCACCATTTTAATCTGTAGGGCATTTGCTTTAAAAAAATATATAATATTTGGGGGCTCAAAGTAATTTTCTTGCAAAAAAAAATAATTTTTTCATGTAATCAAAAAGTGTCAGAAAGGGCTTTGTCTTCAAGTGGTTAGAAGAGTGGGTGATGTGTGACATAAGCTTCTAAATGTTGTGCATAAAATGCGAGGACAGTTCAAAACCCCCCCAAATGACCCCATTTTGGAAAGTAGACACCCCAAGCTATTTGCTGAGAGGCATGTCGAGTCCATGGAATATTTTATATTGTGACACAAGTTGCGGGAATGAGACAAATTTTTTTTTTTTTTGCACAAAGTTGTCACTAAATGATATATTTCTCAAACATGCCATGGGGATATGTGAAATTACACCCCAAAATACATTCTGTTGCTTCTCCTGAGTATGGGGATACCACATGTGTGGGACTTTTTGGGAGCCTAGCCACGCACGGGACCCCGAAAACAAAGCACCGCCTTCAGGCTTTCTAAGGGCGTAAATTTTTGATTTCACTCTTCACTGCCTATCACAGTTTCGGAGGCCATGGAATGCCCAGGTGGCACAAAACCCCCCCAAATGACCCCATTTTGTAGACACCCCAAGCTATTTGCTGAGCGGTATAGTGAGTATTTTGCAGACCTCACTTTTTGTCACAAAGTTTTGAAAATTAATAAAAGAAAAAAAACATTTTTTTTCTTGTCTTTCTTCATTTTCAAAAACAAATGAGAGCTGCAAAATACTCACCATGCCTCTCAGCAAATAGCTTGGGGTGTCTACTTTCCAAAATGGGGTCATTTGTGGGGGGTTTGTGCCACCTGGGCATTCCATGGCCTCCGAAACTGTGATAGGCAGTGAAGAGTGAAATCAAAAATTTACACCCTTAGAAATCCTGAAGGCGGTGATTGGTTTTCGGGGCCCCGTACGCGGCTAGGCTCCTAAAAAGTCCCACACATGTGGTATCCCCATACTCAGGAGAAGCAGCTAAATGTATTTTGGGGTGCAATTCCACATATGCCCATGGCCTGTGTGAGCAATATATCATTTAGTGACAACTTTGTGCAAAAAAAAAAAATTGTCACTTTCCCGCAACTTGTGTCAAAATATAAAGCCCTTTTTATTAGGGGGTCCCACACAGGTGCTCCAGTGTATACTATAGGGGTGTCTCCATCTGTGAAGCTTGTACAAAACAGGTAAAGTATTCAAGCTTGACAAAGGACAAGAAAAATGCAACATCTTAGAACTCTGCCCACAAAAAAAAATGGTACCCCACTTCCAAGCAATGTTTCATATTTATGGTTCTGCCATCAAATATCTGTGTGCTAAGTATACCATTTTTTTCACATAGGGGAGAAAAGACTCGGAGGACACCCCTCATCCGAGGAGACCACAGACCCCCCACCTCTGGAAGAAGGGGAAATCCACCTAAGACCAGCAGAGCAGGAGGAGGAAGACGTGGTGGAACAAGTCACCACAACAGGTGAGTGTCTGCGACCACAGGCTCAGGTAAGAGATGGATGCCGGCATATTTATAATACATGGTGTTTTTTGGTTTCTATCTTTTTAGGTGATCGTGATGTTGAGGATCCAGATCCTTCCACCTCGGAAAGTGCACAGATCCTGATTGGGGAGATCATGTGGTGTAATAGGGACTTTGAAAACATCAAGAAAAACATTATTGATGTTCTTCAAAAAAATAAGAACATCATTGATGTTTTGGGGAGAGTTTAAAAGCCCTCCAAATCCCTTTTGTTTTTTGGTGTGCTACAATTTTTGAACATTTTTGACAAATTGTAGAAAAGCCAAATTTTGAAGATGCACACAGTGTGTCAACATGTGCTATCTGCCATCACAGGAGATCAATGGACGCGTTTTGGGGGTGCAACCCCTTCCTCAATAATAAAGTAGCTGTGAGGAAGGGGTTGCACCCCCAAAACACGTCCCTTGATCCCCCATGATGGCAGGTCGCACATGTTGACATTCGTAAATTTGTGTGCATCTTCAAAATTTGCCTTTTCCTGGGGTGACTTCACCCCATCTGAACGCAATATCAAACACAGTTTGTAAATACTCATGTCTGATATTGCCTTCAACTTTGTAAGTTCAAGATTTGTGTCTTTCTAGTTGGATTTAAAATTGCCTGTTTTATCTCAAATGGACATTTCTACTTTTTCTAATGTGAGCCCAAAAAATGTTATACAACAAACATGTTGGTTTGTTTTAAAACCTTTTCTAAATGCACATGTGATTGTGCTGGTATTAAAAAGATTGTTAATCAAGATTGTGTGGATTATTGTCTCAACGCTACAACACTTTTGTGGGGCTCTAATTGCTGTTTTAAGTGACAATGGGTGTTATTTCCTAAGGGCAAATCCACTTTGCACTAAAAGTGCAGTTTCAGTGCAGTTTCAAGTGCACTTATAGTGCAAAGTGTCTTTGCCTTTAGTAAATAACACCCAACACTGCTTTGTAATGTTACACAATCACGCTATTTTCAGGACTCACCACATTTCTGTCAGGGTCAGCTAAAACAAACACAAGCAGTAAATGTCACCAAAGATTTTTTTTTTTATTGGAAAAAGGTTTTGGACATTGTCTGGCATATTGATAGCCCCCCTAATTCAAGGTATCTTAGCCGGACATCACGGGCACTCAGGGGGGGCAAGCCAGGACGGCCACTTTCAAGGGTTGGTTCATTTTGAATTCTGGCCTCAGGCCCAACTGAGCCAGCATAGTTGGCAGAATGTTGCCGTAAAAAGTTGTGTAGAACACAGCATGCAAGGATAATGTGATTCAGTTTGTACTCCGCCATGGGTATGGGTGTAAGAAATAGGCAGAACCGGCTGGCCATGATTCCAAACGTGTTCTCCACAACTCTTCTGGCTCTAGCCAGCCGGTAATTAAAAACCCTCTGGTCCGGGGTGAGGGTCTCCATCGGGAATGGCCGCATAAGATGGTCCCCCAGCGCAAATGCTTCATCCGCAACGAAGATGAATGGGAGTCCTTCCACATTGTCTTCTGGAGATGGCAAGTCCAAGCTACCATTCTGAAGACGCCTGTAGAACTCCGTCTGGGCGATGACTCCACCATCGGACATCCGGCCATTCTTCCCCACGTCCACATACAGGAACTCATAAGTAGCCAACACTACTGCCAACATCACAATACTATTGAACCCCTTATAGTTGTAATAGTATGACCCCGAGTAGGGTGGTGGGACGATGTGGACTTGTTTCCCATCAATTGCCCCTCCGCAGTTAGGAAAGTCCTACTGCTGGGCAAAGTGGGAGGCCACAGTCTGCCATTCCTGTGGCATGGAAGGAAACTGTGGAGTCAAAAAAAAAAAATTGTAATTTTGCACATAAACAGGGAAAGCAGATTACACACAAACATTCTTGGCCAAGATCAAGATAGCATTTTTTGGAGGGAGTTTTTAAAGACCAAAGTATAAGGTCCACCTATCAGATTCCTCCTCCCCCCTCTCATGGGCCATTTCTAACATTATAGGGGGGACCCTTTGACAGGTAACCCTCTCCACTTCATTGAGAGATGAATGCCTAAATAATGGGTATTACTTTGGCCAGCCCCTCCTTACTTTACACTATTGACAGCCCACTGGACAGGTAAGAAGTGTCATAATACAAAGATATAGATACACATTGTACATATTTTAGCACATTTGGACATTCTGCTATTACCTGTCAAGCTAATAAAAGGATTAAAAAAACTTTAACCCTTTCATGACTAAGCCTATTTTTGAAATTTGGTGTTTACAAGTTAAAATCGGTATTTTTTGCTAGAAAATTACTTAGAACCCCAAACATTATATATTTTTTTTAGCAGAGAAACTAGAGAATAAAATGGCGATTGTTGCAATATTTTATATCACACTGTATTTGTGCAGCGGTGTTTTAAATGCAAATTTTTGAGAAAAGGCACACTTTCATGAATTTTAAAAAATCCAAACAGTAAAGTTACCCCCATTTTTTTTTATATAATGTGAAAGATGATGTTACGCCGAGTAAATAGATACCAAACATGTCACACTTTATAATTGCACACGCTCGTGGAATGGCAACCAACTACGGTACCTAAGAATTTCCATAGACGACGCTTTAAATTTTTTTTACGGTTACCAAGTTAGAGTTACAGAGGGGGTCTAGTGCTAGAATTATTGCTCTCACTCTGACGATCGCGGCGATACCTCACATGTGTGATTTGAACACCGTTTACATATGCGGGCACGACTTCCGTATGCGTTTTCTTTGCTGCGCGAGCTCACAGGGACGGGAGCGCTTTAAAAAATTATTTTTTCTTATTTTTTTTTTTTTATTATATATTTATAAATTGTGATTAATTTTTTTGTTTTTAATGACTTTTATTGCGGTCACAAGGAATGTAAACATCCCTTGTGACAGTAATAGGTGGTGACAGGTACTCTTTAAGGTCTTTTAGACCCCCGATCCCTCCTTTGCACTTCAAAGTATTCAGATCGCCAAAAACGGCGATTCTGAATACTGTGTATTTTTTTAAAACCGGCGCCATTGGCAGCCGAGTAAACGGGAAGTGACGTCATGAAGTCGCTTCCCTGTTTATGATTAGGAGGCTGGAACGAAGCTGTCCACGGTTTTGTTCTGGCCCGCCCCCAGCCCCCGGAGGCAGCCGATTGGTCAACGGGCCTCCTGATCGAACTGGAGGCCCGGTAAGAGCGGCGGGAGGCGGCAGGAGGCGGCGGGAGGGGGGGCGCTCCTCCAGTATAACAGCCAAGCGGCTTTTAGCTGCATCGGTTTTTATACTCGGATAGCTAAGCGCCCGCTCTAAACAACGGTACTGGGATGATGCCTGCAGCTGCGGGCATCATCCCGGTATAACCCCGGAAAGCCGAGTACGCACATCTGTGCACGCTCGGCGGGAAGGGGTTAAACAGTACCATTTGAAAGTATACAGGCAGGCCCTTGCACTACATGCTTTGGGGAATTCATCCATAAATCTGACCACAAAAGAGATGGCTATAGTGTGTTTGGGTTTGGCAAAGTCAGCAGATAGATGATTGAGGATAGATAGAGAATTGGTATCAGCTGACTTAGCAGTTGGGGGGGAGGGAGGGTTCCAAATGATTTGGGGACACACAAAAAAAAGCCTCTGGAACTCTGCATGAATTTTAAGCAACAATCAAATTTAAACACATTTTTGAGAGTATTTAGGGTAAAGCACTACTATGGAGCTGATAAAATACATTGTTAAGTGACTACATGAGGTGAATATAGGGCCAGGAGACCATGCTGGGGAGGTAAGTGAAGGCAAATATGTATGAAGGACAAAAAAAATAATTACATAAAAATCCAGCATGCATGAGGACAAAGGGGACATTCACAGCATATTACAATCATGGTAATTAGGGAATGAGGAAAGAAATACAATATATTATCAAACATTATATACAATAAAATGTGATGTTAAAGGATAAAAAGGATAAAAATCTTACCTTAATATACTCCTTCTGCAGGACCTGGATGATGGCGGAACAGGTCTCTGGGATAATGATTCCCAGAGCCTGGGGGGAGATGCCTGTGGAGAACTTGAGGTCCTGCAGGCTTCTCCCCATCGCCAAGTACCGCAGGGTGGCGACGAGCCTCTGCTCCGGAGTGATGGCTTGCCTCATGCAGGTATCCTGCCTGCTGATATAGGGGGTCAGCAAAGCCAACAAACGGTGAAATACGGGGTCCGTCATCCTGAGAAAGTTCCTAAATTCATAAGGATTATTCTCACGGATCTCACGGAGCAAAGGCATATGACAGAACTGGTCATGCTGAAGCAACCAATTCTTGGTCCATGAACTCCTCCCTACCCTGTTCATGGACTGGACTTGTGTCAAGGTAAGGACCCCAACACCAAGCCCCCACACAGCACGAACTCTACGAAGAGTATGTATACGCAACATGGCTAGAAAACGGTCGGCTGCTCAGAACGAAGTAACAGAGCGCACTGAAGAACAGCAAGGCCTGTGAAGAGCGACCTGAAAAACAGTAACGAGCGGACAAGATTAAAATGAATAGTACAATACGAACTGACTGCACGCACTAAAGAGCAGATACAAACCCACAAGCACAAACTGAACAGCAGAAAACGATCTGAAAACCACGAGTCTGAAAAAGCGTGAATCGTCTCTCACCAAACTTTTACTAACACGAGATTAGCAAAAGGAGCCCAAAGGGTGCCACGCTTGGTTCTGCCCTTTTATAGTCTCGTCATACGTGGTGTACGTGACCGCGTTCTTGGCAACTTTGTGCGACCGTGTGTATGCAAAGCAAGTTTGAGCCAACATCCGTCAGAAAAATCCATGGATTTTGTTGTCGGAATGTCCGATCAATGTCCGATCGTGTGTACGGGGCATAACAGGTTTTCTTCTAAGATTGTCCTGTATTTAGCTCCATCAATCTACCCATCAACTCTGATGTCCCTGCTGAAGAAAAGCATCCCCACAACATGATGCTGCCACCACCATGTTTCACGGTGGGGATGGAGTGTTCAGGGTGAAGTGCAGTGTTAGTTTTCAGCCACACATAGCGTTTTGCTTTTAGGCCAAAAAGTTAAATTTTTGTCTCATCTGACCAGACCACCTTCTTCCACATGTTTGCTGTGACAATAACTTGCATATTAACCCTTAAAATTAGCACTTTTGATTTTTCAAGTTCGTGACCCATAGACTTTAACAGTGTTCGCGTGTTCGAACAAATTTTTTGTCTGTTCGCATGTTCTGCTGCGAACTGAACTGGGAGGTGTTCGGCTCATCCCTACTCACTACTTTACATTGTAGCAAAGTGTAATTTCTTCAGTGTTGTCACATGAAAAGATATAATAAAATATTTACAAAAATGTGAGGTGTCTACTCACTTTTGTGAGATACTGTATGTCCTAATAAATTTTATGGGCTGTTAGAACATAGAACATGGCAGCTGAGCACTTCATTTTTGCAGCCCAGGCTGCAAGACAATCGGGAAGTGATTGGTGGGGGTGAAAATGTGTAGGGTGCTAGGAAAGGGTGCTGTTTTTTTTTTAACAAGCCTGTCCTTTAAATGAATTCCAGTTTTGGCTACCCCATGTTTGGACAGAAGAGATTACAACAACCAGCTGGTTTGATCAGCTGCAACTGGTAATCTGCAGTATTTGAGTCTGTTTTCTTAGCAGTGCTTCATATAACAAAAGCCCAAAGCCGCTATCCACCATCCAAACAACACATGTGCTATTTATAAGGGTGCCGTGGACCTTATTACATTGTGGTATCTTTATCTTTAAAGGATTATTAGAGTTTAAACCAAGCTCTGTAATTAGATGTCTGAAATAACAAACCCATGTGTTGTACTTGTGCACACGATACAGAGAAAAGAAGCACAAAAATGTGTTAATTGTAAGAACTGGCCAACAGCATTGCCTGTCTGCTCCCATGTGGAAATCTGATGACAAATATTCCTTAAACCCAATCTGACTTTCTCCTAGAGCAGTACATGATGTTTTACTTGATGTCTTGCAACAGGAGCATGATTTGTCCAAGCAGAACACGTCTCTTTCCATTAGCTGCTTTGGGACATAACTGTATATAAATGTGTTATTTTCACCCTTTATTGCGCTTATGGGATACTGACACCAAGAGAGGAAGACCTTAATTTGATGTATTTTTAGGAGTAGGCAGTGGCTTCCCTTCAACACTTAACAGGACATTGCAGTGACAGAGGAGAAGTGCTACAAACGTAAAATGTCAGAGCTATACATCAAGACAGTCCCTCGCTGCTGGAAAACCAGCTGCGTGACAATGAGTTTTATGGCTGCGCATCTAAAACTTTAACCCTGTTAGAACTGGCTGGCCGCATAATATGCCACAGTGCAACAGATTAAAAATCTCACTGGTGTGCTATAGAACCTTTCTTCGCAACTTTCCATAGCAAGTCAATAAATGGCTTCAAAGGACAACAAGGAGGGAGAGGGAGCACTGTGCAAAAAAGACGACTGGTGTTTGTGCCATAACCAAGAAATGGGAATGCTGTGGGTCCAAGGTCAGCATATGAATAAAAAAGGAATTGAAGCATCGCCTCACAGTGGATCTTATCAAGTGTGTCTCCGAGGGAACCTTTAGATGTGTGATTATTAGGAAAAACAAAGATGTGTAGGGGATTTCACTTTCCAAAATAAAATGTAAGCAGATGTACCAAGGGAAATATGTCAAGATAGTCTACAATAAGCACCAACACAGAAGAGCTCTCAGAGAAAAGGATTGCATTGTAGTGCAGAATTATGTGCCGTTCAATATGAAATGGAAGGGGAGCCTCAGAGCCCAGAAAAAGGGAATCTTGACTGCTGGGAGGCATTTAATTTGAGGATGAGTTTTTATGCAATTTACTGTAAAGTAGATCTAAACTCTAACTGATTGATATGAAGTTTGCTAAAGCACTGTGTATGATAAACAATTTTCATTTTTCATTACAAAGAGGAGGAGGTTTGGGATTTTGAGTGAAGCCATGGCCTGGTAAGGTCATGTATTTCAATCACTGTCAATTGCAAAAAAAAAGGGGGGGCAAAGGGGTGGGACTTTACATGAAGCACGTGGTTGCAATTAGGTAAATTGGTGAACATATAAAATAATTATTGATTCATATACATATATACACATGTAATGCTGGTATCGATTTAAAAACAATTAAACATAATAATAATATTTGTATCACATGACATTTGCATAGTAAAATTCCATAGTTCATCAAAATTTCATAACTGTACACATACATATATGGCAAAGTAATGCCTGCATGATCTATGGCCTCATTAATTCTGTGAATGTGGGTATGACATAATAACATAAAGGTCTAAAAAATACAAAGATTAAAAAATTACGGCACAACATCTGTTAGCGCTACGCTTTTTGTGGCTTTGAGCCATTCATCAGGAGCAAGCACCTGATGTATAGTAGTCCGTGCATTGATGGTATAATGCTGAAAATTGTGAGCCACCCAGGGACATCATTACCGGGAACTGTGGTGGACAGTTCAGCGACAGCAGACACATCAATGCAGACAACTTGATGGGGAGTAAACAAGGCTGCAAACTGTTGGTTGAAGTGGTTTACGAAGGGCCAAATTTTGTGGAGTCGATCGTATCCAGGGTCACCCCTAGGACAACAGAGTTCATTGTCATTGAAATACATGAACCGCAAGATCTGCTGGTATTGTGTCCTGGTCATGGAGGCAGAGAATACGGGCATTTGGTGAATTGGGTCAGTGGACCAATATGACCGCAACTCACTTTTTTTAACTATGCTTATGAGGAGGGATAGGCCCAGGAAGATCTTAAATTCTGAGACCATAATAGATCTCCAATCTCTGGCAAGGGTCGACTGGGGATTAGCGGCGATTAATTGACCAGCATACAAATTGCTTTGGTCCACAACAGATCTATAGAGATCTTCTGTGAAAAACAGCAAATAAAATCAAGTGACATAAAATCAACTGTTTCCACCTGAATTCTGGGTTGGCCAGTGAATGGGGGAAGTACGGGTGCTGCAGAAGTGGTGGGCTCCCAATTCAGATTGGCAGATGCAGCAGGAAGGGCACTATGGGCTCGACGGGCCTGTGTTTTTCTTCTTGGTGGCTGCAGGACTCTACTTGTGCTAGACACCTCACCAGTTGAACTGCACTTATATGACCCGCCACGTCACCAAGTGTTACTGCAGTGCTGGATGTACGACCAGGATGTACTAGGCCGCTGGTGCTTGCCAGTTCACAAGAAGGATGAGCGGCACTAGTACTGGCTCTCTGCTCCATACAAGAGCCCTGCGGTTTTTGCACCTCAACAACAGCAGAAGTACAGGGTCAGGCATGCCTGACCTTGGCAGGTGCCACTACACCATTGTCAGAGCTATCTGTCAGGGTGCCACTGCTGTCTACTTGTTCGTATTTCGAGCCTGAATCAGATAGATGGGTGACTTCCTCTTCACTCTCATCTGTCAGGCTCAGAAACGTGTAGGCCTCTTCACTAGTGTACCTTCGATTGGACATTTTGGCCTCTAAATTTACTGGTACACCAGTGCGGCTCACAGTAAAAAAGAGCACCTGACTGTCAGCGACTGCTTCAAACGCTACCAAAAAAACTGTTAGCATTCACAGGGATTAGGCCTGACTCTGCAAATACTGCAGTTATGTGTTTAGTGTTTTGTAAGTGACAGTAATCAATTGATACTGCACTTGGCTGGGCTGGGCTGGGCGGAGGGCTAAACGCAGGTGCTAGCAGGTATCTGGGCTGATTCTGCTAATGCTACGTTTTTGGGAACCCTAAACTATTGGGCACACTAATATAGTTCTGTTCAGATCAAAGATATCGATCCGTTCAGACACTATACCACTAAGGGAGGTGTATAGTGCGTGCGTGGGTGTTAGCGCTACTGGCACTAATCTGTCACTGCCTGGGGCGATGCAGACCCTAACTGACGCTAAAACCTAACTAATTTAACACACTGGTTGATCAGGGGGTTAAACCTTTCATTAGGTAATATACGGCGGGTGCCCTGAAGCTATTAAAAAATAACTAACTAACTAGCATCACCCGTGACACTAATACGGTGATCATTGGTGACAGGGGGTGATCAAGGGGTTAAACCTTTATTAGGGGGGTTTAGGGGGTCCCTAGACCTATCTTGGCCTACTACTAAGTACCATAACACTGATTATTGTCACAAATGACACCAGTACAGTGATGAAAGAAAAATATGAACACTGCACTGGGTGACACTGTGACAGGAAGTGAAGGGGTTAACTGGGGGGGTGATCGGGGGGTGACAAGTGTGCCTATGTGTACTGTGTCAGTGTAGTGCTGGTGCAACTTACTGTGAGATGTCTTCTCTCCTCTCTCTGGAAGTAAAAGAGTTCCACAAGGGGAGATTACATCACTTCCCCTGCCTGTGTTTACACTTACACAGACAGGGGAAGGATTTCATTCACCAGAACTGATCACCAGGTCCAGGCCAGAAATCATTGGCCTGGGCCTAGAGACTGATCGATTCTGAAATGAATCTGATCGCCGCGGGCCGATGTAAGGTAACATCGCTTCGCCTTTAACAGAAAAATTAAAGACAGCTGGTTCTGGTATATAAAACAATGAAGTATAACAGTAAAACATTTACATACAAATCTCAATCAAAGTAATGGTCAATAGTCATACAAATGATCAAATAAAGCATACATAAACAGTATAGTAAAATCCCTGTTTTTTTTTCTTTTTAATTATGAAACAGGTCATTACATCTATACATGCAATCATTAAAAACAAAAGACATAGCATGAACATAGGTAACCACGAACAGTTTAACAGTATGTACTTTACTAGGGAGGGTCTTGAGGAAACATCCATAGAATGTATCAAATTGTGCAGAGAAGTGAATAACCAAGGAAAAAAGTAAAACTGAAAAAACAATGACCAGTAAGATATGAAAAGTATGTTGTGGTGTAAGACCCTGTCTTTCCCAAAAGACCAGTTTTCCGGTTTACAATCAGTGAAAATTAAGGAAAGGAAGAAGAGAAAAGACTAAAGAAAAAAGAGGACATGGAAATTAAGGGAGTCAAGTTAAGAGAAAGATCAGGAAGGGGGTGGGATGAGCGGGAGAGGGGGTAGGGAGAGAGAGACAAACTGGTTCAAAAGTCCCCAAGTCTTAGCGTGCCCCTCCTGCTGATGTTGCGCAGTGAGCACTACGTCTTCCATTTTCTTAACATCGTCCACCTTACGAAGCCATTCAGCAATGGTCAGCGGTGGTTGTTTTACAATGGAGTGGGATGCAGGACTTTGCAGCTTTCAGAAGGTGGCGAACAATGGATTTTTTATATCGTTTGACCGAAATCGTGGAGACATGTAGCAGGAAAAAGGCCGGTTCACCAGGAATCTTATAGTCTGTGAATTTTTGGGTGATTTCTTTAACTGTTGTCCAAAAGTGGGTCAATTTAGGGAATGACCAAAATACATGGAGCAATGTTCCTCTGTCCCCCTGGCATCTCCAACAACGATCATAAGTGGCAGGATAGTATTTGTGTAAGAGGTGGGGGGTAAGGTACCACCTTGTTAACAATTTATAGTGGGTCTCTTGGATTTTCATGCAAATCGAGGATTTCAGGGAGAATCTAAGAATATGTTGTACCTGAGCCAGGGTGAACGTACAGTTCAACTCTTTCTCCCATTTGTTCAAGAACCATAGGCCGGTTGTTGGTCTGGGCTGTTCACGAGGACATATGCTTTAGAGAGAACTTGTGGCAGGATGCCCTCGTCAGAGCAGTAGTGTTCAAAGGTAGTCAGGGGACGGTTAAATCTCTGAGGGTTGGGTAGAGTAGCGAGAAAGTGGCGTAGTTGGAGTTCTGGCCAAAAGGAAAGGTTAAAAGGGCCTGCGTCACTCATTAGCTCTTCTATGGAGGGCCAGCGTCCACCTGTAAGAAAGTGGGAAGCCTGAACCCATCCTATTTGGCGGAGAGTCCGAAACGTGTGGGCTTCCATACCAGGGGAAAACCGCAAACAATGGGGAATCGGAGGATGAAAGGTAACCCTGTATTTTGACCTGGGAGCATATGCGGAGCCTTGTGCCCACTAGTGGGTGTGACTTTAGAGGGTGGTAGTTGGGCATAGCACCACAACGCTCTCGGTAGCGGAACCTCAGTTTGGGCTTGTTCTATTTGTGTCCACCATTTAAGGCATCAATGACAAAATCAGTCTATAATTCTACCAAGGTGAGTCGCCTGGTAGTATTTCTGAATGTCAGGAAGGGCTAGGCCACCATAATGCTTGGGTAAAGATAATAAATGGCAATGGAGACAAGGTTTTTTGTTAGCCCAAATAAACTTAACCAGTTAACCCCTGGACCATTTTGCTGGCCAAAGACCAGAGCACTTTTTGCGATTCTGACAATTGCGCGGTCATGCGACGTGGCTTCCAAACAAAGTTGATGTTCTTTTTTTCCCACAAATAGAGATTTCTTTTGGTGGTATTTGATCACCCCTGAGGTTTTTATTTTTTGCGCTATAAACAAAAAAAGAGCGACAATTTTGAAAAAAACGCATTATTTTTTACATTTTGCTATAATAAATATCCCCCAAAAATATATAAAAAAATTTTTTTCCCTCAGTTTAGGCTGATATGTATTCTTCTACATATTTTTGGTAAAAAAAAATTGCAATAAGCGTTTATTGATTGGTTTGCACAAAAGTTATAGCATTTACGAGTGTGTGTTGAACGTATTTGGAAGTCGGTGTGTTGTGAAGAGGTCGCTTTACGGCTTGTCAACATAAATCCAGGTATGAAGCAGAAACTTGCCACTGAGAACTCTTCAATGTCAATCAAGAACTTCTTTACGGACAAAACGGAGGTTACTCAAAGGAGGACACTTAAAGTCATTCAGCCTTCTGCCACTGGCCAACTTGTCGGTCGTGTCAAAGAGCCTGACAAAAACTCCACCAAGAGAAAGCTGTGGAATGACCAAGTAACACTAAAAAAAGCAAAGGTGGAAGTTGCTATTGACCCAGAGCAGAGGGAAAATGCAGACTGTTCAAGTAAGGCCTATGAGCTCATGGTTAAAGAAACCCCATCCACCCAGTACTGGAAAGAGCTTGCAGATGAAAGGAGAAAAGCACTTTATGAAGCCTTGCAGTAAAATGAAAAGTTGCACAAAGAAATTGATCTTAAAGATGGGGAGATTGCACGGCTAAAACAAGAAAATGATGAGCTGCCGGAACTGGCAGGACATGTACAGCCCATGGCTAACCTGATTGAGAGACTTATGCCGCGTACACACGAGCGGACTTTGCCCGGCGGACTGGATTTCGTCGGACAATTCGATGTGTGTGGGCTCCAGCGGACTTTGTTTTCTCAAAAGTTGGACGGACTTAGATTTGAAACTTGTTTCAAATTTATCCGTTGAAATCGAGTCCGGTCGAAAAGTCCGCCTTCTGTATGCTAGTTCGACGGACAAAAAAGCCACGCTAGGGCAGCTATTGGCTACTGGCTATGAACTTCCTTGTTTTAGTCCGGTCGTACGTCGTCACGTACGAATTCGACGGACTTTGGTGGATTGTGTGTAGGCAAGTCCTTTCATTCAGAAAGTCCGTCGGAAAGTACGTCGAAAAGTCCGCCGGGCAAAGTCCGCCGTAAAGTCCGCTCGTGTGTACGCGGCATTACAGGTAGTGCACCACAAAGCCTTGAAGATTTAAAAAATCTAGACCTAGAGGAAGCAAGACATGAAGATGAAGCAAGATATGAAGATGAAGCAGAGGACTACAGTTCATCAGATGATGACCTTTAATTTAAACCTGAAAGGACTTGACTTTAAGTGGCCACTGCCTGGGCTATTTGTCCCATTAAACTTGAAACTGCCACTTTAAACTTGAACTGCCACTAGTTTCATACTTGTAGCTAGGAAAAACTACTGCAAACTCATTCAAATATGAAGTTTTTAAATGCAGTGTAAAAGATTCAAAATCCAAACAGGTGCTTCTCAGTTGGCCACTTGTTTTAATGCGAATACTATGTATTTTTATCTTGCTTGTAAATAGTTTTTTTATTAAATGACCTTGATAAAAGGTAATTGTACATATATTTTGCCAAATAAACTTCAGTTGGAGCAAAAAAAAAAAAAAAAAGTTATAGCATTTACAAAATAGGGGATAGTTTTATGGCATTTTTATTAATAATTTTTTTTTTACTAGTAATGGCGCCGATCAGCAATTTTTATCATGACTGCGACATTATTACGGACACATCGGACATTTTTGACACATTTTTGGAACCATTGTAATTTATACAGCAATTAGTGCTATACAAATGCACTAATTCCTGAGTAAATGACATTGGTAGTGAAAGGGTTAACCACTAGGGGGCAGTGTAGGAGTTAAGTATATTCTGGGGAGTGATTCTAACTGTGGGGGGTGTGGCTACGTGTGACACATCACTGATCTCTGCTCCCGATCACAGGGAGCAGAGATCAGTGACACTGTCACTAGGCAGAATGGGGAGATGCTTGTTTACATTAGCATCTCCCCGTTCTTCCTCTCCGTGAGGCGATCACGGGTATCCACGCGGCGATCAAGTCCGTGGGACCTGCAACCCTACTCATGGAGCTCCTGGCCGGGGCATGCACGCAATGGCATGGTGGCAAATTTGCCCAGCTGTGCCATTCTGCTGATGTACATCGGCGCGCACCGGACGGGAATCGGTTAATAAAAAGATAATGGACCTGCCTAAAGTAGGTGAGGGGAATCTTAACCCCTTCAGATCCGCGCTTTAGCTGAATGACGGCTACAGCACGGATCTACTTTTCCGGGAGGCTGTCAATAGATGTCCTCCCCTTTGCACGTGCCCCCTGCAGGGCGTGCGCAGTGCATGCTGTGATCACTGAGTCAATGAGACTTACCACGTGATCAGCTGTCAGCCAATGACAGCTGATCACGTGATGTAAACAGAAAATCGGTAATCTTTTTTTTCCTCCTCACGCTAATAGCGTGAGGAGAAAAAAAAGGCGATCGCTGGCTTCTGCGCAAGGGACATCGGATCCTGAAGAGGAAGAGGTGAAGTCACCTCATCTGTGCCCACCAGTACCGCCTGCCAGTGCCCACAGTGCCACGAATCAGTGCCCACCAGTGCATAAGTGCCAGCAATCAGTGCCACCTATCAATGCCCATGAGTGCCACCTATCAATGCTCACCAGTGGTGCCAATCAGTGCCTCATCAGTGCCACCTAGCAGTGCTGCTTATCAGTGTCATCTACCAGTGCCCATCAGTGCCAACTATCAGTGACACCTATCAGTGACACCTATTAGTGCCCTTCAGTGCCACCTATCAATGCCCATCAGTGCCGCCCATCAGTGCCACCTCAGTGCCCACCAATGCCACCTATCAGTGCCCACCAGTGCCACCTCATCAGTGCCCACCAGTGCCGCCTATTAGTGCCCATAAGTGCCGCCTATTAGGGGCCATCAGTGCTGCCTATTAGTGCTCATCAGTGCCGCCTTATCAGTGCCCATCAATGCAGCCTACCGGTGCCCATCAGTGCAGCCTATCAGTGCTCATCAGTGCAGCCTTATCAGCGTACATCAATGAAGGAGAAAAATTACCTGTTTGCAAAATTTATTAACAAAATATAAAACGGTTTTGTATTTTTTTTAAAAAAGTCGGTCTTTTTTAATTAAAAAAAAAATTCAGAGGTGATCAAATACCACCAAGAGAAAGCTCTATTTGTGGGGAAAAAAATTATAAAAATTTCTTTTGGGTACAGTGTTGTATGACCGCGCAATTGTCGTTCAAAGAGTGACAGCGCTAAAAGCTGAAAATTGGTCTGGGCAGGAGGGGGGTTTAGGTGCCCAGTAAGCAAGTGGTTAATTGGCAAGACTTGAAACAGATAGAGAAATTTTGGCAGGATACACATTTTTAGGAGATTACATCTGCCGAACCAAGAGTGAAGTCCCTTGTGCCAAGTGTCTAACAGGAGTCAAGTTTAAGTCAGCAGCAGGGGAAAGTTAAGTTCAAAGGTACGAGATATGTCCGCCGGTACGTAGGTACCCAGATATTTCAAAGCTGAGACCTTCCATTTAAACTTAAAACTAGATTGCAAGGCCTATAGGAGGGCGGGGGGTATCTCCAGTCCCAAGGCTTCTGATTTATTAAAGTTTATCTTCAAATTGGAGAAAGAACCACATATGTCGAACTCTTGGAGGAGGTTAGGGAGTGATATTGTAGGGTTCTCCAGGGAGAAGAATAAATCGTCCGCATAGGCCGAAATTTTGTATTGGTTGCCTCCCAAGGTTAAACCTTGGATGTCTGGATTAAAGCAGATTCTATTGAGAAACGGTTCAAGCGATAAAGTGAAGAGCAGGGGGGACAGTGGACACTCCTGTCTCATTCCATTCATAGTAGGGAATAGAGATGAGTATACTCCATTAGTTTTAATCTCGCTGTAGGGTTTGAGTATAGTTAGGAAATCCATTTAATTATAGTGTCTCCTAAGCCAAGATGGAGCAGAACCGAGAACATGTATTGACAATTTACGCAGTCTAATGTCTTTTCCACGTCGGTAGTACTAAGAAAGACAAAAGGAGTATGATTTGTTGTGGCTATGTGTAGCAGATTGAGGACTTTGATCGTGTTATCGCTCGCTTCATTGGTAGGGACAAAACCCACCTGGTCTAGGTGGGCTAAGTCCTGAAAGTGGTTAGCTAGATGAGTCACAAGAATCTTAGTAAACAATTTAAGGTCAACGTTCAGGAAGGAGATGGGCCGGTACCTGCAACATGAGGTTGGATCTTTTCCTTCCTTAGGAATGACGAAGATGTGTGCTCGCAGAGTGTCTCTAGGGAGTACTGAGTCCTCTCCAAGGGCGTTAAACAGGTTTAGCATAAATGGGCATAAAATTGGGAGAAGAGTCTGGTAGTTTTGAAGGGTGAATCCATCCGGGCCTTTGACTTTACCGGGTTTAGCCAAGCTAATGGCGTGTTCCAGCTCTTTTAACGTTATTGGCACGTTCAGTTCTTCCCAGATCTCCGGCGAGAGAGAAGGGAGCTGGGAGGAAATAATATATTCACCTATATGATTTTGGATAGACAGCGTTAAAGGTAAGTTGTAGAGGGAAGCGTAGAAGTCCCGGAAGACTTGGAAGATCTGTGTGGGCACTGTCAGGTCACCTGTATCCAGGTGACAGATGCACCCCGTTGGGGTCAGGAGTGCACCCTAAGGCTGACTGCTGCAGATGGAACTCGGGGTGGTTCAGGAAGGCAGGTCCCCTGGAGCACCAACACGGATCCCTCAGTGAGTTAGAGCATAGATTCCCCAGGGCGCGGAGTCTAAGAGCCAGTTGGCGTTCACCAGAGCCTCTAGTGGTGAGGATGGACTGGGCTGCAACTGGCTCCAGGTCGCGGCCCCCAGGGTCTCCCAGCTCACGCTCACGGTAGGATACAGGAGGATGGAGAGGAAACAGCAGCCCAGGACAGCAAGGAATAGTAAGGAGGTAGCCAAATGTCGGGGTGACTAGCAGACAAGGACAACAGAGTACACGCCAAGGTTCAGGGTCACAGGTAAACAGGGATGGTCGGGAACACGCCAAAGGTCAGGGTCACGAGCAGACAGGAATAGTTAAGAACAGGCCAAAGTCGGTAACAGGAATCAGCTATAGGAAACACAGCAAGTACACACAGAGGCTAACACACAATGGTTGACCAGCACTGCTGGCTTGCAGTGCACAGGTTAATATAGGGTTCCCTGATAGGGCCTGGGGTGGGGCCATGCTTAGAGGAGAGGTTACAAAAGCAGTCAGGTGAGGGTCAGCTGGTCTCTAGAGATGAACACATAGAAACAGGTATGCTGATCGACAAACTCTATTGCATAACCATGACAGGCACTTTTTGAGCTCCGGAGGAGAATATGTGAGGTATATATAAACGTAGTTTGTGTTCTCTGATGGATCTAGCCAGAGTCTTCTCACATTTGTCTCCGGACTTATAAGTTATTTTGCAGCATATTTGCAGTGTTGCTTTAGCCCTATAGCACAGTAGATCATTAATCTGGTTGCGGAGAGATGTAAGTTCAGTATCTAAGGTCGGGGATGGGGCATGTTTGTGTTGGGCTTCGACAGAATGGAGTTTAGTACTGTCACCTACCTGGTGGGTAGAGTCCGATGATGCAGAGGAAGGCCTCTCTTGCACCTCTGACTCGGGGCCCCTTTGTAGTGTATACAGGTAGCACATTGAGTGCAGAGTCACACAAGTGGCGGTTAAACGTGCTTGTTGTTGGGTTGCTGATCCAGTAGTTCACCCGATGGCAACGGGTCTCCGTGGGCAGGAACAGGCTGGTACTTAGCCGAAGAGCAGGTCCCAAAGGTAGCTGGACAGGTGCTAGCAACTTGGTAGCTCTGGAGGGGCTGGAACTTAAGCAGAGTCAGACAAGCAGGGTCATACACAAAACGATCAGATCAAGTACAGATGCGGAGGCAGGAGAATGGTCAAAGGACAAGCCAGGGTTGATGCAGGGGGAAAACAGGAATAATTAGAAACCAGCCAGCTCAGTACTTCAAGAGCAGATAGAGGCAACAGGAAACAGGATACTCACAGAACACTGTAGACGAGACAGCACTGATCCTGGGTGCTGATCCAGTTTAAATAACCCATTTTCCACCCTAATCTGTCATAAAACGTGCCACGCACGCGTATGTGCATGCATGTTCACATCTCCGTGCATGCGCATATGCGTTTGCACGTTAGCACGCCCTAACACTCCTCTTTTTTCAGGCATTCGGGGAACAGGGATTCTTCTGCGGCTATTATTCTGTCTTCTGACAGAGCCTTCCTGACGAGTACATAGTACATAGTACATAGCACCGCCAACTGTTTGTTTCTTTCTTTCTTGATTTGGGAGCCATGTTTAATGAGTAGCCCCCGGATCACAGCCTTATGGGCTTCCCATATTATCCCTGGGTCACATTCTGGAGTATTGTTCGTCTGAAAGTAGAAGGTCAACTCTCCATCACCTCCTCCAGCACCTCCGGGACCTGTAGAAGGCTTTCATTCAGCCTCCAAAAACAGGACATGGGGGTAGAGACATCTGAAAGTGCATAGGTCAGAGAAATGGTGGGCATGATCGGACCATGTTATGGATCAATGGAGGTTTTGCGTACAGCATGTAGTTGATTATGGGGGATCAGGAAACAATCGATTCTCGTGTACACCTTGTGGGGGGCGGAATAGAATGAGTAATCTCTATCCCCCCAATGTTGTAGTTGCCATATATCAATCAGTCGGGTCCTATGAATGGATTGTGTAAGTCGCTTGTGGGAGCCAGCAGGGACACAGGAAGAGCCAGAGGATGCATCTACAGAGGGGATCAGGGTGATATTGAAGTCACCTCCCAGTATTAACTGACCTTCATGTAAAATCCAACAGTTTGCTTAAAGTATGATGGACAAAGATATCCTGGTGATTGTTAGGCACGTAAACCATTGCCAGCGTCAAAAATTTTAGTAGAGTGACAGGCCAAAGGGAAAAATCTGTTTCTGAGTATGGGCAATCTGTCGTCTCTGAAATGGGTTTCTTGTATGAATGCTATATTAGCATGGGAGCGTTTCAGATTATTTAACAGCATTCTTCTCTTCACTGATATATTAAGGCCCTTTGCATTTTGGGAGATAATCTTTAGGTTATCCAACGTTAACTATGGGGGAAACAGAAAAGAAGAGTGGGGTAAAGGGGGGAGAGAGCAGACTCAGATAGAAAGGAGTGGAGGGTGAGGAAAAGAAGAGGTGAAGCAAGGGTCGGCGCACTGTCCACCACTCACTCCTCCGCCTCACAAAACTAGGATTGACAAATACAAATTTTCTAAAACACACACCCCGGCTGTATTCGGTGAAGTGTGTGAAGGCCTATGTGGGGGAGGGGTGGGAAGAGCATTCAGAGCCCATCCCAGGCCACCCCGGCCCCGGTACTAAAACATATATCAGAACAATCTTACGGAAACAATAACTATAAAACAGATAATGCGGTATTCTATAGACGTGGAGGTCACCGACGTCTGCATCCTGCCCCCAGCAGACCACCCCCCAAAAAAGGAAAAAGGGGAGGAGGAGTAGCCCCCTGAGGGCAGGAGACAGACACCACACAAACCCCAGCACCCGCGCCGCCCCAGAGGCAACACAGACCTCTGCAGGCCATCCCTGCAAAAGTAACAGGGCATAACAAGGCAGAATTAAAATCAATTCTTGTGCAGTGAATCAGGTAGCACAAAAAAGCCTTGCGTGGAGGTCTTCCAAAGGTGGAAAAACCCGGCAGAACACTATGCAATTTCCCCCGTCATCGCATTTATAGCAGGTGACATGGGCAACCTCAGATCTCAGAGGGTAGGAGCCTTAGGATGATGGGGTACCCAGTCATTGTGGGTACATGGCCAGGAAGGCAAGCCTGCCCCCTGAAAGTTATTACACAGGGGGCAGGGCCTCTCCCTTCGGCCTCTCCCTTCACCAGCCAGGTAGAACTATATCCCCACCCACCAAACCATCAGGTATGTTATTAGTTCCCCCACCATCATTTTACAGGATTAATGGCGTATTTGCATATACACCTTTCTTATTAACATATCACAGGACCCCGGGTTATATTTCGGATCAAACCTGAGTAAAGAATAAAAAAGGTTAGTTATCATCGTTGAAAATTTAGCTGCAGCAAGCATGAAATCCTTGCAGCCCAAAAGCATTAAGGCACTAAGACCTCCCAATGACTTGTGCAACGGCTATAAGTGGTGAGTCAGTGAGAACTGGGTGGTGGTTCCAGGGATCCTAAAGGAGTTCTCCAGGCAAGAGCGGGGGGAAGTAGAGTATATCTTCAGTGTGACAGAAGAAACCACGGGGGGGAGCACACCTCGGTAAGGTAATAGGGGGTGAGCTACATACAATCCCTGTGGAGTGTACATCATGGGGGCAAAGATGCAGTCATTGTAACAGTGTCTCTGCACCTAATAGGGTGGTGGGTAAGTTACTAAACATGAGGGTAAAGGCAGTATTGATGCAATGGGAAGTACTTGTCAGGAAAGTAGACCTGGCTGCCTTCGACTCACGTGGACCCTCCAGGGAGATCAACCTGAAACATCTCCTGGATCTCTGTGGGCGAGGTTGAGAATTTCATGGAGGTGCCGGTCCCGCTCGGTCTGTTGGCTGTGGGAGGAACTGCAGCCAATTTGGTACCCGTATGGGGTCAGATTCCATGAACTAGAAGAAAGCAGGGAGGTCGCCAGGTGCTCGGAGGGTAAAAGAGCGTTGGTTCCTACGGAAGGTAACCAAGAAGGGGTAGCCCCAGCAGTGCATGGCGCCCAGCCTGCGGGCTAATTCCAGATTAGCTTCCACGGGACGGGGGCCCAGGGCCCTGTGGATCCAGTTCAGCTCTAAGTTAGCAGGGAGGGGGTCAACAACCTACGGAAGATTTCCAAGATGGATGCTGTTAAGTCTTCTGGACCTGTTGCCTCTGGAAGACCCTGGAGTCACAGATTATTGCGCCAGCTCCTGTCCTCCATATATTCCATCTGGAGTTGCAGGGTGACAGCAGCGTCTATGTGGACATCTTGGAGGGATTCCAGAAATGTCACCCGTTGTTCCACGGCTGCCAGAGAAGTTTTCACCCGTGGTCATCTGGGTAGTGAAGGAATGCAGATCTTTTTTAACCTCCTGCAGGGCTTTGCGATGTTGCTCCTCCAGGTCAGCCAATCAGGGATTCAATGTCTACCTTGGTCGGGAGAGCATGGAGAAGTGCCCATAGCTCAGTTTCCACCCACAGCATGTGCGGGTGCATGGCAGTAGTCTGGGAACCCGACTGGAAGGCTGCTGTAGTATCCGAGCAGGAGTCTGAGTCCATGGAGATAGCGGGAGAGGCAGGGTGAGTCTGTGAATCTGTGGACTCTCACGGCCGGCCGCATGGCTCCGCCTTCTTGGATTCAGGGGAGGCCGTCTGAGAGTTTGAGAAGAAACGGTATATTTCCCCTCCAGCTATAGCGGGTGTACCTGCCTTATTTCCTCCCTTCGCCATCTTCTTCTTAGTGGATGGCATGCCGCAGAAATTGTAGTGAAATAGGCTGGGGTGTGTGGGACAGGATCGGGAGCTTATCAGCCACACGACCTCATTCAGCCATGTCCAAGCCACGCCCCTCGTAAAATCCCTGTTTATTCCATTGGGTTCTAGCTGTAAACATGCTCCAGCTAATATAATGTCAACATTATCATGGACAATTCAAGAAATAAAAAAAAAGAGAACTGTGAAACGTTGATGGTACTCCTGGAATAATACTGAAATATGGTTTAAGAACTGCAGCTTATCTTTTTGAGTGAGGTAGAAGCTCTAGGATGACTAGTCCACATTTGCCATAGTTTTTCAAACTTGACTGTGTTGAAATTTTTATACGCTAACATCAACTCATATTGAGCTTGTATATTCAACCGTATAACAACATCAGATAAGTTTGGTGCTTTGTTGGAATTCCATAGTTTTGTTATAGTCAACCTTGCTGCTATTAATAGGTTTGCTACTACTGTTCTATACTCTAAAGAGTAAAGATCCAGATTTCTTCCTAGAAGGGCCATTTCGGGAGTAAGGGGAAGTAAATTACCAATGAGGTTAGCAATAAATGTTAAAACTGATTTCCAGAAACTACTAAGATTTTTACAACTCCATAAAATATGATAAAGGGAACCAGTTTGTTCATTGCATCTCCAGCAAGTTAGGGAGAGTGATGAGTAGTTTTTGGAAAGTTTATATGATGTAAGGTACCATCTGTTTAATATCTTTTCGGCATTATCCCAATGTTCAGTGCAGGATGATGCCTTAGTGCTCAGAATTATGGCCTTATTCCATTGTTCCCAAGAAATAGATAGGGAAAGATCCTTTTCCCATTTCAGGATATTATTGGTTTATGGATATTCCTTTCTTATCACAAGCGTATTTGTTCAATAGGTACCTCCAGATTATTGATGGGATATTCATGCTCAATTCTGGATCAATTTCCTTTAGCCCGGGTTCACACCTATGTGAATTAGATGCGGCTTACACCGCATCTAATTTGCAGGACATTTTAAAATACATTCATATGAATGCATCTGGTTCACATATGTGCATTGCATTCGCACTGCGCATTGCACAAAAAACGTGTGCGTTTTTTGGGCATTGCGGTGCGAACTACAAGCCTATTATCTCCTATGGGAACGCATCCGATTCGCAGATGCATTGCGTTCTGAACAAGGATTTTCTACTTCTCCTCACTACACCTCCCCCTCTCCCCCGCCCTCCCTCCCCCTCTCCCTCCCCCTCTCCCTCCCCCTCCCTCCCCCTCTCCCTGCTCACTTATCCTGAGCTAAAACGCAATGATTCCGTTGAACAAGAGATTTTTATCTCCCCAGTGAAACCTGAGCTTCAATTCGCACCGCACATGTGTGAAACCGGGCTGAATCTTTCAAAATGTTCAAAAAGTTTTTTAGCACCCACTCTTTATAGGCAAGGGGTAGGTTGAAATAGTAGTTAAACCCCTGTGAAATCCAATTATTCACTGAGATACAGTAGTCCAGTACTCTTAAGGGCACAGGAATTTTAATTAATTCACCTAGTTCCTTTGATTTAGATAATATGTGTTTCCAACTTATCAATGTGGATTTGATAGTGATGAGTTTTGGTATTATGACTTTAGGAAACAATGCATACGCTATAGCTAATGTCATGACATGTCATTGCCCTTGGTGACTTCTTTTTCAATATTTACCCAAAGTTTCTCGTCTGAATCAGAAAACCAAAATTTTATTTGATCAAGGAGTGATGCATAGTACTACTGTCGAATATCTGGGAGACCCATTCCTCCTTTATTCTTAGTAGTGGTAAGATTTGAAAAGGCTACTCTAGGTTTTTTACCATTCCAAATACATTTTTTAAGCTTTAGATTCACCTGGTTGAAAAAGTACTGTTCACCTGGATGGGGAGCAAATAGAAATAATAAAGCATTTTAGGGAGGGTCTGCATTTTAAAAGCCGCTATTTTCCCTACCCAGGAGAGTTGTGTTTCATGAAAAGATTGGAGATCTTTTTCTATTTTCTAGTAGTTTAGGGAAATTTACTTCATATAATTTAGCTGTTGGATAGGTAAGTTGGATCTTATAGCGGGTGCCTCCCATGGAGGCGGATCTTTTTTATTTTATTTTTCAGTCCGTCGGCAAAGTCATAGAAGAAGATGAATGGACTTCGTGGGACATTTTATTTTTTTATTTTTTAATATAGGACTTGTCCCAAGGTGTGTCTTGTTTTTTTTTTAACATTTTGACACTTTTTTTGTGAAATGGTATGGGTACAATGTACCTGTTACCATTTCAAACAGGGGGGCGGGATCTGGGGGTCCCCTTGTTAAAGGGGGCTTCCAGATTCCGACAAGGCCCCCGCCTGCAGACCCCCACAACCACTGGGCAAGAGTTGTGGGGATAAGGCCCTTGTCCCCATCAACATGGGGACAAGGTGCTTTGGGGGGCTACCCCAAAGCACCCTCCCCATGTTGAGGGCATGTGGCCTGGTACGGTTCAGGAGGGGGGGCACTCTCTCATCTCCCCTCTCTTTTCCTGTGGCCTGCCAGGTTGCGTGCTGGGATAAGGGTCTGGTATGGATTTTTGGGGGGACCCCATTGCATTTTTTTTAACATTTTGGAGTGGGGTTCCCTTAAAATCCATACCAGACCTGAAGGATCTGGTATGGATTTTGAGGGGGACCCCTAAGCTATTTTGTTTAAAAAAATGGCGCAGGGTTCCCCTTAATATCCATACCAGACCTGAAGGGCCTGGTATGAAATTTGGGGAGACTCCACGCAATTTTTTTTTTTAAATTTAAGTTCGGGGTTTCCCTTAATATTCATACCAGACCCAAAGTGCCTGGTAATGGACTGGGGGATCCCATGCCATTTTTTTCAATGACTTTTATGTGTATTGCCGGGACCCGACTATTCATTATAGCCGCAAGTAGTTTTAAATGACTGTTCTAAACACGGGAAAATGCGCCACTTTACAGGCATACTATAGACACCCCCCAGGTATGAAATTTAAAGGAATATTTCACTTTTATTGTTTCACTTGAGGCATTATTAAAATCACTGCTCCCAAAAAAACGTCCATTTTTAAAACTTTTTTTGCATTGATACATGTCCCCTGGGGCAGGATCCAGGTCCCCAAACACTTTTTATGACAATACCATGCATATAAGCCTTTAAAATTAGCACTTTTGATTTCTCCCATAGACTTTTAAAGGGTGTTCCGTGGCTTTCGAATTTGCAGCGAACACCCCAAATTGTTTGCTATTTGGCGAACAGGCGAACACTCGAACATCGGGCTCATCCCTAGTATAGAGGGATATTATGGCTGAATGAATGAAACCTGTAAATCCAAATTTCATAAGTGTTGCTGATAGATAACCCCAATTAACTTTATTGAATGCCTTCTCTGCATCTAAAGCAGGAAGCAGAGAAGGCACTCCACTATTTTCCACCTGTTGAATCAAGTTAATCATACGCCTTGTTCCATCAGGGGCCTGCCGACCTTTAACAAAGCCCACTTGATCCGATCTAACAAGTTAGGGAGTAATTTCCAACAGTCTACTAGCTAGAATTTTAGCATACATTTTAATGTCGGAGTTTATCAGTGATATTGGCCTATAATTGGCCGGTAAGGTGCGATCTTTCCCAGGTTTCGGTATGGTAATTATATTAGCTTCCAACATTTCCTTTGGAAAATTATTACTACTGGAGGCTGTAAAATTGTACAATTTAGTCAGGTGGGGTACTAAAGTAGTGTCAAATGTTTTATAACATTCACCAGAGAGGCCGTCGACATCTGGTGCCTTATAAATTGGGATGTGTTTAATGGCCTTTAATATTTCCTGTTCTGTAATCGGCTTATTTAGATTATCAAGGGTAGCAGCATCAATCTTTGGGAGATTGATATTATTTAGAAATTTTGTTATGTCCTCAGATGAAGGTTGGGGAGTATTCTTATCCTCCTTTAGATTATAGCAGAGTCCATAATAATCTGAGAAGTTGTGCACTGTATCTTGGGGATTGTAAACGACCCTTCCATTGTTATGATGGACCATTGTGTGGATTTTACCTTTGGTTTGTAGTTTTCGAAGTTGGAAGGCTAGCAACTTCCCTGCCCTGTTACCTTGTGAATAAAAGCTAAGTTTTAGTTTCTTAAAATATTTATTGTGGTTTTTTACTAGAGTAGCTCTTAATTCGTTTCTACATTTGTTAAGTTGGTGTAATAACTGTGGGTCATTAGGTTGCTTTTTATGATCATTTTCTAGGGTTTTGATAGTCCTCATTCCTTTATCTATAGTGGTAGCTTTCCTCCTTTTCTCCCTAGAGGCTAGTTGAATTAGCAAACCTCTAATGTAGGCTTTGTGGGCACACCAAAGAGTAGTGCTCGACACTGATTCATTATCATTTACCATAAAGAACTCCTGTAGCTTTTCTTACATCACAGACATGTGCTTCTCTTGTGATAAAATATAAGTATTATTTCTCCATAGAAATGTGTTGTTGCATTGCTGGTCCATCTGTATTTCTATTGTAATTGGTGCATGGTCTGACCAAGTAATGTTATGAATTTTGGCATCTGCTGTTTTTTGTAAGAGAGTTTTGTCTGTGATTAAAAAATCAATTCTAGAGTAGGTTTTATGTGCATTGTAAAATAATTTATAATCCTTTTCGGTGGAGTGAAGACACCTCCAGGGGTCATATAGGTCTTCTTGAAAAAAAAAAAAAAAGATTGCATAGTCCCAATCTGATGTTGTGGTTCTTCTTGGTCGTATCAATATTTGGTTCCATAGGGGCATTAAAGTCACCACAAATGATAAAGTTATCTCTTTGGATTTTACGTATTTTCTTCAATATTTTCCGCAAGAATCAGTGAGGATGTGTGTTGAGTGCATAGACATTGGCAATTATATATGTTATCTATGGTAGCCACTAATATAATAAATCTTCCTTGGTCATCTGTTTGTAAATCCAGCATCTTGAATGTTATGGTGTCTCTTACTGCAATAATTACTCCTTTTTTCTTTTTGTGATTGTCTGAGTGGTAAATATGTGGATAATTGTTATGAGTGAACCTCTGTGAATTGTTTTTAGCAAAATGTGATTCCTGGACACATACTATGTCACTCCCAAAATTTAAGGCATCAGTCCATAGAGATTTCAATTTGTGGGGACTGTTGAGACCTTTTGCATTTAATGATAGTAGTTTAAGTCCCATGTATGTGAAACCAATAGATGGCAAAGTGTTGTGTTGCTATTCGTAGGATAAACCAGATTGTTCCAGTGAGGTTATGCATTATATACAGGGCCGGATTTGCCACAAGGCCACCGAGGCCAGGCCTCGGGGAGGCAGTGGTGCAGGGGCGGCGCCGCTCCTGCGGTGACTTCGCGGCCGCCCCCCCCTTCAGGCTGCCCGTTGAGTCGATTAAGGGCACCGGTGCCCTTAGAAATGATGGCCGCGAGCCGCCCACTACTGCGCATGCACCGTTCCAAAGCCGGCCGGGCTCGGGAAAGCTTGTACGTGCTCGGCTGGGCGGCGCATGCGCAGTAGCATGATTACGCTGCCCGGCGCCATTTTTAAAAAGATCGAGGAGTAATGTCAGCGGTGCGGCGGCGGGGGAGAGAGATGACATCTCTCATTGCCCGCACTGCTGTTCCAGCGTGGCAAGTGACATCTCCATCTGGTGGCAGGCAGCGTGGCTAGTGACATCTCAATCTGGTGGCAGGCAGCGTGGCTAGTGACATCTCAATCTGGTGGCAGCGTGGCAAGTGACATCCCCATCTGGTGGCAGACATAGTGGCAAGTGACATCCCCATCTGGTGGCAGGCAGCATGGCAAGTGACATCTCCATCTGGTGGCAGGCAGCGTGGCTAGTGACATCTCAATCTGGTGGCAGGCAGCGTGGCTAGTGACATCTCAATCTGGTGGCAGCGTGGCAAGTGACTTCTCCATCTGGTGGCAACGTGGCAAGTGACATCTCCATCTGGTGGCAGCGTGGCAAGTGACATCCCCATCTGGTGGCAGGCAGCGTGGCTAGTGACATCTCCATCTGGTGGCAGCGTGGCAAGTGACATCTCCATCTGGTGGCAGCGTGGCAAGTGACATCTCCATCTGGTGGCAGCGTGGCAAGTGACATCTCCATCTGGTGGCAGCGTGGCAAGTGACATCTCCATCTGGTGGCAGCGTGGCAAGTGACATCCCCATCTGGTGGCAGGCATAGTGGCAGGTGACACGCTCAGGGCTCCCAATGATTCTGCATTATGGTGAGTTGAACTATTTCATTTTACATTACAATGTAAAGATAGAAATAATGTGTTTCATTCATCCTGACACCATAACAACCATGGTGCTGGGGATGATTGAAGCACTAACACCAGCCATTGCCCTGAAAAATTGCCCGCAAAAAATCCTTACCCCTCGCGCGCTTACCCTGAAGTATTTTTAGTCTGTACAATTAAAGCCAGTTATTTTCAGTGTTCTCGTGTGTGGAGATATGTTTTTAACTGATCTATTGTAGCAGTCATCGATAAAGGACAAGAATGGTGGTATGTGTGTGTGTGTGTGTGTGTGGGGGGGGGAGGCATTGAAGGACCTGGCCTTGGGGCGGTAAAGGGAGTAAATCCGGGCCTGATTATATAGTGGAATTTTGGAGAGAACTATGTAGCTAAGTCCATGATGGTAAAGCAAAACGAACTTCTTAACACAACTGAAGAAAAACTGTAAAAACGAGGAGGAGTTATGGATAACCCCTGTGTACTATTATGTTAGTACTTGTAATTCGGGGGGAAAATATATTTTTGGGATACAATTTTAATGAGTTCCCTGGGAAAATGGTATACCTGAGGACATAACGGTATAGTACTCCATATTGGCTATGAAGTTAGTCAGGTTAGGAGCAGGGGGGCACACCTCGGTAAGGCAATAGGGGGTGAGCTACATACAATCCCCATGTACATCCTAGGGGGCAGAGATGCAGTCATTGTAACAGTGTCTTTACACCTAGTAGGGTGGCTGGTAAGTTACTAAACATGGGGGTAAAGACATTATTAGTGCAATGGGAAGTACTTGTCAGGAAAGTAGACCTGGCTGCCTTCGACTCACGTGGACCCTCCGCGGAGATCACCCTGGAATGTTTTCTGGATCTCTGTAGGCGAGATTTAGAGCTTCTTCATGGAGGTGCCGGTCCCGCTCGGCCTGTTGGCTGTGGGAGGAACTGCAGCCAATTCGGGACCGGTATGGGGTCAGATTGCATGAACTGGAAGAAAGCAGGGTGGTCGCCGAGTACTCAGAGGGTAAAAGAGCATTGGTTCCTACGGAAGGTAACCGAGAAGGGGTAGCCCCAGGGGTATGTGGCGCCCAGCTGGCAGGTTAATTCCAGGACCGGGCGGAATAGGGAGCACCTGTGGAGGGTGGCCTGAGAGAGATTCGGCAGGATTCTCACCATCACCCCATCAAAGCTGACATCTCCAGCCTCCCACACTTTGCGGATGATGCTTTCCTTGTGGGTGAAATGGTGGACTCTGCATACCACAGCCCGCGGACGATTAGGATCCGTGGGACGGGGGCCCAGGGCCCTGGGGATCCGGTTCAGCTCCAAGTTAGCAGGGAGGGGATCATCCGACAAGGTACGGAAGATTTCCATGGCGGACGCTGTCAAGTCCTCTGGACCTGTTACCTCCGGAAGACCCCGAGCCGCAGATTATTGTGGCAGCTCCTGTCCTCCATATCTTCCATATGGAGTTGCAGGGTGACAGCAGCGTCTATGTGGGCATCTTGAAAGGGATTCCAGGAATGTCACCCGTTGTTCCACGGCCGCTAGAGAAGTTTCCCCCCCGAGGTCTTTTGGGTAGTGAGGGAGTGCAGATCTTGTTTAACCTCCTGCAGGGCTTTGTGATGTTGCTCTTCCAGGCAGCCAATTAGGGATTCAATGTTTGCCTTGGTCGGGAGAGCATGGAGAAGTGCCCGTAGCTCCATTTCCACCTGCAGCATGTCCGAGTCCATGGAGATAGTGGGAGAGGCAGGATGAGTCTGTGAATCTGTGGACTCTCGCGGCCGGCCGCATGGCTCTGCCATCTTGGATTCAGGGGAGGCCACCTGAGAGTTTGAAAAGAAACGGTATATTTCCCCTCCAGCTATAGCGGGTGTACCTGCCTTGTTTCCTCCCTTCGCCATCTTCTTCTTAGTGGATGGCATGCTGCAGGAATTGTAGTGAAATAGGCTGGGGTGTGTTGGACAGGGTCTGGAGCTCAGCAGCCACACGTCCTCATTCAGCCATGTCCAAGCCACGCCCCTCGTAAAATCCCTGTTTATCCCATTGGGTTCTAGCTGTAAACAGGCTCCAGCTAATATAATGACAACATTATCATGGACAATTCAAGAAATCAGAAAAAAAGTTTGAAACCTTGATGGTCCTCCTGGAATAATACTGAAATATGGTTTAAGAACTGTAGCTTATGTTTTTGAGTGAGGTATAAGCTCTAGGGTGACTAGTCCACATTTGCCACAGTTTTTCAAACTTGACCGTGTTGTAAATTTTATACGCTAACATCAACTCATATTGAGCTTGTATATCCGGTTCCCGACTGGCGCACGCCGATGTACGTCGGCAGAATGGCACGGCTGGGCAAATGGACTTACAGGTACATCCATTTGAATTCCCCGCCGTGCCATTGCGTGCGCGCCATCGGTGACGCGCGCACGCGCCGGCCGGGAGCTCCTTGAGCCGGGTCGCGGGATACCTGCGATCGCCTCATGGAGAGGACGAACGGGGAGATGCTGATGTAAACAGCATCTCCCCGTTCTGCCTAGTGACAAGTGTCACTGATCACAGCTCCCTGTCATCGGGAGCTGTGATCAGAGAAATGACACTGCTAGCCCATCCTCCTACAGTTAGTAATCACTCCCCTAGGGCGCACTTAACCCCTCCCCGCCCCCTAGTGGTTAACCCCTTCACTGCCAGTGTCATTTACACAGTAATCAGTGCATTTTTAATCGCACTGATCGTTGTATAAATGACAATGGTCCCAAAAATGTGTCAAAATGTCCGACATGTCCGCCATAACATCGCAGTCCCAATAAAAATCGCTGATCACCGCCATTACTAGTAAAAAAAAATTATTAATAAAAATGCCATAAAACTATTGTCACGAACGTACGTCCCGTTCCAGAAGGCGCATGCGCGAGTCACGGACCGCTCGTACGAACGTGCGCATGCGCGTTCGTTAAGACGCGCTTTGGCACCCAATAGACTTTAAAAGATGCTCAGTGACGCTGCCTCCTTGCGGTTTGATCTGCTTCTGTTCCCTGCGTTCCTGATTATACCCGTACTCTGTTCCTGTATTCTGACCCGGCTTCCTGACCCTGCTTCTGTCTCCAATCCTGACCTCGGCTCGTTTGACCCAGCTCTGTTACCTGCCTGATTGCCTGTTGCCAAGACCCAGCCTGGACTTTGACTACTCTCTGCTTGCCGTTTCTGCTGTATTCCTTGATGTGTATGACCCGGCTCATCTGACTCCGCTTCTGTCTGCAAACCTGCATCTGCTGATCTGCAAACCTGCACCTGCTAACCTGCATCCGCTGCTCTGCAAACCTGCATCTGCTGACCTGCATCTACGACCACTTCAGACTGTAAGGACTCAGGCACCCTTACCCCGCTGTGCTCTTACCGCCACTGTTCCCACTCCAGTGGTCTCCGAGCCAGGGTGGTACGGGAGGTCTACCTCCACACGTCAGGCTCACATCCCAGGTACGTTACAGTATCAAACCGCCATGTCTGAGCCTGCAGGAGGGACCTCGCCTATGGACTTTGTCTGTCAAACTCTCACAGCCCTCACTCAGGTCATGGAGACCCTGCAAAACAGTCTCGTCCGAATGGGGGAGCGGACACAAGAATTGACCATCTTGGCAGACCCATCTCCCGAGCCTAGGGTGCCTGTTCCTGAGAAATTCTCTGGAAATCGTAACCAATTCCGGGCATTTCGCAATGCATGCGAACTTTATTTTTCATTACTACCACGGACTTTTTCATCCGAAATTACCAAAGTAGGTTTTACTATTTCCCTGCTGCAAGGGGAACCCCAGGCCTGGGCCCACCACCTACTCGAAGTCCGCCATATGGATTTGAACTCTTTATCATCCTTCCTTAATGCCATGGCCCGACTTTATGACGACCCCCAGCGGACCTCCACCGCCGAGGCTGCCCTCCACGCGCTCCAGCAAGGCCGCCGAGCGGCCGAGGACTATGTAACCGATTTCAGACGCTGGAGCGCGGACACTCAGTGGAATGAGGCGGCTCTCCGATACCAGTTTCGTCTCGGTCTTTCTGAGAGTTTAAAGGACGAGTTGGCACGGGTTGACGTTCCTGATACCCTAGAGACTTTAATTACGCTATCCATCCAGATAGACCGACGACTTCGGGAACGCAGAGCAGAGAGGTCTTCTCAGCAGTTTAGCCCAGCTCGGAAGCTACCCCGGATGCCAACTTCCGTACACTCCATCAAATCAAAGCAGCCTGAATTGATGAGACATTCCCTGTCCGCCCGAGAACGACTTCGTCGCCAGCAGAACTTTCTATGCCTATACTGTGGAGAGGCTGGTCACTACATCTCCTCTTGTCCTGCTAAGATGCGCAAGTTCCTGGCTTCCTCTTCTTCTAATCATGCACCTTCTACTACCGGCACTCACCTGGCCATACCAATTTCATTTCAACTGCCGGAAAGAACTATACCAGTGACGGCAATAATAGACTCAGGGGCATGCAGTTGTTTTATCGATTTAGACTTTGCAGTCCAACAGCGCATTCCTCTTCAGCCCAAGGCCCAGGAACTTTCCATCTTCTTGGCAGACGGGTCCCGCATTAAATCTGGAGTAGTGACCCAGGAGACCCCTCCTTTGCCTGTAATCACCTTTATGGATCATAAGGAACTTCTGAGCCTGAATGCTATCTCCTCTCCTCTGTTTCCAGTCATCCTTGGCTTACCGTGGCTTCAGGCACACAATCCCCAGATCGATTGGGGAACCGGAAGTGTTAGATTCCAGTCATCTTACTGTCTACACCATTGCGTACCATCATGCCCCAGTACCTCTGGTCCATTATTATGCCTGGAACCAGATCCTGAAACTTGCTCTGCTGTACCTAAACATTACCATGAGTTCTTGGACGTTTTCAGTAAACGTGGGGCCGAAGTTCTTCCACCTCATCGTCCATACGACTGTCCAATCGAGCTTCTTCCCGGTGCTGAGATCCCTTTTGGACGTATCTTTCCCTTATCTGAACGGGAACTAGGGGTACTGAAGGAATACGTCGATGAGAATCTTAAGAGGGGATTCATCCGCCCTTCCACCTCTCCCGCAGGAGCAGGAATCTTTTTTGTGGAAAAGAAAGACCACTCTCTCCGACCTTGTGTGGACTATCGGGAACTGAACAAAATTACGGTTAAAAACCGCTACCCTTTACCCCTGGTACCTGAACTCTTTCAGAGACTTAGAACCGCTTCTGTATTTACCAAGTTAGACCTGCGGGGGGCTTACAACTTGGTACGCATCCGTGCAGGGGATGAGTGGAAAACTGCCTTTCGTACCAGGTTTGGCCATTACGAATATCTAGTAATGCCTTTTGGGTTATGTAACGCCCCGGCCACATTCCAGCACCTGATTAATGATGTTTTTAGAGACTGTCTGGACATTTATGTAGTTGTCTATCTAGACGATATTTTGATTTTTTCTTCTTCCCTCGAGCAGCATCGAGTTCATGTCAAGAGTGTACTCTGTCGCCTTCGTCAACACGGACTATACGCAAAACCAGAAAAATGCGAGTTCGAGCGACAGAGTATCCAGTTCCTTGGTCTCGTGATATCAACAGAGGGATTCAAGATGGATCCTCAAAAAGTTGCAGCCGTTCTGGATTGGCCTGCACCTTCAGACAAGAAAGGGGTGCAGCGGTTTGTTGGTTTCGCAAACTTTTATCGGAGATTCATCAAGGGCTTCTCTGCTATCATCTCCCCAATTACGCAGCTGACCAAGCAGAATGCCCGGTTCCAGTGGACCCCCGAGGCACAGACCGCCTTCACAGACTTAAAGAGACTTTTTACATCAGCTCCTATCCTGAGTCATCCTGATCCTGCACTCCCTTACTTACTTGAGGTAGATGCCTCCGAGACAGCGGTTGGAGCTGTCATCTCCCAACGCCAGGGTCTCAAGGACTTGATGCACCCCATAGCTTTCTTCTCTCGGAAGCTTACCCCATCCGAAAAGAACTATGACGTTGGGGACAGGGAACTACTGGCCATTAAATCGGCTCTTGAGGAGTGGAGGTATTTGTTGGAAGGAGCAGCGCACCCCATACTCATTTATACAGATCATAAGAATTTAGAGTATCTGAGAGCTGCCAAACGTCTGAGACCCCGCCAGGCACGATGGGCACTGTTCTTCTCTAGGTTTTCATTTCATATAACTTACCGGCCTGGCTCCAAGAACACCAAACCGGACGCTCTTTCTCGCATGTTTGATGATCCGAAGGAAGTACCAGCTCCAGACACCATCCTATCGGAGGGTAACTTTCTTCTTCTGCAAACTGATCTCATGTCCAGCTTGAAGCAAGCCTCTACAGGTGTGTCTGGCCCTCCCGGAGTTACTCTACTATTCAAGGATGGTCTCCTGTGGAGGAACAGCAAGATCTTTGTGCCTGAAGAGGTCCGAGTCGCAGTGCTGAAGTTGTGTCATGATCATCCTCTGGCAGGCCATTTCGGAATACATAAGACCCTGGAGCTAGTCCAACGTACGTTTTGGTGGCCGGATCTTGAGAAGAACTGCAGAGAATATATAAGATCTTGTACCACCTGTATCCGTAGCAAGACCACTAGAAGCAAGGCCTGGGGTCTACTCAGACCTTTACCAGTTCCCGACCGTCCTTGGAAAATGATTGCCATGGATTTTGTAGTGGAACTGCCTCTGTCAGAGGGTTATTCAGCGATCTTCGTTGTGGTTGACCGTTTATCCAAAATGGCCCACTTTGTTCCATTAAAAAGCACACCCTCTGCCATGGAAACTGCCCAAGTCTTCATTAGAGAGATAGTGAGGCTACACGGAATTCCTGCGGACATTGTTTCGGACAGGGGGGTTCAGTTCACCTCTCGTTTCTGGAGGGCTTTGTGCAGGGCTTTGAAGATTGAACTGTCTATGTCCTCGTCCTATCACCCTCAGACGAATGGGCAAACTGAGAGGACAAACCAAACGCTCGAGCAATATCTCCGATGCTTTACCTCCTTTGTTCAGGACGACTGGGTGTCATTACTACCTCTGGCAGAATTTGCCTTTAATAATGCCAGTCATTCAGCTACAGGTCAGTCGCCATTCTTTGCCAACTACGGGTACCATCCAACCTTCCTACCTGATCTCATCCCGGATTCAACAGTTCCGGCAGTTCAGAGTACTGTCGATTTCCTGACCCGTAATAGCAAGATATTACAGGAAGCCATGACCAGGGCACAGGCAACCAATAAGAAGATGTTTGACAGGAAGAGGAGGGGGGAGTTATGTCTGCAACAGGGCGATCAAGTATGGTTATCCACCACTAATCTTAAAATGGCTTGCCCTGCAAGGAAATTGGCACCCAAATTCATTGGTCCTTTTCCAGTAAAACGGAAATTAAATGATGTTTCCTATGAACTTGTCTTACCGGAGTCTTTGAAAATCCATCCGGTATTTCATGTCTCATTATTGAAACCCACAGTGCCGGACCTTTTTCCTGACAGAGGATCAAAACCCCCCGAACCTGTGATCATTAACGGAGATGAGGAGTTTGAAGTAGAGGCCGTGTTAGACTGCCGAAGAAGAAGGAATCAGCTACAGTTCCTGATCAAATGGAAAGGTTACGGCCTGGAAGAAAATTCCTGGGAACCCCAGCGGAACATTCACGCTCAAGAATTGATCCAGGCCTTTTTCCGTAATCATCCCCAGAAAAGAGTTCTCTTGGGCACCCGGAGGTTGCCCTTAAGGGGGGGGCACTGTCACGAACGTACGTCCCGTTCCAGAAGGCGCATGCGCGAGTCACGGACCGCTCGTACGAACGTGCGCATGCGCGTTCGTTAAGACGCGCTTTGGCGCCCAATAGACGTTAAAAGATGCTCAGTGACGCTGCCTCCTTGCGGTTTGATCTGCTTCTGTTCCCTGCGTTCCTGATTATACCCGTACTCTGTTCCTGTATTCTGACCCGGCTTCCTGACCCTGCTTCTGTCTCCAATCCTGACCTCGGCTCGTTTGACCCAGCTCTGTTACCTGCCTGATTGCCTGTTGCCAAGACCCAGCCTGGACTTTGACTACTCTCTGCTTGCCGTTTCTGCTGTATTCCTTGATGTGTATGACCCGGCTCATCTGACTCCGCTTCTGTCTGCAAACCTGCATCTGCTGATCTGCAAACCTGCACCTGCTAACCTGCATCCGCTGCTCTGCAAACCTGCATCTGCTGACCTGCATCTACGACCACTTCAGACTGTAAGGACTCAGGCACCCTTACCCCGCTGTGCTCTTACCGCCACTGTTCCCACTCCAGTGGTCTCCGAGCCAGGGTGGTACGGGAGGTCTACCTCCACACGTCAGGCTCACATCCCAGGTACGTTACAACTATACCCTATTTAGTAAACGCTATAACTTTTGCGCAAACCAATCAATAAACGCTTATTGCGTTTTTTTTTTTACCAAAAATATGTAGAAGAATAAATCGGCCTAAACTGAGGAAAAAAAATGTTTTTTTATATATTTTTGGGGGATATTTATTATAGCAAAATGTAAAAAATAATGCGTTTTTTTCAAAATTGTCGCTCTTATTTTGTTTATAGCGCAAAAAATAAAAATCGTAGAGGTGATCAAATACCACCAAAAGAAAGCTCTATTTGTGGGGAAAAAGGATGTCAATTTTGATGCTTCATTGGATTTCCATAGTTTTGTTATAGTCAACCTTGCTGCTATTGATACGTTTGCTACTATGGTTCTATACTCTAAAGATCCTCTAAAGAGTAAAGATCCAAATTTCTTCCTGGAAGGGCCATTGTGGGAGTAAGGGGAAGTATATTACCAGTGAGGTTAGCAATAAATGTTGAAACTGATTTCCAGAAACTACTAAGATTTTCGCAACTCCATAAAATATGATAAAGGGAACCAGTTTGTTCATTGCCTCTCCAGCAAGTTAGGGAGAGTGATAGGTAGATTTTGGAAAGTTTTTATGATGTAAGGTACCATCTGTTTAATATCTTTTCGGCATTATTCCAATGTTCAATGCAGGATGATGCCTAAGTGCTGAGAATTATGGCCTTATCCCATTGTTCCCAAGAAATAGATATTATGAAAGACCCTTTTCCCATTTCAGCATATTATTGGTTTTAACAGATTTAGGTAATTCTGAGAAAAGTTTATAAAATAAGGATATTCCTTTCTTATCACAAGCGTATTTGTTCAATAGGTACCTCCAGATTATTGATGGGATATTCATGCTCGATTCCAGGTAAAATTCCTTTAACCTTTCTACGTTTTTTTAGTACCCACGCTTTATAGGCTAGGCGTAGGTTGACATAGTAGTTAAACTCCTGTGAAATCCAATTATTCACTGAGATATGGGCTCTACAGTTGTCCAGTACTCTTAAGGGCACAGGAATTTCAATTAGTTCACCTAGTTCCTTTGATTTAGATAATATGTGTTTCCAAGCTATCAACGTGGATTTAATAGTGATGAGCTTTGGTATTACAACTTTAGGAAAAAAAGCATACGCTATAGCTAATGCACACAAGTCATTGCCCTTGGTGACTTCTTTTTCAATATTTACCCAAAATTTCTTGTCTGAATCAGAAAACCATAACGGTATAGTACTCCATATTGGCTATGAAGTTAGTCAGGTTAGGAGCAGGAGAGCGTGCCAGTAAAATTGGGCTAACTTTACTGTTGTCTTATTTTTTAATGCAAAAAAGTGTATTTTTTCCAAAAAACGTGCGCTTGTAAGACCGCTGCGCAAATACAGTGTGACAGAAAGTATTGCGACCACCATTTTATTCTCTAGGGTGTTAGAAAAAATATATATAATGTTTGGGGGTTCTAAGTAATTTTCTAGCAAAAAAAAATGTTTTAACTTGTAAACACTAAATCTCTGTCAGAAAGCATGAACCAGACAGAGACAGAAGTACAGTAAAAACACACTTGTTTATTAATAAAAATAAAAAGGTAAATAGAGTAAGCGTAGTCAAAGCATAGCCAGAGTCCAGTAACCAGATCGTGTAGTCAGCCAAGCCAGAGTTTAGTAATCAGATCGGGTAATCAGCCAGGCCAGAAGTCAGGGAACCAAGTACAGGAACAGCAAGCAGGATAAGGAGCCAGAAGGGATGTCAGCAAAGTCAGTCTTTAAACAGGAACGCAGGAGATGGTTTCTTGTGATGTGACCAAGGTGAAGGCAGAGATCAAGTGAGCTGGATGGCTTTAAGTAAGCAGGACTGACGAGCAGAATCAACAACAGCTGGGTAACTGTGGAGAGAGATGGGAGCTGGCAATTAGTCGACAGCTGAGCGGCCAGCTCAGAGAAGGAAGGGCTGAGCCCAGCCCTGACAGTACCCCCTCCTCAATGACCCCTCCCCCTTTGGAGGACCACCAGGCTTGAGGGGAAAATGTCTAAGGAAATCACGGAGGAGAACAGGGGCATGTACGTCCGAGGATGAGACCCAAGAGCGTTCCACCGGACCGTACCCCTTCCAATGCACTAGGTACTGTATGCGCCCACGGAACCTACGGGAGTCAACAATGGATTGTACTTCATACTCCTCATGGTTCTCAACCTGTATAGGGTGAGGATGTGGCACCGAGGTGGTAAAGCGGTTGCAGACCAAAGGTTTGAATAAGGAGACATGAAAAACATTTGAGATGCGCATACTAGGAGGAAGGTCCAATGCGTAAGCCACTGGGTTAATCCTGCGAAGGATACGGAAAGGCCCAATAAACCGAGGTGCAAACTTCAGTGAGGGAACATGAAGTTGGAGGTTGCGAGATGACAGCCAGACCCTGTCCCCAATTTGGTAGGAAGGCGCAGGCAGGCGTCTGCGGTCAGCATGGAGTCTGTACCTATCATTAGCATGACGCACAGTCTCCTGGACTTGTGTCCAAGTGGAACGAAGACCACAGAGATGCTCCTCTAGCATAGGAATACTCTGCGGAACAAACGAGTCAGACAACATGGAAGGTTGGAAACCATAATTCGCCATAAAGGAGACAATCGGGAAGCAGAATTCAAGGCACTGTTGTGAGCAATCTCTGTCCATGGTAATAGGTCTGACCAGTTGTGATGGTATAGAAATATAGCAAGGACTGATTGGCTCGTTCTGTGGCCCCATCAGACTGCGGGTGATACGCAGAGGAGAAAGCAAGCTGAATTCCCAGCTGTGCACAAAAGGCTTGCCAGAACCAGGACACAAACTGACTACCCCTGTCCGAGACAATCACCTTGGGTAGTCCATTTACACAAAAGATCTCCCAAGCAAAAATGGAAGCCAGTTCCTTAGAAGTGGGCAACTTCTTAAGTGGAATACAATGACACATCTTTGAGAACCGGTCAACCACCATAAGGATAACTGTGTTGCCTTGGGAGTTGAGCAACTCCACAATGAATTCCATAGACAGGTGGGTCCAGGGCCTCTCTCCATTGGGTATGGGTTGTAGGAGGCCCACTGAAAGGTGTCGTGGAGTCTTACTCTAAGCACACCCGGAACAGGCAGCTACTATGGCGGTTACATCAGCACGTAGACTAGGCCACCAGAATTGATGGGAAATGGCTAAACGAGTTGATTCTTACCAGGGTGGCCAGCTGCCTTGGAAGAATGGTAAGTCTGGAGCACGGCAGTACAAGACACTCTGGGACAAAGCAGTGGTCACAAGGTCACAGCGGTCACAAGGTTTCTCAGGAGGAGCATCGACCTGAGCAGCAAGAATTTTCTCACCCAAAGGAGAAGTAAGACTGGTGCGTACCATAGCCAGAATACGATCAGGAGGAATCATAGGAACCGGAACTGACTCCAACTTGGAATTGGAGGAAAATTTTTGTGACAAGGCGTCAGTACCGGGTATAAAATGAGACAATGTAATTGAAACTTGACAAGAAAAGAGATCATCGCGCCCTTCTGGGAGAGAGGCATTTAGCCTCAGACAAGAATGTGAGATTCTTATGGTCAGTAAGAATGAGAACCGGCACAGTGGTACCTTCGAGGAGATGTCTTCATTCTTTCAGGGCTAAAATGATTGCCAACAGCTCTCTGTCACCAATCTCTTAAGTGAACTCGGCAGATGACAATTTCTTGGAAAAGTAGCCACAAGGAGGCATGGCACTCTCAGAGGTAGGATGTCAAGACAGAAGGGCACCAACACCAGTCTCAGAAGCATCAACCTCAAGGATAAAAGGTAACATAGGATCAGGATGAGCCAACACAGGATCAGAAACAAAGGCAGCCTTGAGACTTTCAAAGGCCTTAATGGACTCCGGAGACCAACTCCGTGGGTTATTGTTCTTTCTGGTCATATCGGCCAGGGGTTTGACCAGAGACGAGAAGTTACTAATAAACTTCCGATAATAGTTGGCAAAACCCAGGAAACGCTGCAGAGGATGTAACCCCACGGGTCGAGGCCATTGTAGGACTGTCAAAAGTTTCACTGGGTCCAGCGAAAAACCAGCAGTGGAAATGACATAGCCCAGGAATTTAACCTGTTCCCGATGGAACTCAAACTTCTCCAGTTTACTATAGAGATTCGAAATAGTGACAAAATCACAATCATACGTGATAGCTATATAGAGTGCTTCACAATACATGAACACACAGACTATAAATGAGTGAAAAAAATATGAAGACATATAAAAGCATAAAAGTCCAAAGCAGTGTATTTGGTGTAAAATATTCTATGCAGATTTCAGGGATGAATCTTCACTATTCAGTGTTTGCTCACCACCGGATAGATAAATTGAAGGCTTACCAGAAAGCCTGTGACCGTCCTTATTCAGGGGGGTCAAAACAAGCTTAGCAGATGTAAATGAACCACCACAGGGATACTACAAAGGACACCGCTGGGCCAATGCATCAGGACTCCTTCTCGGGCAGCCAACCAGTCGACAACAGCTATGGATGTCTTCCACAATCCTATCCTGGGGTATCCTCTCAGGTACCCCTCACTCAGGTACCCCTGATGATGTCAGTTGTGACGAAACGGCCGTAGGGTCACAACATCGAACGCACCGCGCATGCGCAATTTCAATTTAAACGGCGGTAGTGTCATTTTTTTTATCCTTTGTATTTTAATTGATGTTTTTACTTTATTTTGCTAAATAAACAAGCCAAAAAGTTATTTGCACCAGTGGAGCATCTCCCTCTGTTTCTTTTGTACTGGATCCGTGGATGCTACTATGCTTGCCCTATGAGAGGATACCCCAGGATAGGATTGTGGAAGACATCCATAGTTGTTGTCAGCTGGTTGGCTGCCCTGGAAGGAGTCCTGATGCATTGGCCCAGCGGTGTCCTTTGTAGTATCCCTGTGGTGGTTCATTTACATCTGCTAAGCTTGTTTTGACCCCACTGCTTTGGACTTTTATGCTTTTATATGTCTTCATATTTTTTTCACTCATAGTCTGTGTGTTCATGTATTGTGAAGCACTCTATATAGCTATCACGTATGATTGTGATTTTGTCACTATTTTGATATATTGACTAAGAGAGTTTTTCACTATTTATAATAATTGGTTTATTAATTTCACCATTCACATATATTAATCAGTCCAGCGCTGCACTTCCTATATTGCATTTGTTTTTGTGCCCTCATAGCGGGGTTATAGTGCACAGCAGCAGGACCTTTTTTCATTCACATTTATTCATAGTTTTTATGCACCTAGCGCAATTCTTTTCTTTTAGTTTTTACAATAGAGATTGTTCTCTCTTAATTTCTGAAGCACATGACAGACATCTGTGTGGTGGCTCTCCAGGGACTTGGAATATATGAGGATATCATTGAGGTAAACCACCACACATAACTGCAACAAATCTCGGAGGACGTTAATAAATTCCTGGAAAACTGTTGGGGCGTTACAAAGGCCAAAAGGCATTACGAGATACTCATAATGGCCTGTTCTGGTATTAAATGCAGTTTTCCACTCGTCGCCCTCCTTAATCCTCACGAGATTGTAAGCCCCTCTCAGATCAAGCTCAGTGAAAACCGTTGCTCCCTGGAGGCGATCAAATAACTCTGTAATCAACGGGATCGGGTACGCATTCTTAATTGTGAAACGATTGAGTCCCCTTTAATTAATACAAGGTCTAAGTTCACCGCTCTTCTTCTTCACAAAGAAGAAACCAGCACCAGCAGGAGACAAGGGTTTGCGGATGAAACCCCGAGAAAGTGCGTCTGCAACATACTCCTCCATGGCTTCATCCTCCAAGACCGACAAAGGGTAAACTCGGCCACGAGGGGGAGTGGCACCAGGTTGAAGGTCAATTGCGCCATCATACAGCCGGTGTGGAGGCAAATTACCGGCTTGACCTTTGTCAAAGACATCGCTAAAATCACGGTACTCCTCTGGCAGGGATCTCAGGAACCATGAATCAGACCAAGACAGAAGTATAGTTAAATCTCACTTGTTTAATAATAATAATAATTTATTAATGATAATAATAATAATAATAATAATAAGGTAAACAGAGTAAACGTAGTCAAAACAAGCCAGAGTTCAGTAACCGGATCGGGTAGTCAGCCAAGCAAATGTCAGAGAGCCAGAGATAAACGTAGTAGTACAGCAAGCAGGATCAGGAGCCAGAAGGAACGTCCAAGCAAGTCTTTAAGAGAAACGCAGGAGAAAGTCTCTGTGATGTTGACAAAGGCAAAGGCAGAGATCAAGTGAACAGGACGACTTTAAGTAGGCAGGACTGACGAGCAGAATCAACAACAGCTGGGTAACTGTGGAGAGAGATAAGAGCTGGCAATTAGCTGACAGCTGAGTGGCCAGCTCAGAGAAGGAAGGGCTGAGCCCAGCCCTGACAAGGGAGAAGAGTGAAGAGGTACACAGGACCATACGGAAGCATGTTTCACTGCATTGTGGTGACCAGGAGAGAACCTCAGTACGGAGCCAATCAAAAGAGGGGTTGTGCCTCTGTAACCAAGGATAACCAATAACCAGCGGAAACTTAGGAAAGGAAATCATTTGGAATTGGATTATCTCATGGTGAAGAGCCCCTATGGCCATGGACAAAGGAACCGTCTCATGAGTCACATGGGCAGGCTGCAGAGGTCTCCCATCAATAGCCTCAATGGCAAGTGGAGTGTCACGCAGCTGCAGTGGAATCAAGTGCTTTGATACAAAGGCAGGATCAATGAACAGGCCTGCAGCCCCAGAGTCGATTAGAGCCTGTATCTCGATAGACAACTTAGCCCAAGAAAGGGTGACTGAAACCAGGGGCTTATCCTTCTGGATAACTGAGGACAACACAACGCCACCTAAGGTCTGTCCAAGACAGGACCTCAAGGTTCGGGTGTTCCCAGGACGGGTAGGACAAGACTTCAAAAAGTGACCTGCCTGGCCACAATAAAGGCACAATCTCTCCCTCCTCCTAAAGGCTCTCTCATCCGTAGAGAGACGCATGAAGCCCAAGTGCATGGGTTCATCTTCACTGACCGACTCGGTACCAGGAGGCATGGGAGGTGAGGGAGGCATGGGTGGGACTGCAAAGCTCGGAGGCAAACATACAGGAGGCTTCCACAAGCGCTCCTTAAAAGAAAGTATTTCTCTGAGTCTGGAGTCAATGAGGATGGCAAACTAGATCAAGCTCTCCAGCTCAGTGGGTATATCTCAGGCTCCTATCTCATCCTTGATGTAATCTGAAAGACCATGAGAAAAAGCAGCCATGAGGGCCTCATTGTTCCAAGCAACCTCTGCTGCCAGAGTACGGAACTCAATGGCATAGTCGGCAACAGTTCTCGTGCTCTGTTTGATGGACATGAGGCACTTGGCAGCAGAAGCGGAGCATGCAGGAACGTCAAATACCCTTTTAAAGGAGGCCGCAAACTCAGGGTAACTCAAGACAACAGGTTTTTGCGTCTCCCATAGAGGGTTAGCCCAGGCCAAGGCTCTCTCAGAATGCAAAGATATCACAAACCCTACTTTGCTTCTGTCCGTGGGAAACGCCTGGGGCAGCATCTCAAAGTATATCTCAACTTGGTTTAGAAACCCCCTACATTGAACTGGATCGCCCCCAAATCTCTGGGGAAGCGGGGTTGAACCAGACATACCTCTTATAGAGGTAATACTCAAGGCAGGTGCCTGCACAGAGAATGGTGCAGCAGCAGGGATGGCCTGCAACTCAGGTTGTACCGGAGCAGCCACAGTGGGGGATTTCAGGTGAGCCGTTGTAACACCATGGCAAACTGATCCATGTGGTTATCTTGCTATTACCAACAAGTGGATTGACTGTATCTTCTGAATTCATGGCCTTCGCCTACTGTCAGAAACCATGAACCAGACCGAGACAGAAGTACAGTAAAATCACACTTGTTTATTAATAAAAAATAAAAAGGTAAATAGAGTAAGCGTAGTCAAAGCATAGCCAGAGTCCAGTAACCGGATTGGGTAGTCAGTAGGGATGGGCTTTATGTTTGGGTCGAACGTGAGTTTGACTCGAACATTGTCTGTTTGCCCGTTCGCCGAACAGCGAACAATTTGGGGTGTTCGCGGCAAATTCGAAAGCCTCAGAACACCCTTTAAAAGTCTATAGGAGAAAACAAAATTGCTAATTTTAAAGGCTTATATGCATGGTATTGTCATAAAAAGTGTTTGGGAACCTGGGTCCTGCCCCAGGAGACATGTATCAATGCAAAAAAAAAGTTTTAAAATGGCCATTTTTTCGGGAGCAGTAATTTTAATAATGCTTAAAGTAAAACAATAAAAGTGTAATATTCCTTTAAATTTCATACCTGGGGGGGGTGCCTATAGTATGCCTGTAAATGGGCGCATGTTTCCAGTGTTTAGAACAGTCTGACAGCAAAATGACATTTCTAAAGGAAAAAAAGTCATGTAAAACTATTATCGCTACTATCACTACTAACTATTATAAAACTACTATCGCTAGCGTCGGCTATAATGAATTGTCGGTCCGGCAATACACATAAAGGTTCATTGATAAAAACGGCATGGGTTTCCCCCACAGGGGAACACCGAACCAAGATTTAAAAAAAAAATGAGTGGGGGTCCCCCTAAATTCCATACTAGGCCCTTCAGGTCTGGTATGGATATTAAGAGGAACCCCGCGCCAAAATTAAAAAAACAAATGGCGTGGGGTCCCCCCAAAAATCCATACCAGACCCTTATCCGAGCACACAACCTGGCAGGCCGCAGGAAAAGAGGGGGGGTGAGAGAGCGGTCCCCCTCCTGAACCGTACCAGGCCACATGCCCTCAACATTGGGAGGGTGCTTTGGGGTAGCCCCCCAAAGCACCTTGTCCCCATGTTGATGGGGAAAAGGACCTCATTCCCACAACCCTTGCCCGGTGGTTGTGGGGGTCTGTGGGCAGGGGGCTTATTGGAATCTGGAAGCCCCCTTTAACAAGGGGACCCCCAGATCCTGCCCCCCCGTGTGAATTGGTAATGGGGTACCCCTACCATTTCACAAAAAAAGTGTCAAAAAGGTTAAAAAACACAAGAGACAGTTTTTGACAAGTCCTTTATTAATTTCTTCTTCTTTCCACTTCTTCTTCCATCTTCTTTCTTCTGGTTTTCCTTGGGTGTTCTTCTTCTTTCTCCATCTTCATCTTCTCCATCTTCTTCTTCCTCCGCTCTTCTCGTCCCGCATTTTCCTCCGGCTTCTTCTCCGCTCCATCCGCACGATCCGCCTCAGTGGGAGTCTTCCGCTGTTATGTAAACGGTTGATCCCGCTCCCTCTGACAACACGGGGAAAGCCACAGGGAAGTCCCCTGAAGTCCCCGTGCGTCAGAGGAGGGCGGGGTCACCGGGTGGCCCGGCCCTCCATTATATAAGAAGTGTTAGAAGAACCAAAGCGTCACACGGCGGAAGACTCCCACTGAGGTGGATCGTGCAGACGGAGCAAAGAAGAAGCCGGAGGAAGATGCGGGACGAGAAGCAGAGGAAGAAGAAGATGGAGAAGAAGAAGATGGAGGAAGAAGAAGAACACCGAAGGAAGACCAGAAGAAAGAAGATGGAAGAAGAAGAAATTAATAAAGGACTTGTCAAAACCGTCTCTTGTGTTTTTTAACCTTTTTGATACTTTTTTGTGAAATGGTAGGGGTACATTTGTACCCCATTACCAATTCACACAGGGGGGGGTGGGATCTGGGGTCCCCTTGTTAAAAGGGGCTTCCAGATTCCGATAAGCCCCCTGCCCACAGACCCCCACAACCACCGGGCAAGGGTTGTGGGGATGAGGCCCTTCTCCACATCAACATGGGAACAAGGTGCTTTGGGGGGCTACCCCAAAGCACCCTCCCAATGTTTGGGCCTGGTACGGTTCAGGAGGGGGGGCGCTCTCTCATCCCCCCTCTTTTCCTGTGGCCTGCCAGGTTGTGTGCTTGGATAAGGGTCTGGTATGGATTTTTGGGGGGACCCCACACCATTTTTTAAAAAAATTTTGGCACGGGGCTCCCCTTAATATCCATACCAGACCTGAAGGGCCTGGTATGGAATTTAGGGGACCCCCACACATTTTTTTTTAAAATTCTGGCACAGGGTTCCCCTGTGGGGGAATTTCATTATAGCCGGCGCTAGCGATAGTAGTTTTACATGACTTTTTTCCTTTAGAAATGTAATTTTGCTGTCAGACTGTTCTAAACATGGGAAACATGTGCCCCTTTACAGTCATACGATAGAGACCCCCCAGGTACGAAATTTAAAGGAATATTACACTTTTATTGTTTCACTTTAAGCATTATTAAAATCACTGCTCCCGAAAAAACGGACATTTTTAAAACTTCTTTTTGCATTGATACATGTCCCCTGGGGCAGGACCCAGGTCCCCAAACACTTTTTATGACAATAACTTTCATATAAGCCTTTAAAATGAGCACTTTTGATTATGCATGTTCGTGTCCTATAGACTTTAATGATGTTTGCGTGTTCAAAGGAATTTTTTGCCTGTTTGCATGTTCTGGATGCGAACCAAACCGGGGGTGTTCGGCTCATCCCTAGTAGTCAGCCAAGCCAGAGTTCAGTAAACAGATCGGGTAATCAGCCAAGCTAGAGTTCAGTAACTAGATCGGGTAATCACCCAGGCCAGAAGTCAGGGATCCAAGCAGAGGAACAGCAAGCAGGATAATGAGAAAGAAGGGATGTCAGCAAAGCCAGTCTTTACACAGGAATGCAGGAGATGGTTTCTTGTGATGTGACCAAGGCGAAGGCAGAGATGAAGTGAGCTGGATGGCTTTAAGTAGGCAGGACTGACGAGCAGAACTAACAGCTGGGTAACTGTGGAGAGAGATGGGAACTGGCAATTAGCCGACAGCTGAGCGGCCAGCTCAGAGAAGGAAGGGCTGAGCCCAGCCCTGACGATATCAAAAAAATGCTCAGTCCTTAAGTGGTTAAAAGATTAAACCCCCCCCAGCAACAGTTCCATCAACTAAACATATATACTGAGCTGTAAACTGCTGTTTGCATACAGGCAATATTTCTTTCTCGTACATCACGGGACACAGAGCCTCAGTAATAACTGATGGGTTATATAGGTATCACTGGGGGATTGGACACTGGCACACCCTAACCAGGAAGTTCAACCCCCTATATAATCCCTCCCCTTACAGGGATACCTCAGTTTTTACGCCAGTGTCTTAGGTGTTGGACATGTAAAGATGTCCTGTGCTGAGCTCCAAAGAGAATATCCTATATCCTATACTGGGGCAAGCCAGGCGAACCGGATCTATTTCAAAGTGTCCTTTCTAGGCCGAATTGGATGGTACCCGGGCCTCGAGGTTTTACCTGTAACGCTTCCTCTTTTTAGAGACGTGGACCCCGCATTTCAGAAAATGTTTTTTCTAGCCTTATTTCTGGCCGGGTGCTTTACAGGCCCAGAACTGTGGATCCCCCTATTCATAGGGGGCCCCAGTCTCTGAAGGTTTTTCCAAATTGAGCCCACCGTGAGAGGTGAAGATTGGGTCTGTATAACAGAACCCTGCGGCTGGATAAGGTAAGGGAGATTCCACAGAATTTTTAAATTCTAGTAGGTTTCTCCTTTAAGGTAAATGCATGCTATGCCTATTGTCACCACCGGGGGCTGCCAAGAGCACATACCTTCTCATGCTGATGTCTGTCTCAGTGTTTTTTCACGCTGCACAAGCTCCAGGTAGGATGGGATGGGGGGTTATCCTCTGGATATTCCCCCCAGAATAGGGGGAGGCCGAAGGTGGTCTGTGAGGTGGTAGTATACCGCACTATCACCATCGCCGCCACCGCCGCCATTGCCACGTGCAGGCCCCATCACTGCCGGCCTCTCTCCTTCCTTCCCCACCCCCAGCCTTTCCTCCACACTTGTCCCGGAGGGTCAGCTCGCGAGGGAGGTGCACTTTTTTTGAAAAACGAGGGGGGGGCGGTAGAGTGGGGGGGGCGGAGCGTCAGCGTGGCGTCCAGTGTGCTCAGACGCTCACATTGCCAGCTGCAAGGCTATAAGAGGCACACTTTACAGGTACACACAGCCTTTGGAGGGACACAGAGCTGACGGTCGCATGTAAGGTGGGACACAGGCATTCTCCTAGGCAGCATTTACTAAGGAAACACCAGACTGGGCATTTGGTAGCAGGGCTTTTGCCGGACTACATCGCTCAGCAGTCAGTCAATGTTCAATTTGTGATACCTTCACCTTGTTGCTTTGCACTATGGGTAGAAGAGGTTCAAATACCCCAAGAACCAGAGGCTCTAGGGGATCTCCTTCAGGTTCTGATGACCCCCTTTCTGCAGCATCCTCCCCCCTGAGGGGCCAGGGACGGCTAGCCAGGGAGAGCCGTTGGGGTCAGGGGCTACACCTGCTTCTGGCACTTCAGCCCCTGTATACATTACACAGGAGGTTTTTTCCTCAACCATTAATGGTTTAGAGGAAAGATTAATGGCCGTAATTGCATCTTCACTCAGTGGAAGAAAACGCACTAGGTCTTCCTCTGTTTCCCAGGACCCTCAGGCAGAGGAGCTCTGGGATAGGGGAGAAGAATCCCTTTCAGAGGATCGGGATGGGACGGATGATTCCTCTTCTGAGGAATCAGGTTGAGAGGGACCCTCTTCGGCTTCCCAGGAGGAGAAGGTCTTAGCACAGATCCTTGCTGGATTGGTCCGCTCCACATTTAAGTTGCCCGTATCTGAATCAGTTAAAGAACTCTCTTCTTCTTTGAGGTCACTGAAACCTCCTCAAACAGCACATGCTTTTCCTGTTCATAATTTACTTGAAAAGCTCATTTATGGGGGCGTGACCGGATGTTGAGGTGAGAGGCGAGAGAGGACGCCGTGACTGAGTTCAGCCCTCTCCCCTCGCTCCGTATCCGGCGTCTGACAGTGCGAGACCTAAGAGACTGCCCGGAGCATTTGAACAAAGCTACCGTGGACGCGACTGTGGACGTGACTGCCGCACGGAGCCGCACGGAGCCCAACTGCACAGCGCTCTTCCAGGAAATACACCAGCAGCGCCTGTCCCTGTGAGAGAGGAGGGCGCTGACACCCGGGATCGAGCTGAGCTGTGCGGTGCTGGAAACCCCTGTAAGGATTAAGCAGCACAAGATCCCGTCCGGAGCACTGGAGGGGTGAGTCGCTGGCTGTGTGTGCATCCACAGCATAAAAAGCCCAGTTGTGAAGAGACATTAACACTGATATCCTGGCAAGGGGACTGTGGCTATACAGGCTCAGATCACAGGGCAGGGGGCTAGCACGGTGCATTGGCAAAGCAGCATACTATCAGGATACCATCAGGAATGTCCAAGAAGAAGGGGATGGAGGATGGGTCAGTCCAGCAAGGGACAGGGGGTCTCGGAACCCGCAGCGCTAAGGAGAAGGGGAACCAAGCAGCCACCAAATTAGAGCGCTTTGCGCACACCCCAAATCAAACCCCTAACAAATCCAGTAACTTAGGAGGGGGCCAACAGCAGGTGGGACATCCTGGGAGGAGAAGTCAGACCCAGGAAAATGGGACTTTGGTAGCTCCATCATCAGCTATCCCACTGGCAGGCTCAGCCTTAAGAGGGACCTTGGATAAACAACAAAACCTGGGCCTAGAAGGGGCGATAGGGGGAGACCAGGGCAGTTCGGGTGAGAGAGAGCCATCCCTGCAAGATATTCTTACAGCTGTCAATACCTGTAAGCAATCAATCACTGAGCTGTCTGAGCAATTTAAAAGTATTAGAGATGAACTGCTTGTGGTTAAAGGGGAAGTGCGTACAGTCTGCACCCGCACAACAGCACTTGAGGAGAGATTCAGCCAAATGGAGGACGATGTATACCCATTAAACCAAGAGGTGGCACTTATGAAAATCCAACTAAGGGATTGTTTACAGAAAATGGACAGTATGGAGAACAGGCTACGCGGAGAGAACCTGAGGGTACTTGGGCTCCCAGAAGGCTGTGAGGGGAACAACCCCATTCAATTCATGGAGGACTGGCTGAGGGAGAAGTTCGGCAGGGACTCATTTTCTGCTACATTTGCTGTTGAGCGGGCACATAGAATAGGTCCCAAAACTCTAGCACCAGGAGGCCACCCTAGACCCTTTATTTTTAAGCTTTTATGTTTTCGGGACAAAGTCACTATTTTACAGAAGGCAAGAGAGTTAAGGAACATCCAGCATAATGGAGTTAGGATTTCAATTAACCCAGACTTCTCTCCTGAGCTGCAGAGGCAAAGAGCTAAATTTGGAGACTGCAAGCGTAAGCTTCAACAACTCAGAATCAACTACGCGATTTTGTTTCCGGCGCGATTGCGGGTCTCAGCTCTGGGAGAAGTTAGGTTTTTTTCTACCCCCAATGAAGTGTCAACTTGGCTAGAGAGTATTGAGGAAAGAATTAAGAGAGGAGAGGGAAGTTAGGTGCTGTTTGGAACTTTCTCCTGTTTCTTCCTTGAATTTTTTATTGTATTATCTCTTGGTTTTTTTGTTTTTTTTTCCCACTGGATTTTTTCTTTGAACTTTTTATTGTATTATTTTTTGGTTGTTTTTTCACTGGATTTTTTCTTGTCGATGCGATAAATGGGGAGTGGAGCGGGGGAGGGGGGGAGGGGGGGATTAAGTAAATAGTAATATAATACACCTATAGAGAAAAATGCACAATTTACGCACAAGGTAATAGCACAAAATATTTTCTTTTTTTTCTTTCTTAGAGGGGGAAAGTCCCCCCCTACTGGACTTGGTTCACGGTTTTTTCCTTTTTTTTTTTTTTGAAACCTCAAAAAGTTTTCTGAAGGTCACAATAGAAGCCTGAGGGTTAGGCCACAAAGTGGGCGTGGGGGTAAAATGGGGGAGGGGGGTGGGGGGTGGGGAGAAGGGGGGGCGCTGGGAGGGCGAGGGGGATTGGGGGGTGGGGGGGGGAAGAGGCACGTATATAATCAGAGGTGGAAGGTAGGGAGTGGTGTAAGTGGATATGAGTGGATTCAGGTTGTTAGACTAGAGGGATGGGTAAAAGATAGGGAGATATACTATGTATCCCCTTATTACACCTGTAATGGGAGATGGTCAGTTTTGACAGGAGATCAAAATATCGCAACGGTATTAGATAGAACGGCCTATGAGCATTAAAGGAGGGAGTGGTAAAATCCCGGATACGGGTAAAAGGATCAATATATGTTCATGGAATGTAAGAGGAGTAAGGGATAAGCTTAAAAAACAAAAAATTTTTTCAATAGCCAAAAAGGGGAATGTCAAGATACTCTGCCTGCAGGAGACGCATCTGGTTAAAGATACACTCGAAACTTTAAGCAATAAGCAGTTCCGGACGCAGTTTCACTCCATTCACTCATCATATTCGAGAGGGGTGAGTGTACTGATAAGCACAGATCTGGCCTTCTCCTGTGGGCAGAGTAGGTTGGATGAAAAGGGAAGGTACATTTTCCTCTCTTGTTTAATAGAAAACAGAAGATATATATTGGCGAATGTGTATATCCCCCCCCCATTTTGCACAGAGGTAATAGAGGACATAGCCAGGTTTGTAGCAGACTTCCCTGGGACACCGGTAATAGCACTGGTAGATTTCAATATGACGATGAACAGGAGCATAGACAGGTTCCCGTCAAAGCCTGGAGCTGGAGAGGCCAACAGGAGTCCCCTTTTGCAGTACTGTGATGAATTAGGACTGGTAGATATCTGGAGAAGGAGGCATCCTGAAGAGAGACAGTATTCGTGTCACTCCAGGACCCATGCCACCCTGTCTAGAATCGATCTCGTACTGGGGAATGAAGAGGCACTAAATGTAGTGGAGGAGATAATATATGAGCCAAGAGGCGTCTCAGACCACACGCCAGTTATTGCCTCTGTGAGAGTGGGGGGACAGTATGGCAGGGGGAGCTGGAAGATTGATCCCTTTTGGCTCGAACTTATAGGAGAGGAGGAGAAAATGATGGAGGGGTTGTCTGAATTTATTAGTATAAACCTAGGATCGGCTTCACTTGGGGTGGTCTGGGACTCCTTGAAGGCACATATCCGAGGAGCTTTAATCCAGAGAATAGCGTATGTTAAAAAACAGTCGCAAGCTGAGGAAATGGAAGCTAAAGAAAATGCAAGGCTGTCAGAGGCGCACTTTGTAGTAACACCATCCCAAGCTAACTACGAGCGCTGGGCGAGGAGGCAAGAAGAGTATAGTAGGGTACTTCGGGAGAAGGCAGAAAAGATTGGATCCTTTCAGAGACGGAGCTTTTTTGGAGAGGGAGAGAAGATTGGGAAAGCTCTGTCTCTGATAATTAAGGCAAATGGCCCCCCGAGTGCAGTGGAGGGAAGGAGGAATAAGAAAAAACACTCCGGATATAGTAGACGAATTTAAAATATACTTTGAGAAGTTATATAGTTCCTCCAGGGTAAATGTAGAGGGGGAAATGCAGGGTTTCTTTGAGGGGCTGGAGATAACTCCGGTATCAGAGGAAGATCGGGAAATGCTGGATGCCCCATTGACCCTTAAAGAATTGCTGAGGGCTGTTGGAGGTATGGCGGCTCAAAAATCCCCGGGCCCAGACGGCCTGCCCAAAGAACTATATAAAAAATACGGGGAGGTAATGTTACCCTTATTACTGGAGGTATTCAATGGGGCTAGGGAGGAGGGGGCTTTGCCCCCCTCTATGGCAGAAGCCATAGTAATACTTCTGTTAAAAGAAGGGAAGAACCCAATAGATATGTCTTCATATAGGCCCATATCGCTCTTGTGCTCGGATGTGAAGATCCTCGCCAAAGTATTAGCTGCAAGGCTTAACAAGATAATCCCAAAACTAATACACCCGGATCAGCCTGGGTTTATCCCAAACAGATCCACAAGCACGAATATAAGGCGGGTATATCTTAATATGCATATCCCCATAGAAAACAGCGGTAGGAGAGCAATTCTTTCGCTAGACGCGGCCAAGGCCTTCGATTCCCTGGAATGGCATTATTTATGGAAGGTACTAGCGGAATATCAGCTTGGCCCCGGGTTCGCTCGGTGGCTAAGATTGCTGTATAGCGAGCCAAGGGCCAAGGTGAAAATCAACGGGCAATGCTCGGAGTGGTTTCAGCTGAGCAGGGGTAGGAGACAGGGATGCCCTCTGTCCCCCCTGCTCTTCGCATTGGCAATTGAGCCCTTGGCGGTGGCTCTAAGGATGGCACAGGGCATACAGGGATTCAAGAGGAGGAGAGGGGTGGATAAAGTGGCCTTGTATGCCGACGATATTTTATTATTTTTGGCGGATACGCAGGAGTCACTGGAAACAGCTATAAGGATAGTGAGGGAGTTCGGAATCTTTTCTGGGCTACTGATCAACTGGGAGAAATCAGTGATTCTGCCTATCGATACCCTGAGTGAGCCTCTCACCAGGCATCCCAAGTCCAAGTGGTCAGGCAAATGAAATACTTGGGGATTAATATTACCAGAGACCCAGGCCAGTATATATCTGGAAATTTAGTTCCATTGATGAAAAAGCTGAAGCAGAAGTGTCAAGTATGGAGACGCCTACCCCTCTCGGTCGCCGGGCGCTGCAATCTGATTAAAATGGTCTGGCTACCTCAAATCTTATATGTCATGCAGAACTCTCCTGATTCCCAAGCACTGGTTCAAAAAAATGGACAGTATATTCAGAGAACTTATCTGGAAGGAAGGGGTGGCTAGGATCAGGTTGGAGACGCTACGGCGACCAGAGGAGAAGGGAGGCCTGGCGGTACCAGATCCACGAGGCTACTTCCTGGCAGCTCAATTGCAACAAATCGGAGGCAGTAATAGGCTAAGGGAAGCAGGGGGTAGCATCTTATTGAATGACACCAGACACGATACAGTGGCAGAGGGATTAGAGGCAGACTCATTTTGTACCAAATGTCCTACTACCTGGATGATGAGTAAAGTCTGGGTACAAGCTAAAAGAACTCTGGGATATGCCGGTTTTGCGGAATTTTCGCCACTTTGGGACAACAATAGCCTTAATGAGCTTAAAAAAATGGGGCGCGTAGAGGAATGGGACCGTTTGGGTATCCACTACCTTGCACAGGTATATAGGGCAGGGAGGTTGAAGTCCTTTCAGGAACTGGTAGAGGAGTATGCGATCTCCAACAGGTCATTTTACAGATATCTGCAACTCAGGCATGCCCTGGAGGCACAATTTGGGAAGGAAGCGCCAGTGTGGTGCGAAATGACCTCTTTGAGAAAGCTGATCGATGCGGGATCCACAAAGGGTCTGATCTCGGACATGTATGGATGCTTGAAAGCAGCAGCTCAAGAAGGCCTGGTTGAAAATAAAAACAGGGCTAGATGGGAAGAAGATGTGGGAACAATGTCTGACGATCAATGGGATCAAGTCTTGGCGCTGGGTCCCAGGGTCACTCTCTCTCCTTCACAAGTAATGTCTCATCTGTATCTGTTATATAGAGCATACTATACACCCCTGAAACTATTCAAGTGGGGCAGGAGACCCGATGCGAAATGTCAAAGATGCAGAGGGGGACATGGGGATTTGATCCACATGTTTTGGCGTTGCCCCAAGTTGCATAGATATTGGGAAGGGATAGTGGGGAAAATAAACTTAGTGTTTGGGACATCGCTGAGGGTGGAGGCGGGGGAGTGCCTGCTGGGCTTGAAGGGGGAGAGAGGGATTTTAAAGGACATACAGACGGCAAGAGATAGATGCTTGTTCCAGGGAAAAAAGCTTATCGCACAGCATTGGCAGAGGAAGGAGGCCCCGACATTGACAGAATGGGAAAATGCAGTAAGGGAAGTGATCTGTAGGGAAAAGTATATCTATAAGAAAAGGGGTAATTATAAGAAATTCGAGAAAATATGGAAAGCATGGTTGGACTGGGAGAGAGTTGGATAAGAGGTGGAGCGAGGATGACATAGGATGAGAGGGATGCAGGGTATGTGTGAGGATGTATGACGGGTGAGGGGAGGAGAAGGGGGGGGAGAAAAAAAATAGGGGAAAATGAAGAAATTATTTCTATGTCTCCTTTTTTGAAGGTTACAGCTTATGGACATTTTTGAATTGGTACATACTGGATGTAGAGAAATCTATGGGAGTAATGGATGATCTTATTGAGCTGGCGATTTTAGTGGCAGTCCCTATCTGTGTATTTCTCTTTCTTTATCTTTTTTTTGATGTGATTGTTGTATATGCTGTATCGGATAACTTTTTCAAATAAAGAGATATTAAAAAAAAAAAAAAAAAAATAAGAAGTTCTATAAAAAACAAATTAAGAAAAAAAAAAAAAAAAAAAAGAAAAGCTCATTTATTCTGAGTGGGATCACTCAGATAAAGTTTTTTTTTTCCGCCAAAAAAGTTTTCAACACTTTATCCTATGGAAGAAAAGTTTATAAAAATGTGGGGAATATCAGCTGTTGACGCCGCCATCTCCTTCGTAAATAAAAATCTGACTTGTCCTGTAGACAATGCTCAGATGCTCAGGGATCCTGTGGATAAAAGATGGAATCCCTGTTGAAGGATGTTTTCTAGTTAGCAGGTTCAGTGGCTCAACCTGCAGTAGCAGCAATTGGAGTCTCTCAATACTTAAGAGACCATGTTAAGCAGGTCATCAAAGTTCTACCTGAACAGCAGGCCCAGGGGTTGGCTAACCTTCCAGCAGCCTTATGTTTTGTTGTTGACGCCATCAGAGATTCTATCATCCAAACCTCTCGTCTTTCACTTGGGTTGGTGCATATGCATAGAATCTTATGGTTGAGAAATTGGTCAGCTGAAACACCATGTAAGAAGCTTCTGGCTGGGTTTCCATTTAATGGTGCAAGGTTGTTTGGAGAAGACTTGGATAAATATATCCAAAGGATCTCTTGTGGGAAAAGCACTCTCTTACCTGGTAAGAAGAAGAGTAAGTGTCACTCTTTCAAACGGACTCTTTCCCCAGCGCCAGGGGCATCAGCCTCCAGGCAGTCACGACGGACTCCTCCGTCTGGGTCAAGAAACAAGAGTCAACCCCAGGGACAAAAGAAGTCCTGGGGGAAGAAGTCTATTAGACAAGACACTAAGGCCCCCTTATGAAGGGGCGCCCCCGCTCGCTCGAGTGGGGGGAAGACTGCTACAGTTCTCAAAGCTCTGGCAGGAGGATTTCCAGGACAGATGGGTAATCTCCACGGTAGCCTTAGGGTACAAGCTGGAGTTCCAAGAATTTCCCTCTCCTCGTTTCCTCAGATCAAATGTCCCCAGGGATCCAGAGAAGAAGCAGTCGCTCCTTCTAGCGTTAGAGCGGCTTTTGTCGCAGGAAGTCATTATGGTGGTTCCCACGAAGGATCAAGGATTGGGCTTTTATGCCAACCTTTTTATGGTCCAAAAGCCAAATGGGGATGTCAGACCCATTCTGGATCTAAGGGATCTGAATAGTTTCCTAAGGATTCGGTCCTTCCGCGTGCAATCTATTCAGACAGTAATCTCCATCCTGCAGGGAGGAGAATTTCTGGCATCGATAGACATCAGAGATGCATATCTGCATGTGCCCATTTTTCCTGCTCATCAGAAGTTTCTGCGCTTTGAGATAGGAGGGTGCCATTTCCAGTTTGTGGCTCTTCCTTTCGGAATAGCCACTGCACCTCGAGTGTTTACAAAGATCTTGGCTCCTCCTCTGGCCAGATTAAGGGCCCAAGGTATAATTATCATAGCATACCTAGATGACCTGCTCTTGATAGACCGATCGGTAGCCTCTTTGAATGGGAACTTGAGGACCATAGTCAAGTCTGATCATAGATACAAGCCAGGAGAAAGTATTTCTACCTCAGGCAAAGATCACTGCTTTAAAGGAGCTGATTCTGGTAGTCAGGACCAAGAAGGGTCCTTCTGTCCGCCTTTGTATGAGGCTGCTAGGAAAAATGGTGTCTTCATTCGAAGCAGTTACCTATGCTCAGTTTCATTCAAGACTGCTGCAACACAGTATCCTGTCAGCCTGGAACAAGAAGGTTCAGGCATTAGACTTTCCGATGCACCTGTCTCATGCTGTGCGTCAGAGCCTCAATTGGTGGTTAATACCCAAAAACCTACAGAAGGGGAAATCCTTTCTACCAGTTACCTGGACGGTGGTAACAACGGATGCCAGTCTTTCGGGTGGGGGAGCAGTTCTGGAACAGTCTGCAGTCCAGGGGGTATGGTCCAAAACCGAGAGGACCTTACCCATCAACATTATGGAGATCTGTGCGGTATATCTAGCCCTAAAGGCCTGGACTCTCAGGCTACAGGGTTGCCCAGTCAGAATCCAGTCCGACAATGCCACAGCAGTGGCTTATATCAATCATCAGGGAGGCACCAGGAGCTGAGCTGATCAAAGAGAGTTGAACCAGATCTTAGTCTCGGCAGTCTTCATTCCAGGGATATAGAACTGGCAGGTGGACTATTTAAGTCGCCAGCAGTTACTCCCAAGGGAATGGTCTCTGCATCCCGACGTCTTTTGGGCCATATGCCAAAGATGGGGGGTTCCAGATGTAGACCTCTTTGCATCCCGATTCAACAAAAAGATAGACAGATTTGTGGCAAGGACAAAGGATCCTCTTGCATGCCGGACAGATGCGTTGGTGATTCCGAGGCATCAGTTCTCACTGATTTATGCATTCCCGCCTATTCTGCTACTGCCTCGACTCCTTTGCAGGATCAGGCAGGAAAGGAAGTCGGTACTTCTGGTAGCCCCCGCTTGGCCCAGGAGGACTTGGTATGCAGAAATAGTAAGGATGATGGTGGGTTCCCTTTCGGACCCTACCGTTACGCCCAGACCTGTTGTCTCAAGGTCCAGTGTTCCATCCTGCCTTAAAAACACTAAATTTGAAGGTTTGGCTATTGAAACCCACATTCTAAAGAATCGTGGGATTTCAGGTCCTGTGATATCTACCTTGATCAATGCAAGGAAGCCGGCTTCCAGAGTAATTTATCATAGAGTCTGGAAAGCTTATTTATCCTGGTGTGAATCCAGGGGTTGGCATCCCAGGAAATATGTGATAGGTAGAATTCTTGATTTTCTACAATTGAGATTAGAGATGAAGCTGGCCTTGAGTACCATCAAGGGCCAGGTCTCGGCCTTATCAGTATTATTTCGATGGCAACTTGCTTCACATTCTTTGGTCCGAAACTTTATGCAGGGGTGACGCGTCTTAATCCTCCTGTTAAGGCACCCCTAAACCCCTGAGACTTAAATTTGGTTCTGTCTGTTTTACAGAAACAGCCTTTTGAACCAATATGTCAGATTCCTTTGGTCTTGTTGGCAAGAAAGTAAATTTTTCTGGTAGCCAATTCTTCTGCTAGAAGAGTATCAGAATTAGCACCTCTTTCCTGTAAAGAGCCTTATTTGATTGTACACAAGGATAGAGTGGTATTGCGCCCTCATCCTAGTTTTTTACCGAAGGTGGTTTCAGGTTTTCATCTAAACCAAGACATTGTTCTGCCTTCCTTTTTTCCAGATCCCTGTTCTTCGGAAAAAAGGTCACTACATTCTTTGGATGTAGTAACAGCAGTCAATGCCTATCTGAAAGCAACTGCTCAAATTCGCAAAACGGATGTTTTGTTCGTGCTGCCAGAGGGTCCCAATAGAGGACAGGCAGCGTCAAAAGCTACCATTTCTAAATGGATTCGACAATTGATTATTCAAGCTTACGGTTTGAAACAGAAGATTCCTCCGTTTCAGATCAAGGCACATTCCACAAGGGCTATTGGTGCTCCTTGGGCAGTGCATCATCAAGCCTCTATGGCTCAAATCTGCAAGGCCGCAACCTGGTCTTCAGTTCATACATTCACCAGATTTTATCAGGTGGATGTGAGAAGGCATGAGGACATCGCCTTTGGGCGTAGTGTGCTGCAGGCAACGGTACAGGGTCCTCAGGTCTGATTGCACCCTACTTGGTTGTGGTTCCCCTCCCCTCAGATAGCATCAGTTATTACTGAGGCTCTGTGTCTCGTTATGTACGAGAAAGAAAATAGGATTTTTTATAACAGCTTACCTGTAAAATCCTTTTCTTTTGATGTACATCACGGGACACAGAGGTCCCGCCCCTCTTCTAATACACTTATATTGCTTTGCTACAAAACTGAGGTATCCCTGTAAGGGGAGGGATTATATAGGGGGTTGAACTTCCTGGTTAGGGTGTGCCAGTGTCCGATCACCTAGTGATACCTATATAACCCATCAGTTATTACTGAGGCTCTGTGTCCCGTGATGTACATCAAAAGAAAAGGATTTTACAGGTAAGCTGTTATAAAAAATCCTATTTTTTACAGACGATCACCGCCATTTTGTTGTAGCCTGCCTGGTTCTAAAACCACGGCCATTTTCCCTTGGTCACATCCTATGTGTTCATCTATATACGGCAGCTAACCACCTCATACAGTCTGCGCTCTTATTAGCCCTAATCCTACAAAACAGATTTAAACTTTAAAATAAACCCCTAATGCTACCCGGCAGCAGGTCCAACATCTGAATCTATATAATGGGGCTTTTTAAACCCGGGGTTAACATCTCACCATTGCACTTATATTGGCAACAGGATAAAATGTGAATATAAACTATTATGAATATTAAATAAAACAATATAGAAAAAATTAAAATTAATAATTGGACAGAAAACAATTTAAATCAAATTCCCTATTTAAACCTCTGGGCACCAAAGTACCTAATTTATACACCCACCATAATTCTCTCTGGCTGAGTGTCCGAATGACATTACTACTTTTCCTATCCCCAAAATTACATTCCTGATACCTGCCTATTATGTTGTGTTTTAAAATGTTGATATAGGTAGTGTTCCTTTTTTCCTTTTGTTATTTGGTATACGTGTTCCTTGATTCTTACATGTAGGGCCGCTGATAGGGCAGTACAACCAGCCCTGTTGTACCGGGCCCATAACCATCAGCTACACAGTGGGGCCCGTTCATCATTGGTTACTGCATTTAAAAAAAAAAAAATTTCTCAACTCTTCCCTACTTTCACTTGCTTACAAAGTGGGTATATAATTTTCCTGGGTCCCACCGGGTCAACACAGGGGCCCAGGAGGGGAGCACAGCTGAGAGACTATTTCTTTATTTTTGGGGCGCATGTACATCATGCCGCCCCACTATTCTATTAGTCCCGACTGGCGGAGTGATACTGTGATTCTCCTTTCGGCTCCTGGCTGCAATCTTTACGAGATATGAAGAAGTTGAGCAGCTGACAGGTAAGAGCAGGAGGAGATTGTGGCTGCACTGGTGAGTGAGGAATAGAGGATAGAATACTCACTGTGTACTACTATGTATCTCACAGCAGGTTACAATCATCACACAGGCAGCACAGCAGGGTCTCTGTCATAGTTCTGTGTCACATTGCTTTTAGGTGCTGACTTTGTTATGGTTGTACTGTGTTACAGCCTGTTATATACACTACAGCCATAAGTTAACAAAGCCAGCACCTAACAGCCATTTGACACAATGCCATGACAGAGCCATGATAAAGCCATGATAGAGCCCCTGCTTACTGTTCTTCCTGTGTGATAACTGTAACCTGATTATATTTAAGAAACATGCTACTTTAAACTTCATTTGGGGAAGCAGTACACATTCAGCGGAGCTGCATTCTTACTGCCCTCCAAACCAATCCCCTTTAACTGCTCCCCATCCAGCGATGTACTAGTACGTCACTTTATTGGAAGTTTGATTACTCGGTCATCACTACAGCAATGATCGAGATATAATTTTTTAGCCCCAGCGATTCTGCACAAAGTAAAATTAATCCTAGTGGCTAAGAAGCTCCTGGATTACTTTTACAGGCAGTGGAAGAGGGTCCCACCACAGCCTTTTCTGCTTTTAAGATGTGACCATTAGCATCCAGGTACTGGGACACAGTAAGAGGGATGGATGTTATTCTTCCCACCGTGTGATATCAGAAACCAGAATTGACAAGGATTTTATCACTTTCGGTTTCAGGCTCATGTAAAGAAGCCATTATCGACAAGCATCTGATCAAACTGATCTTGGTTTGATCAGATGCTTTGGAGGCCAGAGGACAGTTATGGGATCTAAAAGACCCCAGATCTCTCCATAAAGAGGACCTGTCATGGCCCATGCTATTACAAGGGATGTTGTCCATCCCATGTACCTCATACCTGCTCCTGATGAGTGGCGGTTGCCACGAAACGCGTCGAGCCAATAATTGCCCTTTCGTTTACACTATATTATTATTACTCTACTACTACATATATACCAAGTGGACTATACCAATCAACTATGACTATAATCATCTACCATGGAGACACACATCAGTGAATCTGGCTATCTACATTATGTACGGCATGAACCAATTAGGTTGTTTTACTATGGGATTGTGAGCCAACAATTGCCCCCTATGTCTATTATTGCATCATTTTGTATTTTTATTCTGATATTTATTATTTTTTACATCTATTTGGATCTTACTCACCAACTAAGATTACAATGGATTGTTATGGAGACCTGCTTTTTATGAAACTGCTTTCTACATTGTTTACAGTATATACCAATTATGTTACCACATTTCATCTCTGCTACATTTTATGTATAATGTAAGACTTGCCTTTCATAGATCTGGGTTTCTTTAGTACTAGCATGGATCATGTTACAATCTGTACTCTTGTTACTATTTTACGCTATTAAACCATTAATGTCAATGGATGTCATGTGATGCTGCCACTCAACGTTCTTGGTTCTGCTCTAACCTTGGATACCTGCCATTTCTGCTCCCCCCTTTTTTTGTCCAAATTATCTGGGATGGAGGCGCGTGGCTCTACACACCTAGTGCCTCATTCAAAGTCCCACCTTCCTGCTCAGTTTTTTAATTACATCCCATGTGAAAGCAAAAATGAAAAAAAAATGTAAAGATACAGTGTAAGAAATTTAAACAGCCCCCTGCTCCTTTATGCTTACTAATTGCAAACACATGGGTTGGCTCTGCACACATATATAAACAGCAACAAGCCTGCATTTCGCTTCAAGTCATGGTAAGGGGCCGGCCATGGGTGGGGGCAAGGGCGTGGTTGAAGGGGGCCCCATCAGGTGGGGTGTACGGGGCCCCATGATTTCTAACAGCGGCCCTGCTTACATGTAGGAGTTTCTGTCCGTCATTTTAAAAATAGTTTTAGTTATTACTTTGTTGTCTTCATTGGCAATTATTAGATCTAAAAAGTGAATATTTTCATGGCTGAGTTCCCATGAAAGTGTGATGTTTTTATTATTACTGTTCATACCACCTATAAACGCATTTAGGTCTTCCACAGCCCCATCCCAAAAGAAGTATTAGATCATCTATGAATCTATTGTATAGTGTCAACTGATACGGTGGATTATGTAGTATTTTCTCCTCCTCCCATTTGGCCATGTATAGGTTCGCTATGCTTGGGGCTAATATAGCCCCCATAGTAACCCCCTTAATTTGTAAATAATATTGATTCTGGTGCCAAAAATTGTTGTGCCCTAAACCAAAATCAAGGCAATCCACTATAAACGTTTTGTGCTGTGTATATAAAATCCCTATTCCTAATTAAAGCCCATCTTGCTGCATTAATGGTGCCTTTATGACTCATGTTAGTGGGCATAAGGGTACGTCCCGTAACCCTCCTATCATTAATGATCTGTAATATGTGTTTTGTATCCTTGAGATAAGCTTTTGTGTTTTGCACTAAGGGCTGCAGATAACAATCAATTTATTGTCCCAATCTGGATAACATGGACTAGATTCCATTTATGATTGGATGACCGAGAGGGTTGATACTATTTTTGTGAATCTTGGGGGTGGCATATATAACAGGAATTCTGCATGTTTCTGGTATAAGATATTTTTCTTCCTTGTCATTTATTTAGTTCTGTTTGCCTTGGTGTTGCATACTCCTCTGATTTTTTGCTTGGGGATGTCCTAGGGTCTATCAAAATCCAGCCTGTATCCGATTCTGTACGATTGAGATAAAAAGAATTTTGCCTTATTTATAAATTCAATATCTTGGAGAACAGTACAGTATATAGGCCACTCTCCTCTCTGTTCCTGTGTTACTATTAATTACTCCATAAAAAATTAGGTCTCATAGAGTGGGGTTTGGTTATAGGCATATGGACAAGGGAACTTGTCGAAAAAGTTTGGCATTGTCTGAACACCTGTCTATCTACTGTACAAGTAATATACAGTATTTTATTTAAAACAATAGAAATGTTTTAGCGAATGCAGCGCTTTAGCAAACCCAATATCAATCATTTAGAGCAGGGGTCTCAAACTGGCGGTCCTCCAGCTGTTGGAAAACTACAAGTCCCATGGGGTATTGCAAGGCTGACAGTTACAAGCATGAATCCCATAGGCAGAGGCATCATGGGACTTGTAGTTTCGCTACAGCTGGAGGGCCACCAGTTTGAGACCCCTGATTCGGTTTAGATCTACTTTAAAATGCAAGTCCTCACACCTGAATCAAATACATCCCATCAGTCAAAACTCTCTTCTTCTGGGCACAAGAGGTTGTCTTTCCATCACTGATCTTTCCATTTCATATTGGACAGCACATAATTGTGCATGTAACGACACCCCGAGTATGAAAGGGGTTAAAGTCGTTTAGGACATTTCAAACCCAAACACAAAGGCAGCTACCGAACACTCCAATCAGCCAAACAAGGAACCCATACAAATAATCCACCCCAAAAACGAGACACGGCTCTGTCTTCAGGTTTCAAGCAGGAATCAACTTCTTTATTATAACACATGGACACAACAGATAAAATAACTCAGAGACTCTTTCCCCCCCACCCTTGGAAAAGAGGGCGGGTTAAACTGTCCAATGACAATGGACACACAGGTTAGGTGTGTTTAACGTCTCATCAGTACACAGTGTTAGCAGGGAGAGCTGTTGGAAGAATCCCCCCTCCCTCCAATGCAATACACATCCTGTGATCAAAGACAGACAGACACAAACCCTCCAATGCAATACACATCCTGTGATCCAAGGCAGACAAACATAATAGAACATTGGTTTGCAGGAGGCTGGCATTCAGTCCCCTCCAAAGCCTCTTTTCCGGCTAGGTTTGTCACAGTGCACTAGGATGAATTCCTTATTTCTGAGAGCTCTTCTGTGTTTGCGCTTATTCTAAAATACCTTGACATATTTTCCTTGGTGCATCTGCTTCCATTTTGTTTAGGAATGTGAAATACTGTACACATCTTTGTTTTTCCTAATAATCACACATCTAAAGTCTCCCTGGGAGACACACTTGGTGGGATCCACTTTGAGGCTTTGGTTTTTATTTTCATTTATATGCTGACCTTGGTAACCCACGGTATTTCCATTTCTTGGTTATGGTGTAACCACCAATCGCCTTTTTGCATAGTGCTTTACATAACTCTCCCTCCACCCTCTGTGTTGCCCTTTGAAGTCATTTTTTGACTTGCTATAGAATGTTACAGCCTGTAACCTGTAAATTCGGCCTGTCTCTTGTACTCTACTCCAACATACAGTATGGAATTTAGATGTATGTCATTTAGTCCTTTTTTGATCTTTTTTTCAATCTGCGTTTACATCTTAGTATTGCTAATGTCTGTTTAAAGCTACTTCCTGTCTACATGCACCCCAGTAATGGTTGTATGGCTTTTCCCAGGGTGGGTTTCCTGAAGGTGACAATAGTGGACCATTCCTGCATAATGTGTGTTGAAAGGCCACCTGTAGTCTCTATCTGAAGGCCACATGAGAGCAAGACAATGCAGGTAAACAGCTGAGAGACAGGGACATAGTGTTACCCTATAACAAGAAGTGCCTGAACAAGGAAAGGATCACTAGATATAATTTTTTTTGAAAATTGAAGATTTGTTAATATTTCAAATTACTTTTGAAACTACATTAACATTTTAAAAATGTTATGAGATTTCATGACTGGGTTTACATATAATTTAAGTACGTTTGGTATCTCTCTATTGTGGTGCTAGGATTACACACATTGACCTTGAAGAATCAGTTCCCTGCCAGCCCTTTACTGCCAGAGGTTAATTGGTTGTCACAGCATTATTGGCAGTAGGGATGAGCTTCGAGTCAAACAAGCATGCACTATGACCCACATGCTTTGGCCAATCACAGCGCCGTAAGCAAACAGAGCCATAACAGAGCAACAGAGCAAACAGAGCCATAATTGGCCAAAGACAGGGTGCCTTTGGCCAATTATGGCTCAGGGAATTAAATACATGCCCCACACTATATAAGGCCGCCTGCACGTCGGCCGTGTGTAGTGTGTTCCGGCGTTCAGAGAGAGAGAGAGAGTGTCATTTAATTTCTTTTAAATAAATTGAGCAGACAGTTGATTCAGTTATATGTGTATATATATATATATATATATATATATATATATATATATATATATATATATATATATATATATACTGTATCCAGTTTAGTTAGATCTCACTGTAGACCGTTCCTGTTGTTCTGTTCCTAATATACTACAGGCAGGCAATTCATTCAGTTAGCTGCAGTATATTCAGTACTGTATCCTGTTCAGCTAGATCTCACTGCAGACTGTTCCTGTTGTTCTTTTCCTAATATACTACAGGCAGGCAGTTCATTCAATTAACTGCAGTATATTCAGTACTGTATCCTGTGCAGCTAGATCCCGCTTCAGACCGTTCCTTTTGTTCTGTTCCTAATATACTATAGGCAGGCAGTTAATTCAATTAGCTGCAGTATATTTAGTACTGTATCCCGCGCAGCTAAATCTCGCTGCAGACCGTTCCTGTTGTTCTCTTCCTAATATACTACAGGCAGGCAGTTAATTTAGTTAGCTGCAGTATTTTTAGTACTGTATCCCGTGCAGCTAGATCTCGCTGCAGACCGTTCCTGTTGTTCTCTTCCTAATATACTACAGGCAGGCAGTTCATTTAGTTAGCTGCAGTATATTCAGTACTGTATCCTGTGCAGCTAGATCTCCCTGCTGACGGTTCCTGTTGTTCTGTTCCTAATATACTACAGGCAGGCAGTTCATTCAGTTAGCTGCAGTATATTCAGTACTGTATCCCGTGCAGCTAGATCTCACTGCAGAACGTTCCTGTTGTTCTGATTTTAATATACTACAGGCAGGAAGTTCATTCAGTTAGCTGCAGTATATTCAGTACTGTATCCTGTGCAGCTAGATCTCGCTGCAGACCAATCCTGTTGTTCTCTTCCTAATATACTACAGGCAGGCAGTTCATTCAGTTAGCTGCAGTATATTCAGTACTGTATCCTGTGCAGCTAGATCTCGCTGCAGACCATTCCTGTTGTTCTGTTCCTAATATACTACAGGCAGGTAGTTCATTCACTTAGCTGTAGTATATTCAGTACGGTATCCTGTGCAGCTAGATCTCACTGCAGACCGTTCCTGTTGTTCTCTTCCTAATATACTACAGGCAGGCAGTTTATTCGGTTAGCTGCAGTATATTCAGTACGGTATCCTGTGCAGCTAGATCTCGCTGTAGACCGTTCCTGTTGTTCTCTTCCTAATATACTACAGGCAGGCAATTCATTCAGTTAGCTGCAGTATATTCAGTACTGTATCCAGTGCAGCTAGATCTTGCTGCTGACCATTCCTGTTGTTCTTTTCCTAATATACTACAGGCAAGCAGTTCATTCAGTTAGCTGCAGTATATTCAGTACTGTATCCTGTGCAGCTAGATCTCGCTGCAGACCGTTCCTGTTATTCTCTTCCTAATATACTACAGGCAGGCAGTTGATTCAGTTAGCTGCAGTATATTCAGTATATATATATATACATCCGAGCTTTGTGCAGCTACATCTCACTGCAGGCCATTCCTGGTGTACCAATTCAAATACATTACAAAAACATCAAATACAGTATGTCTGGAAGGCCAACAAGGAGAGGCAGACGCTCACAGGCCACTAAAAGAGGGCAAGCAGGCTCTGTGTCTACAGCCACCATTGCTGGTCATGGACACAGTGCATCCTCAGCACATGGCCGTGGGGCATGCTTGTCCTTTTTTTCGGCAGCTGGCCGCGTTGAGCCAAGACATGCAGAAAAGTTGGTAGAGTGGATGACCAAGCCGTCCTCATCCTCCTCATCCTCTGTCACCCAGGCTCAGAGTACTGTGGCTGCCAATGCAGCTGCCAAAGCAGCCGCTTCCATCGGCTCAATGTCATTAGTCACTCCTTACCTAGCCCCACCATCATGCCCTGAGGAGTCCCCCGAACTGTTCGACCACAGTGTTGGGTACATGCTGCAGGAGGATGCACAGCGTTTTAAAGGCACCGATGATGGAACCCAGATTGAGTAAGGCAGTAACGTGAGCCCAGAGAGAGGGGGAGCCCAAGAAGGACAACAAACTAGCAGTCTTGTTCCTCCAGCTGCAGCATACTGCCAGGTTTGCTCCAGTGACAAGGAGGGAGGGGATGATGAGGTCACTGACTTTATGTGGGTGCCTGATAGGAGAGAGGAGGAGGAGTAGGCACATCTCCAAAGAGGCAGGATGCCCTCCAGGGGCAAGCTTACGGGCAGCCAACCGACTACATCACACTACAGAGCTCCACATGTGCAGGGCACTGCTGACTCCGTGCATTTTTCCAAAAGTTCTTTGGTGTGGGCCTTTTTTGAGACGTGTGCAGCAGATCGCACCGTTGCTGTTTGCAACATATGTCTAAAGCGTATCAAGCGTGGCCAAAACAGCAGCCGCTTGGGCACCACATGCTTGACCAGACATATGTCGAACTCCCATGCAGTCTGTTGGCAAGCGTACTTAAAAGACCCAAACCAAATAACATGGCAGACCTCTCCTTGCTCCTCATCAGCTGCGATCTCCAACCCCACTATACCTTCAGTTCTCTCAGAAACCTGTACTCAGAGGAATGAAGGTGTAGAATTAGATGTGCCAAGTACTTGTGAGCAATCTGCTATCGCTACACATACGTCTGATTATATCAGGCAAATTTCCTTACCCAAGTTGCTAAACCGGCGAAAGAAATTCGGTCCCAGCCACCCACATGCCCAGTGGCTGAATGCTAGCTTGGCTAAATTGCTAGCACTCCAACTGCTGTCTTTTCAGCTGGTAGACTCTGCCCCCTTTTCGTGAATTTGTGGAATGTGCAGTACCTCAGTGGCAGGTTCCCAAACGCCACTTTTTTTCATGGAAGGCGATTCCGGCTCTCCACCGGCATGTGGAAGGCAATGTCTTGGCCTTGCTGGACAGGGCGTCAGAGGTAAGGTGCATATTACCTCTGATTCATGGTCCAGCAGGTATGGACAGGGACGCTACCTATCTTTCATGGCGCACTGGGTGACCCTGCTGGCAGCTGGGAAGGATGCAGGACAGGGTGCAGTATTGTTGGAGCTTGTTCCACCACCACTCCTACAAAATACTACTAGTGGTGATTCTGCCACACCTTTTCTCCACCCCCTCCTCTTCTTCTTCCTCCATGGCCTCTTCCTCTATAAATTTGTCTGCGGAACCATCGGTGCTCTGTAGGCGTTCAAGGGGCTACACAAGCACTCAGGCAAAAAGATGCCATGCGGTGCTTGAGCTGGTGTGCTTAGGGGAAAGGAGCCACACTGGGGCAGAGATTCTGTGAGCTCTGAAGGGGTAAGCTCAGAGGTGGTTGATGCCACGCCAGCTTCAGGCAGAAATGGTGGTTTGCGACAATGGCACCAACCTCCTCTCTGCCCTCTGACAGGGACACTTCACCCATGTTCCCTGTTTCGCTCACGTCCTTAATTTGGTGGTACAGCAGTTCTTGTGTAGGTACCCGGGCTTACAGGATCTGCTGAAGCAGGCCAGGAAGGTCTGTGTTCATTTCCGCCGGTCATATAATGCCAGTGCTCGGCTGGCTGACCTCCAAAAGGAATACAACCTGCCCAAGAACCGCCTAACCTGTGACATGCCCACCAGATGGAACTCAACATTGGCCATGCTGCAGTGGCTGCACACACAGCAGAGGGCCATCAATGAGTACCTGTGCGACTATCGCACATGGACAGGGTCAGGGGAGCTTGGCTTTTTTTTGCCACGCCAGTGGCTCATGATCAAGGATTTATGCACTGTTCTGTCACCATTTGAGGAGGCCACGAGGATGGTGAGCAGTGACAGTGCATGCATCAGTGATACTGTCCCTCTTGTCTACCTGTTGGAGCACACGCTGCATGGAATAACAGGGCACTTGACAGGGCACTTGAGGCAGAACAGAAGGAGGAAGAGGAGGACTTTCTTACCTCTCAAGGCCCCCTTTATCCAGACAGTGTTCCTGCGGGCCCGTCGATCACACAGGAAGAGGAAGAGGAGGATTGTGTCAGCATGGAGGTGGAGCCTAGCACTCAGCATCAGCAGCAGTCTTCAAGGGATCGTTTACAGTCCCCAGAAACCCATGGACTTGTACTTGGCTGGGAGGAGGTGGCTGCAGATCAGGTCATCCTTAGAGACCCAGAGGACTCCGGACCAAATGCCTCAGCAAACCTACGCTGCATGGCCTCTCTGATCCTGCAAAGCCTGCAAAAGGATCCTCGGATTCGTGTCATCAAGGAGAGGGATCAGTACTGGCTGGCAACCCTCGTTGATCCACGTTACAAGGGTAAGGTTGCAGAACTTATCCAGCCATCGCAGAGGGAGCAGAGGATGAAACATCTTCGGGAGGCCTTGCAAAAAGGTTTGTGCAATGCGTTTCCAGAGCCTGGGAGGTTACAAATTCCTGGTCCTGGACAACATGTTGCTTAGGCTTCGGTCAGTCACAAAAGCTGCAGTGGAGAAGGTGGCTGTCTGACAGATGCGTTCAGATAATTTTTTAGTCCGCAGCCCCAAGGTATGATCGGTTCCAGCAACCATCGCCAGCGTCTGATATACATGATGTAAGAATACCTAGAGGCAAGATCAGACTTGGAGACCTTTCCAAGCAAAAATCCTCTGGGTTACTGGGTCTTGAGGATGGATCACTGGCTAGAGCTTGCACAGTATGCAATTGAGCTACTTGCTTGTCCTGCACCCAGTGTTCTTTCGGAACGCACATTCAGTGCTGCTGGAGGCTTTATAACCGATCACAGAGTGCGCTTGTCCACCGACTCGGTTGATCGGCTTACCTTCATAAAAATGAATCAGTCTTGGATCACCAGCTACCAAGCACCTGATGCTGATGTAACTGACTAATTTTTTTATGAATGTGAGATCCCTTGAAGACTGCCTATTCTGATGCTGAGTGACTATCCTGTTATGCTGAGTGACTATCCTATTCCTCCTCAATGTTCATGTTGATAGCTTGTAAGAACATTTTTGGTTCTGGGCACCACCACCAGTGGCTAAGGCCAAATTTTCCAATTTTTCTGCCCCTGGCATGTAATTACAATTTTTGCTGTAATATTTAGCAGCGGGGCTTGTTCCTGCGCTAAACTAGAGTATATGTGAGGGTTTGCAGTGTTGTGGCACCACCACCAGTGCCTAAGGCCCAATTTTTCTGCCCCTGTTGAACAGGGGCGTGTAATTACAATTTTTGCTGTAATATTTTGCAGCAGGGCTTGTTCCTGCGCTAAAGTAGAGTATCTGTGAGGGGTTGCAGTGTTGTGGCACCAGCAACAGTGTCTAAAGCCCAATTTTTCTGCCCCTGTTTAACAGGGGCGTGTAATTACAATTTTTTGCTCTAATATTTTGAAATATTTTCAAAATCCAATTGTCATTGGGACAGAAAGTGAGGTGAAATCTTCTGAATAGGGGCACAGACAGCAAAACAAATGTTACAGGGGTGATCTTCCTGATGTTTTCCAAAAAGCTTAAAAATATATTTTTTGGCTGGAACTACACTTACAAAATGTACCTGTTCCAAATTACAGATTCAATTTAAGAACAAACCTACAGTCTCTGTCTTTCTTGGGACTGCCTGTATACTGGTGTTCAGAGTATATAGGGCCTGGGGGCCTGGGGGGCCCACACCTTTTCTTTTTTTAATTTGAGTGTGGGGTTCCCCTTAATATCCATATAAGACCCAAAGGCCCTGGTAATGGACTGGGGGGTTACTCATGCCATTTTTCTCAATAATTTTCATCCATATTGCTGGTATCTGACATTAAATTACAGCCGCAAGCAGTTTTAAATGACTTTTATTCTTTTGGAAATGTCATTTGGACTGTTCTAAACACGGGAAACACGCGCCACTTTACAGGCATACTATAGACACCCCCCAGGTACAATATTTAAAGGAATATTTCACTTTTATTTTTTCACTTTAAGCATCATTAAATTCACTGCTCCCGAAAAAACAGCCGTTTTTAAAAACTTTTTTTTGCATTGATACATGTCCCTGGGGCAGGACCCGGGTCCCCAAACCCTTTTTAGGACAATAACTTGCATATTAGCCTTTAAAATTTGCACTTTTGATTTCTCACGTTCAAGTCCCATAGGGTTTGACGGTGTTCGAAAGTTCGCGTGAACTTTCGGTCCGTTCGCGTGTTCTGGATGCGAACCGAACCGGGAGGTGTTCGGCTCATCCCTAATTGGCAGATTTTGCATTGGCAGCATATGTGTTGCTGTTTACTGTTTATGCTCTCCAGTAGGTTCTGTCTGCCCTCAACAGAGTTGATCAAGTTGTCTCAACATACTTGTGACTGGCAACAGTTTCCTTGTTTGTAATGGTTATTTGTATGATGTTAAACTGACACACTTCAATGAAGCTGTGGCCTTGTCCTTTTTTTTCCAGTTGAGTTTGTTTCTAAGTTACGGTGACCAGTCGTCACCAGTTTCCGGGGACAGTCCCCGGACTGAGGGTACGGTCCCCAGATCCCGTCCCTGGTTTTGTCCCTGCTTTTGCACTTGGGCAGGCAGTGTCCTAGGGGACGGGGGCTGCATTGGCTGTGAGAGAAGTCAGATCCGTGGTCGCAGTAGTACTCCCGGAGCTGGAGAGGAGGAGCTGGAGCAGCTCCAGCCTGACTGTGTGCTACTGTAGCTGCCCCTCCTCCTCATTTTTCAGCTGAAGATCTGCCGCGATCCCGGGGACACATGACCGCCACCTCTACCAGCATCCCGCCCCTCTCCTCCTACCTCTGCTCCCTTCTCCATTCACTCTTCTGGCAGCATAGGGGAGAAAACAGAACACAGCGTTTCTCCCCCTCTCTCCTGTACTGCAAGGAACTATGGGTATTGTAGTCCAGAGGGGCTGGATTGCCTGGAGCTACAGAGTGTAATGATTTCACTCTGTAGCTCCAAGCAATCCCACCCCTCTGGAGTACAGGAGGGAGGGGGAAGAATGCTGTGCTCTATTCTCTCCCCTATTCTGCTGGGACAGTGATTGGAGGAGGGGGCAGTAATGGCCACAAGTACAAGAAGCAGGTGCGTTTGTGTGCATTATAACATAATAAGTAATTTTTCTCCCTCACTGGTGGGCACTGATAGGCGGCATTGATGGGTACTCATGCGGTGGCACTGATGGGCACTGACAGGCAGTGGCACTGATAGATGTCACTGATGGGCACTGACAGGCAGTGGCACTAAGATAGGCGGCACTCATGCAGTGGCACTAATAGGTGGCACTCATGCAGTGGCCCTAATAGGTTACACTCATGGGCACTTATGCGGTGGCACTGATAGGCTACACTCATTTGCACTCATGCTGGGGCACTGATAGGCAACACTGATGGGCACTCATGCGGTGGCACTGATAGGTGGCACTCATGGGCACTAGGGATGAGCCGAACACCCCCCGGTTCGGTTCGCACCAGAACCTGCGAACTGACCGAAAGTTCGCACGAACGTTAGAACCCCATTGACGTCTATGGGACTCGAACGTTCAAAATCAAAAGTGTTCATTTTAAAGGCCAATTTGCATGGTATTGTCCTAAAAAGGGTTTGGGGACCCGGGTCCTACCCCAGAGGACATGTATCAATGCAAAAAAAACTTTTAAAAACTGCCATTTTTTCGGGAGCAGTGATTTTAATGATGCTTAAAGTAAAAAAAAAAAGTGAAATATTCCTTTAAATATCGTACCTGGGGGGTGTCTATAGTATGACTGTAAAGTGGCGCGTGTTTAGAACAGTCCCTGCACCAAATGTCATTTTTAAAGGAAAAAATCTCATTTAAAACTGCTTGCGGGATTAATGTAATGTCCGGTCCTGGCAATATGGATGAAAATCAGTGAGACAAACACCATGTGTACCCCCCAGTCCATTACCAGGCCCTTTGGGTCTTGTATGGATATTAAGGGGAACCCCGCACTCAAATTAAAATAAGGAAAGGTGTGGGGCCACCAGGCCCTATATACTCTGAACAGCAGGATACAGGCGGTGCAAACAAGACAGGGACTGCAGGTTTGTTGTTAAGTAGAATCTGTTTGTCATTTTGAACGGGTACATTTTTAATGTGTTTAGCTCAAGCCAAAAAATCTTTTTTAAGCTTTTTGGAAAACATAGGGAAGGGTTATCACCCCTGTGACATTTGTTTTGCTGTCTTTCCTCCTCTTTAGAAGATTTCACCTCACTTTTTGTCCCAATGACAAATGCTTTTTGAGAATTTGGTTTTTTTGTGGAACAAGGATTGGAAAGCATCAGTGGAAAGGAGAAATGTTTTTCCCATATTAACTCTTACAGGAGAGAATTTCCCTTCCTAGGAGTAGATTTCATCTCACTTCCTGTTGTCTCCTTCCGTTTGCAAGTAGGAGTCGTTTGTAAGTTAGATGTTTGAAAGTAGGGGCCTGCCCTATATACTCAGCAGAAATTTGGGCCACAACACTGTAAGCCTTCACAGGGCCCTGCTGTGAAATATTAGATCAAGAATTGTAATTACATGCCCCTGTTGAACAGGGGCAGAAAAACTGGGCCTTTGGTGGTGGTGGTTGTGGTGCTGGTGCCACAACACTGTAATGCCCCGTACACACGGTCGGATTTTCCGATGGAAAATGTCCGATCGGAGCGTGTTGTCGGAAATTCCGACCATGTGTGGGCTCCATCGGACATTTTCCATCGGATTTTCCGACACACAAAGTTGGACAGCAGGAGATAAAATTTTCCGACAACAAAATCCGATCGCGTCAATTCCGACCGTGTGTGGCCTGTTCCGACGCACAAAGTGCCACGCATGCTCAGAAGAAATTCCGACACGGGACAGCTCGTTCTGGTAAACTTAGCGTTCGCAATGGATACATCACTTTCGTCACGCTGCAATGTAAAAAATGGTTTAATACAGCGCACTCTCTTCTTCTTTATAATGTGACAAGAATTAAGTAGTTTTGCTGCTCATATTCACACACACTTCTCACAAACTTTTCTTTGTGTTTTTTTTAGTGGGATTCCCTCAATATATTGTTATTAGTTGTCACATCTGACAGTTTTATATTTTTTATGTTTTTTTTTTTGTTTTTAAGCCTTTTTTTTCTTTAATGTTTGGATTTTTTCCAAGGCTGATCTTTGTTCAATGTTATTTTTATTTTTACTCCAGAATATTTTTGTGTGTGTTTTGTGTGGCAAGTTACCCCAACACCATTGATATCTTTTAATATTTAATCTCCATGAGATTTTTTGTTGTTGGTGTCCCTTGTTCATTTCACATTGTATATTAGAAATGTACCTGAATCCTCACAAACAAACCATCATTTTTGAAGAAGTAAAACACATAGGAGAGTATAATTCAAAACAAAAATCCTTTATTAAGGGCTCAGAACCAAGCAAAGAGGAAGGCAACACTGGATCAACAGCAGAAATTAGTGAAGCCTGGGACCCCCACGGCAGACATCAATTCTTAAACCTCAAAATTGGTGGCCTGAGGAGTCCATATATAAGGGAGGGCAGTCTGGTCCGGGATTCACAGAGACTTGGATAGCAGCAGATGACATCAGTGTCCCCAGGCTGTGGTACCACAAGAGGCTGCATCTTTTGGCCGACCAGACTGGATCCAGGGTCCTCACTGTCTGGTCTTCCTTTCACACTTCCTTCCGGGCTGTGGCTGTGCAGTTGGAGATGTGGCAGGCGGAGGAGTAGGACCTGGAGGAGGAGTAGGACCTGCAGGAGGAGGAGGAGGACCATCCCAAAGCTGTGTGTGAGGTGTAAGTTGGCCCCTCACACCTTTCACCAGAGCCTCTGATATGAGGGCCTCACACATGGCTTTTTGGCCCTCCTCCATCCTCTGCATTTTATAGGCAATGAATGCCGCAAGGTTCTCCTGCCTGGTGTGTGGTGCTCCCAGGACCTCTGTAGCCCTACAAAAAAATCTGATAGCCGCCTCCTCTAGGCTACTCCTCCTCCTGCCACTTTCTGTTTCCAGGGGGGGTGGAGGGACCTGCAGATCAGCCACCTCCTGGCTGAGACTTCCCTGTGTATGAAAAAGGGACATGGTTTTAGTTTTTGCATCATCAATCACAATCATAAATTAGTACTCCCAACTAACATCTAGTTAACATCATTGATTGGACAAGCAGAAATATTTAGAGGAATGCTATACCTGGCTCAATCTGGGCTCCTCCACATGTGGCCTGGAAGGCCCAGGTTGGGCGTCAGAAGCCTCAGCCGGGGGGGAAGGAAGCGTGGAAGGAAGACTTGAGAGGGATGGCCTGGGTTCAGTCTGGCCTGCCAGAAAGTGCAGCCTGTCGTAGTACAACATCCTGGGGACATAGATGTCACCTGCTGCTCCGGATCTCTGTGAATCCAGGACTTTAGTGCGCTCCCTCAGATATGTGCTCCTCAGGCCACCAATGAAAATCTTTTTTTTTTTTTTTTTTTTTTTTCTTCCAAATAAAGCTTTATTAAGTTAAATCCATACAGAAAAGTAGTACATAAAAGCAAGGTTTGAGATAAAATGACAATAGTGTTATACAGAGGGAACAGTCCAGAGAGTACAACGTTGTATTTTAACAAGTATTCAAATCTACGACTGTGGATTTGTTGAAAAACACATTACATCTGGTGTGTGGATAAATGGGATTACAGAGTAGTGTGGGCAGAAAATATAAAGAACATATAGTAAAGCAGGTAAAACATTTTTTAAACATGTTGATTTTTGAGGGCGAAAAAGATTAAAAAGGGAGAGAGGAGTAAAAACCGTATTATAATAGATTGCCTATGATAGCCTTAGTATATGAGTCTGAGATTTTTGTTGGATTGTGTTTGGAATAATCGTTAATTACTATGTCTGTGTGAGAGTGTGAAATTGATCCTGGTGCGTGGTGTCCATAAGTCGGGTAATGTCTGTAGATAGAGATATAATCATAGCATACAACCATGGATATCTAACATAGCAAAGTTTCGATTAAATGGTGGTCAAAATATAGTGAGAAATACAAAGGGAAGGTAGGGGAAAGTTATTTCCCGTCCCTGGCTCAGCCATGGGTCTAACGGGAAATATCTTTACAGAAGGACCAAGTCCCAGGAAGAAAAGCATAATAGAGCTTTTGAAGTGAATTCTGTATGCGTAATGATATAGTTACCTCCTGAATTTTGTTTCATGCACGACTATAGGGAGGACTATAGACAGTTGGGATGGGATGTATGATGTGTCTTATGGTGTGCTGGAGGAGGGTTCCTAATTGATTAATTGGGTATATTCAGATGTTGTGCGGAAATGTAGCCAACAGGCCCAAGTGTTCCTGTATTTAGTATAGGAATCCTGTGCTTGATGTACAAGTTCCTCCATTTCAGCTATTTTGTTTACTCTTTTGAACCAGTCTGCGATTGTGGGTGGGTTGGGAGATCTCCAGAGAACTGGGATACAGAGTTTGGCAGCATTGATTAGATGTAGTGCTAGGGATTTGTGATAAGTTTTCATCGGTAGGGAGGAGTGGTGTAAGAGGGCTTGTGCTGGAGAGAATTCTAGCTGAAGTGTAGTGATTTGGGAGGAGAGGTGAAAAACTTTAGTCCAGAAGGCAGAAATCGCAGGGCAGTCCCACCATATGTGAAGGAGTGATCCGTTTTTGTCATTACATCTCCAACAATTAGATGGGATCTCTGGATTAATGGTGTGTAACTTGAGAGGCGTTTTGTACCATCTGGAGAAAAGCTTGTATCCGTTTTCTTGAGTTGTTACATTAATGGAGCCTTTGTGTATGTTAGAGTATATCTTTTCCCATTCCTTATCAGAGAGGTGGATGGAAAGATCTTTTTCCCATTTTGCACTAGCTATATTTGTTTTAGGAGTATGCTCGAGAAAGAGGTTCAAGTATATGGTGGATATCAGGTGTCTTTGGGGTTCAGTGGCAGAGCAAAGGGATTCAAAGTGTGATTGGTTTCTTGAGTATGCAGCCCTAGTTTGGGGATCAAGAAGAAAATGTCTGAGTTGCATATAAGACCAGAAAGGGATCTGGTGATTCGTTTCTTGGGAGTTCAATGAGGACAGCGGTTTAATATTCCCCTTAGCGAAGAAATCTCCCGCTGTCATCCTTGACTGGGATCCTATGTGATGAAGGAACGAATCATCATTGCCTGGTGGAAAGTCTGGGTTATGTTTGATTGGCGTGAGAGGGCCTGGAGAGGAGGAAATGTGCAAATTTTTACATGTCTTTTTAAAGGAATTCAGTGTTGTACCGATAAGGGGATGTTGTTTGCAATGTGGAGAGATGTGGCGAGGGTGAATCCAGGGTAGATTATGGATCGGGATTTGTGAGAAGGCTTGTTCAATTGCAATCCACGCTTTAGTTTTAGGGTGAACATTCCAGTCCACTATTCGAGAGAGTTGACAGGCCCAATAGTATTTTCGAAGATCCGGTAGGCCTAGTCCACCTTTCATTTTGGGTACGGTCATTCTGTTGAAACTCATTCTAGGTCGCTTATCGTTCCAGATGAATTTCATACAGGATTTGCGGTACGTATTAAAAAAAGTTTGTGGTAGAGACACTGGGATTGTTTGGAGCAGGTATAGTAATTTTGGCATTATAGTCATTTTTATAATGGAGACTCTGCCAAACCATGAGAACAAACCCGTTGACCAAGTGTTGAGGTCTTTTTGAATATTTTGGATAATGGGAGTATAGTTTTTGCTGTATAAGTCCAATAGCGAGGTTGGAATGTAGACCCCAAGGTATTTAATGGCGCTCGGTTTCCATATGAAAGGGAAATTAGTTTGACATTGTTTCACTATATCTGGTGGTAGAGTGATATTTAGGGCCTCTGATTTAGGGAAGTTAATTTTAAGATATGTGAGATTTTCAAAGAGAGTAAGATCTTTGAGGAGATTGGGTAGCGTAATGTGTGGCTCTTTCAGGAATAGTAGGATGTCATCCGCAAATGCCGCTAATTTATAGGTAGATTTTGCGATGGTTATTCCTTTAACGTTTGGATTGTTTTTTAGATGCGTTAGACATGGTTCCAGTGCCAAGACAAAAATAAGCGGAGAGAGTGGGCATCCTTGTCTTGTACCGTTAGATATGGAGAAGGCATTCGACAGGTGTCCATTTATCCGGACTTTGGCAGTTGGGGTGGAGTATAGAGCAAGAATAAATTGTAGCATGCGATCTCGTATGCCAATGTGTGTTAGGACCTCTTTTAGGTAGTCCCAGGCTACCCTGTCGAATGCCTTCTCCGCATCAAGGGAGAGAAGGAATCCCGGTTGTTTCTTTGAAGTCAGCCAATTGTGAATACTAATTGCCTTTAGGGTGTTGTCCCTTGCCTCTCTACCTGGGACAAAACCAACTTGGTCCAAGGAGATGAGGCCAGGGAGAAGGGGTAAAAGTCTATTAGCCAAAATTTTTGCATATATTTTCAGGTCAACATTTAGTAGAGATATTGGTCTGTAGTTGTGAACTAAATTTGGATCTTTATCAGGTTTTGGAATAACCACTATGTGAGCTGTGAGAAGATCTCTGGGAGGGGGGTTCTCGGATGAAAGGGAGTTGAAAGCATTTAAGAAGTGAGGATAAAGCGTAGCTATGAATTCCTTATAGTATCCTGCTGTTAGGCCATCTGGACCTGGACTTTTGCCTGTTTTGAGTTGTTTGAGCACAGTCTCTAGTTCGTCCTTAGAGATGGGACGTTCTAGATGCGAAGCTTCTGCATCAGAAATGGGTTTGGGACCATGTTGGGCTAGGAACTCTTTAATCAAGTGTGTTCTACGATCATTGTTTATCGTGGGTTGATGAGGATTGATATTATAGAGCTGCGAGAAATAATTCACAAATTGGTCTGCTATCAGTGTATTAGACGTTACTTTAGAACCCGAAGGGTCATTAATGGAATGAAGTGTTGTAGATGATCGTTTTGCACGGAGGGCTCTGGCTAGAATTTTACCGGATTTGTTGCCATGTTCGTAGAATATTTTTTGTGATAATATGTATTTGCGTTTTATTTGTTTATGTAACACTTCTTTCAACTCTGTCCTCACCTGAGTAAGTTCCTCAAGTGTGGAGAGCGCTCGAGTTTTCTTATGTATTTTTTCTAAATTCTGTATGCGTTTGGAAAGGATAGAAATATGCGCTTGTCTTTCTCGTCTTCTCTTGGAAGCGATAGCTATTAATTTTCCCCGTATGGTGCATTTGTGGGCTTCCCATTTTATCATTGGGGATATGTCCAAGGAGTCATTATCCTGGAAATAAAGTTTTAGATTGTCGTGTATAGTAGACACAATTGAAATGTCTGTCAGCAGTGAGGGATCAAGACGCCATATTTGTGAGCGAGTATGTTTGGATGGAAATTCCAAGGACATGGTTATCGGGTGGTGATCTGATATGTACATTGGTTCGATGGAGGTGTGCTTGAGCATGGGGAGATCGTTTTGTGAAATAAAGAAATAGTCAAGTCTGGAGTAGCTGCCATGTGGGTTGGAGAAAAAAGTGTAATCTTTAGTTGAGGGGTTTAAAGTACGCCATGCGTCATGTAATGTCAATTCTTGAAAACATTGTTTAATTGCTCGTAACGCTGAGAAGGGTAATTTGGATGCACCCGAAGATGTATCCTGTATTGGGTTTAAGGGAACATTAAAATCTCCTCCAGTTAATAGTATACCCTCTTGAAACGATGCGAGCAATTGCAGTGTGTGTCGGAAGGACGGGACTTGTTTAATGTTGGGGGCGTATATGTTTACTAAGGTTAAAGGTTTACCGAAAAGTGAACCTTTGACAAAAAGAAATCTTCCATCTTCATCCGCTAGAGTGTCTTTGATTATGAGTGGACACTGTTTTGAGATAAGGATAGAAACTCCTTTTGTTTTTGATTGTTTGTTGGTAGCATGAAAAGCTGTTGGATAACGTAAGTCGGAGAATTTGGGGATAGAGTCCGTTTTGAAATGCGTTTCTTGGATGTATATAATGTCTGCCTTGAGTTTATGCATAGAAAGGAGAACTTGTGTACGTTTCTCAGGGACATTTAGTCCCCGTGCGTTGAGCGAGACTAGTTTAGTAGTGGCGTTGTGGTGAGATATTGATGTAGAATTGTGTGAGACCATTGTCATTCTGTAATTTGGGAGGTGTTGTGAGTTAGACTGGAGTGGTGTTTACTGAAGATAGTCCGCGGTGCAGGTGTATGTGTGGCAGAAAAAGACCAGTAGTTGGACTTGTGCCTTATGCTCTTATGTGTGGAAGGTGTGCTCTAGGAGAGTGATGAGATTCTATACAGGATGAAAGTAGATTGTTCAGGAGTAGAGAGTGATGTGAGGGATATTGGGTATGCGGGGGAGAGGAAACTGTGAAGACCACTGTGTAGTGTTGTTAGGTGTTATAGGTAGTGGAAAGTAATCCGGGGACTAGCGATGCCTGCTCGCTAGGCTATGTACGAGTATACACTCGTGATATATGGTACCCGAATGGGTCAGTGGTGGTTTAAAGGAGGGTTGAGTGAAGAAATCAGGTAATCAATTGAAACCACTGTTTGGGAAGGTGACCAAACGGTAACGTAGAGAAAAGTAAAACCTGTCAATAAGGGACAAGAGCCGCTGACATATGGGATAGATGTAGGCAGAAGGCATGGACTGAAGACGGTCCATGTGTGAAATGGTTGCATTTAGATTGCTGTGAATGCCGCCTATTAACTTTCTCAGTGGATTTGGAGAAACAGCATGGGTCAGATTTGCGAAAAGCAGATAAAGAATTAGGTGTATGGTCAGATGAAACATTAAGTTAATGACATATTTTGTGAGATCGTTCCCCTGGTGATCGTTAAGTGAGAGGAAAGAATGAGAAAAAAAAACAAAAATAAACAGAAAAATAAAAGAAATAAAAGAAATAAAAATCCCCATGAGTAGCACATAAAATAAACATCTGGTGAGGCGCAGATATTCATAACGCAAAAGTCTATGTAATAATACAGTTAAACAGTCAACCAGAAAACTTGAGCAGTTAGCAGATCAGAGTATTCAACATAGGTAGAAAGTATTATCTCTTAAGATAGATAAACCGTGCCTGAACTAATTTATAATTAACTACCCCTGAAGGCTATGAAGAAGCTTGTCAAAATAATGAATAAAACGAAGTATCCATGTAGATCGTTATGCTATTTAGGAGCATATCTCAGTGGATAGGAGGGGATGATTATATGAGAAAGATCAGTGTCTGTGAAACTCCCTTAGAGTGCCTTTATCTGAGAAGCCTGTCAGTTCCGCGTTTGGCATGTAGATAGCTGTCTAGTCAGGGAAAGGCACTCGCAAGGATAAGTTCTATATAATCATACAGGGTAGTGGGTGCCCTAATCTTTGCGTAATTCATGACAGATAAGGTGATGTTAGGACTACTAAGGAGATGAATCATGTGTCACAACCATCTCGGGCTGGGATGACACAGGCATCCTCCTATGGGAGGTGCGTGTGTGGAGGCAGGGGAGAGAGGTCTGCAGAGTGTCACCACGGTAACAAGTCAGGTCTCTAACCTTGTGAGAGCCAATGAGCGATTGCATGAGTCATGGTGGGGGAGAACTTTTTACCTCAGACCTTGGCTCCTCTCATGAATTCGCGCCAAAAGACAGCAACCAATAGAGCGATGAACAGCTGGTTGTCATGGCAATAAGATTGTGTGGTAGTTCTAGTAGTTACCTACTAATGTAGTTGCTATCTAAGAGGAACAGAGAGTTAATACAGGATTAAAATAGGGGTGTCAATGAATATTACTAGCAGCCTGTTGTGTGTAAGAGAAGGGCATATTTGCATTTATAATTATCAATCCGTGCAATCGGAGCAGGATGAAACCCTGTCAAACTGTCAGTGTACCAATCAGCTAGAGGAGGGAGAGATAAAGTAGATTGGAGATCTCTGATGACACTATACCTCACTAGATTGGAAAATACAGTCACATAAGAATTTAATTATAATAAAGCTCTAATGAAGGGTGGAACTGCTAGTGTAGGGCTGTATTGGAGAGTAAGGTGTGACAGAATAAGCCATGCAGACACAGCGCTGCTTTGATAGTCAGCGTTAAGGGGGATATAGATATGCCTGTGTGTAAGAACTATGATCTACATAAACTAAACTTATCAGTTTGAAATACTTTAGGAGCATATTACCAGCCGGGGTATGAACTTTCAATATTTTAAAAATGGCACATGAACAGTCAGAGGAAATCTTTCAGTCTATGTTGCAGATGCCATCTGTATTCACCGATCTCTTCTAGCTCTTCTGGAGCGTGGAGGTTTCGTCGGGCTGTAGATGGAAGGAGACTGCGGGTCGGGTTGATGAATTCTCGGTTCCGATGGCGAACGGTGTCTTCTGTAGCTTGTATGTTGGGTCTCCATTGCTTCACTCCTGGAAGGTGCTTTAGATGCTGTAGGGGTACGAAATTCCGCGTACCAATCTGGGACCTCCATGAGAGGGATTCCGAGCGTATCACAGAAGGAATGTAGATCCTCAGGGACTCTGAGGAGAGCTGAGCGTCCTTGTACTGTTGCCGCCAAACCAAAAGGGAACTTCCAGCGGTAAATTATACCTTTAGCCCGGAGTACTGTCAGAAGGGGTTGCAGTTCCCTTCTGCGCTGCAAGGTTATGTTTGATATATCCTGGAATAGACGAAGTTCTGTGCCGTTATGTAGTAAAGGGGTCAGGGAACGTGCAGCCCTCAGAATGTCTTCCTTCAAACGGTAGTCAATTATGCAGCATACCACATCCCTAGGCGGGTCAGAGTCCTTTCCCTTCGGTCTCAGGGCACGGTGGATTCTTTCCATCGCAATAGGAACCTCTCTGGGTCTGCCGAGTATGTTATTAAAGATATGGATAACTTCACTTTGAAGATGATCCGCATCCACGGTTTCAGGCAAACCTCTCAGCCTGAGGTTATGGCGTCTGCCGCGATTGTCTAAATCTTCCAAGTGGCGATTGACATCTCTTAATTGCCGTGCATGTGTGTCAATCGCCAGATGCTGGTGACGGATCTTGGATGAATGAAGGGCAGTCGTTTGTTCCACCGCCTGAACTCTGCCTGTAATAGCTTGGATTTCAATTTTTTAATCTGAGATTGCTGCTGTCAGGGTGTCCTTAATGTCCTCAGCTACGGATCTGAGATCGCTCAGGCTCGGATGCTGATGAGGAGTGAGGAGAATTCCCCTGTCATTGAGTTCAGCGTGAGATGGAGAGGCAGCAGCATTAGAGTGAGGAGGATGCTGATGCTGGCTCCGTGAGGTGGGAGCCGGCGCTGAAGTTCCCATCTGTGCCCGGAACATCTCCGGGATGTTCTGACTGGATCTTGCCGGTATTTCACGGGGAGAACGGGACCGGGAGGTCGACGAAGTTCTAGAGGATGTACCCATCGCTTTTCGGGTGTTTGGGAGGCCGTTGACCGTCTTTAAAATTCAGATTTCTATCCCTGTCAGCGGAGCTCTGAAGTTAAGCAGCCATTCTCTACGAGGTCAAGCCACGCCCCCCAATGAAAATCTTTAATTAGGTGATGTCTGCCGTGGGGATCACCTGCTTCACAATTTCACACAATTGCTCCAGTGCTGCCTTCCTCTTTATTTGGTTCTTGTAATGGGGGTGTTTAATCTCCCACAGACAGGGCAGCTCCCTTAGCATCTCTATGAAGACTGAAATGAAGTCCTGATCTTCCAGTACCATATCCATGTTCACTGCAAGACACAACACAAGACAAAGCCTAATGTCACACCAAACTCTCCTAATCTTGTTACAATATAGGCCTCAATCTATAGAAGCAGTATAGGCCCAAGTTTGTCTCTTACCTTCGTTCTTACGATCGCCGCGTTCAATGCTCCTTCCTCCGCTCACAGATCAAACATAATACGCACGCGTGTTACGCTTTATATACACTGCGCATGCGTGTAACTCCGCCCGCCCCTGACGTTCTTTCTAGTGTATTCCCCGCCCCTTTTCGTTCGGCGCAGTGGGGGAAGAGCATGATGGCGGACATACAGCAGGTGCGGGCTAATTGTAGCAATGAGGAGGAGGAGGAGGAGGAAAGGGCGGATCCAGGCACATCCCGATCCAGAAGGAGACGTTTTAAGGCCACAAATATGTCGTTTGGGGAGATGTTGGAGATGGTCGACATCATGAGGAAGTCCGACTATGACGGAAAATATGGGCCTTACCCCCATCCCAACATCAGAAAGGCCAAAATCATGGCGAAAGTGGTCAGGAGTCTCGAGCGGAATTTCGGGGTACGAAAGTCTGAAGATCAGCTCAGGAAGCAGTGGTCGGACCTGAAGTTGAGAGAGCCAGAGCAGTACCGAAAGATCCGGAGAGTGCTGCAAAAAAGTAAGTAGTTGTGCTGTGTTCCTATTCTTTCTGTCTTTATTACATTCGTTCTGCTCCATATGCTTTGATTAGTTGTAACGTTTCCAAAGGTCAGCTTTAATGTTCATGGGCACATTATTCGTTCGTATCAAACATTTTTCTTTCGGCCTCTAGAACACCATTGTTTAGGCCATATGCATTTTCACACATTTTTGGGGGCCTACTTGGATGCCAAATATTTGTTTGTGTAGATGGGTTTGTTACTAGAATGAAATGCAAACTAGATTGTGTGTAAGGAGAGGACACTGAGCAGCTGTTTTCACATCTGGACACTGGAGCACTAGTGTGGGACACAAGAACACCATTTTTATTAGGGGGCCACACGGGTGCTCTAGTGTATACTATAGGGGGGTCTCCATCTGTGAAGCTTGTACCAAACAGGTAAAGTATTGCAGCTTGACAAAGGGCAATAAAAAATATACATCTTGGAACTCGGCTAAAATAGACAATTGTACCCCACTTCCAAGCAATGTTTCCTATTTCTATAGTTCTGCCATCAAATATCTGTGTGCTAAGTATACCATTTTTGTTTTACATAGGGGAGAAAAGACTCGGACACCCCTCATCCCAGGAGACCAGAGACCCCCCCCCTCTGGAAGAAAGGGAAATACCTACCCAAGAAGAAGAGCAGGAGGAAGAAGAAGACGTGGTGGAGATTGGCACCACAACAGGTGAGTGTCTGCGACCACAGACTCAGGTAAAAGAGATGGCTGGTGGCAGATTTTTGAGACCTTTTTTTTTTGTTCTTTATCTCTTTTTAGGTGATCGTGATGTGAGGGATCCAGAACGATTTACATCTGAAAGTGCCCAGATAGTGATAGGGGAGATCATGGGGTGTAATCTCCAATTGCAAAACATCCAGCAACAAATCAGTGATGTTATTAAAAAAAATAATAACATCATTGATGTTTTGGGGCAAATTTAAACCCCACAAAATCACCTGTTTTATGGTACCAAACTTTTTTCAATGTTTAGAAAAGCCAAATTTGGAGGATGCACACAGTGTGCCAACATGTGCTATCTGCCATCATGGGAGATCAATGGACGCGTTTTGGGGGGGCAACCCCTTCCTCAATTATAAAGTAGCGTTGAGGAAGGGCTTGCTCCCCCAAAACACGTCCCTTGATCCCCCCTGATGGCAGATAGCACATGTGGACATTTGTAAATTGGTGTGCATCTTCCAAATTTGGCTTTTCCAGGGGTGATTTCCCCCCATCTGAATGCTATATCAAACCCAGTTCCTAAATACTGATGTCTGATATAGCCTTCATGTTTTACCTAATGTGAACTTTGTAAGTTCAAGTTTTTTGGCTTTCTTGTTGGTTTTACACAGGCCTGTTTTATCTGAAATGGATATTTTGATTTTTCATAATGCTACTGCAAACATTGTTATACAACAAACATGTTGGTTTGTTTTAAAAACCTTTGGTAAATGCGCATGTGATTGTGCAGGTATAAAAAAGTGCCTTACTCAAGAATGTGTGGATTATTGTCTCAACACTACAACACTTTTGGGGTGATGTAATTGTTGTTTTATGCACAAATGGGGGTTATTTCCTAAGGGCCAATCTTCTTTGCACTACAAGTGCAGGTTCAGTGCAGTTGCAAGTGCACTTGTAGTGAAATGTGTTTTTGCATTTAGGAAGTACCAGCCAACACTGTTTTTTATAAGGTTACCCAATCACGACATTTTCTGCACTCAACACATTCTGTCAGGGTCAGCTAAAACAAACACAAGCAGTAAATGTCCACCAAGAATTTCTTTTGGTTGTTTTTTATTTGAAAAAGGTGTCACAGATTGTCTGGCATATTGATAGCCCCCCTACCCGCAAAGAACTCCAGGTATCGTAACCGGACATCACGGGCATTCAGGGAGGGCAAGCCAGGACGGCCGCTTTCAAGTGCCGTCATTGTTGAAGTATTTGGGATTCCGGCCTCAGGCCCAACTGAGCCAGCATAGTTGGCTGAATGTTTTCGTAGAAAATTATGGAGAACACAGCAGGCAAGTATTATATGGTTCAGTTTATACTCCGCCATATGGATGGGTGTCATAAATAATCGGAACCGGCTGGCCAGGATTCCAAATGTGTTCACCACCACTCTTCGGGCTCTGGCCAGCCGGTAATTAAAAACCCTCTGTTCCAGGGTGAGGGTCCTCATCAGGAATGGCCGCATCAGGTGGTCCCCCAGCGCAAATGCTTCATCAGCAACGAACACAAATGGGAGACCTTCAACATTGTCCTCTGGAGGTGGCAAGTCCAAGCTGCCATTCTGGAGACGCCTGTAGAACTCCATCTGGGTGATCACTCCACCATCGGACATCCGGCCATTCTTCCCCACGTCCACATGCAAGAAGTCGTAATTAGCCGACACCACCGCCAACATCACTATACTATTAAACCCCTTGTAATTATAATAGTACGACCTCGAGTTGGGTGGTGGGACGATGTGGACGTGTTTCCCATCAATTGCCCCTCCGCAGTTAGGAAAGTCCCACCGCTGGGCAAAGTGGGAGGCCACAGTCTGCCATTCCTGTGGCGTGGAAGGAAACTGTTGAGGAAAAAACAATAAACATTACTATTTTTTCACAGAAACCTGACAAGCAGATTAGACACAAACATTATGGGTCAACCTCCAGATAGCATTTATTAAGGGGAATTTAACAACAACAAAGTATAAGGTACACCTATCATATTCCCCCCCCCTCTCATGGGCCATTTCTAACATTATAGGGGGGGGGAACTCTTGGACAGGTAACCCTCTTCACTTCATTGAGAGATGAATGCCTAAATACAGGGTATTACTTGGAACAGCCCCTCCTTAGTTACACTATTGGCAGCCCACTGGACAGGTAAGAAGTGTCATAATACAAAGATATAAATACACACTGTACACATTTGAGCACATTTGGACATTCTGCTATTACCTATCAAGATCATAATAGGATACAAGAACTTTAAACAGTACCATTGGAAAGTATACAGGCAGGCCCTTGCACTACATGCTTGGGGGAATTCATCCATAAATCTGAGCACTAAAGAGGTGGGTATAGTGTGTATATGTATGAAGGACCTAAAATAATAATTACATAAAAATCCAGCATGCATGAGGACAAAGGGGACATTCACAGCATATTACAATCATGGTAATTAGGGAATGAGGAAAGAAATACAACATATTATCAAACATTCAATACAATAAAATGTGATATAAAAGGATAAAAATCTTACCTTCATATACTCCTTCTGCAGTATGATGGCAGAACAGGTCTCTGGGATAATGATCCCCAGAGCCTGGGGGGAGATGCCTGTCGAGAACTTGAGGTCCTGCAGGCTTCTCCCTGTGGCCAAATACCGCAAGGTAGCGACCAACCTCTGCTCCGGAGTGATGGCTTGCCTCATGCAGGTATCCTGCCTGCTGATATAGGGGGTCAGCGAAGCCAACAAACGGTGAAACGCGGGGTCCGTCATCCTGAGAAAGTTCCTGAAATCATCAGGATTATTCTCACGGATCTCACGGAGCAAAGGCATGTGACAGAACTGGTCACGCTGAAGCAACCAATTCTTGGTCCATGAACTCCTCCCCACCCTGTTCATGGACTGGACTTGTGTCAAGGTCAGGACCCCAACACCAAGCCCCCGCACAGCACGAACTCTACGAGGAGTACGCATACGAAACATGGCTAGAAAACGGTCGGCTGCTCAGAACGAAGTAACAGAACGCACTGAAGAACAGCAAGGCCTGTGAAGAGCGACCTGAAAAACAGCAACGAGCGGACAAGATCGCACAGAAAACTCCAATACGAACTGACTGCACGCACTGAAGAGCAGATACAAACCCACAAGCACAAACTGAACGGCAGAAAACGATCTGAAAGCCACGAGTCTGAAAAAGCGCAAATCGTCTCTCACCAAACTTTTACTAACACGAGATTAGCAAAAGGAGCCCAAAGGGTGCTGCGCTTGGTTCTGAACCGGCCTTTTCTAGTCTCGTCGTACGTGCTTGACGTCATGGCGTTCTTGGCGATCGGAAATTCCGACAACTTTGTGCGACCGTGTGTAGGCAAAACAAGTTTGAGCCAACATCCGTAGGAAAAAATCCGAGGATTTTGTTGTCGGAATGTCTGATCAATGTCCGACCGTGTGTACGGGGCATAAGTCCTCACTCGCACTTGGTGGGTGCAGAAATGGGCCCTGCTGTGAAAATATTAGATCAAGAATTGTAATTACATCCCCTTGTTGAACAGGGGCAGAAAAATTGGGCCTTTGGTGGTGGTGGTGGTGGTGGTGCTGGTGCCACAACACTGCAACCCCTTACAGACACTCTAGTTGGAACGCATAAACGAGCCCTGCTGCAAAGTATTGCATCAAAAATTGTAATTACACGCCCCTGTTAAACAGGGGATGAAAAATTGGGCCTTAGGCACTGGTGCTGGTGCCACAACACTGCAACCCCTCACAGACACTCTAGTTGGAACGCAGGAACAAGCCCTGCTGCAAAGTATTGCATCAAAAATTGTAATTACACGCCCCTGTTAAACAGGGGCAGAAAAATTGGGCCTTAGGCACTGGTGCTGGTGCCACAACACTGCAACCCCTCACAAACACTCTAGTTGGAACACAGGAATGAGCCCTGCTGCAAAGTATTGCATAAAAAATTGTAATTACACGCCCCTGTTAAACAGGGGCAGAAAAATTGGGCCTTAGGCACTGGTGGTGACGCCCAGTACCAAAAATGTTCTTACAAGCTATCAGCGTGATGATTGAGGAGGAAGAGGATAATTACTCAGGGATAGTCACTCAGCATCACCAAAGGCAGTCTTTGAAGGGATCTGAGATTTCAAAAAAAATTATTCGGTTACATCAGCATCAGGTGCTTGGTAGCTGGTGGTGATCCAAGACTGATTCATTTTTATGAAGGTCAGTCGATCGACCGAGTCGATGGACAGACGCACCCTGTGATCGGTTACCACGCCTCCAGCAGCACTGAATGTGCGTTCCGAAAGAACGCTGGATGCAGGACAGGCCAGTAGCTCAATTGCATACTGTTCAAGCTCTGGCCAGTGATCCATCCTCAAGACCCAATAACCCAGAGGATTTTCGGTGGGAAAGGTGTCCAAGTCTGATCTTGCCCCTAGGTATTCCTGCACCATGTAAAACAGATGCTGGCGATGGTTGCTGGAACCGATCATACCTTGGGGCTGTGGACCAAAAAATTGTCTGAACGCATCGGTCAGACGGCCACCTTCTCCACCGCTCCTTCTTTGACTGACCGAAGCCTCAGCAACACGTTGTCCAGAAACAGGAGTTTGTAACCTCCCAGTCTCTGGGAACGCATTGCACAGACCTTTCTGCAAGGCCTCCCGAAGATGTTTCATCCTCTGCGATGGCAAGATAAGGTCCGCAACCTTACCCTTGTAACGTGGATCAAGGAGGGTTGCCAGCCAGTATTGGTCCTTCGCCTTGATACCACGAATACGAGGATCCTTACGCAGGCTTTGCAGGATCAGGGAGGCCATGCAGCGTAGGTTTGCTGAGGCATTCGGTCCGGAGTCCTCTTGGTCACTAAGGACGACATGGTCCACAGCCACCTCCTCCCAGCCACGTACAAGTCCATGTGTTTCTTGGGACTGATCCCTTAAAGACTGCTGCTGATGCTGAGTGCCAGGCTCCACCTCCAAACTGACACAATCTTCCTCCTCCTCCTCGTCCTCTTCCTGTGTGATCGGCGGGCACGCAGGAACACTGTCTGGATAAAGGGGGCCTTGAGAGCTAAGGAAGTCCTCCTCTTCCTGCCTCTGTTCTGCCTCAAGTGCCCTGTCCATTATTCCATGCAGCGTGTGCTCCAACAGGTGGACAAGGGGGACAGTGTCACTGATGCATGCACTGTCACTGCTCACCATCCTCGTGGCCTCCTCAAATGGTGACAGGACAGTGCATGCATCCCTGATCATGGCCCACTGGCGTGGGGAAAAAAAACCAAGCTCCCCTGACCCTGTCCTGGCGCCATAGTCGCACAGGTACTCATTGATGGCCCTCTGCTGCATGTGCAGCCACTGCAGCATGGCCAACGTTGAGTTCCACCTGGTGGGCATGTCACAGATTAGGTGGTTCTTGGGCAGGTTAAACTCCTTTTGGAGGTCCGTCAGCCGAGCACTGGCATTATATGACCGGCGGAAATGCACACAGACTTTCCTGGCCTGCCTCAGGACATCCTGTAAGCCCGGGTACCTGCCCAAGAACCGCTGCACCACCAAGTTAAGGACGTGAGCCAAACAGGGCACATGGGTCATTTGTCCCTGTTGGAGGGCAGAGAGGAGGTTGGTGCCATTGTCGCAAACCACCATTCCTGCCTTAAGTTGGCGTGGCATCAACCACCTCTGAACCTGCCCCTGCAGAGCTGACAGAACCTCTGCCCCAGTGTGGCTCCTGTACCCCAAGCACACCAGCTCAAGCACCGCATGGCATCTTTTGGCCTGCGTACTTGCGTAGCCCCTTGAACGGCTACGGAGCACCGCTGGTTCCGAGGAGAAAGCACAGGAAGAGGCCATGGAGGAAGAAGAAGAGGAGGGGGTGGAGGAGAGAGGTGTGTCACAATCATTAGCATTTTGGAGGCGTGGTGGCGGAACAACCTCCAACACTACTGCACCTTGTCCTGCATCCTTCCCAGCTGCCAGCAGAGTCACCCAATGCGCCGTGAAACTTAGGTAACGTCCCTGTCCATGCCTGCTGGACCATGAGTCAGCGGTAATATGCACCTTACCACTGACCGCCCTGTCCAGCGAGGCATGGACATTGCCTTCCACATGCCGGTAGAGAGCCGAAATCACCTTCCGTGAGAAAAAGTGGCGTTTGGGTACCTGCCACTGAGGAACCGCACATTCCACAAACTCGCGGAAGGGGGCAGAGTCTACCAACTGAAAAGGCAGCAGTTGAAGTGCTAGCAATTTTGCCAAGCTAGCATTCAACCGCTGGGCATGTGGATGGCTGGGAGCAAACTTCTTTCGGTGGTGCAGCAGCTGGGGCAGGTAAATTTGCTTGGTACAATCTGACGTCGGTGTACCAAAAGCAGATTGCCCACAAGTACTTGGCGGTGACACACCTAATTCTACACCTTCATTCCTCTCAGTGCAGGTCTCAGAGAGGACTGAAGGTCTAGTGGGGTTGGAAATCTCAGCTGATGAGGAGCAAGGAGAGGTCCTCTTTGTTCTTTGGTGTGGGTCTTTTAGATACGCTTGCCAACGAACTGCATGGCAGGTCAACATATGTCTGGTCAAGCATGTGGTACCCAAGCGGGAGATGTTTTGGCCACGTGAGATACGCTTGAGACATATGTTGCAAATAGCAGCGGTGCGATCTGATGCACTCATCACAAAAAAGGCCCACACCAAAGAACTTTTTGAATAACACGCAGAGACTGTAGCGCCCTGCACATGTGGAGCTTTGGGGTGTGATGCAGTCAATGTGCTGCCCTTAGGCTGGCCCCTGGAGGGCATCCTGCCTCGTTGGTGATGTGCCGCCTCCTCCTCCTCCCCTCTCCTATCAGGCACCCACGTTTAGTCAGTGACCTCATCATTCCCTCCCTCCTCATCACTGGAGCAAACCTGGCAGTATGCTGCAGCAGGGGGAGCATGACTGCCAGATTGCTGTCCTTCTTGGGCACCCCCTCTGTCCGTGCTCATGTTACTGCCTTCATCGAGCTCAGTATCATCATCAGAGCCTTCCAAACGCTGGGCATACTCCTGGAGCATATACCCAACAATGTGGTCAAACAGTTCGAGGAACTCCTCAGAAGGACATGGTGGGGCTAGGGAAGGAGTCACTGATGACATTGAGCCGAGGGAAGAGGCCGCTGTTTTGTCAGACAAAGTACCCTGGGCATGGGTGAGAGAGGATGAGGAGGGTGAGGACGGCTTGGTCATCCACTCGACCAAGTCTTCCGCATGTTACGGCTCAACATGGCCAGCTGCCGAAAAAAAGGCCAAGCGTGTCCCACGGCCACGTGCTGATGAGGATGCACCGTCTCCACGACCAGCACTAGACACAGAGCCTGCTTGCCCTCTCTTATTGGCTTGTGACTGTCTGCCTCTCCTTCTTGGCCTTCCAGACATACTAATGGCCTGTAGCTGCACTAAGCTGGGATATATATATATATATATATATATATATATATATATATATGTACTGATACTGCCGCTAGCAAAATCAACTGCCTGCCTGTAGTATGAGAACACCACCAACCTTCTACAGGTAGCTTTAGCTGAACACTGTGCAGAGCTCGCAAAAAAACTAACTTGTAGCTTTTTTAGCTGCCTGCAGTAGTGATAGGATCAGGAAAACACCACCAACCTTCTACAGGTAGCTTTAGGTGAACACTGTGCAGAGCTCACAAAAAATAACTTGTAGGTTTATCTGAACACTGTGAGGTGGACGCACCACACTAACTTGTAGTTTTAGCTGAACACTGTGAGCAGGACGCACAGCACTAACTTATAGTTTTAGCTAAACACTGTGAGCAGGACGCACTGCACTAACTTGTAGCTTGAGATGAACACTGTGCAGAGGTCTCACTACACCAACTTGTAGTTTTAGCTGAACACTGTGAGCAGGATGCACTGCACTAACTTGTAGCTTTAGATAAACACTGTGCAGAGGTCTCACTACACCAACTTATAGTTTTAGCTGAACACTGTGAGCAGGACGCACAGCACTAACTTGTAGTTTTAGCTGAACACTGTGAGCAGGACGCACTGCACCAACTTGTAGGTTTAGCTGAACACTGTGAGCAGGACGCACAGCACTAACTTGTATTTTTAGCTGAACACTGTGAGCAGGATGCACAGCACTAACTTGTAGTTTTAGCTGAACACTGTGAGCAGGACGCACTGCACTAACTTGTAGCTTTAGATGAACACTGTGCAGAGGTCTCACTACACCAACTTGTAGGTTTAGCTGAACACTGTGAGCAAGACGCACAGCACTAACTTGTAGTTTTAGCTGAACACTGTGAGCAGGACGCACAGCACTAACTTATAGTTTTAGCTAAACACTGTGAGCAGGACGCACTGCACTAACTTGTAGCTTGAGATGAACACTGTGCAGAGGTCTCACTAGACCAACTTGTAGTTTTAGCTGAACACTGTGAGCAGGACGCACTGCACTAACTTTTAGGTTTAGATGAACACTGTGCAGAGGTCTCACTACACCAACTTGTAGTTTTAGCTGAACACTGTGAGCAGGACGCACAGCACTAACTTATAGTTTTAGCTAAACACTGTGAGCAGGACGCACTGCACTAACTTGTAGCTTGAGATGAACACTGTGCAGAGGTCTTACTACACCAACTTGTAGTTTTAGCTGAACACTGTGAGCAGGACGCACAGCACTAACTTGTAGTTTTAGCTGAACACTGTGAGCAGGACGCACTGCACCAACTTGTAGGTTTAGCTGAACACCGTGAGCAGGACGCACAGTACTAACTTGTATTTTTAGCTGAACACTGTGAGCAGGACGCACAGCACTAACTTGTAGTTTTAGCTGAACACTGTGAGCAGGACGCACTGCACTAAATTGTAGCTTTAGATGAACACTGTGCAGAGGTCTCACTACACCAACTTTTAGGTTTAGCTGAACACTGTGAGCAGGACACACAGCACTAACTTCTAGTTTTAGCTGAACACTGTGAGCAGGACGCACAGCACTATCTTATAGTTTTAGCTAAACACTGTGAGCAGGACGCACTGCACTAACTTGTAGCTTGAGATGAACACTGTGCAGAGATCTCACTACACCAACTTGTAGTTTTAGCTGAACACTGTGAGCAGGACGCACTGCACTAACTGTAAATAGCCTAGCTGCCTGACTTTGGTACTAATAGGATCAAAAGAACACCAGAAATTTTCTTCAGGTAGCTGTAGATACTGTAACAAGACAAGCCTGCCTGTCAGTAGGAAGATAAAAGGAACGGATCTAGCTAAACTGAATACAGTGTATATATATATATGCAACACCTGGGATGCATATATATACACGATACACTGTAAGTGCAGCTAAACTGACTGACTGTTCTGCCTAATCTATCTAACTCAAATCAAATGTCACTGTCTGTCTCTCTCTCTCTCCCAATGAACGCCGGAACGCACACTACACAGGGCCGCCGTCCAGGCGGCCTTATATAGTGTGGGGCGTGTACTAAATCCCATGAGCCATAATTGGCCAAAGCCTCCTTGGCTTTGGCCAATTACGGCTCTCTGTTCAGAAGGCGCTGTGATTGGCCAAGCATGCGGGTCATAGTGCATGCTTGGCCAATCATCAGCCAGCAATGCACTGCGATGCCGCAGTGAATTATGGGCCGTGATGCGCCACACGAATTTGGCGCGAACGGCCCATATCGTTCGCAATTCGGTGAACGAGCGAACAGACGATGTTCGAGTCGAACATAGGTTCGACTCAAACACGAAGCTCATCCCTAATGGTCACTCATGCAGCGGCACTGATAGGTGGCACTGATGGGCACTGATGAGGCTGAGCTGATGGGCACTAATGAGGCTGAGCTGATGGGCACTGATGAGGCTGCATTGATGGATACTGGTGAACATGAGCTAATTGGCACTGGTGAGGCTGCCTGATAGGCACTAATGAGGCTGCATTGAAGGGCACTGATGAGGCTGCATTGATGGACACCAGGGATGAGCCGAACACCCCCCTGTTCGGTTCGCACCAGAACATGCGAACAGGAAAAAAATTCGTTCGAACACGCGAACACCGTTAAAGTCTATGGGACACGAACATGAATAATCAAAAGTGCTAATTTTAAAGGCTAATATGCAAGTTATTGTCATTAAAAGTGTTTGGGGACCTGGGTCCTGCCCCAGGGGACATGAATCAATGCAAAAAAAAGTTTTAAAAACGGCCGTTTTTTCAGGAGCAGTGATTTTAATAATGCTTACAGTCAAACAATAAAAGTGTAATATCCCTTTAAATTTCATACCTGGGGGGTGTCTATAGTATGCCTGTAAAGGGGCGCATGTTTCCCGTGTTTAGAACAGTCTGACAGCAAAATGACATTTTGAAGGAAAAAACACATTCAAAACTACCGCGGCTATTGCACTGCCGACAATACACATAGAAGTTCATTGATAAAAACGGCATGGGAATTCCCCACAGGGCAACCCCGAACCAAAATTAAAAAAAAAAAATGATGTGGGAGTCCCCCTAAATTCCATACAAGGCCCTTCAGGTCTGGTATGGATATTAAGGGGAACCCCAGCCAAAATTTTAAAAAAAAATTGACGTGGGGTTCCCCCTAAATTCCATACCAGACCCTTCAGGTCTGGTATGGATTTTAAGGGGAACCCCGCGCCAAAAAAAAAAAAAAAAAAACGGCGTGGGGTCCCCCCAAAAATCCATACCAGACCCTTATCCGAGCACGCAACCTGGCAGGCCGCAGGAAAAGAGGGGGGGACGAGAGTGCGCCCCCCCCCCTCCTGAACCGTACCAGGCCACATGCCCTCAACATTGGGAGGGTGCTTTGGGGTAGCCCCCCAAAACACCTTGTCCCCATGTTGATGAAGACAAGGGCCTCATCCCCACAACCCTGGCCGGTGGTTGTGGGGGTCTGCGGGCGGGGGGCTTATCGGAATCTGGAAGCCCCCTTTAACAAGGGGACCCCCAGATCCCGGCCCCCCCTGTGTGAAATGGTAAGGGGGTACTTACCCCTACCATTTCACTAAAAAACTGTCAAAAATGTTAAAAATGACAAGAGACAGTTTTTGACAATTCCTTTATTTAAATGCTTCTTCTTTCTTCCTTCATCTTCTTCTGGTTCTTCTGGCTCTTTTGGTTCTTCCTCCGGCGTTCTCGTCCAGCATCTCCTCTGCGGCGTCTTCTATCTTCTTCTCCTCGGGCCGCTCCGCACCCATGGCATGGGGGGGAGGCTCCCGCTCTTCTCTTCATCTTCTTCTCTTCTTCATCTTCTTCTTCATCTTCTTCTTCTTCTTCTTCTCTTCTTCCTTCTTCTCTTCTTCATTTCTTCTCCGGGCCGCTCCGCAGCCATGCTGGCATGGTGGGAGGCTCCCGCTGTGTGACGGCGTCTCTTCGTCTGATGGTTCTTAAATAACGGGGGCGGGGCCACCCGGTGACCCCGCCCCCCTCTGACGCACGGGACATGACGGGACTTCCCTGTGGCATTCCCCGTGACGTCACAGGGAAGTCCCGTCGGAGAAGAAATGAAGAAGAGAAGAAGGAAGAAGAGATGAAGAAGAAGAAGAAGATGAAGAAGATGAAGAGAAGAGCGGGAGCCTCCCCCCTCATGCCATGGGTGCGGAGCGGCCCGAGGAGAAGAAGATAGAAGATGCCGCGGAGGAGATGCTGGACGAGAACGCCGGAGGAAGAACCAGAAGGGCCAGAAGAACCAGAAGATGAAGGAAGATAGAAGAAAGAAGAAGTATTTAAATAAAGGAATTGTCAAAAACTGTCTCTTGTCATTTTTAACATTTTTGACAGTTTTTTAGTGAAATGGTAGGGGTAAGTACCCCCTTACCATTTCACACAGGGGGGGGGCCGGGATCTGTGGGTCCCCTTGTTAAAGGGGGCTTCCAGATTCCGATAAGCCCCCCGCCCACAGACCCCCACAACCACCGGCCAGGGTTGTGGGGATGAGGCCCTTGTCTTCATCAACATGGGGACAAGGTGTTTTGGGGGGCTACCCCAAAGCACCCTCCCAATGTTGAGGGCATGTGGCCTGGTACGGTTCAGGAGGGGGGGGGCCGCACTCTCGTCCCCCCTCTTTTCCTACGGCCTGCCAGGTTGCGTGCTCGGATAAGGGTCTGGTATGGATTTCTGGGGGGACCCCACGCCGTTTTTTTTTTTTTTTTGGCGCGGGGTTCCCCTTAAAATCCATACCAGACCTTAAGGGTCTGGTATGGAATTTAGGGGGAACCCCACGTCAATTTTTTTTAAAATTTTGGCTGGGGTTCCCCTTAATATCCATACCAGACCTGAAGGGCCTTGTATGGAATTTAGGGGGACCCCCACATCATTTTTTTTTTTTTTTTTTTGGTTCGGGGTTGCCCTGTGGGGAATTCCCATGCCGTTTTTATCAATGAACTTCTATGTGTATTGTCGGCAATGCAATAGCCGCGGGTAGTTTTAAATGTGTTTTTTTCTTCAAAATGTCATTTTGCTGTCAGACTGTTCTAAACACAGGAAACATGCGCCCCTTTACAGGCATACTATAGACACCCCCCAGGTACAAAATTTAAAGGGATATTACACTTTTATTGTTTGACTTTAAGCATTAATAAAATCACTGCTCCTGAAAAAACGTCAGTTTTTAAAACTTTTTTTTGCATTGATCCATGTCCCCTGGGGCAGGACCCAGGTCCCCAAACACTTTTTATGACAATAACTTGCATATAAGCCTTTAAAATGAGCACTTTTGATTTCTCCCATAGACTTTTAAAGGGTGTTCCGCGGCATTCGAATTTGCCGCGAACACCCCAAATTGTTCGCTGTTCGGCGAACTTGCGAACAGCCAATGTTCGAGTAGAACATGAGTTCGACTCGAACTCGAAGCTCATCCCTAATGGACACTGATGAGGCTGCATTGATGGGCACTGGTGAGGCTGCATTGATGGGCACTGGTGAGGCTGCATTGATGGACACTGATCAGGCTGCATTGATGGGCACTGATCAGGCTGCATTGATGGGCACTGGTGAGACTGCATTGATTGGCACTGGTGAGGTTACACTGATGGGCACTGACGAGGCTGCGCTGATGAACACTGGTAAATATATTACACTCTTCAAATGTGCTTTCAAATGCATGGTTTTCCCTTTTATGAACAAGAAAACAATGACGTTATGCGGTAGGGCTGGTATAATAATGCTATGGGGCTGGTATAAAATGATTTCCAGAAATAACGCATATATCATACAATCATTACATAAACACATACCACATACACTGCATATATCAATTGAGGAAAATATGCTTATAAAATGGTTTACTATTTGCCAATAAATAAATAAAAAAATATGTCCCTGGATTTCATTTTAAAAATCTGGTCACCTGAAGGCTACCGTTATTAAGTATATCCTTCACAGCAGTCAAATTACAGATAAGACAGACCTGTGTTAGTGCACTGCTAGGCACTAATAGATGATTTTACTGTAGAACTAGACTTTCTGCATATGTATTTGCAGTGTGTGATGAAAATAACAGAAGGCCCAGTCTTGCACAGAACTGACAGCTCTCACAAATAGCTGTAAACACTGAAGTGTAAAAGCAAAGAGAGAAGTAGTAAAGGGATTAATAAGGGCCTATTTAAAAAAAATAATAATAGTTTTTGTCATTAATGTTCAAAAAAATGACCTTGTTAGGTCAATTTTCTAAGAGAGAATGCAACGTGCTTTCATGTCAATTTGAAAACAGTTTGAGAAACTTCTGATATCAATTAGAGTTCAATAACAAATGTATGTGACATGTAGTTGACTTCTTTATGACCTGCATTTGATCTGCTTCTAGGTTGCATCAACCTGCTTTAAGCCAGCAGGCATGTCAGAATTGGCCTGGGTGGCAAGTGGTTATATATTATTATATACCAAAACATCTTATAAAAAGGTAAATCGTGTAAAAGCTATATAGGAAAATATACAAAAAAGCTATATCTAAATACAATGTTATATAAAAACATGCATATATGTATTTTTTCAATAATACTTAAAAGGCTAATAAAAAACAAGGCTGAGAATAAGAGCAATGATACAGATGATAAAAGGAGTTTGTTCAAAAAAAGTGTTAAAAAAAAATGTCCAGTGACCGACCTGCTGCTATGTGTTGCAGTTAAATCGAGAAGGTTCCCAAACGGGGGTGTCTGTGACACCAGAATCTATACAGAAAAAGTCCAGTTTGATGTTAGTGCAAAAAATTGAATGGGGGGCGTGGCATAGGAGGGGGAGAAATGGAAGAGGAGTGAACTGGGAGCCATGCCAAACTAATGTGAGGTTTGAATAGCCTGGCAGTGGTGGCAAGGAGGGGTAGGCGGTGGTGGAGACTGGCTGATGGGACATGGAGTTGTTACGGAGGGGGAGAGGGGATTGTTGAGAGTGGAGGGAACTGCAGGGATGAAGAAGCAGATGTAGGAGGTACCAGGCATTGTTGACAGCTTGGCTGGGGAACGAGCTGCCAAAAGAGCCTGTTGGCTTTATGAAAGTATAAGAGAGGAGGGGAGAGCAGGAGGGGTTATTCGTGGGGTGGGGGCAGTGGAAGATGGATGGGGAGAAGGTCCGTGGCAGAGTGGGAAAGGAGGGTGAGGTTGGCGAGAGTGGGATGAGCCTGCAGGGGGGAAAGAACAGCTGTGGAGGACATCAAGGAGTGCTTACAGCTGAATGGGGAGCGTACTGTCGAATGAGACTGTGGCTGTTTGGAAATGTGAGAGGGGGGAGAGCAGGAGGGAGAGGAGAGCTGGTGGGAAATGGATGGCGAGATGGTCCGATGGGTTGTGGTGGTGGCTGAAGAAGTGATCTGTGGTGTCGGATGGTGGATGGAAGAAAGGGACAATGGTCGGTGATGACAGATGGCAGGGAAGCGATTGGCAATATCCGAGAGGTGACAGATGGGGGGGTTGGTATGGCATCTAGGTCAGCTAGGGAGGTGGGGATTGATGTTAGGATGGGAATGAAGGATGGGCTAGTGGTGCTGGGGAGAGGAGAGGAAAGAGAGGATTGAATAGAGAAGGTGGTGTGGGGGGGATTTAGAGGGGGATGCTACCGACTGGTGGGATCTGTGTTCGCAGTGTTTGCAGCAGCAGCATAGAGAGAGGCAGTTTGCGCCATTGAGGTTTCAACCTGACAGGTGGGCGTGGTTGGGATTAACAGATGTGAAGGAGGATGGCTGGGTTCCAGGTGGGAGTGTATGGAATGGAACCATGTGTGGGGGAAGAGTATCTACCTTGATGGAGGAGATCTGAAGCTCACATAGCAACAAGAAAGTAAACATTTTCAATGTGTATTCACATGGATCAAAAAAAGTCTGTGGACAGACCTCCCTGGGTGTCCAAACATATGTGTAAACATACATGCTCACCCATTCTATAAATTCACGTGCCTGTATGCATGTTCCTGCATGTTTCATGCAGTGAGAAACAATGAGATATTGGATATAGGAAAAAAATATAGGAAAAAAAAAGACCTATTGGATGAGGAGAAAAAAAAAGAAAAGGGGGCTGGTGGATGGACCCGGAAGAGATGGAAGGGTTCAGCAAACTATGCATTTGTTTTTAGTAAGATTCTATCATCTTGTTGAGTTTATGTGGAGTAAGGGTGTTGAGCTGGTAAATCCAGTACTATTCTCTTTGGCATAGTCTGGTGTACCGGTTGTAGTTAATGGATTCTGGGATCTGTTCTATAATAGAAGCAGTTATTAGGTTTGGGTTTCTGTCATGATGTGTGAAGAAGTTGAGGGAGATACTGTGTTCCCGGACTGCATTCTTGATGTTGAATCTGTGTTTGTTAAATTTCTGGCAAAATGTCTGTATTGTTCTTTCTGACATATTGCAAGTTGCATGGGCAAGTTAGCAAATAAATGATAAACTTAGCAGTCTAGGTGAGAGGTGATGGGCCAGGTTTTAGAACAGCTGGTTGACTGGAAGGTTTTGTTCCCATTAGTGAGTATGGTGCAGGAGAGGCATCTGGAGTTGTTACATCTGTAGCATCCTGCATCCTCTGAGGACTTGTGGTGCTGTTGGATGGGGGGTAGTCGGCTGGGGGCTAAGTGGTTTTTGATGGTTGTGGCTCTCTTGAAGATGAAACAGGAAGTCCTAGTGCTAAAGTACCTCAAAAACCAGGGTGACTCTGTAGGTACTTAGTAACAATTTGTGCCAACATCCCCAGCATTGTAATTGTAAACGTATAAAATCTAAGAAACAGGACTTTGGGGGCACAACGGTATTAAACTACGAAAAAATAAGAATTGTTTGGAATTTTTATTATTAAAGTACAAAAAGACAAAGAACAAACAGAAGTTTAAAAACAAATCAAACTAGACATAAAACCTAGTTTTGTACACCATAGGGATCCTATCCTGCAAGCCTGTATGAAATTTATTGCCACGCTGCCACCAGATGGAGATGTCACTTGCCACCACCAGATGGAGATGTCACTTGCCACGCTGCCACCAGATGGAGATGTCACTTGCCATGCTGCCACCGGATGGAGATGTCACTTGCCACGCTGTCACCAGATGGAGATGTCACTAGCCACGCTGCCTGCCACCAGATGGAGATGTCACTTGCCACGCTTCCACCGGATGGAGATGTCACTTGCCACGCTGTCACCAGATGGAGATGTCACTAGCCACGCTGCCTGCCACCAGATGGGGATGTCACTTGCCACTATGTCTGCCACCAGATGGGGATGTCACTTGCCACGCTGCCACCAGATGGAGATGTCACTAGCCACGCTGCCTGCCACCAGATGGGGATGTCACTTGCCATGCTGCCACCAGATGGAGATGTCACTTGCCACGCTGCCTCCGGATGGAGATGTCACTTGCCACGCTGCCACCAGATGGAGATGTCACTTGCCACGCTGCCACCAGATGGAGATGTCACTTGCCACGCTGCCACCAGATGGAGATGTCACTTGCCACCACCAGACGGAGATGTCACTTGCCACGCTGCCACCAGATGGAGATGTCACTTGCCACCACCAGATGGAGATGTCACTTGCCACGCTGCCACCAGATGGAGATGTCACTTGCCACGCTGCCACCAGATGGAGATGTCACTTGCCACGCTGCCACCAGATGGAGATGTCACTTGCCACGCTGCCACCAGATGGAGATGTCACTTGCCATGCTGCCACCAGATGGAGATGTCACTTGCCACGCTGTCACCAGATGGAGATGTCACTAGCCACGCTGCCTGCCACCAGATGGGGATGTCACTTGCCACTATGTCTGCCACCAGATGGGGATGTCACTTGCCACGCTGCCACCAGATGGAGATGTCACTAGCCACGCTGCCTGCCACCAGATGGGGATGTCACTTGCCACGCTGCCACCAGATGGAGATGTCACTTGCCACGCTGCCTCCGGATGGAGATGTCACTTGCCACGCTGCCACCAGATGGAGATGTCACTTGCCACGCTGCCACCAGATGGAGATGTCACTTGCCACGCTGCCACCAGATGGAGATGTCACTTGCCACCACCAGACGGAGATGTCACTTGCCACGCTGCCACCAGATGGAGATGTCACTTGCCACCACCAGATGGAGATGTCACTTGCCACGCTGCCACCAGATGGAGATGTCACTTGCCACGCTGCCACCAGATGGAGATGTCACTTGCCACGCTGCCACCAGATGGAGATGTCACTTGCCATGCTGCCACCAGATGGAGATGTCACTTGCCATGCTGCCACCAGATGGAGATGTCACTTGCCACGCTGTCACCAGATGGAGATGTCACTAGCCACGCTGCCTGCCACCAGATGGAGATGTCACTTGCCACGCTGCCACCGGATGGAGATGTCACTTGCCACGCTGTCACCAGATGGAGATGTCACTAGCCACGCTGCCTGCCACCAGATGGGGATGTCACTTGCCACTATGTCTGCCACCAGATGGGGATGTCACTTGCCACGCTGCCACCAGATGGAGATGTCACTAGCCACGCTGCCTGCCACCAGATTGAGATGTCACGTGCCACGCTGCCTGCCACCAGATGGGGATGTCACTTGCCACGCTGCCTGCCACCAGATGGAGATGTCACTTGCCACACTGCCTGCCTGCCACCAGATGGAGATGTCACTTGCCACGCTGTCACCAGATGGAGATGTCACTAGCCACGCTGCCTGCCACCAGATGGAGATGTCACTTGCCACGCTGCCACCGGATGGAGATGTCACTTGCCACGCTGTCACCAGATGGAGATGTCACTAGCCACGCTGCCTGCCACCAGATGGGGATGTCACTTGCCACTATGTCTGCCACCAGATGGGGATGTCACTTGCCACGCTGCCACCAGATGGAGATGTCACTAGCCACGCTGCCTGCCACCAGACTGAGATGTCACGTGCCACGCTGCCTGCCACCAGATGGGGATGTCACTTGCCACGCTGCCTGCCACCAGATGGAGATGTCACTTACCACACTGCCTGCCTGCCACCAGATGGAGATGTCACTTGCCACGCTGCCACCAGATGGAGATGTCACTTGCCACCCTATGGAGATGTCACTTGCCACACTGCCACCCTATGGAGATGTCTGGCTACGCATATGGCCCTATTAATGTCCTTTTGTCTATACGGACCTGCCAAAAGTCTGGAGGACACACCTTTACATTTTTCAGAGAAAGTTTTTGTTGTAGAACAATTGCGCCTGGTTCTGATAAACTCACCCACTGGGACTGACCATATGGTGTGCGTCAGATGGCAACTAGTGGCCAGTAACAATGAATTGCTGGCGCACTCCTTTCATTAAGTCTGAGTATGAACGGTCCCATTACTAACAGAACCCTCCAAGGTAATGTCCAGAAAATTGATAGTTACATCATGATGTTTAAAACTAAATTGTAAATTTAAAGAATTATTGTTAAGATAAATGATAAAAGGCAAAACATCTGCAGGGGCTCCAACCCATACCAAAGGCAGGCAATCTATATAGCGACCATACCATTTGATATGACTCATGAAGGTATTGGAGGGAGAAAAAAGAGACAATTCTTCCCACCATCCCAAATACAGATTTGCTAAAGATGGCGAAAACGTAGCCCCCATTGATGCACCTCTGCATTGGAGGTGATACATATTATTAAAAATAAAATAATTGCATCTAAGTAGAAAATTCACTTCCATTATCATGAAATCTTTTAATTCCCTGTTATAAAAACTATATTGTTGCAAGTGGAATTTCAGAGCCTCCAAAGCTAAATCATGAGGGATGCATGAGTAAAGGGACTTAACCTCTAAAGTGAGCCAATGAGAGGCAGCAGTCCATTTGATGTCCTGTATAATGGCTAGGACGACTCTCAAAAAGTGACCCAATGCCCGCAATTATGGGGCAACCTTGTAAAGGTACAGTATGTTTGTGTAACTTGGGCAGATGATGGAAGACCGGGACCACTGGGTTGTCTACAGAAAGGTGTTCCACCATCCCAGAGGACAAAACTCCTAAATCACATCTTAAATCCAGGAGATGAGACAGTTGTTGTTTGAAAATGAGTGTAGGGAGTGCGCATGCACGGCGCTCTGTGATGGCTGACTGAACACAGAGCTCCGCACCGCTCCGTCCATTAGGCGCACCCTGCAGCGCTTTTATCAGCCCCCACACCGCCAGAACGGGACCGGAGGGGACTGTGATCACACGGCCACGAGTGGATGGCGGTGGGAGCGACAAGGAGAGGACTCACAGCCCGATCTCCAGCGCTCACAGGGGCAGACGACATTTCCAAGATGGCGGCGGAACGGCCGCCTCACGAGACTCTCACAGGGAGCTCAGGCTCTCATGCATGGCGGACTGCTTTACATGAGGAGGTATGTGGAGTAGCCCCCTCACCCACAACCAGCGAAGGTCCTCTGTCACCGGCCACCACAGTATCCCTCCTGGACCAGACCCTGGATGGGATGCACAAGCTACTGTCCCCCTCAGGCGCCCATCACCCCAGGCCTAATGTCTCATATCAGGAGACAGACCCTCCTGCCTCACAGCCCCAGGACATTACATTCATATTCTCTAAATTTGCAGAAATGCTGGATAGGGGCCTTGCTCAGACTGCTTCCAGAATTACCTTTGACATTAAGGCGGATCTCCAACTCCTAGGCTCCCGCATTGAAAACATTGAAAACAAAGTTGATACTACGATCGATCGTGTTAATCAAAACACCTATCGCTTTCAAGATCTGCATGACCAATTTGAGGGCGCCATGGCGAAAATAGATGACCTGGAGAACAGATCCAGAAGACTAAATTTTAGGATCAGGGGTCTGCCTGAGTCCGTCACAGACGTGCCAGATGCAGTCCATTCCCTAATTAAACATCTTATCCCTGACATCCGAACACACAGGTTGGAGCTCGATCGTGCGCATAGGGCACTGGGACCTCCCCGCCAGGATGGACTGCCACGCGACATTGTGGTCAAACCACACTACTACAGTGTCAAGGAGGAAATCATGAGGAGAGCCCGTACCACCCCACAGATCCAGCTGATGGGACACCAGATACAAATCTACGCGGATATCTCCCCCTTCACTATCCAGAAAAGGCGGGCGCTCAAACCCCTCCTGACGGTTCTTACACAAAGGAACATCAAGTATTGGTGGCTCTTCCCCTTCAGCCTAAAATTTGATTTCAACGGCAAGCCTTTTCGTTTCTCCTCATTCCAAGAAGGTGAACAACTACTGCAAAAATTGGGACTTCTTCCGAAGGATCCGCCTTCCCCTATGCAGACCGCATCCCCCGGCATGACCAAACGTCCACCTCCATCTAGCCCATTGTCCTCTCTCTGGATGACACCCAAAAACAAGAAGGCTAAGGAAGGCCTCCCCCCATGATCGCGAGGAAACCCCTACCTTCCACCATACATTTCCTACTTTAGTTCTGGTCGGAATCCTCCTTGACCCATGGCATTTATGCCCAACTGACTCTTCTCATCTGTCTGGAAAATTATTATTTTTTTTTTTTTTTTAAATTTTTTAATTTTTTTTTTTTTCCCTCAGAACCTGCACGAACTTCCAACTGGACTTTAGGTTCTTTCTGCTCCAAGTGCAGGTTGCCCCTCTCCCAAAAAGTTAGGCTGGGGTCTGGTAGGGCCCAATAGGCTCCTTTCTTCTCCTTCCCCCCCCCCTCCTTCCCTCCCCCCCCAGTCTCCTAACCCAGATATCAGTAGTTAACGCTCTTGATATTCCCCCCATTCTCCTCTCATCCCCCATTATACCCCTAGTCTCGGTCATTCACTTTTTTATTCTATAAGGGACTCTTTTTTCCTTTTTTTTTTCTCTCTCTGATATATATATTCATATATGTTTGTTTATATTCTATTTCTGGTTTATTTGGAGATATTAGTTTAGGGTGCGCAGGACGGAGCGGGTCCAATGCGCCTGCTCCTGCACTCGGAGTGTTTAACCATACTGGTCTTGCTACTCCTGGTTCGGGACTCCCCCCCGCTTTGGGGGGTCAACGTGTTTGTTTCTCTGAGAGGGGTGGTTTTGTTCTCACCTCTATCTCGGAGCTCACTTCTCCTTATTTTTCGAACTGTCTTCTTCTTCTTTCTTCTCTTCCTCACCTCTCGACTTTTTCTTGCAGCGACGGATGTGGTCTCGCTCCTTCACGATAAGCAACTTGAAGTCCTGGTGTTTTCTCCTGATACACGCATATTGAGACCGGCCACTACATCAAAGGTAAGTGCTCGGGGATCGCCCGCTTTCTCACTTAAGCTGCTCCATGGCTGACCACTCCTCACATAGACCTGCTCTACGCATTGCTACCCACAACGTTCAGGGACTCAATTCTCCTATAAAACGTAGGACAGTATTCCAACATTATCACGCACAAAAAATAGATATATTATTTTTACAGGAAACACATTTCCCTAAATCATATTCCCCTTCATTCATTCATGCCAAATTCCCCAGATTTTATTTAGCCAACTCTGACAATAAAACCAAGGGTGTAGGCCTGTTCTTCTCTCGCAGAACTCAATTCTCCCTGGTCTCTGAATTCAAGGACACGGAGGGTAGATTTTTGTTGGTAAAGGTACGCATTGACGAACAACTTTACACCCTCATTTCATATTATGCGCCAAACCGGGGAGAGGCAAAGTTCTTTAAGTCCCTTTTCCAAACCCTCTCACCATTAACTGAAGGCTTAGTCATTTTTGGGGGAGACTCCAACATAGCATTTGATGCGGGAATTGACAAATCACGCCCCCCAGGCAAAAACAGGGTACGTCCCACCAGGCAGAGTCTGAATGTGGCCAGACAGATTTTCCATCATGGCTTGGTGGATGTCTGGCGGGAAATGAACCCGAAGGCACGGGATTACACGCACTACTCCAACCCGCATCAATCTTTTTCTAGAATAGATCACTTTTTTATTCTTCAACAACATGTTCCACTAATACAAAGGTCAGATATTAAGGACTCTGCCTGGTCGGATCATTCCCTCCTCCTAATGACTGTGAATGGAGGTCTGCCTCAACGCTCAGGATTCCACTGGGGATTAAACGCCTCCATCCTTAGCAATCCCACTCACGTATGTGAAATTGAAAAACACATTCAGGAATACTTCCGTCTGAATGACGTGGACAGCATCTCCCCTTCCACCCTGTGGGCGGCCCACAAGGCGGAAATCAGGGGCAGCTTAATCCAGATCTCGTCTAGAATTCGCAAAGCTCGCAAATTGGAAATTGATAGGCTGGAATTTCGGACTCCACAAATAGGCTGGAATCATCCCGCACGGCCCTGAACCTGGCTCTCACTGCTATAGCAGAAAAGAACCTCAGATGGGAGGGGGGGTAGGTTTTACTACCAAACTGACAAACTTGGTTCTAGATTAGCCAGACGGTTGACCCCTACAATTAGAACACATGCGCTCCCTAAAATTAAATTAAGTAACGGTTCCCTCACACAGAATCCCAAAAAAATTATGGAAGCCTTTCACGACTTTTATTGCTCTCTATATAGCAAGGTAGAGAAGGAACCCTCCCTAGACATTATAGAATCTTTTCTGGAATCTATACAGATCCCACGGATCACGACACAACATAGGGATGAGTTAGAGGCTCCGATCTCCATAGAAGAGGTAGCACGAGTTATTAAAAACCTCAAAAATAATTCTGCTCCGGGCCCAGATGGCTTCTCGGTCACATATTATAAGCACTTCTCCCCATTACTCTCCCCATACTTGGCTCGCTTTTTTAATCAGCTTCGATTTGGTTCGCCCCTTGATAAGGCTTCTAATTCGGCATTCATAACAGTAATTCCTAAGCCAGGAAAGGACCCCAGTTGCATCTCCAATTATAGGCCTATATCATTACTTAATAACGATCTTAAAATCCTAACAAAAATTATTGCGGACAGAATTTCTAACTTCATTGGTCTTTATATACATAGGGATCAAGTGGGCTTTATTCCCGGGCGACAGGGGCCGGATCAGATCAGGAGGGCAATCGACATTGTTTCCTTGTTGGGATCGGGTTGGGACGGGGGCCCCCAACAAAAGGGTTTCCTGCTCTCGCTTGATCTCATGAAGGTGTTCGATTCCGTCTCCTGGTCCTTTCTGGTCCCTACCCTGCAAAAATGGGGATTTGGTGAAACCTTTATGAACATTATCGGTGCACTCTATTTTTCCCCGGAAGCAAAAATTAAAATGCAGGGCTACCACTCGAATTCCTTCCAGATTCTCCGCGGCACAAGACAGGGATGTCCCTTATCTCCTTTAATCTTTGCCTTGATCATCGAGACCCTGGCCATTTCCATCAGAGACAACCCTAACATACAAGGGGTACAATGTGGACCTCATGCGCACAAATGTGCGTTGTTCGCTGACGACATCTTGCTTTTTATATCTTCACCGCTTACCTCCCTTCCTTCTTTATGCAGGGTTCTGGATGATTTTGGCAAAGTATCGGGACTTACGGTGAATTATTCCAAATCTCTAGCTCTCAATATTAACCTACCAGACCAGTTGGTTTCTCAGCTTGAAAACAACTTTAGGTTCGGATGGACAGAGACAGCGCTCCCCTATTTAGGGAATAACTTGATCGCGACCGTAGACAAACTCTATTCAGCCAACTTTCCTGCAGTTTTTCGTAAACTGGAAGATGATTTATCCACATGGGACAAACTGGGCCTTTCCTGGCTAGGTAGGGTGAATTCAGTGAAAATGACCCTTCTGCCCCGCCTCCTGTATCTCTTCAGATCTTTACCTATCCCCATCCCTAAGATCCATCTGCGGAATTTCCAATCAAAAATCATGAAGTTTGTATGGGGATCCAAGGGGCATAGAATTGCTAAAGGGACTCTCTTCCGATGTAGAGATCAAGGAGGGGTGGGTGTGCCAAATATACTCTGGTACTATCAAGCAGCACAACTATCTCAATTATCCACTATATATTCTAAAATTGCTCACCCTGATTGGGTTCGTATGGAAAGACAAGCTATTCCTTACTACACTCTAGATTACATACTTTGGTGCGCTACTAAGACCAGACCGGCCATACTTGCACCCACACTTTCTCACTCCTTGACACTTTGGGACTCCCTCAGACTCAACTCACACTTGATCTCCCATTGGTGCCCCTTATCCCACATCTTCAGAAATCCCCTTTTCCCGCCTGGTCAAGACATTAATGCCTTTAAATGGTGGTTAGATAAGGGGCTTTATAGGATTGGCCACTTTGTTCACCCGACAGGCCCCCTCACCTTTTCTTACTGCAACAGTAAACTTGACATGCCAGGTTCGGAACGGTTCAGACTCCAACAGATATCCCACTTTATCAGATCTCTTGGACGCTCCGTTCACAAACCTTTGAATATTACGGATTATGAACTGTGGTGTGGTCAGGCCATGGAGCAGAGGGGGGGAATAACGATGATTTATCGAGCGCTTGCTAGGGCTGATTCTAAAACACTATTCATGAGGGAATGGGAGACTGATCTACAACAACAATGGACCCTGTCTGAGTGGCACAGAGCTTCCATCACTGCTTCTAAAGGCATTCTTAATATTGCGCTTGTTGAGGCGAACTTAAAAGTTCTAATGAGGTGGTATATGGTCCCTTTGCGGATAGCTAGGATCTTCCCAAACGCATCCCCCTTATGCTTCTGTAACTGCGGGCATATTGGCTCCATGCTTCATATCTGGTGGGAATGCCCCAAAATAAGGGATCTATGGAACAAAATTTTCTGGTTTATCAGGAAAATAACTAATTTATCCATTCCAAAAACGCCACACTACGCTCTATTGAACTTTCCCATCCCGGGGGTACCGAAATTGGCCCACAATCTTATCAGGTTCATCCTTATTGGAACTAAATTGACAATAGCCCGAGCATGGAAACAGCCCACGGTCTCACTTCTGTTAGTTAAACGAAAAATATCCTGGATTATGGCTCAGGAGAAAACAGTAAGCATCCTCCTGGACACGGTAGACAGAACCGAGGCAGTATGGGAACCTTGGGCGAAATACGTATCCAGGCCACTAATCTGTTCATCTATACCTGCTTGAGTGTGGACGAGCGAATACCACACCGTCGCTTCTCGCTCTATCTACACATCATTTTCCTATCCTCTTTTTCCTCTCTATACTCTTTTCTGTTTTCGCTATCCCTTTATTATCTTGGTTTGTTTATTAGGTACAGCTTGGTTCAATATGAGGTTACTAATCTCCAGTTCAGCATTGCCATATGCAAAGATCTCTGGAGGTACCCATAGGTACTTCTACAGGCTCTCATTACAGATCCTCTGACAGCATGGAGCGGTATAAGGAATACGTTTAGGGCTAGCAGGGTGGAGTGACACTCCTTAGACTCCAACACAGTTAGTACCCATTAGGGGTGTTGGATCTGAGGAATAATCCCTAAACACGGCTGTTGATGTATACTGCTCCTGATTTCTTTCTCTCCACGTAGTTCCTTGTGAGCTTTGGCTTTGTCACGCCTCTACACCATACAACTTATGTCTTCTACGATTGTTGCTTCTCTTGGCTGTAACATGTTATTTTGCAAATGCTGAAACCTGAATAAAAATCTATTGAAAGAAAATGAGTGTAGGATTATTAGTTAAAACACAATATGTTGAAGCATAACCCAATTGACGTAATGCTTCTGTTTCATAATCGACAGCATTCATAATAAAAACTGACTCCCCCTTATCGGCTTGTCTGATCACCAATTCTCGTCGGGATCTCAAGGCTTTAAGAGCAGAGCTCTCAGCCCATGTTAGATTATCCTTAGAAAAAAAAGGTGTTCTCTCTTTTTTTTCTTTCCCAGTGTGACCAAATCCTGTTCAACTAGTGTCTGGAACATTTCTACCACTGCGCTACGCTTCTGTACTGGATAAAAATATTTATTCCCACTTTGAATGTTATCATCTTGAATACCATAAGCACCCCCTGCCAATTCAGACTGCAGATTCTTCAGAGCAGATCGCATCACCAGATCCTGGAAATTGAATGTATCTGGGGACATAATGAGAGATTTATCGCTTTGGGTAATTACAGGCAGTTCAGCAGTGGGCTCAAGCTCAGACTTGAAATGCTTTCTTAACACCACATTACAGACAAATCGGTTAACATCAAGTATAGTTTTAAATGCATCAAAATGCGATTTGAGAGAGAAAGAAAGGCCTTTAGAGAGAAGAGACATCTCTAAATTGGAAAGCTGAAAATCTGATGAATTGACCACCTTAGAGATACTATTACTGTCCAAAACAGCTGTTACCTGCATTATAGTTTCCTGTTCCCTGCTTGTCGAGGATAATTTTGCCTTTTGTTGTTCCCGTCATCCTTATCTCGTTTTCCCTTATTTTTCTTTACTTGTCCTTTAAAACCACTGGGCAGATTTTTTAAAAATTATTACCATCCATGTCTTTGGAAAGGACTGACAACGTGGAAATCCTAGAGATGACACAATGCTCCATCCATAGTATCAGAAATCTCTGACTGAGAGTCTGATTGTTCCGGAGAGCTGAAGTTCACGTCTTTTTGGTTTATACACCAAACCATCTTGATAATCCTTGACATCCCTCAAATATTTAAGCCTTTTACTGTTCAAACTTATTGAGAGAATCTGCAAGGTCTATATCAAGTTTAACATATACTTCCATGCCTTGATGTTCCTTCAGAGAATGGAGTCAATCTCCTCGTTGATGGAAACCAGCATTCTTTCTTCTTGTGTAATAATTAACCCCATCAAATCTGAGGAACACTTAGATAGAATGCCACTCCATTCAGTCATGAATTCATCCGAATATAGTGTTGAAGGGAACTTCTTAATTAGAAGCCCCCTGGGAATCATTGATTCTAAAACATACTGTTTAAGTCCCTCCGTGTCCCACCATACCTTATTTTCTTTGATGAGGCCTGTTTTCAGTTGATTAAAGAGGCAAATGCAATTAGATTTCCGGTGACCACGCCCCCTAAAACGTCACAGTCCCAGCATGCCCAGGGACTGTGACATCATAAGGGGGCGGGGTCTCCGCCTATATAAGTCACAACGCAGCCCTCAGAGAGCAGTCCAGCCGGAGAGAGCGTCGTGTCAACATCTGGAGAAGAGAAGAGAAGACAAGAAGCCCAGAAGTCCGGACCTCTGCTGGCAAGAGAGCTACCTGAAGACAGCGAAGGAGCCGGCCGAAGAACTGGAACACAGGGAGAAGAGAGCGGAGAAGAACCAACCGGATGCCGGGAGAAGATGAACCGGAGGGACCCCCAAAGCCGGAAGAAGACCCCCGAAGTCGGAGGAAGATCCCCCCGGAGCTGTTTAATAAAATATTTTAAAAACCTGTGTAGTGTTTTATTATTTACACTTTTTCCCTAGGTGAACGGATAGGGGTACCATGTACCCCATACTCATTCACATAGGGTGGGGGGCCAGGATCTGGGGGCCCTCTTATTATAGGGGGCTCCCGGATTCCGATAAGCCCCCCGCCCGCAGACCCCGACAACCAACGGCCAGGGTTGTCGGGAAGAGGCCCTTGTCCTCATCAACATGGGGACAAGGTGCTTTGGGGGAGGGGGGGCCCCGCAGGGCGCCCCCTCCTCCAAAGCAACCAACCCCCATGTTGAGGGCATGCAGCCTGGTACGTTTCAGGAAGGGGGGGGGCGCTCGCTCGTCCCCATCCCCTTTCCTGACCGGCCAGGCTGCGTGCTCGGATCGGGGTCTGGTATGGATATTAGGGGGGACCCCACGCCGTTTTTTTGGCGTAGGGGGGTTCCCCTTTATAATCCATATCAGACCTAAGGGCCTGGTATGCCCCGCGACGGGGCTCGCAAGGTGTCAATCTCGCCGATAAAAGCGGCAAGATTGACATCCTTTTCTAGTCCCGTCGCACCTGAGTCACGTTCACAATGAATGGACTTGTTTGTGTGTGGGCAAGTCCGTTCATTCTGAAAGTCTGCCGTAACTCCAGCGAAAGTCCGTCGGAAAAACGGGCGGACTTAGCCCGCCGCAAAGTCCGGTCGTGTGTGGGCAAGTCCGTCCGTTTTAAAGTCCGGTGCACCTGGCGGACAAAGTCCGTCAGAAAGCGTGCCGGACCAAGTAGGACAGAAAGTCTGACCATGTGTACGCGGCATAAACCATTCCATTGTAGATCGGGCTGTATGTTTAGGGTTGTTGTCCTGCGGAAAGGTAAAGACTTCATGGACTTGTGTCTTTTTTCACCCTCACCTACCATGTAAGTATGTAACTATCTACTCCAGTCTCAAGTCTTTTGGAGACTCTAATGCCGCGTACACACGAGCGGACTTTTCAGCATCAAAGGTCCGACGGTCTTTTCGACTGACTTTCCACTGAGTTACTAGGACTTTCGAACGACCGGACTTGCCCACACACGAATGGACTAAAGACTGTTCGAAAGTCCGTTGGTTTGAACGTGATGACATATGAAGGAACTAGAATAAGGTAGTTCATAGCCAGTAGCCAATAGCTGCTCTTGCGTCATTTTTTGTCCGTCGGACTCCTATACAGACGAACAGATTTTTCGATTGGACTCGAGTCCGTCGGAAAGATTTGAAACATGTTCTAAATCTAAAGTCTATCTGATTTTTTGACAGCAAAGGTCCGATGAAGCCCACACATGATCGAATTGTCCGCGCATGCGTTCCGTCGGACCTTTGCTGTCAAAGTCCGCTCATGTGTACACGGCATTAACAGGTTTTCTTTTAAGATTGCCCTGTATTTGACTCCATCCATCTTCCCATCAACTCTGACCAGCTTCCCTGTCCCTGCTGAAGTAAAGCATCCCCACAACATGATGCTGCCACCACCATGTTTCACGGTGGGGATGGAGTGTTCAGGTTGATGTGCAGTGTTAGTTTTCTTCCACACATAGCATTTTGTTTTTAGGCCAAAAAGTTCAATTTTGGTCTCAGCTGACCAAAGTACCTTCTTCCACATGTTTGCTGTATCCCCCACATGGCTTCTCGCTAACTGCAAATGGGACTATATATGGCTTTCTTTCAACAATGGCTTTCTTCTTGCTACTCTTCTATAAAGGCCAGATTTGTGGCGTGCACGACTAATAGTTGTCCTGTGGACAGATTCTCTGTCCTGAGCTGTGGATCTCTGCAGCTCCTCCAGAGTTACCATGGGCCTCTTGGCTGCTTCTCTGATAAATGCTCTTCTTGCCTGGCCTGTCAGTTTAGGTGGATGGCCATGTCTTGGTAGGTTTGCAGGTGTGCCATACTCTTTCTATTTTCAGATGATGGATTGACCAGTGCTCCGTGAAATGTTCAAAGCTTGGGATATTTTTTTATAACCTAACCTTGTTTTAAACTTCTCCACAACTTTATCCCTGACCTGTCTGGTGTGTTCCTTGGCCTTCATGATGCTGTTTGTTAACTAAGGTTCTGAGGGCAGAACAGCTGTATTTATACTGAGATTAAATTACACACAGGAGGACTCTATTTACTAATTAGGTGACTTCTGAAGGCAATAGGTTCCACTAGATTTTAGTTAGGGGTATCAGAGTAAAGGGGGCTGAATACAAATGCACGCCACACTTTTCACATATCTATTTGTAAAAAAAATTGAAAACCCTTTATCATTTTCTTCCACTTCACAATTATGTGCCATTTTGTGTTGGTATATATATATATATATATATATATATATATATATATATATATATATCAGGGTGAGGGGGTTATCTAGGGGTGTGATCAGAGTGGGGGTGTCTGGGGGTGTAATCAGGGTAGTGGTATCTCAGAGTCAGCATTGATGGGCACAGACTAAGGGGCTCAGAGTCAGCATTGTTGGACACAGACTGAGGAGCTCAGGATTGATGGGCACAGACTGAGGGGCTCAGGATTGATGGGCACAGACTGAGGGGCTCAGAGTCAGCATTGATGGACACAGACTGAGCGGCTCAGGATTGATGGGCACAGACTGAGGGGCTCAGAGTCAGTATTGATAGGCACAGACTGAGGGGCTCATGATTGATGAGCACAGACTGAGGGGCTCAGAGTCAGCATTAATGGGTACAGACTGAGGGGCTCAGGATTGATGGGCACAGACTGAGGGGCTCAGAGTCAGCATTGATGGGCAGAGACTGAGGGGCTCAACATTGATGGGCACAGACTGAGGAGCTGCATTGATGGGCACAGACTGGGGGGCTCAGCATTGATGGGCACTGAGACTGAGGGGCTCAGCATTGCGTTGATGGGCACTGATGAGACTGCATTTTGTGGGCACTTATCTATATATATATGTATGTATATATATATATGTATGTATATATATATATATATATGTATATGTATATATATATATATGTATATCACAAGATATTATCAACTTATTTGTACTTGTAGAACTAGGCCAGAGAATAGACAGAGTGTTTTTTGATGGTTTTAATTTGAAATGTACCTTGGTGTCCTTCACTAAGGTCTGTACTATGAAAATTGTCTGCCATAGCATTGGTCTGTGCTTATCCCTGAGCACCGCTCTACTGCCTATAAGAGAAATAAAGTAGAATGGCTAATGGCCAGTGAAGGGGGGACTTGGGTGGCCATTGGGGTTGGTTGACCGCCCAGGGGGTGGGTTTGCCCGGCCGGCCAGTATGGGAGAGAACTGTCATCCACACTGCCCATCACCTCGCTTCATAGTGTGCAACCCGGCTCAGCCTCAGTGCCACTGCATTGCTGAAAGGCAACCAATGGCTGTGCAGCAATGCCAGTTTCTGAAATTCCAGCCAATGAGGCTGAATTCTCCTGCATGACGTTAGCCCTCCCACTTCACGCAGTGATGTGAGAAGGAAGGAGGAGCAAAATACAGAGGAGAATAAATTAAATCATAAAAGAGGAGAGTGAGGATGGAGTTAGAGTATATTTTCAGTTAACACATTTTCATACAGAAAAATAAATGTAAAACTTGGAGGACAGATATACAGTATCTCACAAAAGTGAGTACATCCCTCACACTTTTTGTAAATATTTTATTATATCTTTTCATGTGACCACACTGAAGAAATTACACTTTGCTACAAGTAGTGAGTGTACAGCTTGTATAACAGTGTAAATTTGCTGTCCCCGCAAAATAACTCAGCACACAGCCATTAATGTCTAAACAAGGGGTCTCAAACTGGCGGCCCTCCAGCTGTTGCGGAACTACAAGTCCCATGAGGCATTGGAAGGCTGACAGTTACAAGTATGACTCCCACAGACAGAGGCATGATGGGACTTGTAGTTTCACAACAGCTGGAGGGCCACCATTTTGAGACCCCTGGTCTAAACCAACAAAAATGAGTACACCCCTAAGTCAAAATGTTCAAATTGGGCCCAAAGTGTTAATATTTTGTGTGGCCACCATTATTTTCCAGCACTATCTTAACCCTCTTGGGCATGGAGTTCACCAGAGCTTCGCAGGTTGCCACTAGAGTCCTCTTCCACTCCTCCATGATGACATCACGGAGCTGGTGGATGTTAGAGACCTTGCACTCCCCCACCTTCCGTTTGAGGATGCCCCACAGATGCTCAATAGGGTTTAGGTCTTGAGACATGCTTGGCCAGTCCATCACCTTTACCCTCAGCTTCTTTAGCAAGGCAGTGGTCGTCTTGGAGGTGTGTTTGGGGTCGTTATCATGTTGGAATACTGCCCTGCCGCCCGGTCTCCGAAGGGAGGGGATCATGCTCTGCTTCAGTATGTCACAGTACATGTTGGCATTCATGGTTCCCTCAATGAACTGTAGCTCCCCAGTTCCAGGAGCACTCATGACACTCCCACCACCGTGCTTGACTGTAGGCAAGACACACTTGTCTTTGAACTCCTCACCTGGTTGCTGCCACACACGCTTGACACCATCTAAACCAAATAAGTTTATCTCAGTCTCATCAGACCATAGGACATGGTTCCAGTAATCCATGTCCTTAGTCTGCTTGTCTTCAGCAAACTGTTTGCCGGCTTTCTTGTGCATCATCTTCATAAGAGGCTTCCTTCTGGGATGACAGCCATGCAGACCAATTTGATGCAGTGTGCAGGGTATGGTCTGAGCACTGACAGGCTGACCACCCTCCCCTTCAACCTCTGCAGCAATGCAGACTCATACGTCTATTTCCCAAAGACAACCTCTGGATATGACGCTGAGCATGTGCACTCAACTTCTTTGGTCGACCATGGAGAGGCCTGTTCTGAGTGGAACTTGTTCTATTAAACCAGTGTATGGTCTTGGCCACCAAGCTACAGCTCAGTTTCAGGGTCTTGGCAATCTTCTTATAGCTTAGGTCATCTTTATGTAGAGCAACAATTCTTTTTTTCAGATCCTCAGAGAGTTCTTTGCCATGAGGGGCCATGTTGAACTTCCAGTGACCAGTATGAGAGAGTGAGAGCGATAACACCAAATTGAACACACCTGCTCCCCATTCACACCTGAGACCTTGTAACACTAACGAGTCACATGACACTGGGGAGGGAAAATAGCTAATTGGGCCCAATTTGGACATTTTCACTTAGGGGTGTACTGACTTTTGTTGCCAGTGATTTAGACATTAATGGCTGTGTGTTGAGTTATTTTGAGGGGACAGCTAATTTACACTGTTATACAGGCTGTACACTCACTACTTTACATTGTAACAAAGTGTCATTTCTTCAGTGTTGTCACATGAAAAATAGAATATAATATCTACAAAAATGTGAGGGGTGTACTCATGTATGTTCTGTCCTATGCCCAATACCTTTTATACAACTTCCACATGTCATTTTAAAGGCATCTGTAATGTTGGAATGCATATTTTTTTCTAAATAAAGAGTTTAAAAAAAGCTGTTTATACTTATAATAGAATGTTTTTACTTATTTTTTTTGCGCAATTGCGTATAGTTGATATATTGTTTTTGTGCATGTTTGCAAAATGAAAGTGGGCCGGCCTGGATGAAGTCCAGGGCCATACTTTTCTCCCAGTCCAGCCCTGGTGACGTCCTTCGCGTTGCGCCCCATCACATTACAGGCACAATATGAAAGAGCTACCAGCTTGGTTTTAGACTGGCAGTAGCAAAAGGATGGTGCAGATAGGTTGGGGGGGGGGCAGCAAAATGCATCTCCGCCTATGTAGTCAAAAATCCTTGCACCGGCCCTGAGTGTGATGCATTGCTGTGATGTATGACTTGCCAGTCCCAATTATCTGTGTAATGTGTATTCTTGCGATCAATAAAACTGAGAAAAAAAATCAAACAACTGTCTTCTTTGGAACCTAACATATTTTTTTTGGAACAAATGTGGTTTATGATTCATTTCAGTTCACTTTTTTATTGTCATAATTTAATTTCTATGTTGAGGGGTCCCCAAACTGGAAGTGCCCTGGGCTTCCCCAAGGTCTAAACCTGGCACTGATCAAAAAAAGTGAAATGTTTGCAAGTGCTAGTGGGGAATCAGTTAAGCAGCCAAGGGCCCTATACTTATCCACTATCAGATCTAACAATAAACTGAAATAACCCATACAGAGAGATTGGCCAAAAGTGAAATTGGACTTTAACCATATGCAATGTGGCAGGGGGTGGATTGTAGATGCCTAGTAATACAAACGGGAGGGAGTGAAGTTTGACAAAGGAAATTGTCCCTCAGTGTCCAATTATGACTGTACACATTCCCACAACGTAGAGCAGTGAGCCAGAAAAGATACCCCTCCTTAGTAAGTAGTATAACAGGAGTGGCTAGCTTACTGGGTCATTGTTGTTTTCAAATAATATGGGTGGTCTTTAACCATGCAGACTATATTAGCTTTCATTTGCTGGATTAAAGTGGTTGTAAAGGCCGAAGGTATTTTACCTTAAGGTATTCTATGCCTTAAGGTAAAAAAAACTTTGGCATGCAGTTCCCTCCAGACCCACTTGCACTTACCTGAGCCTGATCTTGATCAGGCGCTATGCACAAGAGCATAAACTTTCTCCACTTTCTCCCTTCTCATTGGCTCTGAGACAGCAGTGAGAGCCAATGGTGTGGAAAAAAAAAACATATTAAAGTAACTAACCCATTCAAACACAACCAAAAATGGGTATAACTGAAGCTGATACCATATAGGGAAGTATGGATGGAAGGAGCCTTGAGGAACCATTCCAAGACTCATAAGGAAGAGAAGAACAGGAGCTCAAGATGCCCCCCAAGGTTTTGACTCAAATCTGGTACAAGGTAGCTCAGCTGGTAAAGTAATCTAGGTAACCAAAAAATATAAAAAGTGACAAACATAATAAAGAAGGTTGGAGCTGCCACTGAATAAAGAAGTCTGGTAGTCAGGCATATATATAGCATTACTTCCCTACATTATAGGGGGTTGATCAAATGGCAAGAGCCATTGATTGAGTACAACAGGGTTTATTTCTCAAAGGGTTGAGTGGAGCGACCCTTAGGAGAAGAGTAAAATCAGGATCCATGTGTGAGAAATAGGTCTTTTAAATAGTAGTTTGTCCAGAGTTTGCATACCCTATTATATAAGTGTAGAATTACAACCAAGACGATTTTTATAAAGCCGTGAGAGTTGCTTCAATGAATGCTTGCCACCTAGTGCAAAAGCATTTGGATTAAGCATAGCTGTATAGCTCCATATTCAGCTTCTCTCTGTATAGCAAAAGTTTTATATCCTTTTTGATATCGGTGACATTGGGGGTCGAAGTGGTTATCCATTTATTTAGAATGGCTCTGCGGGCTACATGTAGGCAAAAAAAGATCCACTGAGATCTCCGGAGACTTATAGATATGGTTCCTCACAGATATGGGTATGTGTTTGTTGCTCCCAAACAAAAAGATGAGTGGATCTTTTGGGATCTGACAGTTACTTTGTGGATGTAGGCTGTCATTTGGTCCCAAAATGTTAAGATGTGAGGGCATGACAAAATAGTGGCAGGTGGTGGATATTACACAGAGGGCAGGGCAGTTTGTGGATAGTCACTGGTAGATAAAAAAGAGATGAAGGCTCTATGAATAAATTGTGACTCCCTACAGGATTTATTTACAAGCCAAGTCAATCTATGGATTTTGTTGTATCCCTCTAAGTTTTTGTCCGCTAGACCCTTTACTGGTATATCCTTACTCCAGGATTGTGCAGGGGTATAATGTAAAGATTTTGTAAAGAGAGGGTTCAGTGCAACAGCATTGATACTTCCACTTGATACTTTCATATGTTTGATAACGAGTAAGTCCTCACACAAGAAGACGATCCAATAGAGAAAGTTTAAGTCTCTGATATTTGTTTGGGCAGCACTTGCTGACATAGTCCAAGAACTGAAAAAAAAAATGGTGACTAGGGGGGTCATAATCCAAGGCCAAAGGTGAGAAAAGTTTAAAAGTCCCTGAGTCTGTATTATACAGGGAAGTAGTTTAGGACAGTCCCTTAGCTCTCCAAAGATTAAAGGCTTCATTTTGAGTAGCTTGCTGAAACATCGGATTTCCATTTATTGGCAAGTATTGAGAGACGTAGGGGGACAAGTCCAGTTTCTCTCTCCAGGCGATTACCATATCAAGGACCAGGAGATTGTGCTGGAGGTTTCTGGAGAGTAACTGAAGTTAGCTATAGAGGAGTGCCAGCAGAATAAGGGGATGTGCCATTTCTATTTCTAAAATATAGTTTGTGTGCATAGATGCTTGAAGCACCCAATCCAAGCCTACGCGTAATTAACAAGCAAGGTTATATGTGCTAATATTAGGTAAATTGGCTCCTCCCTCACCTCTTTGGGAGATATCGTTTTTTTAGTCCTATTGAAGATTTTTCTTGCGACGGATAAAGGAAAGGATAACTTTATGTAGCACCCTCCTAGATAGGTGCTAGGATTAGTTAGATCTAGTGCTGGCTCACTGTGTTCACTGGAGCTGGGTGTGTTTTTGTTAGATAAATTTACCTTGCCTCACTGTAACCAGTGCAGCTGTTTAATTAGGTCAGTTCAGTGTTCTTAGCTGCTCCCTCTACTTTCCAGGGAGCTGTGAGAATTCTCTGGGAAATAGGTTTGGAGCTATGCAGATGGCAGTATGAATATTTATGTAGCCCTGATCAATCCCAGGGAGCAGGGCCCTGAAGGCTGCTGGGATGCTGCATTAATACTCTGAGAGACTGGGCTTCTGGGTCTTTTTCCAACAGAGGATCAGTCCAGCCTGGAGGGCTGCTCTTTATGAGGCCTCAGGTGAGGATCTGGATGTTAAAGCTACAGAGAGCTGACTGAGGGAGTGTCTGCTCAAAATCTAGTCTGGTATCAATGGAGAGAGATATTGCTTGGAAGTTGGGAGGAGGTAAACCAAATGCACCTGGACATTTTGTAAGTATAGACTGCTGAAAGATCTTAGAGACTTTTAGGCTGCTGCCATCCCTCTTGTGCTAGAGAGTAAGCTGTGTGTGTCTGTTCAAAGGGGACACTGACTTGTGTCCTGAAGAGCTTAGTTTATCCAGTTCTTAGGGGCTCTGCTCTTAGTGCTTTAAAGAAAGAAATATGCTATTATCTGCTTCTATTACAAACGTAGTCCATAGTTTGCTATAAGCAAGGACTTCTGCTTCAGCTTTTCAGAAAGAAGTTTACTGTCCTCAACCTGTACATAGTTCTCATTTTTGGCATATCCCACTCAATTCCCTCAACCCCATCCAAGTTCTCCAAAAATAAAAAACAACAAAAGCAACGCCTCTAGACCAGTTATTGAGGGAAAGTGTGGCTGAGACTGTGTGCCTGGATGCAGGGCAATCCACTGGGGAAGAACCTGAGCATGTTTCTAGTTGTCTCCTATGGGAGCAAGTGCTACATTTATTTGGTGTTTGGATATCTTTGTGTTTGATTAAAAGTGGGAATGTCCGAAGTGGATATAAAAGGCGCGTGAAGCTAATCATCTTGAAAAGGTGGCATCTCCCAATGAGTAATAAGGGAATGGCCATATATGCTTCCAAAAATATGAATGCAATCTAGGGGGAGGACCTCTGGGGGAATCTAGGATGGAAAAGAACCGGGGGGTCCTAGTAGATGATAGGCTCAGCAATGGCATGCAATGCCAAGCTGCTGCTAACAAAGCAAACAGAATATTGGCATGCGTTAAAAAAGGGATTAACCTCAGAGATAAAGCAATAAATCTCATACTCTACAAGACTATGGTCTGGCCTCAGCTGGAGTATGCTGTCCAGTTCTGGGCACCAGTCCTCAGGAAGGATGTACTGGAAATGGAGCGAGTACAAAGAAGGGCAACAAAGCTAATAAAGAGTCTGGAGGATATTAGTTATGAAGAAAGGTTGCGAGCACTGAACTTATTCTCTCTTGAGAAGAGACGCTTGAGAGGGTATGTGATTTCAATTTACAAATACCGTACTGGTGACCCCCACAATAGGGATAAAACTTTTTCGCGGAAGGGAGTTTAACACGACACATTAAACTCATTTAACTCATTAAAATTAGAAGAAAAGAGGTTTAACCTTAAATTACGTAGAGTGTTCTTTACTGTAAGTGTGGCAAGGATATGGAATTCCCTTCCACAGGTGGTGGTCTCAGCAGGGGGGCATCAATAGTTTCAAAAAACTATTAGATAAGCACCTGAACGACCACAACATACAGGGATATATGAGGTAATACTGACATATAATTACACACATAGGTTGGACTTGATGGACTTGTCTCTTTTTTCAACCTCACCTACTATGTAACTCACCCTCCATCTTTGAAATCAGCGAAGGCTAATACAGATAGTATAACAAAGAAGGTTCCTTACCTACCTTAATACCCAAATAGGTAATGTGTGTTCTAGTTACTGGAAAGGGGGGAAGAGTGTACCCAGGATGCTGTGTCAGAGAGTAACTTTGGCACAGCAGCAATAATTTGTTACTAAGAAGCTAACATTTAATAACTTTCGCTTTCGAGTGCGTGGTGATTTTGGTGCACAAACTGACAGCAACAACTGCCTCATGCGTTCTAATAACCCCAAGCTAAAATTATTAGTGTAAAAAAAAAAAAAAGGCCAGCGGCAGGACATTTTTAATAAAGAAGAATTTACCAAATTTGCCTTAGAGACAAATAGTACATTCAGGTAATAAGCTTTACTACAAGAATTAAGAGACTGCAGGCGACTCAACAGTGTAAATTGGAAAACAGCAGGATACGTTTGAAGTGATATTAAAGGTATTTTTTTTTCAAATAACAAATGTGATATAATTACCTGCTTTGTGCAATGGTTTTGCACAGAACAGCCCCAGTCCTACTGTTCTCGGGTTCCCCATCAGCACTACTGACTCCTCCTGTTCTCCAAGTGACTCCATAGCAAGCAGCTTGCTATAGGGCAGTCATACATGCTCACTCCCAAGTCTCGCTCTGTGTGTCAATAAGACACACAGAACGGGGCTCGGGCCTGCCACCCACTTTCACCTCACTGGCTGTGACTGACAGCAGCCAGAGTCAATGGCTCCAACTGCTGTCTCTCAGCCAATGAGGAGATAGAGACCTAGAAGAGCAGCTACTCTTGTGCACATTGCTGGACCCAGAAAGGGCTTGGAAAAGAAGTGGGGGACTGAGGAGTGAGCTGCATACTAAAGGTTTTTTACTTTCATGCATAGAATGCATGAAGGTAAAAGACCTTCAGTCTTTAGAACAACTTTAACCACTTGGCCTCCAGAAAGATTTACCGCCTTCATGATCAGGGCACTTTTTGCTATGGAATACTGTGCTAATTTAACTGGAAATTGTGCGGTCAGGCAACACTGTACGCAAATGAAATGTAGGTGTTCTGGAGTGGTGAGTAGATTGGCAACCTTAGCCTGGATTCCAACCATGCCTCTCCTGTAGTGATAGCCTGGGTTGTCCAACCACACCCATATCACCCTTATAAGCCCTCTGACTTAAGTTTAAAGGCCAGAACATGCATTATTGGTAGTTGGTGGCTAAACCAGACAAATTTAGTATTGGTTCACTGGGTCCTTGAATCACAAATGGGCTGTGGTTGCCTCAAACGTGTTAGGTCTGAACCTAAATCCCATCCCTATAAAACTGACAGAAATTTGTATTAATTTGGTGCAATATAACGCAGTATAGTGCTGTATAACAACTAACTCCCCCCCCCCTCTATACAATCTGGCTCTCCTTAAACTACTCTAACACACACTGACAAATGGCTCCTGGGAACCCATCCTTTTATAGTATGGGGGCTGGCACAGAATAAAGCCTCCATTATTGGCCATTGCAACCCTGCTGACCACAGTTAAAAGGTGGGTGCATTATGGCTACAAAGAACTTGGTCCAGAAAATGTGCACACTACGTCTGGAGAATTTTTAAACCCCCGGATCTGCCACAAACCCGAGCTTCATTCCTATTAGGAAGGCCTATCCATTTTCCTGGCCATGATCTCTGTGGTGACATACACAATTTGTGCCAAACATATCTGAACTTTAGTGGTGGGAACTACTTTTCCCAAAGCAGTGTGTGTCTTCCTAAAAAAATCACATTTCATTTTAAAATAGAGTATAAGCAGCAAAATGAACAGATTTTTTTGATGGCATGGCACATGTTTTTATGAATTTTTAATTTCAGATTACCAACATTATAATGTCTCAGTCTATGTGAAATGATGCCCAGTGCATGCTGGTATCTTGGCATCACACACACAAACAGAAAGCAATTATCAAGATGTTCTCTGTTGCAGTATTGGCATTTTAATATCTTATTTTCAGGATTAAACAGTCAACATTTCTGTTCTGCATTCAACAAGGGAAAGTGTCACTGCATATAAGAAGCATAGATTATTTTCTGCAAAGAGGAGTAATCCTTGTGGATGGGGAGAGCAGAGGAAATGCTGTAGTCAGCATAATGGTATTTGTGTAAGCAAAGAAGGAGGACCAGATCAGCGTCCATTATTAATATTAATTTCACACCAGCCATAAATGCCAAGTTTTACAATACAATTATGAAGAAAAATGAAATATAGGAACACTGCGCAGGGCACAGAGAAAAGTAAGAGCCATTACCTACTGGAGTTTAACCAGTTCACTAACAAGCAATTCATATCTTATCTGCTTATATTCTAATCTTAGTAGATCAGAACATCAAATAAAATATTTAATTTCTAATCATATTTCCCATTTTTAGGACAACTGCCAGCTGATGATGGATTTCATCTTAATCTGAAAGCTGAAAAATAAAATATTTGTGTAAAAAATGTTTTTGCAAAGTGACTCTGCTCCCTTTATCTAATGTAAAGTTGCATCATAATGTTAGTACAGGTACCCAGCAGTTACAGAATTTCCAACTGTACCTCATTTGGAAAGACTGTTCTTTTGAATCCAAATCTTTCTGTCTCTCTTTCTTTCTTTCTTGATTCTTTTAATGTAATCTTTAAGGTTCTTTTTAAAAAGAGCACAAGAAAAATACTTGGTAAAAAAAAGTGCTAGTGTACATAACCTAATATTTTCTGCTGTTAAAGTTTTATGTTACCTCATCATTTTCATATTCCTGATATGTGTCTGTTGTACCATATACTTATATTAAAAAGTATCCTGTTTACTTTGCATTGCTTCCTTTTTTTGAAATACCGGGTGTTCCTGCCAGTCCTCCTGCTTTCCAATTTGAAACTGACCACGCCAGAGCATGAAGCACATCCATCTTGTTGTCAGTTTTTTCTTTGTTTACTACTTGGTCAAACTTCTGCTGACACACCCTTCTGCACAACCTTTCACTAGAAGATTAGTGTACTGCTGTTTCTCTGCCTTCTGCTGAGTTACTTCATTCTTTGCTAGGAACAGAGCGTGTAATAGAACAGGTTCAGTCATACCCTAATTGTCTTTCTATTTTGTTCTTTTAACAGACACCTGTTGCTTGGTTTACTAACTACAGCTGTCAATCAAATGAGATAGTAGAGCACAGGATGAACATGAGAGGAGCCATATTGTTCTGTGCATTGATTTTCTCTGCCCTTTGTTAAAATGCAGAAGCATATTAACATACTAAGTGGGAGGTGGGGAAAGACTATGACCCAGCGCTATTTAGATAGAAGAGATCAAGCCAAGAGTTATATAGCATGTCCAGCTGTTATACCTACAAGGTTTTTCAGATTGGAACATAGTCATTATTTTTAACTTGCTATTCAACTGTTTTTGAATTAAAAGCAGACAATTTCATTATGCTTTAAGAACTTTTCTGTACTGCAGGTAATGGCTTCAATTTTGAGCTAAGTATGTATCAGAGATTGTGTAACTTCAACTATTAAGATATACAGGACAGATTTTAGCTGAGTGTTGAAGAGGTTTATTCCAATATTCTCTTGACCCCGACCCAACACTGAAGATTTATCCACCATGTTGAAACATTAAAGTAGAACTAAAGGCAAAACATTTTTCATTTTGGATAGAGTAATGGTGGGTTATAACCCCTGGCAGGTATGTTTTTAGTCATTTGTGTTCCATTGGTGGGATTTACCTTCACTTTCTGCCAAAAACCCAAAACAGGAAGTGGGAGGAAATGCCTTCAAAATGAGGAAATCCTTAGTGTACAACTGGGTTACCAAATCTAGTGTCCCCATTGGCAGATTTCCCCTCTATTCCTGTTCTGGGGACAACCCAATTTTATGTCCTCACTTGTTCATAAAAATGCATGTGCTCCCATTGGGGAGACCCAGAAATCAGGGTTAGGGACTACAGAAAACAGGGTGCTTTGAGGGGGCCTGTAGCTCACACATGTATTTCCAAATATGTGCAGACTGAACCCCTGTTCTTAATGAATATTTTTAGACAGGTCAATTCGGTTGGTAGCTGACTGGTTAGTAAGTTTGAGCTTGGAAATCTCCTTGTATTTGTTTGACATGCGTCGCCCCAGTGCTCCTTGCTGCAATAGACCAGTTATAGACAGGGGTAGTGGCCACTTGCTTGTACAAGTGTTACAATCCCTCACCACTCTATCCAAAAATAAAAAAAGTTTTGCTTTTAGTTATACTGTACTTTATCGGTCTTACTACATCACTTAAAATAGTGGGAAATTCAACAGATTGAGATTCTTTTCTAATAACTGCAACATTTAGAATGATTTCTGCATTGTGGTGCACAGGCTTCGCCTGTGGCCTACATAACAGATGATGGATGATTTAACACACTAGACTTTTCCCAAAACTGAAATACTATTTATAGTTAGACTGAACATTTTAGCTTAGTCTTATATAGCATAAAAAACATAAGGTGAAAGGCAGAGCATCGTACTGCATTTTGATTCTACAAGGTTTTCTTCCAGAGGGTAGGTGTCATCAATTAGCAATTCAATATGTTCAAATTAGCACAATAATCACTTAACCAATAAAATACAGTGGTAGTTGAAGAATGTGATTAGTCCCAGGACAAGGTCCTCTGATATGCCTGCACAGATATCAAAGTGTGCCTCCCCAAGTTAAGATGGGTCGTGCTTGCATGTCCGCACTTCCAATGGAAAGACCAACATAGAGTGTAGAAAATAGTAACTGAGTTTTTCCCTTCATAGTGCCTGAGGTGGCAGTCTCTCTCAACTGTGATCACATCATTCTTTGTTATATTAAACTTTTTAAGGTGAAAACGTGTCAGAAAAAATTTCCACGCCTCCAACATCTTTGGAAAGATGTAAACTGAACAGCCTCAGGACATTATGAGCACTACTTGCTATAGAAAATGAGCAAGCCAAGTCTGGAAAAGTCAATTTTGATCAGTCTGTTTTGAATTTCCCCAGAAAATCATCCAATCTAGGTGTCTGCTCTGCTTTTTTAACATTATTTTAATGGTAAAAATATAAGGAACAAAAGGCCATTGCTACCAATCAGCAAGTTTTTTGTGTGGAAATTGGTGTGAGCACACTCATCTCTGCTTGCCACTAAGATATTGTTCAGCATGTCTTCATGTTCTAGCCTATTTTATCCCTTCGTAAAATGTTTGCTGCCAGTCCATATTTTATAGCAACATTTTTGCTAGCCCAGCACAAAAATATGTAAAGTACATAGACAGTTGCCACTTCTGTTGTTTTACTGTCTCCCCGTTTTTTTCCTTCAACTTGATACATTATTAAAACAGTGCCCTCTCAAGGTCACACAGCTGCTTTAATGGGGATTATGCTTTAAATCACAGTGGATAATTAAATAGGATAGAAAAAAATAGCAGCAGGCTTTGTACAAGAGACAGCAGGGGCAAAGACAATATGAAAAGCAGTTGTTTGTAAGTGAGACAGATGAGGTTAATGAAGGACGGTCATCTTATATCCACATGTCAGTACACACCAGCACATACTTTGATGTCTTGCAGATGGAAATAAAAAGAATAAATACATTTTTCTCTTTGTTTGGCACTCTTCTTGCTATATGTGTCTCATTTTTTTTATACACACCATATGTAGATGTCAACAGCACTGCATTTCTCTGATACAAGCACTTATTCAGTCATTAATCATAAATCGATGTGCAATGTTACAGAACGACACAAGAACCCACCACCTTCATCAAGGCCATAGGCGTGCACAGGGGATGTGCCAGGTGTGCCTGGGCAAACCCTAATCACTACATGTGGTGCCAATTCCCCTACTGTCTGGGCTTGGCTCTTCTACCCTGCAGCGCTGCTGGCTTCCCTCCTCTCCCGCGGCTGTTGCAGGGGATCTTTCACGATGGAGAGCGGGGGAAGGGGCTAGTAAATATGTCATTTAATGCCTCCTTTCTTTTCTAAAAGAACACAGTGAACACACTCACTCACGGTGTTCATTCATAACTGAAGCATGGTAAACTGTTTATTATGCTTCAATTTGTGAATGAACAAGAAGCTGCACAGAGCACAGAGCTGAGGCTGCAGAGAAAGGCATGTGTGTATGAGCTTTGGGGAGCACACCCTAATGCAATAGGTTGTGCACACCTATAATCAAGGCAAGGCTTGATAGGTTACAAAATGCAACCTGTGAGGATGCTACAGCCATGTGTTTTGTATGATCAAGTCAAGCTAATGACTAAGCGTAGATTAATGCAAGGACATGTCAGTGCTGGTGTCTATCATACAACCAATTTTTTTGTTTTACATACAGCAGCTACACCTCAATCTGGTTCATTACAGTTTAGAAAAAAAAGTTTGTTCAGGTAACTTTAGAAGCAACACATGATTTTTCATCACACAGTAACAAATATGCTGTGACCAGCAAATGGAAATTGTCCAGTAGTTTGCTGAAGCTGCCCTTGTTGATGCAAAACTGTCCTGAAGCTGACCAATTTCTATCAAACACTCATTAAGAAAAAGTGTAAACTAAGCCAGCAACAGGACATTTTTAATGAGGGAGAATTGGACGAAAAATAAATGTGAGAAATAGAGTACAGACCAGTGTATTACAACAAGAATTAAGAGACTGCAGATTACACAGCCATGTACAATTGGCCTGCAGCAGAACAATTTTAAATAACAAGGCTGGGCCTAGTTTACTAAAGACAAAAAGCTTCCGGTTCCGGCGCCGCATTGACAAGCTGCCCTTCACGTCGGCTCCCGCAGCTAAACCCATAAATCAGCTTATAAAGCCTGCAAAACCCGCCACACTCACCGGCGACACCTCCACATAGCACCCAGCCACACTATGGACAGATTAGTGGAGAAAATCGACCTGCGATCCTACGAGGCCGCAACGGCCCACACGGCTCAGCCACAAATCGAGGCCCCAGCTCCAACCTACACGGCTTCTACTGCGGAAATGGCACCTGACATGGAGGTAAGTGGCGGCCCGGCCCCCTCCCTCCCATGAGCTGACACTTCCACATAGCTCACAGGGAACCACAACACAGACCTCATTGCTCAGGCTGTGGCAGACCTGCTTTCCCCAATGATAACGGCCTCTGTGGAGAAAGCTGTCAGTGCAGGCATGTGGCAGCTCCAGGCCCAGCTAGGGGAACATACTTCCAGGCTTACTGATGCAGAACACCACATAGCCAATATAGAGGAGGAACTGTATCAAGCACAAGCCACAGAATGAGCCCAAGACAAACTAAACAAATATGTTCTCGAAAAATTGGACGATTTGGAAAATAGGTCCAGAAGGAGTAATCTGCCATTCGTGGGCAACCCAGAATCATTACACCCTTAAGCCCTCGCGGACCTCTGCACAACATGCAAACCCAAAGCGCTAGGCCTCCCCGACCCCTGCCCCATAGAGCGTGCCCACCGCATGGGAACTATCACCTCCGATCGCAAATCGCCCTGACCTATAATCGCCAAATACCTCAATTACTCGGACAAAGCTCTCATCCTAAAGAAATTCAGGCAATCCAGATCCCTCCAGAACGACGGAATAAAAATCCTGATTTTCGCAGACTACTCCGTAGAAGTATCCAAGAAAAGGAAAGCATTCAAACAAATTTGCTTGGAGCTTCACTAGCAGGGATAAGCCAAACACCCCCCGGTTCGGTTAGCACCAGAACATGCAAACAGGCAAAAAATTTGTTCGAACACGCGAACACCGTTAAAGTCTATGGGACACGAACATGAATAATCAAAAGTGCTAATTTTAAAGTTCATTGATAAAAACAGCATGGGATTTCCCCACAGGGCAACCCCGAACCAAAATTTAAAAAAAATGGCATGGGGGTCCCCCTAAATTCCATACCAGGCCCTTCAGGTCTGGTATGGATAGTAAGGGGAACCCTGTGTCAAAAAAAAAAAAAGGGCATGGGGTCCCCCTCAAAATCCATACTAGACCTGATTTTAAGGGGAACCCCACGCCAAAGTAAAAAAAAATGGCGTGGGGTCCCCCCAAAAATCCATACCAGACCCTTATCCGAGCACGCAACCTGGCAGGCCGCAGGAAAAGACGAGAGAGCACCCCCCTTATGAACCGTACCAGGCCACATGTCCTCAACATTGGGAGGGTGCTTTGGGGCTCCCCCCAAAGCACCTTGTCCCCATGTTGATGAGGACAAGGGCCTCATCCCCACAACCCTTGCCCGGTGGTTGTGGGGGTCTGTGGGCGGGGGGCTTATCGGAATCTGCAAGCCCCCTTTAACAAGGGGACCCCAGATCCCGACCCTCCCCCCTGTGTGAAATGGTAAGGGGGTACAAAAGTACCCCTATCATTTCACAAAAAAAATTTCAAAAATGTTAAAAATGACAAGAGACAGTTATTGACAATTCCTTTATTTAAATGCTTCTTCTTTCTTCTATCTTCTTTCTTCTATCTTCTATCTTCCTTCGGTTTCTTCCTCCATCTTCTTCTTCCTCCGATCCTCTGCTTCTTGCTCCGGTGTTCACATCTGGCATCTTCCTCCGTGGCGTCTTCTTCCCTTCTTCGTGCTTGGGCTGCTCCACATCCATGATGGGAGGTTCCCGCTGTGTGACACTTCTCGTCTTCTGACGGTTCTTAAATAACGGAGGGTGGGGCCACCTGGTGACCCCGCCCCCTCTGACACATGGGGACTTCCCTCTCTACCCCCTCTGACGTCACGGGGAAAGCCTCTGGGAAGTCCCCTGCGTCAGAGGGGGGCGGGGTCACCGGGTGGCCTGCCCTCAGTTATTTAAGAACCGTCAGAAGACGAGAAGCGTCACACAGCGGGAGCCTCCCATCATGGATGCGGAGCCGCCCAAGCACGAAGAAGGGAAGAAGACGGCGCGAAGGAAGATGCTGGGCGAGAACACCGGAGCAAGAAGCAGAGGATTGGAAGAAGAAGAAGAATATGGAGGAAGAAACCGAAGGAAGATAGAAGATAGAAGAAAGAAGATAGAAGATAGAAGAAAGAAGAAGCATTTAAATAAAGGAATTGTCAAAAACTGTCTCTTGTAATTTTTAACATTTTTTACACTTTTTTTTGTGAAATGGTAGGGGTTACCATTTCACACAGGGATCTGGGGGTCCCCTTGTTAAAGGGGGCTTCAAGATTCCGATAAGCCCCCCGCCCACAGATCCCCACAACCACCGGGCAAGGGTTGTGGGCATGTGGCCTGGTACAGTTCAGGAGGGGGGCGCTCTCTCGCCCCCCTCTTGCGTGCTCAGATAAGGGTCTGGTATGGATTTTTGGGGGGACCCCATGCCATTTTTTTTTTATTTTGGCACGGGGGTTCCCATTAAAATCCATACCAGACCTCAATGGTCTGGTATGGATTTTGAGGGGGACCCCATGCCTTTTTTTTTTTTTTTTGGCACGGGGTTCCCCTTAATATCCATAACAGACCTGAAGGGCCTGGTATGGAATTAAGGGGGACCCCCACGCCATTTTTTATTTGAATTTTGGTTCGGGGTTCCCCTGTGGGGAAATCCCATGCCGTTTTTATCAATGAACTTTTATGCGTATTGTCGGACCGACAATTCATATAGCCGCGAGTACTTTTAAATTACTTTTTTTCCATTGAAATGTCATTTTGCTGTCAGACTGTTCTAAACACGGGAAACATGCGCCCCTTTACACGCATACTATAGACACCCCCCAGGTACGAAATTTAAAGGAATATTACACTTTTATTGTTTCACTTTAAGCATTAAAATCACTGCTCCCGAAAAAACGGCCGTTTTTAAAACTTTTTTTGCATTGATCCATGTCCCCTGGGACAGGACCCAGGTCCCCAAACACTTTTTATGACAATGCCATGCATATAAGCCTTTAATTAGCACTTTTGATTGCTCCCATAGACTTTTAAAGGGTGTTCTGCGGCTTTTGAATTTGCCGCAAACACCCCAAATTGTTCGCTGTTCAGCGAACTTGCGAACAGCCGATGTTCAAGTTGACTCGAACTCGAGTTTGACTCGAACTCGAAGCTCATCCCTATTCACCAGCAACAAATCAAGTTTACCTTGGCCTACCCAGCCACTCTACGGCTCAAAGCCATTAATGGCGACCAGCTCTCTTTCCATGATACATCTGAGGCGGGGGCCTTCCTAAGATCAATATGCTCGGGCCCGCACCTCAGCCCCTCTGCTAGAACACCTCCTATCAACCATGCTCTAGACCAAAGGAGCCCACGCAAAGACTCTCCAAAGCGGTTCAGAACCTCTGGCCCTGACCAACACCATTCCACACACCGTTGAGAGAGCGCTTACACAACCACTGTTGGTCTCAATTGCAACTGCTCTCCTAACAGCCAGGACGGTTTCATCCCTAGACGAGATGACTCTCACAAGCTTTGCTATTATCTTTTCCTAACAGTTATGCACTTTCCTCCTCACCAAGTACTTCAGATACTGGTAGGCCGAATTTTTCTACTGTTTTCTTGTGTTTTACATACTACTAAAATGTTGAAATTGGTCTAATGTTTTATCTGATGTCATAAGTTTCCCCCCTGGCAGCCCTGTGTAGCTCGGATTACACCTCCCGTGCATAACCCTAGCTGTCAGCATACACCATCCTCTATATCGTGGGTTTAAGTGCTGCAGTCAAATGGGTCTGGTACTGGGAGCTGAGCTACTCAGTGACTCCATGTGGAAAAAAGTGAAGTTTTTCAAATATGTTTTATGTTTTCTTCTTTTAACCCCCATCCTCCTAAACCCTCTTCTATTCCAACTACCTTCATCCTGTGTTACATTTGCACCAAATGACCCTCAGTTCACCCGCTCAGACAGCCTAAGCTCCTTCAAATCTCCAAATTCACTTACAGCATACCACCAAATGCCATTACACTCAACCAATACAACACCAGCCCCTACCCCCATTATGGCCCCCCCGATATGAAATTGGTCTCCTGGAATGTGAAAGGGCTTCGTTCCCCCAATAAAAGAATAAAAATTCTATGCCACCTTAAAAGACTCAAAACTGACATTGCTCTACTCCAAGAAACCCACCTTTCCACTCCAGACTTCCACCGTATGAAAAAACTATGGGTAGGCACAGTTCTAGGCTCTGACTCAAATGGACGCAAAGCAGGAGAAAAAAAAAATCTGACACTATTGATACTATTCCTTGTATGATGTATCCTTCACTAAATTCTATTTATATAAAAAAAAAAGCTTGGGGCGTCACTACAAGAATTAAGATACTGCAGAGGATACAGCCATGTAAAATTTATCAGCAGCAGGACATTTTTAATGAAGAAAAATTTGTTCAAATAAATGAGTACAGAAAGTTGTTTTACTACAAGAATTATGAGACTGCAGATGATAAAATAGCCAGCAACAGGACAATTTTAATCAACAAGGCTAGGCCCAAATTTACTTGAGACAAATAGCATAAACTATGATTTTACTACAGGAATTAAAATACTGCAGAGGAGGATATAGCAGTAATAAAGTGGTCAACAGCTGGAAAGTTTTAATTAGAGATTATAGTACTAATTGCTGTATGCCTAACTTTTATTTCATGTGGGGATGGGAGGTGAGATGAATGTGGGTGGTTTAGATGCACATTGTTATTGCACTTTGTTTTGCTCTTCTTTTAAATATTGTAGCTGCTCACTGCGAACAAAGGCACCTCTGAGAACAGATGGTCAGTACAAGTGAATGCTCTGCTTTGAGCATTTCCAAACTTAAAAAAGTTCCTATCGACATAGAATAAAAATGACAAAAATAAAACACAAAAGAAACAAGATTCCCAAAAAACTACCCGTGAAAAAAGTTCAAAAACAATTCAAACTAAAATAAAGGCTCTATCAACATAAAATTAAAACCAATATACCCCCAAAATAAATGAAAACCACAAAATACCACCCCATTAAAAGGGAAGCCTTGTACAACAAATCACATTTTGCTATGAATTGTACAGCAACTAAAAGTGACAGCTGACCCCAAAACAATCATAAACTGTAAGGCAAAAAAATTCACAATAAGAAGAACAAAACAGTCAGCAAAAGGGGTTGATTGCCCAGAAAGCTAGCAATCAGAATTAAAGTAAGTTTCCTAACTGGCCTTTAAAGGGGTTGTAAAGTCTTGTTTTTTGTTTGGTTTTAAAAATAACAAACATGTTATACTTACCTGCAGTGGATTTGCACAGAGTAGCCCAGATCCTCCTCCTCTCTGGTCCCTCACCAGAGCTCCTGGCCCCTCCCTCCTATTGAGTGCCCCCCACAGCAAGCAGCTTGCTATGGGGGCACCCGAGCTGAATCACAGCTCCCTGTGTCCATTCAGACCCGCACCCTTTTGCTTCTGATTGGCTGACTGATTTTGATTGACAGCAGTGGAAGCTAATGGTGCCACACTGCTGTCTCAGCAAATGAGGAGGGGTGTCTCGGGCAGACAAGACACTTGTGCAACATGGCTGGATAGAGATGGGGCTCAGGTAAATATTAGGGCATAGTATGCATTAGGATAAAAAACCTACATTCTGTAACATTACATCATAAGAGAAAATAGCCTTAAGAACATTTGACCAGAAGAGCTGAAGAGCATTCAATCAGTTGAGAAAATAACCTAATGCTACAGGCTAAGAGCATTCGATCAGAAGAAAAATAATATGAGGGAGATCATTGCACTGTAAACTAATGGGTGTAGTTATAAAAATTGCAGACCTATTTGTTCTGTATAACTGCATGTATATTTGGTTTGTGTAAATGGAGGCAAAATCGAATGGTATTAGGCAATTTTCTCTCCATTTCAAATATTTTTCATTTATAAGAATAAAGTGAATTATGCAAATACTGCAGTATGACCACTATAAAGCTATGGGAGCTGGCAACCATAGTAAATAAGTATTTAAAGGGTAACTCCACCTTTGTGGGGAAAAAAAATTGCAAATAAAGAAAAAATAATACAACACATATAATTGTGAAACTAATCACATTGTAATTGAATGATATTAAAAATTACTCTTCCTTTTCAATCTGCAGCCAATGTGATTTTCTGAGAATACATTGCAATATGGCTACATGGAGTTGTTCTGTACACAGAGTGTGTACCGGCCACCCCCCAGAAACAACATTTCCTGCTTGTGTGTTTGGCTCACCAATTTTCCAAGAAGACTGCCTAATATACAAGTCAGGTTTCAGGCATCCCCTTCAACAAAAATTTCATTTTTGGAGAGATACTTTCAATAGGAAGTCTAAAGGGATGCAGACCCAGCAGATTTTCTCATTAGTGCCCTGCAGCTGCACACCTGAGAGTTAATTATGAAACCACTCCTATTAGACCCACTCAGTACAGAGGCACAGAGAAACACACATGGATTTCTTCAGAATAACAAAAGGTAGGAATCTGAAACAAAGGTTGTTATAATCCTTGCAAAGTACATAGATAACCCAGAGGGGAATGTTTTTTCTCAGCAAAAGTGGAGTTACGCTTTAAGTGTAATAAAGCAGCTTCTGCAGAGAGTGAACTGCTACTGAGAATTGATACAATGCTGACAATGTCCTCACGCTAAAGCTATTATAATTATTGCACAACATTTTTTTAATTTATTTTTTATCAAATCTTATTTAAAGATTTTTGTCTTTACAAGTACAGAATGACATAGAGACAAACTATCACAGAATAAAAGAACTAAAAATAGAAGAAAAAAATGTAAACAAGTAGCAACAAAAAATATAGAATCAAACCCACAAGTTGCCATTAAATAGATATATATCGATATATCACCTGTTCCCCTTTTCATACTTGACATACTAATAAATATCCCACAAGTAACAATAAGAACAACATTCTCAACAAAGAGTAGTAGACAGGACATTTTGTTAAAATAATAAACCACTATGTCTGCTCTGTGACCTACTTTTCACAGAAAAAGATGCTGAACTAAACAAAATCCCCTAAACTGGCCCTTCCAAGCTTACTGGTGCCAGTTCAAAGGCCATGCAGTGCATTATGGTAAAAACAATTCTCATGTAAAAACATTCACCCATTCACCCAGTACAGCTTTTTTGGCCTTGTACTTTGGCAACTTTGTGCCACTTTTTATATAATAGAATGTGTACCTCACTACATTAGTGAAAATGCACTTCTTTGCCACTATCTGAGTAAAGAGCCCTCTAAACATTTGCCATACAACCTGATGCTCCTTTGGATGGTCGTTCTAAGCTGCACAGTAGCTCTTGGGCACCACACCCAAGGGGGAAACCACCAAGTTCCCCACCGGCGGCCTATTGAATGGGCCAGCCACCCTCCCCAAAGCAACCTCCTTATGCAATTTACTCCCCACCACCTCCGGATGCTCGTACGCTGATCTAAGATTAGCCAAAACAGGGGGGACTCTATTTAAAGTGCTTGGAATGGGGAAGCCCTCCCAAAAACCCAACCACAACGTCTGGGCAGCCCGCCTGTTAGGATACCTACTTAGGTACGGCGCCTTTTTTTCCACCTTTACCGGAGTCATCCCCTTTTTCCAGCGTTGACCAATTTCTTACCTTTTCGGAAGCACTTGGACCAAGGGTGGGCACCTCCGCAACCCGAACACTCATGTCGGAAACCGCAGGCTCCTCCAAATTTGCAGGTCTCTTTATTAAACTGCCAGCAGAACCCCTTGCACATTGTGGCCGATGGTGATGAGGTGTTGGCACCCCCGGCCCCTCCATGAAAGGGTGGCGGCACAGCCCTGGCTTGTGTCATGAGCTTCATCCACAACCCAATATCTTTGTGGTCCCACCGCAAAGACGGCCGAAGAGCCTTCCGCTGCCAGAAATGCTCATCATACCGAAGCCAAGCCACACCCCCATAAACCCTTTGCGCTTCACTGATGGAATTCAGGTAGCAGAATAACCCTGAACAATTGTCCGGAGCTTTCTCCCCATGATGCTTGCCAGAATGTGAAACGCCTGTGACCAATTTGCAAACGTTCTCGGGATAAGCCGATAGCGCCGTTTCTCTTCCTCCTCTTTTTTGCTCTCATCCGGCTTAACCTTGTCCAGGTTAAACTTTTACAGCGAAAGCAGCGAGAAGATCTCCATGTACTCCCCTTTCCAAATCCTCTCCCTAACCTCTGCCTTCAGATGGGAACCTCGGGGTCCTTTGTAACAAACATAGACCTCACACCGTACCGCATCCGCCAATCTCACACTGTCCACCACTGACCCCCCCTGGCGTCACTGCACTCATATTCACCTGGGAAGATCCAGCCACCGACGCAGGAACCATGGCTGTCACCGCCACCACGGAAAGAGGCGATGCAGCCGCCACCACAGCAGGTGTCAGCAGAGCCACCACAACGGCAGGTGTCAGCGTGGCCGCCACCACAGCAAGTGGCAGCGGGGGCACCACCACCACAGGCATTGGTGGGGCTGCCACTCCAGCAAGCAGTGGCAGAGCCGCCACTACCATTGGCGGGACTCCAGTCGGAGCCAATGCGACCGACTGCCCATCCCTCCACCAGCCAAGACCGGTGAGACCAGAGAACCGTGGGTACCTGCCACAGGACCCCAGGTCCCTACCCGCCACCAGCGCTGCCAGCAAACGCTGCAAATGCATGTCACTAGCACCCATGCCCAGGATACCCAAACCTCCCTGAGAGGCCCCGCTAGCACCCATGAAACCAACCCCAGCAGCAACAACGGGCACTGGGGCCGGCCCACCCCCCACCAACAACCCAAGGGGGGAACTAACAGGGGGAGGGGGGGACACAGACACAAATGGTACAGTTAAAGCAATAGACAAGGACTTACCAGGCTGCCCAGGGGAAACCGACCGACCAGCCACTACTCCAGATCCCTGAAGAGGTCCCACCTGAATCGGTGCTGCACCAGGCACATCAGAGTCTGAATTGGATATTTCTCCCTCAGATCGTTGATCCCCCTGGCCACCAGGGGATGCTGTGGACGCCCGTCCGGGATGTCTTCAGCCCGCGCCCTCCGTACCTCATGGCTGGCTCCATCACAGCTCCCCCGCTGAGCACTCTGCCGGCTGACAGATGCCGCTCTAGCAATGCCACCGTCACCAGGGAAACCTCTTCTTCCTCCACCGATGTCCGCGGCCGCCTGGGGGGAGGGGCCTGCGCCAGCAGCCACAGACTGTCCTCGCCAAGCACCCGGGCACAAGGGAAGGCCCTGCATGGCGTGCTGTTGGGTCCCAGTCCCCAGAAGGAGGCCTGGAGGGGGATGCAGATGGCGCCCTCCCAGCCGGGTCAAACCCACTATGGGGATTCCTCCTAGCCTCCGCAGCGGCAGCCATAGCAGGACGGTTCGGTCTGGGGGCTGGAGGGTCCGTAACCAGGCTCCCAGAGTGGCGGCTCACCCGGGGGGTCTCGTCAAGTCAAAAATGCGCAGGAGGCCATGACCTCCTCGCACGCGGTAGTATAGGGGCAGGAGGAGCTGAGCCCTGCCCCGAACCCCTGAAGCAACACAGTTAGCTGAGAGTTCAGCCACTGTGTGCCATTCTCCTCAGCAGCCGTCCACAGACTAAAGTCTCAATGGCTGCACACAGTAAAAACGTACTGCCTGTGTCCTGTCTCCTTCACTGCTGCCCCTCTAGTGAGCTGACCCCTCCCTCTGCAGGGGTCAAAATTAACTACAGCCGCACCTACCCCTCACCACTGAGCATAACTCCTCCCCTTTCAGCCCTAACCCACTTCCCAACAGGAAATTTCCCTGTGCTACCTACCACAGCTGTCCCCCTAGTCATGCCGGCCCTCCACCCAGGTTCCCTTTAGCTGCGGGCCTGTTCTTCCTTCAATGTCCCTTAGTAAGGCTAGGTTCAAACCTGTGCTTCAGCTTTTTTCATGTGTATATTTGGTGCATTCTTGCAGCAAGTTGTTGATGCATTGCAATACATTTTTCATGAGTTTTCATGGTTTGAGTTTTTTTTTTTTTTTTGCATAGTTAGTGACAATAGAACAAGAAATTTTGTAAGCCAAGGTGTTATTTTGATAAGTATACATGAGCATATGCATTAAAGTCATGTCCAGAAGAATGTTTGCTTTTGTTTGCTTATGTTTTCTTTTTGTGCGGTCAGGTAATTGTCCTAATCTTCGTACACCTCACAGACAATGTCCTGTCATGCCCTCTCACACTTGGTGTGATCTTTGTAGATGCTGTCAGATGGGTCATAGAAGAAAGGTTTTGCCCTCACTAGCCTGATTTGCTCTTCTGTGTCAACCATGCTCTGGTCCTTTTATTCCTTGTTATGTGCAGCCTGTAGAAGGAGGTATCTTGTTGTCAAGCTACAAAACATGCCACAAACGCATCAAAAATGCATATACATGTAGCATCTTCTAATTAGGTTTTTAGACTCAATTTAGTTTTTGGCCTCACTATAGTCAGAGGAGCAGTAATTTATTGTCTCTGTCTGGTCAGGGCTTCCTAGCTGGGTATTTGACTTATCCTACCCAGTGAAGCTTCCAGAATATAGGGCAGGGAGAGTCAGATATCCAGTATATTTATGATGCCTCAGCCAATCCCTAAAAAGGGGCATCTGGAACGTGTCTGGGAATCTGATAAATGTTTAGGGCGACCTTTCCAGAGGGTTCTTCTGCTAGGAGGGTTCTCCCGGGGCTCCAGTCAACTAGAGCATGGTGAAGAATTGCAGTTGGGCCTCAGTAGGTGCTAGGCTGAGCGCCTGGAGAAGATTACTAGAAAAGGATTTGTTGGAGGGCACTGTCCTAAAGTCCTGGTTTGGAGAAGGATATTTTGTCTCCCCCACTGAGGAATTACCTGTGGAATCTGTGTGGCAGTCAGCTCCTGTTAACATTGTTATTAAGACCTACTGTGAGACTTTCATGTGTGTCTGCAGATATAAGAATTTGTGCTAGAAGTTTGATTTCATATTGCTAGTTTTAGAGTATCTTGAACCTCTGAACTCCTCTACTGTTACTCAACAATAAATTCTAAAATGATATCTCCTGGACTCAGCCTGTATTGTGGGTGTGCATGGACCTCTGACTGGAAGACTCTGTACTAGCAAGAGAGACCTGGGCATTTTCTCTGGGGGTGAGAGCTACATACATCTGTTTTTGATGTGTTTCCATGACTGCGGCTGTTCCAAAATCACACTGCAGGAAGGTGCATAAGTGTTAACAGAATGAGAAATGGTTTGTTGTGCAGTGTTGCACTTTACCAAACAAGCAACAAATCATACAGGTGTGAATGAAGCCTAAAGGGTGACGCAAACATTCATCCATTAGAGATATGCAAACATAGAATCCAAGAATATATTGATGCAGTAACAACTATCTTCGTCAGCCTAGTATCAGCCCAGCTATAATGTTAAGTAGACATGTGCACACTGAAATATTTCGTTTCGGAATTTCGTTTTCGTCTGAAAAATAAATTTATTTAGTTACTCCCGAAATTCGTTTTTATTTATTTCGTTTTTCGTTAAAAATTGCATTCGTCCGAAAATCCAAATTAAGGTCGAATCTGTCATTGAAGGCTTATGGTGTCTGTCGAATGTTCAAAGAAGATTCGACGGAGCAGCTAAACTGTACAATGCCGTATAGTTTACCTGCTCCGTCGAATCTTCTTAGAACTTTCAACAGACACCATAAGCCAAAGTACGTGTGTACTTAGTTCTAGCTATTTTACTGCTCCACAATCAGCCAATAACATTCATCATCATCATTATTTTTATTTATCTTTTCTCCCCTACGTCGAATCTTTTCTCCCCTACGTCGAATCTTTTCTCCCCTACGTCGAATCTTTCCTCCCCTACGTCGAATATTTTCTCCCCTACGTCGAATCTTTTCTCCCCTACGTCGAATCTTTTCTCCCCTACGTCGAATCTTTCCTCCCCTACGTCGAATCTTTTCTCTCTATGTAGAATAATCTTGGACTAATAGAGCTAAGGTTAGGCACATTCGACCACAGGTTTGATGGACACAGATTGTTATTGTCATCATCATGTCGAATCTCCTATCTATATCGAACTGTTGAAGCAACGAAAACGAAAATAAAGCATTTGTTTATGTCGGATCTTTCGTTTTTCGGACTCTGCCCTTTCGTTATTGTTTGTTAAAACGATAACGAAAATACCTGAAATTCGGACGAAAATGCATTAGGACGAAAACGAATGCACATGTCTAATGTTAAGCACTTTTTTTAACATAGGTCTAATATGCCAGAGAAACTGAAGGAATTTAAACCAACCTATTTGCAAAAAAAAACAAAAAAGTCTAGAGAAAACTGTAATTAGTCTATAGATTTTAAACTTTTTAAATAACACTGTAGAGTCAGACTTTATAGATTTTATCTTTCAGTTATCATCAAGTTAATTTGATTTTTGACAGCATCTAAAGAAAGAGTCGATTATATCCACATCATTGCTATATGGATTTCACCAATCATTGTTATAAATTGTATTAGCTTATGACAAAAAATGTTTAAACTTGGATATTTGTTTCCTAGGAGAAGGGCCAAGGGAATCTTCTAGATTTTTTTTACATTTTCTTTTAAAAATTACAAAGAACATTTCAGTGATTTCAGTTCAGAGGGATGATGCAGCTGGAATATGCCACCATATGTGAATTGAACGATCTATTTCTATGCTGTCTCTAAAGCAACTTGGAGAGAATGAAGAGTCAAATTTGTGAATCTTCTTTGGAATCATATTGGTTCTATGTAAGAACCGAAGTAGGGGTTTGATTGGTGTAATTTAATGTGGTAGTAAAGTCTTAAAAAAAAAAAAAAAAAAATATATATATATATATATATATTTATATATATTATATATATATCTGGGCCCCTGCAGGTTATTGTGGTATGCACCGCACAATAGCACATTTTGACAGACTCACCTTTCAAACGAAGCCCTCCAGAGGTGCGCTGTCACTGCTGCTGGTGCTTGCATCTTCACCCAGTCTTTCTTCCAGTTTTGTGCACTCCGGCCATGATTACGTCACTTCCGTGCATGAGTGCAGGAGTCAAGACCATGGTGGTGCACTCTACATTCTGCGGCATACACTGTGTGCCCTGAATGCAGAGTGTCACTGCGCATGCATTGGCAACTTCATTGACGGTGAACATTTTAGAAGATATTCATTGTAACTACAAGTAAGCCTTATTGTACGGTTACGTATCGGTACCCTCGTAAGGGCTGCTGAGTGTTGTAGTCCGTCTGTCACCCTCCCCAGCCAGGAACACACTTTTCATGCATCCAAAGGCATGAAACAGTCCTTGCACTTGTTTTTATGTTTTTTATTGAGGGTAATAAACTTGGATGGGGATAGGGAAATTATGAGATGCCCAGTTGATATATTTTTTTCTTGTTTTACAAACAACCTCCTTTATTTGAAAAATAAGCATGGTTACAAGATAACAGTAATCATGATGCAAATATCATTTACAAGAAAATACAGATGGAATATTGAAAAACAATAAAAAAAGGAAAAAGAGACTAGTAAAGTACTCATCAGTGCAGGTACGTATACGTGTTGACATTAACATATCACCTCTTGATTCTACTGTAGTAATGTGAGGAGAGTGTGCCCACCCTACTCTCACTCTGATCAGATGGGATTCTCATCCAGCTAATTACAGGTGGAGGCTTCTCCCAACCAGGTATCCCAAATCTTTTCATATTTAGAAGGGCATCCTCTATGAATAAAGTTCCTTTTTGTAGGGTAACACAACATTAATTGCAGCAATCCACTCCTGAGTGGTAGGTGGCAATGCCCTGAGCCATTTCCATGCTATTAGTAATCTGGCTATAAACAGTGTTTCCTGTAGAAATATATGGTAAGACTTGTCAAAGTAAGGGTCTGGGAACACTCCCAGTAAACATTGTTTAGGGCATAGCGTAAGGGGGGAGCCCATCTTGTCATGTATGAATTTCACTATTTGGGACCAATAATCCTGTATCACTGGGCAAGACCATATAATATGAAAAAAAGTGCCAGTAGACCTTTCACACCTGGGGCAAAGTGGGCTGTAGTTATTTTTAAACTTGGCTAATTGTGAGGGTGTCAGGTAAGACCCATGTAAAATGTATAATTGTGTGAGACGGTCCGAGATCTTATGAGATACTTTTTTGGAGGTATCGGAAGTGCATGGAGTTGGCGAGGCCAAAATCATCTTTAAGTTGTTGGAACTATTTTAGGATATCTCTAAAGTACATGTCTGCTAGGTAGACCACCCTGCTAGTGATCCACAGGTTGCAATCCGGTAGTTGTAGCAATTCGGGTAAGCAAGGGTGGTCCCACAGGGGTGTCTGTTTGCGCGTGGGGGGGCTTTGAGTTTGCGTCTCACCACATCCCATATCTTGCAGTGGTTGTATAGCAGACCCTTACGATCGCCAAGAGTCCAGGGGTCACCAGGATCTCTGAGAAGAAGCTGGAAGGGGTGCTTATGTATTGAAGCAAAGGGAGAGCATACTAAGGCCAAATACCATTCCTTGTCTCCTTTGTCTAGATAGAAAAAGTGAGACAGTTGGGCTGCCATGTAGTATAAGTTAAAGTCCGGCAATGTCGTACCTCCTAAATCAGTGGGATTCTTCAGCACTTGCCAGGACAGTTTGTGTCATGTCTTGCCCCACACAAAAGAGTTTAGAATAGCTTCTAAGGATTTAAAGATCCACAAGGCTATATACACTGGAGCATGCCATAGGACGTACAAAAATGTGGGTAATAGAATCATTTTAATTAAGTTTGTATGGCCCATGACTCCCAGAGGCAGTCTGGTCCATGTCTGTGTTTTGGAATTTAGGACTGTAAATAGTGGTTCTAGGTTCAGTTTGATATAGTTTTCTGGGGATCGAGTGATTATAATGCCTAGGTATTTCATTGCGCTAATGCAAATTAGAGGGGATGAAGCCTGTGTCTCCGTTGGGGCCCCTATATCTAAGAGGAGGATCTGGGATTTGCCCCAATTGATCTGTAAACCTGAGTAACGCCCAAATTGTTTTATGATTTCGAGAGCTGTCAGTAGAGACTGTCTCACATCTTCCAGGTATAAAAGCATGTCGTCTGCATATAGGCTAACTGTTTCGGTCAGTTGTCCACAACTTAGACCTCTGACCCAAGGATGTGTATGGAGCGCTGTTGCCAGGGGCTCCACCGCCAAAGCATATAGTAAGGGGTAAAGGGGACATCCCTGACGTGACCAGGATCCTGGCACTCGGAGTTTGGTAGAGAAGCTGAATCCATTTGATGAAATTAGGCCCGAAACCAAGCCTGGCCAGACATTCCCAGAGGTAGTCCCATTCCACAGAATCAAACGCTTTTGCGGCATCTAGGGACACTACTACTCTGGAGCCTATCTGGTCATGTTCAGCCTGCATGTTCATGTACAGCCTACATAGGTTAAATGCTGTGTTTTTCGCAGGCATAAACCCAGTTTGGTCAGGGTGAATAGGATTCAGGATCACTTTATTTAACCAGAGTGTCAGGACCTTGGCCAAAATTTTGATGTCCAGCTGCAGGAGGGAAATTGGGTGATATGATTCGGGGAGTTCTGGATTTTTGCCTGGTTTAGGTATAAGTACAATGAATGCCTCGCTCATTGATTTTGGGAGGGAGCCTGACTTGAATATGTGTGTAAACAGCTCATGCAACTTGGGGACTAAGATCTCACTATAGTTTGTATAAACTTCCAGGGGGAGACCGTCTGATCCAGGTGCTTTTCCTCAAGATGGGACATTGTTTCTGCAATATAATTTTTGGTAATGGAGGCCTCCAACATCTCAATTTAAGTAGAGGTCAGCTGAGGAAAATCCACGGTGGATAGAAAGTCTGCTATATCCTGTCCAGAGTTATTGGTGGTGGACAAGTATAAGGATGTGTAAAAGGAGCAGAATTCGCCCGCCACCTGGGTCTCGAATCAAGGTGCCAACTGCATCACGCAGGGAGACCACAGTGGGCGGTTTATGTTCCAAGTGTGCCAGATAGGCCAGTAAGCGCCCTGCACGCTCCTCATACTCGTATACTTTTTGCTTGCTGTAAAAGATTTTCCTTTCTGCTTTCTCAAAGTGAAGACCATTCACTAAGAGGGCTTGCAGTTTTACCTGACTCGCCGCCTCTGGAGAGGGGTTATCTGAGAAGGCCTTCTCTATCTCAGTCATTCTTTGTTCAGCCTGTTTGAGCACCTGAGTAGAGGTCCTCTTGTATCTAGAGATTCGTTGAGATAGTAACATACGGGCATGGGCTTTAAATGAGTCCCACACAGTTTCAAAACGGGCTGAGTCTCTGTTGGTCTGAAAGAAGAACTCCCACTCCTCTTCCACCACCTCCAAATCAGGGACAACCGATAGCCAAAAACGGTTGAGTCTCCAGGCATAAGAAGAGGAGGGGGAGCTCAGTTTGAGCTCTATCCAGTATTGGGTGTGGTCTGAAAGTATACGTGGGTAAAATCCCATGTCACTTAAAATAGGTAAGAGGGAGGGAGAAATTAGGATTAAATCTATACGTGACATGGTATTGTGTGTCGCAGAGAAGCATGAAAAAGCCCTGTCCATTGGGTGGCAATGTCTCTAGGTGTCTACCAGTGCAAATTTGTTCAAAAGCTTCCCAAATCTCGTGAATGAGGGTGTAGGGTTAGTTAAGGGTATTGGGGCAATTCTGTCTAAGTTAGTGTCCAGCACCATATTGAAAACCCCCATCCATATTGCCAGAACAGATGGAAATTGTTGCCATAAATGCTAACCCCTCAGTGAGGATTTTAAATTGGAATGGAGGGGGTATATAATATGCCAACAGTAAAAGCTCCAGTCCATTCAGCATGGCATGCATAAACAGGAACCTGCCCTGCAGATCAGAACTCAGCGTCAGCATAGAAAATTGAGCCCTCTTAGCCACTAGTTTTGCAATACCTCTAGAGTGTGTGGAGTATGGGGCCTGATACAACCATCCCGCCCAAGGCCTCTTAAGGGACAGTAGCAGCTGACCCGTCAGGTGGGTTTCAACCAGCACCATAATGTCTGCTCGCCGTGCTTATAAGATAGGTTAGAGCAGCATTTCGCTTGGGTTTGGCTCTGATGCTGCGGACATCCACATAAAACACTTTAAGTTAGGCATACTTGCGTAGGCAATCTATAGGTGTGCGCCCCAATCTGCGTCCACGGACCCTGGTAGGAGTCTGAGGAGGATGACTGCCTGCGTGGGAGGCAATGTCTGTGCAACCCTGGCTTGTGCAGGCTGAATATGCCCGCAGGACCCGAGGGAGCAGGAGAGGAACATCTATAATGCGTGTACCTGGAGGTTGCTTGCACTTAACACTTTTATCTGTACATAGGCATACATATTTGTTCATCATAACTAAGAATTGAATATAAACTTACAATAAAACTTTAAGCATATTTGAACACATACACCGGCCTGGCTGGGTATGCAGCTTCCTGGGTACGCAGCGTTCTGCGCCCACAGGATAGCAAACAAGGGGGAAATAGCAGGATATGAGAAAGTGCACCCAAGACCCGGGCATCAGAATGGGTAGCAGCCTGAGATAGTCTAAAATTTGTGATGGCTGCAGCACTTTTCTACCATGGGTATCTTGAGTCAGGGGGCAAGAGAGTAGGCTTTAGCCCAGAAGTTCCAGAGTAAGGGGCATATAGTGAAATGTTTGCGCACAGGGAGGGGCTCTCATTCTCTGTTTCAGTGGTGGGACGGGGGACATTGTCACAGTACCTTTATCCAGTGATCTTTCCAAAGCTTGTCAGAAAGTCAGCATGCGATCTCTCTTAGTGGGGCAGGGGAGGCCAGCATCAGGTACAAATCTTATGCAGGGGCCTGATTGGGAGCTGTGCAATCTTCCAGCCATGCGAAAACTGCCTCTGGTGTGTCAAATTATTGGGCCCTGTCCTCTCCCGCCACGCGGAGCCTGGCAGGGAACAACATGGCGTAGGTGTAATGCCGGATCTGGAGTTGCCGCTTGGATTCCGTAAAGTGCGCTCTTCTTCTGGACCTCCGCGGAGAAGTCTGGGAACACCTTGATCTTGTTGTTACTGAGGGGGATGTTGCCTTTCAGTCTTGTGAGATGGAGGATGGCATCCCGGTCCCTGAAGTTTAGGAGCTTTGTGATAAATGTGCGGGGAGGTGCACCTTGCAGAGGAGGTCTAGCTGCCAGGCAGTGTGCTCGTTCAACCACGAAAGAGGAGGAGAATGGAGGGCTCCCGAAGGTTGAAATTAGCACGTTTTCCAAAAATGAAGGTGGGTCAGAGCCCTCCGCTCCTTCAGGCAGTCCCACAAAACGAAGGTTATAGCGTCTCAGCCTATTCTCAATGTCGTCTTGTTTGGAGAGTATGGTGTTCAATTGGTGCTGCATTCGTTCGGTGGCGATCTGTAATGGTGGCACTTCATCTTTCACGTGGCTGATGCGAGTCTATGTTTCTGTGACACGCTCCCTGAGCTTCTGTAAGTTCTGTCTAATCGGGGATACATCAATCCTTACCTCCTCTATCTTGCACGTTAAGGTGCTTTTGCAATCCAAAATTGCCTCCAGTACTCGGGCTGTGTTCTCTGCTGCTGAGTCTGAGGAGGATGACGCATCGGTGCCATTTTCTCCCGGAGTCCCCTTGTCCTTGTCCTTTAGCCAGAATTTGTTTAGCTTAGCAATTGTGTCATTCACCTTTTTTGGAGGTGACATTATAGCAGATGATGTGAGAGGAAGCAAGATTTGTTTGTCAGGTAGGAAAAGTCAGTTTTAGCCAGAGGATATATAGAAATTGATTTTTCTCAAGCGGAGCTCCCATGTTGCACTCCTCACACCATACCTCCTCACACCATACCGGACCAGGCCACACCCCCCTGCCCAGTTGATTATAAAACAGTTCAGGGACTTCTCTCCAGCACATCACTTGCTTGCAGACTATCTCTCCTCAACACCTACAGCACATCACTTGCTTGGACTAGCACTGATTTGTAGGCCTGACTCTGACAGGCCTTGGCAAATGCCCTTTGCAGGAAGGGATGGCGGGCCCCTTTTGATGTAGCAAAATGTAGTCAACCAGGCCTGGCTTAGTCCTAGTGCTAGCTATACACATGGCTACTGAGCCCAGTACCACATCTTCAGGCCCTGCCAGGCCTCTAGGCTGCAGATGTCCCTTTCCACTGCCCCTGCCATCACAGTCCTCCTGACTGGCTCTGCACCCATCCCAGACTGATCCATCAGAGTCCTCTCAGGGGTGCCTCCAAGTCCTCCTGTGTGTCAGGTGGTTGATGAGAAGAGAATTATAATATCTAGCAAATGGATATACATAAATATTAATTCTAGTAATATTAAATATTATTGTCTTTTCAGTACTACAATTTTCATTTTTTATTTCTATTATTTTATAACTTACTATTCTATCATCCATGTGGTGGGGTTCTCTAGCTGGACTGTGTTCCTTCACCCTTGAAGGGCTGGGGAGGATTTTTTCCATCATCTCCCAACTACCATCATATGTGGAGTCTGGATTTGTTGCAGCTGTGATTTGGATCATCGCTTCCTGTTTGCGTTCAACTCTGGAAGGCTTCACCCACCAGAAGTGACATTCCTTGAGTTGTAACTTCCAGCACACGCCGAGATGATGCGGTTTCATCCACATCATCCTCGGCACTCAGCCCTGCCCAGCACACATGGGGATGCATGTCCCCATCAGCCCCTTTAGTCAGAGTACACCTTACCCCATTTTCATCGGGGGTTAATGGATTGGAATGGGGAAGGATCCCTCCCACTGCAATCGCCCCTGTGGCCATTGTATTGGTCCCAGCCTGACTGCTATGGGCACCCCTGGAGATGATCACCTCCCCAGGTGGGGTATATATACAGGCAGGTTTGGACAATCAAACCAGGCTTGCTCCTCTTACCATCACACTGAGTGGTTGCTCCAGTGCTCTTTCACACACAGGTAAGCATTTTACACTGCAGGATTTATCAGGTTATCATTTATGGAAAGGAGTCACTCTTAGATGATATTACATCTAGCTGGTTTCACCATCATTCCATTCCTTTCTTCTATAACCCTTGCTCACCCTTCACATATTGATATATCCATGTTATTAAGTTCACGTCACAGTTTTGTTTTTGTTTTTTTGTTTTTGTTTTTCACTCACATATAACCTTACAAACAGGTGCTCACAAACCTATTTGTTTTTCACCTGTCAGGCAACATTTCACATTATTCACAGGTTTCACTTATATCTTAAGCCTACTTATCCACACCTGTTAAATCATCAGTATGCTACTTTGTGTGCATTGTGTCATTATACATCCTCATTTACAAAACCTCTCACACCCTTTTAACACAATTTTCCACTTTTAACCTATTAGCCAGCTATCATCATATGCTCTTTATTTATTTATTATATATATTTTTTACATCCTCAGTAGAGCTCCACTCTGGGGATGATCACTCTCTCACGGGCCGGCGAGACCTATACCAACACCACATGGTTTCCCACTATCATATCTTTGTAGACAATTTGGCAGCTGAAAAAATAGGATTTTTATAACAGCTTACCTGTAAAATCCTTTTCTTGGAGTACATCACGGGACACAGAGCCACAATAATAACTGTATGGGTTATATGGCACCTTCAGGTGATGGTCACTGGCACACCCTAAACAGGAAGTTCAATTCCCCATATAACCCCTCCCTTACCGGGAGTATCAGAAAGAGGGGAAGGACCTCTGTGTTCCGTTATGTACTCCAAGAAAAGGATTTTACAGGTAAGCTGTTATAAAAATCCTATTTTCTTTATCGTACATCACGGGACACAGAGCCACAATAATAACTGTATGGGATGTCCCAGAGCAATGCCACCTGAGGGGAGGGGACACAAACAAAAGTAGGGTGAAATTAGACCTGAGGACCTATACTGCTGCCTGCAATACACTGTGCCCAAAGGCGATATCCTCATGCCTTCTTAAATCCACCTGATAGAATCTGGCGAATGTATGGACTGAAGACCAGGTTGAGGCCTTGCAGATTTGAGCCATGGAGGCTTGGTGATGCACTGCCCACGAAGCACTAACAGCCCTGGTGGAGTGTGCTTTGATTTGAAAAGGTGGAATCTTACTCTTCAAGCCATAAGCTTGAATAATTACTTGCCTAATCCATTTGGCAATAGTGGATTTCGATGCTGCCTATCCTTTCCTAGGACCTTCAGGCAACACGAACAATACATTTGTTTTCTGAATCTGAGCAGTCACCTTTAAATATATTTTGACTGCTCTCACTACATCCAAAGAATGTAGTGATTTTTCAGAACAGGGTTCTGGAAAAAATGAAGGTAAAACAATATCCTGGTTTAATTTTTAAAAGGATGAGATATATCGGTGTGAAGGGACTGCCATCATCCTAGAAAATACTGGAAAAAATATATGCAACTAGGTGCACATGAGGGACGCCCCTTTGGATTTTATAGGCAGTGTGCGAATAAAGAGAGTAAATAGTGGTAAAAAGCACATATAATGCCAACTTTATTGATATACAAATATAAAAGAAATTGTCTAGAGAACAGAACAAACATACAAACAGTATTTTTTACAAAGAATGTTTATATACAATTACTTAATTGTAAACCATACAGAGCATAGATATGTGATATCACCCAATGCCATCAGCCCCAGGAAACCAACCCAGTCTGGGTGAGCATGGTGGGGATGGGTGGCTAAAAAATGTATCCCAACATGTTTCGGAGAAGACCGTAGTCAAACTTGTATATTCCTTCTTCAGGGGTATTTTATTTTATATATAGGTGGGTGGAAAAATGTTTCCTGTCTCTGAAACATAAGTGTATACATAAATAAGTAACATAGCAAGGAAAGACTATACGATGGTCTATTCACTGGCCATTGTTTTTAAAGGTACGTAAAAACACAGTACTTACATGGTTAAACTCGCATAGTAAGTCAAAGAATAATAGATAAAAGAATCAAATGCTGGTTGTCCACCGGTGGCAGAGGGGGAAAGGCACCGTGGTGACACACAGAGCCACAGGGGCACTTTCACAAGGGACGCCAAATCCTCCCTGTAGCAAACAATGTCACCATTAGGGAAAAGGAATAGCACATAGGGGATAGGCAAAGAAGGTTTATATAAAATGGCTATAAAGCCCAGTGTGTATTAAGACACTGGGCTATATGTGGCATAGTACAGCATATAGAGGTAGCTATTTATTAATAAGTAACAGGGTCCTGGGAGACAGGGTTCCTACCTTAATTGATTGAAAAAGGTGCAATTGTTGTAATGGCCAAAAGACATCTGTTGCTGACAGTCCGGTGTCCGCCTGGGAAATGGCAATGGACATCCGTCTGAGAGCAGCAGGAAGCCCTTATGTATGCAGAGTGAGCCAATAACGTGTAAATTGCTTAGATTGCTTACAGCTGTGTTAAACACAGCCGAAGGAGGACAGTAGAGGGGTGTGTAGCCAGGCAGCCAATCCGAGTGCAATGTTCGGATTGCTCACAGCTGTGTGAACACAGCCGAAGGAAGACGATGGAGGGGTGTGTCACTAAACAGCCAATCCAGGTGCAGACAGAGAGGCCAGCCAGCGTGCCGCATCGACATATGCGGCGTCCGTGGGTGTACCTCAAAGGGCGTACCTCAGGCGTGGAGGCGCGCGCGCAACCACGCCCCGAGGAGGCGTGACTGCATCACGCGCCGGCGCGCCACCGGCGAGGGAGCTACACCGGTCGTCATGGAGACGACGGTGAGAGCGTGGGAACGCTCTCCTCAGCGCAGGCAACCAGGGGCGGGAGAAAGTGTCTCCGACCAACCCAGGCGGGATTTTTTGGGACTCACTTATACATCCCACGTCGATCCCCAAGATCTATTTTTTGGGACTCGATTGTATACACTTTAACTCAAGGGGTGGTGACTTCAATAAAAATCTCTTGCAATGTGAACTCAGATGGATCCATACCTTACGTGCTACTACACCACCAGGATTAAATGAGGCATTTAATTTCAGACCCTTTCTCCCAGGCTTCTCCTCAGGGGGCTGTGAATTAAATATGTGAATATCTGGCTCCTTTCCCAGATATTCCAAATATTTCAATTTGGTACACTCTTTAAACCATGGTCAATATATGTTATGGAATGCGATATAAATCATACTGCAACTGTACTACCATCAATGTAATTGAACTTTTCAAATTATTGTCAATATATGTTATGCATTGCAAATGTGTGGTTTATTTTTACCCCTTACTGTATTTTGTAATCTTCCCTATTTTTCCTTTTGTATTTTGCATATTGCTGTTTATTATCTTTTATTTTTGAAACATTGTTGTCATATGTCTTCCATTGGTCTAACACTCTTGCTGTCTCTCCTTTTCTTTTTTTTTTTTTTTCCACTAGATGGCAGGGGTGAGGTTTCCTTGGTTTCCTGGGATCCCACCTGTGCACCGACACCCGGCGGGTGAGCTTCCTCTGTGCGGCCTGGGTTGGTCGGAGACACTTTCTCCCGCCCCTGGTTGCCTGCGCTGAGGAGAGCGTTCCCACGCTCTCACCGTCCTCTCCATGACGACCGGTGTAGCTCCCCCGCCGGTTGTGCTCCGGTGCGTGATGCAGTCACGCCTCCTCGGGGCGTGGTTGCGCCGCGCGCCTCCACGCCTGAGGTACGCCCTTTGAGGTACACCCACGGACGCCGCATATGTCGATGCGGCACGCTGGCTGGCCTCTCTGTCTGCACCTGGATTGGCTGTTTAGTGACACACCACTCCATCGTCTTCCTTCGGCTGTGTTCACACAGCTGTGAGCAATCCGAACATTGCACTCGGATTGGCTGCCTGGCTACACACCCCTCAACTGTCCTCCTTCGGCTGTGTTTAACACAGCTGTAAGCAATCTAAGCAATTTACACGTTATTGGCTCACTCTGCATACATAAGGGCTTCCTGCTGCTCTTAGACGGATGTCCATTGCCATTTCCCAGGCGGACACCGGACTGTCAGCAACAGATGTCTTTTGGCCATTACAACAATTGCACCTTTTTCAATCAATTAAGGTAGGAACCCTGTCTCCCAGGACCCTGTTACTTATTAATAAATAGCTACCTCTATATGCTGTACTATGCCACATATAGCCCAGTGTCTTAATACACACTGGGCTTTATAGCCATTTTATATAAACCTTCTTTGCCTATCTCCTATGTGCTATTCCTTTTCCCTAATGGTGACATTGTTTCACAAGGGACGCCAAATCCTCCCTGTAGCAAAGTGCCCCTGCGGCTCTGTGTGTCACCACGGTGCCTCTCCCCCTCTGCCACTGGTGGACAACCAGCATTTGATTCTTTTATCTATTATTCTTTGACTTACTATGCGAGTTTAACCATGTAAGTTGACACGTACCTGGTATGTGAGCCTGACGTGCAGAGGGAGACCTCTCGTACAGCCCTGGTTCCCAGATCACTGGAGTTGAGGACAGTGACCGTAGGAGCACAGTGGGGTATGAGTGCCTGGTGGATTCTCTGGAACTGGAGATGATGTCCACTGGGAGACACTGGAACTGACTGGAGTGCTGGGTGCAGGTAAGCTGGATACAAGTCAGCAGATAAGCCGGATGCAGGTCAGCAGGATGCAGGTGAGCTGGATGCAGGTCAGCAGGCTGCAGGTAAGCTGGATGCAGGTCAGCAGGATGCAGGTAAGCTGGATGCAGGTCAGCAGGCTGCAGGTAAGCTGGATGCAGGTCAGCAGGGTGCACACAGCAGGCAGAAGCAAGGTCAGACAAGCCGGGTCATACACAGTGGATCAGTTCAACAGATTCGGCAGGCAAGGAATAGTCAAGTTCGGGCTGGTTTCTGGTAACAGGAGATCAAACAGGCAGGTAAACAGAATCAGAGTCAGGGAAAGCCAAGGTTCAGGATTGGAGACAGCAGCGTGGTCAGAGAGCCAGGTCAGGTGATCGGATGCTGATTACAGGAACAGGTCACAGGTGAAGCTGCAGATCAAACAGCAAGTGCTGAATTGTGGAAGCCCCTCTTAAAGGCCACTGGGCGCCAAAGCCGAATCACTGTGCGTGCGATCTCTGCGATCGGCACATGCGCATTGGCGCACGCCTGTTCGTTACTGGGAACCTGTTGGTGGGGATGCGCCTGAGCCCTGTTGCAGGTCTGGAAGTAGTATGTCCATGACATAAGTACTGTGCTTTTACGTACCTTTAAAAACAATGGCCAGTGAATAGACCATCGTATAGTCTTTCCTTGTTATGTTACTTATTTATGTATACACTTATGTTTCAGAGACAGGAAACATTTTTCCACCCGCCTATATATAAAATAAAATCCCCTGAAGAAGGAATATACAAGTTTGACTACGGTCTTCTCCGAAACATGTTGGGATACATTTTTTAGCCACCCATCCCCACCATGCTCACCCAGACTGGGTTGGTTTCCTGGGGCTGATGGCATCGGGTGATATCACATATCTATGCTCTGTATGGTTTACAATTAAGTAATCGTATATAAACATTCTTTGTAAAAAATACTGTTTGTATGTTTGTTCTATTCTCTAGATAATTTCTTTTATATTTGTATATCAATAAAGTTGGCATTATATGTGCTTTTTACCACTATTTACTCTCTTTATTTGTACACTGCCTATAAAATCCAAAGGGGCGTCCCTCATGTGCACCTAGTTGCATATATTTTTTCCAATATCCTGGTTTAGGATGAGGATACAAAACTACTCTATCCTTGTGAATGATTAAATATGGCTCTTTACAAGAAAGAGCTGCCAACTCTGATGCCCTTCTTGCACAAGAAATGGCTACCAGAAAAACTAGCTTCCTTGTCAAAAGGACCAAAGAAATATATTGTATCGGCTCAAAAGACTGTTTCTGTAATGCCGACATAACTAAATTCAAGTCCCAAGGGTTCAGGGGTGCTCTAACCAGTGGATTAAGCTGCATTACCTCCTGTATAAAGCTTCGGACCAAAGAATGCGAAGCAAGTGGACGTTGAAACAATACTGATAAGGCCGGGACCTGGCCCTTGATAGTACTCAAGGCCAGTTTCATCTCTAGCCCCATTTGCACAAAGGCAAGAATTCTACCTATGACATACTTCCTAGGATGCCAATTCCCACCAGGAAAATATGCCTTCCAGACTCTATAATAAATGACTCTGGAAGCTGGCTTCCTTGCATTAATTAAGGTAGGTATCACTGAGCCTGAAAGCCCAGGATTCTTCAGAATGTTGGTTTCAATAGCCAAACTGTTAAATTTAGCATTTGTAAAGTAGGATGGAACACTGGTCCCTGCAATAGCAGGTCTGGACGTTGTGGTAGGGGCCATGAGGCCCCTACCACCATCTTTACTATTTCCGCATACCAAGATCTTCTGGGCCATGCTGGGGCCACAAGAACTACCGACTTCCTTTCCCGCTTGATCCTGTGCAGAAGTCGAGGTAGCAGCAGAATAGGAGGGAATGCATAAATCAGTGAGAACTGATCCCACGGGGTCACCAACGCATCTGTTCCGCATGCCAGTGGATCCCTTGTTCTTGACACAAAGTTGTCGACACGGCACATGTTTTTCTGCTCAGGTTAGGATATGGTTTACCTCTCCCTGGGCTGCCTGACTTCTGGTGCCCCCTTGGTGATTAATATAAGCCACTGCTGTGGCATTGTCGGATTGAATCCTGACAGGAGAATTCTGCAACCTGAATGTCCAGGCCCTTAGGGCTAGACGCGCTGCCCGAATCTCTAGAGTATTGATGGGCAAGGTTCTTTCGGTTTTGGACAATTTTCCCTGTACAGATGCTTCTTCTAAGACTGCTCCCCAACCTGAAAGGCTGGCATCCGTTGTTACCACCTTCCAGGTAACTGGTAAGAAGGATTTCCCCTTCTGCAGATTTGTATATCCTCCACCAACTGAGGCTCTGGTGCACTTTTGGCGATAAACACATTGGAAAATCTAGTGCTTGATTCTTCCTGTTCCAGGCAGATAGGATACTATTTTGCAGCAGTCTTGAATGAAACTGAGCATAGGGAACTGCTTCGAATGAAGTCACCATCTTCCCCAACAACCTCATACAAAGGTGAATGGAAGGACCCTTCTATGCCCTGACCACCTGAACCAGCTCCTTTATGGCGCTGATCTTTGCCTGGGGTAAAAGCACCTTCTTCTGGGCTGTATCTATGACCAAACCCAAGTACTCTAATCTTCTTACTGGCTTTAAAGAAGATTTCTCTAGGTTGAGGACCCAACCTAGATATTCCAGGAGGTTGACTGTGGTGACCATGCTTTGGTCCAAGCGAGCTACCGACCAGTCTATTAAGAGCAGGTTGTCCAGGTATGCTATTATTGTTATACTGATTGGATTGATTCCATGCAAAAAGAGAGAATTTTCAGGAACCATTTTAGATCTTTGAGATCTAGAATGGGTCTGAGTTCCCCATTTGGTTTTGGTACCGTGAAAAGGTTTGAATAAAACCCCAACCCCTGCTCTTCCATGGGGACCACCATGATCACTTTTTGCGACAAAAGTCGGTCTAGCGCTAGAAAGAGAGACTTATTTTTCTCTGGATCTTTGGGGACATTTGACCTGCGGAAACGAGGAGATGGGAATTCTCGGAACTCTAGTTTGTAACCTAGCGCTATTGTGGAGACCACCCATCTGTCTCAAAATTCTTCCTGTCAGACCTTTGAGAACTGCAGAAGTCTTCCCCTACTTGAGCGAGTGGGGGCACCCCTTCAAAAAGAGGTTTTAGCATTCTGTCTTGTGTTTTTCCTCCCCCAGGACTTCTTTTGTCCCTGGAGTTGACCCTGAGGTTTACCTCTTGAACCTGACGGTGGAGGCCGTTGTGACTGCCTGGAGGCTGATGTCCCTGGCACTGGAGAAAGAGCCCGTTTGAATAAGGGTTGTTTACTCTTTTTCTTAACAGGCAAAAGGGTACTTTTCCCAGTTAACATTTTTTGGATATATTTGTCCAAATCCTCCCCGAACAGCTTTTCACCGCGGAAAGAAAAACCAGCCAGGAACTTTTTGCATGGCGCTTTGGCTGACCAACTTTTCAACCATAAGATTCTACGCATATGTACCAACCCAAGCGTAAGGTGAGAGGTTTGAAGAATAGAATCTCTGACTGTGTCAATTGCAAAACACAAAGCCGCCGGCAGCTCGGCTAACTCCTGGGCCTGCTGTTCAGGGAACAGCAAGTCTCTCAAGGACTGACATACCCCAATTGCCACCACTTCAGGTTGAGCCACTGAACCTGCCAATGAGAAAATGTTTTTTAGCAGGAATTCCAATTTTTTATCAGTTGGATCCCTAAGCATTTGCGCATTGTCAACCGGACAAGTCAATCTTTTATTCACAGAGGATATAGCAGCGTCAATTGCTGGTATACTCCACATCTTAGTAAATTTTTCCTCCATAGGATAAAGTGTTAAAAACTTTTTAGAAGGGAAAAAGTGCTTATCTGGGTGATCCCACTCAGAATTAGGGATGAGCTTCGTGTTCGAGTCGAACCCGTGTTCGACTCGAACATCATCTGTTCGCCCGTTCGCCAAATTGCGAACGATATGGGCCGTTCGCGCCAAATTCGTGTGGCGCGTCACGGCCCATAATTCACTGCGGCATCGCAGTGCATTGCTGGCTGATGATTGGCCAAGCATGCACTATGACCCGCATGCTTGGCCAATCACAGCGCCGTCTGAACAGAGAGCCGTAATTGGCCAAAGCCAAGGAGGCTTTGGCCAATTATGGCTCAAGGGATTTAGTACACACCCCACACTATATAAGGCCGCCTACACGGCGGCCCTGTGTAGTGTGTGTTCCGGCGTTCATTGAGAGAGAGAGAGAGACAGACAGGGACATTTGATTTGAGTTAGATAGATTAGGCAGAACAGTCAGTCAGTTTAGCTGCACTTACAGTGTATTGTATATATATATGCATTGCAGGTGCTGCATATATATATATACACTGTATTCAGTTTAGCTAGATCCGTTCCTGTTATCTTCCTACGGACAGGCAGGCTTGTCTTGTTACAGTATTTACAGCTACCTGAAGAAAATTGCTGGTGTTCTTTTGATCCTATTAGTACCACAGTCAGGCAGCTAGACTATTTACAGTTAGTGCAGTGCCTCCTGCTCACAGTGTTCAGCTAAAACTACAAGTTGGTGTAGTGAGACCTCTGCACAGTGTTCATCTCAAGCTACAAGTTAGTGCAGTGCGTCCTTCTCACAGTGTTTAGCTAAAACTATAAGTTAGTGCTGTGCGTCCTGCTCACAGTGTTCAGCTAAAGCTACAAGTTAGTGCTGTGCGTCCTGCTCACAGTGTTCAGCTAAACCTACAAGTTGGTGTAGTGAGACCTCTGCACAGTGTTCATCTAAAGCTACAAGTTAGTGCAGTGCGTCCTGCTCACAGTGTTCAGCTAAAACTACAAGTTAGTGCTGTGCGTCCCGCTCACAGTGTTCAGCTAAAAATACAAGTTAATGCTGTGCTTCCTGCTCACAGTGTTCAGCTAAACCTACAAGTTGGTGCTGTGCGTCCTGCTCACAGTGTTCAGCTAAAACTACAAGTTAGTGCTGTGCGTCCTGCTCACAGTGTTCAGCTAAAACTACAAGTTGGTGTAGTGAGACCTCTGCACAGTGTTCATCTCAAGCTACAAGTTAGTGCAGTGCGTCCTGCTCACAGTGTTTAGCTAAAACTATAAGTTAGTGCTGTGCGTCCTGCTCACAGTGTTCAGCTAAAACTACAAGTTGGTGTAGTGAGACCTCCGCACAGTGTTCATCTAAAGCTACAAGTTAGTGCAGTGCGTCCTGCTCACAGTGTTCAGCTAAAACTACAAGTTAGTGCTGTGCGTCCTGCTCACAGTGTTCAGCTAAAACTACAAGTTGGTGTAGTGAGACCACAGCACAGTGTTCATCTCAAGCTACAAGTTAGTGCAGTGCGTCCTGCTCACAGTGTTTAGCTAAAACTATAAGTTAGTGCTGTGCGTCCTGCTCACAGTGTTCAGCTAAAACTACAAGTTAGTGCTGTGCGTCCTGCTCACAGTGTTCAGCTAAACCTACAAGTTAGTGGAGTGAGACCTCTGCACAGTGTTCATCTAAAGCTACAAGTTAGTGCAGTGTGTCCTGCTCACAGTGTTCAGCTAAAACTACAAGTTAGTGCTGTGCGTCCTGCTCACAGTGTTCAGCTAAAAATACAAGTTAGTGCTGTGCGTCCTGCTCACAGTGTTCAGCTAAACCTACAAGTTGGTGTAGTGAGACCTCTGCATAGTGTTCATCTAAAGCTACAAGTTAGTGCAGTGCGTCCTGCTCACAGTGTTCAGCTAAAACTACAAGTTAGTGCTGTGCATCCTGCTCACAGTGTTCAGCTAAAACTACAAGTTAGTGTGGTGCGTCCACCTCACAGTGTTCAGCTAAACCTACAAGTTATTTTTTTGCAAGCTCTGCACAGTGTTCACCTAAAGCTACCTGTAGAAGGTTGATGGTGTTTTCCTGATCCTATCACTACCGCAGGCAGCTAAAAAAGCTACAAGTTATTTTTTTGCGAGCTCTGCACAGTGTTCAACTAAAGCTACCTGTAGAAGGTTGGTGGTGTTCTCATACTACAGGCAGGCAGTTGATTTTGCTAGCTGCAGTATCAGTACATATATATATATATATATATATATATATATATATATATATATATATCCCAGCTTAGTGCAGCTACAGGCCATTAGTATGTCTGGAAGGCCAAGAAGGAGAGGCAGACAGTCACAAGCCAATAAGAGAGGGCAAGCAGGCTCTGTGTCTAGTGCTGGTCATGGAGACGGTGCATCCTCATCAGCACGTGGCCGTGGGACACGCTTGGCCTTTTTTTCGGCAGCTGGCCGTGTTGAGCCGCAACATGCGGAAGACTTGGTCGAGTGGATGACCAAGCCGTCCTCATCCTCCTCATCCTCTCTCACCCATGCCCAGGGTACTTTGTCTGGCAAAGCAGCGGCCTCTTCCCTTGGTTCAATGTCATCAGTGACTCCTTCCCTAGACCCACCATGTCCTCCTGAGGAGTCCCTCGAACTGTTTGACCACAGTGTTGGGTACATGCTCCAGGAGGATGCCCAGCGTTTGGAAGGCTCTGATGATGATACCTAGCTCGATGAAGGCAGTAACATAAGCACGGACAGAGGGTGTGCCCAAGAAGGACAGCAATCTGGCAGTCATGCTCCCCCTGCTGCAGCATACTGCCAGGTTTGCTCCAGTGATGAGGAGGGAGGGGATGATGAGGTCACTGACTCAACGTGGGTGCCTGATAGGAGAGAGGAGGAGGAGGAGGCGGCACATCACCAACGAGGCAGGATGCCCTCCAGGGGCCAGCCTAAGGGCAGCACATTAATTGCATCACACCCCAAAGCTCCACATGTGCAGACGAGTGCATCAGATCGAACCGCTGCTATTTGCAACATATGTCTCAAGCGTATCTCGTGTGGCCAAAACATCTCCCGCTTGGGTACCACATGCTTGACCAGACATATGTTGACCTGCCATGCAGTTCGTTGGCAAGTGTATCTAAAAGACCCACACCAAAGGACAAAGAGGACCTCTCCTTGCTCCTCATCAGCTGAGATTTCGAACCCCACTATACCTTCAGTCCTCTCTGAAACCTGCACTAAGAGGAATGAAGGTGTAGAATTAGGTGTGTCACAGCCAAGTACTTGTGGGCAATCTGCTTTTGGTACACCGACGTCAGATTGTACCAGGCAAATTCCCTGCCCCAGCTGCTGCACCGCCGAAAGAAGTTTGCTCCCAGCCATCCACATGCCCAGAGGTTGATGGTAGCTTGGCAAAATTGCTAGCACTTCAACTGCTGCCTTTTCAGTTGGTAGACTCTGCCCCCTTCCGTGAGTTTGTGGAATGTGCAGTTCCTCAGTGGCAGGTACCCAAACGCCAATTTTTCTCACGGATGGCGATTCCGGCTCTCTGCCGGCATGTGGAAGGCAATGTCCATGCCTCGCTGGACAGGGCAGTCAGCGGTAAGGTGCATATTACAGCTGACTCATGGTCCAGCAGGCATGGACAGGGATGTTACCTAAGTTTCACGGCGCATTGGGTGACTCTGCTGGCAGCTGGGAAGGATGCAGGACAAGGTGCAGTATTGTTGGAGGTTGTTCCGCCACCACGCCTCCAAAATGCTAATGATTGTGACACACCTCTCTCCTCCACCCCCTCCTCTTCTTCTTCCTCCATGGCCTCTTCCTGTGCTTTGTCCTCGGAACCAGCGGTGCTCCATAGCCATTCAAGGGGCTATGCAAGTACACAGGCCAAAAGATGCCATGCGGTGCTTGAGCTGGTGTGCTTGGGGGACAGGAGCCACACTGGGGCAGAGGTTCTGTCAGCTCTGCAGGGGCAGGTTCAGAGGTGGTTGACGCCACGCCAACTTAAGGCAGGAATGGTGGTTTGCGACAATGGCACCAACCTCCTCTCTGCCCTCCGACAGGGACAAATGACCCATGTGCCCTGTTTGGCTCACGTCCTTAACTTGGTGGTGCAGCGGTTCTTGGGCAGGTACCCGGGCTTACAGGATGTCCTGAGGCAGGCCAGGAAAGTCTGTGTGCATTTCCGCCAGTCATATAATGCCAGTGCTTGGCTGACGGACCTCCAAAAGGAGTTTACCCTGCCCAAGAACCGCCTAATCTGTGACATGCCCACCAGGTGGAACTCAACGTTGGCCATGCTGCAGCGGCTGCACACACAGCAGAGGGCCATCAATGAATACCTGTGCGACTATGGCACCAGGACAGGGTCAGGGAAGCTTGTTTTTTTTTCCCCACGCCAGTGGGCCATGATCAGGGATGCATGCACTGTCCTGTCACCATTTGAGGAGGCCGCGAGGATGGTGAGCAGTGACAGTGCATGCATCAGTGACACTGTCCCCCTTGTCCACCTGTTGGAGCACACGCTGCGTGGAATAATGGACAGGGCACTTGAGGCAGAACAGAGGCAGGAAGAGGAGGACTTCCTTAGCTCTCAAGGCCCCTTTTATCCAGACAGTGTTTCTGCGTGCCCGCCGATCACACAGGAAGAGGAGGAGGAGGAGGAGGAAGATTGTGTCAGTATGGAGGTGGAGCCTGGCACTCAGAATCAGCAGCAGTCTTTAAGGGATCAGTCCCAAGAAACACATGGACTTGTACGTGGCTGGGAGGAGGTGGCTGCGGACCATGTCGTCCTTAGTGACCCAGAGGACTCCGGACTGAATGCCTCAGCAAACCTATGCTGCATGGCCTCCCTGATCCTGCAAAGCCTGCGTAAGGATCCTCGTATTCGTGGTATCAAAGAGAAGGACCAATACTGGCTGGCAACCCTCCTTGATCCACGTTACAAGGTAAGGTTGCGGACCTTATCTTGCCATTGCAGAGGGAGCAGAGGATGAAACATCTTCGGGAGGCCTTGCAGAAAGGTCTGTGCAACGCGTTCCCAGAGACTGGGAGGTTACAAACTCCTGTTTCTGGACAACGTGTTGCTGAGGCTTCGGTCAGTCAAAGAAGGAGCGGTGGAGAAGGTGGCCGTCTGACCGATGCGTTCAGACAATTTTTTGGTCCGCAGCCCCAAGGTATGATCGGTTCCAGCAACCATCGCCAGCGTCTGTTTTACATGGTGCAGGAATACCTAGGGGCAAGATCAGACTTGGACACCTTTCCCACCGAAAATCCTCTGGGTTACTGGGTCTTGAGGATGGATCACTGGCCAGAGCTTGCACAGTATGCAATTGAGCTACTGGCCTGTCCTGCATCCAGCATTCTTTCAGAACGCACATTCAGTGCTGCTGGAGGGTGCGTCTGTCCACCGACTCGGTCGATCGACTGACCTTCATAAAAATGAATCAGTCTTGGATCACCACCAGCTACCAAGCACCTGATGCTGATGTAACCGAATAATTTTTTTTGAAATCTCAGATCCCTTCAAAGACTGCCTATGCTGATGCTGAGTGACTATCCCTGAGTAATTATCCTCTTCCTCCTCAATCATCACGCTGATAGCTTGTAAGAACATTTTTGGTTCTGGGCGCCACCACCAGTGCCTAAGGCACAATTTTTCTGCCCCTGTTTAACAGGGGCGTGTAATTACAATTTTTGATGCAATACTTTGCAGCAGGGCTCGTTCCTGCGTTCCAACTAGAGTGTCTGTGAGAGGTTGCAGTGTTGTGGCACCAGCACCAGTGCCTAAGGCCCAATTTTTCTGCCCCTGTTTAACAGGGGCGTGTAATTACAATTTTTGATGCAATACTTTGCAGCAGGGCCCTGTGAAGGCTTACAGTGTTGTGGTCACAACAACACCTAAGGCCCAAATTTCTGCTGAGTATATAGGGCAGGCCCCTACTTTCAAACATCTAACTTACAAACGACTCCTACTTGCAAACGGAAGGAGACAACAGGAAGTGAGATGAAATCTACCCCTAGGAAGGGAAATTCTCTCCTGTAAGAGTTAATATGGGAAAAACATTTCTCCTTTCCACTGATGCTTTCCAATCCTTGTTCCACAAAAAAAAAACAAATTCTCAAAAAGCATTTGTCATTGGGACAAAAAGTGAGGTGAAATCTTCTAAAGAGGAGGAAAGACAGCAAAACAAATGTCACAGGGGTGATAACCCTTGCCTATGTTTTCCAAAAAGCTTAAAAAAGATTTTTTGGCTGGAGCTAAACATGTTAAAAATGTACCCGTTCAAAATGACAAACAGATTCTACTTAACAACAAACCTACAGTCCCTGTCTTGTTTGCACCGCCTGTATATGCTGTTCAGAGTATATAGGGCCTGGTGGCCCCACACCTTTCCTTATTTTAATTTGGGTGCGGGGTTCCCCTTAATATCCATACAAGACCCAAAGGGCCTGGTAATGGACTGGGGGGTACCCATGGTGTTTGTCTCACTGATTTTCATCCATATTGCCAGGACCGGACATTACATTAAACCCGCAAGCAGTTTTAAATGAGATTTTTTCCTTTAAAAATGACATATGCTGCAGGGACTGTTCTAAACACGGGAAACATGCGCCACTTTACAGGCATACTATAGACACCCCCAGGTACGATATTTAAAGAAATATTTCACTTTTTTTTTTTTACTTTAAGCATCATTAAAATCACTGCTCCCGAAAAAACGGCCGTTTTTAAAAGTTTTTTTTGCATTGATACATGTCCCCTGGGGTAGGACCCGGGTCCCCAAACCCTTTTTAGGACAATACCATGCAAATTGGCCTTTAAAATGAGCACTTTTGATTTCGAACGTTCGAGTCCCATAGACATCAATGGGGTTCTAACGTTCGCGCAAACTTTCGGTCCGTTCGCAGATTCTGGTGCAAACCGAATCGGGGGGTGTTCAGCTCATCCCTACTCAGAATACATAAGCTTTTCTAGTAATGAATGGACAGGAAAGGCACGTAAGTCTTGAGGAGGCTTTAGTGAACCCAAACAGGATGTCGGCTCTTCAACCGACTCCGTTAAGGGTAGCTTAAATGTGAAGCAGACCATTTTAGTAAGAGAATGCACCAACAACTTCTCAGCATGTAAAGCTGAAGAAGGTCCTTCCCCACTTGATCCCCTGGAAGAGGAATCATCAGCCCCTTCCTCCGACCACCCACCACGCCCCCCTTATCTATTTTAAAATAGACCATTTTCTCACGCGAGCGGACTCCGATCCTGACCGGATCGCATGGAGGAGGACTGGGGTGGAGGAGAGGAGGAGAGCTGCCGATGGGAAATGCTGTAATGGTGGCTGGAGCGGCGCGGCACACCACTGACTGACGCCATGCTCCCTCTGCCTCCTGGAGTAAAGCTATCCAGGTGGGGGGATATTCCTAGTAGAAAAACCCCCCTTCCCACATCTTTACCTGGAGCTTGGGCAGGAGGAAGCGTGCAGCTTGTGACACAGAGCGAGACTGGTAAGCATGGAACAGGTACGTGCTCTTGACAGCCCCCGGTGGTGACTATAGGCATGACAACATTTTCTTAAAGGAGAAAACCCACAAGAATTAGAAAAACTCCTTAGGGATCTCCCTTACCTTATCCAGCTGCAGGGTTCTGTGGTAACCAAACCCAATCTTCACCACTAACGGTGGGCTCCATTTAAAAGCCTTCAGGGAAAAGACACTTTGAATGGATCCGGTTGCATAGCTTGCCCCAGCAAGGAATATTCCAGCGGAGCTCAGCACAGTACATCTTTACTCATGACCAACACCTAAGACACTGGCGAAAAAAATGAGATACTCCCGGTAAGTTGAGAGGTTATATGGGAAATTGAACTTCCTGTTTAGGGTGTGGCAGTGTCCATCTCCTGAAGGTGCCACATAACCAATACAATTATTACTGTGGCTCTGTGTCCCGTGATGTACGATAAAGAAATATATATTATATATGTATGAAATCATTCTGGAAAAAAGGTAGAATATTTACTGTATATATATTGTTCTCCTTTCCTCTCCACCCCATGCTTTTCTTTGGGGATAAATATCATGTACCTTTTTAACTTAATGATTATTATAAACAAACTCAATTATGTTTCTTGATGAATTTTAACTTATACGTATGTTTCCTTTGTCTTTAAAATATATTTCTTTGGTCATGTGCACTTTTGTGAGAAACAGGAGGTCCTGAGGAAGCGGTGTTTTACGTGAAACGCATCAACCTAAGCTTTCTATTTTGACCAATAGCCATGCACATTTGCAGTTGACAATGTTTGTTGGTATTATTTTAACATTTGATATGAGTTTTTAGACATTTTATTGTCAGAAACAAAAATGTTGTATTTTTCTAAATATGAATGTATCTGCGTGATCACTGGAGGGGTATTTAAAGTCCTATCATTTACTCTTTTGTGCTATATATTTGTAACAAGGATTATACCCTCCACTGGCACATATTTAGTTAACCCCCTCCCCCTACACACATCCAACAAATAAACTTTTGTTAATAGATCATATCATAATTGAATAAGATACGGTAGTACAATCAACACACCTAAATGACATGTGCTTAAAAATAATTTATATCAGACGCTTGCACGGCAGCTCATCGGATGGACGCCTGATCCGGGAGCTCCACTCCGACCAACTTACCTCCCTGCAGCCTCCACACTGGCAGAGCCCCGGTCCGCTCTTCAGCCCATGGATCACAGAACCCCCAGGATGGCAGGATGATCGGCTAGAAGGGATCTTTCCAGACAATTAGATCCCGGACCCGTGGCCTCTTTCAATATGGCGCCCGCTACTATACCAGGAGGTGGGGACCAGGGGACAAAGGACTTCACAGCCGACCTGGATTCCTGCACAAACGCCCCCCTCCTGCACAAACGCCCACCGCAGTGAGTAACCAATGCCCCGCTGTTCTGTCACCTGCCTCCACTGAATCGCTCATAGGCTGGACTCTAGATGAGATGCTCCTTACCCCCATGAGGGACCTAACCACCAGCCCAGAGAAGTGCAGTGCTATGCACCGAGGCCTCCCCACTACACCTAATGATTTCTCTTCCATGATGACAACTTTCTCCAAAATGCTCTCTAGAGGGCTGGCCCAAACTACAGCACAGATCACCTCCACCATCCAGGCTGACCTGCACCATTTAGGTACCAGGAATGAGGCTATTGAAATTAAAGCTGACCAGACAATAAACAGAACAAACCAGAACACTGCCAGGATACAAGAACTGCATGACCAGTTGGACACTGCGCTCTCCAAAATAGTTGATCTTGAAAATAGATCATGAAGATACAACTTCAGAATTAGGGGGGTCCCTGAATCTCTCAGGGATGTTGATCAAATTGTTTGCTCTTTCTAAAAGGATCTTATCCCTAACATACCAGATCATCGTCTAGAGATGGACCAGGCCCATAGAGTTTTGCAACCCCCACACCAAGACGGCCTTCCAAGAGACATTGAAGTTAAGCCTCACTTTTACAAAGTAAAAGAGGAAGTTATGCTCCGCTCGTGGGAGGAGGGTTGCCTCTCTATTCATGGTCACCCCATACAAATCTTTGCGGACCTATTACCCTACACTATCAAGAGGTGAAGATCACTGAAACCACTCCTCCAGGTGCTGACCCAAAAATCCATCAGGTACAGATGGTCTTTTCCTTTTCGCCTGACCTTCTACCCTCAGAAAAAACCCTACGGTTTCTCATCCTTCGCTGATGGAGAACGACTGCTTTTGCAACTGGACCTCATCACCCAAGAACCATCATCCACTGCAGCTACCAGAGGTCCCAACTCTTCAAAGACCGCTACCTTCCAGTCCTATCGCACCTATGTGGCCGAAACACCAATCTAAGAAGTCCAAAGACGCTAGACCACCTTAATCTGAGACCGCCTCCCAGGATTTCCCAAGGCCCAGATTCCTAATACCAGGACCTGTTAAGATCCCTCTACATTTTTCTTACCCCATTTGAGCCAAGTCCTACTTGGCAAAAACTAATGCCCCCCTCCACCATGTGTGGAGAATGCAGAGGTTCATACTGTGTGTTTCTTTGTTCATTACTTCAAATGCTTTTTTTTTCATCAATAGATGTTTATTATTTTACAGCAAATACATATAAAGACAATGTATACATTGTACACGATCACATAGAATCACATGTTGATTAATTGTACATAAACTTGTTTGTGGATCTGCTAACAGGAAATTCTACTCTAAGATTTATACAGTAAATATAGGTTTTCACGTAGTCATATTGTAACTTTCCCCCAGGAACCCCCATTGGGATCTCTTTTGTTGCCTGGGGGAAGGCTGCGGCTTATCATTGTATAACCCATATTCAAACAATGTGGGGACTTTTAGAGTCTAACTTGTCGCTAAATCATGACTTTACTAACTGTGCTTCAACCATGTCAAAGAAACTTTGCGGCTCCAGACCAGCGCTCCCACTGTAACCATATGTTTTTTCCTTTAGTCAAATAGCCACCGCTAGACGCCATGGTCATTTCATAACTGTAGTGCAGGTTTTTTTTTTAATCAAAATTAAGTTTATTGAGAAAAAACACATCTGGACAATCTCACATACGATCAATAGGAATATATATATATATCTGAAGTTACATACACAATATCTTTCCAATCTAGTATCTTAAACATTCACTATTGTGTAGTTAAACTAGGTTGCTTTGGGCCTGAGGGCCACGTTTAACATAATGTAGCATGTCATTAAATTATAAAACGAAGGTATATAACCTGGATATTATATGCATCTGTGATCTATCGGTAGGTCAATATTATTGTGTGACCAGAAGAAAAAAAAGAAAAAAGAGAGCAAAACAGATATATCCTTAATGGATGTATATAACCTAATGTTAACCAACTATTCAAAATACAAGTTATGTCCGTCCCTACCATACTTTACCTGCAGCACATTGCAAGTGCAGCTTGTAAGTTAATGTGTAACCTATGTGTACCCTATGTGTACCCTACATTTGTAGGAGTCTGTCTTTTGCTAGTTGAGTTGGGCCTAGTCCCGGAGTATCTAATCAAGATTGCCACATTGAATAAAATGAGATGAGAGAAAGGGTATTTTTCCAGGCGTTACGATGTTGATAGGTAATCTTTTCACGTATAAGCAAGTTATTTACCAATGTCATCCATTGTTCGCCCGTTGGTACCCTCGAGGTGATCCACAGCCTCGCAATTGCTTTACGAGACATATACAATAGACGTAATACAGCAGTGTGACCATTGGGTGAGAGTGAGGGCACCTCCAAGGCACCAAGCAGGCATATCACTGGATCCTTTATAATCGGAAATTGGAATACCTGTGAAATAGTATTGAGAACATAGCTCCAATATCTGAAAAGTTTTGGTCATTTCCACATCATATGTAATAAATCACCATTATGGTCGCTGCATTTTGGGCATAGTGGAGTATCTCTAAGTCCCCATTTGTGCAAACGAACCGGGGTTCTGTATACTCTATGTAGTAGATAGAGATGGGATAATCTCTGTGATGCCGATACCGAAACAAGTGGGGCAGAAGTTAGACATAACTCCCAGGTGTCTCTGCCCATAGGACCCAGATCTCGTTCCCATCCCTTTGTACTGGGCAATGTATTAGCATTATGTGTGGAGTTAAGCAACCTGATATATACTCTTGAAATCATACCCTTTCTCTCATCCGTTGACAATACATCATTCATTAATGGATGCACCATCACCCCCAGCGGAGACACCCTACCCTGACTATGAATAGCATGCCTCAGCTGGAGGTATCTGTAAAACTGTGTTCTAGGAAGGCAAAACTTCTCACTAAGTTCTGTAAAGGATTTGAGTGTGGTTCCAGAAAACAACTGGGAAATATAAGTAATGCCTGCAGCCTCCCAGGAGCAGGTATCCTCTAGTTTGAGAAGCTCTTTAAAGTATACATTCCTCCATATAGGAGTCCAAGAGCATACCCCCTTAATATGGAGAAGAGATCTAACATACTTCCAAAGAGTATTTAGTAGAGTGATGGTGGTAAGCGAATTTGACAAATGGGTAAATCCTGCTTCCAGATCAGCCAGTACCGGGAGACTGGACCCATCCGGAAGCAACAGGGATCTAATAGGGTCCGAAGGGTCCACTTCCCCCCAGTTATTCAATTGTTGCAACTGGGAGGCTACAAAGTAGTACCTGGCGTGTGGGACTGCCATTTCTCCTTGTTCCCTAGCAAGTTGTAATGTATGCAAACTAATACGAGCCTGTTGGGTACCCCAAATTAGGTCCCTGAACTGAGCGTCTATACGTGTAAACCACTTGTGAGTTATCCATATTGGGGAGTTGTGGAATATGTAAAGAAGTTAGGGGGCCCGTACCATTTTAATTAAGTTTACTCTCCCTGTCACAGATAGGGGCAACTTTTTCCATGCGACACATTTCACTTTAAATTTTTGGACTAGTGGGGTCATGTTCAGGTCTAAGTACTGAGTAGGATCTGGTGAAATTTTTATGCCTAGATAGCGGAACATCTCAATTACCACAATATCTTTTGCACACGCAGGCAGAGGCTTTGGTAGTGGCTCCAGGAGCATTAACACTGACTTGTTCCAATTGATGCTAAAACCCGATAGCTTCTCAAAGTCAATGATCAGGTTCATTTCGTTTTGCAATGAGCTATCAGTATCTCCCAGGTATATCAAAGTATTGTCTGCGTATAAGGATACTTTATCGTGATTAGAGCCCCGCCAAAACCCTACAATATCCTGTGAGGTCCTGATATGTATAGTCAGAGGCTCCAAGGCTAGGCCAAACAGCAGGGGGGATAGGAGACCCCTGCCGAGTGCCTCTGTGGTGTTGAAATGGAGATGATATATCTCTATTGATACGCATTCTTGCCGACAGGGAACTATATAACAGTTGAACCCATCTCAAGAAAGAGCTACCCACCCCAAATCTGGTGAGTACCTCCCATAGATAGGGCCATTCAATGCCATTGAACGCTTTAGCAGCATCTAGAGACAAAATAGCTCTATTACCCGGATTATCAGCAGGAATCTGTATATTAAGAAATAGTCTGCGTAAGTTTTGGGATGTGGATCTTGTTGGTATGAAACCTGATTGGTCCCGATGGATTATTTTCTGTATACACTTAGCTAGCCTATTTGCCAGAACCCTAGCCAACAGCTTGACGTCAAACGTAAGTAATGAAATAGGTCTGTATGGAAGCAAATGTCAAACTGATCAGAGGCGGCTCTAGGCTTTGTGAGGCCTTAGGCAAAACTTATACATGAGGCCCCACTCGTAAAAATAAAAATAATTCAAGCAGTAAAAATGAATACATTGCACTGTACAGTGTACAATGAAATGGCAATTCACCCATGGCCAGTCCTTAAGGATTCCAGCATGTCATTGGATCATATCACACCAGGATATGCAGTGTAACACAAGCTCCCTCTGTATAGTGAACGGCACTTACTAGACAGCTCTACGTTATGCCCAAATTTCACATTACCTAACAAAGGCCATGGATCCATCATCTATTTTCCTAAACCTATGCCCCATACCTGCTGTGGACACAGCCAATGCATTTACTATGGTCAGTGAACCTGAATACAGAAAAGCACTAGCTGAATTTCTTTGTACTGCAGTGTCAGGAAAAGAGAGGAGAGAAAGAGGGAAGTAGGAAAATATGTGAGAGAGTAGGGGGAAGGGGGGAGGGAGAGAGGTGGGGAGAAAGAGAGAAAAGGGGAGCAAAATAGTGTGGGGGTGAGAGACAAAGAGAGGGATGAGTGAGGAGTGGAAATAGAGGTAAGAGAAAGGGGAGAAGAAAGGGAGGGGAGGAGCGAGAGGTGGGGAGAGAGAGAGAGGAGTGAGAGGGGTGAAGAGGGAGGGGGGAGAGAGGGGAGAGAGAGGAGGGGGGCGAGGGGAGTGAGAGGGAAGAGGATGAAGAGGGAGGGGGAGAGAATGGGGGAGAGGGTGAGAGGAGAGAGAGAAGATTGGGGAGAGAGAGGGGAAGAGGAGGAGAGGGGGAGAGAGAGGAGAGAGAGTGGGGAGAGAGAGGAGAGAGAGTGGGGAGAGAGAGAGACAGAGAGAGCGATAGTGGGGGAGAGAGAGGGGGTGAGAGGGGGGAAGAGAGATGGGGACAGAGAGAGGGGGGAAGAGAGAGGAGAGGGGAAAGAGGAAAGAGAGGGGAGTGAGAGGGATGAGGATGAAGAGGGAGGGGGAGAGAGGGGAGAGGGGAGTGAGAGGGATGAGGATGAAGAGGGAGGGGGGGAGAGAGGGGAGAGGGGAGTGAGAGGGATGAGGATGAAGAGGGAGGGGGAGAGAGAGGGGAGTGAGAGGGATGAGGATGAAGAGGGAGGGGGAGAGAATGGGGGAGGGGTGAGAAAGGAGAGAGAGAAGATTGGGGAGAGCGAGGGGAAGAGGAGGAGAGGGAAAGAGGAGAGGAGAGGGGGAGAGAGGGGAGAGAGTGGGGAGAGGGGAGGAGCGAGAGGTGGAAGAGAGAGAGAGAGAGCGATAGTGGGGGAGAGAAAGGGGGTGAGAGAGGGGGAAGAGAGAGGAGAGGGGGGAGGGAGGAGAGAGAGGGAAGTGAGAGTGATGAGGATGAAGAGGGAGGGGGAGAGAGGGGAGGGGGGAGTGAGAGGGATGAGGATGAAGAGGGAGGGGAGAGAATGGGGGAGGGGTGAGAGGAGGAGAGAGGAGGGAGAGAATGGGGAGGGGTGAGAGGAGGAGAGGGGAGAGAGGAGAGAGATTGGGGAGAGAGAGAGGGGAAGAGGAGGAGAGGGGGAGAGAGGAGAGAGATTGGGGAGAGGGAGAGGGGAAGAAAGGCGGGAGGGAGAAGGGGGAGGGAGATGGGGATGGAGAGAGGCGGAAGAAAAAAAGAGAGAAAGGGGGATGGGGATGGAGGGGGGGGAGAAGGGGGGGAGAAGAGGGGGAGAAAGGCAGGAGATGGGGATGAAGAGGGGGGAGAGAGAGGCGGAAGAGGAGGGAAGGGGGGGAAGAGAGGGATGGGGATGAAGAGGGGGTCACATGGAAGAGCAGTGGTTTGCTGGGCGATGAACAAATCGGTCATGTATCAGTGTGCAGAAAAACGGATCGTCCATGTCATTGGACTCACCCCAATCCCCGAACTCATCAGACTACCGGCACTCTGAGCAGCCTCTGCATTGCTGGGGTGAATCCACAACACACGTGGGGGGTGGGGCTTCACCAAGCAGTCAACCCCGCGGTCTGCAGCTCATTAATCTCCAGACCGAGCACGGCGAGCAGTGAGATGTTTTGCCTCCGCTGGCCACGCCCACCTGTCAGCGCTCCAGCACACCTATCTGCAGGATGTGCAGAGGACAGAGCGGGCAGTGTGTGAGCTGATTCCAGCATCCTCATAGGCAATCATAGAGGACCTGTACAGGACAGGCTGAGCTGACACCGCTCACCTCCCCTGTGATCACTGGTGCGGCTTTTTTTCTTACAGGAATCATAGCAGCACGGGGGCCAGTGACTCACCCCGTACAGCGCTGCCCGAGTCCGTAAAAGAGATGAGAAGGCAGCGGGGGAGAGTCTTAGCAGACAGTGCAGTCCCGGTGTTCTAGATTGGTCCCGCCCATCCGTAGGCAGTGCAATCCTTCCTGATGCTGTGCTCTCCTCCTCTCCCATTGTCAGGCAAATTAGACGGTCCCGAGGCCCCTGTGAGCGCGAGGCCTTAGGCGACCGCCTAATTTGCCTAATTAGAGAGCCGCCTCTGAAACTGATCACTAGGTGGTACTATGTCCCCACAAGACTAGCAAAGATATACCCGGATGCTTCACCCCTTTGTTTTAGAGGCTGCGGCCATTTGGGGACTATTCACCACATATGGTGGACGTGTCCACGCATCCGCAGCTTCTGGAATCACTTTATTGCTTTAGTGCGGAAAGTCAGCAATCTCCCAAGACCCTAAAATTGCACTATTGAATCACAGAATCACTGGGGTTCACAAGCATACGCAAGCTTTAATCTTCTTCATGTTTTTAGGAGCCAAAACATCACTAGCAAGAGCTTGGAAAAAACCTAAGGTCTCTATCCAAGCTACAAAACGTAAAATTTCCTGGATAATGACCCAGGAATATATGACAGCAACTCTCTTGGATAAGACCCAAAAATTCATGGCCATTTGGGAACCTTGGGCAAAGTACATCAAGGTCCCACTTTATCCAGGTCATATACTAACCTGAAAAGCTCCTCCACTTGAAGTGACCTTCTCTTCCCATTCCCCCTCCCCCTACTCCCTTCTTTGCGTTTTCTTCTCTGTTCTTTTCTTCTCTACATACCTTCTGGCCGATTCTCTGGATGGAGAGACTTATAAGGACGAGACCTCTTTATGGTCACGAGTCATACATACACTGTACCAGCGGTTGTAAATGCTCCCAGTGAAATGAGTAGCTCTGTAACAGGGAAGAGCTACCTCGCGAGTTAAAGGCACTTAGGGTCTGGATACATTGCTATATTGGGATGGGAGGGGTACACCAAGATATCCAACTAACCCAGTTGGAGCCGAGCGGGTCACAGAATGATCCCAAAGGGGTGACCTGCCCGACTAGATAGTGCTAATATACCTTGTGAAATCCCCCCAATGTCCCCTAAAGTAATAACTCCCTGTGACCCTGGGTTGAGTTTTTTTTTTTTTTTAACTCAACTTAACTTACTTAGGTTTCCCTGGTACGATAACATAGTGAGGTTAATCTCAATTTATATATGACAACTACGGAAATACATATGTTTTATGGTATTAATAAGTTCAGTCTCTTCCTTTCTCCTTTTTTCTTCATATGTATTAAACTTTTTATTTATTTATTTATTTTTTTGCCTTGAAGATTGATGGTCTGTATAGGCCCTTGGCCTCTGTGATTGGGGCATGTTGACCCCAGATACAAGATAACGTCTGTATTATCTTTATTTGTTCTGTTATTGCAAAACTCTCAATAAACATATTGAAAGAGAAATAGGTCTGTATGAGTCTGGCGAAGAGGGATCCTCTTTAACAGCACCACTATAAGGGCTTCATTCATAGAGGCAGGTAAAGTACCGGTCTCAAATGCCAAATTCTAAACTTTTATTAGTATGGGGATAAACTGCGTTGAGTATCGCTTGTATACTTCCGCCGAGAGACCATCAGCTCCAGGTGCCCGACTGTTTTGTGTATGTGCCAAGTCCTCCAACAACTCCTCCTCAGTAAGGAGAACATTAAGCAGGGACGCATCCCAGGATGATAGACAGGGCAAGGAGTATTTATCTAAAAACAAACAGATATCTTCATGTGAGGGTTGGACTTTGGACGTATATACCTCTTGAAAAAATCCCTTAAAAACTTCCATAATATCTTTGGTGGAATGGTGGAATGTTCCTTGCTTATCAGTCACTGTACCTATGTGTGAGGACGGCTGCTGCGATTTAGCCAATATTGCTAGCATATGACCTGTATTTTCCCCTGCCTCAAAATAAGTCTGCTGTAGGAAAAAACTTTTATTCTCTGCTAACTGTAATGAAAGATCCTTAAGCATGGATTGGGCAGCTAACCATGATCTTTTGGTGTCATCAGTGGGGTCAGATATATATTTTGCTTCTGACTGCTGTGCCATGTTTAGAACTGTTTAGAACTATATTCTCCCATTCTTTGGTAGATGTTTTAATGTGGGATATCACTTTAATGAATTGACCACGTAAAAATGCTTTTACCGTCTCCCAGACTATATCTATAGTGGTTGAACCTATATTCTGTTTAAAAAAGTTTATAAGAAGTTCTGGGATTATGTCAGGTTCTGGAATAAGAGACAACCATAAGGGATTGAGTTTCCAAAGTGTATTGCTTTTGGTCACCCCTACCCAGATATCTACCGAAAGTGGGGAGTAGTCAGATACTTGTCTAGGGTGGTATTGCAAGGACTCTAACAGTGGTAAGAAAAGGTCATTTCCTAATCCCAAGTCAATTCTAGATAGACCTCCTATCGAGGCTGATTGGCATGAATACACCTTAGCATTTGGATTGCGTGTTCTTCAAACATCAACTAGGCCCATCTCTGAAATAAGATGAACAAACGGGGTAAGCCCATGATGTCTCTGTGCGTCATCTCCTGTCCGAGCGTGTAACTTATCCCTTTCGTGATCAACGTAATTATTGAAATCTTCCACGACTAGGATCGGCACACCCGGACAGCGAGACAAAAAGTCTGCCAGAATTTTCATTATATCAGCAGAAAATGGCAGGGGAATGTAAAGTCCCGCCAATATACATTTTATTCCATATAATGAACACAAGAGAAAAATATATCGACCATCTGGATCAATTTTAACCTCTATAGCAGAAAACTGTACTCCCCTTTTCACTAGGAGACTCACTCCCCTCGAATACACTGAGTAAGTAGCACAATATTGATGGCAAAACTACCGTTTAGCAAATTGAGGAGTAGTGGTTGAGGGGAAGTGAGTCTCCTGCAAACAAATGACATCTGCGTTCAAACTCCTGATTGTGCGAAGCACTGCCAGGCGCTTGACAGCGTTATTCAGGCCCCGAACATTCCAGGACAAAATTCTAGCTAGCTTGGTGGTAAAACAACCATATAAAAAAGGATGACATTAAATAATATATCCTGAAAAAGAGACCATAAATCAAAATAATTGAGGAAGTCTCAATTGTGTGGTATGAGGGAAAAAAAGTAACCCAAAAGAAAGGTAGCATTTGATATAACGTTGAGGTAGCATGCTATTGAAAGGAGCCACAAGTAGACCAGGAACGTAGCAAGGTCCGTTTTCTGCAAGAAGGGTGGTATTACACAAGTGTTCATGATGGGGTGGACAGCAAAACTGAAAAATAATATATAACCGGCCAACATGGCCAAACTGATTTGCCAATGGGCTGTTGGAGGTCTGGACCAGACCACATTGGGGGCAACAGTGGAAGCGCACCGTAGCGTCTTAAAAACTTCTCTGCAGCAAGAACAATAAGCCCTGTTAGTCATGGTAGTCTGTGAATCAACAGCCTTCTCCGCCTTGGCAACAAATCCTGGAAAGCAATAAAGAACCTATTGGCACAGTACTTTACCCGTCCGGAGAAACGGGGCATTGGTTGCGATTTTCCTTGATTAATCTTTCTTCCCAATCTAGCCATCGCACTGCCGTGGATGGTAAATCAAAGAAGTGCACTGAGCCCAGTGCTTCCACCCTGAGACGGTCTGGACACAACATGGCATATTTTAAATTAAGTGCCCTGAGGCGTTTCTTAATATCCATGAATTTTGCGCGCTGTTTCTGCAACTCAGCAGAAAAGTCTGAAAAAAAAAGATATTTTGGCATTATCGACTTCTGGTTTGATCCTAGCATTCTGCAATATTGCATCTCTGTCCTTGTAGTGAAGGAGCTTGAATAAAAAGGGTCTGGGAGGGGCTCCTGGGGGCAAGGGCCTGGCCGGCACCCTGTGTGCACGCTCCACAGAAAATACAGGGGTAAACACATCTCTACCAAATGCCTCGAAACCATTTTTCAATAAAGTCCACTGAGTTCTTTCCTTCTATTCTTTCAGGAAGCCCGATCATTCTGACATTGTTTCTCCTCATTCTATTTTCCAGTTCTTCTATACAAGATGAATGTTGTGTAAGAAGATGGTTATTGTAATTGAGGTCACTTTGCATGGGCGCCATATCATCTTCAATGGAGCTCACTCTCTCCTCTAATGCAGAGGTTCTCTCTCTCAGCTTTTGTGCATCCTGCCTTAAAAAGGAGATTTCCGCTTTAACCCCCTTTATCTCAGTTGTAAGCAAGTTTAATGAGGCATTACAGTTATTCACTGCTGAGAATATATCCCTGAGTGAGGGCTCACTGTCAGTGGGGGGGCTGATGGAGACATGAGGCCTAGTGAAGCCACCCTCTGGAGTACTCACTGCGTCCCAAGCAGGCCTCTAGCGGTACTGTGTCATCTGCTTCAGATGAGCCGCCGGATGAGTCCTCTGGGAAGTCAGATGTTGTACTGGAATCTGTGGTAAGTGATCTAGCAAATAGTTTTTCTGCAGCCTCCTTATGAATCTCCTTAGCAGATCGTGGTGTCGGCACTCCATTTTGGGCCCTGTTGTCCGCGTACCGGAACACGTTCTGTCTTCTAGCGGCAGACATTTGATCAGCCGATGGGCTGAGTACAACGCTGTATAGGGTAAGTATGCAGGATAAAGTAGCGGAGTTTTAGTGGAGAGACTTGAACTCACGCCTGGCTACATTCACTGCCTGGCCACGCCCCCACCGTAGTGCAGGTTTACCAAGTCTAATGTGTTTTCTATGGATGGGGCCATGTCTGTTTTCCATAATCTTGTTATACTCAGTCTAGCAGCTAATAGAATGTGTGTAACCACATGTCCGGCAGGCTGAGGCACCGAATCTATAGTGAGGTTTAGGATCGCTAAGTCAGGTGCAGGGGGTATGTTCTGATTAGATATATCCGATAGGATTTGGAAGATAGTTTTCCAATAGGTTTGGATGGAGTTGTACTTCCACATTATGTGGAATATATCATCTTTTGCTGAGTTATACCTCCAGCACGTATCATTAGCATTCGAGCTAAATGATGCCAGCTTTGATGGGGTTAAGTACCATCTAAGGGGCAGTTTTTGGGTTAGTTCCCAGAGCGCAGAGCATTTAGTGGCTTTGTACATAGATCGCAGTGCTTGTTTCCATTAGTGGTTTGTGTATGTTTGTCCTAAATCATTTTCTGAATGGTTGTGGGGGGATGATTTGATGAAGTAGAGTTTCTGGTGTAGAATGTTATAAAAGAGAGATATTCCTTTATTTTTGTGAGAAGCATTGGTTAGGTGTTCCCAGGCTTTTGGGTGTACCGTGTTGACAGGTAACTGGATTTTTTCACGGCAGTGTTTGACTCTGATGTAGGTAAAAAAATCCGTAGGAGGCAATTTAAATTCTCTTTGGAGGAGTTGAAAGGTTTTTATACAGGAGACTTGGAGAAGGTTATGGATGGATAGAATTCCATGTCTGGACCAGTGGGACAGGGATAAGTCGGGGGATAGATGATGGAAAGATTCGATTGAGATTGGTATCCGTGGGTTGTTGGAGAGTTTAGCACCCTCATGGATCAGGGTTTTCCATGCTTTAGCCAAGGCTAACATGGTGGGGGATAGTGCCAAAGATAGCTTGTTTCCTAAAGGGGTACTCATTAACCACCATTTTAAATTTGGGCGTATCAGTGATAGGTTTTCAATATTGCTCCACAACTTAGTAGGGCACTGACGAAACCATTCCCTAAGTTGGTCTAACAATGAAGCTGTGTAATAGTTCTCAAAATCTATAGTCCCTGATCTACCTGCTGATTTATGTTTCATAAGTTTAGAGTGAGCACATCTGGGTTTAGACCCTTTCCAAATACATTTTAATAAGGTTTGTAGAGATTTAAAGAAGTATTTGGGTAAGGGGATGGGGAGAGTCTTGAATAGGTAGAGGATTTGTGGTAGATGTAGCATTTTAAATGCTGTAAGTCTCCTGACCAAGATAATTCTGGTTTGAGTTATGGATTGAGTTTCTGTATGTAACTTGGTAAGGAGAGGTTTGTAATATCGATAAAAGGTGTTTGACCAATCTAGTAAGGTGGATCCCCAGGTAGGAGATACTTTTGTCTGGCCAGGAGAACGGATATTGGACCTGTAGCAAATTTTTTATTGTGGCGTCTAGTTTAAGGTCTAGAAAGTGGGATTTAGACACATTTAATGTATAGTAGGAGATCTTTCTGAACCATTCTAGTAGTTTGTGGGCTACCGCTAAAGAGGTGGTCGGATTAGACAGGATCAAGGTGACGTCGTCCGCAAAGAGACTTTTATGTGAGGTTTTGCCTATCTTCAGACCAGTGAACAGGGGATTCAAACTCACGTGTTCTGCCAGGGGTTCCATCAATAAGTTAAATGTTAATGGTGACAAGGGGCATCCTTGGTGTGTACCATTCGTTATATTAAACGGTTGGGATAGCATGTCTGCAGAGTATAATTGCGTGGACGGATTGGTGTAAAGTGTCAAAATGGCCCTATAGATATGATCCTTGAATCCAAATTTAAGGAGTACTTTTTGGAGATATAACCAATGAACCCTGTCAAACACCTCTGCATCTAAAGAGAGCAGCAGAGAAGGTGTGCCACTGGACTCAGCATGGTATATCAAGTTGATCATACGTCTCGTGACATCTGGTGCCTGTTTCCCTTTAGTGAATGGGACTGATCTAAATGTATGAGATCTGGCATTATCTCTAGTAGGCGCCTAGCAATAGTTTTGGCATAAATATTCACATCCAAGTTTAAAAGGTATATGAGACGGAAGTTTTAAGGGGAGGTTGGTTCTTTCCCTGGTTTCGGGGGCATAACAATAATAGCATTCAATGTTTCCTTAGCAAGCATGGAAGAGTAGGCAGTGTTGTTGCAAAATTGCGTCAGGTATGGGATTAGTTGGCTGGAGTATTGTTGGTAGTATTCCCCCATTAAGCCATCCGGCCCTGGGGCTTTCCCAGGTGGTAATGAATGTATTGTTGCAAGGATTTCCTGCTCAGCAAAGGGTTCATTCAGAAAAGCCAATTGTGCCTCTGTCAATTTGGGTAGTGTGATTTGTTGCAGGGATGCGTCAATGTCTGCATGGGAGGGTTGTGGCGTGGATGAGTCCCGGTTGATGTTATAGAGATCACTATAGTAATCACCAAACACATTGGCTATGTCTTGAGGATTAGTCAGTTTCTGTTTAGTGTGAGGATGGGTTAAGTGAGTTATCTTAGTCTTGGCTCTTCTCCCTTTCAGGCGCTGTGCCAGTTTTTTTCCCACTTTATTAGAGGTAGAATAGGATGTGGCTCTAATTTTGCGCTGTACTTGTTCGAAGGAGTTGAGGGGTAGTGTCCTCAATTCCTGTCAGAGTGACAGCAATTGGGCCAGTCGTGCTGGGTTTGGACCGGTTTTATGTAGGGTCTCAATGTGGGCGGGAGGTCAGGTTGTCAATACGCTGCGCCCTCTTCTTTTTACATAGGTGATTTAATTTCATTATGATACCTCGAATGACAGCTTTATGCGTGTTCCACACCATGGTGGGGTCGCCCACCGAACCGCTATTAAGGTCAAAGTACTCTTTTAGGTATTCCCTAATTTCTTGGGAGTGGGTTGGATGTTGCAATATGTAATTGTTGGCTCGCCAGAGAAATGTATTCCACTGGCGTTCAGTATCATTGATAGAGACTGTGATTGGAGCATGGTCTGACCACGTCATGGTGTGGATTACAGATGCGCTGAGTTTTTGTAATAACCACTTATCTGTAAGGAACATATCTATTCTCAAGTAAGATTTATGGTGAGAAGGGAAATATGTGTAATCTTTTTCAGACCCGTGATGGCATCTCCAAACATCAAATAAATTCTGTGATGTGAGGAATTGCTACAGGGGGGACTCTCTTCTTTTTGCTGCGGAAGTAGTGCCCATATGTATGTCAACTACCAAGTTAAAGTCGCCACATACAAGTAGATGGCCTTGTCTGACTTTTTGTGCTATGCGTATGGTCTTACGAAGAAAGGTCATCTGCTGGGTGTTGGGGGCATACACGTTTAGCAGAGTGTATTTGATGTTGTTGATGGTGCAGAGTGGCAGGTGGAAGTCTATGTTGTTTTTTATAGCTATGAGGACTTCTCTTTTCTTCGATGTGTATGTAGCATGGTAGACATGGGAGTATTTGTTATTAGAACAAAGGGGTGTTGACTTGGGTATTAAGTGTGTCTCTTGGACACATATGATGTCACTGTTGAGTTTTTCCGCTGTGTGCCACAGGGAGTGTCTTTTAGCCGGATGGTTTAGTCCCTTGGCATTAAGTGATAAAATGGTAATCAGCATTGCTGGATTCCAGTGGCGTGTGAGATGGGGAATGAAATGGTAAACACTTATGCCCCGTACACGCGGTCGGATTTTCCGATGGAAAATGTCCGATCGGAGCGTGTTGTCGGAAATTCCGACCGTGTGTGGGCTCCATCAGACATTTTCCATCAGATTTTCCGACACACAAAGTTGGAGAGCAGGAGATAAAATTTTCCGACAACAAAATCCGATCGCGTCAATTCCGACCGTGTGTGGCCTGTTCTGACGCACAAAGTGCCACGCATGCTCAGAAGAAATTCCGGCACGGAACAGCTCGTTCTGGTAAACTTAGCATTGGCAATGGATACAGCACTTTCGTCACGCTGCAATGTTAAAAATGGTTTAATACAGCGCACTCTCTTCTTCTTTATAATGTGAGAAGAATTAAGTAGTTTTGCTGCTCATATTCACACACACTTCTCCCAAAGTTTTATTTTTGTTTTTTTATTGGTATTCCCTGAATATATTGTTATTAGTTGTCACATCTGACATATTTTTTTTTTTTTTTTTGGGGATTTTAAGCCTTTTTTTTTTTTTTATTTAATGTTTGTTTCAAAGGCTGATCTTTGTTCAATGTTATTTTTATTTTTACTCCAGAATATTTTTGTGTGTGTTTTGTGTGTCAAGTTACCCCAACACCATTGATATCTTTTATTATTTAATCTCAAGGAGATTGTTTGCTGTCCCTTGTTAATTTCACATTGTATATTTGAAATGTACCTGAATCCTCACAAACAAAAAGTCCTTTTTGAAGTAAAACACATAGGAGAGTATAATTCCAAACAAAAATTCCTTTATTAAGGGCTCTGAACCAAACAAAGAGGAAGGCAACACTGGATCAACAGGAGAAATTAGCGAAGCCTGGGACCCCCACAGCAGACATCAATTCTTGAACATCAAAATTGGTGGCCTGAGGAGTCTATATGTAAGGGAGGGCAGTCTGGTCCAGAATTCGCAGAGATCCAGATAGCAGCATATGACATGTGTGTCCCCAGGCTGTGGTACCACAAAAGGCTGCATTTTTTGGCCGACCAGACTGGATCCAGGGTCCTCACTTTCTGGTCTTCCTTCCACGCTTCCTTCCGGGCTGTGCTGTTGGAGATGTGGCAGGAGGAGGAGTAGGACCTGGAGGAGGAGGAGGACTGGGAGGACCCGGAGGAGAAGGAGGAGGAGGACCTGCAGGAGGAGGAGGAGGACCATCGCAAAGGTGTGTCTGAGCTGTAATTTGGCCCCTCATACCTTTGTTAAGAGCCTCCAATATGAGGGACTCACACATGACTTGTTGGCCCTCCTCCATCCTCTGCATTTTATATGCAATGACGGCAGCAATGTCCTCCTCCACGGTGTGTCGTGCTCCCAGGACCTCTGTAGCCCTCCAAAAGAGTCCTCTGCCAGCCTCCTCTAGGGCACTCCTCCTACTGCCACTTTCTCTTTTCGGGGGGGGGGGGGTGGAGGGACCTGCAGATCAGCCAGCCGGCTCGACCCGGCCACCTCCTGGCTGAGACTTTCCTGTGTATGAAAAAGGGACATGGTTGTAATGTTTTGCATCATCAGTCACAATCCTAAATTAGTACTCCCAACTAACATTTAGTTAACATCATCGATTGGACAAGCATAAATATTTAGAGGAATGCTATACCTGGCTCAATCTGGTCTCCTCCACATGTGGCCTGGAAGGCCCAGGTTGGGCGTCAGAAGCCTCAGCCGGGGGGGAAGGAAGCGTGGAAGGAAGACTGGAGAGGGATGGCCTGGGTTTAGTCTGGCCTGCCAGAAAATGCAGCCTGTCATAGTACAACATCCTGGGGACATAGATATCATCTGCTGCTCCGGATCTCTGTGAATCCAGGACCTCCTTGCACTCCCTTAGATATGTACTCCTCAGGCCACCAATTAATATCTTTAAATAGGTGATGCCTGCCGTGGGGATCACCTGCTTCACAATTTCACACAATTGCGCCAGTGCTGCCTTCCTCTTTGCTTGGTTCTTGAAATGGGGGTGGTTAATCTCCCACAAACATGGCAGCTCCCTTAACATATCTAGGAATACTGACATGAAGTCATTATCTTTCAGTAGCATATCCATGTTCACTGCAAGACACAACACAAGACAAAGACTATTGTCAAACAAAACTCTCCTAATATTGTTACAATATAGGCCTCAATGTAGAAGCAGTATAGGCACAAGTTTGTCTCTTACCTTCGTTCTTACGATCGGCGCGTCCAATGCTCCTTCCTCCGCTCCTAGATCGTACGTAATACGCACGTGTGTTACGCTTTATATACACTGCGCATGCGTGTAACTCCGCCCGCCCCTGACGTTCTTTCTATTCTATTCCCCGTCCCTTTTCGTTCGGCGCAGTGGGGGAAGAGCACATGACGGAGTCACAGCAGGTGCGTGCTAATTACAGGAACGAGGAGGCGGAGGAGGAAAGTCCGGACACGTCCCGATCCAAAAGGAGACGTTTTAAGGCCACAAATATGTCCTTTGGGGAGATGTTGGAGATGGTCGACATCATGAAGAAGTCCGACTATAACGGAAAGTATGGGCCTTACCCAAACCCCAATATCAGAAAGGCCAAGATCATGGCGAAAGTGGTCAAAAGTCTTCACAAGAATTTCGGGGTACGAAGATCGAAAGATCAGCTCAGGAAGCGGTGGTCGGACCTGAAATTATGAGAGCCAGAGCAGTACCGAAAGATCTGGAGAGTGCTGCAAAAAAGTAAGTATTTGTGCTGTGTTCCTATTCTTTCTGTCTTTATTCCGTTCGTGCTGCTCCATATGCTTTTCTTATTAATTGTAACGTTTAAAAGGGCAACTTTAATGTTCATGGGCCCATTATTCGTTCGTATCAAACATTTTTCTTTCGGCCTCTAAAACACCATTGTTTAGGCCATATGCATTTTCCCACATTTTTTTTGGGCCTACTTGGATGCCAAATATTTGTTTGTGTAGATGGGTTTGTTACTCGAATGAAATTCAAACTAGATTGTGTGTAAGGAGAGGACACTGAGCAGCTGTTTTCACATCTGGACACTGGAGCAGTAGTGTGGGACCCCAGAACACCATTTTTATTAGGGGGGCCACACAGGTGCTCCAGTGTATACTATAGGGGGGTCTCCATCTGTGAAGCTTGTACTAAACAGGTAAAGTATTGCAGCTTGACAAAGGGCAATAAAAAAAATACATCTTGGAACTCGGCTAAAATAGACAATTGTACCCCACTTCCAAGCAATGTTTCCTATTTCTAGTTCTGCCATCAAATATCTGTGTGCTAATTAAACCATTTTTGTTTTACATAGGGGAGAAAAGACTCGGAGGACACCCCTCATCCGAGGAGACCACAGACCCCCCACCTATGGAAGAAGGGGAAATACCACCAACCCAAGAAGAGCAGGAGGAGGAAGAAGATGTGGTGGAAATTGGCACCACAACAGGTGAGTGTCTGCGACCACAGACTCAGGTAAGAGATGGATGGTGGCAGATTTTTGAAACCTGTTTTTGTTTTGTTTCTCTCTTTTTAGGTGATCGTGATCCAGATCCTTTCACATTAGAAAGTGCCCAGATCCTGATCGGGGAGATCATGGGGTGTAATGTCGAATTGCAAAACATCCAGAAAAAAATAAATGATGCGATTCAAAAAAATAATAACATCATTGATGTTTTGGGGCGAATTTAAAACCCCACAAAATCACTTTTTGGATTGTGGTTCAATCTTTTAAATCTTTTTGCAATGTTTTGAAAAGCCAAATTTGGAGGATGCACACAGTGTGCCAACATGTGCTATCTGCCATCACGGGAGATCAATGGACGTGTTTTGGGGGTGCAACCCCTTCCTCAATTATAAAGTCGCGGTGAGGAAGGGCTTGCTCCACCAAAACACGTCCCTTGATCCCCCCTGATGGCAGATAGCACATGTTGACATTCGTAAATTGGTGTGCATCTTCCAAATTTGGCTTTTCCAGGGTTGATTTCCCCCCATCTGAACGCTATATCAAACCCAGTTCCTAAATACTGATGTCTGATATAGCCTTCAGGTTTTACATAATGTGAACTTTGTAAGTTCAAGTTTTTTGTCTTTCTTGTTGGTTTTACACAGGCCTGTTTTATCTTAAATGGATATTTCGATTTTTGATAATGCTACTCCAAAAATTGTTATACAACAAACATGTTGGTTTGTTTTAAAAACCTTTGGTAAATGCACATGTGATTGTGCAGGTATAAAAAATTTGGTTAATCAAGAATGTGTGGATTATTGTCTCAACACTACAACACTTTTGGGGTGATGTAATTGCTGTTTTCTGCGAAAATGGGGGTTATTTCCTAAGGGCAAATCCACTTTGCACTACAAGTGCAGGTTCAGTGCAGTTGCAAGTGCACTTGTAGTGAAATGTGTTTTTGCATTTAGTAAAAAACAGCAAACAGTGCTTTGTATAATAAGGTTACACAATCACGACATTTTCTGGACTCAACACATTTCTGTCAGGGTCAGCTAAAACAAACACAAGCAGTAAAAGTCCACAAAGAATTTCTTTTTTTGTTTTATTATAAAAAGGCTTCACAGATTTGCTGGCATATTGATAGCCCCCCTACCCGCAAAGAACTCCAGGTAGCGTAACCGGACATCACGGGCACTCAGGGAGGGCAAGCCAGGACAGCCACTTTCAAGCGCCGTCAGTGTGGTTTGATGTATCATTCCGGCCTCAGGCCCAACTGAGCCAGCATAGTTGGCCGAATGTTCCCTTAAAAAGTTATGGAGAACACAGCACGCAAGTATAATATGGTTCAGTTTATACTCCGCCATATGGATGGGTGTCAGAAATAGGCGGAACCGGCTGGCCAGGATTCCAAATGTGTTCTCCACCACTCTTCGGGCTCTGGCCAACCGGTAATTAAAAACCCTCTGTTCCGGGATGAGGGTCCTCATTGGAAATGGCCGCATCAGGTGGTCCCCCAGCGCAAACACATCATCATCAACGTACACAAATGGGAGACCTTCAACATTGTCCTCTGGAGGTGGCAAGTCCAAGCTGCCATTCTGGAGACGCCTGTAGAACTCCGTCTGGGCGATCACTCCACCATCGGACATCCGGCCATTCTTCCCCACGTCCACATACAGGAAGTCGTAATTAGCCGACACCACCGCCAACATCACTATACTATTGAACCCCTTGTAATTATAATAGTACGACCCCGAGTTGGGTGGTGGGACGATGTGGACGTGTTTCCCATCAATTGCCCCTCCGCAGTTAGGAAAGTCCCACTGCTCGGCAAAGTGGGAGGCCACAGTCTGCCATTCCTGTGGCGTGGAAGGAAACTGTTGAGGAAAAAGCAATAAACATTACTATTTTTTCTCAGAAACATGGCAAGCAGATTAGACACAAACATTATGGGGCAACCTCCAGATAGCATTTATTAAGGGGAATTTAACAATGCCAAAGTATAAGGTACACCTATCATATCCCCCCCTCTCATGGGCCATTTCTAACATTATCGGGTGTGTGGAAATCTTGGACAGGTAACCCTCTTCACTTCATTGAGAGATGAATGCCTAAATGCAGGGTATTACTTGGAACAGCCCCTCCTTAGTTACACTATTGGCAGACCACTGGACAGGTAAGAAGTGTCATAATACAAAGATATAAATACACACTGTACACATTTGAGGACATTTGGACAGTCTGCTATTACCTATCAAGATAATAATAGGATAGAAAAACTTGAAACAGTACCATTTGAAAGTATACAGGCAGGCCCTTGCACTACATGCTTTGGGGAATTCATCCATAAATCTGAGCACTAAAGAGATGGGTATAGTGTGTATGGGTTTGGCAAAGTCAGCAGATAGATGATTGAGGATAGAGAATTGGGATCAGCTGACTTAGCAGTTGGGGGAGGGAGGGTTACTAAAAATTATTTGGGGACACCACCAAAAAAAAGCCTCTGGCACTCTGCCTGAATTTAAAGCAAAAATAACATTTCTAAACATTTTAGGGGGTGTTTGGGGTAAAGCACTACTATGGAGCAGAAAAAATACATTGTTAAGTGACTACATGAGGTGAATATAGGGCCAGGAGACACCATGCTGGGGAGGTTATTGAAGGGCAAATATGTATGAAGGACCTAAAATAACAATTACATAAAAATCCAGCATGCATGAGAACAAAGGGGACATTCATAGCATATTACAATCATGGTAATTAGGGAATGAGGAAAGAAATACAAGATATTAGCAAACATTCAATACAATAAAATGTGATATTAAAAGAAAAAAATCTTACCTTCATGTACTCCTTCTGCAGGACCTGGATGATAGCAGAACAGGTCTCCAGGATAATGATACCCAGAGCCTGGGGGGAGATGCCTGTCGAGAACTTTAAGTCCTGCAGGATTCTCCCTGTCGCCAAATACCGCAGGGTAGCGACGAGCCTCTGCTCCGGAGTGATGGCTTGCCTCATGCAGGTATCCTGCCTGCTGATATAAGGGGTCAGCAAAGCCAGCAGATGGTGAAACACGGGGTCCGTCATCCTGAGAAAGTTCCTGAAATCATCAGGATTATTCTCACGGATCTCACGGAGCAAAGGCATATGAGAGAACTGGTCACGCTGAAGCAACCAATTCTTGGTCCATGAACTCCTCCCCACCCTGTTCATGGACTGGACTTGTGTCAAGGTCAGAACCCCAACACCAAGCCCCCGCACAGCACGAACTCTACGAGGAGTACGCATACGCAACATGGCTAGAAAACGGTCGGCTGCTCAGAACGAAGTAACAGAACACACTGAAGAACAGCAAGGCCTGTGAAGAGCGACCTGAAAAACAGTAACGAACGAACAAGAATACAATGACTAAGTCACGCGGAACTTGCTTGCACGCACTGGAGAGCAGATACAAACCCACAAGCACAAACTGAAGGGCAGAAAACGATCTGAAAACCACGAGTCTGAAAAAGCGCGAATCGTCTCTCACCAAACTTTTACTAACACGAGATTAGCAAAAGGAGCCCAAAGGGTGCCGCGCTTGGTTCTGAACCGGCCTTTTCTAGTCTTGTCGTACGTGGTGTACGTGACCGCGTGGTTGGCGATTGGAAATTCCGACAACTTTAAGCGACCGTGTGTAGACAAAACAAGTTTGAGCCAACACCCGTCTGAAAAAATCCTAGGATTTTGTTGTCGGAATGTCCGAACAAAGTCCGACCGTGTGTACGCCCTATTACAGTTAGTCGTTAGTAGGTGTGCGGCAGAGAAGGTTTACTTAACCAGAAATTGCGAGTCCACTGGGTGGGAGTATCTGCGGTGCTGTGAGCTTAGAACTGAAGCTGGGAAAAAAGGCAACAAGTCAGAACAGCTGTAAAAACAGGTATAATGCTGAGAACCTTCCTGTTAGGTATAGGCTGCGCAGATTCCCCTTGCTGCTTGGCTGCAGAAAAAGGGACTGGGAAATCTTTGTCCTCAGTCCCTTTCTCTGTCTCAAAATTGAGGCTGTTCAGACCCCTGATATTTCACCAAAGTCCCCCAATAGGGCTCCTAATAAATTGTAAAATAATAATAATAATAATAATAATAAATTATTGGAAAAAAATAATACAATTGTAAAAAAGTTATAATAATAAAAGAATAAAAATAAATTACTGACACCAATCCCTGCCCTACTGACACCATCTACTGCTCTATTGCTATATATATATATATATATATATATATATATATATATATATATATATATATATATATATATATATATCTATATATAGATCTAGATCTATATATAGATATATATATATATGTATATATATATATATATATATATATATATATATATATATATATATATATATATATATATATATATATATAGATAGATATCTATCTATCTATATCTATCTATATATATATATATATATATATATATAGTGTGTGTGCGTTTAAGCTTTGGGGTGCACGCCCTAATGCAATAGGCTGCGCACGCCCATGGGTATAGGTTGATCAATACAGGAATAGATGCGGCGTGAACAAACCAAAAAACAAGCTGAGATCAGCTAGGCCGCTGTAGGGGGAAACAGTTAGTAACTTAGAAAAACTGAGCATTGAACAGTGAACAGTGAGGGAGAATTTTCATTGGTGATGTGAATCCCATCTTGATCAGGTAGTGATCCGTGATTGGTGCCCTTTGGTCCCCTGGTAGTGGTGAGATTGCGGTGTTTTGCGCTGCTGTAGAGGAGGGGCTGTATTTGTGGGGGGCTCCAGGATGATGCCTCATTCGTGCAGTAGATGCATTCCTTTTTGTAGGTCGCCAACAACATGAGTGGTGCCATTCTTTATGATGAGGAGGGTCGCAGGATAGCGCCACTTGTACAGTATTTTGTGGTTGTGGAGGCCCTTAGTGATAGGGTTCAGGTTCCTTGTGAGCTGTAGCGTGTATTTGGAGAGGTCTGGGAATAGCTGGACCTCGTCGTACGGACGGGGCAGTGGCAATTTATTTCTGGCTTCATACATCAGTCTCTCTTTTATGTGAAAGAAGTGTACCCACATGAGTACATCCCGTGGCACTGTTGCTGCTAGATGAGAGGGCTTCGCTATTCTACAAATCCTGTCTATAATAATGTTTCTGGGTGAAGCATCTGGTAGAATAGTGTGTATGAGGTCTTTTGCATATTATGCAGGTCTGCCGACAGTATAGCCTCAGGGACCCACCTAAGTTTTACGTTATTACGTCTAGAGCGGTCCTTTAAATCGGCCAGCATGGCCCGGACCTATTCCTGTTCATCCTTCACCTCCTCATACGTGTCTATCAAATCATTTACAGTGGTTGTACATTCCGTCATGCCCTTTTTTATGGTAGTAACCCTCTGTCCCATATCTCGCATATCAGTGTTGATTCTGTGAAACAGGGATGAGAGGTCTGTCATCAAGGATGATTGTAGTGACATGAGCATGTCTTTGAGTGTAGTGTCCATGACTGGCTGCCCTGAGGTGGGGAAGGATGCCATGGAGCTGTGCAGGGCCTGGTTGGATTGGAGTGGATTGAAGGCCTGGGCCTCGATTAGCGCCTGGGGCGGCCGTGGGAGCATTGCATCCATCCACATCCGGGCCTTGCTAGTGAGGGGATCTGTCTCTGTGTCTTGTGTGGGGGATGGGGGGAGCGCTGATGTGCCCATTTCTCCCTGATGTTCATCTGGGAGATCTGTATGTGCCTCCCGTGGCACGGTGAGGCCGCCGCCGCCATCATGGAAGGCACTGACCTGGGCCTCTGGTGGGAACATGAAGGTGGTAAGTTTTTTAGGCTTGTAATCCCCCATCTGTTTGCGGGACATCGTTGGCCAGGTTGTGCTGTAGCTCTGGGATAGAGATGGCATCGATCTGTTGTGTCTGGCAGGATGTAGTCATTCCGACGTTCTCCCTCACTGAGGAGATTAAGCGGCCATCTTCAGCGCCGGCTAGCCACGCCCTCTTACTTCCAATGCTTGATTGATATCTATCCATATTAGGCTCAGCAGGTCTCTTGCGTTTAATGCTATGTGTACGTAATCCTTCATTTACTTTTTGCAGGTTCACTATACCATGGCTATGAATAATTACCCAGCTACGGAGGTGGGTCAGGGGTCTCTTTTTATCCTGACACCCTGCCCTATCTGGTCGGGCTGGTCTCTCTCTTTTCCCCTGATCCATGCTGGGAGGGGTCTCCCAAGGGGGGCATCCCGGCTGGCTCAGGGATTTGGACAGGGTCCTTTCCTCAAAAATCCTCAGTTTTAATGGGGCTCAGCCTCCATTCATATCTCAGCTATTGTTAGGCGAGGGGGCGAGCGGATGTCCTGCTACTCCAACTGTCGCTGATTGGGATTTCGTTATTTATCCTACTCAGGGACTGCTACTTTCCCCCTGTTTTCGGGGCCGCTCAAGGGGAAAAGACATATGGTGAGGAGGGGTAGGCCTGGATAGATCATATTTTTCTCCAAGCTTCCCAAATCCCCATTGCTATCAAATTGGTGTAGCGCTGGTAGATTTTAATCTACCGCTTATAGGTAAATTTAGTGGGTTATCTGTTTATACATAGTCAGATTTGCCTCTGTTCCTGCTTGGCTGAGTTGCATGCAGTTTCACACTGTACCTGTGGGTGTCGTTGTCACCATGGGTCGGTGTTGGAAAGGCAACATGTTGAAGCGTATGAGTGCTCCTCTGTCCCGGGGATAACTCGGTGGAGGTGGTCCTCCGAGTTGCATTCTGGGAGAGGGTATTTATGGGACAGATGCCATGTTTTAGGGTTCGTTTCGTTCCACCTGCTGGCCCTCCTGGCTGACAGGTATGTGCTAAGAGTACTACCTCGTGGTCTTCCAATTGGGAGGCCCACATCGCTGCAGCGTGTGGGTGGGCCCAGAGGTCTGTCTGGGGCCTACCACAGCGGCAGAGGAATGGTCCTGGGCTGTCTGTCCTACGGGAAGAAGCTAGACAACTGAGAAGATCCCAGAGGAGGACCCGTCATGGAAGGATCATGCAGAGTGCTGGTCTGGAGAGGGGCCTGGTGACTCAGTTGGAGGACGCATCCTAAAGTAATCCTACTGCATAGTACTGCCGGGTTGGCTTAAAGGTTCTAGTGCTGTGTTTGCTATTCATTGTAAACCATTACATCCTGTTGCAGAGGATCGTACGAGTTTTGTTCCAATCAAGTCTGTGGCAGAGACTTTTGTTCATGCTGCGTACTGGCTGCTATGTTAGTGAGAGAAACCTATCCAGGCGGGCAAAGATTCAACTCTACAGAGAGAGTATATTCATCTACAAGTTTCAATTCCTAATACTACACTAAGAAAAGGTATTTGAACTTCCCTGCAACTCTCCTTCTCCTCTTTCCTGCTACTTCCTTCAATCTACGTTTATTAAAGCATTGGAAAAGATACTCAAGTGTCCGGTGCCTACATTGTCTGGAGTTAAACTCAACGGGACCCTAGACCCGGTTCTGGTGAAATAGAGGCAACGAAGGTGACGGTAACAGCCCACTATAAACCAGCAGCTCCACCGTGAGTTATTGCTACATTGGTCATTAGAGACACCCCTATTTCATACCACTCCATGGTACTACTCTCCCTGAAACTCTCCAACAACACAAACAGAGGCTTTACTTGGCGCCTTAATGAGGCTCTTTTCTTTTCCAATATTTTTATTCAGAAGCTTTTTAATAAGTACAAGAACAACATTTATCATCGTAGTATGAAGTAATGGTACATTTAACAAATTGTTTATGAGTCGGTTACATCACAAATTATCTTGTATTTATGTGAGGCTTTGTGAATCATTTTCCTTATTTTAGGTTTATATAGTATGTTCAGACCTAAACCAAAAAAAAATAAAAGAATTAAAAAAAACCTCCTCTAGGTGGTGCACAGGTGTGCTCCAACATGTAACATGGGGGACCGTGGGGGAAAACCCCATCTCCCCCTGTCACCACTACTAGGTGTAACCATCTAGTTTAACTTCTGAACGGACCCGGGAGCAATAATTGGTCCATGGGCCCTTAAAAGCAAATTCAAGTTTAAAGAAAAGAGAGAGAGAAAAGGGATGGTAGAAAGAAGAATAGAGGATAGTGGAGGGGGTGCCCTCTGGCCCTGGAGAAAAGTACTCCCAAGCCAATCCTGTCTTGTTATGTAGCTGAAATTTTGTCAAACAAAGCTATCTTACCGTTTAAAATTGCAGAGGCATTCATTCACCATTATCCATGACAGTTTAGATTTTAGCAAGTGAAAAGGGATGTTTGGGGATTTCCACGATTTGGCAATCAATATTCTTGCTGCTACAAATATGAAGGCAATGAGTCCCTTCATATGTTTTGATGTCCCCTCCACTGGGCTTCAATGACTGTAACAGTGCCTGTAGAGGTGATTTAGTGAGATTCACTTGAGTCAGTGAATATATGAAATTGTAAGTTCGTATCCAGAACCTTCGCACTTTTGGGCATGTCCATCATGTGTGGAACATGGTGCCATCTATGGTACACTGGAGGCTCCCGGGAAGCACTGCGGGGAGGTTCCTGGGATAAAGGTTGCTACCCTCGCTAGGACCATATACCACCTCATCAAGACTTTATAGTTTGCCTCTATCAACGAGGTATTGATATATGATCTAGGTGCACATTGTGTCATTTTGCCCCATTCTTTAACTTCTAAGTTGATTCTACATCTTGCTCCCACTTTTGCATGTAAAACATTTTTTGAGAAGTCGAGGCTAAAATACTGTAAATCTTCGATAGGTGGCCGGCGTGTTTGTCGAGGGTACTGCAAAAATTTTCCATTGGGGTGGATGTGGTTAGGTCCGAAGTGCGATTTAATGTCGCTAGGAAATTAGCTATCTGGGTATAACAATATAGTTCTGAATTTGGGAGATGGTACCTTTCCTGAAGGACCCGTTTCGACAAAGCACCTCTATGGTCACAGAAGTCCGCTATTCGTAGCAGACCTTTGTTAGTCCACCATGTAAAATCATGAGGGTGAAGACCCAGGGTGAATGAAGGATTATTAGACAATGAGGCTAATGGGGTGTGTGGGGATTTAAATTTTTTATGTAGCTAACACTCTGTCCTATAGGTTTAGTGGGAAAGATAGAGTCGGACACAATATTGTCGGTCTATCTCTCCCTTTCACCCACATTAAGTGGATAATCTCTCTATTCATATATAGGGAAGATTCCATCATCATCCAGAGTGGTTTGGGCTATCGCGTGTGGAATCAAATCATTTGGGACAATTGCGCTGCATGGTAGTATTTAATCAGGTCCGGTACTCCTAGGCCACCCATCAGTTTTGGAGTGTATAATGTTCGTCTATTCACCCTGGGTCTTTAATTTCCCCATATAAATTCCAACAGTTTTGTCTGAAATTTCCCTAGATCAGATTTTACTATTGCTATTGGGAGAGTCCGGAACAGGTATAGAACAGGTATAGTACCTTAGGTAGAATGGTCATTTTAACTGAGTGCAATCGACCGAACCATGATGGTGGGTTGTTTGACCATTTTTTGAGATCCTCTGAGTGGACTCCCTGTATATTCAGATGTTCTTGAATTTTTATGGCTAGTGGTTCTATCGCCATAATAAATAATAAGGGTGATAGCGGGCATCCCTGACTGGTCCCTCTGCATATTTCTATGTTTTGTGACCGATAGCTCTTGACTATGAGGTGCGCTGTGGGAACAATGTATATAGTTTTAAGCATCGTCAGGAATTTTCGGGCCGAACCATAACGTTCTTAAATGAAGAACAGATCCCAGTCCCAGGACAGGGAGTCGAAGGCCTTGTGTAGGTCTAATGAGAATAGCAGTGGCCCCCTCTGTCCTCCACCATCCCAGCTCGTATTCAGAGCAGATATGATATCAACAATCCATCTGGTCTGATCTGGGGCTTGCCTATTGGGAACGAACCCTACTTGATATGGGTGGATGTACTTTGATAAGAACGAGTTCATGCGAGTAGCTAAGATCTTTGTCATTATCTTGAGGTCTACATTTATTAGCAATATTGGGCCGTAATTCACGCAGTCCCAATGATCTTTATTCGGTTTGGGTATAACATGAATAAAGGTGTTTTTTTTTCGTGTTGTGGTAAAAGGGAGCCCTTTCCTAACTTGTTGTAGAAAGAGTACAGATGTGGGGTCAAGAACCTCTGCATATTTGCGATAGTAGTGGTCAGAGAATCCATCCGGGCATGGCGCCTTGGATGGGTTTAGATTTTTGATAGCTGATTTTACTTCTCCTGTGGTAAATTCTGCATCCATTAACTCTACATGATCTCGGTCTAGTGTAGGGAGCGGGATGTCTCGGAGGAACTCCTCTGCCTTATCCTTGTGGAGTGGGTTAGGGGAGTCATATAGTTTGGAGTAAAAAGTAAAGAATTCCTGCAGTATTAGCTGAGAATTCTGAGTTGTCTGGCCTTCCTGCAATCGCAATTTAGGTAGAGCAGGTGTAAATGGTCTAGGAGTTAGTTTCCTTGCTAAAAGTTTATTGGGTTTATCTCCCATGGTATAGTATCGATGTCTGGACCATCTAATGTATTTTTCTGCTTTTGTAGTGAGGCTCCAGTTCAGGGCCATGTGGACTACATCAATCTGGTCTCTAAGATCCAGATGCTGTTTGGCTCTTTGTTCGCGCATGAGGCATAGCAACTCCTCATTTTGTTGACTGATCATTTGTTCTCGCACTCGTTTCACTCTGGGGGCTAATTGTATCAGTTTGCCGCAAATGGTGGCCTTATGGGCCGCCCAAATCATGGTTGGGGTGGAGGATGAGATGGGATTGTCCTGAAGGTAGTGTTGGAGAGCTGTTTCAACTTCTTTGGCAATAATAGGATCATTTAATATGGACTTGTTTAGTCGCCAAGATGATGGTTGTGGTTTTGACCATAGGTTCCTCAGTGTGACTTGGATCAAGGAATGGTCTGACCATGCCATAGGGAGAATTTTAGCCGACGAGACATATGAGAGTAGAAGGGATAATGTGAATAGGTGATCGATTCGGGAATACGTTTTGTGTACATGGGAGTAAAGTGTGTAGTCCCTAATGGTGGGATGAGCATCTCTCCATATATATGGATCAAATCATAGCTGTGTAGTAGGCGTACTATTCCCCAACTTTGCTTTGGGGTGTGTTTTAGAACTGCCTTCTTGGGGTTAGATTTATCTAAAATTTGGTCTAGGGATGAGTTGCTATCCTAACCTAAAATTAGATGTCCCATCACATGGGGCATAATCACTGTTAGCATTGAGCGAAGGAACTGTGGGTGAGCTCTGTTGGGAGCATAATAGGAGAGTAGGGTTGTGACGGGAGGGCCCATGGAACCCAGAATCCCTTGGAAAGGTTGGGAAACCCTTGCTTCTGCTCCCCATGCACCTCTTATGTCATCCTCTTATGTCAATGAAGTGAAGAGGGTTACCTGTCCAAGAGTTCCCCCCCTATAATGTTAGAAATGGCCCATGAGAGGGGGGGAGGGGGAATATGATAGGTGTACCTTATACTTTGTTGTTGTTAAATTCCCCTTAATAAATGCTATCTGGAGGTTGCCCCATAATGTTTGTGTCTAATCTGCTTGCCATGTTTCTGTGAAAAAATAGTAATGTTTATTGTTTTTTCCTCAACAGTTTCCTTCAACGCCACAGGAATGGCAGACTGTGGCCTCCCACTTTGCCCAGCGGTGGGACTTTCCTAACTGTGGAGCGGCAATTGATGGGAAACACGTCCACATCATCCCACCACCCAACTCGGGGTCGTACTATTATAATTACAAGGGGTTTAATAGTATAGTGATGTTGGCGGTGGTGTCGGCTAATTACGAGTTCCTGTATGTGGACGTGGGGAAGAATGGCCGGATGTCCGATGGTGGAGTGATCGCCCAGACGGAGTTCTACAGGCGTCTCCAGAATGGCAGCTTGGACTTGCCACCTCCAGAGGACAATGTTGAAGGTCTCCCATTTGTGTTCGTTGCTAATGAAGCATTTGCGCTGGGGGACCACCTGATGCGGCCATTCCCGATGAGGACCCTCACCCCGGAACAGAGGGTTTTTAATTACCGGCTGGCCAGAGCCCGAAGAGTGGTGGAGAACACATTTGGAATCCTGGCCAGCCGGTTCCGATTATTTCTGACACCCATCCATATGGCGGAGTATAAACTGAACCATATAATACTTGCCTGCTGTGTTCTCCATAATTTAAGAAAACATTCAGCCAACTATGCTGGCTCAGTTGGGCCTGAGGCCGGAATCCCAAATCCATCAACACTGACGGCGCTTGAAAGTGGCCGTCCTGGCTTGCCCTCCCTGAGTGCCCGTGATGTCCGGTTACGATACCTGGAGTTCTTTGCGGGTAGGGGGGCTATCAATATGCCAGACAATCTGTGAAACCTTTTTCAAATAAAAAACAACCAAAAGAAATTCTTTGTGGACACTTACTGCTCGTGTTTGTTTTAGCTGACCCTGACAGAAATGTGTTGAGTGCAGAAAATGTCGTGATTGTGTAACCTTATAAAAAACACTGTTGGCTGGTACTTGCTAAATGCAAAAACACATTTCACTACAAGTGCACTTGCAACTGCACTGAACCTGCACTTGTAGTGCAAAGTGTATTTGCCCTTAGGAAATAACCCCCATTTTTGCATAAAACAGCAATTACATCACCCCAAAAGTGTTGTATTGTAGTGTTGAGACAATAATCCACACATTCTTGAGTAAGCCACTTTTTTATACCTGCACAATCACATGTGCATTTACCAAAGGTTTAAAAAACAAACCAACATGTTTGTTGTATAACAATTTTTGCAGTAGCATTATCAAAAATCGAAATATCCATTTCAGATAAAACAGGCCTGGTTAAACCAACAAGAAAGCCAAAAAACTTGAACTTACAAAGTTCACAATAGGTAAAACCTGAAGGCTATATCAGACATCAGTATTTAGGAACTGGGTTTGATATAGCGTTCAGTTGGGGGGAAATCACCCCTGGAAAAGCCAAATTTGGAAGATGCACACCAATTTACGAATGTCAACATGTGCTATCTGGCATCAGGGGGGATCAAGGAACGTGTTTTGGGGGAGCAAGCCCTTCCTCACCGCGACTTTATAATTGAGAAAGGGGTTGCACCCCCAAAACACGTCCATTGATCTCCCGTGATGGCAGATAGCACATGTTGGCACACTGTGTGCATCCTCCAAATTTGGCTTTTCAAAACATTGAATAAAATTTAAAAAGATTGGACCACAATAAAACAAGTGATTTTGTGGGGTTTAAATTCGCCCCAAAACATCAATGATGTTATTATTTTTTTTAATAACATCACTGATTTGTTGCTGTATGTTGTGCAATTTGAGATTACACCCCATGATCTCCCCGATCAGGATCTGGGCACTTTCAGAAGTAAAGCGTTCTCTATCCCTCACATCACGATCACCTAAAAAGAGATAAAGAACAAAAAAAAAGGTCTCAAAAATCTGCCACCATCCATCTCTTTTACCTGAGCCTGTGGTCGCAGACACTCACCTGTTGTGGTGCCAATCTCCACCACGTCTTCTTCTTCCTCCTGCTCAGCTTCTTGGGTTGGGGGTATTTCCCCTTCTTCCATAGGTGGGGGGTCTGTGTTCTCCTGGGATGAGGGGTGTCCTCCGAGTCTTTTCTCCCCTATGTAAAACATAAATGTTATAATTAGCACACAGATATTTGATGGCAGAACTATAAATAGGAAACATTGCTTGGAAGTGGGGTACAATTGTCAATTTTAGCCAAGTTCCAAGATGTATATTTTTTATTGCCCTTTGTCAAGCTGCAATACTTTACCTGTTTAGTACAAGCTTCACAGATGTAGCCCCCCCTATAGTATACACTGGAGCACCTGTGTGGCCCCCCTAATAAAAATGGTGTTCTGGGGTCCCACACTAGTGCTCCAGTGTCCAGATGTGAAAACAGCTGCTCAGTGTCCTCTCCTTACACACAATCTAGTTGGCATTTCATTCTAGTAACAAACCCATCTACACAAACAAATATTTGGCATCCAAGTAGGCCAAAAAAAATGTGTGAAAATGCATATGGCCTAAACAATGGTGTTCTAGAGGCCGAAAGAAAAATGTTTGATACGAACGAATAATGGGCCCCTGAACATTAAAGTTGCCCTTTTAAACGTTACAATTATTAATAAAAGCATATGGAGCAGAACGAACGGAATAAAGACAGAAAGAATAGGAACACAGCACAACTACTTACTTTTTTGCAGCACTCTCTTTCGGTACTGCTCTGGCTCTCTCAACTTCAGGTCCGACCACCGCTTCCTGAGCTGATCTTTAGATCTTCGTACCCCGAAATTCCTGTGAAGGCTTTTGACCACTTTAGCTATGATTTTTGCCTTTCGGATGTTCGGGTTGGGGTAAGGCCCATACTTTCCGTCATAGTCGGACTTCCTCATGATGTCAACCATCTCCAACATCTCCCCAAAGGACATATTTGTGGCCTTAAAATGTCTCCTTCTGGATCGGGACGTGCCTGGATCCGGGCTTTCCTCCTCCTCCTCCTCGTTGCTAGAATTAGCATGCACCTGCTGTAACTCCACCATGTGCTCTTCACCCACTGCGCCGAACGAAAAGGGGCGAGGAATAGACTAGAAAGAACGTCAGGGGCGGGCGGAGTTACACGCATGCGCAGTGTGTATAAAGCGTAACAGGCGTGCATATTACGTACGATCTGTGAGCGGAGGAAGGAGCATTGGACGCGCCGATCGTAAGAACGAAGGTAAGAGACAAACTTGTGCCTATACTGCTTCTAGATTGAGGCCTATATTGTAACAAGATTAGGAGAGTTTTTTCTGACATTAGGCTTTGTCTTGTGTTGTGTCTTGCAGTGAACATGGATATCTTAATGAAAGACAATGACTTCATGTCAGTATTCATAGAGATGCTAAGTGAGCTGCCCTGTCTGTGGGAGATTAACCACCCCCATTTCAAGAACCAAGCAAAGAGGAAGGCAGCACTGGAGCAATTGTGTGAAATTGTGAAGCAGGTGATCCCCACGGCAGACATCACCTATCTAAAGATCTTCATTGGTGGCCTGAGGAGCACATATCTGAGGGAGCGCAAGAAAGTCCTGGATTCGCAGAGATCCGGAGCAGCAGATGACATCTATGTCCCCAGGATGTTGTACTACGACAGGCTGCATTTTCTGGCAGGCCAGACTGAACCCAGGTCATCCCTCTCCAGTCTTCCTTCCACGCTTCCTTCCCCCCCGGCTGAGGCTTCTGACACCCAACCTGGGCCTTCCAGGCCACATGTGGAGGAGCCCAGATTGAGCCAGGTATAGCATTCCTCTAAATATTTCTGCTTGTCCAATCAATGATGTTAACTAGATGTTAGTTGCGAGTACTAATTTAGGATTGTGATTGATGATGCAAAAACTAAAACCATGTCCCTTTTTCATACACAGGGAAGTCTCAGCCAGGAGGTGGCCGGGCCGAGCCGGCTGGCTGATCTGCAGGTCCCTCCACCCCCCCTGAAAAGAGAAAGTGGCAGTAGGAGGAGTACCCTAGAGGAGGCTGCTATAGCATTCTTTGGAGGGCTACAGAGGTCCTGGGAGCACCCCACACCATGGAGGAGAACATTGCTGCCTTCATAGCATATAAAATGCAGAGGATGGAGGAGGGCCAAAAAGTCATGTGTGAGGCCCTCATATCGGAGGCTCTGGAGAAAGGTATGAGGGGCCAAATTACACCTCAGACACACCTTCGCGTTGGTCCTCCTCCTCCTCCTGCAGGTCCTCCTCCTCCTCCTCCCTCTCCTCCAGGTCCTCCCAGTCCTCCTCCAGGTCCCCCCAGTCCTCCTCCAGGTCCTCCCAATCCTCCTCCTCCTCCAGGTCCTACTCGTCCTCCTGCCACATCTCCAACTGCACAGTCACAGCCCGGAAGGAAGCGTGGAAGGAAGACCAGACAGTGATTGCCCTGGATCCAGTCTGGTCAGCCAAAAAATGCAGCCTCTTGTGGTACCACAGCCTGGGGACACAGATGTCATCTGCTGCTTTCCGGATCTCTGCGAATTCTGGACCAGACTGCCCTCCCTTATATATGGACTTCTCAGGCCATCAATTTTGATGTTGAAGAATTGATGTCTGCCGTGGGGCTCCCAGGCTTCGCTAATTTCTCCTGTTGATCCAGTGTTGCCTTCCTCTTTGTTCTGATCCCTTAATAAAGGATTTTTATTTTGAATTATACTCTCCTATGTGTTTTACTTCAAAAATGACAGCTTGTTTGTGAGGATTCAGGTACATTTCAAATATACAATGTGAAATGAACAAGGGACACCAACACCAAACAATCTCCTTGAGATTAAATAATACAAGATATCAATGGTGTTGGGGTAACTTGACACACAAAACACACACAAAAATATTCTGGAGTAAAAATAAAAATAACATTGAACAAAGATCAGCCTTGGAAAAAATCCAAACATTAAAGAAAAAAAAAATCTTAAAATCCAAAAAAAAAAATATATAAAACTGTCAGATGTGACAACTAATAACAATATATTCAGGGAATCCCACTAAAAAACACAAATAAAAGTTTGTGAGAAGTGTGTGTGAATATGAGCAGCAAAACTACTTAATTCTTGTCACATTATAAAGAAGAAGAGAGTGCGCTGTATTAAACCATTTTTAACATTGCAGCATGAAGAAAGTGCTGTATCCATTGCGAACGCTAAGTTTACCAGAACGAGCTGTCCCGTCTCGGAATTTCTTCTGAGCATGCGTGGCACTTTGTGCATCGGAACAGGCAACACGCGGTCGGAATTGACGCTGACATGGACATTCATTGTACTGTTCATTTAAGCACAAGAGAATCCATTTTGTTCTCACTGTTGAAATGTGTTCTGTAACCTTCACCTAACACACAGACACTTCTCCTACTAAACGCTCTCTACTCCCCCCTCCCTTTTCAAGGTTTTACTTTTGCAATTGTTCTATTCGCTAGTTTTTAATAATATATTTCTATTTGTTAGCTTTTAATAACACATTTCTATTTGTTAGCTTTTAATAACATCTCACTCCACCCCTTTCTTATCTATGTATAAAATAACATGTAATAATAAATTTTATACCGAACGGACATTTTAAACACAGTGATTGAGTCCTGTGAATCTGTTCCTGCAGCTGCAGTATTAACTTTGTTTTAGAGTCCCAATCAGAAATCAGTCATATCAGTCTTGGCGAGCCAGCCAGGAGTTTGGCAGAGTCTCCAGAAGGAACCGCGCTTCGATCTGGATCATCGGGAAACGCAGACCTCAAATGCCGGCTAGGTAAGCTGCCCTTAAGCTTGCTATATTTCTGCCTTTTCCTATGTATCCTATCTGTCGGTTCTCAAGGAAGCCAGACCACTCTCGGACCTTTCTGGTTGGGTAACGTGTGTGTGTGAATGTGTTTGTGTCCCCCTTCAGGGGTTGGACTGTGTGTGGATAGGGAAAATCCTTTGCAGTTCCCTGCGTTGACTCCTTGTGGGCGACCTGGGTCAGAGGCGCATGGTAGGGTCAGATAAAACTCACAGAGAAGAGAAGAGACGAGGAGGGTCTCTTAATGAGTGTTTTGTCTATTGTCATAAACCCCTTCTATCCACGTAGATAAGTGGAAACTATTCTTGTAAATCTGCAGATTTGCTGTACTATTTGTTTTAGAGGCAAGAGGGTATAGGCACAAGTAGAGAAGAGAGAAGACTGGCCAGTCATTATGGGCATTAAATTAATTAAGGGAATGAAGGGAGAGAGGCCTTCAGAAAATGCCCAGTGCAAGATGAGCGCTAGAGAATATATGAGCCGAAGGTACGGTTCTGCCTATACTGAGCCCCTAGATAAATGGGTAGAATGGACAAAGGGAACAGCTAAACCTTTAAAATCTGGAGGGACTTTTGATTTAAAAGTATGGCAAACTTTTCTGCACGATTATGGCCCACTACTGTGCAGTGAAGGAACGTGGAGAATAGCTTGCACATGGGAGACAGAAGCTAAAGTAGCAAATACAACTGGCTTGACGGAGATATTTAATAAAAGTACTGCCCAAATTTACTACGTTTGGCCAGAAGACTCTGTAGAGGAGGACCCCCCACCTTATGTGGCTGCCAGTTTGGCTTCAAGGGGTCCACGCACAAAAGCAAAAGAATTAGATTACATGGAACACACAAAAGATGAGCTATGCAATATAGTGGAGAGCAGAGGTTTAACAGCCCCATATCAACCTACAAAGAGGGATTTGGCTCGTATCCTAGAAACAGATGATTGGCATAAATCAAAAGGCACATATGCAAACCTAGATCTCTCTGAACTTAAGGCTTTGGCCAGAGAAAGAGAGATAGAGTCTGAACTTCCAGCGCAAACCATAATTTCCAAATTGTGGCAGCAAGATGAAGAGAGAAGGAAGGGAGATGCAGCCCTTCTGCCCCTGGCATAGAGAAATCTGTTGCAGTTTATCCTGTCAGAACCCAATTAGTTTTTGAAGGTGATGCTGTTGACAGTAAGTCTCAAATTAAATGGCATGTACCTTTTAGTCCCCAAGATATGAGAGCCATATTAGAGGGATTGGGAGATCCTAGAAAGAATCCAATTGGGTTTGCAAACAAACTTAGTGCTGCACAGGAAGCATATGAGGCTTCCGCAACTGACATTCATCAGCTTCTTATTAAAGCAGTGGGAAGCAACATGTCTGGCTATATACTTAAAGAATGTGGTGTAGACGTCAAAAATCTAGGTAAGATGGTTAGTGGACGGGAGGTTTGTGAGAAATTGAAGGAAAAATGCCCCAAATATATGGACAAACCAGACATGCTGAATTTATGAATGCTAAGCAAGGGAAAGAGGAAGCAGCAGGGGCTTATTGGAGGCGGTTAAGTGATATGGCTGAGGAAGCAGGCATTAAAATAGAGGAAGAGAAGGCGGGAGAAACTGCAAGTCCATCTACACAACTGGTGAAACAAAGGTTTCTTGATGGTTTAATACCCCAGTTGAAAGAAAAGTTGTTCACAGCAAGGCCTGAGGCAGGCAACATGTCTATTCGAGACGTCCTGCCTATCCTGTTATCCATAGAAAACAGGATTAACCAAAAAGACAACAAACCCAAGGTAATGTACATGGGGAAGCAGAGAGGAAAAGGAAGAGGAAGAGGCAAAGGCAATTTCAGAAATCATGGCAATCGGGGACCAATTATATGCTACAATTGTGATGGGGAAGGACACATAGCCAAATTCTGCCATCTTCCTGACCGTAGACTAGAAAAGAGCTTAGAGGCCCCTCATGCTGATCCCAGTTCTCTGCCAAAAGCAGTGGATCAGGCATAGGAAAATGGCATGCCAGTATCAATCATGTTAAATAGGGGAGACAATGGTCCCGAGGCCAGAGTAAAAGTATTTTTACAAGAACTCCCCTATCCTGGAGGAGAAACAGAATTAACCTGTTTAATTGATACTGGTGCAAGCCGAAGTGTTTTTAATATAGAGGACTTACCTCCAGGATTATTATCTACAAATGTTATCTCTGGTGTTGGCCTAACCGGGACCTCTACTGATTTGGTTGAGTCCAAGCCACTTAAACTCAGGCTAGGACAGCAAACAGAAATTGTCACTAAAGTGTTAGTTTCAGACAAAGTTCCTACCAATCTTTTGGGAGCTGACATTTTGAACCAAATTTTAGCAAACATAGACTACACTCCTACAGGAGTCCAAGTGGTCAGTAGTCTATCAGGAGAAGTTTTAAATTCTGCCTGTGGAGTATTTTTAATCCACGACTCCACTCTGCCATTTCCACCAGAATTGAAAGTGATTCCCACTGAATTATGGGCCACCAGCAAATATGATGTAGGTCTGCTGGATTGCACCCCAGTCAAGATAAAAATTAAACCAGGAGCCCATCTCCCACAGATTAAACAGTACCCACTGAGTATTGCTCAGACTGAGGGGATAAAGGATCAAATCACTCAACTGAAAGCAGCAGGGGTTGTTGTACCAATTAAGTCCCAGGTCAATACACCCCTGTTCCCAATTGCAAAGAAGCCAGACAAGAAGGGTGGGCAGATGACATATCGCATGGTGCATGATTTGAGAGCCATTAACAATATAATAGAGGCAGATACCCCGATCGTGCCTAACCCCCGCACTTTACTAAGTGGAATACCTGCCTCCAGCACCTGCTTTACAGTGATTGATCTTGCAAATGCTTTCTTTTCGGTGCCCCTGCACCCAGATTGCTGGCACCTTTTTTCATTTACCCATGATGCCCAAAAGTTAGCATGGACAAGATTGCCCCAAGGCTGTGTGAGTAGCCCCTCTGAATATAATACTGCGTTAAAGCAAGTATTGGACCAATGGTCCCCCTCACACCCAAACACTGTTTTGCTTCAGTACATAGACGATTTGCTTATTTGTTCTGCTACAAAGGACATTTGTAGCAGAGAAACAGTAAGCCTTCTCCTGTTTCTCTATAACAGTAACAACAAAGTTAGCAAAGATAAGCTACAATACTGCCAAGAGAAAGTGATCTTCCTGGGTCACTGCATTTCACATGGAATCCGTCACCTAACCCCAGATCGAGTTAAAACTCTACAAAACTTTGAAAAGCCAAGAAATGTCCGGCAACTACGTGCCTTCCTGGGGTTAGTGGGATATTGTAGGGACTGGATTCCAAATGCATCAGAACTTATGGCTCCTCTATATGAGGCTACCACTAGAAACCCTTTCAAACTCACATGGGACAATGAATTGCAGATGAAGGAGCTTATTAAAATTTTGTCTGAAGCTCCCGCCATTGGACTTCCTGACTATACTAAGACTTTCTCGTTGTTCTGTCATGAAGTCAATGGATTTGCTGCAGGTGTACTCACCCAGCTACATGGAGACAAACAGAGGCCTGTGATGTATGTATCAGCCTCATTAGACCCTGTCATCAAAGGCTCCCCCAGTTGTATGCGAGCCATAGCAGCCTGCATTTTGCTGCTAGACAAAGTAACGGAGCTTGTACTAGATTCTGCTCTGATCCTGTATGTGCCACATGCAGTACAGGAAATCATGAATCAAGTAAAAACTAGACATGTGTCTGCCAGTAGATTTGACAAGTACCAGTCTGCTCTTTTTGCTCCATCGAATTTAACAATCAAACGATGTGTTACTTTAAACTTTAAATCCGGCTACTCTTCTTCCTATAATTGATGAGGAAGATGCAACAAATGGTACTGATGTAGAACCTGAGAGTTTTTCTCATGATTGTATGGCTCTTATGGAGGTAGAAAGGGCCTCTGTCACACCAGCAAAAGATGAGCCCTTATCAGATTGTGACACACACTTATTCGTAGATGGTTCCAGATTTTACACTGATGATGGTCAGCCACACACAGGGTTTGCTGTAACCACTACAGACACCATTTTACATCAGGAAGCATTGAAACCCCAGATGTCAGCACAGGAAGCGGAGTTGTATGCTGTAGTCAAAGCATGTCATCTCCTAGAGAATCAAAGGGGAAATGTTTACACTGACAGCAGATATGCATTTGGAATAGCCCACGATTTTGGGCCTATCTGGAAAGCACGGCACTTTCTGACTAGTGCAGGGAAGCCAGTGAGACATGCAAAACTCATAGAGCGGCTATTTGAGGCCTTTCAGAAACCAGCAGAAGTTGCCATCTTGAAGGTAAAAGGGCATGCAAGGGGAAGTGACATGACAGCCAGAGGAAATGCTTTAGCGGACCAAGCGGCAAAGGATGCTGCCCTTATGGCATTTGGAGTCACACCCACTGTAGGGGTCGCCCAGGTAGCGGGGACAGTTTCCCCTCATCAAGAGCAGTGGGATGTAGAAACTCTAATTCAGTTGCAGAACCAGGCCCCTGATGAAGAGAAGGATAAGTGGATCAAATGTAATGCTACCCAAAATCAGCAGGACCTGTGGAGCGCTGACAACAGGTGGTGTCTACCCAGGAGTTTGTACCCAGTTTTAGCACAGCTGGCACATGGCGTCAGTCATCTTGCTAAGGGCGCGATGGTGGCACTTACTGACTGCTATTGGATAGCACCTGGATTTAGTGCATTTGCAGCCAGGTTTTGTGCTTCATGTCTCACTTGTGCTCTGTACAATGCAGGGAGGCCTGTTCATGTTCCCCAAAGGCATTCTCCAAAGCCAGATTTCCCTTTCCAAAGAATTCAAATAGACTACATTCAGATGCCCAGAATAGGCACCTATGAGTTTGCTTTAGTGTGTGTTGACATGTTTTCAGGTTTGCCCGAGAGCTGGCCAGTAGCCAAAGCAAATGCAAAAACAACAGCAAAGAAAATTTTGAATGAAATAGTTTGTAGATATGGAGTTCCTGAAACTATTGAGAGTGACAGAGGAACCCATTTTACTGGGGAAGTAATGAAAGAGGTAATGGAAGCACTTCACATACAGCAAGCTTTCCATACACCTTATCATCCACAAAGTAGTGGTAAAGTTGAGAGACTTAATGGAATTTTGAAAAACAGATGTGCAAAAATTAAAGCAGATACAGGAAAAGGATGGGTGGAAGCTTTGCCATTAGCCCTATATTCTGTACGAACTACCCCTAAACAACCACATGGGCTGTCCCCCTATGAGATTTTATTTGGAGGGCCACCCAAAACAGGGCTATATTTTCCCCAACAGTTGCAGGCTTCTCACTCTAGTCTGTTAGAATATGTTCAGATTTTGCAAAGAACATTGAATAAAATACATGAAGGTGTTTATAAATCTATCCCCGACCCAGATTCTGTTTCAGGTATTCACAGAATCCAACCAGGTGACTGGGTGGTGGTCAAGCGACACGTCAGAAAGCCACTAGAACCAAAATTTTGACGGACCACATTTGGTGCTTTTGACAACCGGTTCTGCTGTCAAGTTGGAAGGAAAGCCCACCTGGATTCACGCCAGTCACTGCAAGAAAATCCTGAAGTGATGATATCCTTTGAAAAAAAGATGATAATGTTTCTTTTCTTTTTGTTGTTTGTGAGAACTGAGACATGGAAAAATAACCCTTTCATCCAAATGTTAAAATTGTATGCAACCCATAGCAACGCTAGTAACTGCTGGGTGTGTTCTCACTTACATCCCCAAACAGGAACAATACCCATGATAGCAATGCCTCTCAATTTCACTGATCTAAACAGGACCAGAATAAATGGCTCATACATAGTCTCCACAGCTAATGAGCACAGATCAGTAACTTTGATGGTTTCGAAACAGATAAACACTCCACAGATTTGTTTAAACATTACATGCCTGTTTAACACTAAATGTACACGGTTGGGCAATTCAGATTGCAGGGGAGCAAAAATTACAGTTTATGGAGGAAACTATGGTCAATATTATTATATCCCAGATCCAGAACTAAATAGAACCCTTTATAGTACAAATTGCTCACAGTTTCCAATATGTGAAAATATCGTTTCCTGAGATTCCATGTTATTGCTTCCAGTTTTTTAGGAGCAGGCATACCGTCCATACGTAGAGGGTTATATTATATATGTGGAAATAAAGCTTATGCCTGGCTTCCTACTAATGTTACAGGTACATGTACCTGCTCTGGCTGTTCGCAAAGATACAGTGCGACCAGATCAAAGTCCAGAATACCCTTTAGTATTCAAAAGAGAGCTGTTCACTGAAGGTGACATGGCATGGTCATGGTTCCCTTCCTGGACAGGATGGGGAATTGAAGCAATGAAAAGACTAAATAATTACTCTAGAATTGTAGATGAGATTATTAACCTTACTACCACTGATATAGGTTTATTAAATGAAGAAATAGCTCAGCTTAAAAAAGTAGTATTAGAGCACAGATTAACGCTAAATTATCTCACTGCAGCTCAAGGTGGGATGTGTAAGATATTTCACACTGACTGTTGTATATACATTTCTGATAATGAGGACATTATTAAAGGGCATCTTGCTAAGATAAGAGAACTACAGAATAAGGCCAGAGATATTGCTAAAGATGGATGGAACCCCTTTCAGGGTTTAGGAGGTTTTGGTGATTTTTTTTATGGCATAGCAACATGGTTACAGAAACTAGGCGCTTACATTGTGATGTTCCTATTTCTCATGTTTGTTATTTACTTCCTCATCAGGCTATGCCTCTGTGTGACTACCCGCTGTACCAACAAGTGTACCACCAGCCCTGATGAACCCATTATTGTGAGAAAGCTAGGAGAGAGCTGAACAGGACGCCGTCTCTCTGCGCCAATGTAACAGGAGTTACCAGCAATCGGCTGAACGTAACGCGGAGAAGAATGGTGTCAAATAAACAAAAGGGGGAAATGACATGGACATTAATTGTACTGTTCATTTAAGCACAAGAGAATCCATTTTGTTCTCACTGTTGAAATGTGTTCTGTAACCTTCACCTAACACACAGACACTTCTCCTACTAAACGCTCTCTACTCCCCCCTCCCTTTTCAAGGTTTTACTTTTGCAATTGTTCTATTCGCTAGTTTTTAATAATATATTTCTATTTGTTAGCTTTTAATAACACATTTCTATTTGTTAGCTTTTAATAACATCTCACTCCACCCCTTTCTTATCTATGTATAAAATAACATGTAATAATAAATTTTATACTGAACGGACATTTTAAACACAGTGATTGAGTCCTGTGAATCTGTTCCTGCAGCTGCAGTATTAACTTTGTTTTAGAGTCCCAATCAGAAATCAGTCATATCAACGCGATTGGATTCTGTTGTCGGAAAATTTTATCTCCTGCTCTCCAACTTTGTGTGTCGGAAAATCCGATGGAAAATGTCCGATGGCGCCCACACACGGTCGGAATTTCCGACAACACGCTCCGATCGGACATTGTCCTTTGGAAAATCCGACTGTGTGTACGGGGCATTAGACTCAAATCGCAGGGTGGCCTAGCCCTCCCCAATATTGGGTGGTACTATCAGGCAGCACAATTAGCCCAGGCTATCATTTAATTGCAAGGGCCAAAACCGGATTGGCTCCTGATAGAAAGACAGGCACTTCCCCACCATACAATAGACTACCTACTCTGGTCACCTTCCAGGCTAAGACCAGCGATACTAGTACCCACCCTCTCCCATTACCTGGCACTCTGGAACCTTCTACAGAAACATTCTGCACTGACATCAGATTTCAGACCACTAGCACACCTGTTCCATAACCCAGACTTTCTCCGGTTCAAAATATTTTTGCTTTCAAATGGTGGCTTAATAAAGGTTTATTCAGGATAGGACACTTTTTTAATTCAATGGAGCCCCTCTCAGTCAGCTACTGTGTTAGCAAACTAGACATGCCCTCATCGGAATGGGTTAGATTATTGCAAACTTTCTTCAATCCATATGGCCCAACAAACCTGAACCCCCTAAACTTACAGAATATGAAATATGGTGCTCCAACATCAGGAACCGGGGGGGGGGGGAGCGGCGTATATACATTATGTACTTCTCTCTGGCAAAGGCCACGCATAAATCTCTCTACGCCTAACTCTGGGAGAGGGATCTGGAAAAAGAGTGGGAATTCTATAAATGGTATCACTGCTTTTAACGCTCATTTAAAGGTATACTGAACATATCCTTGATGGAAGCCAACATCAAAATCTTCACATGTTAGTATTGGGTTCCTACTCTTCTTGCAAAAATCTACCCAGACTCCTCCCCTATGTGTATCAGGGGCTGTAATCACCTGGGCTCTCTGTTCCACACATGGTGGACGTGCCCACATATTCAAGGCTTTTGGAACAGATTTTTCCACCTGTTAAGCAAGGTCACGGAGGTGGTTGTTCCTCAAAACCCCTGTATAGCACTCCTAAACCACAAGGTGGAGAAAGTATCCAAATATACCCAAGCATTGGCCTTCTACATGCTCTTAGGTGCCAAATCACCATTGCAAGATACTGGAAAATACCCTCAGTGCCAATCTCCTTAGTAAAACATAAAATCTCCTGCATTATGGCCCAGGAGAAAATAGTAAGCATACTTCAAGACAGAGTTCACAAGTTTGAATCAATATGGGAACCCTGGCCAACTTACACTCATACTCCCCTTTACCATGGTGCCATTGCCTCACAAATGTCATAAATGTAGGTGACCTCCATCCTCTTTACTCTGCTTCTCTTTATTTCCTCTCCTCCCCCCCCCCACTTCCCCTGAGACCATCTGTCTCTTTCTTGCTTGATTCCACCCTAATCTTCTTTGATTGGTGGAAATCCTAAGATTTCTCTTTTTTTGTTTGGTTATTATTTCATGCTAAGGTTCAGGACATTGGAAATCAATAAATAGATGTCTGGGTGGCCTGGGTGTCATACCACTCTGGTCACCTAAAATCTACCAGTAATAATGTCCTTACATGTCTGATAACTGGAAAACGATGTAAGGATCGGCCTTCATCAACACCAGTTGCTCCTTGGCCTCTCTTATTCTGCATGCCTAGTTTGCATGTGGTCTCCCTAGCTAGGAAAGACCTATTTTGGTTATCTTAAAAGTATTAAGATTATATGGCTGCACCACTGAGAATCGATAATGCCTGTTATACTGTGGGGCTGCCAGTTTTTTCAATCTGGTCCTCCACATAACTAAGACTGGTCTCATCGGCCTGAAAAGCCTGCTCTCCTATATTAGCCAGTTCGGACGGACGGGGCCACCCTGTTCACAGTATTATCCCATTGAGGTGGCAGACTTGGCACCCGGCACCTCTCCATACCCCACAGCACTACATTCCTCCCCCTGGGCCGCTCTACAGTTGAAACCTATCCTTAGCTCATGTCTATAAGGACAGATGGCTTCTGGTCAGTCACTCTCTTAAAAATGTCTTCATTGTTTGTCAAGTTCAACTTATGTATTCGTTTCACTCTTGCTTCTGTTTCTGAAGCAAGTGATATTTGGTCCTCCTATGCTCTTGTCTATCTAGCTAATGAGACCAACACCACTGTTATTCTGTTTACCTTGTATTCTTGTGCATTATAAATTCAATAAAAATATTGAAAAGAAAAATAATTTGTATCAATAGGAACAAATATTCACATACATACAATATACAGTATATGCATGAGCTATTAGACAGCCATATGTTGTACACACATGCACCAATACAATATTTCCATATGCACTAACATTCTAATGGAAGACAGTAACCCTTAACTACAACAGCTTTAACCTATTAAAGATGTTGTACAGCAGCATAATCACAGCAATGGAAACAGGGAAAAAAAGGCAGCATATACGGTAATAGCATACAGAAGAAATGGAAAATGAGGCCCTAATAACCAATATTTCAGGGATCAGAACAAACACCTAATCAAAGTACATCATGTGTAAAGTGACCCTATCACTATGTGATCCCTAGGCTTCTTTCAATAGGCAAAGCTAAACATATGCCTGTCTGATGGATAGTGAGTTAAATGTTCAACCTGAAGTGCACTGACCGGATTGGTCTTGAGGTTTGGTCCCCGATTATTTTTGCAGCACACAGCAGCCAGGCAAACGTCATTTTAACATTCTGAGACAAGAAAAAGAGCTGCGTGGCCTGTTTACTGTTTTTTTTTTTTAGGGGTAGAACTTGGATAGGGTAGAGGTGATCCTAGGGATATTCCAGAAAACTATAGTACAAACAATGAGGACAATGAACCAGAACTTCAGGGTGTACTCCAAACTATGAAACACTATTTTATGTTCAGGTGGACAGTCTCAACCTTGAAATACCTAGGTACATATATCCCACCTAAACTGGCCCATATTTTTTATCAGAATTTTTCCCCGCTCCTGCACGAAACTCGCGTTTTATTGGAGTCATGGCATTATGGATTGCATTTCTGGGTCGGGTGATGCAACCTTCTTAAAATTAGCATTTTACCAAAGTATCTGTATCTGTTTCAAACCTTATTGATAGCAATACCTTCCCGCTACTTCAAGCAAGTGCATTCACCATTTATTAAATTTATTTGGGCACACAAACACCCTCGCCTTTCTCAACGCCATCTTTTGCTTCCTTAACAGAATGGAGGTCTAGCAGTCTCAGACCTCCAGAAATACTATCAAGCAACCCACCTAAGTAGACTTATTGATTGGCGTCACCATTACGATGCCAAACTGTGGGCACAAATAGCACAGGCACAAGGTACGATACCACTTACGGGGGCACTGTGGTGCTACGATGGGTTCTACCTCGTACCCTGAAATTACATCCCTTGATAGGACCTACAATGTGCATATGCCTGCAGTTATTTACATATACAGTCAGGTCCATAAATATTGGGACATCGACACAATTCTAATCTTTTTTGCTCTATACACCTTCACAATTGATTTGAAATGAAACAAACAAGATGTGCTTTAACTGCAGACTTTCAGCTTTAATTTGAGGGTATTTACATCCAAATCAGGTGAACGGTGTAGGAATTACAACAGTTTGTATATGTGCCTCCCACTTTTTAAGGGACCAAAAATAATAGGGAAATTGGCTGCTCAGCTGTTAAAAGGTCCAGAGTTCATTTCAAGTGTGCTATTTGCATTTGGAATCTGTTGCTGTCAACTCTCAATATGAGATCCAAAGAGCTGTCACTATCAGTGAAGCTAGCCATCATTAGGCTGAAAAAACAAAAAACAAACCGATCCGAGAGATAGCAAAAACATTAGGTGTAGCCAAATCAACTGTTTGGAACATCCTTAAAAAGAAAGAACGCACTGGTGAGCTCAGCAACACCAAAAGTCCCGGAAGAGCACGGAAAACAACTGTGGTGGATAACCGAAGAATTATTTCCCTGGTGAAGAAAACACCCTTCACAACAGTTGGCCAGATCAAGAACACTCTCCAGGAGGTAGGTGTATGTGTGTAAAAGTCAACAAAAAAGAGAAGACTTCACCAGAGTGAATACAGAGGGTTCACCACAAGATGGAAACCATTGGTGAGCCTCAAAAACAGGAAGGCAGATTAGAGTTTGCCAAACAACCTCTAAAAAAAGCCTTCACAGTTCTGGAACAACATCCTATGGACAGATGAGACCAAGATCGACTTATACCAGAGTAATAGGAAGAGTATGGAGAAGGAAAGGAACTGCTCATGATCCAAAGCATACCACCTCATCAGTGAAGCATGGTGGTGGTAGTGTCATGGCGTGGGCATGTATGGCTGCCAATGCAACTGGTTCTCTTGTATTTATTGATGATGTGACTGCTGACAAAAGCAGCAGGATGAATTCTGAAGTGTTTCGGGCAATATGCTCATATTCAGCAAAATGCTTCAGAACTCATTGGACGGCGCTTCACAGTGCAGATGAACAATGACCCAAAGCATACTGCGAAAGCAACCAGAGAGTTTGTTAAGGGAAAGAAGTGGAATGTTATGCAATGGCCAAGTCAATCACCTGACCTGAATCCGACTGAGCATTCATTTCACTTGCTGAAGACAAAACTGAAGGGAAAATTGCCCTAAGAACAAGCAGGAACTGAAGACAGTTTCAGTAGAGGCCTGGCAGCGCATCACCAGGGATGAAACCCAGCGTCTGGTGATGTCTATGTGTTCCAGACTTCAGGCTGTAATTAACTGCACAGGATTTGCAACCAAGTATTAAAAAGTGAAAGTTTGATGGATTATTGTTAATCTGTCCTATTACTTTTGGGAGACACATATACAAACTGTTGTAATTTCTACACCGTTCACCTGATTTGGATGTAAATACCCTCCAATTAAAGCTGAAAGTATGCAGTTAAAGCACGTCTTGTTTGTTTCATTTCAAATCCATTGTGGTGGTGTATAGAGCCAAAAAGATTAGAATTGTGTCGATGTCCCAATATTTATGGACCTGACTGTACTTCTCTTTCTCCTCCAAACTCTCCACTACTATTCTTGGGAATCCACGATTCTCCTCAAACCTTAACGATATGACTTTCCAAACTCTTCTCCATAGTGGATGTCTTCAGGCCTCCCATTTTCTAACAGCAGGTAGATGGCCTTCTATTGTGTCCCTAATGGACACCACAGGCCCGTTCCATTTAACCTTCTGGAGAGCTCTCCAGTTGCACCATTTTTTATGCTCCTTACCAAACCCTGCAAATCTTTGGCCGTCAACTGACCACTTTTGAGGAATACTGCTCGAATGAAGGTACACCGGACCAACAACAGAACCGGACCAACAACAGAACATTATCAGGTCTTCCCTTAAATCCTCGATCTGTACAAAGAAGAACAAAAACAAGTACAAAAAAACTAGTTCAAAATTCTCATGAGGTGGTATTACACCCCCCACCAACTACATATATTCTTTCCCACTACCACCGATCATTGCTGGAGATGCCAAGTGGGAGTTGAACCACTACTTCATATCTTTTGGCCTTGCCCTAAAATTAAGCACTTTTAGAAAGAAGTCCGGGGAATTACCCAGTACGCTGAGTATGAACTTTCTGACGATCTAGCCTTTTTCTTATAACATGTTTCGGACACTCTGGCAAAAATATGTAAAAAATCAATAATACGTCATCTCCTAAATGCTGCCAAATCCTGTGTACCCCTCCATTGGAAGAATATACAACCATCAACTGTAAGTCTTTGGCTTCACAAAGTGGAAGAAATTAAGTCAAATTAAGAAACGGCTGCATCTCATGTGAGCTCCAAGTAAGGTTTATTGGAATATGAAAATATCCAAAATGACATCAGAGGACACCAGCAGTGGTCAAGGTAGACATGTTTCACACAACAGAAATGTGCTTAATCATTACGTAATGATTAACCACTTCAATACAGGGCATTTTCACCTCCTTCCTGCCCAGGGCAATTTTCAGCTTTCATCGCTGTAACATTTTGACTGACAATTGCGCAGTCATGCAACACTGTACCCAAATGTTTTGATTTTTTTTCCCCCACAAATAGAGCTTTCTTTTGCTGGTGTTTGATCACCACTGTGGTTTTTATGCATTGTGCTATAAATAAAAGAAGAACGACAAGTTTGAAAAAAACATAATATTTTTTACTTTTTGCTATAATAAATATCCCAAATACCCCCCCCCCCAAAATGGAATTTTCATAAAACTGAGTAAAAGAGCAGATTGACGAGGTTATTGTATGTCCCAAATATCCAGCATAGAAAAAACAAACAGATCCTCTCCCTCTCACACACAAGCCATCCAGCTCCTGGAGCTCCTACAGAAATTATGCAATGGAAAATAAAAAAGTATATAGGGCGCACAGGACTAACGTAGTCCAGATAATGTCTCTATTAAAGATAGGCAGTCCAAAATGAAAAGGAGAGTGTTGGTAAGGATGGTGGGATGATCTTCAGCAAAAAGGGCTGCAGCTTTAAAAGACTGAAGCAGGATCTATAATGACACAAAGAAACAAACAAAGGCGTCTCTAAGTGCAGAAGATTAACAGTTTTAATGCCCCAAACTGGGTTAAAAACACTTACAGAATAGAAGTGGTAATCAGGCACATCATAAGTAAAGCTGCATTGGAAGGGGTCACAGTCAGAGGAAGCCTTCAGAGGGGATGGATGTAGTCACTGAAAACAGCGGTATGGGACACAGGGAACCGCTATGAAGCCGGCGTCGTCAGCATGGAAAGACGGCGAACCCGGAAGTGATGTGATCCGCTGAGCGGCTCTGTAACCAGCCTGAACCGCAAACAAACAGCCTGGGAGAGGATGTGATGCCATCAATAAGGGACGCGTTTCGGAACCATCAATCGTTCCTTTTTCAACCTATGGCTATACTGATGACTAGGAAGGATATATATACACACCCACTAGCAGTGGATTGGCCGGGGGGCGGGGGCAGCAAAATTTAGTAACGATGAGTCCATTTAATGCATATGAATGAATATGAATAAATAAATACCTGCAACAGCATTCTTAAAAACATTCTAAAAAACTGGGCAATAGAAAAGAGGAGAAGTATAATAATGGAATATAGTAAAATAAAATAAAATAAAGGGTTTAGAACAATGAGAATTAAAAAACAGATCTATAAAATGTCTGATAGTGGTCGGTCCTGGAACCTGCAATGCACATAACAGAATGTGAACAATGGGAGCAAGCAGGATAATATCAATATTAAGCTGTAGACCAAGAGGGGACATACATGACAATAATACTATCAATAATTTATCATATAAAGAAAAAGGGGGGTGTTTAAAGTGGAGGGGTTCAAATGAGAATAATAATGAGGGATCTTAAAGAAGAGGAGCCTAGATTAATATCTATAGAAAGGAGATGTCATGTTAAAGTATGGCACTAACTTCAAAATCCTCGTTTAACCCTCCAGGGGCTAAAACATTTAATAAAAATATCCAATACATTTCTCTGTGGCATAGTCGTCGGTAAAGTTCAGCAGGGGGGAGATCTTTTGGCATTGCCTCAATGACCCATACTATTAGGCCACTCGTGGACTTGTCATGGGTGTGAAGGTAATGTCTGGGGACACTGTGGTTATCTAGTCCACCTTCAATTAAACGGCGATGTTCGCCAAACCGTTTACGTAGTGGCCGGATAGTGCGCCCTACATAGAATAGACCACAGGGACATGTGAGGCAATATATATATATATATATATATATAGGCTAACTTATTACATGGGCCTTACTTTCACCTCAGTCATTGATCAAAATAAGTTAGCCTTCCTGGACCTCAAACTTTTTTGGATAGGTAAGGAGATCCATGCCAAAAATTTCACCAAGCCTACAGCTGGAAATTCATTCCTCCACTATAAAAGCTGTCATCACCCCCTATGGCTAAACAATGTACCTAAGAGTCAGTTCTGTAGGCTAAAAAAGAACTGTACTCTGAAGAGTGATTATGACACTGAAGGTGAAATTTTGAAAGCTAAGTTTCTCGAAAAGGGCTTCCCTGTTGACCTTGTTGACACAGCTTATCAACATTATAAGAGCACATCGCCCATTGAGAACCCTCACCCACGTCCCAATACCCAGAAAGATAATCTACGATTCATCACCCAATTCCATATCCAACACAAACAAATGGAAAATATTATCAAAAAACATTGGTCTTTGTTACTACAAGACGAACATTTACTCTCCACTCTGCCCAACAGACCTCAATTTGCCTACAGAAAGGCACCCAACATTAAAAGTAAGGTAGCGACCAGCAAACTTAGGGCTAGACCACTGCCTCCGGGCCACCACATGCCCATGTTTCTAGCTATTTCTGGGATGTATCAGTGCCGTAAGCGCCTCTGCAAGACTTGCAGCTTTGTGACACATGGCCAGAAAGACTTTCACGTCAAAGGCAAAACATACCCAATAAAGGGTTTTCACACATGTTCATCTGACCATGTCATATATTGCCTCACATGTCCCTGTGGTCTATTCTATGTAGGGCGCACTATCCGGCCACTACGTAAACGGTTTGGCGAACATCGCCGTTTAATTGAAGGTGGACTAGATAACCACAGTGTCCCCAGACATTACCTTCACACCCATGACAAGTCCACGAGTGGCCTTATAGTATGGGTCATTGAGGCAATGCCAAAAGATCTCCCCCCTGCTGAACGTTACCGACGACTATGCCACAGAGAAATGTATTGGATATTTTTATTAAATGTTTTAGCCCCTGGAGGGTTAAACGAGGATTTTGAAGTTAGTGCCATACTTTAACATGACATCTCCTTTCTATAGATATTAATCTAGGCTCCTCTTCTTTAAGATCCCTCATTATTATTCTCATTTGAACCCCTCCACTTTAAACACCCCCCTTTTTCTTTATATGATAAATTATTGATAGTATTATTGTCATGTATGTCCCCTCTTGGTCTACAGCTTAATATTGATATTATCCTGCTTGCTCCCATTGTTCACATTCTGTTATGTGCATTGCAGGTTCCAGGACCGGCCACTATCAGACATTTTATAGATCTGTTTTTTAATTCTCATTGTTCTAAACCCTTTATTTTATTTTATTTTACTATATTCCATTATTATACTTCTCCTCTTTTCTATTGCCCCGTTTTTTAGAATGTTTTTAGGAATGCTGTTGCAGGTATTTATTTATTCATATTCATTCATATGCATTAAATGGACTCATCGTTACTAAATTTTGCTGCCCCCGCCCCCCGGCCAATCCACTGCTAGTGGGTGTGTATATATATCCTTCCTAGTCATCAGTATAGCCATAGGTTGAAAAAGGAACGATTGATGGTTCCGAAACGCGTCCCTTATTGATGACATCACATTCTCTCCCAGGCTGTTTGTTTGCGGTTCAGGCTGGTTACAGAGCCGCTCAGCGGATCACATCACTTCCGGGTTCGCCGTCTTTCCATGCTGACGACGTCGGCTTCACAGCGGTTCCCTGTGTCCCATACCGCTGTTTTCAGTGACTACATCCATCCCCTCTGAAGGCTTCCTCTGACCGTGACCCCTTCCAATGCAGCTTTACTTATGATGTGCCTGATTACCACTTCTATTCTGTAAGTGTTTTTAACCCAGTTTGGGGCATTAAAACTGTTAATCTTCTGCACTTAGAGGCGCCTTTGTTTGTTTCTTTGTGACAGAAATTATGCACCCTCCTGCTTCACAAATTTGAACACAACTTTAAATTCTCAAAGGCCAAATACTATGCACTAGGTAACAGAGCTGGGTCACTCCTAGCGAAACAAGTTAAGGCCCAACGTACGAAAGCCAAAATTCTCTCTCTCCACCACCCTACTTCAAAGCGACTCTTAACCAACCCTCAGGATATTGCTAAAGCATTCAGTGAATATTACGCATCCCTATATAACCTAAAACATGACCCTCTCACCCCACAACCAACTGCAGAACAAATACAGAGCTTTCTCACCCCGATAAATCTCCCCAAAATCTCAGAGTCCCAATTCGACTATATCTCTAAACCGTTCACTCCAGAGGAAGTTCATAGAGCAATCAAGGCTCTCCCTCTGCATACATCTCCAGTAGAGGCTTCACTAATGCCTTTTACAAAAAATTTGCCGACAATTTAGTCCCTAGACTGACGAACCTCTTCAACGCTGCTGGCTCCTCAGGCTCCCTACCTACCGATATGTTAAGGTCAATCATATCCACCATCCCAAAGCCTGGGAAAGATACCTCTGTTGCCTCTAACTATAGACCAATATCTCTCTTAAACACTGACATCAAGCTACTTGCTAAAGTTATTGCCAACAAACTGATGGTGTTCCTCCATGAGCTAGTACATCCGGACCAGGTCGGGTTTGTCCCAGGTAGACAGGCCCCAGACACAACCAGAAGGGTCCTCAATCTCATTCAACACGCTGCGCAAAATCAAACGCCTTCTCTGCTATTGTCCCTTGATGCAGAGAAGGTGTTTGATAGAGTCCAATGGTCTTTCCTTCAAGCAGTGTTGACTAAATTTGGTATTACAGGGTGGTTTCAAGATGTAATTCTATCCTTATACTCCAACCCATCAGCTAAAGTACTCACCGGAGGGACTCTATCCACCCCCTTCGAGATTACCAACGGCACACGACAGGGGTGCCCCCTCTCCCCACTTATCTTCGCCCTGCTGATGGAACCCTTGGCATCTAAAATTAGATCGGATCCACAAATAACAGGTATTCCCTACAATGGCTCAGACCACAAAATTAGCTTATTTGCTGACGACGTGATCTTGATGATCAATAACTCCATCCAGTCCTTACAAACAATACAAGATACCCTCCACCACTTTAGCTCTGTATCCGACTATAAACTCAATACCACGAAATCCGTAGTCCTCCCTATACATCTGCCACCACAAATGACTGCCCGGCTGAAATCCACCATGCCCTACATGTGGGCGAGCACATCTATCCCTTATTTGGGAATTCAGATTGCCCCAAACCCAAAATGATTGATTGACTTAAATTACCTTACCTTCTCTCGAAACGTGCCCATCCTACTGAAATCTCTACGCAGCACAGGACTCTCGATTTAGGTCGTATGGCTTCCTTTAAAATGATCATACTGCCCAAGCTTCTTTATTTATTTCAAACACTCATTCTGCCTCTTCCCCACTCCCTCCTGACCTCAATCCAAAGTGAACTGACAAAATACATTTGGAACTCTAAACCGCCTAGATGTGCTAGCTACATACTCACTAGGCACCAAAGCAAAGGTGGAGTGGGCTTACCCCATATTGACAACTACTACTACGCCTCAGTCTTAGACCAAATTTACTATTGGTGGTATCCTGCACCAGAAAAAATATGGTCCACCATAGAAGCTTCTTATCCACAACCTGCTACCCTATCAGACTACCTCCTACTAACGACAGTTGGATACTCTCCGACTCTTCGAAAAATTAACCCAATGTTCTCTGCCTCAATGTTGGCCTGGAGAAAACTTTTAAATATATACCCTCAAAACTCACCTAGCAGATCACTTCAACTTCCAGTGTGAAATGGAAAGGATAGCGGCTAGGAAAAATGCATATGTAAAAAAAGATATGGCTTTGTGGTCACTCTGGTTACAACACCCGAAATGTACTGTTCAAGTATAACTGTACCGATATGAACATTTATGTCTTTATCACTGGTCCACTGGTGCTCTGATTCCCCCTCCTTTCTATAACCCAATTCCTTACCCCCCTTCCCTCCTCCCCACCCCACCCCCTCTCCATCTAGATCCTCTCCTTACTCGACTAACTTGCTTCACGCAACCCATTTAAAATGTTACTGTTTACATTTAACACAGTGTTATCTGTTAAAATAGCTTGTTTCTAGGTGGAACATCTGTTTTCTGTTATTATATGTTTGGCCATAGCATGTATGTATCTTTTCTGAAACTCCAATAAACAACTATTAAATATATATAAAGAATATAAAAAAAAATGTTTTCCTCAGTTTAGGCCAATATGTATTCTTCTACATATTTTTGGTAAAAAAAAAAAAATCGCAATAAGCGTATATTGATTGGTTTGTGCAAAAGTTTTAGTGCCTACAAAATAGGGGATAGATTTATGGCATTTTTATTATTATTTTTTTTACTAGTAATGGTGGCGGTCTGTGATTTTTATCATGACTGTGACATTGCAGCAGACATATCGGACACTTTTGGGACCAAAAAAATGCTAAAAAAATGCACTGATTACTGTGTAAATGTCACTGGCAGGGAAGGAGTTAACACTAGGGGGCGATCAAGGGGTTAAATGTGTTACCTAGGGAGTGATTCTAACTGTAGAGGGAGGGGACTGACTAGGGGAGGAGACCAATCAGTGTTCATACTTAGTATGAACACACGATCTGTCTCCTCTCCCCTGACAGGATGTGGATCTGTGTGTTTACAGAGTGCTTTGAGAGTGCTGTATACTCCCCTGCCCATTGGAATGAAGGAGCAGTGCTTCTGAAGCGCTTCATATTTCATAACTACTAGTTACATAGTTACATAGTAGGTGAGGTTGAAAAATGACACAAGTCCATCAAGTCCAACCTATGTGTGTGATTATGTGTCAGTATTACATTATATATCCCTGTATGTTGCGATCATTCAGGTGCTTATCTAATAGTTTCTTGAAGCTATCAATGCTCCCCGCTGAGACCACCGCCTGTGGAAGGGAATTTCACATCCTTGCCGCTCTTACAGTAAAGAACCCTCTACGTAGTTTAAGGTTAAACCTCTTTTCTTCTAATTTTAATGAGTGGCCACGAGTCTTGGTAAACTCTCTTCTGCGAAAAAGTTTTATCCCTATTGTGGGGTCACCAGTACGGTATTTGTATATTGAAATCATATCCCCTCTCAAGCGTCTCTTCTCCAGAGAGAATTAGTTCAGTGCTCGCAACCTTTCCTCATAACTAAGATCCTCCAGACCCTTTATTAGCTTTGTTGCCCTTCTTTGTACTCGCTCCATTTCCAGTACATGCTTCCTGAGGACTGGTGCCCAGAACTGGACAGCATACTCCAGGTGTGGCCGGACCAGAGCCTTGTAGAGTGGGAGAATTATCGTTTTATCTCTGTAGTTGATCCCCTTTTTAATGCATGCCAATATTCTGTTTGCTTTGTTAGCAGCAGCTTGGCATTGCATGCCATTGCTGAGCCTATCATCTACTAGGACCCCCAGGTCCTTTTCCATCCTAGATTCCCCCAGAGGTTCTCCCCCCAGTGTATAGATTGCATTCATATTTTTGCCACCCAAATACATTTTTTTACATTTTTCTACATTGAACCTCATTTTCCATGTAGTCACCCACCCCATTAATTTGTTCAGGTTTTTTTGCAAGGTTTCCACATCCTGCAGAGAAGTTATTGCCCTGCTTAGCTTAGTATCGTCTGCAAATACAGAGATTGAACTGTTTATCCCATCCTCCAGATCGTTTATGATCAAATTAAATAGGATTGGTCCCAGCACAGAACCCTGGGGAACCCCACTACCCACCCCTGACCATTCTGAGTACTCCCCATTTATTACCACCCTCTGAACTCGCCCTTGTAGCCAGTTTTCAATCCATGTACTCACCCTGTGGTCCATGCCAACGGACCTTATTTTGTACAGTAAACGTTTATGGGGAACTGTGTCAAATGCTTTTGCAAAATCCAGATACACCACGTCTACGGGCCTTCCCTTATCTAGATGGCAACTCACCTCCTCATAGAAGGTTAATAGATTGGTTTGGCAAGAACGATTCTTCATGAATCCATGCTGATTACTGCTAATGATACCGTTCTTATTACTAAAGTCTTGTATATAGTCCCTTATCATCCCCTCCAAGAGTTTACATACTATTGTATGTAAGGATGTTAGGCTAACTGGTCTGTAATTCCCAGGGATGTATTTTGGGCCCTTTTTAAATATTGGTGCTACATTGGTTTTTCTCCAATCAGCTGGTACCATTCCAGTCAGTAGACTATCTGTAAAAATTAGGAACAACGGTCTGGCAATCACTTGACTGAGTTCCCCACATACCCTCGGATGCAAGCCATCTGGTCCCGGTGATTTATTAATGTTAAGTTTCTCAAGTCTAATTTTAATTCTGTCCTCTGTTAACCATGGAGGTGCTTCCTGTGTTGTGTCATGAGGATAAACACTGCAGTTTTGGTTACTGAAGCCCCCCGATTCACTCGTGAAGACTGAGGAGAAGAATAAATTCAATACCTTCGCCATCTCCCCATCCTTTGTAACCAGATGTCCTTCCGCATTCTTTATGGGGCTAATATGCTCTGTCCTCCCTTTTTTACTGTTTACATACTTAAAGAATTTCTTGGGATTTTTTTTGCTCTCCTCCGCTATGTATCTTTCATGTTCTATCTTAGCTGTCCTAATTGTACCCTTACATTTCTTGTTGCATTCTTTATAAAGTCTGAATGCTGAGGATGATCCCTCAACCTTGTATTTTTTGAAGGCCTTCTCCTTTGCTTTTATATGCATTTTTACATTGGAGTTAAGCCATCCAGGACTTTTGTTCGCTCTTTTAAATTTATTACCCAATGGGATACATTGGCTAATGCCCTTATTTAATATGCTCTTAAAGCAAACCCATCTCTCCTCCGTATTCTTTGTTCCTAATATTTTATCCCAATTTATGCCTTTTAGCAAGGTTTGTAGTTTAGGGAAGTTCGCTCTTTTGAATTACCTTCCTAAAAAGTGGCTACACTTATGTAAAATAAAATATCACTCAGTTAAACACAAAAGATTTCTTTATTACATTAGACTTCCTAGGAGAAATATACAACAGTTAGGCCTCATGTACACTGCTGCTGGTAAACTGACGTTCGGAGGCAGTTGGCTGCTTTTTTTCAGCTGCCCCTGAACTCATCCAATGTTATCTTATCAGTGTAGCGCTGGTAGATTTGCGATCTACCATATGTTAGGTAAATTTAGTAACTTGTTCGTTAAATAGGTTTAGGTTTGCCTCTGTTCCAGCTTGGCTGACATTGTGTGTGTTTCCATACTGACCGGTGGGTGTCGCTGTTATCACTGGTCAGTGTTGGAAAGGCAACGTGTTGAAGCGTATGGATGCTCTTCTGTCCCGGAGACAACTCGGTGGAGGTGGTCCTCCAAGTTGCATTCTGGGTGAGGGTATTTATGGGACAGACGCCATATTGTGGGGTTCGTTTTACAGCCACCTTCTGGCCCTCCTGGCCGACAGGTATGCGTTAGAGAGAAATCTCGTTCCGGAGGCCCACATCACTGCGGCACAGGGGTGGGCCCAGAAGCTTGTCTGGGGCCTACCACAGCAGCTGAGGAATGGTCCTGAGCTGTCTATGCAAAGAGAGGAAGCTGGAGATCCCAGGGGAGGACCCATCATGGAAGAATCACGCAGCGTGCTGGTCTGGAGAGGGGCCTGGTGACTCAGTTGGAGGACGTATCCTAAAAGTAACTATACAGCATAGTGTTGCCGGGTTGGCTTAAAGGTTTAAGCACTGTGACTGAAGTTCATTGCAGAAAACCAATACATCCTGAGGCAAAGGATCATACCGGTTTATCCCAAACAAGTCTGTGGCAGAGACTTTTGTTCGTGCTACTCACTGGCTGCTAGGCAAGTGAGAGAGGCCTATCCAGGTGAGCAAAGAGTGTGTCCCACGAGGGGAAGGCATTCTATTGTAATATCCAAATTCTACCAGGACATTTGTCAAGAATCTTACAAGAAGATATTTGAGTTTCTTCTGCAGTTTTCCTTCTACCTCTTTCCTAATACTTTCTTAGTAAATCGTTAAATAAAGCATTGAAAACGTACTCAAGTGTTGGTGAGTGTATCGTCCAGAGGTAAACTCAACGGAACCCTAGACCGGGTGCCGGTAAAACAGAGGGAAGGAGAGTGAAGGTAACAAGCCCGCCTAAACCAGCAGCTCCGCCGAGAGTTAGTGCTACATGTGGGGGCATCGTCTGGGATTTGTTGACCGTCAGTTCTCGCAACCCAGAGAAGTGTTTTACAGGGAGTTTACGGAGAGAGCTGGATTTTGGAAAAATTCTTCAGGAAGAGAAAAGGTTAAACTGCAGGACTTTATTTCTGAATGCGTAGACGGCAGGCGCCAGTGAAGGCCCGGGAGCTGACCCCGCCCCCTCTGACAACACAGGGAAAGCCTCAGGGAAGTCCTGTGAATTCCCAGTGCGTTAGAGGAGAGCGGGGTCACTGGGTGACCTTCCGTTATATAAGTAATGTCAGAAGAAGCGAAGCGTTACACGGCTGAAGACTCCCACTGAGGCAGATCGTGCGGACGGAGTGGAGAAGAATCCTGGAGGAAGATGCGGGACGAGAAGAGCGGAGGAAGAAGATGGAGAAGAAGATGAAGAAGAAGATAGAGGAAGAAGAAGAACACCTAAAGAACACCAGAAGAAAGAAGATGGAAGAGGAAGCCGAAAGAACAAGAAATTAATAAAGGACTTGTCAAAAACCGTCTCTTGTGTTCTTTAACCTTTTTGACACTTTTTTTGTGAAATGGTAGGGGTACATTTTTAGTTTTGGCACGGGGTTCCCCCTTAATATCCATACCAGGCCTGAAGGGCCTGGTATGGAATTTAGGGGGACCCCCACACATTTTTTTTTTATTTTGGTTCGGGGTTCCCCTGTGGGGAAATCCCATGCCGTTTTTATCAGTGAACTTTTATGTATATTGTCGGACCGACAATTCATTATAGCCGCGAGTAGTTTTAAATGACTTTTTTTCCTTTGAAATGTAATTTTGCTGTCAGACTGTTCTAAACACGGGAAACATGCACCCCTTTACAGGCATACTATAGACACCCCCCAGGTACAAAATTTGAAGGAATATTATACTTTCATTGTTTCACTTTAAGCATGATTAAAATCACTGCTCCTGAAAAAAACGGCCGTTTTTAAAACTTTTTTGCATTGATACATGTCCCCTGGGACAGGACCCAAGTCCCCAAACAATTTTTATGACAATAACTTGCATATAAGCCTTTAAAATTAGCACTTTTGATTATTCATGTTCGTGTCCCATAGACTTTAACGGTGTTCACGTGTTGGAACAAATTTTTTGCCTGTTTGGATGTTCTGAACCGGGGGGTGTTCGGCTCATCCCTAATAAGGATGTATATCCATCTCTCTTCTTGGTTTCTGGAGTAGAGACAGATGTTTGCTTTACTTCTTGAGAATCCCTCTATGGTAAGTACTTGTCTACTTTCTCATTCTACATCCTTGCAGATTGCTTAAGACTGTAGATGCTCTGCTGAAGTTTACATACAAGGTTGTCTCCTTGCTCAAACCCTGGTGATTGCGCCATGTAGAGGTCTTCCTTAATGACTCCATATAAGAAAGCAGTTTTAACGTCTAGGTATTTCACTTGCATGCCCTTCCCTATTGCAATAATTGCAATACTAAGAAGTGCTCTGATTGTGGAGTGTTTTACGACGGGAGCAAATGTTTCATCATAATCATTACTGAATTTCTGGGAATAACCCTTGGCAAATAGTCTGGCTTTGTATTTGTGGATATTCCCTTCTGCGTCTGATTTTACTTTGAAAGTCCACTTACCAGCTATTAGGGATGAGCGGAACACCCCCCCCCCCCCCCCGGTTCGGTTTGCGGCAGAACATGCGAACAGGCAAAAAATGTGTGCGAACATGCAAACACAGTTAAAGTTTATGGGGCACGAGCGGGAAAAATCAAAAGTGCTAATTTTAAAGGCTAATATGCAAGTTATTGTTATAAAAAGTGTTTGGGGACCCGGGGCCTGCCCCAGGGGACATGTATCAATGCAAAAAAAAGTTTTAAGAATGGCCGTTTTTTCGGGAGCAGTGATTTTAATAATGCTTAAAGTGAAACAATAAAAGTGAAATATTCCTTTAAATATCATGCCTGGGGGTGACTACAGTATTCCTGCAAAGTGGCACATTTTTCCTGTGTTTAGAACAGTCCCTGCACAAAATGACATTTCTAAAGGAATAAAAGTCAGTTAAAACTGCTTGTGGCTGTAATGTAATGTTGGGTCCCGGCAATAAAGATGAAAATCATTGAGAAAATGGCATGGGACCCCCCCAGCCCATTACCAGGCCCTTTGGGTCTGGTATGGATATTAAGGGGAACCCCGAACCCAAATTTAAAAAAAAGGTCCCCAGGTCCTATATACTCTGAATAGAAGTATACAGGCGCGGTCCCCAGGTTACAAACAAGATAGGGACTGTAGGTTTGTTCTTAAGTTGAATCTGTTTGTAATTTGGAACAGGTACATTTTTTAAGTGTATCTCCAGCCAAAAAATCTATTTTTAAGATTTTTGGATAACATAGGGACGGGTTATCACCCCTGTAACATTTGTTTTGCTGTCTGTGCCCCTGTTCAGAAGATTTCACCTCACTTTCTTTCCCAATGACAATTGGATTTTGAAAGTTTTGGGTTATTAGGGAAACAGGGATTGGTGATAAAGCATCAGTGGAGACACCTTTTCCCATATTAACTCTTACAGGAGAGAATTTCCCTTCCTAGGGGTAGATTTCCTCTCACTTCCTGTTGTCTCCCTCCTTTTGTAAGTAGGAGTCGTTTGTATGTCGGATGTTTGAAAATAGGGTACTGCCTGTATATACTATATGGCCTGCCCTATACACTCTGTGGAAAATTGGGCCTTAGGTGTTGGTGGTACCAGAACACTGTAAGCCCTCACAGTTACTCTTGGTGGGCGCTGGAACTGGCCCTGCTGTAAAATATTATATCAATAATTGTAATTACATGCCCCTGTTAAACAGGGGCAGGAAAATTGGGCCTTAAGCAGTGGTGGTGGGGGTGGCACAACACTGTAAAGCCTCACAGATACTCTTGTTGAGCGCAGGAACGGGCCCTGCTGTGAAATATTATATTAAAAATTGTAATTAAGTGCTCCTGTTAAACGGGGGCAGAAAAATTGGGCCTTAGGCAGTGGTGGTGCCACAACACTGTAACCCCTCACAGATTCTCTTGTTGATCGCAGCAACGGGCCCTGCTGTGAAATATTAGATCAAAAATTTAAATTATGTGCCCTTGTTAAACACGGGCAGAAAAATTGGGCCTTAAGCAGTGGTGGTGGTGCCCTGAACCAAAAATATTCTTAGAAGCTATCATCATGAGGATTGAGGAGGAATACAATATTCACTCAGCATATGCAGTCTTCAAGGGATCCCACATCCATAGAAAAATCAATCGGTTACATCAGCATCAGGTGCTTGGTAGCTGATGATACAAGACTGATTCATTTTTATGAATGTGAGACGATCAACAGAGTCTGTGGACAGGCACACTCTGTGATCGGTTACAAAGCCTCCAGTAGCAATGAATGTGCGTTCAGAAAGAATGCTGGATGCAGGACAGGCCAGTAGCTCAATTGCATATTGAGCAAGGGAAATTTCCCTGCTAAAATTGGATGTTGGTGTACCACTAGCAGATTGGGCGCAAGTACTTGGGACACCTATTTCTATACCTTCATTCCTCTCAGTGCGGGTTTCTGAGAGGACTGGAGGTATAGTGGGGTTGGAGATCCCAGCTGATGAGGAGCAAGGAGAGGTCCGCCTTGTTTTTTGATGTGGGTCTTTTAAGTGCTGTTGAGAATGGACTGCATGGGAGGTCATCATATGTCTGGTCAAGCATAAGGTGCCCAAGCGGCTGCTGTTTTGGACACGCTTGATACGCTTCAGACATATGTTGCAAACAGCAACGGTGCGATCTGCTGCACACGTGTCAAAAAAGGCCCACACCAAAGAACTTTTCAAAATATGCGGGGAGTCAGCAGTGCCCTGCACCTGATTAGCTCTGTGGTGTGATGCAATAGGGTGGCTGCCCTTAAGCTGCCCCCTGGAGGTACTCCTGTCTCATTGGAGATGTGCCTCCTCCTTCTCCTCTCTTCTATCAGGCACCCAAGTAGAGTGAGTGACCTCATCATCCCCTCCCTCCTCATCACTGGAGCAAACTTGGCAATATGCTGCAGCTGGGGGAACATGACTGCCAGTTTCTTGTCCTTCTTGGGCACCCCCTCTCTCTAGGCTCACGTTACTCCCTTCCTCAACCTGGGTACCATCATCGGAGCCCTTAAATTGCTGCACATCCTCCTGCAGCATGTACCCGACACTGTGGTCGAATAGTTTGGGGGACTCCTCCATGCATGATGGTGGGGCTAGGGAAGGAGTGACTGTTGACATGGAGCCAATGGAATAGGCCGCTTTGGCAGCTGCATTGGCAGGCAAACTACTCTGAGCTTGGGTGACAGAGTATGAGGAGGATGAGGACGGCTTTGTTATCCATTCCACCAACTCTTCTGCATGTTGTGGCTCAATAACATGGCCAGCTGCAGAAAAAAGGACAAGCGTGCCCCACGGCCACGTGCTGAGGATGCACCGTGTCCATGGCCAGCACTGTTGACTGTAGACACAGAGCCTGCTTGCCCTCTTTTAGTGGCCTGTAAGCGTCTGCCTCTCCTTGGTGGCCTTCTGGACATGCTGTAAATTTTGTTTAGCAAAACCACACTACACTGTATTGTGTACTGTGCACACCACCAGAAAAGTAGTAGCAACTGCTCTAGGGGTGCATGGTATTGTGTACACCAACAGAAGTGTAATAACAACTATAGGTGCATTGTATGTATTGTGTAGACCACCAGAAAAGTAGTAGCAACTGCACTAGGGGTGCACGGTATTGTGCACACCACCAGAAGTCTAATAGCAACTATGGGTGCACTGTATGTATTGTGTACTGTGTACACCACCAGAAAAGTAGTAGCAACTGCACTATGGGTGCATGGTACTGTGTACACCAACAGAAGTGTAATAACAACTATGGGTGCACTGTATGTATTGTGTACACCACCAGAAATGTAGTAGCAACTGCACTATGGGTGCATGGTACTGTGTACACCAACAGAAGTGCAATAACAACTATGGGTGCACTGTATGTATTGTGTACTGTGTACACCACCAGAAAAGTAGTAGCAACTGCACTAGGGGTGCACGGTACTATGTACATCAACAGAAGTGTAATAACAACTACTGTTTGAAAAAATAGTAGCAACTGCAGTATGGGAGCACAGTACTGTTTACTGTGTACACCGCCTGAAGTATTAGTATTAGAAAAAGTGCACCAGCAATTGCCTGCAGTCAGATATAAGCTTGGCTACACTGGATGCAGTGTATATATATATCTACGAGACTGACTGTATATATATATATATATATATATATATATATATATATATATATATATATATATATATATATATATATATATATATATATACACATATTAAATACACTGCAGCTAACTGAATAACCTGCCTGCCTGAAGTATATTAGAAAAAGTACACCAGGAATGGCCTGCAGTCAGATATAGCTAAACTGAATGCAGTGTATATATACATATATATATATAGATATATATATATATTTATATAGATATATAGATATAGATATAGATATAGATATATAGATATGTATATATATATTACATAAATATACACACACGAGACTGACTATATATATGTATTAAATACACAAACTGAATAACCTGCCTGCTCAATCTAAATGACACTCTCTCTCCGTCCACGCCAACAACACACTACATGGGGCCGGCGTGCAGGCAGCCTTATATAGTGTGGGGCATGGACTTAGTTCCCTTGAGCCATGATTGGCCAAAGGCATCCTGCCTTTGGCCAATTATGGCTCTCTTAGCTGAAGGATTGGCCAAAGCATGCAGGTCATGGTGCATGCTTTGGCCAATCACCATACAGCAATGCACTGCTCTCTCGCAGTGCATTATGGGGCGTTACATGGCGCTCAAATTTGGCCCATAATGTTCGTTTTTCGATGAACGGGCGAACACCTAACCAAACTCATATTTGCCCCGAACATTAAGTTAATCCCTACTAACTATAGTTTTGTGGTTAGGAGGGAGCTCTGTGAGTGTCCATGTTTTATTTCCTTGGAGTGACTTTAGTTCTTCTTCTGCTGCCTTTTTCCAGTTATTGGCTTCACACTTTGGCAGTTTTTCTATGTCTTCCCAGGATGTTGGTTCAAGTGTGCTGTGTGTTTCGACAGTGTATGACTTCTTGCGGGGTGGTATCCCATTTGTAGTCTGAGTGGATCTTCTCACTTCAGGCAGTTCAGCAGGATCTGGAGGGGATCTTGATCTAGGCACTGTGAGTTCTACCTCTTGTTCTGACTCTTGCACAGGTTCTCTTTGAACTACTTTTTCTTCTGGTTTGTTTGGCATATTCCCTTCACAGCTTTCAGGGATCAGTGTTTCTGGTAATGGGCTCTCATCAAAACACTACGGCTTATTGTTACTTTGTCAGTCTTTGGGTGTAGGATTCGGTAACCCTTTGGTTGCTCGCTGTAGCCTACTAGAATGCCCTCTATGGCTCTGTTCTCCAACTTGGATCGCTTTTCACTTGGAACATAGGCATATGCTTTACATCCAAACATTCTGATGTACCCTATGCTAGGCTTTGATCCATGCCACATTTCAAATGGAGTACTTTTAATGGCTCTTCAGGGTAGTCTGTTTTGTAGGAAGGTTGCAGTCCTGACTGCTTCTCCCCAGTACTTGTGAGGTAGGTTGGCATCCGACAACATGCACCTGGCCATTTCTATAAGAGTGTGATATTTCCTTTCTGCTACACCGTTTTGTTCAGGAGTGTATGGTGTGATTGTCTGGTGTATTGTTCCTTGTCTCTTGAGGTATGAGGCCACTTCTTTGCTTATGTATTATCCCACATTATTGGTGCATATTATTCCTGGTTTCTGTTGGAATTTGTTGCTAGACATGACAACAAACTCTTGAAATTTCTCTAATGTTTCATTCTTGTGTTTCATCAGATAAGTCGTTTTGTACCTGGAATAGTCATCAATGAAAATTAGTATCTATCTGTTCCCACCTGACGTGGGAGTTTTCATTGGACCGCATATGTCACTGTGAATGAGCTGCAGGGGGTGGGTAGTTTTTCTTTGAGAAGCTTGTGGAAGGGGAGCACGTGTGGCTTTTGATTCAATACAGCATTTGCACTTCATGAGCACTTTGCAAGGCACTATTGTCAAAATTTCCAATAAGCCTCTCTTTATAACATCCTGTATAGCTTCTGGACTTCTGTGCCCCAGCCGCCTGTGCCATAAGTGAATAAGACCAGAAGCCTCTCATCATGCTTTAAGACCAGAAGAGGAAGAATCTGCACTAGCCAAGAAGAAAGATACATGATTTCCAAAGCAACTGCCAACTGAGCCCTCATTGTGAAAGGAGATCACCAACACACAGTAACCAGAGTTAAGTAACTTTTAGGAATATTTTTACTGTGTAGAAACCATAGTTTCTGTTTATTTGCTAGGCATTTTGCCTGTTATAGATATCTGTCAGTCTTGATACTGTATTCTTAGTATTGTAATAGTTTTGTATGTACATCATTTGTATTCAGTAAAAGTACATTTACACACTGTAGAGGTCTCAGCTTCCTTGCTTATACTACAAAGTAACCTTGCTAGATAGACGCAAGCAAAACCATTGGGGGCTCATCCGGGATATATTGCGCTAAGGTTCAACTGAAGCAGACCTGTTTTTCTGTGGTGTGTTGTTTGGCTTGTGCTAGGTAAAAATGCTGCGTAAACTGTTTAGGAAAAGCAAGGCTGCAGAGGGTTCTGGTGGCCAGAAGGAACTGTGCAGCTTACCTATCTGGGCCAGAGACAATGAGTGAGAGCTTCTGGCTAAAGAATTTGTAAAGTATGCTTCTCCCTTGAATATGACTTGGGGTGATAAAATCTCAGATCAATTTGTATATTTTAGCCTTAAGGGGTTAGATTTAAGTAAAGCAGAAAAGAGGACATAGTGGGTTGGTACTTTATTCATGCTCTCTATACTGAATCACAAAGGAGGGAGAAGGCAGAGGCAGAAATTAAGGTATTAAAAGACCAGCTAGCAGTTGCCTCAGAGTGTGTTCATTTAATTGCTAGTCGGGCTGATGATTTGGCCAAAGCATGCAGGTCATGGGCTGATGATTTGCAAGAGTGGTGTGCAGCCCTCATGATCAAATCAATTAATGCCTTAAGAAAAAAGAAGGGTCGTAAACCAGTTCATAAAACCAGGGTACGAGGTGATGACGTGAGACGGGAGGGGAGGAGCTCGAGGTGTGCCGGCCGGCGGACGAACTGGCGGGTTCCCATACAGACAGATCAGAGGCCAGAGGGAACGAAGGGGAGGAGGAGGACTGTGAGAGGCTGGGGAACCAGTGATGCTGACGGCGCTGATACGCTGACGCTCCAGATCCTGATGCAAACCGAGCCAGGCGCCGGGTATATAGCGGGACTAGTCTTAGCCATCCCCTCTCCCCCCCCGCCCCCCGGGATGCCAAGAAGCTCCGAGTGCCGAAGTCTCGAGCGGAGAGTGCCCGATACGGTGAAGCAGCGGTGCATCTCCTTCTCCTGGAATAGCCGTACTGGAGGACTACAGCGGGATAGCAGGAAGGTCCGTGGTAAGGGCTAACTGACATAACAACCGGCTGCAGGTAAGAGTGGAAAAAGCCCCCCCCGCTGAAAGGGGAAGACTCACTGTTGAAAGGTACGCTGAGGGATTGGATAACATGGAAAGTTGCTAATGCATGTATAGTGTCAACATTACGATACCTGCAATAAGAAATCAGGTGGGCAAACCCGGCGTTCTAAAAATACTAAAAGGCAGGAGAAGAGATGATTGGGGGTAGGTGGAAACCAAGGCAGCCATTGTAGCCACGTACCAGGACTGGGATAGAACCAGGTGACCTCTGAGGGGCAAGGGGTGAGACAGGAGCGAGAAGTAGTGGACCTGGAAGGATATTACCCTGGCTTGACATACTCGAAAGGTTGTAAGGTGATAGGGGGTACAAGTGTGTTTATCTGAAAAGATTGGAGACCACAATACAACTGAAAAATTTATAAGGACATAAAATTTGCAGGCCCCAGTGATTAACATCTCTGGCTCCAGGATGCCGCAACCACTATGAGCAGGGCAGCGGGTAAAGCTGGGAAAGGGGGTACACCCAAGACACCGAAAGACAATACCACAGGGAGCACAATCAAACAATACCTGGCCCAAGGGGCGAGCCCTAAGAGTACCCACCCCGAGACCCAAAAGGCAGCCATGACAGATAAAAAGAAGGGATTGAATGGGAGGAGTGAACAGACCCCAGAACATTCCAGGGACAAATGTACAATGGAGAATGTATTGGAAACAACCAGATCGGAAGAGCATAGGCCTGAGACACAATTTCCCACAAAAAACAAAATCTCAGAAATGTTCAAAACACTGGAAATTTCAATCAAAACTGAGATAAATATGTTGAGGGCAGACCTAGGAAACCTACTGACCACAGTTGAGAAAATAGAAGACACAATAGACAAACAGGCCCAGGAATTGTTCAATTTAAAAGAACAAGTTAAAAGTACCCAACAAAACCAAATAAAAATTTTATATAGGATAGAAGATCAAGAAAATAGGAATCGTAGACAAAACCTGAGAATCCGAGGGGTACCGGAATTGAGGGGAGAAGCTTTGAATAAGATCATAGTGGCAATCTTCAGCCCCCTCTTGGAAGTGGGAGTGGAGGATTTCCCAAGCATAGAGAGGGTACACCGGATAGGAAGATTTGACACTATGAGAACGGAGAGAGTCTGGGACATAATTGTAAGATTTAGGTTCTATGAGGATAAAAACAACATTTGGGTAAAACGAAGAGGAAAAACTCAGCTAAAATTCGAGGGAGCAAAGATTCAAGTCTTTGCGGACACTCTGATGAGAAGACGCCATCTGAAACCCCTCTTGGAACAGATGATAAAACAGAATGTAAAATATTCATGGGGGTTTCCGGCCTGTTTGCTAGGAAGTAAAGACGGCAGGTCGGCTAGGTTAAGATTCCCGGAAGAATTGGGGGAATTCTGCGGGAAACTAGGTTTACAAGCCCTCCCGCTGCCGGAATGGACTAATGAACAATGGGCTGACCTGGGATCGGGCTACGTGTAATAAACTACCAGGGGGGTGGGAGGGGTTGGGTGAGGGGGTACGGTGTGTTGGGAAGAAAGTATTTAGATAGGGGTCCCGCCGAGGAGATTGCCAACACCCCCAGGTCACTGTGAAAATGGAGGCAGGGGGGGCACACCGAGAGCTCCACCTTAGGAGGTGGAGACCAGGAGAGGGACACGATGTATGTGGCCCTTAAGGGTCTAGGCGTCCAGTCGGGACCAAACAGGGAGGGGGGAGTGGGGGGGTATGGGGGAGGTAGGTAGGAAGGGGGGAAAGAGAGGGGAGATTCCTCAGCCATAATAAATAAAAAAGTGGGGAAACCTCTCCAAGGTCAAAGGAAAAGGGCCGTACAGAAGAAGAAGGGAGTTTAGCAATGACGTCAATAAAGTTTACAACATATAATATTAGAGCATTACATATGGCCAGTAAACGACAAAATATTTTTAATGAGCTTAAACTGTTAGGGCCTGAGGTGGTCTTTCTCCAGGAGACACACATTTCACATGAGTCCAGTCTAAGATTGTACTCGAGCGAATACCCGAATTGGTACAAGGGTGACACCATTTCAAATAGAGCACGGGGTGTTGCCATTGGGTTCGCAAAAAGAACTAGGTTTGTGTTGGAAGACAGATTGGTAGACCTGGAATATTTCTAAGGGGCAGACTGTATGAGAGGAAGTACACACTGGCAAACATCTACGCACCCAACAAAAACTCGATGAAATATCTTGTGAACATCCTGGAAAAATTAAAGGAGTTCAGGAAGGGACATATGATATTAATGGGGGACTTCAATTTTTGTATGGACCCAGGACTGGATAGTTCAACCCGGGCACAGGGGACAAAGAACGTGCAACTAAAGGAAGTAAAGCAAAAACTGCACCTCTACCAACTGGTAGATATATTGAGGGTTCAGCACCCGGAAAAATGGGACTACACGTTCTACTCCCCTGTGCACGGGTCCTACTCCCTGATCGACTACTCATTCGTGGAACACAGAGACTTAGAGGAGGTCATAAACTCTAGGATAGGGAACGCCACCTTCTCAGACCATGCCCCCCTGACGATAGAAATGACAAAAGGAGGGGAATTGGGGCAGCCAGGGCTGTGGCGTGTAAATGAGGAACTGAAACCAGGAACAGGAGGGGTATGATAGAGTCAGAAAAAAGCTAGAAAACTATTTTTCAGTAAACGATACAGGGGAAGTCTCGGGGGCCACTTTATGGGAGGCCCAAAAGGCCTACATCAGGGGGATCCTAATAGAAATGGGGGCAAGAAAGAAAAGAGAGACACGCGAGAAAACCCAAAAATTAAGAGTGGAGTTAGCCAGGGCTGAAGAAGAACATAAAAAACAGCAGGGCCAACATTCTCAAGAGATATATCAAAAGGTGATAAACAAAAGTACGGAGTTGAAAACGGTAATGGAACAGGAATCAAGAACAATGTTTAACAAGATTGCAAGAGAAAGATATCTATGGGGAAACAAATCAAGTAAACACCTAGTGAGAATGGTACAAAAGAAAAATGCAAGAAACTTTATAGAAAAAATCCAGACTAAGGAGGGACATATGGTATATTCATCAAGGAGGGTGGCGGACATTTTTAGGAATTACTACCAAGAATTATATGCTGTAAACAAACAAGATGCTCAGCAAAATAGAAGGAGGGAGAGAAACATCAACTACTTGAAAAAAGCTGGGCTCCCTAGGATTACAGATACCGACAGGGAAATCTTAGAAGCGCCAATTTCAGAGGAGGAAATAAGAAAGGCTCTATCAGAAGCAGCGCCAGGGAAAAGTCCAGGGCCGGATGGATTCACACTGCTCTATTACAAAAAATTTAAAGAAATATTGGTCCCTAAGTTATGCCACTATATGAATGGGCTAGGAGATAGGTATGAGATCAGTAGAGAAGCCTTAAAGGCCTCCATTACAATCATATTGAAAGAGGGCAAAGAGAGAATGCTATGCTCAAGTTATCGACCTATCTCCCTGCTCAACGCAGACATAAAACTATATGCAAAAGTTTTGGCAGGTAGGCTAAAGGGGCTAATGAACACGTTGGTCAATCCAGACCAGGTGGGATTTGTCCCTAAAAGGGAGGAAAGTGATAATGGGGTTAAAACGCTGCTCCTATTGCAAAAGATAAAGGATAGTGGACCCCCAGGACTACTGCTGTCAATCGATGCCGAAAAGGCTTTTGACAGAGTAGACTGGGGGTTCATGATACAGACCTTGGAAACCATGGGAATAGGACCCAGAATGATCCAATGGATTAAAACTCTATACCATCACCCTGCCACAGTAATAAAAGTTAATGGTATAATGTCCCAACCCTTTGAGATGAAGAACGGCATGAGACAGGGGTGCCCCCTGTCCCCACTATTGTTTATACTGGCCCTAGAACAGCTCTTGGCAACGATACGAAGAGACCATGACATAAGTGGCATTAGGGTGGGAGAGGAGGAGCACTAGATTGCAGCATTTGCCGAAGATGTGCTATTTTATATAACAAACCCGATGACTTCTATGTCCAAGCTAGTAAAATCCCTGAGAAAATACGGAGAGGTATCTAATTTCCAAATAAATCTAGCAAAATCTGAAATATTGAACATCAACTTAAGCAAGACAGAGGAAAAGATGGTGAAAAGGGAATTTAATTTTAGTTGGACCAAGGAATTAAGGTATTTGGGAATCAAACTTGCAAACTCAATAGAAAAGATACAATATAAATGATCTACCCTTGCTTGATGAAGTTAGATCTGACTGTAAAAGATTCTCCGGTAGACCTCTCTCATGGATAGGGTGCATTAATATCATCAAGATGGTCCTTCTCCCTAAAATTACATATCGACTCCAGATGGTGCCAGTGGCGCTCCCTCAATACTATTTAAGAAGGATAAAAAAGATAATAATGGACTTTATATGGAAAAACAGAAGACCAAGGGTCTCCTTCCAAATACTAAAACAAGGGAAAATTAATGGTGACCTAGCCGTGCCAGACTTCCAGAACTATTATAAAGCTATAGCTCTGTCTAGAATGGTTGAATGGGCAAAGGGGGAAAATGAAAAAAGGTTGGTGGATATAGAGAAAATTCTTAGTAAGGCACAATTGGGAAGTAATAGTCCCCACACACTGACCCAGTCTGGGAGGCTCTCTGTGCTGGTGATGCCGCCGGGACATGCCCCCTCAGCTTCGGACCTTGGCACACCGGCTGGCTTGGCATTCGGGGCTGCGCTGCCTCTGCACACACATGTTGTAAGTCCATTTTTCTAATGAAAGAATTTCAGATTTATGTCCTACCAATACCCACTTGTTTTTCCTATGATTCAATACTGCTATTTCCCCTATTCATAGGTGGTCACTGCGGTTATGCTCCTGATGAGTGGCTATAAGGTCCCGAAATGGCGTAGAGCTTACAACTACCGTTATGTGTACACAATTATCCATTATATGCGTATGAACGTTCCAAATTTACTGTATGTATATGTTTATAATAGAAATCCTTGTCGGAATGCATTGGTTTGATGACTACAGATTCATTGTAGAGCTATGTGCCAACATATGTAGAGCTATGTGCCTAAATATGTAAATATATGGATTTTTGTATAATTTTTGTATAATTTTATTAATAAATCGCATTCTTACTCAATTTATACTTTTGCTCCCATGTGCCTCATTTGAAGTCCCGCACTTGTTCTCTCCTAATTTTATTACTGAACCAGGGATGGAGGAGGGGTGTTGAACGGCCCCACTATCCTCATATAAAGTCCCAAAATGTTTTTTCGTACCCTTTGTAATTGACTAATTAGGGATGGAGGCACATGGTAGCATTCATTAGTATTATATATTGTTTAATTTATTTTCCATTGAATATCTCCATCAAAATTTGCCTACTTTTTATATACCACAAAAAATTTTACTGATCAAGTATTTTGAACCTCCCATTTATATAAATTTTGATTGCTTTTATTGAGGAACTAACATTGGGTTATTACCCTATTTCCTTTTAAAATATGGGGGCTTCCTGTGTGTTTACGCCTTGGTGGCTCTGGCCGCCATTTGTCTTTGCCTGCCCTCCCTGCCATGTCCTGAAGCTGCGACATACACTGGGGCGTGATCCCCCCGTCCCTCCTCCCTACTCGGGGTGGCCGGGGTCCTCCCCACTGCGCGTCGACGTCATGCATCTTGCACCGGCAGTTTGACGTCCTCGTGGCGCCTTATAGCGGTGGCTTGAGTTTCCATTCTCCAGCGCTTGGTGGGCTCTGTGGCAGACTTACGACCGGCCGGTCTCTTTGGCTAGCTGGCTGGTTCAGGGCACTTCCCAGCTCCCCTTTGGCAGCTGCTGCTTGATGTTGGGGGTTGTTCGGTGGGAGCACCTCTCTTGGTGTCCTTTCCCAGCGCTGGGTCTTACATGCCGTTCCTCCCCATCACCCATTTGCAACTACACGTTTGTCGGCTACATTGCCCCTACCCACAATAGTCAGGTATGTTTTCTCCTCACCTTCTATCACTCACTTTCCTACCTTTCTTGCCATCTCTCTTACCGCTTTCATTTCCCTTCCCTTTTGATTCCACCCATACTCTCTTCCCCCCTTGCCTTTTTTTGCTTTTTTCTTTTTCTTCCCCTATTCTCTTTTCCTCTTTTCTCTCTCTCTACTTTCTTTTCTTTTTTCCTTTTTCCATTCCTCCTGTTTCCTTTTCTCTATTTTTCTATTCCTTCTTCTATTCTTTCTTTTTTTTTTCCTTCTCCTTTTTCCCTCCTCTTCCTTCTTTTTCCACCTACTCCCCACCCTACACGTTTCTTTCCAACGCTCTACACTCAGCCTTTTTCATATACACTCCCTCTATACACTTGTTGCTTTTTTAGGTTGGAATCCATCTCACTTCTTCCCCCCTCTCAAGAGGTCACATTCATCATCCATCCACTTTGTCCCCACACACTGACCCAGTCTGGGGGGCTCTCTGTGCTGGTGATGCCACCGGAACATGCCCCCTCAGCTTCGGACCTTGGCACACCGGCTGGCTAAGCATTCGGGGCTTTGCTGCCTCTACGCACACATGTTGTAAGTCCATTTTTCTAATGAAAGAATATGAGATTTATGTCCTGCCAATACCCACTTGTTTTTCCTATGATTCAATACTGCTATTTCCCCTATTCATAGGTGGTCACTACGGTTATGCTCCTGATGAGTGGCTATAAGGTCCCGAAACGGCGTAGAGCTTACAACTACCGTTATGTGTACACAATTATCCATTATATGCGTATGAACGTTCCAAATTTACTGTATGTATATGTTTATAATAGTAATCCTTGTCGAATGAATTGGTTTGATGACTACAGATTCATTATAGAGCTATGTGCCAACATATGTAGAGCTATGTGCCTAAATATGTAAATATATGAATTTTTGTATAATTTTTGTATCATTTTATTAATAAATCGCATTCTTACTCAATTTATACTTTTACTCTCATGTGCCTCATTTAAAGTCCCGCACTTGTTCTCTCCTAATTTTATTACTGAACCAGGGATGGAAGAGGGGTGTTGAACGGCCCCACTATCCTCATAAAAAGTCCAAAAATATTTTTCGTACCCTTTGTAATTGGGATGTATTAATTGGAACCCTCCACACTTCAGAACTTTAGATAATAACACTCACGCAATCACACATAATGTTTTCAAAATCTGGGATGGGGTATATTAAAAAGTAAACAGGAAATATAACTCACCATTATTAGCACTAAAAGGTAATCAATTTTTTGCACCTGGAGCAAAAAATATAGGAGGAAGTGAGTCATTTTGGGGGATAACACAATTAAGAGAGATAATTAAAGAGGGTAAAATGATCACACTTGCACAACTTAGACACGGGAAGGGGGCACGGGGGATGGACGAGTGGCGGTACTTCCAATTGAACCACTTTGTCGGTAAGCTACCCCACCCTATTAGCTCAGGGGACGAACTGACAGAGATGGAACGGTTATGTGACACAGAGGACCCAAGGAACATGATCTCCAAACTATATAAAATCTTGATGAAGACAGAAAAATTGGAGATACCGCCATTCATCGGGAAATGGGAGAGGGAACTGGGTTCACAGAAGGACAAAAACACAATTTAAATTTTTTTTTAAATGGTTTATAGTTCGGCAGTAGACACTCGAACTGCAGAAATGAACTATAAATGCATGAGTAGGAGTTATGCAACACCAGACACAATAAGTAAATATCAGAGGAATAGGTCGGCACTTTGTTGGCGAGGCTGTCAAGAGGTGGAAAATATGGCCCACCTTTGGTGGAATTGCCCTAAAATTAACACATTTTGGAAGAAGATCCTATCTTTAATTAAGACAATCACGTGGATAGAGGTGGTGGAAGATCCATGGGTGGTGCTGTTCCATGGGGGAGAGGGAGACATAAATAAATATAGGCGGTCGCTGGTCCCCCATCTGTTAAATGCAGCAAAGAGATTGGTACCGAAGAACTGGCAAAAGAAGGAGAGCCCAGCGACCTGGGAATGGATAGATGCGGTAGAAGAAACATACAATATGGAGTCCCTGGGAAATACTATAGATGAAGTAAACAAAGGGAATACAGACAGATGGGAATGTTGGATTCAATTTAAAAAATCTTGGAGCTACGCTAAAGAACTTAAAGCCCAGGTCTAGAGAAGGAGAGTAAAATAAGAAATGACCTTGGAGAGAGGGGGAGATAAACGCGCTGAGGCTGAGAGGGGGGGGGAGAAGGAGGGGTGAGAAATTAGGATGATAAGAGCTGTATATATTTTCTTTGCTGATGGGATATGGTATACAATATTTATTCTTTTTTGAAATGGCAAATGCCACTATGATGAAACACCGAGTAGGAGGCAAAAGGAAAATGAACTGCAAAGTTGATTTAGGCCCCTCGGAAAGGTTGACTGAAGTGGCGGAAAAAATAAATAAATAAATAAAACCAGGGTACGTGCCATTGTCACATCCCAAAACTGGGATTTTGAGGATTTGCTCTCCTCAAATGATAGTGATGATGAGGAGATAGAGTTTGATGTTTCTGATGAACATCCAATGGGAAAGAAAAAATGTGCCAGACCTCTCATTACTAAGCATAGGAAAAGGTGACATGATAGAGAGGATATGACAGATGGGGAGGTGCATTATCGCAACACCAGAGATGCTGAATTTGAAGAAGTATGGGAGTTTACACAAACTGAACTCCATGAGCTGACAAAACAATACAAACAGAGGTCCGGGGAACCCCTCTTAAGTTGGTTCCTACATTTTTGGGATGAAGGGGCGGATAGTGTTGTTTTGCAAGACAGGGAAGCAGTGGCTATGGGAGTGTTAACCCATGATCCGCAATTGCGTCAGGCTATGTGAAAAATCCAAGAGTTTACTGTGAATTTTTCACTGTTAGACCTCGTGAGAGATGGAATAGTCCAAGTATACGCCAGTCCTACTGACCTGGAAAGCACCTACTCCCCGAGAACAATAGGAGAGGGTATTTACAGGTTACGTGAGATGGGTTGTATGACTGGACTAAATACAATTCCAGAATGGATGAGTCCACATATGGAACCCTTTATGTCTGCTCTGCGCTCTAAGCTAATGAAGTCTGCAGCATTTAATCTCAGGGCTCCTTTAGTGTCCTTACTGGGAGGCCTGGGATTAAACAGCAAGATTCATGAAGCAAGATTTTCCAACATCGTCCAGCCCTTCCAGTGGCCCATGTTGTGCAGGACTTGTCTTTACCCCATGATATGCCAACTACCATGGCATCAATATTTATATTTGGTTTTTAGCATGCCCTGCGTTTATGCGATTCTGCGTATGCTTTTTTTGTGTCATTCAGTATGCTGTACATGATTTCAGAAGGTATAATAAAATGTTGTTTGCCAAGACTGCTCTTTGGTATACATCTCTCATTCAAAGTCCCTAAAAAAGCCCCCCTTTTTGTTGGAACCCACAAAAGCAATACTGTGTTTTATATCCCACATGTTTACTCTATACAGCGATTGGCCTCATTTAAAGTCCCGCCGACCAAACTTTCTCTTTTTTTATTCTAATTTGGGATGGAGGCCAATTGCTCATGGTGCCTTGGACGACATCATTCTTTCATTCTTTCAAGATTCATGAAGTCACTACCCTTTTAAGACAGTTGGTGGAGCTAGACTAAAACAAAACCTGTCAGGGCAGTAGATAAGATCAAAGACAGACAGGAAGAAAACAGGCAGAAAAGAACAGAGAAAAAAGGGAATGGGGTAGAGAAGATTGGAGGTGAAGAGAAAACCAGGCTAGTTATCTCTAGGAAAGAAATGTGGGTGGACCTATTAAAGGCAGGAGTACCTAAAGATGAGATAGATTAGATTTCTACTGCAGAATTGCTGAAGAGGTGGAAACATTTAGTGGGGAAAACTGTCAGGGTTAGAAACACTACTCCTAGTGAAGATAACATCAGCCTAGATTTAGAGAAAACAGAACAGACCCCTCCTGTTAATCCCAAATCAATTCCAAACACTGCACATGAATCCAAACCCAAATCTCTTTATCCTGGGGAGGAGCTAGAGAAAGGGGATTGGGAGGTTCCTTATTCTTTATGAAGAGAAGGTGGGTCTCCTGTAATAGCACAAACTCAAATATTCCGCGCTTAGGACAATGTTTAAAGAGAACTGCAGCCCCCCAAAAAATGGAAAAACACCGAGGTGAAATCCAAAAAATAAAAAACTCTAGTGGGGAATATGGCGCTGTTCAGAAGTGTATATAATTAAAATAATACCCCAAAAAATGTGGTTGCAATATGTGAAAAGTACTGTGAACAAATGTATAAATGGTAAACCAACAGCATGTCATGTGTATATACCACAAATGTAAAACATCACATAATATAAAAAAGCCAAGTGAAAATGAAGTGTAAATAATCCTAAAAGAAATACATGTACTCAAAAAAGAAAAACATAACCAATATATAAATATGTGCGTGATATTGGTGTTAGTTTACAAAATCGCAAGAAAAACGCACAAAAAATGCACAAAAAATACACAAAGTTAATCAATGGTGTGGTAAATAATTTATGTGATATTGCACCGCAATTATCAAAAATCAAATCCAAATGGTATAAGTGTCCAAACAAGATTAAAGTTCTATATGTGTAAAAAATAAAAAATAAAAAATCTGTAAAAAGTGTCTTTCCTTTCAAAAGGATCCCGTGTGAGTTATTGTGGTCGTTGTGTAATCTCCTCCTCTGGAACCCCCAATCGTGTCCCCACTCACCGGAAAGCCCAACCCCTGCAGGGGTAATGGGCAAATGAAAGTAAATCCACTGGCAGAGATCGATCGGTGTCCCCCTCTGTGGTTCCGCGATCTCCTTCCTGGTTGGGTTATCGCTAGTCCTTTAAAATAGTCCACCAGAGCGTATCCATATGTATGGAGAAGAGAGGAGCCTCATAGTGTAAATCCACAAAAAATTTTTATTTGTTTACCCAGTCAGCTTACATTTAAATAATATAGTAATTAAAAATAGGTGAAACAAATGAAGTCTGACTAAGAGATATCACTGCTCCGCCGGCTGGTGAAGAGCTGATAGCTGAAACAGTAGCGAGGCAGCGGCGTGCGTTCCACAGCCGAACTGCCAAAAACCGGAAGTGAACGAACAACAGCTTACAGCGACGTATGCGTACCAACGTGACCACGCCTAGTTCGGCTGTGGAACACATGCCGCTGCCTCGCTACTGTTTCAGCTATCGGCTCTTTACCAGCTGGCGGAGCAGTGATATCTCTTAGTCAGACTTCATTTGTTTCACCTATTTTTATTTACTATATTTTTTAAATGTAAGCTGACTGGCTAAACAAATAAAATTTTTTTGTGGATTTACTTTATGAGGCTTCTCTCTTCTCCATACATATGGATACGCTCTGGTGGACTATTTTAAAGGACTAGCGATAACCCAACCAGGAAGGAGATTGCGGAACCACAGAGGGGGACACCGATCGATCTCTGCCAGTGGATTTACTTTCATTTGCCCATTACCCCTGCAGGGGTTGGGCTTTCCGGTGAGTGGGGACACGATTGGGAGTTCCAGAGAAGGAGATTACACAATGACCACAATAACTCACACGGGATCCTTTTGGAAGCAAAGACACTTTTTACAGATTTTTTCTTTTTTCTTCTTTACACATATAGAACTTTAATCTTGTTTGGACACTTATACCATTTGGATTTGATTTTTGATAATTGCGGTGCAATATCACATCAATTATTTACCACACCATTGATTATATTTGTGTATTTTTTGTGCATTTTTCTTGCGATTTTGTAAACTAACACCAATATCACGCACATATTTATATATTGGTTATGTTTTTCTTTTTTGAGTACATGTATTTCTTTTAGGATTATTTACACTTCATTTGCACTTGGCTTTTTTATATTATGTGATGTTTTACATTTGTGGTATATACACATGACATGCTGTTGGTTTACCATTTATACATTTGTTCACAGTACTTTTCACATATTGCAGCCACATTTTTTGGGGTATTATTTTAATTATATACACTTCTGAACAGCGCCATATTCCCCACTAGAGTTTTTTATCTCCTTTAATAGCAGTAAGGACAGTGACAGCAGGGGACCGACGCCCATATGAACCTGTCACTGGATGGTGGGGGAAGTCATCTTCTCCTACCCATCTGATGACTTTAGTCAAAACTGGAGCTGAAGTTACACTTTTGCAAGGAAATCCTTCCCATCACAAAGGAGAATTGATTTATATAGAAGGTTTGGGAGGGCAAACCACACCAGCAGTTAGGACATGGGTGAAATTGACTATTGGCAAGGGGACCAGGAATTTGGACACACGTTTTAGTATCAGAGTTACCCAAAAATATTCTTGGGATGTATGTACTTCATGGTCAGTCTATTCAGACTGAATGAGGTACATTCACATTCGGGTAGCCGGATAAAGCGTATCTGGTAAGGACGGTGAAGGCTGTGGTTAGAGGTAATGCGAAATGGACCCCTGTCTACATTCCTCCACCAGAGAAGCCAGTCTGTCTCAAGAATTACAGATTTCCTGGAGGCCACAAAGAATGTGGGGAGACTAATGAAGAATTGTTGAGAATAGGGATCCTTAGACCTGCTGTAACTCCTTTCTCGTCTCCAGTGTTCCCAGTAAAGAAATCTGATGGGACATATAGAATGACTGTGGATTATAGAGTTTTAAACAAAGTGGCACCTCCATTGACATCAGCTGTACCTGATATGATCTCAATTGTTGAGAAAACTGCTTAAGAGGCAGGAGAATATTATGCTGTGATAGACATTAATGGTTTCTTTTCTATTTTGATAGACCAAGTGTCAGAACCAGTTTGCCTTTGTGTGGGATGGTCGCCAGTACACTTTCAACGTGCTTCCTGAAGACTATGTTCATTCTCCAATGACTTGACATGGACTGACTGACTCCAAGGACCTGCCACAGAGGTGAAATTCCTAGGAATGATGTGGACTGGGCCACAGAGGAAAATTCAAGACAGTTGTGCAAACTATCAAGGCGCTGTCGCTTCCTACTACCAAAAAGGAGGCACAGAAGTTCATTGGAGTTGTGGGATTCTGGAGATCGTTCATCCCACATCTTGGACTGATCTTGAGGCCTATATACAATGTCACCAGGAAAAATACTGAGTTCTCATGGGGTTGAGAGCAACAGACCACATTCCTTGCTGCTAAAGAAGCCATTTTGCATCACGGATTAGGACCGGTGAGACAAGGAGTACTATTTTAGCTGGATGTAGTGAAGCAGGATGGTACCATATCTTGGAGTCTGTGGCAGCCAAATGAAAAGAAAGGACTAAGAGCAATGGGGTATGGAGGATGGGGTAAACAGTTCAATCTCTGTCTTTGTGGATAATAGTAAGCTAAGCAGGGCAATAACTTCTCCGCAGGATATGGAAACCTTGCAAGAAGATCTGAACAAATTAATGGGGCGGGCAACTACATAGCAAATGTAATTTAGAAAAATGTAAAATAATGCATTTGGGTGGCAAAATATGAATACAATCTATACACTAGGGGGAGAACCTCTGGGGGAATCTAGGATGGAAAGGACCTGGGGGTCCTAGTAGATGATAGGCTCAGCAATGGCATGCAATGCCAAGCTGCTGCTAATAAAGCAAACAGAATATTGGCATGAATTAAAAAAGGGATTAACTGGAGGAATAAAGCGATAATTCTCCCACTCTACAAGACTCTGGTCTGGCTGCACCTGGAGCATGCTGTACAGTTCTGGGCACCAGTCCTCAGGAAGGATGTACTGGAAATGGGGTGAGTACAGAGAAAGGCAACAAAGCTAATAAAGGGACTGGAGAATATTAGTTATGAAGAAAGGTTGTGAGCATTGAACGTATTCTCTCTGGAGAAGATACGCTTGAGAGGGGATATGATTTCAGTTTACAAATACCATAATGGTGACCCCACAATAGGGATAAAACCTTTCCACGGAAGGGAGTTCAAAAAGGAACGTGGCCACTCATTAAAATTAGAAGAAAAGAGGTTTAACCTTAAACTGCTTAGAGGGTTCTTTACTGTAAGAGCAGCAAGGATGTGGAATTCCCTTCTGCAGGTGGTGGTTTCAGCAAAGAGCATTGATAGTTTCAAAAAACTATCAGATAAGCACCTGAACGACCACAACATACAGGCTTATACAATACTGACATAAAATCACACATAAAATCACACACATAGGTTGGACTTGTGTCTTTTTTCAACCTTACCTACTATGTAAGATTTTTTTCAACCTCACCTACTATGTAAGATAGGCATAATGCACTACACTACATAGTTCACAGTACTTTACATTACTTGCTGTTGCTCTTCCAACAGTTTAAGGGGAGAGAAAAAAAAAGAGCACGCACACACCCAACACACACTATTGTTGGTGTTTATTGAAAACCATATATAGTAACAATATGAGTGGATATTGAACATGAGGACCTTAACAATCATTACAATAAGCATATTGTATATTTGAACATGGAAACCCTGATTTAAAAGAAATCCTTGCCAGGCTATCCCTTAGCCCTGGACAATATGTATATACTGTATATCTAAATCCTCCTAGACCAAGGCAGCCATGGATCAAAGCCCAAAGCACAATGAAAAATGCCACAAAGAGATCAGGCGCTAATTGGACAGATTACTAGGGGGAGTTTAAGAAAAGCAGCTCTACTGATTTTAGCTGCTGGAGACAACCCCTGGGCAAGTAGGCTGCACAGTCCCTGGTTGTTTTACATCTGGCTATTGGTGGATCTGGTGTGGGCTCATTTTACAGCATACTAATTTTAACCAGTGAATCTCTTATTAACTTTGTATATGCTATTTTTAATGCTATTATCAGTTTAAATAAGCTGTTCCTGTTTCAGTGACTCTGGTGACAATTGCCTTTCTAGGACTGGTGCACATGAGAGGTGTGTGTACACCCATGCCACATACAGACTTGTTCTAAGCACTTTACAGAGACTTTTTTGGTGATTGCTTCAACATCCAAGAAGTACCTTCAGAAGTTCTAGAGGCATACATTTCACATTTTATTTTAATCAGAAAGGTTTTTATTGTACACAGAGATACACAATATACAGATTAGAACGCATGTTGTGCATATCCTAGAGTTCACCACTCAACAATTTACAGTAACATTTATCAACCTTGCAAAGTTGTTATGAGGAATCACCAGCCTATTACTAGCAGGAGTATAGCCTAATATACTATTATGTCCTAACAGTAAATCCAAAGCAAAGTGTAAATCCTAAGGAGTATATGCATATGTACAGTTGGATCTAACCATGTCACGAATATTATAATGTTACTGTATTCAGTAAGATCGACAGTGAACGACATTAGTCTTGGGCTATGAAAAGAGGGTATAACAGTTACCTAACGAAAAATCTTTAAGTTCAGCTCAACAATACTATTACCCTTTCAACTTCGTTTTAGATTCATTGCAGTTAATACAATATAAAATTCTATATTAGAACAATAAAACAGTAATAAGACAATATACCCTGACCTACAAACAAAACTGTAGCTCCCTGTGTATCACATACCCTTAGCGCTTAATCATCTTCTATGTGACAGTCAGGCCTACATTTCACCTAGGAGTAGTCTGTCTTTAATTAATTAGTGTGGGGCCAGACCAGGGACATCAAACCATGCCTGCCAGATTGAGTAAAACTTCTGTGGGACCTTCCTATGTTGGTAAGCAAGTTTTTCTCTGATGAAGTTTGTTGACACTGTCCACCCACTGCCCCCTGGTGGGCACTCGAGGAGTGATCCACGACTGGGCAATTAGTTTCCGTGCTATGTATAGTAAATGTAGAAGCACTATGCGAGTGGGCGTGGGCACCATCTCATCATCTATCCCCCCCAATAGACAAGCCATTGGGTCTCTTGATATAGGTACCCTATAAACTTCCGAGATCGTATCTAGGACCTCTCTCCAATATCTGAACAGTTTGGGGCATTTCCAGACCATGTGAAGAAGGTCACTATGATCACGTTCACATTTCGGGCATAAAGGTGAATCCCTAATTCCCCATTTATAAAGTTGAAGGGGGGTTCTGTAAGCCCTGTGTAATAAATATAGATGTGAAAGTTTCTGGGATGCCGACATCGATACCAGGGGAGCATTCAAAAGGCAGAGATCCCAGCTATCCCCATCAATCCTCCCTATATCCTCCTCCCACCGTTGTCTACATGGTAGCTTAAAGGGGTCTTGTATCTGAGCAAGGAGGGTATTATAACATCTGGAGATCATACCCTTTTTGACACCATCCATAAAAATATCATGTATGATCGCGTGATCTGCTTGTTGAAGCGTGACAGTTCTGGATTTGTATGGCATGGCGCAGCTGCAGATATTTATAAAAATTATTATGTGGGATCCCAAACTCTATTTGAATCTGATTGAATGATTTGAAAATGTTGTCATGATATAATTGTGAGATGTACTTAATGCCTGCATCTTCCCAATTCTTTAAACCTTTTAGTTTTAGTATTTCTTTAAATTGCCTATTACGCCAAAGAGGTGTGTAAGGTAAGAAACCTGTTATACCTAGCAGTTTTTTAACAAAGGACCACAGCATGATCAGCAATTTGATCATAGGGGCTTCCGGGTCTAAATGCAAGTATCCCGCCTCCAGACCTGCTAATGCTGAAGAGTTTCCTCCTTCTAAGGTTAAAAGTCTACGAATCGGATCGTTTGGGTCTAGTAGACCCCATCCTTCCAACTGCTGTAATTGGGATGCCAAATAGTATGTTCTGGGATGAGGGACCGCAAGCCCTCCTTCTTCCTTGCTGTATTGTAGCGTTGACAATCTTATCCTCGCTATTTTTTTCCTACAAATTAGTTCTCTAAATTGGGTCTCAATTCTTTCAAACCATCTCTTAGAAATCCATACTGGGGAATTATTAAAAATATATAGCAATTGTAATGCCCAGACCATTTTAATAAGATTGATTCTACCAACCACAGAGAAGGGCAATTTACACCATGCCTTACACTTTTCCCGAAATTTGTTTAGCAAGGGTACCAAATTCTGGTCAATATAGATAGACGGATCCGAAGTCACCTGAATCCCCAGGTAGCGAAACAAGCTCACCTGTTGTACATTTCTGCACCCGGGGGCAGTGGAGCGTCCAGGGGGTCAAGTGGCATCAGCACGGACTTATCCCAATTGATGGAAAAGCCAGATAATTCCCCAAAATCTTTAATTAGGTTCATAACTGTCTGTAGAGTATCCTGTGTGTCTCCTAAATAGAGTAAAGTATCATCCACATTCAATGACACTACATCCTTATCCATACCTCTCTGAAAACCTGCAATTCTTGGCTCCCCTCGAATTTTTGCTGCTAATGGTTCTAGGGCCAAGGCAAACAGCAGGGGTGACAATGGGCACCCCTGTCTGGTGCCTCTAAATAATGGAAAAGGTTCCGAAAGTTCCCCATTAATTCTTATCCTGGCAGTGGGTGCAGCATACAAGAGCCTGATCCAGCGAATAAAAGTGTCACCTATTCCCAGGCTCTGCAGCGTCTTCCACAAGTAAGGCCATTCGACACTGTCGAAGGCCTTAGCTGCATCTAGTGAGAAGATTGCTCTATTACCTGTATTGTCTACTGGAAGTTGTAGGTTCAGAAATAACCTTCTTATATTTTGGGCTGTGGATCAAGTGGGGATGAACCCAGACTGATCCCTGTGTACTATCTTGTAAATTATTTTGGCTAGTCTGTTTGCCAACAGCCGGGCTAACAATTTAATATCAGATGTCAGCAATGATATGGGTCTATAAGAGCCAGGAGAACCCGCATCCTTACCGGTTTTAATATGACAATAATTATCGCCTCATTCATCGAATCAGGTAGGGATCCCTCCCCTAGTGCCTCATTGTAAACTTTCAGTAATGTAGGGAGTAAGATGCCAGCATACCGCTTATAGATCTCCGCAGGGAGTCCATCCACACCTGGTGATTTGTTATTTTTAGTCTGGGATAAAGCAATAGCTAATTCCTCTTCTGTCAAAGGTGCATCAAGCATGACCCTATCTTCTATTGGCAAGCTGGGGTGTTCACAATTCTTCAAAAAATCATCTATTGCCCCATCTGTGCGTGCCACCTTGGAGGTGTATAGATCAGCATAAAAATCGCTAAAAACTTTAATGATACCGGGGGTAGAGCATCTTAGGGTTCCCTGATTGTCGCAGATGGCAGAGATAAGGGAGGAGGATTGCTGCGCCCTTGCCATTACTGCAAGCATGTGGCCAGTTGTCTCTCCCTCCTCAAAATGCGATTGTTGCAGAAAAAAATTTTGATTGTGCGCTTAACCACGCTCTCTTGGTGTCCTCAGTAGGGTTATTATTATAGGTGTTCTCAGTTTCAGTGACCATGTCACAGAAATATGCCTATCTGCGTATCCTGAGTCTGATATTAGTTGCAGCATTTTATCATTCCCCAATCCCAGATCTATCCTGGACAATCCCCCATATGAAGCTGAGTAGCAGGAGTATTTTTTGTCATCGGGATGTTTACACCTCCACACATCTATCAATCCCATTTCCCCAAGCATTTTGGCAAAGGGGGTATTACCCCCGGTTTGACATGTATTAGCCACGGGGATAGGTAATTTGTCTTTAAAGCAGTTATGAAATTGTTATAATCCCCCCATTGCCAGCAGGGGTACCTCTGGGTGCTGGGCCATGAATCTTGCCAAGTGTCTAACAATCTCCGAGGAATATGGTGGGGGTATATAAATACTAGCTAGAATACATCTTAAGCCCGAAATTGTACACAACAAAAATATATATCTACCAGCCGGGTCTATACTTTTTTTGGCACAGTGAAACTGGATGTCTTTCCTTATCAATATGCTTGTCCCCCTAGAGTAAGTGGAGTAAGTCGCATGAAACTGATTCGTATACAATCGTGGGCTAAAACTAGAATTAGAGTCTGCGGAGAAATGGGTCTCCTGTAAATAGACTAAACCAGCATCCATTGACCTGATATGCCTAAGGACTGCCATCCGTTTTACCGGATTGCCCAGTCCTCTGACATTCCACGTCAGGATAGTCAGCCTAGCTGCCATGATATTGCATCCGAATTACTGTCAAGATCAGCATATCTCTTATCAGGACTCTGGTGATGCGTACAAGCATATCACAAGAAAAGCATACCATGTCATGCACAACCCATCTGTTAGGAGTAAATATAGGAATCTGTACACAGGGTATTGGCCCGCAAAGCAAAGGCTGAATTTCTAATAGGCCAGGGTATAAGTATAGAAAATCTTGAGTACAAAGTGAAACATATTGTATGACATAACTCGAAGAGTCAACAGGACTCGCAGCCAATTCGACTGCAACTTTAGCATTTCCCACACAACGGGTGTGGGGGGGGTAAAAGCCTTGGAAACTCCCGGTTAACCAGCAGGTCAGTTCTTGCAGGGGTTTCACATCTGCGGTGAATGCATAGCACTACTCTAAGTACGGAAGAGGCAAAGCAAACGTTCCCCCTTGTCCGCCTAAGCAGAGGATATGGATAAATGAACAATCCGCGTTAAACAAAAGTGTTCAAAATAAAAATAAAAAACTGAGGCCCATCCGCGTTGCAGGCATCCAAAAATAGGGGGGAAGGCTAAACCGTGTCAGCCTGTTGCAAACATAAGTCTCACCGCTCAGGCAGGGTCATCTCGTTGTGATCTGGCAACTTTAAGGGCTCTGTCTTCTCGATCCAGCCACTGTGCCGTCATGGCAGGACGATCAAAGAAGTGGGTTTCTCCAAGTGCAACCACCCGGAGGCGGGCAGGATACAGCATCGCGTAGGACAAATTGAGTTCCCGTAATCTTCTTTTGACATCCATGAACTTTGCACGTTGCTTCTGCAGTTCAGCAGAGAAATCGGGAAACAAGGAGATCTTGGAGTTGTCAATAGCTAGCTTGCCTCCCATGGTTCTGGCTTTAGCTAGGATGGCATCTCTATCTTTGTAGTTGAGTAGCTTAAAAAGAAATGCTCGAGGGTGGTTGCCTGGAGGTAGTGGGCGGGATGGAACCCTATGAGCTCTCTCAACCGCAAATAGCAGGGAAAAAGCCTCTTTGCCGAATGTAGTGAGCAACCACTGTTCAATAAAGGTGACCGGGTCTTTACCCTCCACTCTTTCCGGAAAACCCAGAGCGCGAACGTTGTTGCGATGCATAAGATTTTCCAAATCGTCAAGGCGGGCTGCGTGCTGGTCTGTAAGATGGCAGTTATACTTTAAGTCTCTCTGCATGGGTACTAAGTCATCTTCAATCACGCTCACCCTACTCTCTATAGCGGCTGTGCGCTTTCTTAACCTTTGCATGTCCTGCCTCACAAAGGAGATCTCAGCTTTAATTCCTTTCACTTCATCTGTCAAGGTTGAGATGGACCTATTGCAAATAGTTACTGCTGAAAGTATGTCTCTCAGAGTGGGCTCAGCGTGATCTAGAGGCAGGGAGAGTGTCTGAGTGACCTGGGGTGAATGTCCAGCTGTACTTACTGCGGCCCAGTCTGCAGAGGATCCGTCCCCATCCTCCAGTGGAATGGTGTTATCCATCTCTATCTGGCCTCCCTCCTCTTCACTAAGGTCAGATGTAGGAGATGTCAGTTCCTTGGAAGTTTTATTGCCATATAAGAGTCTCTGGGCTGCCTCCTTATATTTCTCCTTCTGTGATCGCTGTGGCAAGGCACCATCTTGGGCCTGAGCAGCGTGCGGGTCTCCGCTATCTTTACCCTGTTTTGGCATGATATACGGCCGTTAGCTGGTCGATGGGTTGGAGCGGCAGGGTCTCTGGTAGTGTGCGGTTCGGTTCATGTACGTCACCGGCCTGGATGGATGGTCCACAGGATAAAAGTACAGGATTCTCGGCGGAGCGGAGGAGAAGTGCGTCCTTCTACAAGCGCAGCTTGGCCACGCCCCATACATTTCACATTTAATTTCCTGACTATTCATCATATTTTTGGAGGCCTGGAGCACGAGAGCACTGGAAAAACCCACAAAATGACCACATTTTGGATAGCAAACACACCATCATATTTTCTAAGAAGTATAATGAGTCTTTTGAAAATGCCATTTTTTGCCACAAGTTTTTGGAAAATGTGGAAAGAAAATAAAAATTGATATTTTTAATACAAAGTTGTCAATCTATAAGATATTTCTAACACAAAACATGCACACACTTAGATTTACCCCTCAAAATACATTCTGCTACTCCTCCCATGTATGGGGATATCACATATGTAAACCCTTTTCAATGTCTAGACTGATTATGTGCCCATTATACAACCTATGTAACAAAAAAATCAACCAACAGAAAAACAATGTACTGTAACCTCACTACAAGCGGTCAGTGATTATAGTAAAACATTGATATAAGCAGCAGGCAGATATGTGGCTAGCAACAAGCAAGCAAATTGTCCAGGCAGCAGGCAGAGACATGGTCCATAAAAAGGCCAGGGCTAGTACAGGCTGCAGGCTGGAACACAGTCTATACACAGTTCAGGGTCAGTACAGGCAGCAGGCAGAGATGTGGTCAATAAATAGTCAAAGGATAGGTTTAAGCAAAAGTCAGGATCATGGTCCATAAACAGGCCAAAGTCAATACAGGAAGCGGACAGAAAAAACACAGGAGGAATAGAGGCTTCTTCCCGCCCAAAGCTCTTCAATCCCCCCAGAATCTCCAGACCCTAATTCAGGAAATACAGAAAACCAAAAACATTTTCTCCACCTGGAAACACTACTCTGGAGCCCCTCACATACAGCATCTCACAAAAGTGAGTATACCCCTCACATTTTTGTAAATATTTTATTATATCTTTTCATGTGACAATACTGAAGAAATTATACTTTGCTACAATGTAAAGTAGTGTACAGCTTGTATAACATGGTAAATTTGCTGTCCCCTCAAAATAACTCAACACACAGCCATTAATGTCTAAACCGCTGGCAACAAAAATGAGTATGCCCCTAAGTGAAAATGTCCAAATTGGGCCCAATTAGTAATTTTCCTTCCCCGGTGTCATGTGACTCATTCGTTTTACAAGGTTTCAGGGGTGAATGGGGACCAATGTGTTAAATTTGGTGTTATCACTCTCACTCTCTCACGCTGGTCACTGGAAGTTCAACATGGCACCTCATGCCAAAGAACTCTTTGAGGATCTGAAAAAAAAGAAGTGTTGCTCTACATAAAAATGGCCCAGGCTATAAGAAGATTGCCAACACCCTGAAACTGAGCTACAGCATGGTGGCCAAGACCATATAGCGGTTTAACAGGCCAGGTTCCACTCAGAACAGGCCTCGCCATGGCCGACCAAAGAAGTTGAATGCACGTGCTCAGCGTCATATCCAGAGGTTTTCTTTGGGAAATAGGCTTATGAGTGCTGCCAGCATTGCTACAGAGGTTGAAGGGGTGGGGGGTCAGCCTGTCAGGGATCAGACCATACACCGCACACTGCATCAAATTGGCGGATGGAGGGCAGCATTTACACATCTGGCTTATCCCTCCATTTCAAGGCCAAAACTTCTTCATTCTGCAAACTCACTGACTCCCCCCTTTGTAGATTTGTGGTCTGCAGCCTTTCTGGAAAGCCATTCCAATTTACTTTCATTGTGCCACATGCTAGAGTTTGCTTCAGATAATGTTGGCTGAAAAGGTTGCAGGCTGGTGTAATAGTTATCCATGTAGAGGGGATACCCCTGATTGAATAGTGGTGTTACGAGGTCACACACAATTTTTCCACTGCTCTTCATATAGCTTGGGCAGTCAAGGGGCTCAAGCTGGCTGTTCTAGCCTTCATAGACGTGAAAGGCTTAAGTATCTGACCCTTTTACTGGGGATGTACTGTTTGATGCCCAGCCTGACAGTAAAATGGATAAAGCACTTGTCAACACAGTTATGTTTGCCAAGATATACAACTGAGAAACTTTCTGGGAGAAAAAAAATGAATAAGTGGCCGAATTTTATGAAGTTTGTCATATCCATTGTGATAAATGGATGGATACTAGCTGTTGCTGAGTTAGAGGGAGTCCATAATGGATTTGCAAGTGGCACCATAGTTGGATGTACTGTTGTGTGAATCAGGACACTGATGATGGTTGTACTGGTGTGGCTGAATTGTTTTGTGGTATACAGTGGTATCTATATCTACCAACTCAAAAAAATAGATGGTTCTGTAGAAAGAAAGCTGCATCAAAGATTGAAAGGTGATTAGTTAGAATATATTTCAGATGCTATTGCATTTGTAAATTTAAATCATAATGTGTTTTGCACTACTCAGAGCAGAGATCTGATGACTCGACTGCGACCTGTACCACACATGACCTGAAATCAGGGCCGGATTAACATAGGGGCCATTGGAGCTGCAGCTCCAGATACCGATACCTTAAGATTGACCCATTTGCAAAAAAAAAACAATCGACTTTGAGGGTCGTGGCTCGGCAACCAGGGGTCACATGGGTAGTTGAAGACCTACCCCACCACTGGTCAAAATTTGGGGCTCCTATCATCTATGGTTCCCGAGATACGGGGCTCCTTGCGCAGCCTGTCAGAAGCTACATATGGAGCGGCCAGTTTAAATACAAGCTGACACACTCTGTTTGCAGCATGCTGAGAGAGCTTACAGCAGCTTTCAGAGCCTCTCCTCACTTCTTGTCAGAGGCACTGAGCTCAATGGATATCTTGGAGCCTGCAGAGTTTGACAGGCAGCACCGCTTGTCAAACTCGCCTATTAATTTCAATGGTGCCACTCTGCAACTGCAGGCCAGACTCGCTTGCAGTAGCAGCATAGTCCAACAATGTAAAACTACCATTCAGCAATGTAAAAAAAAAACAAAACAAGGAGTGACAGTAGCACTTAATGAATGCCTGTCAGCTGCTGCTATACCATTCGTTGAAAAGCAATCCACCACAGATCACTTTTCAGAGGGCAGTAAGCATTACCACAAATGTGAAAGAAACTTGAAAGACATCATCCATTTCACACTCCCCACCAACCAGGTCACTCCCCAGCCACTTACCATGTTAGCCACCTCCCAGTTACTCCCCCCACCCGCTAATTGATATCCCTCCATGACCACCTCACACCCCCCCCTGCTGACAGACCTCTCTCCCCAGTCTGTCCCCATGCACCCTCTCACTTACTGACCTGTGGATGGGGGAATCACTCCCGCAGCGTTATTGTGTTCACCCAGTGGGGAGCCTTCCCTACCCACAGAATACAATGATCAGTGTTGCTAACTATAGCTGGCAGCACTGAATGTTTTGAGAAAATCCTGACAGGCTGGTTGTACTCAAGTCGATTAATAGATTGACTTGTGTATGACCAGCTAGCCCATACATGGCTGATCTCTGCTTAATTGGCTTAATTTCAATACATTGTATGGCCCGCTTAACAGCTACGCAGTCCCTAAACATCTTCCACAACCCTTTAAATTTTCCCTTCCCAGATTCCTTCATCCTCCTCACCTGTACATAGTGCCCGCTGTCATACCCTCCACACTTCTCTCCTGTACATACTGTCCACTAACATACCCTCCACACTCCTCTCCTATATATAGTGCCCCTTGTCATACCCCCCAAAATCCTCTCCTGTACATACTGCCCACTGTCATACACTTCCCTCCTGTACATAGTGCCCGCTGTCATACTCTCCACACTCCTCTCCTGTACATACTGCTCACTGTCACACCCTCCACACTCCTCTCTTATACATAGTGCCCCCTGTTATACCCCCCACAATCCTCTCCTGTACATACTGCCCACTTTCATACACTTCTTTCCTGTACATACTGCCCCCATAATACCTTCCACACTCCTCTCCTGTACATACTGCCAACTGTCATACCCTCCACACTCCTCTCCTGTACAGACTGCCAACTGTCATACCCTCCATACTCCTCTCCTATACATAGTGCCCCTTTTTATACCCCCCACAATCCTCTCCTGTACATAGTGCCCCCTGTCATACCCCCCACAATCCTCTCCTGTACATACTGCCCACTTTCATACACTTCTCTCCTGTACATACTGCCCCAATAACACCTTCCACACTCCTCTCCTGTACATACTGCCAACTGTCATACCCTCCACACTCCTCTCCTGTACATACTGCCCCTATAATACCCTCCACACTCTTCTCCTGTACATACTGCCCCCATCATACCCTCCACACTCCTCCTGTACATACTGCCAACTGGCATACCCTTCACACTTCTCTCCTGTACATATTGCCCACTGTAGTATCCCCCACACTCCTCTCCTGTACATAGTGCCCACTGCCATACCCTCCACACTCCTCTGCTGTGCATACTGCCCACTGTCATACCCTGCACACTCATCTCCTGTACATAATGCCCACTGTTATACCATCCATACTCCTCCCCTATGCCTCTTACCCACAAAAACAGTTCTTTAAAATTATGTTGAATATCCTCAATGTTATCAGCTCTAGAATGGGCATACTTTTGTTAGTTCAACTAAAGGAAATCTTCTCAGTCCTTATATTTGTTGTGCCCATTATTAGTATCCATTTAATTTTGTGATTACCACTGTATTGTATGAAGGAACATAGGGGATGTCAGCTACTCTAAATATACCACTGGTAAAAAAAAGTGTCCCTGAAAATATTTTTGAAATGTTGGCAACTATGCACCTGGTCACTGCCCAAGGGTCACCAGGTCAGTAGGGGGCTCCATGAGAGGCTCCTGGGATCCTGTGATATTAAAGCGGTAGTGGCATTACTACTTTTTAGAGGCCCTGAGGTAGGTTATGCCATAATGTACTAGTATGCACAGCATATTAGTACATTACTGTGCACTTACCTGTCAGACTGAGCCCTCCAGCACTGTGTTGTGATCAATCCGGCGGCTCCCGGGCTCTTCCATCTTCACCCGGTCTTCCTTTCAGGTTCTGTGCCTTCGGTCACTTGCCTTGACCGGGCTGCGTTGCTGTCACTCCCACACATACTCATGCGCAACCTCTCTCTCATTCCCCCTTCTTTACCCCTCACCCCTCTCTCATCCCCTCTCTCTCTCATCCTCCCTCTCTCTATTTAATTTAATTTGTTATAACAAAAATTTTTTGCATATTTATTTATTTAATTTATTTTTTATAAAAAGCCCTACCAAAATCCTCAGCACCAGGCCCATGATGTTCTTAATCTGGTCCTTCCTTAAATAGATTGTCAGTGTGGCAGGAGTTTTCAATAACATTTATTGTGAACAAACAAAGGTGTACAGGCAGAAATCTATATTCATGTATATAGATATATATATATATTTTGCTGGTTGATTAAATAGGGTTGGTTTTGGACCAGATTTTGCGTTCACTTGTGTCCACCAAAAGGTGGTATAAATTAAGTAGGCCTTGCTCAGCAACAGGAAGCCAAAACCTGAGAGAGCTGCTTATGTGAAGTTTGCTTTGTGAGCGGAAAAAAAGGTTTGCATCATCTTTGTTTTGTGGGTGACTGTGAGAAGCCTTTCACCTCTGAGTTAGGAACCTGCAATGTTTAGTTAGTGCCTGGATGACAAGGATTTATTTTCTGTTTTGTTTGTTTAATTTTCATGCAACCTTTTAAAATAAAACTGGCTTCAAGTCAGTTTTTTAAGAAAAGCTGCCGTCTGAACTACCTTTTTCCCAGGGAAGGTGATCCCCATTGATATATCATTTTTATTTATTTATTTATTTATTTATTTTTTTTTGTATTTATTTTTTTTTTTTCCCGTCAAAATAAAGTGAAATTTTCTCTCCAACATTTATACCTTTCTCATATAATACACACTAGGGTGTCTTTAAATGACTCTCCTGCTTTTGCAGTTACAGTATATACAGCATGCATTGCTCTCAATTGAACATTTCTATTTCTTTTAGTTTCAGAACAATTCTTCACATGCTGAGTGCTGTCTTCTTTAACCATCCAAAAGCAGTCTCCACCTGCATAGGAAATTCTATATTCTCTACAAGCTTTGTCACTGGTAGCATTAATTCCTACTGTAGCAACCCATAAGTAGTGAGTAGTTTTTGATTATTTTTAAAGCAAACTGTGCTTTGAAATTGCTACATCATATTATGTTCAGGTCTTTCACTGACAGGTTCTCTTTAAATTACATTGATATTCAGAGCCCATTCCTGCTGAATATAAAACATATCTTCATAAGACCCATGAAGCCTTGAACAGAATTGTAATTACGAGATGCTGGTAGTGCATGAAATGAAAACACAGAAGGGAAAAAAAAATGAAAAACAACTTGTATCTTTTGTGTTTTAGGGCTACATAGAAAAAAATCTTAGACATTGGTTAGAGAAATGATTAAAAAGCCTAATGAGGAAAAGAATTAATGGACCAGGAGAGCTAAATTGCGAAATAAGAATTAATTGATTTATAAAAAAAAAATCAGATTCAAAGGGAATATTAAATGTAATTGTTCCAGAGTCATTAGGCTGGAAGTAATACAGGGTGTTAAGGCTGCTGTCCCTCCTCTACAATGTATTTCTGAATGTGCTATGCAGCATATTATTATTTCTTACACTCATATAGTACAGCGCATACAGTGCCGTCACCAGACACACTAATCTTAAATATATCCCCTACACATTTTTTTTCCTTCTTTTACTTATTATTTTGTGTTTTGTTCTACTTTTGCTGTATTGGTGATATAATCTAGTATTTATTTTAGAAGAGTATATAAACCACAAATGAAAGGAAACATTTTAGGAGAAGTACAGTTGCAAGAGATAAACATCTTAAATATGTATCCCTGCAAATTGCTGTTTCTTTCCTCCCTTTTTTTTTTTCAGATCTCGCTATCTATTTTGTTGTACTGCTGATTTAATTTACTATTTACTATATACGAACGTCTAAAACGCTTCTAAGCAAAAATGTATACTTAATCAAGTGACGATATCAGAATGGGGAATGGAATGATCAAATATGTTGCATAACTTTATCAAGCATGTTTGAAAGATTGCATGAAAATTGCAATAAAATATTGTAAGGGTGCTAATTTTTAGAAAAAGTCAAGATCTAATCTTAGATGTCATTTCCAGGGGTAGCAAAGATAAGGTCCTTATTTTGATGGCTGGGTCAATGAAATGGAGCATCTAAAATCAATGCCCACATAAAGGTGCTTGTTTCCCCAAATGTTAAACCAGTTCCCTCTCATTTCTCTAATCAAGGGCGTTGTTGATACAGAAAAATACAGTTCTACTTTTAGGTGTCTTTTAAAGTGGTAGTAAGGTCCGCTTTTTTATTTATATCTACAGGTAAGCCTATAATAAGACTTACCTGTAGGTACGGTAAATATCTCCTAAACATGCACTGTTTAGGAAATATTTACTTGCTGGTATCTTTAGTACCAGCAGCTGACATCAATGGCGCATGTGCACTGAGCTTTCAATGGACGGCATGCTTGAGAGAGCTGTGCCGCGGCCGTGACTCCTGCTCCCATGCTTGGGAGTGACGTCATTGCAGCTTGGCCATTCAGATGGCTGGAGCCTCCGAACCTGGAAGAAAATCCGGGTGCAGATGGAAGTCCTGTCAGCAGTGACAGTGCGTAGTTGGAGGGCTTCTTTTTTAAGGTAAGTCTTTCATAATGTGCGATGCATACTAGTGCATTATGCTCTAGCGGATCTACACCCAAAAGGGGAAGCTCTGCTTATTTGCCTCCCCCCTTTCACTGCCACGTTTGGCACCTTTGGTGGGGGAGCGGGTACCCAGTTTTGACAGCCGCTGCAAACTCACCTGGAAGTTCGGCCCCCCTCCTCCTTCCCCTCCCGCCGGGCCATTCACAAAGCGCAGAGCGCTTCGCACAGGCACAGTAGGGAACTGGATGTGAAGGTGCAAGGCTTTACTGCCAATTTCCCTTACCCAAGATGGCGACAGCAGAACCCAAGAGCCAATTGAAAAATCGGCTCGGGTGAAGACACTGCTGGATTTGTGGACAGGTATGTGGACAGGTAAGTGTCCTAATATTAAAAGTCAACAGCTACAGTGTTTGTAGCTGCTGGCTTTTATTTTTTCTTGAAGGAGCCTAGAGCCCCCTTGCAGGGGGAAGATTTTAAATTTTTCTTTTGCTTGTTACTATCACTTTAGGTCAATGGTCAGACGTTTACCATAAGGAAAGTTCCAGACTTGGGCCACACAATGCTTTCATTTGCATTAAAATTAACCTTACCTAGCCAAAACATTTCTAAGGTAACAACAGTGCTGACCACACACCTTGTGTGGCCTGCTGATATGTATGTTGGTCTTCAAATTTATCCTTGTGTCCCTGTGGGACCCCTTGAATCCTAGGCCCATTCTGTGCATAGAGCATAGGTCCTTTCCAAGTTACGATTAAGTCCCACCCCTTTCTGCATTTATGCCCAAATTCACCTGCAAAATACCAGAGGTTCAGTAGGCAGGAGAGTTTCTGGCTTTTTGATAGCTAAATGAAAGTGGGTAGGCTCAATACAGGGAGGAGCTTAATCTTGACTTTGCAGAATTCTAGTTTTGATATTCAGGTTTGGTTCAGAAAGCAAGGTGCTCCTTAGGGACACAGGTACATGTAAGCAGCATAGGGTACCTGCACTTCAGGGCTATTTGTAGATCAGGCCAAGTTCACAGTAATGGGAAGGATGAAATTTGTGGGAGCTATTTAGGGTCATTCATAGGATGCTAGAATAAGTGCCACAGAATACTGGAATACTCCGTTACTTTGTGCACCAAAAGCAGCACATTCTGGTTCAACCCTCCCAGTCTTAGCATGTGAGCATATTGCTAGTTACACAATTGGAATACTTGTATGTTGTCACTCTTTTCCTTGAAAAAAAGGATTTGTAAATCTGCTTAGCCAATCATTTAATGTATGCCCCCTTGCAACACTACACATCCAGCTAAGTGACACTCTTATTTCTGGCTACGGCATGATATTGACTGAACTAAAGGTCATCCCTAGCATCTTTCAATGGGTAATATGGCTTCCTGGTTCATCAAAGCAGCTTCTTCCTTTTAGTTAATTTTCCCCCTCTAACATGTCCATTGGACAATAAAATATCATCATCTCTGTCTAATTATGTTGATGACCCCTAAGCCAGTAACGCCAAAGAAGGAGTAACCCTAAACCAGGAAGCAGCAGATTGATCTCCTAAACAGTAGAGTTATGTGTGTCACAATTAGGGATGAGCTTCGTGTTCGAATCGAACGCATGTTCGACTTGAACATTGCCTGTTCGGTCGTTCGCCGAATTCCGGACGATATTGGCCGTTCGCGCCAAATTCGAGTGGCGCGTCACGGCCCATAATTCACTGCGGCATCGCAGTGCATTGCTGGCTGATGATTGGTCAAGCATGCACTATGACCCGCATGCTTGGCCAATCACAGCGCCGTCTGTACAGAGAGCCGTAATTGGCCAAAGCCATTGTGGCTTTGGCCAATTATGGCTCAGGGGGTTTAGTACACGCCCCACACTATATAAGGCCACCTGTATGGCAGCCCTGTGTAGTGTGTTCTGGCGTTGAGAGAGAGATAGATAGACAAAGAGACAGTGTCATTTGATTTAAGTTAGATAGTAGTACGCAGGCGAGTCAGTTAGCTGCACTTACAGTGTATTGTGTATATATATACATCCTAGGTGTTGTATATATATATATATATATATATATATATATATACACACACTGTATTTAGTTTAGCTAGATCCGTTCCTGTTATTCTCTTCCTACTACTGACAGGCAGGCAGGTGTTTTTACAGTATTTACAGCTACCTGAAGAAAATTGCTGGTGTTCTTCTGATCCTATTAGTCCTATTAGCTACAGTATTTACAGTTAGTGTAGTGCGTCCTCTGCACAGTGTGCACCTAAAGCTACCTGAAGAAAATTAGGGGTGTTCTTCTGATCCTATTAGTACAGTACCACAGGCAGCTGTAGTATTTACAAGTTAGTGTAGTGCGTCCTCTGTACAGTGTGCACCTAAAGCTACCTCAAGAAAATTAGTGGTGTTTTTCTTATCCTATTTGTACAGTATCACAGGCAGCTGTAGTATTTACAAGTTAGTGTAGTGCGTCCTCTGCACAGTGTGCACCTAAAGCTACCTGAAGAAAATTAGTGGTGTTCTTCTGATCCTATTAGCACAGTACCGCAGGCAGCTGCAGTATTTACAAGTTAGTGTAGTCTGTCCTCTGCAAAGTGTGCACCTAAAGCTACCTGAAGAAAATTAGTGGTGTCCTTCTAATCCTATTGGTACAGTACCGCAGGCAGCTGCAGCATTTACAAGTTAGTTTAGTGCGTCCTCTGCACAGTGTGCACCTAAAGCTACCTAAACAAAATTAGTGGTGTTCTTCTGATCCTATTAGTACAGTACCGCAAGCAACTGCAGTATTTACAAGTTAGTTTAGTGCGTCCTCTGCACAGTGTGCACCTAAAGCTACCTAAACAAAATTAGTGGTGTTCTTCTGATCCTATTAGTACAGTACCGCAAGCAACTGCAGTATTTACAAGTTAGTTTAGTGCGTTCTCTGCACAGTGTGCACCTAAAGCTACATGAAGAAAATTAGTGGTGTTTTTCTGATCCTATTTGTACAGTACCACAGGCAGCTGTAGTATTTACAAGTTAGTGTAGTGCGTCCTCTGCACAGTGAGCACCTAAAGCTACCTGAAGAAAATTAGTGGTGTTCTTCTGATCCTATTAGTACAGTACCGCAGGCAGCTGCAGTATTTACAAGTTAGTGTAGTGCGTTCTCTGCACAGTGTGCACCTAAAACTACCTGAAGAAAATTAGTGGTGTTCTTCTGATCCTATTAGTACAGTACCGCAGGCAGCTGCAGTTTTTACAATTTAGTGTAGTGCGTCCCCTACACAGTGTGCACCTAAAGCTACCTGGAGACAATTGCTGTTGTTCTGCTCCTATTAATACCACAGGCAGGCAGCTACAGTATTTACAGTTAGTGTACTGTGTCCTCTGCACAGTGTGCACCTAAAGCTACCTGGAGACAATTGCTGTTGTTCTGTTCCTATTATTACCACAGGCAGGCAGCTACAGTATTTACAGTTAGTGCACTGTGTCCTCTGCACAGTGTGCACCTAACGCTACCTGAAGAAAATTAGTGGTGTTCTTCTGATCCTATTAATACCACAGGCAGGCAGCTACAGTATTTACAGTTAGTGTAGTGCGTCCTCTGTACAGTGTGCACCTAAAGCTACCTGGAGACAATTGCTGTTGTTCTGCTCCTATTAATACCACAGGCAGGCAGCTACAGTATTTATAGTTAGTGTACTGTGTCCTCTGCACAGTGTGCACCTAAAGCTACCTGAAGAAAATTAGTGGTGTTCTTCTGATCCTATTAGTACAGTACCGCAGGCAGCTGCAGTTTTTACAATTTAGTGTAGTGCGTCCCCTGCACAGTGTGCACCTAAAGCTACCTGGAGACAATTGCTGTTGTTCTGCTCCTATTAATACCACAGGCAGGCAGCTACAGTATTTACAGTTAGTGTACTGTGTCCTCTGCACAGTGTGCACCTAAAGCTACCTGGAGACAATTGCTGTTGTTCTGTTCCTATTATTACCACAGGCAGGCAGCTACAGTATTTACAGTTAGTGCACTGTGTCCTCTGCACAGTGTGCACCTAACGCTACCTGAAGAAAATTAGTGGTGTTCTTCTGATCCTATTAATACCACAGGCAGGCAGCTACAGTATTTACAGTTAGTGTAGTGCGTCCTCTGTACAGTGTGCACCTAAAGCTACCTGGAGACAATTGCTGTTGTTCTGCTCCTATTAATACCACAGGCAGGCAGCTACAGTATTTACAGTTAGTGTACTGTGTCCTCTGCACAGTGTGCACCTAAAGCTACCTGAAGAAAATTAGTGGTGTTCTTCTGATCCTATTTATACGACAGGCAGGCAGCTACAGTATTTACAGTTAGTGTAGTGCGTCCTCTGCACAGTTTGCACCTTAAGCTACCTGGAGACAATTGCTGTTGTTCTGCTCCTATTAATACCATAGGCAGGCAGCTACAGTATTTACAGTTAGTGTACTGCGTCCTCTGCACAGTGTGCACCTAAAGCTACCTGAAGAAAATTAGTGGTGTTCTTCTGATCCTATTTATACGACAGGCAGGCAGCTACAGTATTTACAGTTAGTGTAGTGCATCCTCTGCACATTGTGCACCTAAAGCTACCTGGAGACAATTGCTGTTGTTCTGCTCCTATTAATACCATAGGCAGGCAGCTACAGTATTTACAGTTAGTGTACTGTGTCCTCTGCACAGTGTGCACCTAAAGCTACCTGAAGAAAATTAGTGGTGTTCTTCTGATATTATTAATATCACAGGGAGGCAGCTACAGTATTTACAGTTAGTGTAGTGCGTCCTCTGCACAGTGTGCACCTAAAGCTACCTGAAGAAAATTGCTGTTGTTTTGCTCCTATTAATACCACAGGCAGGCAGCTACAGTATTTACAGTTAGTGTACTGCGTCCTCTGCACAGTGTGCACCTAAAGCTACCTGAAGACAATTGCTGGTGTTCTCATACTAATAATACTACAGGCAGGCAGTTGATTCTGCTAGCTGCAGTATCAGTATATATATACATTCCAGCTTTGTGCAGCTACATCTCACTGCAGGCCATTAGTATGTCTGGAAGGCCAACAAGGAGAGGAAAACAGTCACAAGCCAATAAAAGAGGGCAAGCAGGCTCTGTGTCTAGAGGCAACAGTGCTGGTGGAGATGGTGCATCCTCATCAGCACGTGGCCGTGGGACACGCTTGTCCTTTTTTTCATCAGCTGGCCGCATTGAGCCGAAACATGCGGAAGACTTGGTAGAGTGAATGACCAAGCTGTCCTCATTCTCTTCATCCTCTCTCACCCATGCTCAGGGTACTTTGTCTTGGCAAAGCAGCTGCCAACGTGGCCTCTTCCCTCGGCTCAATGGCATCAGTCACTCCTTCCCTAGTCCCACCATGTCCTCCTGAGGAGTCCCCCGAACTGTTTGACCACAGTGTTGGGTACATGCTCCAGGAGGATGCCCAGCATTTTGAAGGCTCTGATGATGGTACCCAGCTAGAGGAAGGCAGTAATGTGAGCCCAGAGAGAGGGGGTGCCCAAGAAGGACAGCAATCTGGCAGTCATGTTCCCCCAGCTGCAGCATACTGCTAGCTTTGCTCCAGTGATGAGGAGGGAGGGGATGATGAGTTCACTGACTCCACATGGGTACCTGATAGGAGAGAGGAGGAGGAGGCACATCACCAACGAGGCAGGATGCCCCCCAGGGGCAAGTTTAAGGGCAGCATACCGACTGCATCACACCGCAGAGCTCCGCATGTGCAGGACGCTGCTGTCTCTGCTCGTTATTCCAAAAGTTCTTTGGTGTGAGCCTTTTTTGAGATGAGTGCATCAGATCCCACTGCTGCTATTTGCAAGATATGTCTCAAGCGTATCTCTCGTGGCCAAAACATCTCATGCTTGGGCACCACATGCTTGACCAGACATATGTTGACCTGCCATGCAGTTCGTTGGCAAGCGTACCTAAAAGACCCACTCCAAAGAACAAAGAAGACCTCTCCTTGCTCCTCATCAGCTGGGATCTCCAACCCCACTATACCTTCAGTCCTCTCTGAGACCTGCACGGAGAGGAATGAAGGTGTAGAATTAGGTGTGTCACAGCCAAGTACTTGCGGGCAATCTGCTATCAGTACACCGACATCAGATTGTACCAGGCAAATTTCCCTGCCCCAGCTGCTGCACTGCAGAAAGAAGTTTGCTCCCAGCCATCCACATGCGTGGTTGAATGCTAGCTTGGCTAAATTGCAACGCGTTCCCAGAGACTGGGAGGTTACAAACTCCTGTTCCTGGACAACGTGTTGCGGAGGCTTCGGTCAGTCAAAGGAGCGGTGGAGAAGGTGGCCGTCTGACCGATGTGTTCAGACAATTTTTTCAGCCCCAAGGTATGATTGGTTCCAGCAACCATCGCCAGCGTCTGTTTTACATGGTGCAGGAATACCTAGGGGCAAGATCTGACTTGAACACCTTTCCCACCGAAAATCCTCTGGGTTACTGGGTCTTGAGGATGGATCACTGGCCAGAGCTTGCACAGTATGCAATTGAGCTACTGGCTTGTCCTGCATCCAGCGTTCTTTCAGAACACACATTCAGTGCTGCTGGAGGCTTTGTAACCGATCACAGGATGCGCCTGTCCACTGACTTGGTCGATCGACTGACCTTCATAAAAATGATTCAGTCTTGGATCACCACCAGCTACCAAGCACCTGATGCTGATGTAACCGAATCATTTTTTTTGAAATGTTAGATCCCTTCAAGACTGCCTATGCTGATGCTGAGTGACTATCCTCTTCCTCGTCAATGATCATGCTGATAGCTTGTAAGAATATTTTTGGTTCTGGGCGCCGCCACCAGTGGCTAAGGCCCAATTTTTCAGCCCCTGTTTAACAGGGGCGTGTAATTACAATTTTTGATGCAATATTTTGCAAGGAGGGTTGGTTGCTGCACTCAGCTAGAGTATTTGTGAGGGGTTTCAGTGTTGTGGCACCAGGACCAGTGCCTAAGGCCCAATTTTTCAGCCCCTGTTTAACAGGGGTGTGTAATTACAATTTTTGATGCAATATTTTACAGGAGGGCTCATTCCTGCATTCCAACTAGAGTATCTGTGAAGGGTTGCAGTGTTGTGGCACCAGTGTCTAAGGCCCAATTTTTCTGCCCCTGTTCAACAGGGACATGTAATTACAATTCTTGATCTAATATTTCACAGCAGGGCCCGTTTCTGCGCCCACCAAGAGTAACTGTGAGGACTTACAGTGTTGTGGCACCAGCACCACCACCAAAGGCCCAATTTTTCTGCCCCTGTTCAACAGGTGCATGTAATTACAATTCTTGAACTAATATTTCACAGCAGGACCCGTTCCAGCTCCCACCAAGAGTAACTGTGAGGACTTACATTGTTGTGGCAACACCACCACCACCACCACCACCAAAGACCCAATTTTTCTGCCCCTGTTCAACAGGTGCATGTAATTACAATTCTTGATCTAATATTTCACACCAGGGCCCGTTACTGTGCACACCAAAAGTAAATGTGAGGGCTTACAGTGTTGTGGCAACAGCACCACCACCACCAAAGGCCCAATTTTTCTGCCCCTGTTCAACAGGTGCATGTAATTACAATTCTTGATCTAATATTTCACAGCAGAGCCCGTTCCTGCGCCCACCAAGAGTAACTGTGAGGGCTTACAGTGTTGTGGCAACACCTAAGGCCCCAATTTCTGCAGAGTATATAGGGCAGGCCCCTACTTTCAAACATCCAACTTACAAACGACTCCTCCTTGCAAACCGAAGGAGACAACAGGAAGTGAGATGAAATCTACCCCTAGGAAGGGAAATTCTCTCCTGTAAGAGTTAATATGGGAAAAACGTGTCTCCTTTCCACTGATGCTTTATCACCAATCCTTGTTTCACTAAAAACCCCAAATTGTCAAAAAACAATTGTCGTTGGGACAGAAAGTGAGGTAAAATCTTCTGAAGAGGTGCACAGACAGAAAAACAAATGTCACAGGGGTGATAACCCTTCCCTATGTTTTCCAAAAAGCTTAAAATAGATTTTTTTGCTGGAGATAAACACGTACCAGTTCAAAATTACAAACAGATTCTACTTAACAACATACCTACAGTCCCTGTCTTGTTTGCACCGCCTGTATACTGCTGTTCAGAGTATATAGGGCCTTTCCTTTTTTTAATTTGGGTGCGGGGTTCCCCTTAATATCCATACAAGACCCAAAGGGCCTGGTAATGGACTGGGGGGTACCCATGCTAATTGTCTGACTGATTTTCATCCATATTGCTAGGACCCGACATTACATTAAAGCCGCAAGCAGTTTTAAATGACTTTTATTCCTTTAAAAATGTCATTTTGTGCAGGGACTGTTCTAAGCATGGGAAACACACTCCACCTTACAAGCATACTATAGACACCCCCCCAGGTACGATATTTAAAGGAATATTTCACTTTTTTTTCACTTTAAGCATCATTAACCGGTTCAATACCGGGCATTTTCACCCCCTTCCTTCCCAGACCAATTTTTAATTGTCAGCACTGTCGCACTTTAAATGACAATTGCGCGGTCGTGCGACGTTGTACCCAAACAAAATTGACGTCCTTTTTTCCCCACAAATAGAGCTTTCGTTTGGTGGTATTTGATCACCTCTGCGGTTTTTATTTTTTGCGCTATAAACAAAAGAAGAGCGCCAATTTTGAAAAAAACACAATATTTTTTACTTTTTGCTATAATAAATATCCCAATTTTTTTTAAAAAAACAAATTTTTTCCTCAGTTTCAGCCGATACGTATTCTTCTACATATTTTTGGTAAAAAAAATCGCAATAAGCGTATATTGATTGGTTTGCGCAAAAGTTATAGCGTCTATAAAATACGGGATAGATTTATGGCATTTTTAAAAAAAAAATATTTATTTATTTTTTTTACTCGTAATAGCGGCGATCAGCGATTTTTTTGGGACCATTCACATTTATACAGCGATCAATGCTATAAAATTGCATTGATTACTGTGTAAATGTGACAGGCAGTGAAGGGGTTAACCACTAGGGGGGCGGGGAGGGGTTAAATGTGTTTCCTAGGGAATGCTTCTAACTGTAGGGGGAGGGGACGCACAAGGGGAGGAGACCGATCAGTGTTCCGCTGTTCTGGGAACACAGATCTCTCTCCTCTGAACTGACAGGACGTGGATCTGTGTGTTTACACACACAGATCCATGGTCCGGCCCAGTTAACGGGCAATCGCGGGTGCCCGGCGGACATCGCGGCCGCCGGGCACACGCACCGGGTCCCGAGCAATGCAGCAGGCGGGCGCGCGCGCCCCCTAGGTGGCCGGGAACCTGAGGCCATCATATGACGTCCACCCAGGATGGGAGATCCCATCTGTGGATGTCATTTGACTATAGGCGGGTAGGGAAGTGGTTAAAATCTCTGCTCCCAAAAAAACGGCCATTTTTAAAACTTTTTTTTGCATTGATACTTGTTCCCTGGGGCAGGACCCGGGTCCCCAAACCCTTTTTAGGACAATACCATGCAAATTTGCCTTTTAAATTAGCACTTTTGATTTCAAACGTTCGAGGCCCATAGACTTCAATGGGGTTCTAACGTTCGTGCAAATTTTCGGTCCGTTCGTAGGTTCTAGTGCGAACTGAACCGGGGGGTGTTCGGCTCATCCCTAGTCACAATAGTGGCTGGCCAAAACTAGAAATCCTTGACATGCAAAGCATTAAATGTAATAAGACTGTGTATTTAGCTGTTTTCTAGGAATTCAAGCACCAATGTTCCTGCAACTAAACCCAGCTCCTTCTTGCAATTGTAGACTGCTTTTCCTGTTTACTAGAATATAGAAGATGGCTTTTGGTCCAGGAAATAGGTTATATGACAACGTAGATAAAAACTCTATTGTGCAAGTGAATGTAACCTGCAATCAATAAGCAGATACAATAACGCATATGCATATTGTAGCAAGCAAGTATTGTGTTTTTTTTGGGGGGATATTTTATCACCTTTTTTTGACAAGAACATCCTGCTTGAGTGGCACTGCAATAAACAGCATAGCTGAAATGTTAGCATGCTAAGGTGTGTCACTGAAGCTGAAGGATATTATTTCTATTGTAATTAAAAAAAAAAAAAAGTTTTTAAAAGTATCTGTTTTCTTTAATGTGACTTGAGCAGGAACCACATATGAATAGTTGGACTCAAGGCAAAAATTATTATCTCTGTAGCACTACCCCCACCAGTTGCAGCTGGTGGTATTTTTCTTGGGGGGGGCAGCAAGCAATCCACCCATCACCACCACCCCCCCCCAGTCGGTCACCAGCCCCGCACTTACCCTATCTGGGTCGCAGACAGCGCTTCCTCCAGGCAAGGGGCGGCGTCTCCTCCCCCTTGTGCTTCACGGTGGCTTCCCCTGCATCTCCTCCATCCTTCTCCTCGGTGGCAAATAGGATCGCTTCTCCTCTTGGCCAATCGCGTGATGGGTCTCAGGACTCACTTTCTGATTGGCCAGGAGGAGAATCAGGAAGACAATAGCGAATATTATTTCGCTATTGTCACACAACTGGGTGGGGACCCTTTTTTGAAGCCTATTAGAGCCTCAAGCTTTAATCACATGCTCCTAAAAAAAAATTGGAATCCAAGCATCTGGTAGATTATGGGGCTGGACACATGGATGGAGGGGCGGCGCCCCTGTGCTCTGTATTACAGCCACCGCTGACCCCCACAGGAGCTGCTGGTAACTGGTTCCCTTACTCCTGCACAGCCAGGCAACACGCATTTTCTCCGCTTGTATCCAAACACAAGAAGTCAGTCCCTTGGCTTTGTTTTTATGTTTTTTTAGGGGTGAAAACTTGGATGGGGTGAAGGCCATTTTTTGCGAACATGAAACTGCATTACTTTAACTGCCAATTGTGCAGTCATGCAACAGTGTACCCAAATAAAATGTATGTCCTTTTTTCCCCACAAATAGAGCTTTCTTTTTGTGGTATTTTATCACCTCTGCGGATTTTATTTTTTGTGCCATGAATAAAAAAAAGACTGACAATTTTGAAAAAAAAAACTATTTTTTACTTTCTGCTATAAAACATATCCAATAAGAAAATGTAAAAAAAATCTAATTTCTTCATCAATTTAGGCTAAACTGTATTCTGCTACATCATTTTGGTAAAAAAAAAATCCCAATAAGCGTATATTGATTGAGTTGTGCAAAAGTTATAGCATCCAAAAACAAAACGATGGAAAATATTTATGAAATACTTTTTTTTTTTTTACTAGAAATGGCAGCGATCAGCGACTTATAGCGGGACTAAGATATTGCGGTGGACAACTCGAATACCTAACTGACACTTTTTTGGGAACCAGTGACACTAATACAGTGATCAGTGCTAAAATTATGCACGGTCACTGTACTAAGGACACTGGCAGGGAAGGGGTTAACATCTAGGGTGATTAAATATGTGGCCAACATGTGTTACTGTGTACTGTGTGTGCTTCTTTTACTAAGCAACGTGCTCCTGTTAGAAGAGAGCCCTACTGTATGTATGTTTATCTACACAGGGCTCTATTCGGTATTCGGAGCTGATCATCGGGTGCCGGCGACCAGTCAGCGGCCAGGCACCTGCTGATTGGTGCGTGCCAATTGCAGCACTAGGTAGGTGATCCTGCTCAGGAGAGCCGCCTTGCTGCCGTATATAGTGGTTAAGTAAAATTCCTTTCAAACGGCTGTCAGGATCCTTCCAAGCCAGCCCAAGACAGAACTCTCCCCCAGCCAGGGGTTCACCCTAGGGGAACCGACAGTCTCCTCACCACTCCATCTTCCATCCCACTCGCCTTGGCATAACTCATCCATATTTAAGGGTTGGCCCTGCCAGGCCCACTTCCTGAGGTTGGCCATGTTCCCCTAAGTATGCAGATCAACCCTCCTGTACTCCACCCACTAACTTCTAGAATTTTTTTTTCAAACTTTCAGAATCAGGGGGAGGCACCAGAGACCTATCTGTATGAGTCATCCAGCCTGGCCTGCAATAAACCTTTGACCCAGATTCAAGACTCATTTTACCATGAGCCAATAAGTTTGCCTGCACTATTCTAGTAGCACACTATAGGTGTGAAGATGGAGAAGACAAGGATCACCCCTGGAGAGTCAGAGGACAGGGATCACTGCTGGAGAGTCAGAGGACAGGGATCACTGCTGGACAGGGATCAGCCCTGGAGTGTCAGAGGACAGAGATCACTGCTGGTGAGTCAGAGGACAGGGATCACTGCTGGACAGAGATCACCCCTGGAGAGTCAGAGGACAGGGATCACTGATGGCAGAGCACTTTCCCATCCTAGCACTGTACACAACTCTTCCTCCCCACACTACACAGAGCTGAAATCACATTCCTTTACACACAGCCAGTCAGCCACAATCTTCACAAGGTATAGCTGGCTGCTATGTTGCCATTCTGACCTGTGAAATTCCCTGGTCAGAATGGCAGTGTAGCTGCAGTAGCCAGCTACACACTGTAAAGATCATGGCTGACTGGCTGTGTGTAAAGAAATAAGATTTCTGCTCTGTGTACTCTAGAGAGGAGGAGCTGTGTACAGTACTGAGATGGGAAAGGAGCTCAATGGCCAGGCAGATCATCCAGGGTGGAGGGAGGGTAGTCAGGAGGGTTTGAGGAGGTACTGTGGGCACAGCCCATCCCAGTACCCCCCTAGACCTGGCCATGATGTGCAAGTGATTCTTTGTTCTGTTACTGTTTGCATATAAGACCTGGATGGCAGTGAGAGGTCTTTATTATGAAATGCAAGGGTAAATATTACACACACACACACACACACATAGGCTCAAAACGTAGAACCTTCTCACAGCATTGGAAGCTTTAAGACCACACACTTAAAGAGTATGCCCAAGCTACATCTACATCCTGCATCTTAGGCCCCTTTCACACTGGGGCGGTTTGCAGGTGCTATTGCGCTAATAATAGCGCTTGCAAACCGACCCGAAACAGCCGCTGCTGTCTCTCCAGTGTGAAAGCCCCGAGGGCTTTCACACTGGAGTGGTGCGCTAGCAGGACGGGAAAAAAAGTCCTGCTAGCAGCATCTTTGGAGCAGTGAAGGAGCGGTGTATACACTGCTCCTTCACCGCTCCTGCCCATTGAAATCAATGGAACAGCGCGGCTATACCGCCAGCAAAGCGCCTCTGTAGAGGCGCTTTGTGGTGGTTTTTGACCCTTTCTCAGCCGCTAGTGGGGGGTAAAACCGACGGTAAAGCGCCACTAACAATAGCGGTGCTTTACTGCCGATGCCGCCCCCGCCCCAGTGTGAAAGGGGCCTTATAATGGGTTAGCTGAGCAAAGGTTCTTGAGACCCACTCCCAGCTTTCTGTAGATATGGACTAGCTTAATCTAATCAGTAGGAGAACCTATGTTCATGTCCTATGATGTGAAAGTAGGGTCAAATCTCTTAAAGGGTAAGTTCACCTTTGTACACTTTTGTTTTATTTCTAAATTCCAGCTCTCCTATGCACCAATAGAACATTCATGTACTTTTTTGCAAACATCAAAGCTTTCCATTAAATACAGTCACTAACTTTTCTTGTCCTAATCCAAGTTTCCAGACTTTTACATTACTAATGTCTTTCTTCCTCATCAGACTTTAGGCCATGACACAGAAAGAAATTGACCAGCTGACCTCATTAGTACACACCCTGCATCATCCCTCCATCCACTCCCAGCTGCACATTTTTAAAATGAATTGCAATCAATCAGTGATCACCCTTCTCACTAAATACACAATCAGATTGCATAGTGTATGACCATCTTTATACAAGTATATAAGAGGGAGTGGACAGTATTACTTAGCTGTCAAGCCCCGTTCACAATTCTGCATAGCGGAAATTCACATTCCCAAATGCGCGTGTTTTTTTTTTTTTTTTGCCAGGGGGGGCATTTTGGAGCATTTTCACTTATCACACATAGGGCAGCCCATCCACCTGAATGGGCCACCCTACACACAGCAATCGCCCCAAAGAAGCTTCAGGAATTTCAGGAGTGGAGCTTAGTGCGTTTTTTTAAAATTTTTATTTATTTATTTTTTTATTTTGGTGCAGCGCATTTCTGAAATGCAAGTGTGCGATGCATACTAGCACATTATGACTTTACCTTGCAGAAAAAAAAAAAGTCCAGCAGTTTACAACCGCTTTAAAGAGGAACTTCACCCAAAATGGGAAGTTCCACTTTTTCTCCTCCTCCCCCCTCCTCTCCCATATTGGAATGCTTTTTTTTGTGGGGGGGGGGTAGCGGGTACCTGAGTCCGACAGGTACCCACTGCCATCTCATCTGAGTGGAAGTTTAACCTCCCTCCTTCGTGTCACATGTTCCAGGAAACTTCGGGACCATTTAAGAGGTGCAGTGAGGCTTGCACATGCGCAGTGGGCAGCTGGCTGTGAAGTCTCAAGGAGTCATAGTCGGCTGTCCACAGTAAAGATGCCCGATGCCTGGACCCAAAGATTGGCAAAGAGCCAGGTCGAGTGAGGACCCTGGGAAGTGTGTGTTTTTTTTTACATTTTTTTTTAAAGGTCAGTAGCTACAGTGATCGTAGCTGCTGAGTTTTATATTTTTGTTTAAAGGGTGAAGCTCCTCTTTAGGTGGATACTCTGCAGAATAAATGGAAAGTTCTGTGTTTAAACCTGTCAGACCCATCTTCATGACAATCCTACACTGGCTATTTCTAGCAGCACTGAAAGACTGAAAAAATGTTTTTTATGTCTCAATTTTCCAGGTTGAATCACATTTAGTGAGTACTGACTGACACAATTCCTACACAGAAGAGTAATAAAGGACCCCTTTCTTTCCCCGAACAGGAAGATGTAGCTCTTAGGTCCTTTTCTGTAAATAGATCAGGGGAGAGAAAGTCCCTCAGAATGTGGAAGCACAAACACATCACGGATAATATGTTGAAAAGCCTGTGGTTGCCATGGTAACAGATTAAAGAAGCCTTTCTCTAGAGAGGCTGGAAATGAGTTTTACTACTCCGACTTTGATGGCATGGAGGTGGGTTTCTTCGAATTAATCCCCCTCCCTTAGCCTTGTATTTTCTTGCGGCATTGCCTGGTGATGTTTACATAGTCTGAACATCTTAAAAGCATTGGTAAATGAGAGGGAGCTTAAAATGGCTGCCAGTTAAACAGAAAGCCGGGCTTGTACACATTAGCCCCCCCCCCCTGCACATTTTAGCCAAATAAAATAAAAATGATTATTGTGACTTCAGTGGAGGTGGGGAGACCGTGTCAAGAAAGAGGTGGCACCTGAAAAGATTTTAAGTAACCGACTAATGTATTTTGCTGCAGCATCTCTCTGCCAAAAGATAGAATTGTCAAGACTTTCATTGTTCTCATACTAGTAAACATAATGGGGTTGATTTACTAAAAGCATATAGATTGTTCATTTTGTAAAGTACGTTGCACTTTGCAAGGGGATTTGTCCCAGAGCTTAGTGAATGAGGTGAAGCTCTGCAGGCTTTCCTCATCCAATGACACATGCAAAATGCATTTTTTTTTTCCTTGCACATTAGGTATTTTTTGCAAAGTGAAACCTCACTTTATGCACTAAGCCATGGGCTAAATTCCCTTCCCATGCAAAGCGCACATCTTATTTGCCTTTAGTAAATCAATCCCTATATCTTTCAATAAATAAAATCAGAGAATAACATAATATCCAGACTATTCAACTCAGAGAAAACTAGCATTAGTGTCTCTCTATGACTGACTGTAGCACACGTGCACCTTTTTGAAGGATTCTGGACCATATCAGAATGTAAACAATGCTCAGCCTATCCTGTCTACGAGCATGCACACCAGCGAAGGCTACATGGTATTTCACAGGGCTGATTTCCTGAAAATAAGTTTTGAGAGGGCATTAACATGATAAAAGATAATATGAAATTTTAGTGATTGGGTTTACATATGCCTGTACTTTAAACCTGCATCTTTTGAAACTGTATTTTAATGAAAACTTTAACCACTTCAGCCCCAGAAGGATTTACCCCCTTCCTGACCAGAGCATTTTTTGCGATTCGGCACTGCGTTGCTTTAGCTGATAATTGCGCGGTCGTGCGACTTTGTACCCAAACAAAATTGACGTCCTTTTTTTCCCACAAATGGAGCTTTCTTTTGGTGGTATTTAATCACCTCCGCGGTTTTTATTTTTTGCGCTATAAACAAAAAAAGTGCGACAATTTTGAAAAACAAAGTTATATTTTTTAACTTTTGCTATAATAAATATCCCCCAAAAATATATAAAAAAAATAAATTTGTTCCACAGTTTAGGCCAATGTATTCTTCTACATATTTTTGGTAAAAAAAATCGCAATAAGTTTATATTGATTGGTTTTCGCAAAAGTTATAGCGTCTACAAAATAGGGGATAGATTTATGGAAATATAAATATGGATGAATGAATGTACTATATGAAACAGCAATTAACCCATCAAAGCAGCGCTATTTTCAGTCCTCAATGCTGACTGATAAAACAAAGTCTTTGTAAATGCAAGCAAAACACATGTAGGCAGGTAAATTCCAACAAAGACACAGCGGTAGGAGCTCGGTCTGGATTCCCTTATATGAATAGTAGATCTGATGGATGCACCTTTCACCATCTATTGGGACACCTTGTGCTGCACACACCCCATAGGGGTTCAAACTCACCGGAGCCAGGAGGTTAACAAGCCTTGGATCAAATCCTCTCTCTGTTTACTCCCGAAGTCCTCCAGGGTTGATGATCAAATAACAGCAACAATGTCCACATGTAAAAAAAGAGACCCCGAATAGTCCAGTACCGTTTTGATAATTTATTGTAAGTCACAAATCAGAGAAAAAAAAAAAAAAAACTAATAAAGTAAATACACTGTAAAAATCAGTGGGCGCAGTTCCTTACAAAGGATAGCCTTCTAGCTTTCAGTTGGTTGGTAATAGTGGATAACTCAAACTGCTTCTCTCAAAGCACAAGGGTACTGGTTGCAGACTGGATGGATGTTACACTTGCTCTTTGAAAAAGTCTTCCTGACGAAACTAGTCAGAGCACGATACCACGGCAACCGTTATCACGTGAGGACGCAGTGTGCTTTTAGCCTGAAGCTTCAGACACGAGAGGGGGGAAGTGCGGATCAGCTGTGCCTGGTTGACACGCAGTGCGCTCCATGCTTGTAGTTGTATACTAGTGGAATGAAGGACTGATCAGCTGTGAGTGTGTAACATCCATCCAGTCTGCAACCAGTACCCTTGTGCTTTGAGAGAAGCAGTTTGAGTTATCCACTATTACCAACCAACTGAAAGCTAGAAGGCTATCCTTTGTAAGGAACTGCGCCCACTGATTTTTACAGTGTATTTACTTTATTAGTTTTTTTTTTTTTTTCTCTGATTTGTGACTTACAATAAATTATCAAAACGGTACTGGACTATTCGGGGTCTCTTTTTTTACATGTGGACATTGTTGCTGTTATTTGATCATCAACCCTGGAGGACTTCGGGAGTAAACAGAGAGAGGATTTGATCCAAGGCTTGTTAACCTCCTGGCTCCGGTGAGTTTGAACCCCTATGGGGTGTGTGCAGCACAAGGTGTCCCAATAGATGGTGAAAGGTGCACCCATCAGATCTACTATTCATATAAGGGAATCCAGACCGAGCTCCTACCGCTGTGTCTTTGTTGGAATTTACCTGCCTACATGTGTTTTGCTTGCATTTACAAAGACTTTGTTTTATCAGTCAGCATTAAGGACTGAAAATAGCGCTGCTTTGATGGGTTAATTGCTGTTTCATATAGTACATTCATTCATCCATATTTATATTTCTATTTTTTATTAAGTGGCTGCTGAGAGATATCTCACTCAGAATATGGTGACATCAGGTTAAATCACTGCGGTTTATTACAATCATTATTTTCCATCTTCATATACTGAATATCCTTTAGCGCTGAGATAGGAGGATTGGAGTAGGGCGTATTGTCTCCTTTTTGTTTGTAGATAGATTTATGGCATTTGTATTATTTTTTTTTACTAGTAATGGTGGCGATCTGAGATTTTTATCTTGACTGCGACATTGCGGCGGACAGGTCGGACACTTTTGACACTATTTTGGGACCATTGACATTTATACAGCGATCAGAGCTAAAAATAGCCACTGATTACTGTATAAATGTCACTGGCAGGGAAGGGGTTAAACACTAGGGGGCAATCAAGGGGTTAAGTGTTTTCCCCTCAGTGTGTTCTAACAGTGGGGGGATGGGCTCACTACAACATGACAGAGATCACTGCTCCCGATGACAGGGAGCAGTAGATCCCTGTCATGTTGCTAGGCAGAACAGGGATATGCCTTGTTTGCACCTCCACGTTCTGTCTCTCCTCACCGCAAGCACGGGCTTCTGGCGAACATCAAATTCACGGGACCCACAGGCACGTTCCGCTAGGCAGAAATTTTAAAGGGACGTACGGGTACGCCCTTTTGCCTGCCCATGCATTCTAAATCGGCGTGCGACGGTTGGATGTGGATATTATTATTGTAAATAATTCTCCTGCAAAAGTAAACAGGTCACTTGTCATATATGTTATAGTAGTTATTCAATAGGAAAATATAGTTAATACAATATTTCCAATTAGACACCTACTGTAATGATAAAGCAGAAGGAACAGGGAATCTCTGCCCATAATTCTATAGGGCCTCATCCATAAATGTACTAATTGGCTTTGGATTATGAAACTGCCTGATCATAGGTCAAAAAGTACCAAGACGGATCAATGCTGATACTTAACTAAGTTGGAATTGTAGTTAAAGGGTGCAACAGGTCACTTTGCCTGATCACTTTGGTTACAATAATCTGAAGACCGACTTCAGGCATTTTGTTTAATAAAAATCAAACCTCAGTTTAGTGTTGAAAAAAAAAGCAACTCAGGCTCCTATACTCGCCTCTTCTCTTGGCTGTCCTCCTTAGTACCTTTCTTTTCTACCACAAGATGTCCTTGGTCCTCCACCCTGTGTCATTCATCCTTGAAGACTGAGGAAATACTTTGAGTGTAGGATGTCATGGATGCATCCTCGTCATCACAGCACCCCGCACTCACAGTGTAATGATGGAGAAAGCTGGTTTCTGCAACTTGGAGGGTTGCTGTCTCCTGGAGAAGATAGGAAGAGGAAGAGGACTCATAATATGTGACAGTCCTGAAGACTTCAGTGGTAGGTATACAAAAAATATAAAGCATAAAACACTGCCAGGGGGCCTCTAGGTGGGGTGAACCTGGAGTTCAGAGTTGGGCTTTAAGCTAAATGTACATTAAAAATATAGGTATAACATATTAAAAGAAAAAGAAAAAACCCACACACAATTTGGAAGTCTGGAAGCTTTAATAAATAAAATACCCCTGTTAAACTGAGTCAAGTCTGCTCAAAAAAATATTTTTTTTTCAACGAAGAAAAGACACAGAAATGCAGAACAGTGCTGTGGCCATTAGGACAAACTTCATATCAAGGAGTTAAGTAACTAATAAAAAGTAATCAGCTTCACTGGAAGTGTCATTTAATCATCCTGTTTGTCAATTCCCCATATTCAGTTAAAGTCAACATATTATTGCTCAGGGTGCAAGACTTACTGCTTTGGGTTTCAAATTTAGCATATTTTGATCTGCACCAGAGAAAGCAATTAATATTATATAATGGGCTGCATTTATAACTGTCGATAGAAATATAAAACTTTCAAGTAACATTCAATAAAACTCTTCTTTCTGCTGGGTTTAGTTTTTGTGAGCAGACTAGTTCCAAAGATAAAGCGGAATGCATACATTCTTCTCTATCAGAGTACTGAATTTATATTTAGATTTTTAAATTATATTTATATTTACATTCATTTTAACTAATGCTACAGATTGTAAAGTCATCCCACTGGATACACCAAGTTGGTCTACAAAGTTATGGATGAACAAATGGTTCTGAAATCTGATAGCTGTAAAAAAATGAATTCAGATCAGCTGTTATTTCTGATACAGAGATATAAAGTTTGCAAGCAAGTTTTGCAATCAAGCAGCATTAGAGTACTGTATATCTAAACAATGTCTGCTAAGTATATTGGATGACCTCTCAATCGAGCATTCCCCCAAGCAAGCTATAAGCCAGAGCTCTTTTTCAGGGTCGTAAACAAATTCTGAAGCACTTAAAGTCTACAAATCCTCCCACAGTGAAGGAATAGATAACCCAAATGGGAGACACCATAAGACTTGAAAAATATGTTTACCAGCACAGAGGTTGTACAGGGAAATGTGACAAACTTTGGACCCCCTGGTTAGGTGTTCTGGGCCTAGCTCTGGTGGATATTATTCTGGACCACATATTGTAAAAGCTGTAAGGTTGTTATGTTTATTCCTTAGAGGATCCCTAGGGGTGATTTTGAATCTGTATTTGCATATATGCTTGGATGTCCTTACTTCTATGTTTAATGCCTGAAGGTATGTTATAAACTGGTGTCTATCAAGTCAAATGTGAAGATGTTTCTCTCTGAAACATTTCCAAATGTGTTTTCCTCTTGATTTTTTACTGTTTGTTTGTTTTTTTCTGCTCAATAAAAGTCTTTCTTTTGAGATAAAAAAAAGTACTGTAGATCTAAATAAATTTTTTTTGGTTTAGATATGTGCTGAGTTAGCAGTCCAGTCAGAACATTATTGCTGTCTGTGTCCCCTTTAGGAACATTCACCCTCTTTGTTTGTCCTGGTGACCATTATCAAGAAGACTGTAATGCCCTGTACACACGACCAGTTTTGCCGTTGGAATAAACTTCGAAGGTTTCTCCACTGGAACTCTGACGGAATTCCATTCAAGCGGTCTTATCTACATACGGTCAAACCAAAGTCTGACCAAAGTCCGACTGTCCAGTGGCGTACAGCACGTACAACGGGACTAGAAAAAGGAAGTTCAATAGCCAGTAGCCAATAGCTTCCGTCTCGTACTTGCTTCAGAGCATGCATCGTTTTTGGTCCATAGGAACAGCATACAGACGAGCGATTTTCCCGATAGGCATTGGTTCCGTCTGAAATTTTTAGAACATGTTCTATTTCTAGGTCCATCAGAATTTTCAAAAAAAATAATCCGATGAGGCACACACACGATCGGAATATACAATGAAAAGCTTCTATCGGACATTCCGCTCGTGTGTACGCGGCTTAGTAAGGGTAAATCCAAAATTTTTAAATTGTCCCCAGAACAGCAAAAGAGGTTAAATCTTACAATAAGGACACTTGTTCTAGTGACAGCTATCTAAAAAAGCCTTTTCCTTTTTAATTCCTGTTGTGTCTATGGAACAGGAAATTAAGGAATATCCATGGCAATGGACACAGATGGAAAAAATACCTGACAGGGGGTTTTAACCATACGCTTCTGTATCTAAAATTAATTTTAAATAAGTTTTGTCTAGAGGTATGCCTTATCTGTGATACGGCAGGTAAAAGAAGGAATATTTTGTAATTGTATTTTACAGCGTGTAATTTTGTCAGTTTGCCTGCATGTAGGTGGGTTTAAAGTTGAGAAGAGTGAAAAAATACTATTCATTTACTTTTAATTAGCACACCTGTGGTTACTGTGTCTCTGACACCACATAATACATTTCTGACCTGCAAGTGAGGATTGCCATCAAGCAGTGTTAACTGTGATTGAACAGGTAACTGCACATTTACAAAAAGGACACAGCTCAAAACAAAGGTGCAGTAAACAAAAGTAACTTTGTAGGTGCAGTAACAAAAGTAAACAAAACGAAACCTTTAAAATTTTGTCTGCTAATTTATTAAAAATGTAACTTTATAGATTAAATAATATAAACGTGCTAAATGTAGCTAACCATCCAACTTTCTGAATTGATGAACAGGCACACATGTTAGCACACAGTATGTAGACAAAGGACACGTCCCTGCCATGGCTCCAAGTACATGGACCAAAAAGATCTAATATGCACAAAATAACTGGCTAAGGCTTTGTTCACATGGATCTATTACAGGGTGCATCTCAATTGACACATCCCAATCGACATGAATAGGACTGTCTGCATGGGGATGCGCAGAACACCTGTGCATCCCCATGCAAGCAAACACGGCCCTCGCATGGATGTACACTGTAGTATAACCGACCTATGAGTTTTTTTTCACCTCTATTTTTCCTTTTTATATTGTTTTTTTCAAAATGGCAAATGCAGAAATATAGAGGTTGGAGAAAAAGTTTAGTGCAACATGACACTTTTGGTAGTAAAATAATACATTTTGTATATAGATGTTCATATCAGGCCAAAAAGGGGACAACTGAGTCTGCATGAGGAACAAAACGATTTGGCCAAAATAGGGACAGTCCCTCCAAATGAGGGACAGTTGGTAGCTATGATGTAGGCAAGCTGCTCACCTGGAAGCCCAGATTTTGTCTCTAAATGAGTGACTCACAATGTTGATAAGCACTGACAACTTGCAGAAAAGCTTGTTGTTCCCAATGAGCAGGGGCTGGCTAGGCTGGATGAAGGGGTGAGGAGGTGGGAAAATAGAGGATCCAGAAATAGGTAGCTAAAAGGAGTAGTGGGGAAAAAGCATCAATATGGCTAGTCCGGAATAAAGGTGAAGGGTGGGGCATAAAATGTCCCCACCCCACAACATATAGGATTGTGTCAGGCAAAGACATTTCTAGAAATTGTCAGTTAATAATAAAAGAAAAAAATAAATAAATAGAAAAATAAATAAGTATATTTGAAAATAAATACTTACTAGTGATTGGTGGATGATTTGACAGTTGCCATAAAACGGTCCTCTGGCATGAGCTGTTATCTATAAAAAGAGAGAGAATGCATCATTAGAAGGGCAGATAATGAGATCCAAAAACAGCACATCTCACCCTATCATGGCCCATCTTATGAGATATAGTTAAATGACTGATTGTTTAATTAATTATTTACATTTTATTGAAGTTAATATAATAAATTAATTATTTATTTATATCTAGAATAAAGAGCCACAGCCTATTCAAACCAAAGGTTTTTGAGCAAAGAGTGGTTATTTAGTAAAGTTAATAAGTTCTGATTACGGTCCCATTGACACCCTAATTATTGGGCCTACTTGTCTGATATTAGGGTTTAAGATCTGGAGTAGCAGTTCTGCAGAAAGATATGTCCCTAACAACCAGAAAAATTACTGTTAAGACCTAAAATATAATTGATAAAAGGTTAAAGTGCCACATCCCTGTATATATGTAAACCTAAAACTGGTACGATATTGAAAAGTGGGACTTTTGAAGCACAATATTCTTCTGTTAAAATACATTATTTATTAATTTCATATTAAAATGTATAGCAGCATAATACATAAAAACATTTTCATATTGCAATACATAAACAAAGAAGGCCAAAAATTGTCAGTATGGTATGTTTGTCTACATATGATTATCGTAGAGTCGCAATGAATTTCCTGGACCTAGTCCACTTTCTTAGTAGCCAATATTGCACAGTTTATACAGCATATATTCTAAATGAAACAATAATTCATTATAAATCATTTGTATGTATTCCATATTCACACCACCACCCACTACAAAATCAAAATCATCAAAATCATGGTTATGCAGTAATGTTTGTCTGTCAGCTTACCTCCCCATGTGTTCAGCTTTAGAGGCCAGCCACTCTCACCTGGCAGCTTAAGTAATCTCTCCTCAAAGCATGGCTTTACCCCAGCCCCTATCATATTATCTATGCTAGCCAGCTCTGCTGATCAATATTGTGTGTTTTGGCTTCCGTGCGCTCATTGCTCTGTGTCCTACGTCTGATCCTGTTTACTGACCTTGGCTTGTTCTTGACTGTCCTCGTTTGCTTCATATCCTGACCTTTGACTATCCCTATCTGCTTGTTGCCCTGACCTTTTGGCTTATCTCCTGACTATCCTTTGATTATTGCAGTCACTGCTTCCTCTCTACCTTCCTGTACTCTACTGTGAGCATGAGCTGGGAGACCCTGAGGGCCACGACCTGGAGCCAGACTGCAGCGAAGTCCATCCCCACCATCAGGGGCCCTGGTGAACACCTGCTAGCTCTTAGATTCCACGCCCTGGGAAATCTCATGCTCTAGCTCCCAGTGTGATCCTTGTTGGTGCTCCAGAGTACCTGCTTTCCTGAACAACCCAGGGCTCCATTCGCAGAAGTCAGCCGTAGAGTCCACTACCTTGCGGTGCACTCCAGACCCCAATGAGGTGCATCTGTCACCTGGAATCAGTGTGGCTAAAAATGCTGGATAAATAGGATTCTTTGAAGTGACTGGGAAGCTGGAGGGTGAAAATGTTTTTATGTATTCTGCTATATACAGTGGGGACGGAAAGTATTCAGGCCCCCTTTAATTTTTCACTCTTTGTTATATTGCAGCCATTTGCTAAAATCATTTAAGTTCATTTTTTTTCCTCAATAATGTACGCACAGCATCCCATATTGACAGAAAAACACAGAATCGTTGACATTTTTTTGAATTTATTAAAAAAGAAAAACTGAAACATGGTCCTAAGTATTCAGACCCTTTGCTGTGACTCTCATTTATTTAACTCATGTGCTGTCCATTTCTTCTGATCATCCTTGAGATGGTTCTACACCTTCATGCTCAGAGACAGAATTGTGGCAAGGCTACAAAAAATTTTCTGCTGCACTTAAGGTTCCTAAGAGCACAGTGGCCTCCAAAATCCTTAAATGGAACATGTTTGGGATGACAAGAACCCTTCCTAGAGCCAGACAAACTTAGCTATCGGGGGAGAAGAGCCTTGGTGAGAGGGGTAAAGAAGAACCCAAAGCTCACTGTGGCTGAGCTCCAGAGATGCAGTCGGGAGATGGGAGAAAGTTGTAGAAAGTCAACCATCACTGCAGCCCTCCAGAAGTCGGGGCTTTATGGCAGAGTGGCCCGACGGAAGCTTCTCCTCAGTGCAAGACACATGAAAGCCCGCATGGAGTTTGCTAAAAAACACCTGAAGGACTCCAAGATGGTGAGAAATAAGATTCTCTGGTCTGATGAGACCAAGATAGAACTTGTTGGCCTTAATTCTAAGCGGTATGTGTGTAGAAAACCAGGCACTGCTCATTACCTGTCCAATACAGTCCCAACAGTGAAGCATGGTGGTGGCAGCATCATGCTGTGGGGGTGTTTTTCAGCTGCAGGGACAGGACGACTTGTTGCAATTGAGGGAAAGATGAATGCAGCCAAGTACAGGGATATCCTGGACGAAAACCTTCTCCAGAGTGCTCAGAACCTCAGACTGGGCCGAAGGTTTACCTTCCAACATGACAATGACCCTAAGCACACAGCTAAAATAACAAAGGAGTGGCTTCACAACAACCCTGTGCCTGTTCTTGAATGACCCAGCAAGAGCCCTGACCCAATTGAGCATCTCTGGAGAGACCTAAAAATGGCTGTCCACCAACGTTTACCATCCAACCTGACAGAACTGGAGAGGATCTGCAAGGAGGAATGGCATAGGATCCCCAAATCCAGGTGTGAAAAACTTGTTGCATCTTTCCCAAAAAGACTTGTGGCTGTATTCGATCAAAAGGGTGCTTCTACTAAATACTGAGCAAAGGGTCTGAATACTTAGGACCATGTGATATTTCAGTTTTTCTTTTTTAATAAATCTGCAAAAATGTCAACAATTCTGTTTTTCTGTCAATATGGGGTGCTGTGTGTACAACAATGAGAAAAAAATGAACTTAAATGATTTTAGCAAATGGCTGCTATATAACAAAGAATGAAAAATGTAAGGGGGTCTGAATACTTTCTGTCCCCACTGTTCATTTTAAATTAATAAATGAAATGAATAAATAAAAATATAAATAAAAAAGTTGTGCCTCGAAAGTTCCACTTTTTGATACTGTATCAGTTTTAGGTTGACATATATACAGGGATGTGGCACTTTAACCCTTTATAAATTATATTTGGGCTTAACTTTGGGGTGGAAAGCAGCCAGTTGATTTATTACTTTTTTACATCGTACAAAAGATATTGGTCCTAATCACTCAATGCCCCCTCCCACCCCCCTTTTTTTATTTTATTAATATGACAGACTTTTGGGGCACAGCATGGACATGGCATTGAAGGTACAAATCTTCCTATATATTCCTTCTATTTCGCAGACTTTAATAAAAACAATGGGAGAAAATATTATTGGATTGTTCATTGGAAATGATGAAGTTCCTAATTGATTATTATTCAAAGGATCTATAAGAAATCAACAAACAAATAAAGGACATCATTGACCAACCCAATAATGGCCTTATAGGGCAAGCCTGACTCACAATGGAGAAAGAACTGAAAAAGTATATACAAAAAATAACGGGTGAAATTATAGATGCAAAGGAAGGTCAATTCTCAAGGGGATTTTAGCAAAGGATCTGCATATAGATGAAAAAATGAGTGATGGACCAGTAAAAGGGCATAACCTCCCAAATGTGTGATACTCTATACACACATAAGCTAAATCTGATTGCTCTCTATCTTCTTCCTCTTCTATGCAGATGAAATTCTACAGTACGGAGTACTCCAAAACACTTGTATGTACAACGCATATATAATGGTGGTGGGTATAACACTGGTGGGTGTGGTAGTGCATCACAGAAGCATCCCTATTCCCCTAGGAAATCTTCAAATGGAGAAAGTCACACTAAGCAAAAGTAGAAAAAAGCTAACACTAATCACAATTCACAAGTAAAATAAGGTAGACAGTCACATGGTTACAAAGCAAACACAGATAAAACAGGTCCTGTCAGTGTTTTGTGAGGACCTGCACAACCCACTCCTATGCCTAACACTGGGAGTGTATCTAAAGCTTCAGGTAATTACTTGAACCCAATTTTTTTATTACAGACCCTGGGAGAACCTGGAAATGAGAAGGACCGTTGGATCAGTATATGGTCTACCAGAGCAACTTAGTGTCTTAAATCTGTCTTCATATATCCTCACTGAGGAAGAAGAACAAGGTTTGGGCGGACCATATAGTGGACTAGGTCCAAGAAACGCGTAGGGCCTCTACAATCATCATATGTGGACAAAAGATATCATACTGACAATTTTTGGCCTTCTTTGATTATGTATTGCAATATGAAAATGTTTTTATGTATTCTGCTTATATAAATTTTAATATGAAATGAATAAATAATGTACTTTAACAGAAGAATATTGTGCTTCAAAAGTTCCACTTTTTGATATTGAATCAGACTGCTTCAGTGAGAACGAGAATAGTGGTGCAAGAAAGACAAAGAAGGTGCTGCTGGTAGAGGACTTTTATTGGACAAACAATAAAAGTTAGACTTGGAATGGCAAACAGTGTAATGTATCTAGGATGTTTGGAATTGGGATATCACAGATCAATGGACTATAAGGTTGGGCTGGGAAAGACCTGGGGCTCATGATGATAAAACATGACAAATTAAGAAATTATATTAACCACTTAAGGACCAGGCCTATTTTTAAAACTAATTTGTTTACAAGGTAAAATCATTTTTTTTGCTAGAAAACCACTTAGAACCCCCAAACATGATATTTTTTTTTCTAACACCCTAGAGAATAAAATAGTGGTCGTTGCAATACTTTCTGTCACACCATATTTGCGCAGCAGTCTTACAAACGCACCTATTTTACAAAAAAATTACACTTTTTTTTATTTAAAAATATGGCAACAGTAAAGTTAGCCCAATTTTTTTTATATTGTGAAAGATGATGCTACGCTGAGTAAATTGATACCCAACATGTCACGCTTCAAAATTGTGCCCACTCGTGGAATGGCGACAAACTTTTACCCTTAAAAATCTCCATAGATGACGTTTAAAAAATGTCTAAAAAAATTATACAGGTTGCATGTTTTGAGTTACAGAGGAAGTCTAGGGCTAGAATTATTTCTCTAACGATCGCGATGATGCCTCACATGTGTGGTTTGAACACCATTTTCATATGCGGGCGCTACTGACGTATGTGTTCGTTCTGCACGCAAGCTTGGCGGTGCGATTAAAAAAAAAATTCTTATTTATTTTACTTTTTATTTTTACACTGTTCTTTTAAAAATAATGGTGTCACATTTATTCCTATTATAAGGAATGTAAACATCCCTTGTAATATAAAAAAAAGCATGACAGGACCTCTTAAATATGAGATCTGGGGTCAAAAAGACCTCAGATCTCATATTTACACTAAAATGCAATAAAAAAAATAAAATAAAATGTCGTTTGAAAAAAAAAAGTCCCTTTAAGAGCTATGGGCGGAAGTGACATATTAATGTCGCTTCCGCTCTGCAATGGTATGGAGCCAGGTGGGGGCCATCTTCCCCTCACTCTGTTCCATGTCGAGTATGGGACAGAATCCAAATGCCTCTGTCGGCGGCTTTGGTGAACGGCGGGTCTATCGGAGAGCGGCGGGACGTGAGGGGGCCCTCTCCCGCCACCGATAAAAGTGATCTTGTGGTGAATCCCCCTCTGAGACCACTTTTATCTTAAAGTGAACCGTCCGCTGAAGAAGTGGATACTGGGGTTATGGCAGCTAGCTGCTGCCATAGCAACAATATTCCACTTCAAAGATCCGAGGTATAATGATGGCGGGCGGTCCGCAAGTGGTTAAGGATTTAGGAGGTAAGCTTAAATCCAGGACCTTCAGGACCTCCAAGGTAGCTGTCATGCACCTGGTAGGAGACTGAGTTTATGAGGTTGGCCTCTCTTGTATCTTCAGCCCAGGATCCACTGAAGGTGGAACAGATGGTGCTGAGGGACAGGAGGAACATGAGTGTCAGCAGATGTTGATAGCAGAACTTGTGTCAGGAGACGTAGACTTGAAGGGTCAGGCAAGGCATCAGGTCAGTAACAGCGGCGATGCAGGGTAGACCAGCTGAGGTTAAAGGGGTACTCCACAGTAATTGCAGGTTCTGGATGTGTGACTTGTCAGAGCTTCCAGTAGGCTTGAAGCTGGAACACACAGCAACAACTGGAGCTAGGATGAGGGACAGTCAGAGCAGGCACGTGGATAACGTGGAGCCATATCAGAGACAGAAGCATAGTCAGAGGAGCAGCCAGGGCCAGCAACAAGCTGACAATGAGGTACAGAAGCATCAGACAGGGATGTGGTCAAGAGTAAACCAAGGTTAGGAACAGATGTGCAGAAGCATAAACAGGATCCAAAGTCAGGTCAATAACAAGCCAGTTCAGCAACGAGTATAATACAGGATACAAGCAGGGCACACAGGAACAGATGAAGGCCAGTGAGCACTGAACATGGATCTTAGCATCCTTTAAAGACTGTCTGGCACCAATGGAAGGTGTGGACATCCTCCCATGTGCGTGCTCATTCCTGTGAGCGGACCTGGATATCATTCCATGGGCAATACCATGCGCATATACATGTCTGTGCACCTGGCGCGTCACAGTAGTTTCCTGACAGTAGCCTTTTTATAAATGCCACCAGAGCCGTTTGCAAAAGGTAGGAAAACATTGATGTGGGTAGAGTTAGGATTCTTGGTGAACTGAGTTGACAGCTCTGTTGGGTGGATATTCTATGCTAGGAATGGGCTGTATTTTAATGGGGAGGGTATAGCTATTCTGGGTGAAAGAATGGTTAGGTTGGAAGAGATTTTAAACTAGGACATGTGTGTAGGGGCTAGCATTAGAAGAGGTAGACCATGAGAGTGGAGAGAGGAGATAAACAGGAGTAGATGGGGTAATAGAGGAGGTGGGATTAGCAGCAACAGTAAGAAAGTAAGTAAGTAATACCAGCAAAGGTTAAAAAATGGACAGTAAAAATAAAAAATGTATGTTAGCAAATGTTGCAATCGAAAAGTTCAGTGCTTCTACTCGTACAACATGATATTAAAATATATTAAAAGTGCTTGATCCACAGTCGTTTGTCAGAGAGACGTAATCCATTAAGATGCTAGTGAATGTAAGAAGTTTTCAAAACAACCGGTAAACTAGAATCGCTAATGACTGACGAAGATTATGATTTTTTTTTTATTTATTTAATAACAGAATCCTGGATGGACAAACAAATTAATTATGAGTATATAGCATGTTAAGAAAGGAAAGAAAAGACAAAAAAGGAGAAGGGGTTTGTCTGTTTTTCAGTATGGGGAAAAATATCAAATGGAACACGTTTAAAAAGACTTTAAACAAATTTTGTAGCAGGTAAATTTTTTTTATAAGAACAACATCTCTAGAAAAAAAAAAAAACTGGATAAGAACATTTTTGATGCTGATAAAGCATGAAAGTAGAGCATTTAAATCCTCAAAAGTTGAAGATACTTATACTTTAATAATGAAATATAAGCATTTTATTAATGTAAAAAAAACTGCAAAAAACATCAAGTTAGCAAACATTGAAGTTAAAGTGGATGTAAACCCAATGTCATCCTTTCTAAACTACTGCCATAGGGGTTATCTATAAGGATATACATGCCTCCTGCATGTATCTTTACCTGTCAAATGTCTCCCCTCTGTCTGTTATGAGAGCTGAAAAACTGCAGATTCTGTGGGTGGGTCTGTTGTCTGGGGCTCGGTGGGTGGAGTCGTGATGTCAGTAGATTCCCCGCCCACCTCTACACTCCCCTTGTCAATATGCATTTTCTCCTGTGTATTTCTAACTGAACTTCTGCTATGATCTGTAACATCCAGTAAAAAGACAGGAAAGTAACCACATGACTTCAGCATGCCATATCATGCTGAGGCGTGGAACAGCCAATCCTTGTAGAGCTGCTGAAGAAAGGAGTGGGGGAGGGAATTAAAAAATTATGCATGTGTCTTAGGCTGTCACTCACAGCAAGGGGGAGTATTTGACAAAGTTTTTGTCAGTTTGTCAAGATTTCTCTCACTGAACAATAAAAGAGGATTGCTCAGAGATGGATTAACTCTGTGTCTCAAGACTGGGCTCAAATGATAGGAAATCTTATACTCTACAGTATGATGTAATATTAAGTTAGAGAATTTTGGTGCGGCACTTACTATATTAAAAAGGTCATCATATGGCTATCCATAATAGTGCAATACCGTATCATAAATTAAAGTGCTAAACGCTAACCTAACAAGTGCTAATAAAAATACTATGTGCCTTTAGTCCTTATGAACAGTGCAATAAATCAAAGTTCTGACGTAATAGGACATCCACTTGTGAATAAAGTGACTTGTGCAACAAATCTTCTGTACTCAGTGCAACACTCCATGCTCTCCTCCTATTGTATCACATTCACCATATGTCAGGGAAATGGCTGAAGAAGGACTGGCAATTCCACCCAAAACAATCATGGCCACCACAGTGCACAGTGTGACTGATGTGGGTAGCACATCCGGGTCTATTTAAGCCTGCTTATGGCACTATATAGATCTTTCTATATAGATCTATATAGTGCCATTAGGGGGGTTGTAATTTCTCTAGTAGAAGGGCCCCCAGTCTAGGCAATATGTTGTCACCTAGTTCGTTTTGCTCTCAGAAGCCAAACAAACCACAGAATTGGCTTTCCACTATAGGATCCTACATGTGTGGCCATAATAACTGCAGGCAGTGCCATAGACATAAAAAAGTACCTCCGTTTTTTTTTCCTTTTCTACTAAGAAAACATATAACATCAAACAGTATATCAATTGTAATTCTTAATTGGTGGTTTATGTACTGTGATTCAATGTAGTGCCTGCAACCTGTCAGTCAACCACCAATGTTGGGTGTACTATAGGCCCGCTGAGAGTTAGAATCTCGGAACATGTGAATGACTCTACAAATACTAATGCTAAAAATATTTCAAATCATTTCCGAGAAGCACACCATGACAATCCTGACACTTTTCCCTTTTTTTGGCGCTGAACAGGCTACTTAAACGTGAAGTGTGGTGGATCTATACCCTCAATACTAGAAAACCATATGGCTTGAATGATAGGATGGACATGAATCTTTTCTTAACATAACTACATTGTTTTGATATATTCATTGGAGTACTGACAGAACATGTTTTATTTGTTCATGATATGTTCTTCATATGCCTGCTGTGACTCTTTCTTCTTTTTCTCCATGTGTTTTTAATTAATTTGATTGTTTCTGATCAGGATGCACCCGCCCCATTTGGAGGGCTTAATTTGTTATAAATATCAGTTTTTAAATCAAACATGTATGCTTTGATGAAGGCTTCTTGGCCGAAACGCGTCAGAATATAGCCTATACTGTGTATCCATGTAACCAATAAAGTAATTTTATTCAAGAGCAATCCGAGTTGCCAGCCTTCCTGTTTTAAGTACTGCACTAGCCTATGTTCTGGAAGTTGATGCCTCAGAAATAGCTACAGGAGCCATTCTGTCACAGCGCCCGAGGCCCAAGGCACTACTCCATCCCATAGCTTTCTCCTGCCGCAAAGTGAGCCAACCGGAAAAGAATTATGATGTTGGGAACTAAGAGCTTCTCGCTATAAAAACAGCTCTGGAAGAATGGAGGTACCTCCTAGAGGGAGCCAGTCTTCCTATTATGATCTATACGAATCATACAAAATGTAGAATACCTCCGGTCTACCAAACAGTTGAGACCGCACCAGGCTCATTGAGCCTTGTTCTTTTCTCGCCTCCAGTTCCATATCACCTACCGGCCGGGATCTAAAGATGGCAAAGCCGATGCCTTATCACGCATATTCCCTGATACCCCAGAGGAGGCTATACCTGATACTATCCTAACAAAACAGAACTTCTTATTGCTTCAACAGGATCTCCAATCTACTATGGAGCAAGCCGCAGCCCAATGCCCAGAGTTAGAGACCTCTGTACTAAGAAGCCAGGAGGGGTCTGTATGGCACCAAGACAAGGTCTTCGTTTCACAACAGGCTAGGCCACAGGTTCTAAGAACCTTTCATGACAACCAGCTAGCTGGTCACTTCAGAGTTAAAAAGACTACCAAACTTGTCTCACGGTCCTTCTGGTGGCCCACTCTCAAACCGGACTGTAAACAATGTGCGCTCCTGTACTGTCTGTCAACGCAACAAGGGATCCAACGCCAAAGCCTGGGGTCTGTTAAAACCTTTACCAGAGCCAGAGAAAAGCCTGGGGTCTGTTGAAACCTTAATCAGAGCCAGAGAAACCTTGGTAAGATATCTCCATAAATTTTATAGTGGATTTGCCCCATCTAAGAAACATACAACCATCTTGGTGGTGGTAGACTGCCTGTCTAAGATGGTGCACTTCCTGCCCATGAGGGGCACACCTACCGCTAAGGAAACTATGGACACCTTCATAAAGGAGATATTCAGGTTACATGGCCTCCCTGATAGTATCATTTCAGACAGGGGGGTGCAGTTTACATCTAAATTCTCAAATGACCTTTGTAAAAGCCTGGCCATTGAGGTACAGTTATCTTCGGTTTACCATCCGCAGAGTAACGGGCAAATGGAGAGGACGAATCAAACCCTAGAACAATACTTGAGATGCTTCTGTTCCTTCTCCCAGGATGACTGGCTCTCCCTGCTCCCATGTGCCGAGTTTGCCTGCAATAATTCGGTACATGCAACAACCAACCAATCACCCTTCTGGGCCAATTACGGGTTCAATTCTACCTAACACCATTCCAGAAGTTTCAGTACCCACAGTCCAAGACCAGCTCACCCTTCTCCAGTCCAACCTCCAAACCCTCCGGGAAACCATGCAGAAGGCCCAGGAAGATGTCAAGAGATGCTATGACCAGAAGAGAAGGGACAGCCCAGACCTCCAAAGTGGGGGACAAGGTCTGGCTCTCCTCCATCAACCTTCGGTTGCCTTGTCCTTCTAGGAAGCTGGGGCCAAAGTTCCTCGGCCTGTTTGAAATCAGGAGCAAACGTCCAGGATGAAGCTACGCCTTGTCCTTCTAGGAAGCTGGGGCCAAAGTTCCTCGGCCTGTTTGAAATCAGGAGCAAACGTCCAGGATGAAGCTACGCTACTAAGCTACAGTGAAACGCGTTGACGTCATCATCGGAGCTGTCACGATCCACGGAGCAGGTCGAGTTAGGGGAGCCGAACAGCTGTGAGGCACCAACCGAGCGCTACAGCACACACTGACTTTGCCTTGAGCCAACCAGGCGATTTGAGACACGTAAGGTGTCTCTACACCAGAAGAGGAACGCCAATCCACCGTGACCACTATTGTCAGCAGCCGGCATCTTGCCGCTGCTTACGTTCCTTGGATCCCGCCACTCCTCCATAGGATTGGATCCTGAACCAGCCTTTCAAATTAGCCACGGGGGGGTAATGTATGAGCAATCCTAGCCGGCCTTTATAGGTGAATACATACATCTGCATGCCATGAGACACCGCCCCTATTATTGCCATACATATACTGGACTACTATATACCGTACCCCACTGCACTTAGTGCATAATACCGGAGGCTGCCACTGTACGCTGGGAACTGTGACACTCACTACCTTCAGAGAATTCGACTAATTACTGCCATTTGCATCGTATGATCAGATTCAATCTGTGAATGCATTCATAATCCTATCGCTGCGGACTACTCAGACTAAACTTTTTGCCAGCCGTCCACCCCCCAAGCAGGTCTTGCTAGGCAATCTCCCCTGGTTATATCCTTACCAGTTCTTCCCCCCTCCCTGTTCCTACCATCATATGTTCCTCAGCAGCATATCAAATCAAAACACATATACCTAATTACCCAATACAAGGTTGCAACACCACTGTGTGATTGCCCTGAGTTGATCCGATCACTTTGATGCTGAGCAACATATCTAGTCCGGACCGTGTCAGTGCCGTTGTGTGTGTTTCTTGTCTTATCTGTTGTCCCGTTTTTAGCATCCCCTTTGATATAGATGTTTTTTGTATTATTCATTTTGCATTTATTCATATACTTGAATGCCTCGATATGCCCTGTTGATTTTAACATAATTCAATAAATTGTTAAATTTTACCATACTACATTCTGATCACTAATTGCTGAAGTAACCGCTTTTCCTCTCGATATTCTTTATACCTAGAATCCCTTTCCCCTTCCCCTTTTCCCTTGTCCCTGACATATATGCATTGAATTTTTGGTTACAGCAATTACACTACAATATGTGTGTGGTGACCAATCAATCATTTGTACAGAACTTGCCTCGTGTCCTCTTCCCCAATCCCTATATTCTTAATACTAGTTAACCCTGTGGTCTTCGAATTTGTGCTGCCAGAGTCCTACAAGATCCACCCCATGTTTCCCATTTTGTTGCTCAAGCCAGCCGTACCCAGTCCCTTCCCAGGGAGAGAAGAAGAGCCGCCTCTACCAGTCATAATAGATGGCAAACCAGAATTTGAAGTGGAAGCCATTTTGGACTGCCGAAAGAGAGGAAGGCAAGCCCAGTTTCAAGTTAAGTGGAAAGGGTACCCAGCAGAGGAGAATTCCTGGGAGCCTACAAGTAAACTGCAGGCCCTAACCTCCTGCAGAGTTTCCGTACCAGGTATCCTGAAAGATGGCCGGAGGCTGCCCCTTGGTGCGGGGGGGGGGGTGCTGTCAGGGAAATGGCCGAAGAAGGACTGGCAATTCTGCCCAAGACAATCATGGCCGCCACAGTGCACAGTGTGAATGATGTGGGCAGTACTTCCGGGTCTATTTAAATTTGCTGTTGGAGCCGCCCCTTGCTAGATTATTGTCAGCTTCCCAATGTTTCCTGTGCTTTTGTGTCTCTGTGATCCTGTTCCCTGTTACTGACCCGGCTTGTTTGGCTTCTGTTTCTGAACCGCTCCTGATTAACCTCTGACTTGCACCACCTACTACGCTCCTGTCTGCTCCTTCATCTGTACTTTGTCTCTGGCATTTTTGGACTGATCTCTTGTGTATGACCCCTGGCTTGTCTTCAGTTCCTGCTACCGGTTTGTGCCTACTGAAGCCTTCGGCCCAGCACCCCGCGCTCAGTGGCTCTGCAGGTCATCTCAGCAACTACCGGTTCACTTCAAGTGACTGGCTCATCACCAAAACACCTGGAAAACTGTGCACCTTTGGGCACTGCTCCCTCTGTATCACTCCCAGGGGAGCACTGCACTTAGTCGCAAGGGGCACCCTCTCAACAATTGGCCTCCCCCTCGGAACCTGACACCAGAGGTTTTTGACCTTTTTCCAAGGTCTTAAATGCTTTGCATGCAGGTGTTTTCTGCTACTTGTAATCTTTTAGGTCCACTCCATGGGGTTTTTCCTATTATTCCTCCCCAAGATGTGTGCATGTGATGATGAGAACAAGACCAGAGGCAGCAATATCATGACATCGTATTTATTAGGAGTTTAAAAACAATTAAAATACACTTACAATGATAGGTGCTCGCATTACACAAGCTACTGCACATATATTACTTCCTCAAATCATCTGTGTTTCATTGACCGGAACTTTGGAAATGGAAATGACACAGCAAGCCCCACCCAATGTGTTTCTTCACTATGATGTCATCATGCTGGTTATAGCTATATGATGACCTTTTTGATATAGTAAGCTTTGCACCAAAATTCTCTGGTTTTATCTTGGAATACCACCTTTTATGGTAGTAGTCAAGGTGCAGACAGCTACAGTGTATACACATTTTCCTATTTAATTTTCATAGCACAGGGTTTCTTTAGATTTTTTAAGTTAATCCTGTATATAAATAAAACAGATAAAGTATATACAGTATAGTCTAATAATACAGAAACTCTAATGCCGCAAAAAACTTGGATGGTTATTCTGACAGAATTCCGCTCAAGCTTGCCTTGCATACACACGGTTACACAAAAGTTCCCTGAACTTTCGACCGTCAAGAATGCGGTGACGTACAACACTACGACGAGCTGAGAAAATGAAGTTCAATGCTTCCGAGCACGCGTCGAATTGTTTACGAGCATGCGTCATATTTTGCGTGTCCGAATTGCATACAGATGAACGCATTTTCGGATAGGAACTTTTTCCGACCGAAAAATTGAGAACCTGCTCTCAATCTTTTGCTGGCTAGCTAGAATTCCACCAACAAAAGTCCGATGGAGCATACACACGGTCGCATTTTCCAACCAAAATCTTTCATCGGTCTTTTGCTGGCCGAATTTCCGATCGTGTGTACGCGGCATAAGAGACAAAAGCATGCTTTTTTCGGTATTAAAAAAGGTTGATTTTAGAATATTAAGCTCAGTAATTGATAAATCAGTACAGTTTATCCTAATATTTAAAACAGACCACTGCTTTTTAAAAAAAATGAAGGTAAAAAGTTTGTAAAATGTAATTAAAATATTTACTTTACTCCCAGCTTCTGCCTGTGGCACCAATGAGAGGATGACACCACAATCCTTTTTGTGAAATCCAGTAAGCCAAACTTCTGCAGTGTGTAAATTTATTTATTATTTGAAAGATTTTTGAGGAATGGTTTATTAAAAATATATCATAGCAAACTAATAAATGAGAATCAGTATAGGGGTAAATAAAGATATGTCATATCTAGCTAATATGATCAATTTTTATTAGAAGGTTTTTTTTTTTCGTTTTTTTTTTAAAACACTTTATTGGATTTTCATAAAGTACAGAAGGCAGTACAGTGGTGGATTTACACAGAAGAAGTATTCCACGATCAGTATAAAGTATCATAACTAGGGTAAACTATACGATACCAAGTGAATGAAAACTTCAAACAAAATTACAGAGGTCTACAGAAATAGTGCGTTGTCAAGTACATTGCACATTACAAGGGCAAAAATGAGAAAGAACAAGAACATTTCCAATGTTTTACATGGAATTCTCTGGTTACGTGTATTGAGCATACCAGGTGTGAGGTGGATTCTCTAGAAATCGCAAGAGGTTGTAAGATAGTTTTCAGTTACTAGCGTGGTATAAGGTATTGGTATTGTAGCAGATCTGGACCGACGGTAATAGTGTTACCCACAATCCTGGGCACCCCTATGGGGTACTAACTGTGCCCAGTGTAGGTACAGAAATTTGCTTATTAGTGGGGGATGTCGGTATTGTGCATCGTGTAGAGTGCGAGTCATTACAGTGTCAATATAGGTGTCGTATAAAAGGGGAATAGGCCTGTAGTAGTAGGCCTGTGCTGACGTGAGGCAGAGAAAAGGGGGGAGAGGGGGGTGATAAGACGGAGGTTCAGGATGATACGGTTATTGGTTAGTGTTTTAACTGGCTATCAGGCCGGTGTCGTCTCCCAAGGTAATGGTAGGTGGGTTGGTTTGCGTGCCGGTGGAATGCGATGTCCTGAAATGGGTCCAACATGCCCATGTATCATTGTATTTGGATGGTGAGTCGGAGGTTTGGTGCATGAGATTCTCTATGTCAGCTATCTTGTCTACTCTCCGGATCCACTCTGAGATCGAGGGGGGTGATGTGCTTCTCCAATGCACAGGGATGCATAAGTTTGCTGCATTAATAAGATGGAGAGTTAGTGACTTCCTGTATACACGTTGGGGGATCGAGGTATGATGGAGTAAGTATTGCGCTGGAGTATAATCAGGGGTGTATGTTGTGATCTGAGTGATTAGGCTGTGAATTGCAGCCCAATAGGATTGAATGAGTGGGCAGTCCCACCATATGTGAAGAAGGGAACCCCGGGCTGCGTTACACCTCCAGCAATTTGGGGACATAGTAGGTAGGAATTTGTTAATTTTATTGGGAGTTCTATACCATTTTGAGTAGATTTTGAACCTGCATTCTTGTGTCGCTACGTTGCCAGAACCTTTGTGAATATGGTAGAACACATTCCTCCAATCGTCTGTGGTTAAGGTTGTGTTCAGGTCAGTCTCCCATTGCCTTAGTAGTGCATCGTTTGTGATGTTTGGGTGTGTGGAGAAAAGTGTGTGGATGGTCGAGATGAGGTGTCTTTGGGGTTCATTTCTGGAGCAGAGCAGCTCGAAGGATGTAAGTTCCCTATGAATGTTGTCTTTGTGTGGGAGGCTTTGTAGGAAATGACGGATTTGCAGATAGTTGTAGAAGGGGATGTGATATTCCGGAAATTTAATGGTCAGCTCTGAGTATGGTAATAGAGTTCCGTGGTGGAATAGTTGTTGTGTTAGAAGCCGGGGTCTATGCGGTTCCTTGGTTGGGTGGGTTAGGTTGACGTCCGGTGGAAATTCCGGGTTATCTTCGATAGGTGTCATTGGTCCCGACGCTGGTTGGAACTTGAGAATTTTGCATGATTTCGTGAAGTTGATTAGGGTGGAGTTGATTAGGGGATTCGCAGTGGCGGTTTGCGGGATGAATTTTGGGTTGATCCAGGGAAGGAGTTGCAAAGGGGTTTTGGTAAAAGCATTTTCCAACTGCACCCAATCTTTTTCTTTGCCGTATACGTGCCAATCCACAATTCTAACTAGATGGCAGACCTGATAGTAGATTTGTAGGTCAGGAACTTGCAATCCTCCTTGTGATTTGGAGGTTGTCAGCCTGTGCCAATTCAATCTAGGCTGTTTGGATAGCCAGATGAATTTTCTACAAATCTTTTTGTACGAGGCAAAGAAGGAGTGTGGGAGTAATATCGGTATGGTTTGTAGAAGGTAGAGCAATCTAGACAGAACGTTCATTTTCAAGATAGCAATCCTTCCAAACCATGAGAATGGACCAGTCTGCCACCTCTGGAGATCACCCTCGATGGTTTGTAGGATCGGTAAAAAGTTAAGCCTAAATAAATCTGATAAAGCCGTGGGTATGTTAATGCAAAGGTATTTTATGGCTTGCGTTTCCAATCCAAAAGGAAAATTACGTTTGCATTGTGTGACCGTCTCTTGTGTTAGTGAGATGTTGAGCGCCTTGGATTTGGAGAAGTTTATTTGTAGGTTCAATAAGGATTTAAAGAGGGCAAAATCTTTGAGTAGATTCGGGATGGTAGTGGTCGGTTCTGTAAGGAAGAGGAGAATATAATCCGCGTAGGCGGCTACTTTGCAGTGTTTTTGATTGATGTGGACGCCTTTAATGTCAGGGTTTTCTCTAATTTTGCGCAACATGGGTTCCATTGTAAGTACGAATATCAAGGGGGATAGTGGGCATCCTTGTCTAGTACCGTCGGACACGGAGAAGGCGCCCGACAGTCCACCGTTCACTCGGACTTTGGCTGTGGGAGAAGAGTAGAGGACCATAATCATATTGATGAGTCTCGGCGGGAGGCCTACGATTCTCAGGGTAGCTTCCACGAAATCCCATGCCACCCTGTCGAACGCCTTCTCCGCGTCCAAGGATAGAAATAAGCCCTTAGTACTAGTGGAAGTCAGCCAATGGTGTATGTTTAAAGCCTTGGTAGTATTGTCTTTAGCTTCTCTGCCGGGGACAAAACCGACTTGATCTGTGGTGATTAAATTTGGGATCAGGGGTAAAAGGCGATTTGCTATGGCTTTGGCGTATAACTTAACGTCTACGGTTTTTTTTTCTTTTTAATCTGGATGTTGGCAATGCATTCCATGCAGTATACACTGATCAACCACAACTTTATGACCTTCCACCTAATATTGAGTAGGTCTCCATTTTGCTACCAAAACAGCCCTGACCCATCGATGCATGGACACCAATAGACCTCTGAAGATATGCTGTGGTATCTGGCAACAAACTGTAAGTAGCATATTCTTTTAGGCTCTGTAAGCTGCGAGGTGGGGCCCCCTGGATTGGGATTTTTTTCCAGCACAACCCACAGATGCTGAAGTGGATTGAGACCTGGACAATTTGGAGGCGAACACCTCAAACTCATTGTTGTGTTCCTCAGACCTATCTTGAACCATTTTTGCAGTGTGACAGGGATCCTTATCCTGCCGAAAGAGGCCAATGCCATCAGGCAATACCATATCAATGAAGGGGTGTTCATGGTCAGGAACATTGGTTAGGTAGGTGGTACTTATCATGTAATATGAATAGGAGAACCCAAGGTTTCCTGGAAGAACATTGCCCATCACACTAACTCTACCAGCTTGCCTTCTTCCCATACCGCATCCTGGTGCCATCTCTTCCCCGGGTGAGTAATGCATACACACCTGGCATCCAGAAGATGTAAAGGAAAATGTGATTAATGAGACCAGGCCACCTTATTCTATTGTTCGGTGGTCCAGCGATGATGATCACATACCCATTGTAGCCAATTTTGACTGTGGACATGGGTCATCATGGGAAACCTGACTGGTCTGCAGCCACACTGCCCCATACAAAACAAACCAAGACACACTTTTTTTTGCTTTGAACACATTAACTTCAGGGACAACATGTTTACTTGCTGCCTAATATATCCCACTGACTTTCATATGCCATTGTAACAAGATAATTAATGTTACCTAACCTTTCAGTGGTCATAAAGTTATGGCTGATTGGTGAATGAGGGTAAGAGGATAACTGAACTAGAAGGCAAAGAGGCATTTGCCATTTCAAGCAATGTATGTTAGGAGAGTGGCACCAACAGTCAGAGAGCTCCTCAGACTTTCAATTTAACAGTATCTACATCCTTTGTGGATCTTATGCCGCGTACACACGATCGGAATTTTCGACGGAAAAACCTTGGATGGCTTTCTGACGGAATTCCGCTCAAGCTTGGCTTGCATACACATGATCACACAAAAGTTCTCTGAACTTTCAACAGTCAAGAACGCGGTGATGTACAACAAGTATGACGGCACTAGAAAAGGGAAGTCCCATACCAAGCGTGCCACCCTTTGGGTTCCTTCTGCTAATCTCGTGTTTATCTCGTGCTAGTAGAAGTTTGGTGAGAGACGATTCACGCTTTTCAGCCTTGTGCTTTTCAGATCGTTATTGCTCTTCAGTTTGTGCTTGCGGGCTCGTATCTGTTCTTCAGTGAGTGTAGTCAGTTTGCATCTGGGTTTCAGTACGTATTATTATAGTACGTATTTGTTATTCAGTGCGTTCTTGTCCGCTCGTTTCTGATTTTCAGGTTGCTCTTCTCAGGCCTTTCTGTTTTTCAATGCTTTCTGTTAGTTCGCTCTGACCAGCCGACCGTTTTGAAGCCATATTGCAGTTACGTACTTGTCGTAGAGTTCGTGCTGTGCGGGGGCTTGGTGTTGGGGTTCTTGCTTTGACCCATGCCCAGTCCATGAACAGGGTGGGGAGGAGTTCATGGATGAAGAATTGGTTGCTCCAGCGTGACTAATTCTGTCATATGCCTTTGTTGTGGGAGATCCAGGAGAATAATCCTGATGATTATAGGAATTTTCTCCAGATGACAGACCCCATTTTCACCATCTGTTGGCTTTGCTGTCCCCTTGTATTACGAAGCCACCTTGCGGTACTTGGCGACAGGGAGAAGTCTGCAGGACCTCAAGTTCTTAACTCTGGGCATCATTATTCCAGAGAACTGTTTTGCCATTATACAGGTCCTGCAGAAGGACTATATTAAGGTAAGTTTTCTCCTTTAACATCACATTCTTTGTATTTAATGTTTGCTAATGTATTGTATTTCTTTCTTCATTCCCTAATTACCATGATTGTAATATGCTGTGAATGTCCCCTTTGTCCTCATGCATGCTGTGAGCATTTTTTGCTCCTTTTTTGTCCTTCATGCATATTTGCCTTCACTTACCTCCCCAGCATGCTATCCTGGGCCCATACACACCTAGCCTAGTGACTTAACAATGTATTTTGTCAGCTCCATAGTAGTGCTTTACCCTAAACACCCCCTAAAATGTGTCCAAATGTTATTACTGTCCTTAAATTTAGGCAGAATGCCATAATCTCTTTTTGGGGGTCCCAAACCTATCTAGAACACCCCCCTAACATTTTTACAATGGGCAATCAGAGGGGGTGAGGAATCTGATAAGTGTACCTTATCTTTTTGTCTTTAAATACTCCTTAAAATAAATGTTGTACTGATGTTGGCCAAGAATGTTTGTGTCTAATTTGCTTGCAATGTTATGTGCAAAAGTACTAATTTTATTTTTTCTGGTTTGACTCCACAGTTTCCTTCAACACCATGGGAATGGCAGACTGTGGTCTGTGGAGGGCCTTCCCAACTGCGGAGGGGCAATCGATGGGAAACCATGGATGGATGTCCACATCGTCCCATCACCCTATTCTTGGTCATACTATTTTCACTATAAGGAGTTTCATAGTATCGTGTTGATGGCGGTGGTGTCGGCAACATATGAGTTTTTATATGTGGACGTGGGGAAGAATGGCCGGATGTCGGAAGAGAACGTATAAGGACTCCCATTTGTGTTTGTCACAGATGAAGCATTTGGTCTGGGTGAACATCTGATGAGGACCCTCACCCCGGAGAAGAGGGTTTTTAATTACCGACTGGCCAGAGCCAGAAGAGTGGTGGAGAATGCGTTTGGTATAATGGCCAGCGGGTTCCACCTATTCCTTACAGCAATCAACATGGCAGAGTATAAACTGAATCACATAGTGTTAGCATGCTGTATTCTACATAATTATTTAAGGAGAAATGCTCCAAATTATGTGGCCTCAGTTGGGCCTGAGGTCCCAATTCAGGACACACAGTGGGGACAGAAAGTATTCAGACCCCCTTAAATTTTTCACTCTTTGTTATATTGCAGCCATTTGCTAAAATCATTTAAGTTCATTTTTTCCTCATTAATGTACACACAGCACCCCATATTGACAGAAAAACACAGAATTGTTGACATTTTTGCAGATTTATTAAAAAAGAAAAACTGAAATATCACATGGTCCTAAGTATTTAGACCATTTTGCTCAATATTTAGTAGAAGCACCCTTTTGATCTAATAAAGCCATGAGTCTTTTGGGGAAAGATGCAACAAGTTTTTCACACCTGGATTTGGGGATCCTCTGCCATTCCTCCTTGCAGATCCTCTCCAGTTCTGTCAGGTTGGATGGTAAACGTTGGTGGACAGCCATTTTTAGGTCTCTCCAGAGGTGCTCAAGTGGGTTTAAGTCAGGGCTCTGGCTGGGCCATTCAAGAACAGTCACTGAGTTGTTGTGAAGCCACTCCTTCATTATTTTACCTGTGTGCTTAGGGTCATTGTCTTGTTGGAAGGTAAACCTTTGGCCCAGTCTGAGGTCCTGAGCACTTTGGAGAAGGTTTTCGTCCAGGATATCCCTGTACTTGGCTGCATTCATCTTTCCCTCGATTGCAACCAGTTGTCCAGTCCCTGCAGCTGAAAAACATACCCACAGCATGATGGTGCCACCACCATGCTTCACTGTTGGGACTGTATTGGACAGGTGATGAGCAGTGCCTGGTTTTCTTCACACATACCGCTTAGAATTAAGGCCAACAAGTTCTATCTTGGTCTCATCAGTCCAGAGAATCTTATTTCTCACCATTTTGGAGTCCTTCAGGTGTTTTTTTAGCAAACTCCATGCAGGCTTTCATGTGTCTTGCACTGAGGAGAGGCTTCCGTCGGGCCACTCTGCCATAAGGCCCCGACTGGTGGAGGGCTATGGTGATGGTTTACTTTCTACAACTTTCTCCCATCTCCCGACTGCATCTCTGGAGCTCAACCACAGTGATCTTTGGGTTCTTCTTTACCTCTCTCACCAAGGCTCTTTTCCCCCGATAGCTCAGTTTGGCTGGACGGCCAGCTCTAGGAAGGGTTCTGGTCGTCCCAAACGTCTTCCATTTAAGGATTATGGAGGCCACTGTGCTCTTAGGAACCTTAAGTGCAGCAAAAAATTTTTTGTAACCTTGGCCAGATCTGTGCCTTGCCACAATTCTGTCTCTGAGCTCTTCAGGCAGTTCCTTTGACCTCCTTTGAGTTCAATGTACAAAAAGTGAGGGCAATATCAGACATTAGTATATCAAAACTGTGTTGATCTTGCCTTCATCAGATGGGGTGATGTCACCCCTGTAAAAGCCAAATTTTGAAGATGGACAAAAATTGGTATTCAAAATTGGGATTTCCCTCTGGATCCTATGCCTAATGTCAGCATGTGCTAGCTCCCATCATGTGGGATCAAAGGACGTGTTTTCGGGGTGCAACCCCTTCGTGTCACCTACTTGAGTTGTGAGGAAGAGGTTGCACGCACAAAACAAGCACATTGATAGCCCACGATGGCACATGTTGACACACTGTGTGCATCTTCAAAATTTGGCTTTTAAAATGTATTAAAACTTTAAGAAATTTCAAAAAAATTCTAAAATGGTGTAATTTTGTTGTTATTTAGATTCTCCCTAATACATCAATCATGTTCTTCAGTTTTTGTTCAACATCATTGTTTTTTTGCTTTATGAAGTCTAAATCCCGACTAAACACCATTATGTCCTGGATTAGCATTTGTGCACTTGCACTGGTGAAATTAGAAGATTGTTCTTCCACAACATGCACATCACCTAAAATCAATAAACACACCATGTATTATAAATATGCAGGCATACATCTATTACCTGAAGCTGTGGTCTCAGACACTCACCTGTTGTGGTCACTATTTCAAACACGTCATCCACCTCTCCTTCCTCCACATCCTCAGGTTGTGTTATGCTGAGTGCCCCTTCTTTAGGAGATGGGGGTCCCTGGTGTCCTCAGACGTCCCAAGTCTTTTCAACCCTATGAAAATTAAACAAAAGGTATACTTAGCACAATTGTCTGTTTTGGCAGAGTTCCAAGCTAAATACATGATTTTTTCCCTTACCAAAGCTGGAATACTTACCTTTTTTGGACAATATTCACACATGGAGACACCCATAGTATCCCCTGGAGCACCTGTGTGGGACACCCTAAAAAGTTTGTTCTGGTGTCCCACACTAGTGCTCCTGAGTCCAGATGTGTAAACAGCAGCTGAGTATCCTCTCCTTACATTACACTGAATCAAGTTTGCATTTCATTCTAGTTACAAACACATGTAGACAACAATGTACTAAACTTATTTTAATACAAATAGTCATGAGCAAATGTAGTTAACCCTGTATCTGCAAAAAAAATTGCATTATTAATGGGCGAACAAACAATGTTTACTACGACCGATTACTGTGCCCACGAGCCTGAAAGTTGCCTTTTAAAACTGTACAACAGTAAAGAAAAGCACATGGAGCAGCATGCAAGTAATAATAATAATAATAATAATAATAGGAACACAGGAAAAATACTTACTTTTTAGAAGCACTTTTTTGATCCTTCTGTACTGATCCTGCTCCCTCAATTTCAGGTCTGACCAGCGTTTCCTCAATTGCTCCTTGGTTCGTCATACCCCAAAATTCCTGTGCATACTCTTCACAACTTTAGACATGATCTTGGCCTTTCTCACATTTGGGTTTAGATAAGGTCCATACTTCCCGTCATAGTCGGACCTCTTCAAGATTTCCACCATCTCTACCATCTCTATAAAGACCATATTTGAGGCCTTAATTCTCCTGCGGGATCGGGACGTTTCTGGCTTTGGGCTTTTCTCCTCGTTACTGCTATTATGCACCTGCTGTATCTCTGCCATGTTCCTCTCCCACTGCAATGGAAGAGAATGGGTGGGGAATATTCTAGAAAGAACGTCAGGGGCGGGCGATGCGGGCAGAGTTTCACGCATGTGCAGTGTATATAATGCTAACACGCGCGTGTCGTACATATGATCTGTGAGTGGAGGAAGTGCCGATAGTGAGAACAAAGGTAACATTTTAACTTGGGACATCGGTGGCCTATATTAATTCTAGATTGAGGCCTATATTGGGATAAGATTAGGAGAGTTTAGCCTGACATTAGTGTTTTTGTCTTGTGTTTTGTCTTGCAGCAAATATGAAACAATTCAAAGACCTGGAATTCATGGGCCAGTTCATAGACAGATACAGGGATATGAGAAACTTGTGGGAGGTTAAAAACTCCTTATATCGAAATTAGCCATCTAGGAAGGCATCACTGGAGAAACTGCTGCAATTTGTGAAGACGCAGGTCCCCGACGCAGACATCGAGTTTGTGGATAAGAAAATTGGTAGCTTGAGAAGCACATATAGGAAGGAGCTTAATAAGGTCCAGGCTTCCATGAAATAAAGAGCATCAGCAAAGGATGTGTATGTACCCAGTCTGTGTTACTACAACAGGATGTGGTATCTGGAAGACCAGATTGAAGCTAGGGAATCACTTTGTACACTTCCATACACCCTTCCCTCAACCCCAGCTGAGGCTTCTGAGGACCAACCTGGGCCTTTCATCCTGGAAGAAGTTGGGGAGCCTAGCTGGAGCCAGGTATAGTATTTTTGAACATATTTATTGTCCAAAAATTAGTGTTGTTAACTAGATGTTATTATTGATAACAAATGAATGATTGAACAAAAAGTGTCTAACATATCAATAGACAGTAGGGGCCAAAAATGATTGGGACAAAAATGAAAAATGCTGGGCTCAGAATGATAGTCTTTTCTATTTATTAACATTCAATTAGCAACAGTCATGAGCTGAAAATTGTGTGTGATTGATGAACCAAAACTAAAACTATGTCCCTTTTTCATACACAGGAAGACCTCAGCCAGGACGAGGCTCTGGAATGTGGCAGAAAGAAGGAGGCGGGGGTAAGTGTCAGCCAGGAGGAGGCGGGGTAAGTGTCAGCCAGGAGGTGGCCAGGCCTAGTAGCCTCACCCAATTCCAGGTGCCTCCCCTCCACCTTACAACAAAAAGGGCCAGGAAGGGGAGGAACATGGAGGAGGCAGCACTGGGCCTAAGCATGTTAATGCGGCCCTGAAAACACCCTCCGATGCTGAAGAGGCCTATGGCTGCTATGTAGCTGCAAAATTGCAGCAAATGGAGGAGGGCCAATGCCTCATGTGTGAGAATATTATTTTTCAGGCCCTTCAGGAGGGGTTGAGGGGCCAAATTAGTAAAAACATGCACTTATGTGCGCTCGCCCATCCTCCTCCTCCTCCTGCCACAAGTCCACCTCCAGAGCCACAGCCTCCAAGGAAGGCTGCAGGGAAGGCTGCAGGGAAGCATGGAGGGAAGTCTGCGAGGAAGATGTGAAAGTGATGGCCTGGGTTCAGTCTGGTCTGACAGAAGACGCAGGCTGTTGTAGTACCACAGCCTGGGGACATATATGTCATCTGCTCCTGTTCCTGATCTCTGGGAGTCCTGGACCAGATTGTGCTCCCTATTATATAGACTTCTCAGGCTACCAATTTTTAGTTACAAGGAGGTGATGTGTGCCCTGGGGTACAAAGGCTTCGCAAATTCAAGCAATTTCTCCAGCGTTGCCTTCCTCTTTATTTTGTTATGAGCCAGAATGAATGGAGATTTTTTTTATATGAAAATACTTGCCTATGTGTTTTTCTTCAAAAAGGACAGTTTGTGAGTAGGCAGGTACATTTCAAAAATACAATGTGAAATTAACAAGGGACAAAAACCAACCTCCTTGAGCTTTAAAAATGCAAGATAATAATGTTGCTGTGGAAACTTGACACACAAAAAAAAACTTATGGAGATCACTAGAAAATAATTTAAAAATAATCAAAAAAACAGGAAATCTTGATTAAAAAAAAAAAAGATAAAAAATAATTCTAAACATTATTATGGAGATCTGGTTTAAAAACAAAAAAGATTATTCAGGAGATCACAAGAAATAATAAAGAAATAAGTTTGTCAGAACTCTGAATGAATAACAGCAGCAAAACAAATTCATTATTCTAGCATTATAAAGAACAAAAGAATGCGCTGCATTAAAAGATCCACAAATTTACAGCGTGACGAATGTGCTATCTCCATTATGAACCCTAGTTTTACCAGACCGAGCGCTTCCGTCTCGTACTTGATTCTGAGCATGCGTTATTTTTTTGCGTGTCCAAATTGCATACAGACGATCGCACTTTCGGATAGGAACTTTTTCCGACCGAAAAATAGAGGACATGCTCTCAATCTTTTGCTGGCTGAAATTCCGCCAGCAAAAGTCCGATGGAGCATACAACCAAAAGCTCTTATCGGAGTATGGCTGGCGGCATTTCTGATCGTGTGTACGCGGCATTAGTAATTTTCATACAGAAACAGTTATCTTGTTCTGCTTGCAAATTACTTTACTGTTCTGTCCACCAGATGTTTTATACTGGTTATTTGTACCTGTGTTGTTAAATTTACATGCAAAATGTGTAATTTACTTAAGACAATCATATGTGGTGTGCAAGCTCCACCTAGCGTACCTTTTGGTATTGCTGCAGTTCTGTTTCTTTGTTTATTTGTATGTGTAACTAAGGAAGTTGTCAGCAAGCAGGGAATTCTGGGTAGAATCTTAGCAGGAAGTGAAACAGCCACCATTTTGAGAGAAGACATTCAGGAAACAACACATGTATTTCTCTATCTATCGCCATCACCCCTTAGAGAACTTAAAAAGTATGTTTTTACTATCTCATCTTGTACTGTATATCGTTGTTTATGCAATGTATGCTGTATTGTATGCAATATTATACTTATTGAGGTCTATTTCTGTTATTTTGTAGTTTCACCTGGCTTGTTCTAATAAAACTGAGATCAAAGAAATATGGTATCTACAGTTATTGGGATAAGAAGGTTCAGCTATCTGCTCCTTGAGACAGAACAGTGAAATTTTTAAGCTGACCTCTGAAGGAAGATAAGCTGACTTCAGAAGTCTGTACAGCCCGGGGATACGCAGTATCCATACAGTCAGAAGCCTGCGGCAGGCAAAGCAAGCAGCCATGCTACACAGAGACACGCTCTGTCAAGCAACATCGACACTAGAACGGTCTCTATACAGCAAGACAGCTTCTTCCCCGCAGTCATGCCTCACAGTGGGACATCTTACAAATCACATCTCATCTAAGTCATCTGTTGCAAATGCAGCAGCTATCACCCGTTCAAAAGCTGAAGCAGCAAAAGCCAGGGCGGCATTTGCAGACCTAGAGTTGCAGATGAAAAAAGAAAAGACCCGCCTTGATGCAGAAAAAGTGAGACAGAAACAAGAGAGAGAGAAGGAAAGAGTACGCTTGGAACAAGAGAAAGAGAAGGAAAGAATACGCCTGGAAGAAGAGCTAGCCCAGCAGGAAGCATCTCTGAAACTGCAGCAAGCTATCTTAGAAGCTAACATGGAGAAGCTGGCAGTAGAAAGAGATGCTGCCACCGCCATTGCAGAAGCAGAAGCTTTAGAAGCAGCCGTCTATGATGAGCCAAGAGTAGGCAGCAGCATACCGGGTCTAGAGGAGGACCAACAAGATTCTTCACAACGCACGTCAGATTATGTCTACCAGCACTGGAACTCAAGCAGCATCCCACAACAAGAAATTAAATATGACGTCAGTGAGTCACATCAAATAAAGGAGCCACAAGATGACCTGGGACCCCAACGCTACAACCAAGAAAAATCTGACAGAGTTCCAAACTTTCCAGTTCCAACCAAACCTTCTACTCCACAAGGTACCCAGCCTTCATACAAGCATCAAACACCAGTCTTCACTCCAAAGGTGTATGCAACGAGCCGGTACGAACTGCCAACCTTATGTAAGTTTGAACCCAGCGCACCTAAAGTAGAGACTTTTACCAGGTATGCCTTTTCACAGCACCACAATACATCAGCAGCCTACCCCAATGCCAATCAGGCTACTGTAGACTTTGCCAAGTTCCTGGCCAAAAGAGAGTTAGTTACCCAAGGACTTGTCAAATTTAGTGATCGCCCTCAACACTACAGGGCATGGCGATACGCTTTCCAGAGTGTCATTCAAGGTCTAGATCTATCCTGCAGAGAACAGATAGAACTCCTCGTAAAGTGGCTTGGCAATGATTCTGCTGAACATGCCAAAAGGATCAGAGACATTAACATAAACCACCCTGAGAAAGGCCTTGCAAACATCTGGAACAGACTGGATAGATGTTATGGCTCACCAGAAGCTATAGAAAGTACACTGTTTAAAAGGATAGAAGACTTTCGAAAAGTACCTAGCAGAGGTTACTAAAGACTCAGAGAATTCAGTGACCTGTGTATGGAGTTACAAGTTGCTAAAGCAGAGGGAGACCTACCTGGCCTTTCTTATCTTGACTCTGCTAGAGGTATTAACTCCTTAGCACAAAAACGTCCTTATGAGTTACACGAAAGATGGATTACTCATGGCTTTAACTACAAACGAAAACACAATGTGCCTTTTCCACCCTTTGGTGAGTTTGTGGACTTTGTAGACAGACAAGCAGGAATGAAAGATGACCCCAGCTTCATTTTTCCAGTGTCTTATATCACTTCTTCTGGCCCTAAACAACTCAGAGCTCCAGTAGCAGTGCACAAAACTAACATTTCTTCCCACAGATTTGCAGAGTCTCAGCCCGAGGATCAAGACAGCGACCCTACTAAGTTCTGCCCTCTACATAAGTTGCACATCCTTTCTTGAAATGCAGAGCCTTCATCCAGGATCGCAAAGCTTTCCTCAAAGAGAACAACATCTGTTACAAGTGCTGCTCTTCATCCACACATTTCGCCAAGGACTGTAAGGTCAGTGTCAAATGTACAGAATGTGACAGCACAGAGCACAACACAGCTCTACACCCAAGGCCTACTCCAAGAACTTTCCCACCTGTTCATAGGGACAAGGAGCAAGGAGGGGAGACCAAAGACTCTAGTAAAGACGCAATAGCAATCACTTCACAGTGCACTGAAGTTTGCAAAGGAAGTACAAGTGGCAGATCCTGCTCTAAACTCTGTCTTGTGAGATTTTATCCAAAAGGACACAGAGACAAAGCAGTCAAGCTCTACGTTATCTTGGATGATCAGAGTAACAAGTCACTAGCTAGATCTATGTTTTTTGACATTCTAAACCTTAAAGGCCCCAGCAGTCCTTACTCCCTTAAGACTTGTGCAGGTACAGTGGAATTGGCGGGGAGAAGAGCTGACGGCCTACAAATTGAATCTATGGATGGTAAGACATGCCTACCCTTACCGACCATAATAGAGTGCAATCAGATGCCAGACAACAGATCAGAGATTCCCACACCAGATGCAGCAGCTCACCAGACTCACTTGAACCACATAGCACATATCATACCAGAACTAGATGATCAGGCTCAGAAAATCTTACTCCTAGGGAGGGATATCTTGCAAGCCCACAAAGTAAGAAAACTGATCAACGGTCCTAAAAATGCCCCATATGCCCAAAAACTGAATCTTGGGTGGGTCATTATAGGTGATGTTTGCCTGGGAGGTACACATAAACCGGCATCTGTTAATAACCTGCTCACTAGTACCCTCGAGAATGGTCATCCTCTTTTCCAACCCTGTCAAAATCACATGCTCATAAAGGAGCTACCACACAACAACCCTGTACCTCTTCTCTTCCTAAATCCCCTCTGTGACAGCAATACCTATGACAATGACCAAAGCGACTTAGGAAGCACAGTGCTCCAGAGAACAAAGGAAGACAACCAGGTAGCAATGTCCATTGAGGATAGGCTCTTCTTAGAGGTTATGGAAAGGAGTATGGAGAATGATGGGACTAATAGCTGGGTTGCACCTCTTCCCTTTAGACCACAAAGACGACATTTGCCTAACAATAGAGAACTAGCATATAAACGTCTCACTTCCCTAAGACACAATCTTCAAAGGAAACCAGAGATGAAAGAACATTTCTTTTCCTTCATGGAGAAAATATTCCAGAATGGTCATACTGAGATAGCCCCAAACCTCAAAGACTCAGAGGAATGCTGGTACTTACCTATATTTGAGGTCTATCACTCTAATGCCCCATACACACGGTCAGACTTTGTTCGGACATTCCGACAACAAAATCCTAGGATTTTTTCCGGCGGATGTTGGCTCAAACTTGATTTGTCTACACACGGTCGCACAAAGTTGTCGGAATTTCCGATCAACAGCCACGCGGTCACGTACATCACGTACGACAAGACTAGAAAAGGCCAGTTCAGAACCAAGCGCGGCACCCTTTGGGCTCCTTTTGTTAATCTCGTGTTAGTAAAAGTTTGGTGAGGGACGATTCGTGCTTTTTCAGACTCGTGGCTTTCAGATCGTTTTCTGCTGTTCAGTTTGTGCTTGTGGGTTTGTATCTGCTCTTGAGTGCGTGCAGCAAGTTCCGTGTGACTTTAATTAGTCATTGTATTCTTGTTCATTCGTTACTGTTTTTCAGGTCGCTCTTCACAGGCCTTGCTGTTCTTCAGTGCATTCTGTTACTTCGTTCTGAGCAGCCGACCATTTTCTAGCCATGTTGCGTATGCGTACTCCTCGTAGAGTTCATGCTGTGCAGGGACTTGGTGTTGGGGTCCTGACCTTGACACAAGTCCAGTCCATGAACACAGTGGGGAGGAGTTCATGGGCCAAGAATTGGTTGCTTCAGCGTGACCGGTTCTCTCATATGCCTTTGCTCCGTGAGATCCGTGAGAATAATCCTGATGATTTCAGGAACTTTCTCAGGATGATGGACCCCGTGTTTCACCGTCTGTTGGCTTCGCTGACCCCTTATATTAGCAGGCAGGATACCTGCATGAGGCAAGCCATCACTCCGGAGCAGAGGCTCGTCGCTACCCTGCGGTACTTGGCGACAGGGAGAAGTCTGCAGGACTTGAAGTTCTCGACAGGCATCTCCCTCCAGGCTCTGGGAATCATTATCCCAGAGACCTGTTCTGCCATCATCCAGGTCCTGCAGAAGGAGTATATGAAGGTAAGATTTGTATCCTTTAATATCACATTTTATTGTATTGAATGTTTGCTAATATATTGTATTTCTTTCCTCATTCCCTAATTACCATGATTGTAATATACTGTGAATGTCCCCTTTGTTCTCATGCATGCTGGATTTTTATGTAATTATTATTTTAGGTCCTTCATACATATTTGCCCTTCAATAACCTCCCCAGCATGGTGTCTCCTGGCCTATATTCACCTCATGTAGTCACTTAACAATGTATTTTTTCTGCTCCATAGTAGTGCTTTACCCCAAACACCCCCTAAAATGTTTAGAAATGTTATTTTTGTTTTAAATTCTGGCAGAGTGGCAGAGGCTTTTTTTTGGTGGTGTCCCCAAATAATTTTTAGTAACCCTCCCTCCCCCAACTGCTAAGTCAGCTGATCGCAATTCTCTATCCTCAATCATCTATCTGCTGACTTTGCCAAACCCATACACACTATACCCATCTCTTTAGTGCTCAGATTTATGGATGAATTCCCCAAAGCATGTAGTGCAAGGGCCTGCCTGTATACTTTCCAATGGTACTGTTTAAAGTTTTTGTATCCTATTATTATCTTGCTAGGTAATAGCAGAATGTCCAAATGTGCTCAAATGTGTACAGTGTGTATTTATATCTTTGTATTATGACACTTCTTACCTGTCCAGTGGGCTGCTAATAGTGTAACTAAGGAGGGGCTGTTCCAAGTAATACCCTGTATTTAGGCATTCATCTCTCAATGAAGTGAAGAGGGTTACCTGTCCAAGATTTCCACACACCCCCTATAATGTTAGAAATGGCCCATGAGAGGGGGGGGATATGATAGGTGTACCTTATACTTTGGCGTTGTTAAATTCCCCTTAATAAATGCTATCTGGAGGTTGCCCCATAATGTTTGTGCCTAATCTGCTTACCATGTTTCTGAGCAAAAATAGTAATGTTTTATTTTTTCCCTCAACAGTTTCCTTCCACGCCACAGGAATGGCAGACTGTGGCCTCCCACTTTGCCCAGCGGTGGGACTCTCCTAACTGTGGAGGGGCAATTGATGGGAAACATGTCCACATCGTCCCACCACCCAGCTTGGACTTGCCAGCTCCAGAGGACAATGTGGAAGGGCTCCCATTCGTGTTCGTTGCTGATGAAGCGTTTGCGCTGGGGGACCACCTGATGCGGCCATTCCCAATGAGGACCCTCACCCCGGAACAGAGGGTTTTTATTTACCGGCTGGCCAGAGTCCGAAGAGTGGTGGAGAACACATTTGGAATCCTGGCCAGCCGGTTCCGCCTATTTATGACACCCATCCATAAGGCGGAGTATAAACTGAACCATATTATACTGGCGTGCTGTATTCTCCATAACTTTTTAAGGAAACATTCGGCCAACTATGCTGGCTCAGTTGGGCCTGAGGCCGGAGTGATACCTGAAACACTGACGGTGCTTGAAAGCGGCCGTCCTGGCTTGCCCTCCCTGAGTGCCCAGGATGTCCGGTTACGCTACCTGGAGTTCTTTGCGGGTAGGGGGGCCATCAATATGCCAGCAAATATGTGAAGCCTTTTTCTATTATAAAAAAAAAAGAAATTCTTTGTGGACATTTACTGCTTGTGTTTGTTTTAGCTGACCCTGACAGAAATGTGTTGAGTCCAGAAAATGGCGTGATTGTGTAACCTTATACAAAGCACTGTTGGCTGTTATTTACTAAATGCAAAAACACATTTCACTACAAGTGCAGTTGCAACTGCACTGAAACTGCACTTGTAGTGCCAAGAGGATTTGCCCTTAGTAAATAACCCCCATTTTCTCTGAAAACACCAATGACATCACCCCAAAAGTGTTGTAGCGTTGAGACAATAATCCACACATTCTTGCTTAACAAACTTTTTTATACCTGCACAATCACATGTGCATTTACCAAAGGTTTTTCAAACAAACCAACATGTTTGTTGTATAACAATTTTTGGGGTAGCATTATCAAAAATAGAAATGTCCATTTACGAGAAAACAGGCCTGTGTAAAACCAACAAGAAAGACACAAATCTTGAACTTACAAACGTCACATTTGGTAGAACTTGAAGGCAATATCAGACATGAGTATTTAGGAACTGTGTTTGATATTGCGTTCATATGGGGTGAAGTCACCCCAGGAAAAGCCAAATTTGGAAGATGCACACCAATTTACCAATGTCAACATGTGCGACCTGCCATCACGGGGGATCAAGGGACGTGTTTTGGGGGAGCAACCCCTTCCTCTCAGCTACTTTATTATTGAGGAAGGGGTTGCACCCCCAAAACGCGTCCATTGATCTCCCGTGATGGCAGATAGCACATGTTGACACACTGTGTGCATCCTCCAAATTTTGCTTTGTGAAAAATCACAAAAACATTTTGCAAATTGTAGCACACCAAAAAACAAAGTGATTTGGAGGGGCTTTAAACTCGCCCCAAAACATCAATGATGTTTTTATTTTTTGGAATAACATCATTGATGTTTTTCTTGATGTTTTCCAATTGCAAATTACACCCCATGATCTCCCCGATCAGGATCTGGGCACTTTCTGATGTGAAAGGATCTGGATCCACAACATCACGATCACCTAAAAAGAGAGGAACCCCAAAAAAAAATTAGGTCTCAAAAATATGCCGGCATCCATCTCTTACCTGAGCCTGTGGTCGCAGACACTCACCTGTTGTGGTGACTAGTTCCACCACGTCTTCTTCCTCCTGCTCAGATTGTGTTGGGGGGATTTCCCCTTCTTCCAGAGGCGGGGGCTCTGTTCTCTTCGGATGAGGGGTGTCCTCCGAGTCTTTTCTCCCCTATGTAAAACAAAATGGTATAAAAAGACTTTGATAACACCCTGGGGGAGGGGCGAAACGCATCGACGCAACATCCTGCCTACGCTTGCAAACCTGAGAACCAGTGACATCACTTCCTGGAGTTGGTGGAACGCACGCCGTTCAGCAGTGAACACCGACTCAATATCTGAATGCCTGCTCTGCACATCGGTTCCGTGAGTAGCGCTTTTATGGGCAGGTGATCTCACGGTGTCATAGGTTTTATGCTATGTGTTTTCTCTTCTCCTTTTGGTGGAACGCGAGGTTTGTGATTCCAAAAGTCTCCTCTCAAGCATTACCGGCACCAGCCTTATCTACCATTTAAATTTACCATTTGAATGAATAAGCTTGAAGGCTGCAGATTGTCCTCATGTGAAGGAACTGTGTGATCTAATAGACTTTATGTTATGTGTGATTTTTGATTTACACTCTTTGGGTTTTTCTATATAGAGATTCACTTTACTAGTCACGAATATATGAGATTATTTATCTATTAGCCTAATGACTTTTTAGTCGCATAGCGTCCAAAAGTTAGCTTTCGGACGAATTGATCTAGATTTCGGACGAATTGATCTAGACCATAATTTTTATTCACGTTTATTAATTCACTTTTAGTCACTTAGTTTGGCAGTGTGTTTGTGCACAGTTTCTGTGTACATTTCCATTTAATATTCACTAAATGTGTATTTGTGTAACATTATATGGTACATATATTTTTTGAAAACCTTTTTTTCTTTAATCACCCACTTGGTGAGTTGTTAGCGCAGGTCTTTTTTCTTACATATTACCAAAGTGTCAGCACTTTTCACCTAGCAGCTGCAACACATGAATTAGTTTCTAATATAATTTATTTATTTGCGAGCGCTGTCTTTTCATCTATTTATGGGACAAGTCGCAGCCTGACTTAATCTCAGGTTCCTCCCCTCCGCCTTCCATATAAAAGAGCCAGGAAGACGACTCCGACTCCCGTGCAGGATTCTGCGTTCAGGCTCATTCAGGAGGCTTCGGCGTCCCTACGAGCCTTACCCACTCCTGAAGAGGCCTTTGCCTGCATGGCTGCCACAAAACTGCAGGCCATGCAGGAGGGTCAACGCAGGCTCTGTGAGGACCTTCTGTATAAAGTCCTACGTAAGGGGGTGAGTGGGGAACTAACACCCAAGACCGACGTCATTAAGTTGGACCATCCTCCTCCTGCTGCCACAACTCCACCACCACAGCCACCGCGTGGAAGGAAGCATGGAAAGAAGACCTGAGAGTGATGACCCTGGGTTCAGTCTGGTCTGACAGAAGCTGCAGTCTCTTGTATGACCACAGCCTGGGGACACAGATGTCATCTGCTGCTTTCCGGATCTCTGGGACTTCTGGACCAGACTGCCCTCCCTTAGATAAGGACTCCTCAGGCCACCAATTTTGCTTTTAAATAATTGATGTCTGCCCTGGGGGTCCAAGGCTTCACCCACTTCTGCAGTTTCTCCAGCGTTGCCTCCCTCTTTGTTTAGTTGTGACCCCTTAATAAAAAAATTTTTGGGAAATTATACTCTCTTGTGTGTGTTTTCATCCAAAAAGGACAGTTTGTTGGTGACGATTTAGGTACATTTCTAACATAAAATGTGAAATTAACAAGGGACAACAACACCAAACAATCTCCTACAGATTAAATAGAACAACATATCAATGGTGTTGTGGGAACTTGTCACAAAAAACACACACAAACATTTTCGGGAGTACAAATAAAAATCCCCCCCAAAAAATAACACCCTTCGAAAAAATACAAACACAAAAAAAGAATCTACATTAAAGCCAAAAAAAAAATAAAAATACAACAAAAATATGTTGTCAGATGTGAGCAATCAAAATATATTGAGGGAATCCCGATAAATAGCAACGAAATAAGTTTGTGAGAAGTCTGTGTGAATATGAGCAGCAAAACTACTATATTCTTGTCACATTATAAAGAAGAAGAGATTGCGCTGTATTAAACCATTTTTAACATTGCAGCGTGAAGAAAGTGCTGTATCCATTGCGAACGCTAAGTTTACCAGAACGAGCTGTTCCGTGTCGGAATTTCTTCTGAGCATGCGTGGCACTTTATGCGTCGGAAAAGGCCACACACGGTCGGAATTGAAGCGATCGGATTTTGTTGTCGGAAAATTTTATCTCCTGCTCTCCAACTTTGTGTGTCGGAAAATCCGAGGGAAAATGTCCGATGGAGCCCACACACGGTCGGAATTTCCGACAACACGCTCCGATCGGACATTTTCCATTGGAAAATCCGACCGTGTGTACGGGGCATAAGAAGCCAGGACAGATTAGAGTGGTGTTCGATTCCAGCGCCAAACATGAGGGTCTCTCTCTAAATGATGTCCTCCTCTCTGGCCCTGATCTTAACAACAGACTATTAGGAGTACTTCTTCGCTTTTGCAAGGATTCAGTCGCATTCATGGCAGACATACAACAAATGTTCTATTGCTTTCTTGTTAAAGAAGAACACCATAACTTTATTAGGTTTCTCTGGTTCAGGGACAACAACCCCTCTGGAGACATCACAGAATACCGCATGAGGGTGCACATATTTGGCAACAGTCCTTCCCCTGCAGTTACTATACATGGCCTCAGGCATTCTGCTAGAGTGGGAGAGTCAGAGTATGGGCCAGATGTCAGACAGTTTGTGGACAAGGATTTCTATGTAGAAGATTGCTTGAAATAACTACCCACAAATAAAGCTGCAATCAGTCTCCTCAAAAGAACTCAGGCAATGCTTGCGTGTTCCAACTTAAGACTCCACAAGATTGCTTCCAACAGTAGAGTAGTTTTAGAAGCCTTTCCTGTCCAAGATCATTCTAACAAGTTAAAGGACTTAGATCTAGGCACAGACTCACTTCCCATGCAACGCAGTCTTGGTTTGCTTTGGGACTTAATATCTGACACGTTTACTTTCCAAGTAAACACAGAAGAAAAACCCTTTACCCATAGAGGTGTCCTGTCTACCATAGACAGCCTGTATGATCCCTTAGGCTTTGCAGCACCTGTCACCATCCAGGGTAAAGCATTACTGAGAGACTTAACCTTTGAGTCGTTAGATTGGGACCACCCTCTCCCCACCGACAAGAAGAACCTATGGCTAGAGTGGAAGGACTCACTAACAGCTCTATCCAACCTTAAAATTCCACAACCGTATGCTCCTCTGTCATCTGCTGATGTTCAAATGCAAAGACTTTGTGTTTTTTCGGATGCTTCTGTTAAAGCAATTGCTGCTGTAGCTTATCTGAAAACCATAGACACTAAAGGACAATACCACATAGGGTTCCTAATGGGGAAAGCAAAACTTGCACCACTTCATGAACACAACATACCCAGGTTGGAACTTTGTGCTGCAGTAAAAGAACTTCAAATTCCTTCTAATTTGGACATTCTCAAAGTAGAAAGATACTTGAGTGAACAAGACTGCACATGGATCTTCAACCCACCTCACTCTTCTCACATGGGAGGTGTTTGGGAGAGGATGATAGGCATAGCCCACAGAATTCTTGATTCTATCTTTCTACAAGTAGGAACTGCAAGGCTTACTCACGAATGTTTAGTGACATTTATGGCAGAGGTTACAGCTATCATTAACACCAGATCTTTGACATCCATTTCAAGTGACTCTGGGGATCCAGTGGTTCTCACACCTGCCATGTTACTCACGCAAAAGCCTAGTCTTGTCGGTGCTCCAGCTGGAGAGTTTTGTGAGAAGGACCTTTACAAACGTCAATGGAGACAAGTACAAACCCTTGCCAATACCTTCTGGAACCGGTGGAAGGAACAATATATATCTACTCTACAAATAAGGAGAAAGTGGCACACTGAAAAGCCTAATGTTAAACCTGGTGATGTTCTGCGCATAAAAGATTACCAGGCACTAAGGAATATGTGACCTTTAGGCCTGATCACCAAAGTACTGCCAAGCAAGGATAATCGTGTCCGTAAGGTCGAGGTCAATATCTTTCAACAGAATGAGGCTAAAGTATTCTTGAGACCAGTGACCAAACTTATTCGGTTGCTTTCTATGGAGGACATCACTTGATGTCAGGCGGGGAGTGTTCTGTCCACCAGATTAGGGATGAGCTGAACACCCCCCGGTTCGGTTCGCACCAGAACCTGCGAACGGACCGAAAATTTGCACGAACATTAGAACCCCATTGATGTTTATGGGACTCGAACGTTCGAAATCAAAAGTGCTCATTTTAAAGACTAATTTGCATGGTATTGTCCTAAAAAGGGTTTGGGGACCCGGTCCTGCCCTAGGGGACATGTATAAATGCAAAGAAAACTTTTAAAAACGGCCGTTTTTTTGGGATCAGTGATTTTAATGATGCTTAAAGTAAAAAAAAAAAAGTGAAATATTCCTTTAAATATCGTACCTAGGGGGTGTCTATAGTATGCCTGTAAAGTGGCGCGTGTTTCCTGTGCTTAGAACAGTCCCTGCACAAAATGTAATTTTTAAAGGAAAAAAAGTCATTTAAAACTGCTTGCGGCTTTAATGTAATGTCGGGTCCTGGCAATATGGATGAAAATCAATGAGACAAAGGGCATGGGTACCCCCAAGTCCATTACCAGGCCCTTTGAAACTTGTATGGATATTAAGGGGAACTCCACACCCAAATTAAAAAAGGAAAGGTGTGGGGCCCCCAGGCCCTATATACTCTGAACAGCAGTATACAGGCGGTGCAAACAAGACAGGGACTGTAGGTTTGTTGTTAAGTAGAATCTATTTGTAATTTTGAACTGGTACATTTTTAACGTGTTTAAAGCCAAAAAAGTTCCAGCCAAAAAATCTATTTTAAGCTTTTTGGAAAACCTAGGGAAGGGTTATCACCCCTGAGACATTTGTTTTTCTGTCTGGGCTCCTCTTCAGAAGATTTCACCTCACTTTTTGTCCCAATGACAAATGTTTTTTGAAAATTTGGGGTTTTTTGTGAAACAAGCATTGGTGATAAAGCATCAGTGGAAAGGAGAAAAGTTTTTTCCCATATTAACTCTTACAGGAGAGAATTTCCCTTCCTAGGGGTAGATTTCATCTCACTTTCTGTTGTCTCCTTCCGTTTGCAAGTAGGAGTCGTTTGTAAGTTGGATGTTTGAAAGCAGGGGCCTGCCCTATATACTCAGCAGAAATTTGGGCATTAGGTGTTGTTGTGGCCACAACACTGTAAGCCCTCACAGGGCCCTGATGTGAAATATTAGATCAAGAATTGTAATTACATGCCCCTGTTGAACAGGGTCAGAAAAATTGGGCCTTTGGTGGTGGTGGTCGTGGTGCTAGTGCCACAACACTGTAAGTCCTCACAGATACTCTTGGTGGGCGCAGAAATGGGCCCTGCTGTGAAATATTAGATCAAGAATTCTAATTACATGTCCCTGTTGAACAAGGGCTGAAAAATTGGGCCTTAGGCACTGGTGCTGGTGCCACAACACTGCAACCCCTCACAGATACTCTAGTTGGAGCGCAGGAACTAGCCCTGCTGCAAAGAATTGCATCAAAAATTGTAATTACACGCCCCTGTTAAACAGGGGCTGAAAAATTGGGCCTTAGGCACTGGTGCTGGTGCCACAACACTGCAACCCCTCACAGATACTCTAGTTGGAGCACAGGAACTAGCCCTGCTGCAAAGAATTGTATCAAAAATTGTAATTACACGCCCCTGTTAAACAGGGGCTGACAAATTGGGCCTTAGGCACTGGTGCTGGTGCCACAACACTGCAACCCCTCACAGATACTCTAGTTGGAGCGCAGGAACTAGCCTTGCTGCAAAGAACTGCATGAAAAATTGTAATTACATGCCCCTGTTAAGCAGGGGCTGAAAAATTGGGCCTTAGGCACTGGTGGCGGGACTGACGGCGCCTAGAACCAAAAATGTTCTTACAAGCTTTCATCATGATCATTGAGGAGGAAGAGGATAATTACTCAGTATAACATCAGCATCAGGTGCTTGGTAGCTGGTGGTGATCCAAGACTGGTTAATTTTTATGAAGGTCAGTCGATCGACCGAGACGGTGGACAGACGCACCCTGTGATCGGTTACAAAGCCTCCAGCAGCACTGAATGTGCGTTCCGAAAGAACGCTGGATGCAGGACAGGCCAGTAGCTCAATTGCATACTGTGCAAGCTCTGGCCAGTGATACATCCTCAAGACTCAGTAACCCAGAGGATTTTCGGTGGGAAAGGTGTCCAAGTCAGATCTTGCCCCTAGGTATTCCTGCACCATGTAAAACAGACGCTGGCGATGGTTACTGGAACCGATCATACCTTGGGGCTGCGGACTAAAAAATTGTCTGAACGCATCGGTCAGACGACCACCTTCTCCACCGCTCCTTCTTTGACTGACCGAAGCCTCAGCAACACGTTGTCCAGAAACAGGAGTTTGTAACCTCCCAGTCTCTTGGGAACGCGTTGCACAGACCTTTCTGCAAGGCCTCCTGAAGATGTTTCATCCTCTGCTCCCTCTGTGACAGCAAGATAAGGTCCGCAATCTTACCCTTGTAACGTGGATCAAGGAGGGTTGCCAGCCAGTATTGTTCCTTCTCCTTGATACCACAAATACGAGGATCCTTCCGCAGGCTTTGCAGGATCAGGGAGGCCATGCAGCATAGGTTTGCTGAAGTATTCGGTCCGGAGTCCTCTGGGTCACTAAGGATGACATTATCCGCAGCCACTTCCTGTCAGCCACGTACAAGTCCATGTGTTTCTTGGGACTGTAAATGATCCCTTGAAGACTGCTGCTGATGCTGAGTGCCAGGCTCCACCTCCATATTGACACAATCCTCCTCCTCTTCCTGTGTGATTGGCGGGCATGCAGGAACACTGTCTGGATAAAGGAGGCCTTGAGAGCTAAGGAAGTCCTCCTCTTCCTGCCTCAGTTCTGCCTCAAGTGCCCTGTCCATTATTCCATGCAGTGTGTGCTCCAACAGGTGGACAAGGGGGACAGTGTCACTGATGCATGCACTGTCACTGCTTACCATCCTCATGGCCTCCCCAAATGGTGACAGGACAGTGCATGCATCCCTGATCATGGCCCACTGGCGTTGGGAAAAAAAAACAAGCTCCCCTGACCCTGTCTTGGTGCCATAGTCGCACAGGTACTCATTGATGGCCCTCTGCTGCGTGTTCAGCTGCTGCAGCATGGCCAACGTTGAGTTCCACCTGGTGGGCATGTCACAGATTAGGCGGTTCTTGGGCAGGTTAAATTCCTTTTGGAGGTCTGCCAGCTGAGCATTGGCATTATATAACCAGCGGAAATGCACACAGACTTTCCTGGTCTGCCTCAGGACATCCTGTAAGCCCGGGTACCTGCCCAAGAACCGCTGCACCACCAAGTTAAGGACAAGAGCCAAACAGGGCACATGGGTCATTTGTCCCTGTTGGAGGGTGGAGAGGAGGTTGGTGCCATTGTCGCAAACCACCATTCCTGCCTTAAGTTGGTGTGGCGTCAACCACCTCTTAACCTGCCCCTGCAGAGCTGACAGAACCTCTGCCCCAGTGTGGCTCCTGTCCCCCAAGCACACCAGCTCAAGCACCGCATGGCATCTTTTGGCCTGCATACTTGAGTAGCCCCTTGAACGCCTATGGAGCACCGCTGGTTCCGAGGACAAAGCACAGGAAGAGGCCATGGAGGAAGAAGTAGAGGACGGGGTGGAGGAGAGAGGTGTGTCAGAATCATTAGTAGTGGCATTTTGGAGGCGTGGTGGCGGAACAACCTCCAACACTACTGAACCTTGTCCTGCATCCTTCCCAGCTGCCAGCAGAGTCACCCAATGCGCGGTGAAACTTAGCTAACGTCCCTGTCCATGCCTGCTGGACCATGAGTCAGCAGTAATATACACCTTACCGCTGACCGCCCTGTCCAGCGAGGCATGGACATTGCCTTCCACATGCCGGTAGAGAGCCGGAATCGCCTTCCATGAGAAAAAGTGGTATTTGGGTACCTGCCACTGAGGAACCGCACATTCCACAAACTCATGGAAGGGGCAGAGCCTACCAACTGAAAAGGTAGCAGTTGAAGTGCTAGCAATTTTGCCAAGGTAGCATTCAACCGCTGGGCATGTGGATGGCTGGGAGCGAACTTCTTTCAGTGGTGCAGCAGCTGGGGCAGGGAAATTTGCCTGGTACAATCTGACGTTGGTGTACCGAAAGCAGATTGCCCACAAGTACTTGGCTGTGACACATCTAATTCTACACCTTCATTCCTCTCAGTGCAGGTCTCAGAGAGGACTGAAGGTATAGCGGGGTTGGAGATCTCAGCTGATGAGGAGAGGTCCTCTTTGTTCTTTGGTGTGGGTCTTTTAGATACGCTTGCCAACGAACTGCATGGCAGGTCAACATATGTCTGGTCAAGCATGTGGTGCCCAAGCGGGAGATGTTTTGGCCACGTGAGATATGCTTAAAACATATGTTGCAAATAGCAGCGGTGCGATCTGATGCACTCGTCTCAAAAAAGGCCCACACCAAAGAACTTTTGGAATAATGCGCAGAGACAGCAGCGCCCTGCACATGCGGAGCTTTGCGGTGTGATGCAGTGTGCTTCTCTTAGGCTGGTCCCTGGAGGGCATCCTGCCTCATTGGTGATGTGCCTCCTCCTCCTATCTCCTTTCAGGCACCCATGTTGAGTCAGTGACCTCATCATCCCCTCCCTCCTCATCACTGGAGCAAACCTGGCAGTATGCTGCAGCAGGGGGACCATGACTGCCAGATTGCTGTCCTTCTTGGGCACCCCCTCTGTCCGTGCTCAAGTTACTGCCTTCATCTAACTCAGTATCATCATCAGAGCCTTCTAAACGCTGGGCATCCTCCTGGAGCATGTACCCAACACTGTGGTCAAAGAGTTCGAGGGACCCCTCAGGAGGACATGGTGGGGCTAGGGAAGGAGTCACTGATGCCATTGAGCCGAGGGAAGAGGCCGTGTTGGCAGCTGCTTTGTCAGACAAAGTACCCTGAGCATGGGTGAGAGAGGATGAGGAGGATGAGGACGGCTTGGTCATCCACTCGACCAAGTCGTCCGCATGTTGCTGCTCAACACGGACAGCTGCCGAAAAAAAGGCCAAGCGTGTCTCACGGCCACGTGCTCATGAGGAGACACCATCTTCACGACCAGCACTGCTGCCTCTAGAGACAGAGCCTGCTTGCCCTCTTTAATTGGCTTGTGACTGTCTGTCTCTCCTCGTTGGCCTTCCAGACATACTAATGGCCTGCAGTGAGATATAGCTGCACTAAGCTGGGATATATATATATATATATATATATATATATATATATATATATATATATATATATATATATATATATATACTGATACTGCAGCTAGCAAAATCAACTGCCTGTTTGTAGTATGAGAACACCACCAATCTTCTACAGGTAGCTTTAGATTAACACTGTGCAGAGGTCGCACTACACTAACTTGTAGCTTTAGCTGAACACTGTGCAGAGGACGCACTACACCAACGTTAAAATAATGTAGCTGCCTGCGGTAGTATTAGGATCAGGAAAACACCACCAACCTTCCACAGGTAGCTTTAGCTGAACAATGTGCAGAGGTCGCACTAGACTAACGTGTAAATAATGTAGCTGCCTGCGGTAGTGATAGGATCAGGAAAACACCACCAACCTTCTACAGGTAGCTTTAGCTGAACACTGTGCAGAGGTCGCACTACACTAACGTGTAAATAATGTAGCTGCCTGCGGTAGTGATAGGATCAGGAAAACACCACCAACTTTCTACAGATAGCTTTAGCTGAACACTGTGCAGAGGACGCACTACACTAACGTTAAAATAATGTAGCTGCCTGCGGTACTAATAGGATCAGGAAAACACCACCAACCTTCTACAGGTATCTTTAGCTGAACACTGTGCAGAGGTCGCACTTGACTAACATGTAAATAATGTAGCTGCCTGCGGTAGTGATAGGATCAGGAAAACACCACCAACCTTCTACAGGTAGCTTTAGCTGAACACTGTGCAGAGGACGCACTACACTAATGTGTAAAAAATGTAGCTGCCTGCGGTAGTGATAGGATCAGGAAAACATCACCAACCTTCTACAGATAGCTTTAGCTGAACACTATGCAGAGGACGCACTACACTAACGTTAAAATAATGTAGCTGCCTGCGGTAGTGATAGGATCAGGAAAACACCACCAACCTTCTACAGATAGCTTTAGCTGAACACTGTACAGGGGTCGCACTACACTAACGTGTAAATAATGTAGCTGCCTGTGGTAGTGATAGGATCAGGAAAACACCACCAACCTTCTACAGATAGCTTTAGCTGAACACTGTGCAGAGGACGCACTACACTAACGTTAAAATAATGTAGCTGCCTGCGGTAGTGATAGGATCAAGAAAACACCACCAACCTTCTACAGGTAGCTTTAGCTGAACACTGTGCAGAGGACGCACTACACTAACGTGTAAATAATGTAGCTGCCTGCGGTAGTGATAGGATCAGAAAAACACCACCAACCTTTTACAGGTAGCTTTAGCTGAACACTGTGCAGAGGTCGCACTACACTAACTTGTAGCTTTAGCTGAACACTGTTCAGAGGACGCACTACACTAACTTGTATCTGTAGCTGAACACTGAAAAGAGGTCGCACTACACTAACTTGTAGCTTTAGCTGAACACTGTGAGGAGGACGCACTACACTAACTTGTAGCTTTAGCTGAACACTGTGCAGAGGTTGCACTACACTATCTTGTAGCTTTAGCTGAACACTGTGAGGAGGATGCACTACACTAACTTGTAGCTTTATCTGAACACTGTGCAGAGGTTGCACTACACTATCTTGTAGCTTTAGCTGAACACTGTGAGGAGGATGCACTACACTAACTTGTAGCTTTAGCTGAACACTGTGCAGAGGTTGCACTACACTATCTTGTAGCTTTAGCTGAACACTGTGAGGAGGACGCACTACACTAACTTGTAGCTTTAGCTGAACACTGTGCACTACACTAACTTGTAGCTTTAGCTGAACGCTGTTCAGAGGTCGCACTACACTAATTTGTAGCTTTAGCTGAACACTGTGAGGAGGACGCACTACACTAACTTGTAGCTTTAGCTGAACACTGTGAGGAGGACGCACTACACTAACTTGTAGCTTTAGCTGAACACTGTGCAGAGGTCACACTACACTAACTTGTAGCTTTAGCTGAACACTGTTCAGAGAACGCACTACACTAACTTGTAGCTTTAGCTGAACACTGTGAGGAGGTCGCACTACCCTAACATGTAGCTTTAACTGAACACTGTGAGGAGGATGCACTGCACTAACTTGTAGCTTTAGCTGAACACTGTGCAGAGGTCGCATTACACTAACTTGTAGCTTTAGCTGAACACTATGAGGAGGACTCACTACACTAACTTGTAGCTTTAGCTGAACACTGTGCAGAGGTCACACTACACTAACTTGTAGCTTTAGCTGAACACTGTTCAGAGAACGCACTACACTAACTTGTAGCTTTAGCTGAACACTGTGCAGAGGTCGCACTACCCTAACATGTAGCTTTAACTGAACACTGTGAGGAGGACGTACTACACTAACTTGTAGCTTTAGCTGAACACTGTGCAGAGGTCGCATTACACTAACTTGTAACTTTAGCTGAACACTGTGAGGAGGACGCACTACACTAACTTGTAGCTTTAGCTGAACACTGTGCACTACACTAACTTGTAGCTTTAGCTGAACACTGTATAGAGGATGCACTAAACAAACTTGTAGCTCTAGCTTAACACTGTGAGGAGAACGCACCACACTAACTTGTAGCTTTATCTGAACACTGTGCACTACACTAACTTGTAGCTTTAGCTGAACACTGTTAAGAGGACGCACTACACTAACTTGTAGCTTTAGCTGAGCACTGTGCAGAGGTCGCACTACACTAACTTGTAGCTTTAGCTGAACACTTTTCAGAGGACGCACTACACTAACTTGTAGCTTTAGCTGAACACTGTGCAGAGGTCGCACTACACTAACTTGTAGCTTTAGCTGAACACTGTGAGGAGGACGCACTGCACTAACTTGTAGCTTTAGCTGAACACTGTGCACTACACTAACTTGTAGCTTTAGCTGAACACTGTATAGAAGATGCACTACACAAACTTGTAGCTTTAGCTGAACACTGTGAGGAGAACGCACCACACTAACTTGTAGCTTTAGCTGAACACTGTGCACTACACTAACTTGTAGCTTTAGCTGAACACTGTTCAGAGGACGCACTACACTAACTTGTTGCTTTAGCTGAGCACTGTGCAGATGTCGCATTACACTAACTTGTAGCTTTAGCTGAACACTGTTCAGAGGACGCACTACACTAACTTGTAGCTTTAGCTGAACACTGTTCAGAGGACGCAAAACACTAACTTGTAGTTTTAGCTGAACACTGTGCAGAGGTCGCACTACACTACCTTGTAGCTTTAGCTAAACACTGTGAGGAGGACGCACTACACTAACTTGTAGCTTTAGCTGAACACTGTGCACTACACTAACTTGTAGCTTTAGCTGAACACTGTTCAGAGGACGCACTACACTAACTTGTAGCTTTAGCTGAACACTGTGCAGAGGTCGCACTACACTAACTTTTAGCTTTAGCTGAACACTGTGCAGAGGTCACACTAAACTAACTTGTAGCTTTAGCTGAACACTGTTCAGAGGACGCACTACACTAACTGTAAATAGTCTAGCTGCCTGACTACTAATGGTACTAATAGGATCAGAAGAACAGAAGAGCACCAGCAATTTTCTTCAGGTAACTGTAAATACTGTAAAAACACATGCCTGCCTGTCAGTAGGAAGATAATAACAGGAACGGATCTAGCTAAACTGAATACAGTGTATATATATATATATATATATATATATATATATACAAAACACCTGGGATGCATATATATACACAATACACTGTAAGTGCAGCTAACTGACTGACTGTCCTGCCTAATCTATCTAACTTAAATCAAATGACACTGTCTCTCTGTCTCTGTCGCTCAACGCTGGAACACACTACACAGGGCGGCCGCCATGCAGGCGGCCTTATATAGTGTGGGGCATGTACTAAACCCCCTGAGCCATAATTGGCCAAAGCCACCCTGGCTTTCGCCAATTACAGCTCTCTCTACAGACGGCGCTGTGATTGGCCAAGCATGCGGGTTGTAGTGCATGCTTTGCCAATCATCAGCCAGCAATGCACTGCGATGCTGCAGTGAATTATGGGCCGTGACGCCCCACACGAATTTGCCACGAGCGGCCCATATCGTTCGCAATTCGGCGAACGGGCGAACAGCCGATATTCGAGTCGAACATGGGTTCGACTCGAACACGAAACTCATCCCTACACCAGATGTTTTATACTGGTTATTTGTACCTGTGTTGTTAAATTTACATGCAAAATGTGTGATTTACTTAAGACAATCATATGTGGTGTGTAGGCTCCATCTAGCGTTCCTTTTTGGTATTGCTGCAGTTCTGTTTCTTTGTTTATTTGAATGTGTAACTAAGGAAGTTGTCAGCAAGCAGGGAATTCTGGGTAGAATCTTAGCAGGAATTGAAACAGCCACTATTTTGTGAGAAGACATTCAGGAAACAACACATGTATTTCTCTATCTATCACCATCACCCCTTAGAGAACTTGTACTGTATATCGTTGTTAATGCAATGTATGCTGTATTGTATGCAATATTATACTTATTGAGGTCTATTTCTATTATTTTGTAGTTTCCCCTGGCTTGTTCTAATAAAACTGAGGTCAAAGAAATATGGTATCTACAGTTATTGGGATAAGTAGGTTTAGCTATCTGCTCCTTGAGACAGAACATTTACAGTTCATCCCTTGGAATCCCACTTCCGGCTTGATGGTGTCATTGTGCATTGGCTCCATCATATGTGTCTTGTCACTATTCGACTTTCTCAGGAGTGAACTAAACATCACACAAGAAGGGGAGACTCTACATGCAGTCAGCAGCAGAAGAGTAATGGCTGTGCTTCCCCCTACATGTCCGAGTGACTCCGATTTTAGTGCTGGAAGAAAGCTTTATTTCCTGTGAGTGTTTTTAGTTGTTCCATGCTTTAATATTTTGGTATTGCACTATTAATCACGAGTGCCGTTAGATCAGATTGTGTATGTACAAAATTTGCTGCGCTAAATACAAATAAATCAACCCTATCTAGTGCTTTAAATACTATGCTCTATACCTGTACACCTATTATATATTAGATTGCAATAATACATAAAGACATGTAAAACATGAATACAATCATTAATTAAATTAACAAATTGTATCATAATGATATAAAAATCAAAACACAAGTTCTACAATTACCACTCATCGCCTTACTGAATGAACAAGTAGAACAGGTGCCCCGTTCCAAACAAAATCGTGATTCCTTTAGATGTCCTTTTGAGTCACTCTTTGTGTTTCCTCTAACTAGCATGGCCATCTTTTCTTTTCTCTCTCTTCCCTTTCTCTTGCCTTTTGCTATGTTAGGGTTTAGGCCCATTTTTTTCATGTCTGAGAACCCTGATAGTATGTTCTATGGACTTTTTGGTCCTATGAAACATTTTCCTGTGTAGTTGGTTATTTTTGAGTATGAGCCTTTTTAACTGTCACGTTTGTTATATACGTAAACTTCTTATTTTTCATATGACCTCATATTTATATTATGCTTTTGTTCAGGCAATGTAGCTACGGATCTGGCTTTAATACCTTTTCATGTCCTGTATTTTGAACTTTACAATAAAAAAAAGAGTAAGTAAAGTAAAAATCAAAACACAATAACAAATCTCCAAATGTGAACATAGAAAACTAAAAACTTGAAGGCAATATATTGCAAACAAATGATCATAAATTACATCTTCTGTTATCCTTGTGCAATATGTGAAAATATACACCGGTGCAAAAATGATTGTGACCCTCCCCTCACACTCATCTTAGATAGACCTCTGTATCAAAAGGTCATGCAGTGCGTGTCCACTTTAAAGCCAGATGATTAACTTAAAAAAGAAAAACAGAAAGCATAGACTCTCTCTAACATCCAACAGCTTTATTATAAGGCCAGCCATACACGGTTCAAATTCTCGCTGGTTCAACAGGAACCGGCCGAGATTCAAATCAATAAAGGCTGAATGTACCCAGTTGATTGATTTATCAACTTGGGTACAACCAGCCTGCCTGATTCGTTTGCAATTATCGCAAGTGGCTGCTATAACCGCTAGCAATAATCACTGTCTTCTCCCAGCGGGGATGGCTTCCACCGCCCCCCCCCCCCCACTGTCGGGGGAGGACAGGAAAGAAATGGTTGCAGGAAAGAAATTTGCACCATGTATGGCCTGCCTAACAGTTAAAGTTATACTCACGTGTATTTTAAAGGAATTAGGCTCATCTAGTGACAGCAAGAAAACATCTCTCAAGGGCTGGTTGCTCTCACAGCTCGCAAACTGTGATTCCCTCCGGGCAGTCCTAGACGGCACTTTCCACATGCACAATATCCTTGTCCTGCTCAACTAGTTCAATCAATCCTGACATCATCAGGGGTAATGTAAGAATCATTGAAGATTAGATCAGGACCTTCCAACTTCCAATGATGTCATGAGGGGGCAGAGCTGAGGCGCGGGTGCTGTCCACGGTGCCCAGGCAGTGACAGGTCAGCCCGGGAGAGCTGCACAGTGCCCTATGCAGAGAAGATCTGGCAGGTGGCCAGCAATGGAGATGCAAGTTCAGAGGAGGACAGCTTGCAGAGTTTCCCTGTGCAGGCTATAGAGGACATTAGACCTAATGGAAAAGTCACCAGCTTGGAGGATGGCAAGCTCCAGGAGCTGGTGGGGGCATCAGGATCTGCAGTTGGAGGGGTTCCTGGCCTTGCACAGCCTGGTAAGTGCTCTAATCTCACCTCTGCTTTGTATTCTTCCTCTGCCTCTGTGGGGTCTTTGGTCTTAGGTCAGGGGGTAGGGGGTACTAGAGCAGTTGGTGGCAGGGAGGTTTTGTCTGGCTTGAGAGATCTGCTTCACCGTTCGGATTCCAGGATGCCGTGGGACTCTCGGACAGTTTTGGTATGGGATTCACAGTGCAGAACACAGGACGAGGCACACACGCCTTTGGCCACCCGGGTGGCATTGGCAGTTGCTGGTACGCAGACAGAGGGTGGAGTCACGCTCCGCGGGAATTGCTCAGCCGGCGGCACGCAGGCGGGGCACAAGGAGGCGGATAAAGTGCATTTAGCGGATTCAACCAGAAGGGAGGTTTACGTTTGCTTTGAGGGGCCTCTGGGCACTCACCTTAAGTTGGAGGTGCGTGAAAAAATCTGGAAAGGGGAGTATGTGGAAATCTTTTCCATGCTCCCTTTAGAGAAGTTTATTTTGGATAGGGTCAAAGCAGACGACAGTAAGAAGGAGGATGAGGAAAAATGCTGCTACCGTTTAATACCTTGTACTTTCTGCAATTGGTTACAGGCATTCACAATTTTAGCAAGCATTATTGGCGAAAAGGAGCCGGAAAATAATTTGGCCCTTTTTAGTTATTTAGACGCTATTGGAGAGGCACATAGGGTTTATGGTGGCGTGACCTGATTATGCTATGACAAATAATTCCATCAGCGTAAAGCGATGCGGCTGTCCATCCAGTGGGATCACAAGGACATTGGTCTCTGGAAGCGGTTGATGACTTTGGCGAGGGCGGGATCACAGTTTTTTCGGGGGGGCGGTGGTTCTTTAACCTCGGGACCCCCGGCCAACAGGAAAAAGAGTTATTGTCGGCAGTTTAATGAGGGCTTCCTGTCGATTCAAACATGAGCATTCCGGATGTGGTGATTCCGGTGATGGTATGAAGGATGAGGCCATTCTTAAATAGATATCTGGATAGGGCGGCTGCTCAGATCCTAGAACTGGGTTTTTTGTGAGGGTTTTTATATACCATGCACAGTTGGAGAGGTCCCGTCTGTTCCCGATAACGTGCACTCGGCACGGCTTCACCCTGAGGTGGTAACAGTGAAGTTACAGAAGGAGGTGCTTCTGGGATGCATGAGCAGCAGTTTTCCTTCTCCATCTTTGACAGGCCTGGTGATTTCACCATTGGAGGTGGTTCCAAAAAAGGAACAAGGTAAGTTTTGATTTATTCACCACCTCTCGTACCCTAAGGGACACCTACATTTCATTTGACGCTGCTATCTCTTGGGTGCATAAATATGGTTAGGGCTCAGTGATGGCCAAGTCAGATATAGAGGACACTTTTCGGCTTCTGCCAGTGTATCCGGCGAGCTTCCACTTGGAATCTCTCAGGATAATTGGGTTGCAAGTGTCTGGGTTCATTTTTTGTGGATCGCTGCTTGCCGATGGGTTGTTCCATTTCATGCGCCTTGTTTAAGAAATGTAGATTCCGGACAAGACCGAAGGCTCATCCACAGAGTTGATTACGATTGACTCTGTGGCCATGGAGTGTCGTTTGCCCTTGGAAAAATTGACCGCATTAAAGATAGAGGTGGTTTTCGCTCTGCAACAGCGCAAAATTCATCTTCAGGACTTGCAATCTCTTTTGGGGAAATAGAATTTTGCCTGTAGGATCATCCCGATGGGCAGAATGTTCTGTGCCACCGTTTGGCAGCGGCAACGGCAGGGGTTCATTGTCCATGGTGCTATGTCCGTTTGGTGGGTGAGCATAGGTCTGATTTATGGTTTGGGAGCTTTTCTTGGAACATTACAATGGGTGAAAATTAGAGGTATGGCTAGAAAGGTTCCACTACATACAGCACCTCATCCTGAAATATTAATTGAAAATTAGGGGAATAGAAGGGGGATTATAGCGGTGCCAGAGAAAGAAATAGGAGTAGGATATTTTGGATAAAATTGCAAAAAATACTTTATTAACAAAAATTAACACATACAAAAAGACACAGATTAATTAAAATCGTAGGTGCAGTTCACACATCAATTTATGCAGATGAATACATGTGAGTAGGTAAAATGATTGGATTTAATTTATAGTCAAGTCCATGATTTTGATGCATACAGTACCAATAAAGTAGTATAAATACAGACATAATCGCATGAATTGATATAAACGCATATTTAGCAGTAACAATCAAGGAAACTCAGTAGTGTAAACAAATCAATGGACGTACATATACGCAATTCATAACAGAAGTACATGAATTAAAATCGCCAATCAAAATCACAAAATCGCATGAAATGAGAAAACTCAATAAAAAATTGATAAATGTCAGGGATATGATTTAGGCTTGATAGGGCATCCTTAGTTTGCGAACCCGACGCGTTTCTTGGCTTCTTGCCAGTCATCAGGGGTGGGATGCATAATTTAACTGAGGAAAACAAAAGAATAACATAAATATTGATACATGTGGAACCTCCGGCCAATAGAGAAAATCGTATCAGAAATGTCCAAATTGTCTACTTTGAATGGAAAAGCTACTTACAAAAATAGCCCAAAAGTCAAGAGGGGTCACCAGCAATGGGATCTGTTAGGGTGTGAGATATAACCGTCTCAACCGGGGTTGAGGCAGGGCACCGACCATCCTTCCAAAGTAATTGGAGGGTGGGCCAGGAGAGACCACAGCCGACTGATTCCTGAGCCCTCAGTATATTGGTCAATGAGTTGTAAATGGGAAAATCTGCAGAAAATTGAAAAAAATATGGTGTGTCAAAGGAAGTAAAACTGGAGTAGAAAGTGTTGGATGAATGAAATGACTGAAAGAAATATGTGCTTGGTGCATATAAAAGTAAATGTGTAAAAAAATAGGATAATAAGGGGAAATGAAATGGATGCATGAAAGTGCACGTGAAAAAAGATAAGTAAAGAAACCCATAGGGAATGTGTGAAGATAGAGGATGTCCTGCACTGGGTAAATAAGTGAGAGGATGGGAATAAGTGTACTGTAAGCAGAAAAGAAGATGTAAAAAATATATATTAATTACCCATGTGTTGAATAGTGGCTGCTTAACAGAGCGGTCCCTTCCCAGTGCTTCACAGTTTATTGAGAACTATTTTGTACCAACTCCAGGGTCTTTATTCCCTGGAATCCACCTATTGATTTAAATCCAGCACATGGGCTGGAGTGTTTTGATATTTTGCAGTCTCTTTGTCCGGGGTTGCGATGCGCTCAGCTCCCTCCCCACCTCCCCTCATGCATTTCGGGGCGGTTGGGGCCCGATCTCAACGCATCGGCGCCATGCACAAAATGGCCCCCCAAGTGGCGTCAATTGACGCCGCAAGGTGTGAGCCGGGTTTTGTTTTTTCTCCATCTGACGCCTACAGCTGTGATGAGCAGACATCCACTGAGTTACTCTCAGCTGTGATTGCTCTCTCGTCTCTCAGCTACCAATGACGTCATGCATGACGCTGGCAGGGACCTGCCCAGGGCCAGAGTATATCATCTGGGACCGACAGACTGACGGTTCACTCCCTCACTGTGCTTCACTGGGAAGGGACCGCTCTGTTAAGCAGCCACTATTCAACACATGGGTAATTAATATATATTTTTTACATCTTCTTTTCTGCTTACAGTACACTTATTCCCATCCTCTCACTTATTTACCCAGTGCAGGACATCCTCTATCTTCACACATTCCCTATGGGTTTCTTTACTTATCTTTTTTCACGTGCACTTTCATGCATCCATTTCATTTCCCCTTATTATCCTATTTTTTTACACATTTACTTTTATATGCACCAAGCACATATTTCTTTCAGTCATTTCATTCATCCAACACTTTCTACTCCAGTTTTACTTCCTTTGACACACCATATTTTTTTCAATTTTCTGCAGATTTTCCCATTTACAACTCATTGACCAATATACTGAGGGCTCAGGAATCAGTCGGCTGTGGTCTCTCCTGGCCCACCCTCCAATTACTTTGGAAGGATGGTCGGTGCCCTGCCTCAACCCCGGTTGAGACGGTTATATCTCACACCCTAACAGATCCCATTGCTGGTGACCCCTCTTGACTTTTGGGCTATTTTTGTAAGTAGCTTTTCCATTCAAAGTAGACAATTTGGACATTTCTGATACGATTTTCTCTATTGGCCGGAGGTTCCACATGTATCAATATTTATGTTATTCTTTTGTTTTCCTCAGTTAAATTATGCATCCCACCCCTGATGACTGGCAAGAAGCCAAGAAACGCGTCGGGTTCGCAAACTAAGGATGCCCTATCAAGCCTAAATCATATCCCTGACATTTATCAATTTTTTATTGAGTTTTCTCATTTCATGCGATTTTGTGATTTTGATTGGCGATTTTAATTCATGTACTTCTGTTATGAATTGCGTATATGTACGTCCATTGATTTGTTTACACTACTGAGTTTCCTTGATTGTTACTGCTAAATATGCGTTTATATCAATTCATGCGATTATGTCTGTATTTATACTACTTTATTGGTACTGTATGCATCAAAATCATGGACTTGACTATAAATTAAATCCAATCATTTTACCTACTCACATGTATTCATTATTATACTTTCAATTGACATGCTTCATTTAAAGTCCCACTTGCCCCTCTCTTTTTTTCTTGTATATATGAACCCGGGATGGAAGCATGCCATTGATATTTAGTTCATGCGACTGGTCACTTTCTTTTGTTTTTATATCAATTTATGCAGAATCAATGCAATGGAGTAGGCCTGGTGAAGAGGGCCTTCAAAACAGAAGCTCAATTCCTACATGTTTCGCCAAGACATTGGCTTCTTTAGGGAATGATGTGAGCCTGTAGCAACAATAAAGATCTATACACAGAAACAAAAAAGAGAGCAAAAAATAATAACAACAAAGAATACAATGGTGAAAAAGCATAGAGACTGGGCTGTGTCCCCAAGGGAGGTGGCCATCTGAAACCCTCACACTCGAGAACGTACCTGAGAATCTGACACCCGGGGCGAGGCCCGGCAAGGAGCACCCCAGCTGGAGGCAGATCGGGCTGCACCGTATCTATCACTGCAGGGGGCATACAAGAGACCTGGCGATCAAATATAATGCTAATTATAGAATATATATCAAGAAAAGAGAAAAATAAAAATAAAAAGTTTTGTAAACATTGCCGAATGAGTGTAATAATATACACCACATCAACTCAAAAGGGCATCATAGCTGCAGAAACAATTACAATTTAAAAACAAGTTTGTTGTCAAGGGGAACGCCTGGGGAAAGTTGGAAGGATATACTCAGGATCAGAATGGAAAATGTGGATGTTTGTCTGCAAAATATAATAATAAAGGATTGAAGGCAGATACTGTTTAACTGTTAAAAAAAAGTAATACAGTCAAAAGTATAGGGTAGGGGTAATATTTGAAAGGGGGGCTTACCTAGAAGACTATTGAGGTGGATGTAAGTGTCAGAGACAAGTGCTCTGCACACATACGGGAAATACAAGATAGGATTAGTCTGCAGCAGGGATTGTTGCATCCTGAAATGGAACAAATAATATAGACTCAGGGTTGGGGGAGAAAAAAAGGAATTGGCTAGGATGATGCAGAAAGATGGAAGGCAGTTTAAACGTACCATGAAACTGTTCCAACAACCATAGCAGGCATTCCTCATGTCCAGCTGGCATGGTGGACGGGCCGGCTTATGTACGCCCCCCACACCTGATCGGAGCCGCCGATCAGGTGTGCGGACGCTAACGAGAGGCGTCCGCGCATGCGCCCGCGGCGACATCATCGGAGCCTACAAGGTCCAGGGTGCACCGCGAGAGATCACCCGGACCACATGACCCCCGACTGAGCAGCCTATTGGGAAGTGGGAAAACGCTGTCAGTGGAGGAATCTGACAGCGAAGCCACATACCAAGGCACGATGGTATGTGTAGGGCTAAGCGGCACGAGTGATGCACAGACGCCCAGTGGACAGACATTAAAATGCTGCCCTGGGCGTCCATATAATCAACAACAGTGCAAGCCCAAACGGCCAGGGCAGGGGGTCCATGCCCCACCACACCCAGGAAGAGGAGGCAAACAGGCACAACCGAGATAGTGGGGGGACAGGGACCCCCCGAAGAGAAAGGAAGCGTGAGGGGGGGCGCCGGGACAAAAAAGCCCCCCCCAAAAACACAAAACCCCACAAATAGGGGGGTGGAGGGGATGTCCTAGGCGCACCACCCCACGTAGTCCAGCCACGTAGACCAACAGGTGCATAGAGAATAACTTGGTCCCAGTTATAACACAAAGAATGAAAGACAAAAAAAAATAAAACGGGCAAAAAAAGAAAAGTAGTTGATACATATATAGTTATTGACTAAGTAACATAATGAGGTTGGTAAATAGTACAAAAAGATACACCAATGAAAAACTTATTACAAGATTTGATCAATACAAAGTTTCTTTTTCCAATAGCACTTATACTATAACTGTGTAAGAAGATCAAAATAACAGACCATGGCTGAGGGAGAAAAGACATGAAAAGAAAGGGATAGAAGGGGAAGGGGAAGAGAGGGGGGGAAGGGGGAAGGGGGGGAGGAGGGAGAGAAGGATGGGAAGGGGAGGGAAGGGAGGGGGGAGGAATGAAAGGGAGAACAAGAAGCACTAGAGCTGACCCAAAGTGGAAGGAATAGGGACAGGTACAATGTATATACAGCTAAGTGAAATGAGAGATTGAAGGGCCGGTAATGATGCAATCAAAAAGTACAAAAACTTTATAAAAAGGGTTTAAAGCTAATATGTTCATTTAGCCCGGGAAATTTTGTAACCTGTAAGGTATGAATCCACTTAGTCTCAAGCTGTAATAGTTTGTTGTCAATGCTCCCACCTCTGGCATGTAAGGGGACATGCTCCAGTGCGGAGAATTTGACAACGTGAGGGTCAAAATTGTGTTGAGTAGCAATATGCCGGTTAATAGCTTTAGTGGTGGTGTGTTTAAGTAGGGGTTTGATATAGTCCCTAATGCGAACCTGGAAGGGTCGCTTGGTTTTCCCGATGTAGTAAGAACCACATCAGCATAGAGCCAAGTATACCACTCCCACAGTGGCACAAGTGACTCGATGTCTGATGATATGAGCCAGTCCATTGGGAAGGACAAGTTCCCTGGAATTTGAGACAAAGGTACAGACATGACAAAAGGGAGGGTCCTAGTATTGAAGTACCTAATATACAGGGTGACTCTGTAGGTACTTAAAATTCACTTGTGCCAACGTCCCGGATACTGGAGACATACAACAGGCAGCAACTCAGCAGGACGGAGCACTCCCAGATCTCTCTTCTATTTCTATTGTGGGAATTGTAGCACACACAAGCTCTCCCTACCTACAACTACCTGATGTGATATATCTGGGAGGCCCCGGTGTCCGTTTGCTGCTTGCCTGATTTTTACCAATATCCCCACCTCGATCGCTTTTTGTGACTTACTGATTAAACTCATCTGTGTGAACAATTTTTCTCTTTATACATTTACTTGAACCTCTAGCTCCTGAAGAAGCGTTCCTTGTCAACGTGAAACATGTAGAGCAATTGGAGAATACACCATTCTGGGAATACCAGACCTGCAGTGCTCCCCCAATTCCAACTCTTTTAGGGGAAGTTTATATATAATTTCTTTTTTCCTTCATTTGGATTGTGTTTGAATTGTATACTATATAGGGATACATACAAAACTGCAGGATAGGATCCTCAATATGGTGTTACAATATGCGTTGTATGTCCAGATCTGATGTGTTTTTAATGATGTTCCGTTTATTCTTTTTGTTTTTTTGTATACTACTAATAAAATTCGACCTTTTTATATACGCTGTGTAGCTCACTACAGTTGTGCCTTTAAAGTCCCATTAAGGTTTATAGTCTTTTGATATTTCCAAAGGTACAGACATCACATTTCCCACATTGATAGGTTCCAGTAGTTCCAGACGAAGACTGGATATCAACAGAGTGATGACTTGTAATCAGTCGGTCTCTCAGTGAGGGAGATCTACGATGTTATGTCAGGATGGGATCTGACATATTTAGCAATAGTAGAGTCCGCGGTTAGTAAAGGCCAGATTTGATTCAAAATGTGTCTAATTTGGGCATGTTGTTTGGAATATTGAGTGATTAGCCGTACAGGCTGCTGAATGTCTGGAAGTTTATCAGAGAAGATTAAGTCCTTTCTATCAAACTTTTTTTCTTTATTAAAGGCTTTCTTCAGAAGAGAATGACTATATCCTCTATCTCTAAGTCTGCCGTACAGTTCATGTGATGCTTGAAAGAAATCCGCCTCAAGGGTGCAATTTCTTTTGAGTCTTAAATACTGGCTGAAGGGAATGCTCTTAAGGAGGGGCTTGGGATGGGCACTGCTGGCATGCAAAATGGTATTGCCCGACGAGGGTTTTCGATATAGGGCAGTTTGAATCATACCATTTGAATCCAGACTAATCTGGAGATCCAAAAAATGGATCCGAGATTGGCTGCATTCCATGGTGAATTTGAGATTGTAGGAGTTCTTAGTTAAGAAGTCCATGAAGAGCAAAAGTTCTTCTCTAGTGCCAGACCAGAAAAGTAGCACATCATCAATGTACCTGTGCCAAGATAGAACTTTGGACAGGAGAGGGAAAGAATTGGACAGGCCAAAAAGTTCTCTCTCCCACCCCCCAGGTACAGATTGGCATAGGAGGGGGCGCATTTGGTCCCCATGGCTACGCCCTGTACCTGGAGGTAGTGGGAGGAGCCAAACATGAAGTAATTGCGTGTCAATATGAACTTGAGAAGTTTAAGAACAAAATCTCCATATGCATCATAGTTAGGACCTCTCTCACTGAGTTGTTTCTCTATGACCTGAATGCCTCTATCGTGTGGAATAATATTGTACAGACTCTCGACATCTAGGGCGACTAGCCAAGCATTTTTATGTAAGTATTTGCCGTCAAGGATCCGGAGGAGATGAATGGTGTCTTTCACATAAGAGGACAGAGAGGTAACATGAGGAGCTAAATACTTGTCAACCAATGCACTAGCATGTTCAGTAAGTCATTGGCATCCGGAAACAATAGGCCGACCAGGTGGATGGGTCATTGACTTGTGAAGTTTGGGTAAGGAGTAAAACGTGGGAGTTTTTGGTTCTCTAACGTTCAAAAAATTTCATGTGTTGTAATCGATTGTACCCTTTTGATAAGCTGAAAAAATCAGCTGGTTGTATTCAGAAGTAAAGTGGTCAATGAGTGACTTGGATATAGGTCTATACCAGTCGCGATTATTAAGAATATCGTGACACATGTGTTCATAAAAGGAAACATCCATAACTACCACGTTGCCGCCCTTATCGACAGGCTTAATAACTAGCCCCGGATGGCTTTGGAGGGACTTTAGTGCTTTACTAAGGACAGGGGATAGATTAGATGGAGAAGAGGAGACAGAATCCATCCCATCGATGGCAGTGGTAATTTGTTGGACAAAAGCCCAAATATTGGGGTTTGTAGATAAGTTAGGAAAGTTATGAGATTTTGGCTTGAAGGAGGTGGGGGGGAGACACACCAAGGGCGACAACACCCAAATTGGGGAGATAAGACATCTCGTCACCGTCAGTGTTTCCCTCCTCCCAAAGCGACATCAACTCCTCCAAGGCCTGAATCTCAGCCAGAGTGGGAACCTCCTGGGTAGGAGGAATAGGTTCAAGGGAGGTAGAATGGGAAGAAAATTTGTCATAAATTACCTTGTAAAGCAATTTACGTGCGAAAAGATGAATGTCCTTAATGAATGAAAATTTATCAAAATCGTTAGATGGGCAAAAGGTAAGACCAAGTTGCAACACGCGGATTTGATCATGACTTAGCGATACAGATGACAAATTGATCACATCGAAGGTAGGTGATCCCCGTTGACAACTGGGGTTTGCAAGTTTGGAATTGGACTCTGAAGAGAGATCAGGGCCTGAACTAAAAAAATTGGGGCGATTTTCGGAGCTATAGACTGTACGTTAGCGGGAAACATAGAAGTAATCGTAGGTTCACTTACCCTTCTGGTGAAGGGTAAGTGAACTAAAAAAATTGGGGCGATTTTCGGAGCTATAGACTGTGCGTTAGCGGGAAACATAGAAGTAATCGTAGGTTCACTTACCCTTCTGGTGACAGTGTGCGTCTGGGAGTGAGATGATGCCGAAGTGGTGGAGATCGGTGCATTTGTGGTGGTCAATTTAGATGTAGACGACTTAGGTTGTGCTCGAGTAAAAGGAGTGGATACGTGAGTGGCCTTAGAGCAGGCCGTGGATGGCTGGGAAGATGAAGTGGGCCCGAAAGTGCGATAAAGTGATTCTGTGGAGGTGACAGATAGTTCGCCCTTTCTTTTCTTGGAGAGTTGTTCCTGAGTGAGGTCGTGATAGACGGTGGAAGCGCTAGAAGAAAAAGAGGCAGAAGGAGTGTTAGGTTTGTGATTATTAGAAGTAGGTACATTAGAAGCGAAGGGTTTAACTCTAGATTTAGTCTCATTTGTGTTATCCCATTTGTAGGCATAGCCATTTTCGTGAGCAGACAAATAATATACAAATAATATAGAACAAATAATATAGACTCTGGGTTGGGGGAGAAAAAAGGAATTGGCTAGGATGATGCAGAAAGATGGAAGGCAGTTTAAACGTACCATGAAACTGTTCCAACAACCATAGCAGGCGTTCCTCATGTCCAGCTGGCATGGTGGACGGGCCGGCTTATGTACGCCCCCCACACCTGATCGGAGCCGCCGATCAGGTGTGCGGACGCTAACGAGAGGAGTCCGCGCATGCGCCCGCGGCGACATCATTGGAGCCTACAAGGTTCGAGGTGCACCGCGAGAGATCACCCGGACCACGTGACCCCCGACTGAGCAGCTTATTGGGAAGTGGGAAAATGCTGTCAGTGGAGGAATCTGACAGCGAAGCCACATACCAAGGCGCAATGGTATTTTTGTTAATAAAGTATTTTTTGCAATTTTATCCGAAATTTCCTGCTCCTATTTCTTTCTCTGGCACCGCTATAATCCCCCTTCTATTCCCCTAATTTTCAATTACAATGGGTGGTCATTGTGGATAGAGGGGACCATTAGCAACGTGTATCTGGAACCTTTCACGGATGCAGCAATTTCGGCTGGTTACGGAGCCTACTTTAAAGGGCAATGGAGCGCCGAGCCGGAAGAATGGCGGTCGGCTGATATTCTGAAAAACCTGGTGCTATTGGAACTATTTCCTATAGTTCTGGTGGTCAAGATTGGGGGTTCTGCTTTTGTGAACAAGAAGGTTTACAGTATCTCACAAAAGTGAATACACCCCTCACATTTTTGTAAATATTTTATTATATCTTTTCATGTGACAACACTGAAGAAATTACACTTTGCTACAATGTAAAGCTGTTAGTGTACAGCTTGTATAACATGGTAAATTTGCTGCCCCCTCAAAATAACTGGGGACAGCAATTTGGTGTTTTCGCTCTCACTCTCTCATACTGGTCACTGGAAGTTCAACATGGCACCTCCGGGCAAAGAACTCTCTGACAATCTGAAAAAAAGAATTGTTGCTCTACATAAAGATAGCCTAGGCTATAAGAAGATTGCCAAGACCCTGAAACTGAGCTGCAGCATGGTGGCCAAGACCATACAGCGGTGGAGTGGGGGGTCAGCATGTCAGTGCTCAGACCATACGCCGCACACTGCATCAAATTGGTCTGCATGGCTGTCGTCCCAGAAGGATGCCTCTTCTAAAGATAATGCACAAGGGGGCACATGCGCGGCTCTTCAAAATGGCGGATGCGTGAAATGTGAGCTCTGGTCCCGATCCGTGCTCTGCTGCCCCTGCACAACTTCAACGGCATATATCTGCCTCGGGGGTAAGCTATTACGACCCCTCAGACCTCCTAGCACTCCATGGGAAAAATCAGAGACCAGCGATCCTAATACTGAGCCCCACAAGCACTGCGGCCTTCCTCCACCATGGATCGTTACCTGACTAGGCCTCAATCCTCGGTCCTGATTTCACAAGGAGACCCGGTGGATTATGTCAGCACTCTGATGGCAGAGGACAATACCCAGCAAGACCCCCCCCCACAATGATCTCTATCTCCTCAGCCTGTACTAACACCTGAGATGCTGGATGCTGGATCTCAAACTCCAGGCTCTGGTACAACAGCTCACCAGGGGCATAGCCCACGAGATTGGGAAGATCTCCAGAGAACTCAGAGGGGAGATAGATCAGCTTGGCGAGCACACAGCTACATTGGAAACTAAGTTTGATGAGACTTTACATTATGTACAAGCTCTGGAAGAGGAGAATGCTTTCCTTAGAAACTCTGTATTCCAACTACAACTTCAGCAAGAGGACCTGGAAAACAGAGAACAATGCCAAAACCTCAGGATCCATGGTATCTCAGAACAGGTTGCTGACAACAACATCATACCCTATCTTCTGGGCTTATTTAACACCCTGGCACCTGACATTGTGGACCTAAACTGACGCCTTGATCAGGCCCATAGGTCCCTGGCCCCCAAACCTCCTGCAGGGGCCAGACCGCGTGATATAGTGGTGCGGATACACTATTATAAAAGTAAAGAGGCACTTACTCTGGCTATTCGCAATCCTTCTCATATTGATTATAAAGGAGCCAAAATACAAATATTCAGTGATCTCTCCCCAATCACTCTGGCCAATCGCTGCTCACTACAGCCCATCACCTCTCACCTTCAACTACACAAGATCCCCTATTATTGGGGCTTCTCTTTTCACCTCAATGTCACCAAGAATGGTGCCTAACATATCCTTTGAGACCTGCAAGAAGTGGATGCCTTCCTCAAATGCCTTAGGCCTTCCACCAATGCCTGCAGAAGATGGTCAGCTGTCACCTGCTACCCCTCATCTTCTGCCAGTTCCCTCTAAGATCTGGACACCAGTGAGAGGACGGGTTTGAGGGTCTATTCCACACCTCTCAACACACCAAGCTACCTACATGATCAGCCGTGAGTCATCTTCCTGATTTTTCCCTTGCGATCCTAGCTTCCCATCGACCCCATACACGGGTTTGATTTATTTTTATTTACCTCGTTGCTAGATTTAGAGGATTGTTCCACCCTCCCTCTTTACCCATGGAGGTGCTTTGAACGTTTTTTTACTTGCTTTTTTCTACAAGGTCTTGAGGAGTTCTATGTCTGATAATGTTAGGCGTGGAGCATCACGGCGGGACATCATGTTTCCCCCTTGTTGGAGACCGCTTTGCTCCCCCACATGTCCTCATTCCTGAGATGCGGATACCTCTCAGGTCTACATCTGTTGTTTGCACTTTTTATATTTTTCAGGCCATGCCGGCCTTCTTGTTATTACGCAGCAACATTCCTTTTGGGCCTTTTTTTGGTCTTCCTATTGAACTTTTTTTTGTTTTTTTGTTTTTATATTTTATTTTATTTTTCATTACTGTTGTTATGCCTTTTTTTCCTGTTACATGATAGATTATGATCTGTTATAAGGCTATATACCTATACCTACTATACCTATTATACCTACTATATTGAATGTACACAGGCAAAATTTCACAGCATTACTATGGCTCTAAAGTTGTTGTCATGTACTGTAATGTGAAAGGTCTGAACTCCATCCAGAAACGATGGATGGCTCTGAAGGGGTTCAGGGCCTCTGGCATGGATGTGATCCTGGTTCAGGAGACTCACTTCTGTGCTGGGGGTTCCCTGAAATTCATTTCCAAATACTTCTCAGTGTCTTATATGGCGTCTAAATCATCTGGAAAGGATGGCGTTGCAATACTGATTAGTTGCTCCTGTCCTCTCCAGATCAAATCCACCTATTTAGACTCCCATGGTCGTTATATAATATTGCAAGGTATCTACTTGTCTAATCCTATAACACTTATGAATGTATATGCACCTAATACAGGTCAGATCAAATTTCTAACTGAGTCATTTGAACAATTACAATGCTTTTCTCAGGCTTTTATGGTGGTTGGCAGAGATTTTAATGCTGTCCTCTCTCCCATTCGAGATAGGAGATCTTTATTCCTAACTAAATTCCTCCTCTCAACACAATCTCTGGCCACCTCCTTTCGTAAATTGATCCGAAGCCATCATGTGTTTGACGCATGGCGGATTAAACATATCACTGGTAAACAGTACTAGTTCTACTCTCCCCTGACAAGATGTTCTCCAGACTGGATTATTTTTTTGTGACAGCCCCCCTTCTGCCCCATACAGTGTCATCTGACCTGGGCCCCATTACCTGGTCGGATCACACTCCCTTAACCTTGGATCTTTGCCTCTCTGCCGCATTCCCCAGGAAATGTCACTGGAGACTCAATGAATCTCTGCTAAAACACCCTGAAACTAAATATACTTTCCCTTGCTCTAACTGAATACTTCCAGCTTAACACAGGGTCTGTGACCAGTCCATCTACCATATGGAAGGCCCACAAGGCATTCTTCAGGGGGCAATGTATCTCTGTGAGCTCACAAAGGAAGAAGGATGCAGCCCTTTTAAAAATCCTCTTTACTAACCAAACTGCTATCCGCTGAGTGTTCTTTGGTTTGCTCTCCCATGGTGCTTCTACTGCGGGCAGTATGAATAAAGTAAATGGTGATTGCGCTGTGATAAGAGGGGAAGGAAGGAGGAGGAAGGGGAAGGGGCTAGATCAAATGTATAGAGAGGTGAATGAAAAATGAAAAAAATATACAAAATATAAAGGTATAATGAGCATGAGGGCTAGTATTATACTAGAACATAAAAAATATAATGTGAATACTGAAACAGAAGAAAAGAAAAATCTCAGTGCAAAAGGGCTAGTACCATACTAGCAAATATGTGGTAACTCAGCAAATACTTATCAAAAGAAAAATCTCAGTGCAAAAGGGCTATATCATACTAGCACATATGTAGTAACTCAGCAAATACTTAATGGTGACTCCAAGTAAATAAATAAATGGTGAACAGTCCCACCGCCTTGTAGTACAAAGTGCTCAAACAATGGAGTCACCAATAAGTATTTGCTGAGTTACCACATATGTGCTAGTATGATACTAGCCCTTTTGCACTGAGATTTTTTCTTTTCGTTTGTGTCAGTATTTGCAATATTTTTTATGTGCTAGCATGATACTAGCCCTCATGCACATGGACTTTGTTTGATTTATATATTTTATTTTGTTCCATTTTTTTTTGTACCCACACTGTATTTGTCACTCATTTCATAGCTTTTTATACGTTTTAGGCTATTTTGTTTCTTCAGTTTATTCGGATTTAGTGCTCATTAGACTGCACTTTATTACATTTCATCACACTTTTATATTTTGTATAATTTTTCCATTTTGCCTTTTGGAACTGATGACTCATTGTTTGAGCACTTTGTACTACAAGGCGGTGGGACTGTTCACCATTTATTTATTTACTTGGAGTCACCATTAAGTATTTGCTGAGTTACTGCATATGTGCTAGTATGATACTAGCCCTTTTGCACTGAGATTTTTCTTTTGATAAGTATTTGCTAAGTTACCACATATGTGCTAGTATGGTACTAGCCCTTTTGCACTGAGATTTTTCTTTTCTTCTGTTTCAGTATTCACATTATATTTTTTATGTGCTAGTATTATACTAGCCCTCATGCTCATTATACCTTTATATTTTGTATAATTTTTTCATTTTTCATTCACCTCTCTATACATTTGAGCTAGCCCCTTCCCCTTCCTCCTCCTTCCTTCCCATCTTATCACAGCGCAATCACCATTTACTTTATTCATACCACTTTTGTCTGTTTGGATCAGCCATTTAGGTGTTGCAGCAGGAGTTTCTTCATTATTTATCTACTGCGGGCAGTAACCTCACTGCAAATCTAAATAAAATCTCTGGAAATGTCAGGCGTAGACAAGTCCCTCCTATGGGTGAAACAAAAATTGCATGAATTTTCCAAAAAGCCACATAGAATGCTGGTCTCCAGACTCAATCGTAGACCCTACCTCTCCTTTCCTGACCACCTTAAACAACCAGATGGTACTCCTACTCAATGCCCACAGACTATGACCCAGGTTTTTGGTGAGTTTTATGATAAACTCTATAACTGCCTTACTCCCACCCTTCATCCCCCATTTGACCAGGAGGCTTTTGAGAAGTTCACGTCAGACATGAAGCTACCCAAACTGACCAAGATAGATCTACACACATTGAACGTACCCCATCACCGGGGATGAATTAGCTAACACTGTTAAAAGCCTACCATCACACAAATCCCATGGTCCAGATGGCCTACCCTACTCCTACTAAAAGACATTCCTCCCAATTCTGTCGACCCATCTAATATCCCTATATAACTCTCTTCTTTAGGGCGAATCCCCTCACCAGCAGTTTCTACATACATATACATAGTAGGTGAGGTTGAAAAAAGACACAAGTCCATCAAGTCCAACCTACATTCTTACATGTCAGTTATACCAAAACTGGATAAAGATCCATCTCTTTCAGACAGCTACAGACCGATTGCACTTTAAAATTCGGACTATAAACTATTCACTAAAATTTTGGCTAACTGCCTTTCCCAATTTTTTACAAAACTGATCGATAGAGACCAAGTGGGTTTTGACCCTACCAGACATGCGTGGGACAACACTAGACGTACTATTGATCTCATTGATATGCTTAACAGAGTGCATAGACCTGCTCTGATCCTTAGCCTCGACGCCCAAAAAGCATTTGATAGATTAAGTTGGCTTTACATGTTTGCTACCCTTACTAAATTCTGTTTTCATGGTCCCTTTATCTTGGCCTTAAAAACTCTCTACTCCAATCCCTCATCGCAGGTTCAAATGGCTTCTTTTGTGTCTCGTCCTTCCCAATGTCTAATGGCACTAGACAGGGCTGCCCTCTTTCCCCACTTTTTTTCATCTTGTGCCTAGAGCCCCTGGCAGAGGCTATAAGATCCCTTCCTGACATTCGAGGGGTCCCCATGCGTCATAGGGAATATAAGCTATCTCTATTTGCGGATGATGTACTTTTGACTCTTACCAACCCTCTTATTTCCCTCCCGTCCTTGCATGCTCTCTTATCCCAGTTTATCCAGCTCTCTATCTGGATACAAAATTAACGCATCTAAAACGGAAGCCCTACCACTACACATACCATCTGCAGACCTTTTATCACTTCAAAACTCATACCCTTATTATTGGGGCACCTCCTCGCTCAAGTACCTCGATGTACAAATTACACCATCCTACTCATCCTTATACTCAGCCAATTATATCCCTCTGTTTGAGGACATTAAGGCCATGTTGGCACACTGGAATCATCTCCCAATATCCTGGATAGGCAGGATTAATGTGTTAAAAATGTCAGTTATGCCAAAATTACTGTATTTTTTTGAGACCCTGCCAATCCCTATTATGATGGCCCAATTAAAATTTCTTAAACAATGATTTCTTAATTTTATTTGGAGGGAAAGGGCCCATAGAGTGGCAAGCTCTGTGATTTTCTCTCCCAGAAGTCGCAGAGGTCTCGGAGCCCCAGACATACACAAATATTACCTGGCCTCCCACCTCCATGTGGTGGTGTCCTGGTTCAGTTTAATGCCGTCGAACAGGTGGTCAAAGATTGAGATGGTCTCTTTGTTCCCGTCTCATGCCTGCTCCCTTGTTTGGTCGCCTGCATTGTTTTTGGATCCCAAGCTCCATAGTCTTTGTCTAGGCCCTATGCGGTTTTCATTAAGGATATGGTGCACATGTATCACCAAATTCACTCTCTCTTCCCCATGTCCCCCTCTCTCTAATGTAATCTTTAATCCCTTAATTCCCGACGGCCGATCCCACTCCAGAATGCTTCCTTGGGCACTTGCTGGCCTGTTCCAACTCCACCACTTTGTCCACCTGGTTACACATAAACTTCACCCTTTTGCAGGTCTTCAATTCAAACACCTTATACCGAAAAATATGTTCTATTCCTACCTCCAAATAACTCACTACTTCAGCTCTCTCCCTGTCCTTTATCCTACCCAGACTGACAACCTTTGAACTCATCTGTTCTCAGGGACCCCACCAAATGCTGGTAATATCCAGGTGTGTAGTGCAGAGAGAGACAGCATTTAAAGTGTTATTTTAAAGCTTTTGCGGTCCATCAAGCGCTTAAGGGTTACCAGAGGAACCTCAGTGTTAGCGACACATGCAGGCCAGTCCTTTTCGGTGTTACGCTCTGTTCTGTTTTCTGTTCTGTCCAGTTTCTTGGTTTATGTTCATCTCCTTACGAGGTGCTTTTGTTTCTGGGCAGCCTTTTTGGTCACCTTTTTTTGGACTCTGCGAATCAGTGAATTGGTGAGTCCTTCCAAGATGGTGGCTGGGGGGTTGCTGGCAGAAGACATGGCTTGCAGGGATGATTCAGTTCAGCTTGTTATTCGCATTCAAATATGGACCAAGGAGGTAGGGGTATGCGGGCCATATTATTTAATGAAATTGCCTGAGTTTATGCCGGGTCATGGTGGTGGAGGAATTAAACGTGTGGATGGCCCTTTGCTGTGGCACAGGGATGGTGCCTTGCTATCCAAATTCCAATTTGTTGAGATCTTTCAAAAATGCCTTCAGTCATCTGGTTTGAATCCGAAGGACTATTTTTCCCATTCATTTTGCATTGGTGCAGCCACTAAGGGGTCACATTGGGGGTTAGATGCAGGTGTTATTAAACACATTGGCAGGTGGGAGTCGGAACTCTAGTTGTTGGTCTGTCTCTTTCGTTAGTGTTGTCTGTGTGTTGGTTGTGTGAGTCTGCTGCACTGTTCCTTGTTTTTAATTTCAGGTCGCCCAGGATGCCTCATCAGGATTGTGGGCATTCATACATGTTCTGGGGGGCCAGGAGGGCTGATGTGCATACAAATGGCAGGCAGTTGGGATTGTCCAGAGAGGTTGGCATTGCTAGGTGGATAGATGTGCCGGACATGCTCTGAACCTGGGTATTACCCGAGGTACACCGTTTTGCCTTACTAGACTGCCCCCCGGATGTGCTGGTGCTGCATGTGGGGGGCAATGATTTGGGCCTGCGTAATATGCGGGAACTCATTCGGGACATCAAATATGACTTTAAGACTCTGGTCTGGCTGCACCTAGAGTATGCTATCCAGTTCTGCGCACCAGTCCTCATGAAGGATGTACTGGAAATGGAGCGAGTACAAAGAAGGGCAACAAAGCTAATTAAGGGTCTGGAGGATATTAGTTATGAGGAAAGGTTGCGAGCACTGAACTTATTTTATCTGGAGAAGAGTCGCTTGAGAGGGGATATGATTTCAATATACAAATACCATACTGGTGACCCCACAATAGGGATAAAACTTTTTCGCAGAGGGGAGTTTAATAAGACTCATGGCCACTCATTAAATTTAGAAGAAAAGAGGTTTAACCTTAAACTACGTAGAGGGTTCTTTACTGTAAGAGCGGCAAGGATGAGGAATTCCCTTCCACAGGCGGTGGTCTCAGCGGGGGGCATTGAAAAAATCCCAGAGGAAGTCACGAGAGTGACAAAACCAGTAGGAGGCGCTTGATCGGCTGACACAGGAAGCACTAGAAAGTGTTACAGAGCAGGCACAGAAAAGGGGGAACGCCGTGAAACCGGGTCTGCAGAACTAGACCACAGGGGACTCTATCACCCCTCAGCAATATAGCACTTTAAAGGCATTTTTATTCATTGGAAATGTAAGTTGTATGTATGTGGTGTTCTGTTCGGAATTAAATCTTTTTTAAACGTTATCACGCTATTGCATGCCTCTGTCATTTTTCGCATATAATACATATGAGGAGAGACCCGGAACAAACCAGGAGAAAATAGTGGCTCTTGAGCTGGGCTATCACCAGGAGGAGTAGGTGCCTTGTGGTCCATACCAATACTCCAGGATCGCTGCAGGCTATTATCAAAATACAGGCTTATTATTTAAGGTGAGGGTACACCTGTTGGGGGTCGTGTGCACACCGCATGAAGACACTATTACCACATGTCAAATGTTATTTGGACTTTTGCTGAATAATTTTATACTCCAGTAAGGACTGAGTGTGACTCACGGAGCATGAGCACGTTATATTTCATTATTTTATATATAGAATGTCACGTTATATATATTGATGTTATACATAGTTTTTATGCATTTTAGGTTTAGAGTGGCAGCTCACAAGGTTTTATATCTATGGGTTAAAAAATCTGTCAGTGGGATACAAGTGGGGAACCATCGTTGGTATGGTGTCCGCTGGTTGGGTGTGGCCCTCTAAGAGGGACCTGGTAGTGGTAGACCTGTAAGGTCTTTGTGGCAAGTGTTAATGTCCCCGAGTCAGTGTTCTTGCAGCTGGGGACATCAAGCTTTGGTTTATGTTACTGTTTAAATTGTTAATTATTAATTATGTTGTTTAATAAAAGGCTGGACAGCCATTTAACTCCAACTAGTGTCACGTGTTTTTCTTTATTTTTTTATAATCAATATTTTATTTTATATAACAGAAAAAGAAAACACATAACAAGACATGTCCAGTAGTCTATAAAAAAAAAGAAAATAGTAATATCGACCTCGCAGGGTCTTTTATACAGAACGTGTTCGGTTAGACTAGTTGAACAGAAATATAGTCATACAATCAAAGGCATCTGACCTCATGTAAAGTAGCCCAATGGAGCATACCGGATGGGGAAACATTTGAGGGTTTAAAGATAGCAGAGTCTATAATAGCTGTAGAGACATGTGATCTCATTTAGAATATACCATCCTACCATGTCACATATAGCACATACATTGGTCGTTGGCTGAGAAGGTAGTTCCTCTGCCAAAACATCCAAGTGTATGGTCTCCCGACCGCGAGAGGGTCAGAAGGGGGGGCTCTACGGCCTCCATCAAACCACCTCCCACCCCCCGCACGTTGGGGGGACTGAGAAAAAGGTGACAGTGTGTATATCTGACGGGACCACCTATGGTCCTGTAACACTAGGGGATGATCTCATGAGTAAGGGGGCTTTCAGTGACCATGTCTAACAGCAGCGTGTCATTTATCTCCCCATCTGTTAGCAGTAAATCAACAAAACCTTCAACTTTGACAGAATACATAAGATAGACACAGGAGGAAAAGAAGGGATATGAGGGGGAGGGGGAGAGGGGGGTTAGGGGGGGAACAAGCTAAGCGTACCTGCTATCCATAAGGATGTTTCGTCCATGTCCACGTTGGGTGTACCGCAACACGAGCATCCAGCCCATCTGTCTAGGCTCATTTGTAGTAACTCATCAGGGTATGAGGCCTCTATCCTCTAGGGATTTGTTGATCTGCGGGTTTTAAGGGAGGGATCTGCCAACTCTAGTAATGCTGTGTCTAAGCTGGAGGGAACCCAGCGTTGGTCGGAAACAAATTCAATCCAGGGTGCCCAGATTGCTAAGTATTTTTCATGGGATCCTCGGCAGGTCGCTATCCAGTCCTCAGCCTCACGTATCACATTTACCCCATCAATCCACTGTTCCCGGGTAGAGATATTGGATTTTTTCCAGTAGGTTGGGAGTAGGTGCCGTGCTGTGTTCAGCAGGTGGGGCAGCACACTTTTTTTATACTGACTAAGTGAGGTTGTGGGTACATGCAGAAGGAAGTGCTTTGGAGAGAGAGGGACCTCCAAACCCGTTATGTTTTTTATCTGGTCTTGTACATCTTCCCAAAAGGGTTTGATTAGGGGGCAGCTCCACCATATGTGTATAAAAGTACCTTGGTGTCCGCAGCCACGCCAGCATTGTTCTGATATGGTTGGGTAGATACAGGCTAAGTCTGCTGGCACACGGTACCAGCGAGACATTATCTTAAAATTTGTTTCTTGGGTTTGGGAGTCTATGGAGGATGAGTGGGTCAGATAGTATAAGTGATTTACTTGTGTGATAGCAAAATCTTGCCCCAGATCATTTTCCCACCACCGAATGTATGCAGGTTTAAGTTGGGGAGCAGCAGCTCCTAGAAGCTGGTACAGTTCCGACACCATATGAGGAACAGGCTCCTCATTGGTGAAGAGACGTTCATATGGGGTAGGGGTAGAAGGGTCCCTAATTGTGTGGATATGTTTTCCAAAGAAGTGGTGCAACTGCCTGTATCTCCAAAAGTTGAGTTGTGGGCCTCTGCGCCCCACTGGTAGGTTTTCATAGCTCAGGCGTTTACCGTCCTTTGTGAATTTGCTGCAACTAGCATTCCCATCATCCACCCATGGCTCAAAAAATGCCATCTGTTCACCTGGGGGGAAACCACTGGAACACACCTAACGGTGCCAGCGGGGACATAGGGGGATCCAATTTCAGCAATAAGGTTTATTTTATCCGAGACTGACAGCACCTGGGCCATCAGTGGGGAGGTTGTTTCGGAAAGCCCCCTATATTCCCGCGGCAACCACGGAGCATAAGCCACATTTCTACCTGCCAGGCACTTCTCTAGGTTGACCCAGAGTTTGGAGTGCGTGTTAAGGATTCTCTGAAGGACTATAGCTCGATAGTAACTTTTTATATCTAAGATTCCCAGTCTGCCCTCTCGTTTCGGGCGTTTTAGTATTCTTAGTGCTATCCTGGGTTTGCGCGCGTTCCAAATGAAGTTGGAGAACATGCTGGACAAACGGTCAAAGAAGGCTCTGGGTAGGGGGATCGGTAACATCTGTAGGTAAAAAAATATGCGGGGCAAAACATTCATCTTTATAATGCTCACACGACCTAACCACGTAAAAGCAATCAGCGTCCATCGTGAAAGGTCCTCTTTGACCATAGTCAGTAGTTGGGGATAGTTAGCTGTATATAAGTTGTCAAAACGATCTGTGAGTTGTATGCCTAGGTATTTTAAAGATGATGTGGTCCAGGTGAAAGGGAAGGCGGCTTTAAGAAATTGAAATTGGAGATTGACCCAAAGAGCTTCAGTTCCTGCATTAGGTTGGGCAGTGAGAGCAGGGGATCTAAAAGCTGGAACAAAACGTCATTGGCATATGCTGAGAGCTTGTGCTCCAGTCTTGTCTTCCTTGGTGACTTGGAGAAAGAAAGGGAAGCCCCAGCGGTATTGTAGTCCTGCATCTTGGATGGCCATCAGGAGAGGGCGAAGAGATCTGCGCTGCCTTAAGGTGCGCCTTGAAATGTCCTGATAAAAGGCCAGTTGTGCGCCATCAAAATCAAAGTAGGGCTTGCCTCTCATTTTCTGCATTATACGGTCCTCGAGTGTATATCTGTGCAACTTGCAGATAATGTCTCTTGGATTGTTAACATCCTGGGAAGGGGGCTTCAGGGCTCTGTGTGCACGATCAATTTCAATGGTAGCTGTGGCAGGCAATTCTAATATTTCCCTAAAGATCCCTTCCAGGGTGGGAATAATGTCCTTAGCCCCAGTTGCTTCGGGCAGGCCTCGGATTCTGATGTTTGCTCTGTGACTGCGATTCTCCATATCATCTAACTGACAAAGTAGGGCCTCAATCTGATGGCTCTGTGTAGTGCATTTGTCCTGCAGCATAGAGATGACTGGAAGAGGTTCTTCAAATCTCTGCTCCAGAGATTCCATTCTGCCCCCTAAGTGAGTCGAGTCAGTTTTGAGCTGTGCTATGTCCTCTTTGAGGTTTTTTTCTACCCTGTCGGCGAAGCGCTCCAGGTCTGCTTTAGTAGGTAGAGACCAAATATGGCGCCTGATGTCAGTCTCATCCAGGGGATCTGGAGCTTCAAGATCACCATCTGGAGAGGAGGGGGTGTCTGGAGAGGTCAGGGGGATCGACTCACTTACCGACCTAGGGGATGGTATGGGCGAGCAGGCCGGTAGTAGTAGGATGGCTACCTCTGAGCTACCCTAGTCAGAAACAAGAGAACATCTTTATGGTTTAAGACTATTTACAATCTTGAAGATTGATGTTTTAAACATTTAATTCCATGTACTTTTTAAACTTTTGTGAACTTTCCAACTGTGTGAAGGGGAGACCAATCATCTTGTATATCTGGACTTGCACATACTTGTTTGTCCCTTTTGCACATTATATGCAATGTGTTTAAAATTGGTTAGATTATATTTGCTACATTTTTATTGACATTTAGTATGATTATCAATTGTCATTTATACCTTAGTTATATTTACAGTGCTAGTCACCAATTTAGCACTAATAGCACTTTGATGTTAGTATGGATTTTTGCACCTACGATATGTTTACAGCACCAAGCGTGTCACACATATTCATTATGGTGCATCAAAAGTATTATTTGATCATCACACAGCAGCTGTCAAGTTTATTTCAATATTTTTAGCATTTTATTTTAGTGTGAACTTCTTATATATATTTGGTAATGACAATAGCTATAATGGAATTATAAAATCAACTGGATAATGTTCTGTAATTGTATTAATATTCATAGTTATTATTGCTAAAGGCCAAAAAAGAAATATTCTGATACAGGGAACTGAGCCACCTGATTGTGGGAATGTAGCAAGATTGGTGGAGTACTGGATCCTGATATGAGGAGTGTAGCGCTACCCCCCGTAGGGGCCGCTGGTGAATGTGGTTTGTCTCCCACTCTGCACAGCCAGGCATACAAATTTCCAGGTCACACAGAGTCAAGAAGCAGTCCTTGCAACTTTGTTTTTTTTGTTTTATTAGTGGAATAGAACTTGGATGGGAATAGGGTGCATATAGGATGCCCACTTGGATGAAGAAAATTGGTAGAGAACTATATACACTCCAGTATATACAATCTCCTATCCTCGACCTCGACTTCCTTGCAGACTATCACTCTCAGGACCAGCTAGCACTGATGTGGGGATCTGACACTGGCACTGTAAGACCCAAAGCAAATGCCCTTTCAGACAGGGACTGCAAGTCCCTATGGTGTAGGGATGGGCCAAACGGACCCCTGTTTGGACCAGAACTTCCGAACGTTCTGACCCGAACAACGAACCCAATTAAAGTCAATGGGACCCGAAGGTCAAATATCAAAAGTGCCCATTTTGAAGGCTTAAATGCAAGTAATTAGGCATACAATGGTTATTGGGGTCCGGGTCCTGCCCTGGGGGACATGGATCAATAATAAAAAAGGTTTGTGAAAAACGTCATTTTTAACCACTTCAGCCCTGGAAGGATTTACCCCCTTCCTGACCAGAGCACTGTTTACAATTTGGCACTGTGTCGCTTTAACTGCTAATTGCGCGGTCATACAATGCTGTAACCAAATAAAATTTGCATCCTTTTCTTCCCACAAATAGAGATTTCTTTTGATGGTATTTGATCACCTCTGCGGTTTTTATTTTTTGCGCTATAAACGGAAAAAGACCAAAAATTTTGAAAAAAATGATATTTTCTACTTTTTGTTATAAAAAAAATCCAATAAACTCAATTTTAGTCATACATTTAGGCCAAAATTTATTCGGCCACATGTCTTTGGTAAAAAAAATGTCAATAAGCGTATATTTATTGGTTTGCGCAAAAGTTATAGCGTCTACAAACTAGGGTACATTTTCTGGAATTTACACAGCTTTTAGTTTATGGCTGCCTATGTCATTTCTTGAGGTGCTAAAATGGCAGGGCAGTACAAAACCCCCCCAAATGACCCCATTTTGGAAAGTAGACACCCCAAGGAAATTGCTGAGAGGCATGTTGAGCCCATTGAATATTAATTTTTTTTTGTCCCAAGTGATTGAATAATGACAAAAAAAAAAATTACAAAAAGTTGTCACTAAATGATATATTGCTCACACAGGCCATGGGCCTATGTGGAATTGCACCCCAAAATATATATAGCTGCTTCTCCTGAGTACGGAGATACCACATGTGTGGGACTTTTTGGGAGCCTAGCCGCGTACGGGGCCTCGAAAACCAATCACCGCCTTCAGGATTTCTAAGCGCGTAAATTTTTCATTTTACTCCTCACTACCTATCACAATTTTGAAGGCCCAAAAAAAACAGATGGCACAACCCCCCCAAATGACCCCATTTTGGAAAGTAGACACCCCAAGCTATTTGCTTTGAGGCATGTTGAGTCCATGGAATATTGTATATTTTGACACAACTTGCGGGAAAGTGACAAATTTTTTTTTTTTTGCACAAATTTGTCACTAAATGATATATTGTTTACACAGGCCATGGGCATATGTGGAATTGCACCCCAACATACATTTAGCTGCTTCTCCTGAGTATGGAGATACCACATGTGTGGGACTTTTTGGGAGCCTAGCCGTGTGCGGGGCCCTGAAAACCAATCACCGCCTTCAGAATTTCTAAGGGTGTAAATTTTTGATTTCACTCTTCACTGCCCATCACAGTTTCGGAGGCCATGGAATGCCCAGGTGGCACAAACCCCCCCAAATGACCCCATTTTGGAAAGTAGACACCCCAAGCTATTTGCTGAGAGGCATGATGAGTATTTTGCAGCTCTCATTTGTTTTTGAAAATGAAGAAAGACAAGAAAAACATTTTTTTCTTTTTTCAATTTTCAAAACTTTGTGACAAAAAGTGAGGTCTGCAAAATACTCGCTATACCTCTCAGAAAATAGCTTGGGGTGTCTACTTTCCAAAATAGGGTCATTTGGGCATTCCATGGCCTCCGAAACTGTTATATGGGCATGACGGGCCTGTGTTTGTCTTCTTCTTGGTGGCAGCGGGACACTACTTGTGCTTGCCACCTCACCAGCTTGAACTGCACTTATGGGACTCGCCACGTCACCAAGTGTTACTGCAGTGCTGGTTTGACTACGACCGGAGTGTACTAGGCCGCTGGCGCTTGCCAGTTCACCAAAACGCTACCAAAAAAACTGTTAGCGATCGCAGGGATCAGGCCTGACTCTGCGGACGCTGCAGTTATGCAAAACATAAATAATAATGCGCCAACTAAAACAAAAAAGCAGCCAGCACAACAATCAGACTAATTGTAACGAAGGTGAAAAAATAGGTAAGTGTGGCGCTAAACAATACATGTGCGTTATTGGGGGAAACCTGACAGAATAAATGTCTGAAAGGAAAAAAAAACAATAAAGTGTATTTAATGGGACACAAATATAATCGTGTATAGACTGATATCTGGACGTTTAAGTCAAAAAATAGGTGACACAAGAGTGATGATAAAAACAATATAAGTGTTAAACTAATAAACACTAAAAGGACCCTATATAGACTGGTAGTGACACTAGTAGGATCGGGTCACCGTGAAATAGTGATGAACTCATGAAAAAAAATATTTTAGACTCACAAGGATCTCTTAAGGGTACAGTAACACAAATAAATGATAAACATAAAGTGAAAGCATGAAAGTGAAGATGATGCATCACAATAACGGCATGAGCTGCTAACAAAACTAAAAGTCCAATCTGGATGGATAAATGGCTAACATAGCTAAAAGTCCAACACAAATGAATAGGTAGACATCTAGGAATGTAGCAGGAAGGTCAGCAGCAACCGAAACCTAATGGTATGAGGCCCTTAGATCCAGGGATGGCATCCACAAGGTAAGGTATCCAACATATGTGAGAAGGGGATAGGCAAGAATACCCTTACCGGCAATGGTGGACTCCACAGCCAGCGGCTTAGGAGTCAGACAAGCTTAAGATGAGGATCAGAGATGTTTTCCACAGTAGCTGGAGATGGTGGAGACAACTGCGGCACTCACCGGCCAAACCTCTCTGGTTTCAGAAACTCCCGATATCCCAGATGCAAGTGGGGAACTGTTTACAAAGATGTTACCTCCATGGAGTTGGAAAAGGTCCTCAAGAAAAATGGGATCAAAAAAGAAGACGTCCCCATAGTGTAAATAAGCTTTTTGAGGAGCTTTATTTGAAATAACAGCAATAAAATACACCCTGACCCAAAAATAAGAGTCAGGTATAGAGCAATAAAAAGCGCTTAGATCAAAGATAGTGGCAAGACAGGCATAAACACCCGACGCGTTTCGTCCGATTGGACTTCAACTGGGGTACATGACTGTCTGCCACACAAGCCTGTATATGTGTAAAACCTATAATTACTGAATCCTAGCAGCTGTTCGCACTATGTACTTCCGGGTCGCTCGGAGAATGGCGTCAGCATAGGTGTTAAGCCAATCACAAGGGCCATAGGTCTGGCTCTTAGCCAAGCCTCAATGTGGCATATCCAATAGGAATGTAGTGTGGACTGCGTCACCTCTCACGTTCCACATTCAGGAGCAGGTAACGCCCGTCCGCCAATTAAATCCCGGGGCCGGGGAACGACGCACCCAGCGGGACACGTCAGATCCCATGACCAATCATGGCCAGAGTGGGAGAGGTGCACGGCGTCCAGTGGGAGACCGCACTGAAAACGTGTGACGTCAATCCGGTCAAAGCCGGAAATGACGAAGGGACTGTGGAACACCAATGTGGATCAAGCCTCACTGTAGTGAGGCTGATGGATGTAAACACAATGCATACTGCGGCCTGGAACGCAAATGCGATCCAACCCTCTTAGTGGGGGGGTAAGTGCCATACACAATGGAAAGGAAGTTAACCATGGCGCAAGCATTGCTAAGGAAATGATGTTTACAGTGTATTACAATCCAGCCAAAACTAAGAGAGTTTATAAAACATTAACAGAAAAAATCTAGAAAATGGTTAAAAATAATGGATATTAATATACACGTATTTATAATAAATAACGGTATCCATATTTAAGACTGAATAGTAAATATTAATATGCACATATTATAACAGTAGCCCTATCGAAGGTGCAGTTATGCGTTTAGTGTTTTGTAATTGTCAGTGATCGATCGATACTGCACTTGGGTGGGCTGGGCAGGGCCGGGCGGAGGGGCAAAACGCAGGTGCTAGCACGTATCTGGGCTGATCCCGCTAACACTGTGTTTTTGGGAACCCTAAACTGCTGGGAACGCTAGTACAGATCTGATCGGATCAGATATTGATCCGTTCAGATACTATACCACTAAGGGAGGTGTACGGTGTGTGCGTGGGTGTTAGCGCTACTGGCACTAACCTGACGCTGCCTGGGTCTGGTGCTTGCCAGTTCATCAGAACGCTGCCAAAAAACTGTTAGCGATCGCAGGGATCAGGCTTGACTCTGCGAACGCTGCAGTTATGCGTTTAGTGTTTTGTAAGTGACAGTGATTGATCGATACTGCACTTGGGTGGGCTGGGCTGGGCTGGGCCGGGCGGTGGGGCAAAACGCAGGTGCTAGCAGGTATCTGGGCTGATCCCACTAACACTGCGTTTTTGGGAACCCTAAACTGCTGGGGACGCTAGTATAGATCTGATCGGATCAGATATTGATCCGTTCAGATGCTATACCACTAAGGGAGGTGTACGGTGCGTGCGTGGGTGTTAGCGCTACTGGCGTTAACCTGACGCTGCTTGGGGCTGGTGCTTGCCAGTTCACCAAAATGCTACCAAAAAAACTGTTAGCGATCGCAGGGATCAAGTCTGACTCTGCGAACGCTGCAGTTATGCGTTTAGTGTTTTGTAAGTGACAGTGATCGATCGATACTGCACTTGGGTGGGCTGGGCTGGGCGGAGGGGCAAAACGCAGGTGCTAGCAGGTATCTGGGCTGATCCCACTAACACTGTGTTTTTGGGAACCCTAAACTGCTGGGGATGCTAGTATAGATCGGATCGGATCAGATATTGATCCATTCAGATACTATACCACTAAGGGAGGCGTATGCTGCGTGCGTGGGTGTTAGCGGTACTGGCGCTAATCTGACGCTGCCTGAGGCGACGCATATCACCGCCGGGCGATCAGGGTTTATTCGGTAATAAACGGCGGGTGCCCTGACACTATAAAAAATAAACGAACTAACCAGCGTCACCCGTAACGGTTATACGTTGATCAGTGGTGAAGGGGTTAACTAGGGGGCAATCAAGGGGTTAAAACATTTATTAGGTAGTATATGGGGGTCCCTGAAGCTATAAAACACTGACGGCGAACCTATATATTTACCTCCCTAACTAGCGTAACCAGCGACACTAATACAGCAATCAGAAAAATGATCGCTTAGCGACACTGGTGACGGGGGGTGATCAAGGGGTTAAAAACTTTATTAGGGGGGGTTAGGGGGGTATCCTAGACCTAAAGGGGGCTACCACTAACTGCCCTACCACACTAACTGTCACAAACTGACACCAATGCAGTAATCAGAAAAAAAAAACTGCTTGGTGTCAGTGTGACGGGGGGAGAGAGGGGTGATTGGGGGGTGATCAGGGGGTAAAGGGGGGTGTATTGTGTGCCTGGCATGTTCTACTGTGTGTGTGTTTTACACTCACATTGCAGTCTTCTCTCCTCGGAACGGAAAATGCCGAGCCGAGGAGAGATGACATCATTTCCTCTGCCTCTGTGTACTATACAGAGGCAGGGGAATGATCTCATTGGCTGGGAGCGATCGTGAGGGGGGGCCACGAATGGATGGCCTCCCCCTCATCTCTGAACGCTCCCAGTCAGAAGCCGACCGCCTTGGGCTCCGGGGGGGTCCGATCGGACCCCCCGCCCGCGGCAGGCAATCACCTACCATGTACGTAATTATGCCTGCCCGTGCCATTCTGCCGCAGTATATCTGCGTGAGGCGGTCGGCAAGTGGTTAAATGAGTAGTGATTTTTTTATTTTTAAGGTGAAAGCCTAAAAGTGAAAAATTCCTTCCAATATAGTGCCAGGGGGGTCCCCTTAGTTTAACTGTAAAGTGGCAGATCTGTACCATGTCTAGAATCTGCTGCAGCAATAATTGAATTTATAAAGCCAAAAAAAATGACATTTTTCCTGCAAGCTGCCTTTATTTTGCTCAGAAACAGCTGGGGAGCCAGTGTGTATGATGAGGCCACAATGTAGTGCACTGGGTGGGAACAAGATTAGAGATTTTTTGGATACATTCTGGTGTCACTTTGACTTTGGATAGAAGTAACAGGTGCGTTAAAATTGGTCTTTGGGTGTCGATGGCACCTTCCCACCATAACCCTATAGAGATAATCTTGATGAAAGCAAGAATTTGCCTTGCTGTAAAAAATTGCAATGATATGCATCTGTCAAACAGGTGCAAAAAAATTGGTCTTTGGGTGTCGGTGGTGCCTTCCCACCGTAACCTTATAGAAGCACTCTTTATGAAAGCAAGAATTTGCCTTGCTGTAAAAAATTGCAATGATATGCACCTGTCAAACAGGTGCAGAAAAATTGCCTTCCCATCGTAACCCTATAGAGGTACTCTTGATGTAAGCAAGAATTTGCCTTGCTGTAAAAAATTGCAATGATATGCACTTGTCAAACAGGTGCAGAAAAATTGGTCTTCGGGTGTTGGCGGTGCCTTCCCACCATAACCCTATAGAGGTACTCTCGATGCAAGCAAGAATTTGCCATGCTGTAAAAAATTGCAGTGATATGCACCTGTCAGACAGGTGCAGAAAAATTGGTCTTTGGATGTTAATTGTGCCCAAGAAACCTATACCAAAAACATTCTTTCAGATGAAATGATTGAACACCCTCAAAGCTAGGCAGCCTCGAAGTCCTGCAGGGATTCCACATCCCAAAAAGACTTAATCAGTGACATCGGCATCAGGGGCTTCATATATGGTAATCCAGGACTGATTTATTTTTATAAAAGTCAAACGGTCCACGGAGTCTGTGGACAGATGCGTTCTATGATCAGTAACGAAACCTCCTGCAGCACTGAATGCCCATTCTGAAAGCACACTGGATGTAGGGCAGCCCAGCAACTCAATAGCATACTGGGCAAGTTCTGGCCAGTGGTCTATTCTCATGACCCAGTAAGCCAGTGGATCGTCAGCTGGAAAGGTCTCCGTCTCTGTTTTGGCCCCAAGGTAATCGTCCATCATGTGATGCAGACGCTGCCAATGGGATGTGGAAGCTGACAGCCCTGGGCGGCGAGGACTAAATAAATTCCGAAATGGGAGGTGAGGGCCAGTAGGGAAGCCATGGAAGCAGAAGCACAATATGTGCTAGATCCAACCCCTGAAAAACAGGAGATTTGGCTCAACAAACAACAAGAGTATAAAGAAGTAATCAACAGAAGAGCAGAGAATAAGAGACTCTTCCAGAAACAAAACTACTTTGGTGAGGGGGAGAAAGTAGGCCGGATGCTCGCTCTTTTAATTAAGTCTAATCTATCCCCATCGGCCATCTCTTCAATTAAGACACCGGTTGGAAAGATTACATCTGCACCCGCCGAAGTCTTACAAACTTTCTCTACATTCTATAGAGATCTGTACAGGTCACGCCGGGGTTCAAACCGGCGCGAGATGGATGGATTCTTAAAAGGGGTAGACCTGCCCGCAATCTCGGAGAGGGACAGGAGAGAGGTGGACTCCCCTCTGGCTCTAGGTGAGCTGCAAAAGGCAGTCGCGGAGTTGTCAGGCCAGAAATCTCCAGGCCCGGACGGGCTGCCGCTGGAAATTTATAGGAAATACGGGGAGGTCCTGCTCCTGGAGCTTCTAAAAGTGCTGGAGCAGACGATCAAGAATGGAAGGTTGCCCCTATCGATGTCGGAGGCCGATATAGTAGTGATCCCAAAGGAGGGGAAAGATCAATCGGAAGTTTCTTCGTACAGACCCATATCCCTGCTGTGTACAGATGTCAAGATTATCGCTAGGGTGCTGGCATCCAGATTAAATAAATATATCGCGAAACTTGTGCACCCGGACCAATCGGGGTTTATCCCCGGCTGGTCCACTAGCACAAATATCAGAAGGGCTTATCTGAATCTTCAGGTACCAACAGATAACGCGGGATCCAGAGCTATATTGTCTTTGGACGCTGCCAAGGCCTTCGATAGCCTGGAATGGGAATATCTCTGGAGGGTGCTGGAAAAGTTTGGATTCGGCCCTGTATTTATTAGCTGGCTAAAAATTCTATACAACCACCCAAGGGCAAGGCTCAAGATAAACGGCGAATACTCGGAAAGTTTCCCCCTCGAAAGAGGGACAAGACAGGGGTGCCCCTTATCTACTTTGCTGTTTGTCTTGGCCATGGAGCCACTGGCGGGAGCAGTGAAATCATCATCTGAAATACAGGGATTTCAAAGAAAAGGGAGGGAAGAGAGAATAGCGCTTTTCGCAGACGACATTATATTCTTCCTGGGGGATACGACCTCCTCATTGAAGAAAGTGACGCAGCTAGTGGAGGACTTTGGAAAGTTCTCGGGATTAGCTATTAACTGGGAGAAGTCATCGCTACTACCGGTTGATCTATTAGCTAATCCTACCTTGATGTGTCTGCCTCAATTGAAGGTTACAGGAAAAATGAAATATCTTGGTGTTGTGCTGTCCAAGGACCCCGGTGCATTTATTGAGGACAATTTGGTCCCTCTCTTATCAAAATTCAAGAGAAAATGCGACACTTGGAGCAGACTCCCTTTGTCTGTGGCGGGTCGAGCCAACTTGAAAAAAATGGTTTGGATGCCGCAGTTGCTTTATCTACTCCACAACTCCCCTGTTTGGATCGGGGAGAAGTGGTTTCAAAAGATCCAATCCCTCTTCAGGGAGCTAATATGGAAAAAAGGGCAGGCCAGGATTGGCCTACAAAAACTGCAGCGTCCCGACACGGAGGGGGGACTGGGGGTTCCCCAACCGTTTATCTATTTCCTGGCAGCTTGTTAGGCTCTTCGTCTTCTCCTTGTGGCCTAGGCACTTGGAATGTGGCTTAGTGGAAGTCCTCGCCGGCGGTTAATCAATGACACATACACACAGGTAGGTATGCTGAAATGATTACAAGTCTTTATTTTTTGGATTTGCTTTTTTATGCTGTCTTTACAAGACTCTGCCCACAATTTTGGGGCCAATCAAAATCATAATACATATTAGCATATTCGGTAATTTCCAAACATTATTAATTTCTACATCTTGTGATGTCTTGTGATATCAAAAATGGTGACCCATACATGTTGTTCAAGTTAATAGGTCAAAAAATTCCTCACCCTGTGTCACTTGTCTGCCGGACAACCGCAGCTTCCTTAAGCTGCAAATATGTACCAAAAAAAAGTACCAAGATAAAACCACATAGCAGATGCTTCCTCTGCTGGGCATGGAAAAGAGGAAAAGACATATATGAGATATTCCATTTTTGATCTTAATCAAAAATATACTAAGATATGTCTAAGATATGTCTCTGATTATTAAAGCAAAATAAGCAATGTGAAAATCATGAACAGAGTGAAATCAACAATTAATCAATTAATCAATAATGAAATGTAATATAGAATCTCCTTACAATCCTCCCTTTGACCATTCGATATCATCGAAATGGTCATTCCACCTTTTCATCACGCCTCAAGGAGTCATATTCCTCGGCTACCTGTCCATCACGCCTTAAGGATTCATATTCCTCGGCCTCATTTCCCTGGTTCTCGTACCATACCGTGGGATCTCTGGTAATGGAAGTCAGCTTCATGGTTTCGGAAGGTGCTTTGCTACCCTTTGAATGACCAGATGCCATCAGCAGAGCCAATAACTGTGCGACCATGGAGTGGGAGCTAGTATTAAAAAGGTCATAGATGGTAGCATTTATCACAGGGTCTGAGGTGTGAAAAAGTGAGCTGTCGGTAAGGGAAGCCATGGAGACATTAAGTCTTGACCGTTTGCACACCTCAGCTCCCCTGGAAATGTTTCCCAGTATGAAACACCAATCTGGAGCGTGGCTCCTGCCCACAATTTGAAAACTGAGGGGCTTATTGGGACTTTTTCTTATGACATTGGCAAGAGTTATGGGGGGTGTTCCATTCAAAAAAGGAGTGATGTTTAAGGGAATGGCCATCAATGGGATTCTGGCTGTACTGGGGTGGAGTTTGCTACATATCCAACATTTCTCAAAACCAGACTTTTGTGCATAACTGTACTTAAACCTCAACAGCGACATCTTGTCAGTGAAACCTGAAGGGGGTTCAGTGGGGGACATACTTCTTTTATATTTTATGCTAGGTGCTTTGGCTATCTGGGCCTTTCCACAAATCCCTTTTAGGAGCCCTAAACCTCCTGGATAATACACACAATTCGCTATTAACCAAGTAGGTAGGAATACTATCAGAATCAGACATGTCCAGAGGCATAATGTTTTTCCTGACACAAAGGTGGAAATCATTTTGTCAGGTACTGTGTGCAAAGTTCTGTTACACGTTTCTTCCTGTTGGTGGGGGATTCGTCTCGTCGTCCAGAGACTTTTGTTTTATGCCTTCTTGAATGTCCTTCAAATCCGGTCGTGGTTCCTGTAGAGAGAAGTCTTGGGATGCTGGTGGAGGGTCAGGGGTCTGGGGTTGCTGTGGACACTTCTTTAACCGGCTGGCGTGGATCCAGGTGTTTCCTAGATCGGTCAGTACAGCAGTCCTGGAAACCTTCTCTATTTTCCAGGGTCCGGTGAAAATGGGTCCAACCTTCTTCTTGTGTGCCAGTTGTTTCACCAGTACTTTATCTCCTGGGATGAAGGGATGAGTAGGTTCTGTTGAAAGAGGAGAAAAGGTGACAGAGACTTGTTCGTTCATATCTTGTAGCATACTTACCAGATTTTTCACGTACATTTCCTGTTGAGAATAGATGTTAATGTCAGTGTTTTGATCTAAGAGGGGCAGCTCTATGTTTGCAGGAACTCCCATCAAAATCTCAAAGGGTGAGAGTTTTGTTCTAGCATGTGGTGTTGTCCTGATCTGGAATAGGACAGAAGGAAGGTAATCCAACCATCCTTTCATGGTGCCCCCCGTGGCCTTTTTTAACTTGTCCTTGATGTTCCTATTCATTCTTTCCACTACTCCTGCACTTTGTGGGTGGTAAGGGATGTGCAGTTTCCACTTGCAAATCTGTTAGGGGACCCAGGGGTGAGGGCAGATGGCCATGTAATCCATGATTTTTCCCTTGGACATTGTTTTGTGCACAGGTTAGACAACTGCTGGTGAGGAGTTTCGCCTGTTTACTTAAGTTGTTTGTGCAGAAACACTTTGTGTATATGTTTGTTAGGGCGGTGGTACCTATATGTCCTGGACCATGGAGATAGGAAAGTATGAGAACACTGCTTGATTCTGGTATTCCCAATATCTTCCCCTCTTTTGACCAAAGACCTTCTTGGTCCTTGGTCAAGCCATCCTTGACCCAAAAAGAAACATCCTCCTCTGTAGCTAATCCCTGTATTTGTGCCACAACGGTTTTAAAGTTGGGTGATGTAAAATGTTCTTTGAAGAACATTGTTGTGGGGGCTGGCTGACCAGTGTACAGGGCAGCGGCTTTTTTTGCTTCCCTGTCTGCCAGAGCGTTTCCTTTGGAAACTCTGCTGTTATCTGATGAATGTGCTTTCACTTTGACGATCGCTATCCTTTTTGGGAGAAGAATCGCTTGCAGGAGTGCTTTAATTTGCGTGGAGTTAGCGATTGGCTTGTTGTCAGCGGTTTTAAATCCTCTATTCGCCCAGATTACGCCATAGTCGTGCGCTACACCAAAAGAGTACCTACTATCTGTGTAGATGTTTACTTCCTCATCAGAGAAAAGTATGCAAGCTCTTGTGAGTGCCTCCAATTCTGCTACCTGTGCAGAGGAGGGTGGTAAGGCTTTTGCTTCCAACACCACATCAGGTAGTTGGACAATGGCATACCCTGTCAGGAATGTTGCATCAGAGGGGCGAGTACAACTGCCATCTATGAAGACGTCCTGTACTCCTGGTAAGGGAATGTCAGTGAGATCTGGGCGAGGGCTGGTTATTGCTGCAACCTGTTCAACACAATTGTGCTTCTGATCAGGGTCTCGTGGCAGTTTGAGCAAAGAATGTAAAAGACGGACAGTGGGATTACTTGGTGGTGCGTGTTTGAGGGTGAGGTTATCAGTATTCAGAAGTGTGATCTCATACCCACTAAGCCTTTGTGCTGTCATATGCTGTGTGTTCATGTTCTGTAGAAGGTGAGTTACTGAATGAGTAGTGTAGAGAGTCAGTTCATGGCCTAATACTGATTTGTTAGCCTCCTGAACTGCCATAGCACAAGCAGCAAGGTTTTGTAGACAGGATGGCATCCCCTGTACTTGGGTAGGCAACTTCTTTGAGAGATAGGAGACTGGTCGGTACCCGGTTCCATGTTGCTGTGTCAAAACTGCAGCAAAAGAATTTCCTGATACCACACAGTATAATTGAAAGGGTTTGCCATATTCTATCAATCCCAGGGCGGGGGCCTGAGTCAGACTTTTTAACAAGGCCTGAAATGCACAGAGCCTTTCTGATGTCCAATCTACTGTCTTTGGGGCGGTGGACAAGGTAGCCTCCCTCAGAATGCCATCATAATATGAACAATCTGGGATCCATTGGCGGCAATATACAATTGCGCCCAAGAATGAGAGCAAAGTTGCTTTGTCTCTTGGAGGACTGAGAGCCTGCAGGGCTGCGGCACGTTTGGGGGATACCAGCCTGGTTCCCTCCTTCAGAATGCATCCCAGGTATTCTACCTGACTTTGACACCATTGAATTTTCCTTCTCGATGCTAGGTGGCCACACCTGGCCAGGTGATGTAACAGAGATGTGGAATCGACCGCACAATCTTCAGCAGATCGACTGCACAGGAGCAAGTCGTCCACATACTGTATTAGCACCGACCCACGCTCAGCAGTCCATGACTTAATTGTCTCATTAAGGACCATGGAGAAGGCTGCGGGACTGTCCACATACCCCTGAGGTAATCTTGACCAGGTCAACTGCTTTTTCCCCCCCCATGAGAATGAGAACATGGGCGATACCCCATCATCGATCGGGATGCTAAAATAGGCGTTCGCCAGGTCTACTACTGTGTAGCAAAGGGAATCAGCAGGTATTTTCAAAAAGATGAAAGAAATATCTGCCACCAAAGGTGGCAGAGGTATAACCTGCTTGTTCACGGCCCTTAGGTCCTGTACAAGCCTCCATTCCCCATTTGCCTTTTTCACAGGGTAGATTGGTGTATTCCAGGGGCTTATGATGTGTTTCAGGATCCCTTTTGCTATGTAATCATTGATTAATGGTGTGATGCCTTCAATTTTTTCAAGTGGCAGGGGGTATTGCTTGTGATATTGTACTACAGCGTCTGGACGCATTTGTGGTGTGTAGGGTGTACAGTTGATAAAACCCACACTCCCTTTGTTGTCTGCCCATATGGCATGTGTTTCTAGTGTGGGTGGCAATGATGCAAAGAGTCCCCTGAAAGTGTGTCTCTTTGGGGCATGTAAATCACAGAACGGTGAGTTGGCAGTGAGGGAGCCCCCTCTGTCAAATTTAATGGTGATATTCAGTTTTGAGAGTAGGTCCCTCCCCATTAAAGATACTGGGCAATCCACAAGGACAGCAAAACTCTGAGTGCACAGTTCCTGCCCTTCTGGAGTAGCCACGGGCAATGGTGGAGTGATGGGGTGGGTAACTGATGTCCCATTTATACCAATAGAGTTTCCCTCAGTGCAGTGCGGTGTGTCATATATGGCATCATTCAGACTACTGAATGTAGCCCCTGAATCCAGAAGTAGACATATCAGGTGATTGTCTACCCGCAATAGTACCTGTGGAAGACTTTTCCACGATGGATTATAACACACAAGGCTGAGGGACGGGACATACTCTTGGCATCCCTATTGTGGTGTCCGCCGAGCGGATGGCCACTGCATCGGAATGCGTGGGGGTGGTCTGTGAGGTTGAGGCTGATATTGGGGTTGTGGTGGGGGTGGTTGGGGTTGTGGTAGGGGTGGTTGGAGTTGTGGTGGGGGTGGTTGGAGTTGTGGTGGGTGAGGATATCTGATATCCTGAAGGCGACGGAGGGCGGTGTTAAGATTCCTACCCCTTCCTCTCTGGGCGTTTGTTCTAATTCTGTAGGGACATTGGGACTTCCAGTGCCCCAGTTCCCCACAGTTAAAGCACCCCTGGTCTGGTGGGTAAACCTGGCCTGGGGGATAAGATTGCATTGGTGGATAAGGTTGCATTGTCATTATGTGGGTGGGCGGGGCCCCACCAGTTGGCAGAGTCTGGGTTGGTGTTATGGAGGGAAAAATACCACCCTTTTGTTCAAATACCCCTGATGTTTCTCGTGACCTAGCATCTTTCATAAATTCATCTGGGGGTTGTTCTGCCCATTTTGGATTAGTGAATTTAAGCAACTGTGTCACCTTCGTATCGCCACCAGCCATAATGGTGGTGGTGAACAATTGGGGGTTGGCGTTATCTACTGCTTTCCACAGACTATATACCCGGGTACAAAATTCATAGAACTTTTCCTTCGGTCCCTGTTTTGCTAGGACAAGTTCCTGAAGTGCAGATGAACCCTTGTATATAGCAGACCAATGATTCCCCATACCTTTCCAAAAAGACACCCAATCTTTATTCTCTTCTATGTGGGCCGTCCATAAGGCCTCTACGGGATGCCCCTCTGGGCTGTCAGGGTCAACTATACTAAGAATCCCTGCTATATCTTCCTTATCCAGGCTTGTCCCTGCACTGTATTTTGCAAGGAAAGCACCAGCCTCTCTAGGGCTTTTCTTTGGGCTGGGGCATAACTCCTTTATCTTTGACAGTGTGCCTAGGGGTAAGGGAAGATGGACTTCCGTCTCCCCTATATGCATGAGTGGTGCTTTAAAGGTGGCACCTAGAGTTTCCTGGTCCACCTCCATTTCTCTTTCCTCAGTAGAGGATTCACCCTGCTCCCTTTCCTCCTGTGGGGGTTTCTGGCTTCTGAGTGTGGTGGATGGCTGTGAAATTATCTTTTCTTCAGCCTCCTTAATCCTCCTGGCCTTTTTCTCTAGTTTCCTCTCGTACGCCTCTAAATCTTCCCTTTTCCTTTGTATCCTTTCTTCCTCCTCCTGCTGTCTCTTATTAAATTCTTTCTGTTTCTCCTCCCATTCCTTTTCCCTGGGGCTTAACTTCCTGACTCCTTCCTCTTCTCCCTTTTCCAGGGACATTCCATCCCTTTCTTCCTTAGCTATCACAGAATACTCTCTCATCTCACCATCCCTCTTATCTAGCTCTCTTTTGTAACGTTCTAACTCTTCCTCCCTTTCCTTGAGCTCTTTTAACTTCTCTTCTAATTCTCTTTCCTTCGGATCTAACTTCCTAATTCTCTCTTCTTCTCTCCTACGTATACCTTCCACCCGGACTTCCTCTTTCCTGCTTCTACTTTCGTTTTCCCATCGTGTAACCTGCGCCTGATCAGCTGCACTATGTACCATGGTAGCTAATACTGCTGGGTCCAAAGATGGGTACAGCTGAAGACATGGACCCAATGTTCCATCCTCCTGTTTAACCATCACATAAGGGGGGGGTGCTTCGGGTTGCTGAGAAAGGGTGGGTGAATTTACAGGTTTTGGTGTGGGGGCTTTAGTTACATACTCTGTTTTATATTTGGCTAGGCATTTATTCCATATTTTGTAACAATTTTTCATATACTGGATGTCTTCCCATTTCCCAGGTGGGTAGGAGTGCTTGTGTACCTGACACACCTTGCTCACTTCCTTCCACTCATCCTCAGAACAGGGTCCCACTGGCCCTGGGTCATGTATCCCCAGCTGTTTGCACCTGTCTCTGACCTGTGTCCAAAACGGTTCTACCTGTGATCCCGGTAGTGTGTTTTTAACATACTCATAGGGAGATGGATTGGCCATGGTCTGGGTTGCTGCAGAATTCCCCATCTAACAACCTTGGAAGTGTATGACTAGTACAGGGACAGAGATGAAAGCAACCTGTTTGTGCTATAATCTGTTCCCTGACTTGGGAGTAAGTCCCTTGGTCTCTTATGGCAGTGGGGCTGAAATAGCTATGAAGATTAACTCTTAGTACCCGGCGTACAGTGCCCCTTTTTGCGGTGGGATAGACCCCCCTTGCACCAAACCGGTATGAAAATCCGTTTGGTCTTGTGGTTAGCAGAATCCACGTCCTATCAATATTAAGAAACAGTAGACCAAAGGTGCAACGTGGGCAGGTGGGCGCTATCTCACTACAATCAGGCTCCTGTCCTAGGCTGTTCATTTAGTACATATATGTGTAATACAATATCAACAAAATCCCTCTAAATCAATACAATACTTTAAATTCAGTTGTCATACACATATATTATCATACACTTATCTCTAATTCTCTAATACTCTATACACTCTAAATACTTACGGTGTTACCTAGAAGCAAAACAAGCAAGAAAACAAACAAAATCTTATATATACAGTGGCATGATAAAGTTACATTATATGAACATGTTATAATGAGTATAATAAGTGCACTTTTCAATATTTTCCCCAAAAATTGGGCGTCCACTAAGCCACTCCTTATACTACGGGCGTATTCTATACTTCCCGAGTTTTAAACACACATATATATATCTACAGTCAGACCAGCCTAGTCAGACTACTTTAAAAACCAAAATAAACCTCTGCGAGCCCTTCTAACCCTCCAAGGGGCTACAGCCCGTTGCGAAGGCACAGTTTATGTAAGTGGGTGGACATACAAGGCTATTTGAACAAGGCAAGCATCAATACCAGTTACCAGAAAATAGGCAAAAAGGTATAAAAATGTCTTACCTGTTTCAAAATACCCCACTTCTGGTACCAAAAACTGTTAGGCTCTTCGTCTTCTCCTTGTGGCCTAGGCACTTGGAATGTGGCTTAGTGGAAGTCCTCGCCGGCGGTTAATCAATGACACATACACACAGGTAGGTATGCTGAAATGATTACAAGTCTTTATTTTTTGGATTTGCTTTTTTATGCTGTCTTTACAAGACTCTGCCCACAATTTTGGGGCCAATCAAAATCATAATACATATTAGCATATTCGGTAATTTCCAAACATTATTAATTTCTACATCTTGTGATGTCTTGTGATATCAAAAATGGTGACCCATACATGTTGTTCAAGTTAATAGGTCAAAAAATTCCTCACCCTGTGTCACTTGTCTGCCGGACAACCGCAGCTTCCTTAAGCTGCAAATATGTACCAAAAAAAAGTACCAAGATAAAACCACATAGCAGATGCTTCCTCTGCTGGGCATGGAAAAGAGGAAAAGACATATATGAGATATTCCATTTTTGATCTTAATCAAAAATATACTAAGATATGTCTAAGATATGTCTCTGATTATTAAAGCAAAATAAGCAATGTGAAAATCATGAACAGAGTGAAATCAACAATTAATCAATTAATCAATAATGAAATGTAATATAGAATCTCCTTACACAGCTCAGTTGCAACAATTGGGTGGATGTGCCACTGAGGGAGGGGGAAGCAACAATGTTAAAATTATTCTACAGGGGAACTCACACAGCTCATTAGCAGGAGCACTGGAGGCAGACTCACTGCAAGGAGAAATCCCGACATTCAAAATGATCACTAGGGCTTGGCAGACAGCTAGGAAAATAATGGGGTATAAAGGAATCTCAGAATATTCGCCAATGTGGAACAACAAACAATTGCACGAATTACTAACAGTCGATAGGAATAAGACGTGGGAAAGATGTGGGATAAGCCGGCTGATACAACTATATGAAGGGGATACTCTGAAATCTTTTGAGGATCTGAGACATGAGTATGGGATACCAAACCAGGCATTTTATAGCTACCTACAGATTAGGCATGCCTTGAATAAACAGTTCAGCGGACAACCCCCAATATGGTGCAGGATTTCACTACTACAAACAATAATTAAGTCAGAGACCACCAAGGGCTTAATTACAGAGATATATACCCAACTAATAAAGAGAAGAAATATGAAGGTTGGCCTATCGGGGGGAAGGGACAGGTGGGCGGTGGATGTGGGGGAGATAACGGACGAACAGTGGAAGAGGATTCTTGAACTTGGATCAGAGGTGTCGGTTTCTCCCTCACAAAAAGCCTCCCACCTGTTGTTGCTGCACAGATCCTACTATACACCAAAAAAGCTGTTTATGTTTGGTCGTAGAATTAATGATGAGTGCCCTAGATGCAGAGGAACAGGCAACCTAATCCATATGGTCTGGAGGTGCCCAAAACTTGTTAGGTACTGGACGGAGATTCTAAAGAAAATAAATACTACGTTTAGAGTTAACTTAGAGCTTGATCCTAGGTCTGTGTGCTGGGCCACGTTAACAATAGGATGAGGGATAGAAGCACGGCCGTAGCTATAGCAAGATGCTTGTTTCAAGCCAGAAAATTAATAGCACAAGCCTGGCAATCAAGAACACCCCCAACCTCGGAAGCCTGGGTTGGAACTATCAACTCTACAATATGGAGTGAAAGGACATTCTATACAAGGCTAGGTAATTACAATATGTTCGTGAAGTTATGGAATCCGTGGATCCAAGCAATGCCATGCTCTCTACCAGTGCTATTTTAGGGCCAAGAACAATTGCCTTTCTACCAAGGCAGAGAAGTTGTATTAGACATAGCATAGAATCTAGAAGCCAAGAGAAAACAATGAATAATAGCCTGATAAAAGGTGTGCCTCGGAATAATTAGGGTGGGTCATTGGGGGGTGGGGGGAGGGAGGTTCATTAGGCCGAAAAGCAATAACGTACATTCATGTATAGTAATAATAAGAGATTGTGTGGCCGGCTGGCCGGTACGTATAAAGCAGGTGTTATTTTATTTTTTATTTTTTCTCGTGTTACACCTCTGTACTATTGTAATCACTCACATATGGAATGCACAAAGTAAAGGAAAAGTCTGAAAGGCCACAATGATGTGACTCGGCAAGAGACATATATGACCATCAATCTGAAAACTGTCTCTGTATTAAGTTAACTGAAGTGGCAGAAAAAAAAAAAAAATAAAAAAAATAAATAAATAAATTCCAAAATGCCTCACTTAGGCAGATGCCTTCTCCAACGCTCCTTTCTTGACCAACGGAAGACTCAAAACAACGTTTTCCACCACACTGTAACCTACTAGAGTCAGGAAAAACATTCAATAAAATCCTCTTAAATGTGTCTTCAAGAGATTTTATCCTCTGCACTCTCTGTGGGGACGGGATGAGTTCAGAGACCTTCCCCTTACAACGGTGGTCAAGGAGGCTTACCAGCCGGTAATCATCCTTCTCCTTTATGCCACGTATTCTTGGGTCCTTTCGCAGGCTTTGAAGAATGAGGTTGCCCATGTGCCTCAAATTTGCAGAGGCCTGAGAAGCAGACTCCTCGGAGTCACTCAGGATGACAGCATCTGCAACTTCCTCCTCCCAGCCATGTACTACTCCCAAGGGTCCTGGGGTTGGAAAGCCATCGCTTACAGATTGACGCATGTCTTCCTCTTCTTCAAAGCCTATGAAGTACCAGAATCCTCCTCCTTATCCTCCCCCCTCTCCTCCTGTGTGTTCTGTGACATAGGAATGATGATGTCTGCATAAAGTGGGCCTTGAGAGGAAAGGAAGTCCTCTTCTTCCTCCTGCTGCTCTGCCTCCAGTGCCTTGTCCATAATGCCATGCAGATTCTGCTCCAGCAGGAACACAACAGGGATTGTGTCACTGATGCATGCACTGTCACTGCTCACCATGCTTGTGGCCTCCTCAAATGGTGACAAAACAGTGCATGCATCCTTAATGATCAGCCATTGGCGTGGGGAAAAAAAAGTCGAGGCAGCCTGAGCCTGTCGTTTTGCCGTACTGACACAAGTACTTGTTGATGGCCCTCTGCTGCATGTATAGCCTCTGCAGCATTCCCAAAGTTGAGTTCCACCTGGTGGGCATGTCACATATCAGGCGGTTTATGAGCAGGTGGAATTCCCGCTGAATTTCATCCAGCCGAGCACTGGCTGTGTATGACCACCTGAAATGGCTACAGACTCTTCTGGCCTACTTTAGTACATCTTGCAACCCTGGGTACGTACTTAGGAAACACTGCACCACCAAACTGAGGACATGTGCCAGGCATGGCACATGTGTCAACTTTCCCTGTCTAAAGGTGGACAGGAGGTTTGAGCCATTATCAGACACCACCATTCCTGGCTCCAGCTGGCGTGGTGTGAATCACCTCTGGGCTCGTCCTTGCAGAGCTGCAAAAATCTCTGCTCCGGTGTGGTTCCTGTCCCCTAAACACACCAGCTGAAGCACTGTATGGCACCTTTTAGCCTGACTCTGGGAAAAACCCTTTAAACGCTTAGGGGGTACCTGATGTTCATAGGACAATTCCGCAGAGGAGGGCATGGAGGTGGAGGAGGAGGAGGGGGTAGAGCTCACAGGTCTGGCATTATCACCACCAGCTGTATGGAGACATGGGGGCACAACAAGCTGCAGCACTGAGCCCTGTCCTGTATCCTTTTGAGTTGCAAGCAGTGTTACCCAGTGTGCGGTGAACAAAATATATCGTCCCTGCCCATGCTTGCTGGACCACGTGTCAGCAGTAAGGTGGATTTTACGGCTTACTGCCTTGCCCATTGATGCCAGAACATTCCCTTCCATGTGATGGTAGAGAGATGGAACGGCCTTACGTGAAAGGTAGTATCAACTGGGAACCTGTCATTGTGGTACAGCACATTGTGCAAATTCATGGAAGGGGGCACAATCCAACAGGCTGAAAGGCAGAAGTTGGAGAGCCAACAGCTTTGACAAGCTTGCATTCAGGCGCTGGGCATGTGGGTGGTAGGGACTGTATTTTTTTTCTGCTACAGAAGATGGGGCAGAGAAATTTGCTGGCTACAGTCTACAGCTGGTGGTGTGCTGCTAGTAGATGAGATGCTAGGACCTTGGATGCCCTGTGCTATACCATCATCCCTGTCAGTGGAGGGTGCTGAAAGGTAATGACTCGGTATTGCAGGGGCAGACTGAAGTGGGTAAGGAGGAGGAGGAACAGATTTGTGCCCCTTTTGTGTGGCCTTTAGGTGCTCTTGCCAACGGCCTGAGTGGTTGGACGTTAAATGCCTTGTTAGGCATGTGGTACCCAAATGGTTGGTGTTTTTGCCACGTTTGATGTGCCTGTGACACAGTTTGCAGATAGCAACAGTGAGATCTGCTCCAGATGTGCTGAAAAAGGCCCAGACAGCTGAGCTTTGGGGAGTGGGCCGGGAGATAACAGCTGCAGAATGTGATGGAATAGGGTGGCTGCTCTCTACTCTTTCTTCATGCCGACCTCCTTGGGGTTGTGCCGCCTCATCTTCAGTTTCCTCCTCTGCTCTATCTGGCACCCAGGTCGCATCAGTGACCTTATCATCATCATCATCTCCATCTCCTCCATCTTCCTCATTACCACTGGAGACAACTTGGCAATACGCTGCGGCTTGGGGAACATGAATGCCAATTTGTCTACCAGTGTTCCTCCCTCTCTCTAGGCTCATGTTCCTGTCATCCTCAACCTCAGAACCAGCATCTGAATCCAGTAATGTCTGGGGATCATCAAGGAGCAAGTGGCTGACGCTGTGGTCAAATAACTCAGCTGACTCCTCAATGGCTGATGTTAGGGCTATGGCAGGAATAGATGTGGACAAGGAGGCAGGTTTATTCATTCTGGCAACTGCAGGGACTGCACAATTTTTTTTCTGCTTGTGTGACAGAGGATGAGGAGGATGAGGAAGGTTTAGTAAGCCAGTCCATCACCTCCTCTGCATGCTGTGGATGAATAGCACGGGCAAACTCACTAAACAGGGGAAATGATGCCCTGCCTGGGGACTGACCACCTGCCTATGCCTGTGGACACATGTTGTTGCTGGCCCCCTTACAGTGCCAAGGGAACGTCTGCCTCTCCTTGTTGTTCTCCCAGACATTTTTGGGAGGGAGGGGGCGGTGCTTAAAAGCAAATGTAAAGGAGAAGTTGAAATCTGTACGTAGATGCACTGTAATCAATGTAAAGAGGTGTTTGGTGCCCCTTAATTTGAGTACTCACACTCCACAGATACAATATAATATACTGCAATATAATGCGCCAAACGTACAGTGATGCACAGAACTATATGGCGTTAAACTGGCCGTAACACACACAGAAGTAAATGGCGTTAAACTGGCAGTAACGCACAAAACTATATGGCGTTAAACTTGTAGTAACGCACACAGAACTATATGGCGTTAAACTGGCAGTAACGCACGCAAAACAATATGGCGTTAAACTGGCAGTAACACACACAAAACGATATGGCGTTAAACTGGCAGTAACGAACGCAAAACTATATGGCGTTAAACAGGCAGTAATGCACGCAAAACTATATGGCGTTAAAATGGCAGTAACGCACGCAAAACTATATGGTGTTAAACTGGCAGTAACGCACGCAAAACTATATAGCGTTAAACTGGCAGTAATGCACGCAAAACTATATGGCGTTAAACTGGCAGTAACGCACAAAACTATATGGAGTTAAACTTGTAGTAACACACACAGAAGGATATGGCGTTAAACTGGCAGTAACTCATGCAAAACTATATGGCGTTAAACAGGCAGTAACGCTGGCAAAAGGATATGGCGTTAAACTGGCAGTAATGCACTAAATACAATATGGCGTTAAACTGGCAGTAACGCACGAAAAGCAATATGGTGTTAAAATGGCAGTAACGCACGCAAAACTATATGGCATTAAACTGGCAGTAACGCACGCAATATGATATAGCGTTAAACTGGCAGTAACGCAATCAAATAGATGGTGTTCTACCTTCACTACACTGAAGCTATCTGAACTGTCCCTACTCTAGCTATATACTAATGTCAAGATTACTGACACGGTCTCACTACACTACACTGAAACTATCTGAGCTGTCCCTACTCTAGCTGCACACTATGAAAAGCTGAAGATGGTCTTCCTCACTACTCTCACACTATCCCTAGACTGACACTAAACAATATGGTGTTAAACTGGCAGTTACGCACGCAAACCAATATGGCGTTAAACTAGTAGTAACGCACGCAAAATGATATGGCATTAAACTGGCAGTAACGCACGCAAACTATATGGCGTTAAACAGGCAGTAATGCACGGAAAACTATATGGTGTTAAACTGGCGGTAACACACGCAAAACTATATGGCGTTAAACTGGCAGTAACGCACGCAAAACGATATGGCGTTAAACTGGCAGTAACGCACAAAACGATATGTCGTTAAACTTGTAGTAACACACACAGAAGGATATGGCGTTAAACTGGCAGTAACTCACGCAAAACTATATGGTGTTAAACAGGCAGTAACGCTGGCAAAAGGATGTGGCATTAAGCTGGCAGTAACGCACTAAATACAATATGGCGTTAAACTAGCAGTAACGCACGCAAAACGATATGGCGTTAAACTGGCAGTAACACACGCAAAACTATATGGCGTTAAACAGGCAGTAATGCACGCAGAACTATATGGCGTTAAACTGGCAGTAACACGCGCAAAACTATATGGCGTTAAACTGGCAATAACGCACGCAAAACTATATGGCGTTAAACTGGCAGTAATGCACGCAAAATGATATGGCGTTAAACTGGCAGTAATGCACAAAACTATATGGCGTTAAACTTGTAGTAACACACACAGAAGGATATGGCGTTAAACTGGCAGTAACTCACGCAAAACTATATGGTGTTCAACCTTCACTACACTGAAGCTATCTGAACTGTCCCTACTCTAGCTATATACTAATGTCAAGATTACTGACACGGTCTCTCTACACTACACTGAAACTATCTGAGCTGTCCCTACTCTAGCTGCACACTATGAAAAGCTGAAGATGGTCCTCCTCACTACACTCACACTATCCCTAGACTGGAACTAAATTAATATTCTACACTGACAATTGAAGCAAAATAGCACAGTATAGCACACTAACTAATAGCACTGAACAGAGCCCTGTTCTATCTCTCTCCACACCAAAATCACACTGAAAATGGCTGCCATTGAAAGAATACTTTTATACTGTGGGACAGGAATGAGCCATGATTGGATAAAGTCATGATGACAGTGTCCAATCATGACTCTGACAGTGCTCTGTGTCCTGATTGGCTCTGCTTCAGCCAATCAGGGCTTGCAATGCACTGTTCAATGCCACAATGCATTGTAGTCGGTTCGTGGGGCCGAACAAACGGTCGAAAGACTTGTTTGTTCGGCTGTTAGCCGAACGTCCGAACAACTACAGTTCGGCCCGAACTAATGCTCGGGCCAAACCGTCGCCCATCCCTACTATGGTGTAGCAAAGTGGAAGTCTTTAGTGCTAGCTGTCCTACATGTGGCTACTGCTCCCAGTACCACCTTTTCAGGCCCTGCCAGCCCTCCTGTCTGCACTGCCTATTTTGATTGCCCATGTCACCACAGTCCTCCTGACTGGCTCTGCACCCATCCCAGGCTGCTGCATCCCACTATGTGTCACTCTCCAGCCCTCCTGGTTGTTCCTGTTCCTCCTAAAAACTTGCCCGGTAGTGTTCTCCTGATGTCTTCTCCTTCATTCTAGTGCCTCTCAGCCAGGCACCTCCATTTTTCCTGAGGAGGGCCCATCCACACTAGAGCCCAGACCCAAGATCAACCCCCCAGACTGGGGAGCTACCTCCAAGGCAAATGATAGCCTAACACTCCATCTCCAGCTTCCGCCTGAACTCTCCTCCCTAGCTGGGCTGACCCAGACTATTTGAGGGGCCTGACCCCTGCCAATTCAAGTTGGGGATTGGTCAGGGCCCCTGAAAATATTCCAGGTAGCTCCACCTTACCTCCCCTCCCATCTTTCTAGAAGGTTCCAGAACATTCTAGAAATAGGGGTGAGGTCTCAGTGATGCTGCCTGTGAGTCAACCAGCTCTCCCTGGATCTCTGCCCAACCTAGGAAAAACAAAGACAGGCTTGGCTACCAGCCAAGCTTGCACAAATGTACCTACACTAAACTAAAATCTCACCGCTAACACCCTAGCAATGCTAGGGGGTGCTACAGGAGGTATTCTTAGTTTTTGAGACAAACACATTGATTTACCAAAGGAAAATAGACTGTGCACTTTGCAAGTGCAGTTGCTCCAGAGTTTAATAAATGAGTGGAAGCCCTGCTGATATTACATACCTGGTGGAGACTGGAAAGTTGTGAGGCCTTTTCTTGTACCTCCAGCCCAACACTTTTGATGATGGAGACAGAGAGTGTGAAGGTACAGAGTAGTGTTGCGGTAGCTGGCTGATGGAAACTGCAATACATGTGGGTAGAACTGGAAGCCACAGCCCTTAGGACAGGATACAGCAACAGCTTGGTTCCAGGGCAGAAAGTAGTGGAAGAGACTGGAGAGCAGGACAAAAACAGAAATAGCCGGGCCAAATGGGACTGAAATCAGTAGGCAGAGCAGGCAAGTCCAGGAAATCCAGGAAGCAAGCCAAGGTCAGTAATAATTGAGCAAAGCAGTACAGAATCAGAAGGCAAGGACAAGTCAATAAATCAGCCTGAGGTCAAAGGTAACTAGATAATCAGAGGTGAGGCAGAAGGCAGAGGCAAAATCCAGGGGGATGCTGGGGCATGCACAGATAGGCAGATGTAATGGATCAGGTCTCAGTGAATACGGGAACATGCTGAAGACCATTCAGCAACTTTTCTCAGTGACACATCAGTTTAAATAAGCCACTGGACACCAAGCATGCATGCCAATAGCTACGTGCATGTGTGCACATGCGCATGAGTCCGCATCACTTTTTTGATCCTGGGAATTTGATTTACCTTACAGCTGACATCCATTATTCAATCATGTGCAAACAAAAATGTGCATGTGATTGGGTATTCTTTCCAAAGTGAACCTTCCCCTCATTTACCAAGTTCTGGAGCAACTGTACTTGCAGTTGCCTTTAGTAAATCAACCCCAAAGACATCTACCATGGAAACCAATGGACTAACATCAATCCTTGGAGCAACAGTAGTAGGTATAGCAAAAAAAAAATTGGAAAACCACAGGTTCATCATACGTTCAGCAAGTCTTTATTCGGTAAACCAGCTGCCCAAACAGGCCTTGACAAATGAACAGCAATTCCCCAAAGAAACCTGTGCTGGTCTAGTTTTGTAAATTTCTTTTATCAGTATAAGCCGTGATGAAGAGATGAGGTCCCAAAATGTCTTGGAATTCTATTTGACATTTGCGCTGATAATGAAAAAGACTTGCTGGAACAGCTGCTATCATCTTTCTACTATTCTTACATCTGATCTAGGAGCCATGAAGGATTTTATCATCCTCTGGTACAGCAACAATGTAAATTTTACAATTGCCTTCTACTGGGCCAAAGCTGCAGGTAGTATGAAAACTAGCTTAATGAACATTGACCTTTTTTAACCTCATGTAACTATTAAAGGGTAATTCAGGGGTGTCCAATCTCTTGAAGAGCGAGGACCAATTAAGCGACTTGGTAACCGGTCACGAGCAACAATGAGCAGTGCGAGCAGATGACAGGTCTGTGTCCAATCCGCATATGCAGAGCAGTCAGGGACACAGCAAGCTCTACTCCATGGGCCCTCCAAACCTATCCAAACCAGGCGTAAGGGAAAGGATCCTCCTTTTTTTTTTAGCAGCTCGGATTGGGGGTAGGAGGGTGTAAACACACAAATCCCCGTTCTGACAGGAGAGTAGATACAGATCTACTGTTCATAGTAATTACGAACAGTGATATGTCTCCTCCTCCAGTCAGTCCCCTCCCCGGACAGTTAGAAACACTAATGAGGGAACACATTTAACCCCTTGATCGCCCCCTAGTGTCAACCCCTTCCCTACCAGTGGCATTTACACAGTAATTAGTGTGTTTTTATAGCACTGATCGCTGTGTAAATGTCAGTGTTCCCAAACTAGTGTCAAAAGTGTCCGATCTGTCTGCCACAATGTCACAGTCCCCCTAAAAATCGCAGATCACCGCCATTACTAGTAAAAAAAAAAAATCATAAAAATGCCATAAATCTATCCCCTATTTTGTAGATTATATAACTTTTGTGCAAACCAATCAATATACGCTTATTACAATTTTTTTTACCAAAAATATGTAGAATACATATTGGCCTAATCAAATGCCCCAGGATGGTATGGTTGGTGGCTGCTAATGTCCCCTAGGGCAGGTATAGCTGGTGGCGACTGCTGCTGGCTGTCCCCCAGGGTGAGTATGGCTGGTGGCTGCTTCTGGCTGTCCCCCAGGGTGGGTATGGCTGGTGGCTGCTGCTGGCTGTCCCCCAGGGTGGGTATAGCTAGCAAGTACTGCTGCTTGCCCCCAGGGCGGGTATGGCTGGCAGGTACTGCTGTATGTCCCCCAGGGTGGGTATGGCTCGCAGGTAATGCTGGCTATCCCCCAGGGTGAGTATGGCTGGCAGGTAGTGCTGTCTGTCCCCCAGGGCGGTTATAGCTGACTGGTACTGCTGGCTGTTCCCCATGGTGGGCATGACTGGCAGGTACTGCTGGCTGCCCCCAGAGCGGATATCGCTTGGGGCTACTGTCCCAGGAGGCAGAGTGCATTTGGTTTCACTCTGCCATTGACAGGAGCCGGCAATATACCGGAAGCATTGGCTCTGCTCTCTACAGCAGCCGCATGCTTCCTATATGGCCGGCTCCATTCTTTACACTGATGCTTTGGGATGGTGGGTCAGGAACCCATGATCTGGGCTTGACGAACTGCCATCCCAGAGCAGAAGTTGGTAGGCACATCAGAGGGCGCCATGGGCCACATGTGACCCGCGAGCCAGCGGTTGGGCACCCCTGTTGTAATTGAATGTCATTATAAATGACCTTTCCTTTTTAATCTATGAACGATTAAGGAGCCCAGTAAGGATGCGACTGGCGGCATCCGGTTCATGGGACACAGAGGAACTGATGTTGTTCCTCCCACTGTGTGGCATCAGAAACCAGAAGAGAAGAAGATTTTGTCACTTCCAGTTTCAGTTCTTTGTTTACCTGGCGAGTACTGTCAGGGAAGCAGCCAATCAGACCGATCTGTGTCTGATCGGCTGCTTTGGAAACCAGAGGAAGCATCCCAGATCTCTACAAAAAGAGGACCTGTCATGGCCCATGCTATTACAAGGGATGTTGTTCAAAGTTGATACAAAATATAAAAAAATTAAAGAAACAGTGTGAAAATAAAAAAATAAAAAAATAAATAAAAAGAATTAAAACACCCCCCTCTGCTTGTGCTTGCATGCAAATGCGAACGCGTGCATCAGTCCTGCACATATATGTAAATGCCAATTACAACACACATGTGAGGTATCGCCACAAACACAGAGTGAGAGCAATAATTCTAGCTTCAGACCTCCTGTATAACTCTAAACTGGTACCCTGTAAAGGCTTTTAAAGTGTCATCTATGGGGATTTTTAGGTACCGTAGTTTGGTGCGTTCCATAGGTGTACCCAATTTTAAAGTATGACACGTTTGGTATCTATTAGGGATGAGCCGAACACCCCCCCCCCCCAGTTTGGTTCGCAGGAATCTGCGAATGGACTGAAAATTTGCGCGAACTTTAGAACCCTGTTGAAGTCTATGGGACTTGATTGTTCGAAATCGAAAGTGCTAATTTTAAAGGTTAATTTGCATGTTATTGTCCTAAAAAGGGTTTGTGGACCCAGGTCCTGCCCCAGGGAACATGTATCAATGCAAAAAAAAGTTTTAAAAATGGCCGTTTTTTCGGGAGCAGTGATTTTAACCACTTCAGCCCCGGATGGATTTACCCCCTTTCTGACCAGAGCACTTTTTACAATTTGGCACTCCGTCGCTTTAACTGCTAATTGCGCAGTCATGCAATGCTGTACCCAAACAAAATTTGCGTCCATTTCTTCCCACAAATAGAGCTTTCTTTTGATGGTATTTGATCACCTCTGTGGTTTTTATTTTTTGCGCTATAAACGGAAAAAGACTGAAAATTTTGAAAAAAAATGATATTTTCTATTTTTGTTATAAAAAAATCCAATAAACTCAATTTTAGTCATACATTTAGGCCTGAATGTATTCGGCCACATGTCTTTGGTAAAAAAAAATGTCAATAAGCGTTTATTTATTGGTTTGCGCAAAAGTTATAGCGTCTACAAACTAGGGTACATTTTCTGGAATTTACACAGCTTTTAGTTTATGACTGCCTATGTCATTTCTTGAGGTTCTAAAATGGCAGGGCAGTACAAACCCCCCCCAAATGACCCCATTTTGGAAAGTAGACACCCCAAGGAAATTGCTGAGAGGCATGTTGAGCCCATTGAATATTAATTTTTTTTTGTCCCAAGTGATTGAATAATGACAAAAAAATTTTTTTACAAAAAGTTGTCACTAAATGATATATTGCTCACGCAGGCCAAGGGCATATGTGGAATTGCACCCCACAATACATTCAGCTGCTTCTCCTGAGTACGGGGATACCACATGTGTGGGACTTTTTGGGAGCCTAGCTGCATACGGGGCCCCGAAAACCAATTACTGCCTTCAGGATTTCTAAGGGCGTAAATTTTTTTATTTCATTCCTCACTACCTATCACAGTTTTGAAGCCCATAAAATGCCAAGATGGCACAAACCCTCCCCAAATTACCCAATTTTGGAAAGTAGACACCCCAAGCTATTTGCTGAGAGGCATGTTGAGTCCATGGAATATTTTATATTTTGACACAAGTTGCAGGAAAGTGACACTTTTTTTTTTTTGCACAAATTTGTCACAAAATGATATATTGCTCACACAGGTCATGGGCATATGTGGAATTGCACCCCAAAATACATTTAGCTGCTTCTCCTGAGTATGGGGATACCACATGTGTGGGACTTTTTGGAAGCCTAGCCGCATATGGGGCCCCGGAAACCAATCACCGCCTTCAGGAGTTCTAAGGGCATAAATTTTTGATTTTACTCTTCACTTCCTATCACAGTTTCGGAGGCCATGGAATGCCCAGGTGGCACAAACCCCCCCAAATGACCCCATTTTGGAAAGTAGACACCCCAAGCTATTTGCTGAGAGGCATGTTGAGTCCATGGAATATTTTATATTTTGACACAAGTTGCAGGAAAGTGACACTTTTTTTTTTGCACAAATTTGTCACAAAATGATATATTGCTCACACAGGTCATGGGCATATGTGGAATTGCACCCCAAAATACATTTAGCTGCTTCTCCTGAGTATGGGGATACCACATGTGTGGGACTTTTTGGAAGCCTAGCCGCATATGGGGCCCCGGAAACCAATCACCGCCTTCAGGAGTTCTAAGGGCATAAATTTTTGATTTTACTCTTCACTTCCTATCACAGTTTCGGAGGCCATGGAATGCCCAGGTGGCACAAACCCCCCCAAATGACCCCATTTTGGAAAGTAGACACCCCAAGCTATTTGATGAGAGGCATGGTGAGTATTTTGCAGCTCTCATTCGTTTTTTAAAATGAAGAAAGACAAGAAAAAATTTTTTTTTTCTTTTTTCAATTTTCAAAACTGACAAAAAGTGAGGTCTGCAAAATACTCACTATACCTCTCAGCAAATAGCTTGGGGTGTCTACTTTCCAAAATAGGGTCATTTGGGGAGGTTTTGTGCCACCTGGGCATTCCATGGCCTCCGAAACTGTGATAGGTAGTGAAGAGTAAAATCAAAAATTTTCACCCTTAGAAAGCCTGAAGGCGGTGCTTGGTTTCGGGGTCCCGTACGCGGCTAGGCTCCCAAAAAGTCTCACACATGTGGTATCCCCGTACTCAGGAGAAGCAACAGAATGTATTTTGGGGTGTCATTGTAATTTCACATATTCCCATGGCATGTTTGAGCAATATATCATTTAGTGACAACTTTGTTCAAAAAAAAAAAAAAGTGTCTTTTTCCCGCAACTTGTGTCACAATATAAAATATTCCATATACTTGACATGCCTCTCAGCAAATAGCTTGGGGTGTCAACTTTCCAAAATGGGGTAATTTGGGGGGGGTTTGAACTGTCCTGGCATTTTATGCACAACATTTAGAAGTTTATGTCACACATCACCCACTCTTCTAACCACTTGAAGACAAAGCCCTTTCTGACACTTTTTGTTTACATGAAAAAAATATTTTTTTTTGCAAGAAAATTACTTTCAACCCCCAAACATTATATATTTTTTTTTAAGCAAATGCTCTACAGATTAAAATTTTTTGGGAAAAAACACACTTTTTAATGCACTAAAACACACTATATTGCCCAAATATTTGATGAAATAAAAAAGATGATCTTAGGCTGAGTACATGGATACCAAATATGACATGCTTTAAATTTGCGCACAAACGTGCAGTGGCGACAAACTAAATACATTTTTAAAAGCCTTTAAAAGCCTTTACAGGTTACCACTTTAGATTTACAGAGGAGGTCTACTGCTAAAATTACTGCCCTCAATCTGACCTTCGCGGTGACACCTCACATGCATGGTGCAATTGCTGTTTACATTTGACGCCAGACCGACGCTTGCGTTCGACTTAGCGTGAGAGCAGGGGGGGACAGGGGTGCTTTTTTTTTCTTTCTTTTTCTGTATTATTTTTTGCTTTTTTATCTTATTTTTAAACTGTTCCTTTCATTTTTTTTTTTTAATCATTTTTATTGTTATCTCAGGGAATGTAAATATCCCCTATGATAGCAATAGGTAGTGACAGGTACTCTTTTTTGAAAAAAAATGGGGTCTATTAGACACTAGATCTCTCCTCTGCCCTCAAAGCATCTGACCACACCAAGATCGGTGTGATAAAATGCTTTCCCAATTTCCCAATGGCGCTGTTTACATCCGGCAAAATCTAAGTCATGAAATGCTCGTAGCTTCCGATTTCTTAGGGCATATAGATGTTTGGAGCCACTCTGGTCTCTGATCAGCTCTATGGTCAGCTGGCTGAATGTATTCTCAGGTTCCCTGTTGAGACAGGAGAGCCTGAGAAAAACACGGAAGACGGTGGGGGGCATCATTCCCTCCCACTGCTTGTAAAAACAGTCTAGAGGCTAATTAGCCGCTAGGATTGCTTTTACATGAAAACCGACCGCTGGCTGAAAAGAATGATAACAATATGATACCTAAACCTGCAGGCATCATTCTGGTATAACCACTCAAAGTCGTGAATGGCTTACCTGAAGACAAAAAAATGATTAACAATAAAACACAGTAAACGGTAAAGAAAAAAAATTGCATACCTGAAAAGCAAACATGATAAAACATAATAACAATAAAACATTGCAGGATAGAATACAGTAAAAAAGAGCAGATCAATAGAGAGAGAATAGAGAGAGAGAACAATAAAACGACAACTATTTTTTTTTATTTTATATATTTTTTTGTGTTTTTTTTTTTACACTTTTTTTTGTAACTGTAACTCTTATAACTGTAACCGGTTCCAGGTTCGGGTCTCTCAAAATGCGATGGCATCTTGGGAGACCCTGTGAAAGTGTGCCTAGCCTGTGCAGTGCTGTACGCTATGCTAATACTCAACTAGTAAATGGTAGCGTTCAAAACATTCACCTATGCAAAGACCAGGCTTGTCAGGACAGAAGGGACAATGATAGCGGGTGTCACACCTATATCCGCGCTTTCTGCAGACACAACATCTTTTTTGGGGGGTTCGTTGGGTAGGGGTACTCGGGAGGACATAAAGAAAATGCCACTCATGCAGCCGACTGCATTTGGTTGGGCATGTGAATGGGAGAAGTACGGGTGCTGCAGAAGTGGTGGGTTCCCAATTATTAGGATTGGCAAATGCAGCAGGAAGGGCACTATGGGCACGATGGGCCTGTGTTTTGTCTTCTTCTTGGTGGACACTACTTGTGCTTGCCACCTCACCAGCTTGAACTGCATTTATGGGACTCGCCACATCACCAAGTGTTACTGCAGTGCTGGTTTGACTATGACTAGGCCGCTGGTGCTTGCCAGTTCCCCAAAACGCTACCAAAAAAACTGTTAGCGATTGCAGGGATCAGGCCTGACTCTGCGAACACTGCAGTTATGTGTTTAGTGTTTTGTAAGTGACAGTGATCGATCGATACTGCACTTGGGTGGGCTGGGCCAGGCGGAGGGGCAAAACGCAGGTGCTAGCAGGTATCTGGGCTGATCCCGCTAACACTGCGTTTTTGGGAACCCTAAACTGCTGGGGACGCTAGTATAGATCTGATTGGATCAGATATTGATCTGTTCAGATACTATACCACTAAGGGAGGTGTATGGTGTGTGCGTGGGTGTTAGCGGTACTGGCGCTAACCTGACGCTGCTTGGGGCTGGTTCTTGCCAGTTCACCAAAATGCTACCAAAAAAACTGTTAGCGATCACAGGGATCAAGCATGACTCTGCGAATGCTGCAGTTATGAGTTTATTGTTTTGTAAGTGACAGTGATCGATCGATACTGCACTTGGGTGGGCTGGGCTGGGCCGAGGAGCAAAACGCAGGTGCTAGCAGGTATCTGGGCTGATCCCGCTAACACTGCGTTTTTAGGAACCCTAAACTGCTGGGGACGCTAGTATAGATCTGATCAGATCAGATATTGATCCGTTCAGATACTATACCACTAAGGGAGGCGTATGCTGCGTGCATGGGTGTTAGCGGTACTGGCGCTAACCTGACGCTGCCTGGGCAACGCATATCACCGCCGGGCGATCAGGGGGCTAAACCTTTATTCGGTAATAAACGGCGGGTGCCCTGACACTATAAAAAATAAACTAACCAGCGTCACCCGTAACAGTTATACGGTGATCACTGGTGAAAGGGTTAACTATGGGGCAATCAAGGGGAAAAAACCTTTATTAGGTAGTATATTGGGGTCCCTGAAGCTATAAAACACTGACGGTGAACCTATATATTTACCTCCCTAACTAGCGTCACCAGTAACACTAATACAGCGATCAGAAAAATGATCGCTTAGTGACACTGGCGACGGGGGGTGATCAAGGGGTTAAAACTTTATTAGAGGGGGTTAGGGGGGTACCCTAGACCTAAAGGGGGATAACACTAACTGCCCTACCACACTAACTGTCACAAACTGACACCAATGCAGTAATCAGAATAAAAAAAACAAAAAAAACAACTGCTTGGTGTCAGTGTGACAGGGGGGTGATGTTCTACTGTGTGTGTGTAGTGTTTTACACTCACATTGATGTCTTCTCTCCTCGGTGCCGGAGCGGAAAATACCGAGCCGAGGAGAGATGACATCATTTCCTCTGCTGCTGTTTACTATACAGCAGCAGGCAGAGGAATGATCTCATTGGCTGGGAGCGATCCCGGGGGGGCCTTGAATGGATGGCCTCCCCCTCACCTCCGATCACCGGGGGAGAAATGCCGACCGCCTCCGGCACCGGGGGGGGGGTCCGATTGGACCCCCCCCCCCCGCGGGAGGCAAGTAACGTACCTGTAAGTTACTTTGCCTGCCTGTGCCATTCTGCCGACGTATATCGTCGTGAGGCGGTCGGCAAGTGGTTAATGATACTTAAAGTGAAGAAAAAAAAGTGAAATATCATACCTGGGGGGTGTCTATAGTATGCCTGTAAAGTGGCATGTGTTTCCCCGTGCTTAGAACAGTCCCTGCACAAAATGACATTTTTAAAGGAATAAAAGTAATTTAAAACTGCTTGCGGTTTTAATGTAATGTCGGGTCCCATCAATATGGATGAAAATCAGTGAGACAAATGACATGGGTACCCCCCAGTCCATTACCAGGCCATTTTGGGTCTTGTATGGATATTAAGGGGAACCCCGCACCCAAATTAAAAAAAAGGAAAGGCGTGGGGCCCCCAGGCCCTATATACTCTGAACAGCAGTGTACAGGCGGTGCAAACAAGACAGGAATTGTAGGTTTGTTGTTAAGTAGAATCTATTTGTAATTTTGAACTGGTACAATTTTAAAATGTAGCTTCAGCCAAAAAATCTATTTTAAGCTTTTTGGAAAAGGATTATCACCCCTGTGACATTTGTTTTGCTGTCTGTGCACCTCTTCAGAAGACTTCACCTCACTTTCTGTCCCAATGACAAATGTTTTTTGACAATTTGGGGTTTTTAGTGAAACAAGGATTGTTGATAAAGCATCAGTGGAGAGAAAACATGTTTTTCCCATATTAACTTTTACAGGAGAGAATTTCCCTTCCTAGGGGTAGATTTCATCTCACTTCCTGTTGTGTCCTTCCGTTTGCAAGCAGGAGTCGTTTGTAAGTTGGATGTTTGAAAGTAGGGGCCTGCCCTATATACTCTGCAGAAATTGAGGCCTTAGGTGTTGGTGTTGCCACAACACTGTAAGCCCTCACAGTTACTCTTGGTGGATGCCAGAACAGGCCCTGCTGTGAAATATTAGATCAAGAATTGTAATTACATGCCCCTGTTGAACAGGGTCAGAAAAAAACGGGCTCTGTTGCGACATATTAGATCAAGAATTTTAATTACATGTCCCTGTTGAACAGGGGCAGAAAAATTGGGCCTTAGGCACTGGTGCCACAACACTGCAACCCCTCACAGATACTCTAGTTAGAGTGCAGGAATGAGCCCTCCTGCAAAATATTGCACCAAAAATTGTAATTACACGCCCCTGTTAAACAGGGGCTGAAAAATTGGGCCTTAGGCACTGGTGCTGGTGCCACAACACTGCAACCTCTCATAGATACTCTCGTTGGAGTGCAGGAACGAGCCCTACTGCAAAGTATTGCATCAAAAATTGTAATTACATGCCCCTGTTAAACAGGGGCTGAAAAATTGGGCCTTAGGCACTGGTGCTGGTGCCACAACACTGCAACCCCTCACAAATACTCTAGTTGAGTGCAGCAACGAACCCTCCTTGCAAAATATTGTATCAAAAGTTGTAATTACACGCCCCTGTTAAACAGGGGCTGAAAAAGTGTGCCTTAGCCACTGGTGGCGGCGCCCAGAACCAAAAATATTCTTACAAGCTATCAGCATGATCATTGAGGAGGAAGAAGATAGTCACTCAGCATAACAGGATAGCCACTCAGCATCAGCATAGGCACTCTTGAAGGGATCTGACATTTCAAAAAAAATTATTCGGCTACATCAGCATCAGGTGCTTGGTAGCCGGGGGGTTATCCAAGACTGATTCATTTTTATGTAGGTCAGTCGATTGACCGAGACGGTGGACAGGCGCACCCTGTGATCGGTGACAAAGCCTCCAGCAGCACTGAATGTGCGTTCCGAAAGAACGCTGGATGCAGGACAGGCCAGTAGCTCAATTGCATACTGTTCAAGCTCCGGCCAGTGATCCATCCTCAAGACCCAGTAACCCAGAGGATTTTCAGTGGGAAAGGTGTCCGAGTCAGATCTTGCCAATAGGTATTCCTGCACCATGTAAAACAGACGCTGGCGATGGCTGCTGGAACCGATCATACCTTGGGGCTGCGGACTAAAAAAATTGTCTGAACGCATCGGTCAGACGGCCACCTTCTCCACCGCTCCTTCTTTGACTGACAGAAGCCTCAGTAACACAATGTCCAGGAAAAGGAGTTTGTAACCTCCCAGTCTCTGGGAACGTATTGCACAGACTTTCTGCAAGGCCTCCTGAAGATGTTTCATCCTCTGCTCCCTCTGCGATGGCAAGATAAGGACCGCAACCTTACCCTTGTAATGTGGATCAAGGAGGGTTGCCAGCCAGTAACGATCCCTCTTCTTGATACCACGAATACGAGGATCCTTACGCAGGCTTTGCAGGATCAGGGAGGCCATGCAGCGTAGGTTTGCTGAGGCATTCGGTCTGGAGTCCTCTGGGTCACTAAGGATGACATGATCCACAGCCACCTCCTCCCAGCCATGTACAAGTCCATGTGTTTCTTGGGACTGTAAATGATCCCTTGAAGACTGCTGCTGATGCTTAGTGCCAGGCTCCACCTCCATGCTGACACAATCCTCCTCCTCCTCATCCTCTTCCTGTGTGATCGGCAGGCACGCAGGAACACTGTCTGGATAAAGGGGGTCTTGAGAGGTAAGGAAGTCCTCCCCTTTTGACTCTGTTCTGCCTCAAGTGCCCTGTCCATTATTTCATGCAGTGTGTGCTCCAACAGGTGGACAAGGGGGACAGTGTCACTGATGCATGCACTGTCACTGCTCACCATCCTCGTGGCCTCCTCAAATGGTGACAGGACAGTGCATGCATGCCTGATCATGGCCCACTGGCGTGAAGAAAAAAAAACAAGCTCCCCTGACCCTATCCTGGTGCCATAGTCGTACAGGTACTCATTGATGGCCCTCTACTGTGTGTGCAGCTGCTGCAGCATGGTCAACGTTGGGTTCCACCTGGTGGGCATGTCACAGATTGGGCCGTTCTTAGGCAGGTTAAATTCCTTTTGGAGGTCAGCCAGCCGAGCACTGGCATTATGTGACCAGCGGAAATGCACACAGACTTTCCTGGCCTGCCTCAGGACATCCTGTAAGCCCGGGTACATGCCCAAGAACCGCTGCACCACCAAGTTAAGGATGTGAGCCAAACACGGCACATGGGTTAGTTGTCCCTGTCGGAGGGAGGAGAGGAGGTTGGTGCCATTGTCGCAAACCACCATTCCTGGCGTCAACCACCTCTGAGCCTGCCCCTGCAGAGCTGACACCTTCATTCCTCTCAGTGCAGGTCTCAGAGAGTACTGAAGGTATAGTGGGGTTGGAGATCCCAGCTGATGAGGAACAAGGGGAGGTCCTCTTTGTCCTTTGGTGTGGATCTTTTAGGTACGCTTGCCAACGAACTGCATGGCAGGTCAACATATGTCTGGTCAAGCATGTGGTGCCCAAGCAGGTGATGTTTTGGCCATGCGAGATACGCTTGAGACATATGTTGCAAACAGCAGCGGTGGGATCTGATGCACTCGTCTCAAAAAAGGCCCACACCAAAGAACTTTTGGACTAACGCGCAGAGACAGCAGCGCCCTGCATATGCAGAGCTCTGCGGTGTGATGCAGTCGGTGTGCTGCCCTTAAGCTGGCCCCTGGAGGGCATCCTGCCTCGTTGGTGATGTGCCTCCTCCTCCTCCTCTCTCCTATCAGGCACCCACATGGAGTCAGTGACCTCATCATCCCCTCCCTCCTCATCACTGGAGCAAAGCTGGCAGTATGCTGCAGCTGGGGGAACATGACTGCCAGATTGCTGTCCTTCTTGGGAACCCCCTCTGTCTGGGCTCACGTTACTTCCTTCCTCTAGCTGAGTACCATCAACGGAGCCTTCAAAATGCTGGGCATCCTCCTGGAGCATGTACCCAACACTGTGGTCAAACAGTTTGGGGGACTCCTCATGGTGGGGCTAGGGAAGGAGTGACTGATGTCATTGAGCCGAGGGAAGAGGCCGCATTGGCAGCTGCTTTGCCAGACAATGTACCCTGACCCTGGGTGAGGGAGGATGAGGAGGATGATGGCTTGGTCATCCACTCTACCAAGTCTTCCGCATGTTGCAGCTCAACACGGCCAGCTGCCGAAAAAAAGCACAGGCGTGTCCCACAGCCACGTGCTGATGAGGATGCACTGTGTCCACGACCAGCACTGTTGCCTCTAGACACAGAGCCTGCTTGCCCTCTTTTATTGGCTTGTGACTGTCTGCCTCTCCTTGTTGGTCTTCCAGACATACTAATGGCCTGTACTGCAGTGAGATGTAGCTGCACAAATTTGGAATGTATATATATACTGATTATACAGCAGCCAGCAGAATGCCTGCCTGTGGTATTAGTAGGATCAGAAGAAGCACACCAGCACTTGTCTTATGGTAGCTATAGGTGCAACTGTGCAGGGTACAGAGTACACTAACTGTAAATACTTCAAGCTGCCTGCCTGTGGTATTAATAGGATCAGAAGAAGAACACCAGCACTTGTATTCAGGTAGCTATACTGTAGGTGCAACTGTGCAGGGTACACAGTACATTAACTGTAAATACTTCAAGAGCCTGCCTGTGCTATTAATAGGATCAGAAGAAGCACACAAACACTTGTTTTCAGGTAGCTATAGGTGTAACTGTACAGGGTACACAGTACACTAACTGTAAATACTTCAAGAACCTGCCTGTGCTATTAATAGGATCAGAAGAAGCACACAAGCACTTGTCTTCAGGTAGCTATAGGTGCAACTGTGCAGGGTACACAGTACATTAACTGTAAATACTTCAAGAGCCTGCCTGTGCTATTAATAGGATCAGAAGAAGCACACAAACACTTGTTTTCAGGTAGCTATAGGTGTAACTGTGCAGGGTACACAGTGCACTAACTGTAAATACTTCAAGAACCTGCCTGTGCTATTAATAGGATCAGAAGAAGCACACAAGCACTTGTCTTCAGGTAGCTATAGGTGCAACTGTGCAGGGTACACAGTACACTAATTGTAGATACTTCAAGAGCCTGCCTGTGCTATTAATAGGATCAGAAGAAGCACACAAGCACTTGTCTTCAGGTAGCTATAGGTGCAACTGTGCAGGGTACACAGTACACTAACTGTAAATACTTCAAGAGCCTGCCTGTGCTATTAATGGGATCAGAAAAAGCACACAAGCACTTGTCTTCAGGTAGCTATAGGTGCAACTGTGCAGGGTACACATTACACTAACTATAAATACTTCAAAAGCCTGCCTGTGCTATTCATAGGATCAGAAGAAGAACACAAGCACTTGTCTTCAGGTAGCTGTACTGTAGGTGCAACTGTGCAAGGTACACGGTACACTAAATGTAAATACTTTAAGAACCCGCCTGTGCTATTAATAGGATCAGAAGAAGCACACAAGCACTTGTCTTCAGGTATCTATAGGTGCAAATGTGCGGGGTACACAGTACACTAACTGTAAATACTTCAAGAGCCTGCCTGCCTGTCAGTATATTAGGAAGAGAATAACAGGAATGGATCTAGCTAAACTGGATACAGTGTATATATAGATATATATATATCTATATATATATATATCTATATCTATATATCTATACATATATATAGATAGATAGATAGATAGATAGATAGATAGATAGATAGATAGATAGATAGATAGATAGATAGATAGATAGATAGATAGATAGATAGATAGATAGATAGATAGATAGATAGATAGATAGATAGATAGATAGATAGATATAGATATATCTATAGATATAGATATATATACAACACCTGGGATGCATATATATATACACAATACACTGTAAGTGCAGCTAACTGACTCGACCTGCCTACTCTATCTAACTTAAATCAAATGACACTGTCTCTCTGTCTATCTCTCTCTCTCCGCCGCCGCAACACACTACACAAGGCCGCCTCGCAGGCGGCCTTATATAGTGTGGGGTGTGTACTAAACCCCCTGAGCCATAATTGGACAAAGCCACTCTGGCTTTGACCAATTACGGCTCTCTGAACACACGGTGCTGTGATTGGCCAAGAATGCAGGTCAGTGAATGCTTGGCCAATCATTAGCCAGCAATGCACTGCGATGCCGCAGTGAATTATGGGCCATGACGCGCCACTCGAATTTGGTGCGAACGGCCCATAACATTCACAATTCGACGAACGTTCGAACAGGCGATGTTCAAGTCAAACATCTATTCACTCGGTGTAACATTGTCTGTTATATTTTACAAAAAATTGAGTAATAATTGTGTTTTTGTGCATTAAGATTAATTCAAATTTATTTTTTCCCAAAAAATGTTGCTTGAAAAAATGCAATATCGTGTGACATAAAAATATGCAACACCCACCACTGTATTCTCTAGGGCCTCTGCTTCAAAAAGCTTATAATGTTTTGGGGTTCTAATCAGTTTTCTAGCAAAAAAAATATGTTTTTTACATGTGGCAGAGGGATGTCAGAATTGGCCTAGACTGAAAGAGGTTAACACACAAGTCAGATTTTAGGCTTCCTCTGCAGCAAACATTTAAGTTTTGGTGAAGTACTCCCAAAGTATTAATCGTGTCTAAACACATCGGATGATTAATAATGAAAAAGTTACTTCCATTCACATGGGCTAGCACAAAGGGATTATTCAATACAAATAAAGACCAACAGACACTTCTTTCTTTAATTATTATTTATTTATTTTGGCAAATTATTTATAGGCCACGGTGTTGTTCAAGGGGTAACCTAATAATTTTATTAACGATAATTAAATTATGAAGCCATCCTGGCTATAATAAATTAATATAAGAATTAAATGGTGTCCATCTAGACAATGCTGGATGACTATTAACCACTAAACAAAACCTATGAGAGATTTCAAGAAATAGGAAGGGAGGGTGGGAGTCCCAGTCCTGTCTTGAAGGGGGGTCTGCGGGTAACGGCCAGACTTCTCCTTTATATCTGCTCCGGATTCGCGGGCTTTGGCAACCCACCAATTTTACCAATCCTCAGCCTGTTGCTGTGCAGGTAGCCGTTGCAGTAACCAATGACAACCTGTCAATATATTAAATAGGAAAACAGCATCCCCAATGAGCTCTCCCTCCACTGTTTATATTGTTACAAACAAGCAATCAGCTTTTCCTTTAGAGCAGGGGTTTCCAAACTTTCTAAGCAAAAGACCACTTTACTGTCCTTCAGACTTTAAGCGGGCTGGACTGTGGCCATACAGAGGAGAAATTGCCCTGGCGTCAGAGGGAGTAAACAGTGCATCTTTAGTAATAGGAGGAGGAGTAGCCCCACTTCGTTGGTGTCAGTGGGAGGAATAGTGTCCCATCATTTGTATCAGTGGAGGGAAGAGTGTCCCATCATTGGTGTCAGTTGGAGAAATAGTGCCCCATCATTGGTATCAGTGGAAGGAATATTGCCCCATAATTGGTATCAGTGGGAGGAATAGTGCCTCATTGGTATCAGTGGGAAAAATAGTGCCCCATCATTGGTATTCGTGGGAGGGATAGTGCCTCATAATTGATATCAGTGAAAGGAATATTGTCCCATTGTTGGTGTTAGTAGGAGAAACAGTGCCCTACTTTTGGTGTCACGACCAGGAATTATCCCCCATTGTTGGTGTCAGTGGAAGGAATAGTGTCTTGTATCAGTGGGAGGAAAAGTACCCCAAGGGCCAGATATATGTGAGCAAAGGGCTGCATCCGGCCCCCGGGGCACAGTTTGGAGACCACTGCTTTAGAGCAATAAAAAGTAGAACTCTGCAACAAAGCTTGCTAAAATCCTTGCAATGTACATTGATCACCCAGAGTGGATTGTTTTTTCTCACCAAAAGTGAAGTTACTTATTAAGTTATTTTATGTATTTTTTATGTTTAAACATTAATGACATATTACATGTTGTTTTACCAAGTACCTCAAACAAGTAAAGTTTGGTTCATAGGCCATGTCAAACCCATCAATAAGTCTGAAAAATGCAAACTTAATCCAAATCTCAATGAAATCTATTGGGGCGCCAAAGCAATGTGTATCATAAACTATAGCATATTGTTTCCTAAAAAAATGTTTTTTTTTTATAAAGAAAATTACAAGCTTTAATCAGAACCCCATTGATGTTCATATGGATGAATATTAAAAATAAGGCCATTCCCTTTTGAAGGCTAATGAGTAAGGGATTGTCAAACAAAAGGCATAAGGAGCTGGGCACAGGAAACATGTACTAATGTAAAAAAAAAAAAAAATACAGAGATAGAGAATGCGCTTTTTATTTGAGTTGGAACGAAACAAGAGAAAAACACCAATCATTTTAATTACATGCTTGGGAGATGCTTTTTAGCTGTATGTGGTACAACACATTAAGAAACAGTACAATGCTCAATGACAGCGTCAGCAATACTGCGCTCTGGTATCACACATTTTGCATGTGTAATTGATTTTTTTTACTTTTACACTGTTGCTTGGCTTAAATACAGCAGCAGCAGCACCCCTGATTCATTACAACTGACATAGAAATTTATAGATAGGCAACATCTATCCTCATACTGAGTAGGGGTTCCAAATTAATAATAAAAACTGCAGTAGGGAACAGACACAAAAGATACACTCCGCATCTTTCCAAATAACTTTTCTGCTTTATTATGGTGCAATTGAAGGTTTTTTTACACATGATTACGTAGGTATCACATTAATATTACAATTGTACGTTTCTGGTAACAAGGGGCGTAACATAGATAGACTAATTTGAATCAGGACTCGAAAGAATGCAAACATGTAATGAAAACATTATTAGTGCCCTGTGCACAGTGAGGGTAGTGTGCAATACATACAATTATATACAGAACTTACAAATTTCCTTTACAGTCTCCCCTCTTTTGATCAATATTTTGATCACTAACCATATCTGCTATCACCTTTAACCTGGAACCTCCACACTCTTAGGTGAAGGTAGTCCTGGCCAAAGAGGCAAAACTCCATTGTGGAGAATATAGTAGCTGAGCAGCTTTTTTCATTACAAAATGACTTTTCATTGTTTAAAATAAATGATTGATAAGACCTATTAACACAGTACTGGCTGTACACTCCTGTGGCCAGAATGGCCTTCTAGCCTAATTGTTGGCATGCTGACTTATCAGAATATGTAAATACAGACAATTCTACATAAAATGGAAGATGTACAAAAGACTAATATGACTTCAACGTGACTAAACTACTTTCTTTTGAAACCACAATATATATATATATATATATATATATATATATATATATATATATATATATATATATATATACAGTATCTCACAAAAGTGAGTACACCCTTTATATTTTTGTAAATATTTTATTATATATTTTCATGTGACAGCACTGAAGAAATTACACTTTGCTACAATGTAAAGTAGTGAGTGTACAGCTTGTATAACAGTGTAAATTTGCTGTCCCCTCAAAATAACTCAACACACAGCCATTATTGTTTAAACTGCTGGCAACAAAAGTGAGTACACCCCGAAGTGAAAATGTCCAAATTGGGCCCAAAGTGTCAATATTTTGTGTGGCCACCATTAATTTCCAGCACTGCCTTAACCCTCTTGGGTATGGAGTTCACCAGAGCTTCACAGGTTGCCACTGGAGCCCTCCACTTCTCCATGATGACATCACGGAGCTGGTGGATGTTAGAGACCTTGCCCTCCTCAACCTTTCGTTTGAGGATGCCCCACAGATGCTCAATAGGGTTTAGGTCTGGAGACATGCTTGGCCAGTACATCACCTTTACCCTCAGCACTGCAAGGCAGTGGTTGTCTTGGAGGTGTGTTTGGGGTCGTTATCATATTGGAATACTGCCCTGCGGCCCAGTCTCCAAAGGGATGGGTTCATGCTCTACTTCAGAATGTCACATTACATGTTGACATTCACAGTTCCCTCAATAAACTGTAGCTCCCCAGTCCCGGCAGCACTCATGCAGCCCCAGACCATGACACTCTCACCACCATGCTTGACTGTAGGCAAGACACACTTGTCTTTGTACTCCTAACTTGGTTGCTGCCACACATGCTTGGCACCGTCTGAACCAAATAAGTACATTTTGGTCTCATCAGACGACAGGACATGGTTCTAGTAATCCATGTCCTTAGTCTGCTTGTCTTCAGCAAACTGTTTGCAGGCTTTCTTGTGCATCATCTTTAGAAGGAGCTTCTTTATGGGACGATAGCTATGTGGCGTATGGTCTGAGCTGACCCCCCCACCCCTTCAACCTCTGCAGCAATGCTGGCAGCACTCATACGTCTATTTCCCCAAATACAACCTCTGGATATGACGCTGAGCACGTGTACTCAACTGCTTTGGTCTACCATGGCGAGGCCTGTTCTGAGTGGAACCTGTCCTTGTAAACAGCTGTATGGTCTTGGTCACCATGCTGCAGCTCAGTTTCAGGGTCTTGGCAATCTTCTTATAGCCTGGTATAGAAGTTTTGAGGAAGTTGGGACTTTAAATGAAGTGTGTGGTCAAACAAACACACACTTCCATCCTTAGCATACATTGGGGAAAAGGGAAAATTTGGGACTTTGAATGAGATGTGTGTTTACACACATCTCATTCAAAGTCCCAAATTTCTCCTTTTGCCCAATTTTCTTATAGCCTAGGCCATCTTTATGTAGAGCAAAAATTATTTTTTTCAGGACCTCAAAGAGTTCTTTGCCATGAGGTGCCATGTTGAACTTTCAGTGACCAGTATGAGAGAGTGAGAGTGATAACACCAAATTTAACACACCTGCTCCCCATTCACACCTGATACCTTGTAACACTAATGAGTCACATGACATGGAAAATGGCTAATTGGACCCAATTTGGACATTTTCACTTAGGGGTGTACTCACTTTTGTTGCCAGCGGTTTAGACATTAATGGCTGTGTGTTGAGTTATGTGAGGGGTGTACTCACTTTTGTGAGATACTATATATATATATATATATATATATATATATATATATATATATATATATATATATATATATATATATATATATATATATGTATATATATCCCTTACAATTGAAGTAATTGAATCAAAAAGTACCCTAGACTGTGATTGCAAGAGGGAAACAAATCAAACACAGAGATTTCTTTAATTTAGTCATTTTTGCAGTGTCTGGTGTGGATCCAGGTGACTCTTCCTTGAAGTTTTGCACAACTGTACATGAAATAGATTCTGTATTGAGTCTCCAAACATTTCCTTATATATAAATGTCTCTTAACAATCCAAAAGTCACCTAGCTTTAGTTTTAGATCCTTCCAAACTTTTAGGATCTGGAATTGGGGAGAAAACACATAAATGAGTTTGTCAAAAGCCTTAAAAGATCAGCAACATTACTGTGAGATCCAAATGGAGGACTTCAGCTGCTGAGACAAAATATAAGCAAGTGAGTAACACACTCCCAAATCAAATCCCATAGGGAGAGAGTCCAATATCCCCTTAGGGGCTTGATAAAATATAAGAAAATGTTCAGGCAAAAGTTTTCAAGTTTCTTACTCTACTTCTTACGCTACATTGTAGAAAGTAGGGGGTGTAAAAATAAAACCTCAAAACTTCTAGTAAGGACTCTCCTATAAAAATGATTTCCTACCACTTTAAGACCAGCCTCCTTTTTGGATTTTAGGTGTTTACAAGTTTAAAACAGGTTTTTTTGCTAGAAAATTACTTAGAACCCCCAAACATTATATATTGTTTTTTTTCTAACACCCTAGAGAATAAAATAGCGGTCATTGCAATACTTTTTTTTGCACCGTATTTGCGCAGCGGTCTTCTAAGCGCACTTTTTTTGGAAAAAATTCACTTTTTTGAAAAAAAAAATAAGACAACAGTAAAGTTAGCCCAATTTTTTTGCTATATTGTGAAATATAATGTTACGCCAAGTAAATTGATACCCATCATGTCACGCTTCAAAATTGCGCCCGCTCGTGGAATGGCGTCAAACTTTTACCCTTAAAAATCTCCATAGGCGACGTTTAAAAAATTCTACAGATTGCATGTTTTGCGTTACAGAGGAGGTCTAGGGCTAGAATTATTGCTCTCGCTCTACCGGTTGTGGCGATACCTCACATGTGTGGTTTGACCACAGTTTTCATATGCAGTCGCTACTCACATATGCGTTCGCTTCGAGCTCGTCGGGACAGGGCACTTTAAAATTTTTTTTTTTTTTTTTAATTATTTATTTTACTTTATTTTATTTATTTTTTCACTGTTTAAAAAAAAAAAAATTGGATCACTTTTATTCCTATTACAAGGGATGTAAATATCCCTTGTAATAGAAAAAAGCATGACAGGTCCTCTTAAATATGAGATCTGGGGTCAAAAAGTCCTCAGATCTCATATTTAGACTAAAATGTAAAAAAAAAAAAAAAAAAAAGTCGTTTAAAAAAATGACACAAAAAAATTGTGCCTTTAAGAGAAGTGGGCGGAGCTGACGTAATGACGTCGCTCCGGCCGTCACATGGTATGGAGACGGGTGGGGGCCATCTTAGCCTCACTCGTCTCCATACCTAAGCGGGGAAAGGTCCCGATCGCCTCCGCCGCTACCGACGGCTCCGGTAAGCGACGGAGGGTGCGGGAGAGCGGCGGGAGGGGGAGTGGCACCTCTCCCACCGCCGATAATGGTGATCTCGCGGTGAACCCGCCGCAGAGACCACCATTATCATGTACGGAACCGCCCGCTGAAAAGATGGATACCTCGGTTGTGGCAGCAGCTGCTGCCGTTACCGAGATATCCATCTTCAAAAAAATGACGTATATATACAGTGGGCGGTCCGGAAGTGGTTAATCTCTGTAGATTATGCACTCTGTACTTACAAACTACTTCTGATAACACTTTTTACTGTGGCCTTTGCAGTAGCATTTGCCACTGGACATCCAGAAAACATGTCCATACAGACAAAATGCATACTCGTAAGATCCTGACTCGGGCATCTGAATATATCTTTTTGTAATCTCTGGAAAGGGATGTTCAGCTTTTGGTAAAACCTTTGGCAACAGGGAAAACAAGAAGGGGTATGTTATAAAAAAAAACAACTGTGGAGAACCCTGGCTCTATCCCATGCTCATTTACTAAAGCAGTCATAATGGCTTGTGACTGATGACACGGTCCATCTGTCAAGCTGGAGGGAAAAGAGTGGCAAATATAAAAGATCAATCTTTCCAAAATCCTGTTTCATAAGAAGTTGCCCCCTGTGGACCACTTGTTCTTCTCGTTCTGGGGTCCTTAAAGTTAAATTATTAATCCCAGCTATACTGGTCCAGAACTAGGGTGGAATCTGTGAGTTGCACAGACCCAGCAAGTGTCCGGGGCTGTAATGCAGCATCCTTAGTCACCTGGTCTGCTTCCATTTGTGAATTTTAATGTTAGTATGGCTACCTCAGCAAGAACCTGAAAGGCTGAAAACAGCCAATCAAATTAACTTAGCACGCTTGATTGGTTTACCTGCCGAAGTAAAAACAAACTTCTGGACCTTCAAATGGAACCAAAAGTTCTCTATATCTCAACTATCTATATAAATAGGAACTCTTTTTATAGCTCTCAGGCTTTGCTAAAACATGGAGCTCTGCTTCTTGAGCTGGAGAAAAAGGATCCAATGACTCTAATTACAGGTTATCCTTCTGGGTGATAAACTGCATACTCAGTATGGGTGTTGCCATCCTCAGTATAAAACCGGGATCAAATCTAAAAATTAAATATCTGGGTCTTCAGGGAGTGTGTCTTGCATTGGGCTCACAGCAGCTGATTCCTACGTCATCAATTTAACAAATGTGGTTTTCCTTTGTCTCAAGCCTCCTCCAATAGAGGCAATAAGGTGGCTAGATTCAAATGTATGCATTTTTTATTGTTAGATTTGTACATAAACTAACAAAATAAATTCATATTTTGAACCTTTTATTAGACAAACATTTAGTTAGCTGTACATTTGCTGCGCAGAATGTGGGACCATTAAAAATTAAATATTTGACCAAAATAATGGTTAAACTTTGTCTAATAGCACTTTTGCATAAAGCTACAGCTCTGATATATCGGGGTGAACCCTTTATTACTGGGTCCAGCTTGCATAAATATATTACAATGGCTTGTTTGCTATCATGCTGTTTGTGTAAGAACTCCAGTTTCATGTTTCAAAAAGACAACTTTTTCCTGGCAATATTATAAATTTATCGTTGCTTACTCTGTTGTTAGTTTTAGCTAGATAACACAAGTCCTTAGTTTCCATTTGACATTCTTTTTCCTGATGTCATAACATAATAAATGATAACAATACCCTGCAGTCATGCAGAGATGTCCAATAAATCCAAAGTATTCACCTGCTTATACCACTGCACTTACAAGGAAAAGGTACACATCATTTCACAATCCACATATTCTGCTTTGGATTTCAAAAATAAAAATAAATAAAAACAAAAGGACCAACAAAATGTATATGACAGAAAAGAAGGCTCTCAGCCAGATCAAAAACTATAAAACAACTGGTTGCAGCTGGGATCTATCCTAACAGGATGTGTGGACTTGATGTGATGGGTCTGTTATATTTAAATTTTATTTATTATTACTCTCACACCATTGACCGCACACCAAGTTATTATCAGACCTTTAGATTTCATTTTTGTAGAAAAACTTCTTATGTATCCCATCCGCCTTGGCTTTGTTAAACATTATGGCAGCTGTATTCCAATTAACAACCTCACCTTAATCTTTTTTTCTCTCGATAAGGGGTTATTGTATAAATGTAAAATTACAAAATTGTTATCTTAATCTAAACTAATCCCATTTTACAAATGTTCCCAATAACCTGGATTTCATTTTCAACCAAAGATTGTCTAAACCAGTTACAATATATCTATATTTATTAATAATATTGTTAAACTCATATATCAGAAATTAATACTCAAGTGATAATCTCAATATCACATCCTAATTCTAATATACAGTATCTCACAAAAGTGAGTACACCACTTACATTTTTGTAAATATTTTATTATATCTTTTCATGTGACAATACTGGAGAAATGGCACTTTGCTACAATGTAAAGTAGTGAGTGTACAGCTTGTATAACAGTGTAAATTTGCTGTCCCTTCAAAATTACGCAACACACAGCCATTAATGTCTAAACCACTGGCAACAAAAGTGAGTACACCCCTAAGTGAAAATATCCAAATTGGGCCCAATTAGCCATTTTCCCTCCCTGGTGTCATGTGACTCGTTAGTGTTACAAAGTCTCAGGTGTGAATGGGGAGTAGGTGTGTTAAATTTGGTTCAACATGGCACCTCATGGCACCTCATGGCAAAGAACTCTCTGAAGATCTGAAAAAAAGAATTGTTGCTCTACATAAAGATGGCCTAGGCTATAAAAAGATTGCCAAGACCCTGAAACTGAGCTGCAGCATGGTGGCCAAGACAATGCAGCGGTTTAACAGGACAGGTTCTACTCAGAACAGGCCTTGCATGTGCAACTCAAAGAAGTTGAGTGCACATGCTCAGAATCATATCCAGAGGTTGTCTTTGGGAAATAGGCATATGAGTGCTGCCAGCATTGCTGCAGAGGATGAAGGGGTGGGGGGTTAGCCTGTCAGTGCTCAGACCATACGCTGCACACTACATCAAATTGGTCTGCATGGCTGTGGTCCCAGAAGGAAGCCTCTTCTAAAGATGATGCACAAGAAAGCCCGCAAACAGTTTGCTGAAGACAAGCAGACTAAGGATATGGATTACTGGAATCATGTCCTGTGATGAGACCAAGATAAACTTATTTGGTTCAGATGGTTTAACATGTGTGTCGGCAACCAGGTGAGGAGTACAAAGACAAGTGTGTCCTGCCTACAGTCAAGCATGGTGGTGTCATGGTCTGGGGCTGCATGAGTGCTCCCAGCACTGGGGAGCAACAGTTCATTGAGGGAACCATGAATACCAACATGTACTGTGACATACTGAAGCAGAGAATGATCCCCTCCCTTAAGAGACTGGGCCGCAGGGCAGTATTCCAACATGATAATGACCCCAAACACACCTCCAAGGCAACCACTGCCTTGCTAAAGAAGCTGACTGGCCAAGCATGTCTCCAGACCTAAACCCTATTGAGAATCTGTGGGGCATCCTTAAATGGAAGGTGGAGGAGCGCAAGGTCTCTAACATCCACCAGCTCTGTGATGTCATCATGGAGGAGTGGAAGAGGACTCCAGTGGCAACCTGTGAAGCTCTGGTGAACTCCATGCCCAAGAGGGTTAAGGCAGTGCTGGAAAATAATGGGGGCCACACAAAATAGTCACACTTTGGACCCAATTAGAACATTTTCACTTAGGGGTGTACTCACTTTTTTTGCCAACGGTTTAGACATTAATGAGTTGAGTTATTTTGAGGGGACAGCAAATTTACACTAGTGAATAATATAAAATTTAAACTCACACTGAATGGTGAAAAAACAGTGAAAAAGAAAACTATAGCAGCTACCACACACAAAGTGCTACTCACAAGAAATGTAAAACTATGGAAATGTGGTGCTCACAAATGTTATTAGACATGTGTGACCAAGTGTAGATAAGTGCAGATGTGAATATACAAAGCAAAAAACATGTAAATAAAGTCCAAATAAATGTGCTGAATGTTCTGATCCGCAATGGGAAAAAACGTTTGAAGTGCAATGGACTACAGACGCTCCAGGACTTTTCAGGTGCAGAAACGCCACACCCACATGTGTCTTCACTCACCAAATGGTGATGACCCCCAGCTTCGCAGTCTGGGGGTCACTTGAGGCTTATGTGATGGTATCCAGAGAAGCTCAGGAGTGGTTTTGTGCACATCAGATCAAAGGATTTCTTGTTGGAATTTCTCAGCAGAATCACCAGGCACCAAAAAAGGAAAAAATGGATCTAATAATGAAAAGTACCATTTGAAAAGGGATTTATAACATATACAAATGGGTACTTACAAAATAGTTGATAAAAACAGGTATGTAAAGGTTTTAGAGATGGATTCGGACGCTGCTCATGGCGTGCGTTCCAGAAACCAGGAAGTGCGTTCCAAGGAGCAGGCAATGACGTCAGTGCCACCGGAAATGTATCAAATTTACACTGTTATACAAGCTGTACACTCACTACTTTACATTGTGGCAAAGTGTAATTTCTTCAGTAATTTCTTCAGTGTTGTCACATGAAAAGATATAATAAAATATTTACAAAAATTTGAGGGGTGTACTATATATCCACAGATATATTTCCTTAAATGAGGACATTTTACTTCAATTCCCTGTTTTAAATGCACTGTTTCCACTATCAAAGGATATTCAATTTGTGTAATACACAGTTAAATGTAACCTTCATTACCATGTTTGGAAAACAGATTAAAAAATAATTGTGATCATATTGTTTATCATTAGATTAATTAACCTGGCACATTTTGTTATTAATAGAAAATATAGGTGTACGCAGCGCTAAGAACATAACATTAAAAGTAAAAGTCCATAATGTTTATGACAAAGTCCTTGTTCAGGGAAAAAACTGGAACCACAAACTTATCCTCCACCGAACATCAATACACCAGGCCTCTTACCCAAAAGAATGGACCACTAAGTTACAGGTGGTCAAACAAGCATGATAAATCCACAGAGCCACGAAACCATTTCATGAGAGTCATAGATGGCTGGGTCTTGTAGTGTCACCAGATGGATACTCAGAGGTGCATATATAAGATACAAAAGAAGGACATTTTAGCAAATAAAAACAGGCATGTACAAAAGCACCAGTCTGCATAAGGTAGCGTTTGTTTGCAACCACCAAGATGGCTGCGGTCGATGCGTTGCAGCGTCGTGACATCAACGCTCCACCCTAGGTGGCGTTTTGTCCAATTTGCCCCTGACAACATTCGATTGGATAAAATGCCGCGTAGGGTGGAGCTTTCATGTCATGATGCTGCAGCGTGTTGACCACAGTGGGCTTAGCACTATATGACCATATAGTGTGACCAAACCCCCGTATTTTTGAATATGTTCAGGTGTTTTTAACTAGCCTTCCAGGATAAATGTCATTTTTGTATGTATGCGCTATAATCTGTTTTGTACTGTTTTTGGTCTTATAGCAGCACCATCTTGAATGTAAAGCATTTCAGGGTGTGTCCCCCAAGTATGTTTTTGTACATCTGCATACATGAAACACACAAGAGATAGAACTAAAGGTTCCAGCATTCACACACATACACAAATATCTCTCTAAAATCACTTACATTTTTCCCATTTGTACACAACACATGCATATCATTCTCTCACTTTCTTTTAACTCTCTTTAATATTTTCCTGCTTTATATTCTGCTTTCTATATTTTGTTCTGATATCCTTTGCATCCCATGTATTGTAATACCATACTTCACATACTCTTTTCTATGATCAGACGGCCGGCCATAGTGCTCATCCCATCTTCCCTCTCTGACAACATATAAAGTATTCAGTTTTATTTCTCATTTCTCTGTTTTGACTTTACTAAAGAAAATTTGGGTGTGGGTGCGGCGCTGTTCTGGTATTATGGCAAAGTGTTGTGATGCTAAAATTACATGCTATTAAAACCTCTAGTGGATGGGTGGAGGTATAAAAGTATTGAATAACTGAATTCATAAAAAAACTTGATCCTAAAAATGTTTTAGAGCCAAACTGTGATTTTACATAAAAATGGAGAGTAGTATGTATATAATTTTCTTCAAAAAAGTGGTTGGCCTCATCCAATTCACTATCTACCATGTGATACTATTATATAAAAAATACATATCGTTCATTAATAAAGTGCATAATGAAAAAGTGCTGAAGTGAAATAAGGGGAGGGAGGGGGGAGGAAAGGAGGGGGGGGGGGGAAGGGAATGGGAGAGAAGGGGAAATTGAAAAAATCCAGTTGATGGTAAAGTGACTTGTACTCGAAACAACAAGTGTTATTCAGAGAAACAATATTGTTTTAAATAGTCTTATTAGGTGCACAGATAGTGCTGTACTTAAAAGGTTTGTTTCTCTTGATAAAACAATATTGCTCAAATCAATCTTCCTATTCCAGTGTTCCTTAGTGACAGTGCTGTTTATTCGTGCTCCTACTGTGCAAACACTCACCGGATACTATCACCCCTGCAGGGGTATTGCGCGGTCACAGTTTATGCCACTGTGCAGCAGTTCTTGCCAACTCTGGATCGTGTTATGTTAACATGGAAAAAAAAGGGTGCCCATAGCGTAAAAACGTTTAAAAACATTATTCCAAAAGTAAACAGAATGGTACTCACATTGTAAAAATTTAAGTAAAGCATGAAAGATCTGAGTTTGAACCGTCAAAAGATCCTATACTCGTTTGTTTGGAGATGACGCAAGACGCTGATCAGGCCACGCCCTACGCGTTTCATCATTGGACGTCTACGGGAGCGTGCCGCTCATATAGTGTGTGGTATTCATAATGCACTTGCGCACTTAGTTTGGCGGCGGCCATTTTGCCTATAATTGTTGCAGACTGAAGTCCGTACCAATTCCCTATCTACTGCGGTTATGCAAGTTTGTTCCCACTTGATGTGGTTTAAGCTTGTGTTCGAATTGGTAACACCGCAAGTTTGTTACTGATATCCGGGTTGGTGACACCGCTAGTTTAGTGCTTTATTTAATCATGTGATGGTATGCTTATTGGCGCAAGGCAGATTTGAATAAGATCCCACATATCACAACCAGGGTCTATTGTTTTAACGGTTATGCACAACAACATATGAAAGTGGAATTACAATTAAAATTAAAAAGACACTTAGCTAAAAACATATCAAATTAAAAGGAAATTAACTAAAATCACATTGAATACAGAACAAGACCTTGGTTATTAAATATTTTCATATTGCTAAGAAATGAGATATTACAATTGTTTATATATGGAGTGTAAATTGTTTGTATCTCGATATATGATGTGTGGATGTTTAAATTACTTCTGATGGGGAATTAATACTGTAATTGGGAGATTTTGAATCCGTAAGGATTCTCTACAAGGAAGAAAGGAGGTGTCACATAAAATTTTTTTATTAGATAATGAGAAATAAAAAGTTATTTTGCCTAGTTTAAGTATAATAAGATCGGCCAGTATTGGCGCTTCTCGTTCAAATTCAGAATGGGCAAAAGATCATGCTGGAGTTATGTCCTCAAATATTAAACGGGCGATACCCGGGTATTTATTTGCCAAAATAACTTCTTTTGGTGCATAAAAGATGTGTATATGTGACCCTCACAACAAGGGTATATATTCAAGGCCAGATATTAATGAGTTTGTCAAAAAAGTGGGTCGAATGTAATATATCATTAAAGCCAACAGACACAATCCCGATGGCATATAACACATCATTATTTATATTCCAGTTAGAGTAATCTATGGATTTTGTTGTTGGTACTGGAGTTTATGTGGTTTTGTAGGGTATTATGTTAGGAAGGAAAAGTTATAAGGATGAAGTGTAATGATTAAGTGGTGTGTAAGTTGAAACTGAAGACCTATAGTAGGCATCAATAAGATGTACTGCATTTCGTTACTTGGGTCGAATATGATATAGTCATAAACCCCTAAAAAGATTTTTTATGAAACAACCTTTTTGTATTCAACCTTATGATGTACTGAATTTATTGTATGGAGTGGAAACATACTGGCTAATGTATGAGTTAAAAAATTGGGGATATATATTGAATACCGATAAGATGTAATGGACCCCGTCATAACTGCTAAATATGATGTATATATAGGACCCAAAAATTATTATTCCCAACATTTTCTGTATGCATTCTGAGCATATACTGGAAACTGTTATATGGGTCGAATGTAATATTAACATAACGCCCTCAAAAAGGTATTTATATCAGATCTTTATTAAATAAATTGTTATTATAATAATATATAATGTTTGCCTAGCATACTCCTAGTGCTAGAAATTGGTAAGAAAACAATTTAGGTCTACATCGATGTTCATTCCTGTTGGTTGGAGGGTATCTAACTGGAAAATCCACTTAGTTTCATTTTGCGAGATCTTAATTCTTTTGTTGTCGTCTCTCCAGTGTCCCTTTATTTTATCAATAGCATAAAAAAACATGCAGGTTGGATCTTTGTTGTGATAGTCTCTGAAGTGTCTAGAGACGCTGTGTTTGTTGAATCCATTTTTTATGTTGGTAATATGTTCTCTGATTCTAACATGTAACTGCCTAGTTGTTCTTCCAATGTATTGCTTATGGCATGGATACTCTAGTATATAGGTAACATGGGTGTTCTTGCAGGTTATTAGTTCATTGATGTTATATTCCCTTCCATTGGATGTTGACCAAAACTTTGTTATTTTTTTATTTGTTTTCTTGCTGACCCTACATGGTAAGCACTTTCCACATCTGTAAAATCCTTTTACATTTTTTGCTATTTTGATCTGTTTTGGTGGGTCAAGTGCATTATGCACTAGCTTATTCCTGAGAGTTGGGGCCTTCCTGTAAAACAAGATGGGTCTCTTTGGTAATACGGAATTTAGAACTTTGTCTGATTGCAGAATAGGCCTGTGTTTTTTTATTATGGATTCCATAGTTTTATATTGTCTATTATATCCTGTTAAAAATGCCAGATCCAAATTCTTAGAGCCCTTTCACACCGGCCGCCCATAGCGCGGCGGTAAAACGCCGCTATTTATAGCGGCGTTTTACCGTCGGATTAGCGGTGCATTTTGGCCGCTAGCGGGGCGCTTTTACCCCCCGCTAGCGGCCGAGAAAGGGTTAAAATCACCCGCAATGCGCCGCAATAGCGGCGTTTTGCCGGCGGTATCCCAGCGCTGCCCCATTGATTTCAATGGGGAGCAGCGGTAAACACACCGCTCCTTCACCGCTCCAAAGAAGCTGCTGGCAGGACTTTTTTTCCCGTCCTGCCAGCGCAGCGCTCCGGTGTGAAAGCCCTCGGGCTTTCACACTGGAGACAATGCTGCAGCTGTTTGAGGGCGGATTGCAGGCGCTATTAACGCTATAGCGCCTGCAAAATGCCCTCGGTGTGAAAGGGGTCTTATTCTTTTCTTTTCTGTGATGGTCCAGTTTTCCTTCTATTAACGTTTTTCTATCCATGTTCTTCACTTTTTCCTTTAATATTGTTAAGTCTTTCCTTTTGTACCCTTTCTCCACAAACCTGTTAATTATGATATCTGCTTGTCCCTCATACTCATTTCTATTACTACAATTTCTATATATTCGCATGAGTTGTCCTTTAGAAATGTTCCCAATCCATTGTGGATGATGGCAGCTGCTGGTTGGGATGTAACCATTTCTATCCGTGGTCTTGAAGAACGTTCTAATGTTTAGGTATCCATTGTTTTTGTAAACCTGTAAGTCAAGGTAATCTATACTTTGTTTACTACAGTTTCCCGAAAACGTAAGCCCATAGATATTATGATTTATTTAATCAAAAAAGGATTGCAACTTATCTTCTTTGCCACCCCACACTATGACAATGTCATCTATATATCGATGGTACAACTTCAAATTTCTCCTATTTATACTATAAATTTGTTCTTCCTCCCACCTATTGAGGAACAAATTGACAACATTGGGGGCATACTTAGCCCCCATGGCTATTCCCTTTACTTGGGTGTAGAAATCTCTTTTATGCCAAAAATAATTGTGGCTCATGGCCAATTCAAATCCATCTAATAAATACTTGATTTGTTCTCCTTTCAGGTCAGTTTGTAAATGTAATGCCCATTCAACACTGCTTAAGCCGTCTTTTTGTACGATGTTCGTATATAGAGAGTTTACGTCAATAGTTACAAGAATGTCCTCTTCTTGTATATTGAAATTACTCAACTCCGCAATCAATTGCCTGCTGTCTTTCAAGTAGGATTTTCCCTCAGCCACCAATGGTTGTAAGTAACCATCTAAATATGCTTCTAGTCTGGAGAACAGTGAATCTATGCCACTTATTATGAGTCTACCAGGGGGATTTGATTGGTTTTCATGAATTTTGGGGACATAGTAAATGACTGGAGTTTTTGCTTCAGGAACTAGGTACTTTGCTTCCTTTTTAGTTAAAATTCCTCTTTTTTCTCCCCTTTGGATATATGCCTTCATTTTTTCCATAGTCAGCTTTCGGGTTACCCTTTAGTTTCTTGTATGTGTTTGGTGTTTTCAGTAATTTCTCCATTTCTAATTCGTAATCCCTCTTATTTAATATGACTAGGCCTCCGCCCTTGTCAGCCGGCTGGATGACTATATCCTTTTTTTTCTCAATTTCCTTGATGGTATTCCAGATATTAGTTTTTATTTTATTTGGTTTTATTTTTCTTAAATCTTGTTCTACCATCTTTTTGAAGACTGTGAGACTTTCATTTTGTTGCATATTGGGGTTAAATGTGGAGTTATTTCTTAATTCTGAATGTTTAAAAGAGGAAGTATCCTTCTCTGTTTTTCCCCTGTCTTTATCTTTCGTTATGAAGAATTTTTTGATGTTTAATTTTCTCACTAATTTTTGGCGGTCTATATATGCTTCAAAGGGGTCTAGATTTTTATCTGGGGCGTATTTGAGGCCCAAGTCAAGCACCTTCATTTCTTCTTCATTGAAGGTTGCTTCACTTAGATTAAAGATGCCTCCTCCTAATACTCTCTTCTTCTTTTTATTGGTCCCTCCTCCCTTCCCTCTTGCTCGTTCCCTCTCTGTTCTCTCTTCCCATTGTGTTCCCATTTCTGTATTCTGTTCCTCGATCTTGTGTCTATATCTCTGGTTACCCTTGGATTCCAGCCTTGTCGGGGGTCTCCATTGTTTCGGTTCCTGGCGGGGAACCTTAAGGGTTTCCATCCTCTTTGTGGTCCGTGGGGGCCGTTGTATCCCCTGAATGGTGACGACCTCTTCCTGAATGTCGGGGGTCTTCCTCTGTATTCTCTGGGAAAAAAACCTGCCTGTACTGTGGTTCTTCATAGAGGGTGTATTAATGTTCGTATCTTAATGGGGAATATCTATTCCTATATCTAGGTGTTCTTGGTGTAATCGGAACATTGTTAGGTTGTTGTGTTCTATTTTCATTTCTTTCCTTCTGTCTGTAACTCCTACGATCAGGGCTTAGTCCTTCCCTTCTAATCCTAGGTGTTGGTATCTCTTCAGGTAAATCTCTTGGTGTTCTAATTGGCGCAGGTCTTGTTTCCTGACACATTGTTGTTTCTCTCTCCATTGAGCTTTCTCTAGAGTCATCTGTCATTGAAATATTATGGTTTTCCTCAATGTAATTCTCATCAGTTTGCCATTTATAGACTTGCTGGTTCTTGTAGTCCAAAACGTCTCTTTTAAATTTCTTCAGTTTTTTTTGTTGTATTTCCTTGTCATATTTCTTTATTGCTTCTTGTAAGTTATTTTCTTTGTCTTTATATTCTCTTGATTCTAGGTATGGTATTAACTGGTCTCTTATCTGTAAGATTTCTGATTCTATATTCTTTAGCTTGTGTTGTCTTCGCACCACTATTTTTCGTAGCAATGCGGTCTCACTTTCATTAAAGAATTTATACCATTCCTCCATCAGCCCTTTATCGTTAACAGCATCATTTGGTGAGATATTCCACCTAAGTCTCCTTGGTGTGATTTTTTCTGAAATATACATTTCTATTGTTGCTACATCCCACCAGACTCGTATTTGTTTTTCAATGCTATGTTTAAGTTGTTTGAAAAGGCTGTCCATGTCTTGCCTGTTTACTACTTGTTCTTGATTGAAAACCTCTGTTAAATTGGCCTCATGCAATTCATTATCTACCATGTGATACTATTATATCAAAAATACATATCGTGCATTAATAAAGTGCATAATGAAAAAGTGCTGAAGTGAAATAAGGGGAGGGAGGGGGAGGAAAGGGAAAAGGGAATGGGAGACTTTACTAGTTGTAGTGCCAGACCCCAAACTCATCTCACAACTTAACATCAAATTGTCCCTTTCTGTCTTGTGTTATTTGTCACCCTTGATCCATCCTGTTCACATAGATAGCTGTTTCTCTAGCTGTTTACTGTGCATGATTCTTAGTCCCTGTGGAGTTTGGTGGTAATCCAGTTAACCATTGTGGATCCCTGTCCACTTTAACCATTAATCTAGGGGCTCAGTATAGGCAGAACCACACCTTCGGTTCATATATTTTATAGCACTCCTCTTGTGCTTGGCATTTTTGAGGGTCTCTTACCCTGCATTCCCTTACTTAATTTAATGCCCATAATGACTGGCCGGTCTTCTCTCTTCTCTACTTGTGCCTGTACCCTCTTGCTTTTAAACTACTTTATCTAGCAGATGTGTACTACATATAACCTGTTAACAGCACTATTCTTCCCTTTCTTATCTATAACACTCCGATTGGCATTAGACAGTGACAACATAACATATATCCTCCAATCAATACAGTTCAATTAAGGGGAGTAAAATAGCTACCCTTTGTCCCGAAAATGCTTTACCGATCAAGGAAGTCTGATAACTCAAATGTAGGCAAAAGGCTTACCTCAGCCGGCTGATTATCAGAAATTCACGGATTGTCTCAAGCTCCTCGTTTCGGATTCTTAGGGTCACCTGTAAATCCCCTCCTGGCTGGCTCGCCATCTGACATAGAAATTTATAGATAGGCATTAGGCAACTCCTATCCTGATATTGATTAGTGGTTCCAAATGAATAATAACTACTGCAGTAGGGAACAGACACAAAAGATACACTCCGCATCTTCCCAAATAACTGTTCTGCTTTATTATGACGCAATTGAAGGTTTTTATACACATGATTATATAGGTATCACATTAATTCTTATAATTGTACGTCTATGGTAACAAGGGGCGTAACATATATAGACTAATTCTAATCAGGACTTGAAAGACTGCAAACATGTAATGAAAACATTATTAGTGCTGTGTGCACAGTGAGGGCAGTGTGCAATACATACAAAATAGAATACAATTATATACAGAGCTTACAAATTTCCTTTACATAACTTAAAAAGTAAATACTTTTTCAGGTATTTTTGGCGGTGACACAAGATTTTTTTATCTTGCAGTAAATGGTCTGAATTGAATGCTGGAAGAAGGATTCATGACAGATCTAATTGATATAGTAAACTTAAAGCTAAAAACCTCAATTTTGTACAAATTGGCCAGTGGTACAATAGTGCAAAGAAACACTTCAAAACCAAAAACCCCCACTCCCAAAACTTCCTCCTATCCCTATATCACTAATCATTCCCCAAATATTTAAAATATAAACTTCAAACGGAGCTCCACCCAAAAGAGGAAGTTCCCCTTAAAGGGCTCCTCCCCGGCTCCTGTTTGTGAAATTGAGCTTTTGGGGAGGAGGAGGGGAGCAGGTACCTGATTTTGACAGGTACCTGTTCCTACTTTCTAAGGCAATCGGAAGCAAAAGTTCCCCTTTCCCCTTCCCTTCTGAAGTCTTCTGGGACACATGACAGACCCCAGAAGACTTCAAGACCAGTCACAGGGTGCATCCGCAGTGAGGAAACAATCAACTATCAACCAAACCACTCAGTGGGAACAGCCATTCAATTAAACAAGTTGGCAGCAAAAGGCACTTACTCCTTATCCTCAAGGGTGCATAGCAGCCAATTTCTTTCAGAGCCCTGCTAATGCACTCTTCTCCTCTTCCCCCTGAGGTATGCATCACAACAAATTTTGTGGACTCTTAGTGCAGCCTTTTACTCCTCCTCAAGGGCACATAGCAGCCACCCTTTGTACATGCGGCTAACGAACCATTCTCTTCCTCCTCTGCCTTAAAGTGTTTCTAAAGTTGACTTTTTTTATTAATATAATAAATATGTTATACTTAGATGCTTTGTGCAATGATATTGCACAGAGCAGCAGTGGCCCTCCTCTTCTGGAGTCCACTGCTGGCACCTCCTCCCTGCCAATGGCTCCCACTGCTGTCTTTGTGAGCAAAGAGAGAGGAGAAACCTGCTGCAGACAGGCACAGCACTGTATCAAGATCAAGCTCACTTAAATATACAGGGGGTGAGGGGGTTGATTCAAGTAATAGGACATTTTTTTTACCTATGTGTGTATATATATGGCACCAAGAAAACTGGGATAATGGAAGATAAATGTTAGGAAGTCTCTCCAGAAAAGGGGAGTCTCTGGAAAAGTCCAATACGAGTCACTATATGAATGGCTGCAGCTTCCTTAAAGCGAAGTTCCACACAAAAATGGAACTTCCACTTTTCGGAACCCTCCCCCCCTCCGGTGTCACATTTGGCACCTTTCAGGGGGGAGGGGGGTGCAGATACCTGTCTAAGACAGGTATTTGCACCCACTTCCGGCATAGACTCCCACGGGAGTCTATGCCTCTTCCTGTCCCTCCGCGCTGTCTCCTGGGAAACACACAGGTCCCAGGAGATAGCAGGGACCAGTTACAGCGCGCAGCGCGACTCGCGCATGCGCAGTAGGGAACCGGGAAGTGAAGCCGCAACGCTTCACTTCCTGATTCTCTCACCTAGGATGGCGGCGGCAGCTGCCGAGAGTTGAGCGATTTATCGGCGTCCGCTGCCGACATCCCTGGACCCTGGGACAGGTAAGTGGCCATGTATTAAAAGTCAGCAGCTGCAGTATTTGTAGCTGCTGGCTTTTAATATTTTTTTTTTAGGTGGACTCCCTCTTTAAAGTGTATAGGATGTGCACTCTGTGGACTGTAAAAATAAGAAAAGAAAGAAGCGCCAGTGTGTAGATGTTTTATTAAAAGCAATAAAAGGTTAAAATGCACTCGCATTGTTGGGTGAATAAAAGCATATAACATCTAAAATCCCAACTGCAGAGCTTGGCAGGTTTGTGGCTGGGTATGGTAGGGCTATGCCAGTAAGTAGTTAGAGAGTCACTGCAGGGTTTACCATGAAGGCGCTGCTGGAAAAGGCAAGGCAATACAGGAGGCAGCCAGGATGGAAAGCTCATGCCCATGTTCTGTGCTGACTGACCTTCAGCTGTTCCCTGTGTCCTGCATTTATCCTGTATAATTCCCTTGTTGCTCACCTGGCTTGCTCCTGACCTGATCTTGGATTCTGCTTCTGAACTGTCATTAATTCCTGACCCGGCTTTGTTCCTGACTTTGGCTTTGCTCTTGATTTGGTACCTCACTGCCTGCCTGTTGATGACCCTGGCTATTCCTATGACTACTCTTCTGTAGTTGATCTTGGCTTCCTGTCCTGCTCAAGTGCCTGTTTGGCTGTCCACTGTACTAGCTCTGTGCACTGCTGAGTGTTCCTGACTCAAGTCTGCTGAGAATTCAGACAAGCCACATGCCTTGAACCAACAGTGAAAGTGGAGTGCCCCTTTAACCTGGGCTAGACTTCTGAACCTTGCTACTAGGGATGAGCTGAACACCCTCCTGTTCGGTTCGCACCAGAACTTGCGAACAGGCAAAAAATTTGGCAGAACACACAAACACAGTTACAGTCTATGAGACACGAACATGAATAATGAAAAGTTCTCATTTTAAAGGTTTATATGCAAGTTATTGTCATAAAAAGTGTTTGGGGACCTGGGTCCTGCCCCAGGGGACATGTATTAATGCAACATTTTTTTTAAAAAACTGACATTTTTTCAGGAGCAGTGATTTTTTTAATGCTTAAAGAAAAACAATAAAAATGAAATTTTCCTTTAAATATTGTGCCTGTGGGGTGTCTATAATATGCCTGTAAAGTGGCGCATTTTTCCTGTGTTTAGAGCAGTACCACAGCAAATTGACATTTCTAAAGAGAAAATTGTCATGCAAAACTGATCGTGGCTGTAATGAATTGTCGGGTCTTGGCAATATAGATAAAACTTTGAAAAAAAGAGCATGGGATCCCCCCAATCCATTACCAGGTGCTTTGGGTCTGGTATGAATATTAAGGGGAACTCCAAACCAAAGTTTAAAAAAAAATTGCATGGGTGTCTCCCTAAAATCCATACCAGGCCCTTCAGGTCTGGTATGGCTTTTAAGGGGAACCCTGCGTTAAAATTTTAGGCCGCAGGAAAAGAGGGGGGGACGAGAGAGCCCCCCTCCTGAACCGTACCAGGCCACATGCCCCCCAAAGCACCTTGTCGCCATGTTGATGGGGACAAGGGCCTCATCCCCACAACCCTTGCCTGGTGGTTGTGGGGGTCTGTGGGTGGGGGACTTATCGGAATCTGGAAGCCCCCTTTAAGAAGGGGACCCCCAGATCCCGACATCCCCCTGTGTGAAATGGTATTGGGGTACAAATGTAAAAAAAAATTTTAATTCAAAATTTAAAAAAAAACAAGACACAGCTTGGGACAAGTCCTTTATTAAAAAATAAAAATGTTCCATGATGTCTATTCATCTTCTTATATTGCTCTGCCGATGGACCGAAAGAGGAAAAAAAATCTGTGACCGACCTGCCTCCATGGGAGGCTCTGGCCATGTGATGCTTGATCGCCTTTGACAGTTCTTATATAACTGAGGGCGGGGCCACCCGGTAACATACCAGGGTGACCCAACCCCCTCTGACACCTCAAGGACTTCCCAATGGCTTCCCCGTGGCGTCAGAAGGGGGCGGGCCATCCAGTTACGTAAACGGGTGACCCCGCCCCCTTTGATGCCACGGGGAAGCCATGGGAAAGTCCCTGTGGCATCAGAGGGGGCGGAGTCACCCTCTGATGCCAAATACCACATTTTTAAAATTTTGGCGCAGGGTTCCCCATAAAATCCATACCAGACGTGAAGGGTCTGGTATGGATTTGGGGGGAGGGCCCTACGCCATTTTTTTAAAAAAATTGGCGCAGGGTTCCCCTTAATTTTCATATCAGACCCGAAGGGCCTGGTAATGGACTGGGAGGGATCCCATGCTCTTTTTTTCAATGAGTTTTATCTATATTGTCGAGACCCAGCCTTGATCAGTTTTCAATGACAATTTTTCCTTTAGAAATGTCAATTTGCTGTGGTACTGCTCTAAACACAGGAAAAATGCGCCACTTTACAGGCATACTATAGACAACCCCCAGGTACAATATTTAAAGGAATATTTCATTTTTATTGTTTTACTTTAAGCATTAAAAAAATCACTGCTCCTGAAAAAACGTCCGTTTTAAAAAAAAATGTTTGCATTGATACATGTCCCCTGGGGCAGGACCCAGGTCCCCAAACACTTTTTATGACAATAACTTGCATATAAGCCTTTAAAATGAGCACTTTTGATTTTTCATGTTAGTGTCCCATAGATTTTAATGGTGTTCGCCCATCCCTACTTGCTACTGTTCCTGATCTATTGGTTCGCCAGCCTCCTTGAGACCACATTTTCTGCTGCAAGTTCTCCCATCAACATCTTCAGGCACCACCTTCAGTGGGGACTGGGCTGGAGATACAAGAGAGGCTGACCTCATAATTTCACTCTCCTGTCCCGGCTACATGTTTCGGTGCAGCAGGGACCGCCCCTTTGTCAAACCTTAATGGGGTATGGTATGCTTAAAAAGCCAGGGGAGGAGGTTGGGTGGGTTATATGCAAATATCAAGACCAATCAAATAAGAGCACGGTATATGAGCAGAACAAATTGTTCAAACCAAGGATATAGGTGACAAAAAATCTACTATGGAGCACACAAAAGAGAGAGTGACTAGTGGACAAATAAATGTACAAATGAATAAAATCAAGACTGACATGGCAATAAGGGAAAAGGAGTTAAAGGGGTTGTAAACCCTCCTGTTTTTTCACCTTAATGCATCCTATGCATTAAGGTGAAAAAACTTCTAGTGACTGGCTCCCTAGCCCTCCGTTTACTCACCTGAGCCCTGGAATTTCCCACCTCTGCCAGGGGTTCAGCTCTTGATTGGATAGATTGATAGCAGCACAGCCATTGGCTCCCGCTGCTGTCAATCAAATCCAATGATGCAGCGCTGGGGGGCGGAGCCGAGTCCGGCATTCTGAGTCTATGAATGCAAATGCTGGACTTGGGAGCATGCCCGCAAGGTAACCCCCCGGGAGAGCGCTTCTCTTAGAGGGTTATTCGATGCGGGGAGGAGTTACCAGCACCACAGGGGGGGACCCCAGAAGAGGATGATCGGGGCCACTCTATGCAAAATGAACTGCACAGAGGAGGTAAGTATGACATGTTTGTTATTTAAAAAAAAAATGCAAAGCTTTACAATCACTTTAAAGAAATACATATTTGCAAATTCATAAATATAAAAGTGTAATGTGAGATTAGAACTAGCTAATTGTGAACAAGTAAATGTAAAGATGGACAATGGAGCTGAATTGGACAGAAAATGAAACAAATTATTTTTTCTTACAAAAAATTGTATGGAGTTGTTGAGGTAAAAAAAAAAAATAGGCAACAACAGAGGAAGCATGTGAAGAGGAACCAATAGAACAGACACATATACAGATGGATAATCACTTGGGCTAATCTGAAAACAACACCATGGAAATGAAGGGGGAAGTGAAGAAGAAAGAAGATGTATATAACAAAAACCTATATCTAGGTATTTCAATTGAGACTTATTAGTCCTAATAATCACTGGGAGGGTAGGTGTACAGGTGGATGATAAAAAACCTAATTGGAAAGAAAACAATGATAATAAAGGTACAAATGCATAAACACCAAAAGGGCTAAATATCTGTCAGGATCATAAAGTGCTCCTGCTCCTCATGTCTGCCCTGCTTTACTGTTGGATTTCCCTGTGTATGACCTGGATCGGATATTGGACTATTCCCTGAACTAAGCCTGCTTTTTACCTAGTCTGTCATTGGATCAGATATTGGACTATTCCCTGAACTCAGCCTGCCTTTTACCTAGACTGTCATTGGATCAGATATTGGACTATTCCCTGAACTCAGCCTGCCTTTTACCTTGACTGTCATAGAACAACGCTATCTGTCTGCTAAACTGTAGTAGTCTGTTGTTTGCTCTGTTCGCATCTGCCCTGGTGTGGTGGCCAGGCACTATAGCATTGTGTATAAGTCCTGGGGCAACCAAGTACCAGTAGGCCTGCTTGCCTTAAGGGAAAGGGGGCTGCTATAGGTGAAGCATACAGTAGCTCACTATAGTGTCTGACCACCTGCATTGAGGTAGACGTGACATTCGTGACAATATCTAATATATATGTATTTCTCTAGGTACCCAAACAACGACCTACAGCTACAGAAATGGATGTACAGATGGGCAATTACAAAACTGAATTAGAGAAAGAACTGATAAAGATATCTACATGTAACACTGAATTACAAAAATATAAAGAATCAAGGTTGTTTTAAAGGTAAAGTGGGTTGAATTATTATGAATGAAATGTATAAAGGCCAAAGTACTGACGGCTTATGTGATGTAAACTCTAAATGAAAGGAACAATGGTAAGGACAGAATGGTGAAGAAAAGGGATGCATATAAAAAAGTTTTGGTGGGGAACTGATTTAAATTATCATGTTGGTTTCGATCTCCTTGTTCAGCCCAAATGGAGTCAGAGTATTTAATGTGAATATCCAGTAGGTTTCATGTTCACACAGTTTTTTTTAACCTTTCTACGTTCAAGCAGGTGTTTGAGATGTGAGTTACTATCCACATTCTAAAACCACTTGTATATTGATCAAGTGTACCTTTAAAGTGTCTAGGTACACTATAATTGTGTCCTCCTTGCTCAATGGCACGTCTATGCTCTCCAAATCTGACCCCTATGCCCCGTACACACGGTCAGACATTGATCGGACATTCCGACAAAAAAATCCTAGGATTTTTTCAGACGGATGTTGGCTCAAACTTGTCTTGCATACACACGGTCACACAAAGCTGTCGGAAAATCCGATCATTCTAAACGCTGTGACGTAAAACACGTATGTCGGGACTATAAACGGGGCAGTAGCCAATAGCTTTTATCTCTTTATTTATTCTGAGCATGCGTGGCACTTTGTGCGTCCGATTTGTGTACACACGATCGGAATTTCCGACAATGGATTTTGTTGTCGGAAAATTTTATAGCCTGCTCACAAACGTTGTGTGTCGGAAAATCTCATGGAAAATGTGTGATGGAGCCCACACATGGTCGGAATTTCCGACAACAAGGTCCTATCACACATTTTCCGTCGGAAAATCCGACCGTGTGTACGGGGCATTAGTGTCCTGATGGTTCTGCTTATGTAAAGTATGTGACAAAGGCAGATGAGGGCATAGATAACAAAGTCTGTGGAACAAGTATAGAATTTGGAAATGGGATATTCTTTACCATTGGTAATAAAGGCCTTTCAACCATTTTGCACAAAGGGGCATGTCAAGTATTCTTTCTTATGGCATCGATACATGCCTATTTGATTGAAAAATAGATTACCTGGTTTAGAATGGATACTTTCTGTTTTCTTGAGTTTACTAGGACCACCTGACCTTTGATGTTGCAACATCAACGATATGTGAACCTAGGTTGTGAGGGTAGTGTGGGTCCAAATATAGGGTCCTGTAACAATATCCTCCAATGTTTCCTGATGACCTTTTCCATCTTTTTGTATTGGGAGTGATACAGGGTGATAAAGCGGATGGAGTTCTCACCATCCTGGTTGGGTTGTTTCTCTAAAAAGATTTAGATGTGTAATGAAAGTTTCTTCAATACGCTCCGTGGAATATCACTAATCATGGAATCTCTGTTTGAAAACAGCACCCTGTTCTCTGTAATCAGCATCTAGGGTGCAGTTTCTACAGGGTGAGTGAAACTGACTCTTGGGGACATGTTTTTTCCATCTGGGATGATGGCAACTACTGGAATGGACATAGGAATTACCCTCTGTTTCTTTAACCACTTGACGACCGGGTCACGCCGATATACGTCAGCAGAATGGCACGTACAGGCATATTAACGTACCTGTACTTTGCTCTTTAAGACGCGGCATTGTGGGTGCGCGCCTGCCGTGAGCTCCATGAGTGAGATCGCAGGTCCCGTGGACTCGATGTCCGCTGGGGTACCTGCGATCATCTCACGGAGAGGAAGAACGGGAAAATGCTGATGTAAACAAGCATTTCCCCATTCTTCCTAGTGACAGGACACTGATCACAGCTCCCTGTGATCGGAAGCGGTGATCAGTGTCGTGACACACGTAGCCCATCCCCCCCATAGTTAGAACACATCCCTAGGACATACTTAACCCCTGCAGTGCCCCCTACTGGTTAACTGCTTCACTGCCAGTCACATTTACACAGTAATCAGTGCATTTTTAATCGCACTGATCACTGTATAAATGTGGATGGTCCCAAAAATGGCAGCAAAAGTGTCCGATCTGTCCGCCATAATGTCACAGTCATGATAAAAATTGCAGATCGCCACCATTACTAGTAAAAAAGAAAAAAAAATAATAAAAATGCCATAAAACTATCCCCTATTTTGTAGATGCTATAACTTTTGCGCAAACCAATCAATAAACGCTTATTGCAATTTTTTTTTACCAAAAATATGTAGAAGAATACGTATCGTCCTAAACTAAGTAAAACAAATGTTTTTTTATATATTTTTTGGGGATAATTATTATAGCAAAAAGTAAAAAATAATGTGTTTTTTTCACAATTGTCGCTCTTTTTTTGTTTATAGCGCAAAAAATACCACCAAAAGAAAGCTTTATTTGTGTCGGAAAAAAGGACGTCAATTTTGTTTGGGAGCCACGACGCACGACTGCACAATTGTCAGTTAAAGCGACACAGTGCCGAATCGCAAAAAGTGCTCTGGTCTTTGGCCAGCCAAATGGTCCAGGGCTGAAATGGTTAAATAAATAGTTTCTTTGTTCAGTGAATGTTCCCAGTCAGGCTCTTAGGGAAATGTCATTTTTGGCTCCACTGTAGTGAGCTGATTGGTTGTTGATTGTTTGGTCTGCTCAGAGTTCCTGGGCTGAGAGTTTGATTTTTTCCCCCTGCCGCTGGAAGTAGATTAAGGAGCATAGGGAGGGAGATTCAGATCAGCTAAATATGTATCACGCCCTGGCCAATCCCTGGAAGGGAGCATCCAGAAGGTAGCTGGGGGGTGATAAATGTGCAAGACTCCTGAGCAGAGTGTTAATCCCTCATGAGGGAGGGCTCGAGTAGTCCTGGGGCTACTGCCCCTAGGACAAGGATCAATAAGAAAATACACAAACATGTAGGCCTCAGGATTTACTGCACTAAGGCGCTAAGGAGGACAGTTAAAAAGGGGTTAACTGCTGAAGGACACTGTTTCAGAGTCCAGTTCTGGAGGAGAACTTTGTCATCTCCCTTTTTGAGGATCCATCTGAGGTGCCTGGGTGGCTCTTAGGACACATTTTCTTGGGGACTGACTGTTGTATAGAGGGGAGAGAGTACCAGTTGATAGCAACTGCCCTGTGGTTAACAGTTGGGGGGCCTTGGATATATTGACACTCCCAGCTACCTCCAGAGAAGTTGAGATTGAAAGACTTGAAATGAGTTAGCTCTTTGTTATCACTGCTGATTATTTTAAGTATACTATGACCCTAAACCCCTTTCCTGTTATATTTCTTGAGTAATAAATCCTTAAAAGACACCCCCTGAGCTGAACTTTACTTGTCAGTATGCTTGGGTTACTGGTGGCATCTGTACTACTTAGGAAGGACCTGTCTTTTGCCAGTGTCCCCTTCAGGTGTGAGCACTACACACACAAAAAGGAGTCTTAGAGAGGGCTGTTAGGCATATGCGCTGAAAAACACAGGGAGGGGTACCCAATAATATGTTGCCTACCATATTGCAATTCACAGTAATGTAGTCAGATGGCTTTAAGGTAGGAAGGTAGGAGGGTTCAAGGCAGGTTCTGTGTGAAAGAGTGACCAGGGCTAGTGGCTGGATGGAAGTGAGCAGTAGCCTGTTATCCAGGCTGGGGTCAATGAGGCCGGCAATCAGTAGCATAATGTAATATCTAGTCATGTGTCAGGACAGGCAACAGTCAGTATCACAATCCTTTATCCAGGCAAGGGTCAGGGAAGGCTGTAGTCAGGGAGGTAATCCATGTCCAAGCAAGAGATCAAGCAGGCTGAAGCAATTCACAGACAATGCGCAAGGTACGAGGTACAAAAGCCAGGAAGTTGAATGCTCTGGGCCTGCCAGCCAATAAGAAAAAAAAGCAATGTAGGTCAACAGAGCTGATCTGCTGCCTAGCAATGAAGACACAACCTGAGGAAGTGCCTCTGCTGACCAAAGGAATTGTAGGAGGAGTTGCCACCAGAACAAGCCTGCTGCAAGCAACAGATATTCTAGCCGAGAATGACAGCCGCTGATTGTGGACTGTGGGGAGATGAAGATAGGCAGCACAGCAGCTTGTGAAATGCTTCTAATGCCCCATACACACGATAGGATTTTCCGACAGAAAATGTTCGATGGGAGATTGTTGTCAGAAATTTCGACCGTGTGTGTGCTCCATCGGACATTTTCCATCAGAATTTCTGACACATTTCCGACGAGATCTGGATCTCAAATTTTCCGACAACAAAATCCTTTGTCGTAAATTCTGATCGTGTGTACACAATTCCGATGCACAAAGTTCCACGCATGCTCAGAATCAAGCAGAAGAGCCGCACTGGCTATTGAACTTCATTTTTCTCGGCTTGTCGTACGTCACCGCGTTCTTGACGTTCGGAATTTCCGACAAGATTTGTGTGACCGTGTATATGCAAGACAAGTTTGAGCCAACAAAAAAACATGGATTTTGTTGTCAGAAAATCCTATCGTGTGTACAGGGCATTAGAAAGCATATGCACATGTGTGAACATACATGTTTCTTCTGAAACTTCATAGTAGATTGCCTTTCACATCAATTTGTGTCCCTAAATATATGAATAGTATTTCTTTATTTTTAGCCTAATGCCCCGTACACACGGTCGGACATTGATCGGACATTCCGACAACAAAATCCTAGGATTTTTTCCGACGGATGTTGGCTCAAACTTGTTTTGCGTACACACGGTCGAACAAAGTTGTCAGAATTTCCAATCGCCAAGAATGCGGTAACGTAAACCACGTACGACAAGACTAGAAAAGGACAGTTCAGAACCAAGCGCGGCACCCTTTGGGTTCCTTTTTGCTAATCTCGTGTTAGTAAAAGTTTGGTGAGAGACGATTCGCGCTTTTTCACACTCGTGGTTTTCAGATAGTTTTCTGCTGTTCAGTTTGTGCTTGTGGGTTTGTATCTGCTCTTCAGTGCATGCAAGCAAGCTCCGCGTGACTTTTATTAGTCATTGTGTTCTTGTTCATTCGTTACTGTTTTTCAGGTCGCTCTTCACAGGCCTTGCTGTTCTTCAGTGCGTTCTGTTACTTCGTTCTGAGCAGCCGACCGTTTCCTAGCAATGTTGCGTATACGTACTCCTCGTAGAGTTCGTGCTGTGCAGAGGCTTTGTGTTGGGGTCCTGACCTTGACACAAGTCCAGTCCATGAACAGGGTGGGGAGGAGTTCATGGACCAAGAATTGGTTGCTTCAGCGTGACCAGTTCTGTCATATGCCTTTGCTCCGTGAGATCCGTGAGAATTATCCTGATGATTTCAGGAATTTTCTCCGCATGACGGACCCCGTATTTCACCGTTTGTTGGCTTTGCTGACCCCCTATATTAGCAGGCAGAATACCTGCATGAGGCAAGCCATCACTCCGGAGCAGAGGTTAGTCGCCACCCTGCGGTACTTGGCAACGGGGAGAAGCCTGCAGGACTTGAAGTTCTCGACAGGCATCTCCCCCCAGGCTCTGGGGATCATTATCCCAGAGACCTGTTCTGCCATTATCCAGGTCCAGCAGAAGGAGTATATTAAGGTAAGATTTTTATCCTTTAATATCACATTTTATTGTATTTAATGTTTGCTAATATATTGTATTTCTTTCCTCATTCCCTAATTACCATGATTGTAATATGCTGTGAATGTCCCATTTGTCCTCATGCATGCTGGATTTTTATGTAATTATTTTTTGTCCTTCATACATATTTGCCTTCACTTACCTCCCCAGCATGCTCTCCTGGCCCTATATTCACCTCATGTAGTCACTTAACAATGTATTTTATCAGCTCCATAGTAGTGCTTTACCCCAAACACCCCTAAAATGTTTTTAAATATGATTTGTAATTTAAATTCAGGCAGAGTGCCAGAGGCTTTTTTATAGGGGTCCCCAAATCATGTGGAACCCTCCCTCCCCCCAACTGCTAAGTCAGCTGATAACAATTCTCTATCTATGCTCAATCATCTATCTGCTGACTTTGCCAAACCTATACACACTATACCCATTTCTTTAGTGGTCAGATTTATGGATGAATTCCCCAAAGCATTTAGTGCAAGGGCCTGCCTGTATGCTTTCAAATGGTACTGTTTAAAGTTTTTGTATCCTATTATTATCTTGCTAGGTAATAGCAGAATGTCCAAATGTGCTCAAATGTGTACAGTGTGTATTTATATCTTTGTATTATGACACTTCTTACCTGTCCAGTGGGCTGCAAATAGTGTAACTAAGGAGGGGCTGTTCAAAGTAATACACATTATTTAGGCATTCATCTCTCAATGAAGTGGAGAGGATTACCTGTCCAAGAGCTCCCCCTCCCCCTATAATGTTAGAAATGGCCCTAGGAGAGGGGGGAGGGGGAATATGATAGGTGTACCTTATACTTTGGTGTTTAAAAATTCCCATAAATAAATGTTATCTTGATGTTGGCCAAGAATGTTTTGTGTCTAATCTGCTTTCCATGTTTTAATGTGCAAAAAGACTAATTTTTCCTTCCACGCCACAGGAATGGCAGACCGTGGCCTCCCACCTTGCCCAGCGGCGGGACTTTCCTAACTGCGGAGGGGCAATTGATGGGAAACATGTCCACATCATCCCACCACCCAACTCGGGGTCATATTATTATAATTATAAGGGGTTCAATAGTATTGTGATGTTGGTGGTGGTGTCGGCTACTTATGAGTTCCTGTATGTGGATGTGGGGAAGAATGGCCAGATGTCCAATGGTGGAGTCATCACCCAAATGGAGTTCTACAGGCGTCTCCAGAATGGCAGCTTTGACTTGCCACCTCCAGAAGACAATGTGGAAGGACTCCCATTCGTCTTCGTTGCGGATGAAGCATTTGCACTGGGGGACCAACTTATGCGGCCATTCCCGATGAGGACCCTCACCCAGGACCAGAGGGTTTTTAATTTCTGGCTGGCCAGAGCCAAAAGAGTGGTGGAGAACACGTTTGGAATCATGGCCAGCCGGTTCCACCTATTTCTTACACCCATACATATGGCGGAGTACAAACTGAATCATATTATCCTGGAATTCAAAATGAACCAACCCTGACGGCGCTTGAAAGTGGCCATCCTGGCTTGCCCTCCCTGATGTCCGGCTAAGATACCTTGAATTCTTTGCGGGTAGGGGGGCTATCAAAATGCCAGACAATGTGTGAAACCTTTATTCAATTAAAAAAAAAATTAAGCAAATCTTTGGTGACATTTACTGCTTGTGTTTGTTTTAGCTGACCCTAACAGAAATGTGGTGAGTCCTGAAAATGGTGTGATTGTGTAACCTTATACAAAGCATTGTTGGGAGTTATTTACTAAAGGCAAAGACACTTTGCACTACAAGTGCACTTGAAACTGCACTTGTAGTGCAAAGTGTATTTGCCCTTTTAGGAAATAACCCCCATTGTCACAGAAAGCAGCAATTAGAGCACAACATAAGTTCTGCAGCGTTGAGACAATAATCCACACAATCTTGATTAACAATCTTTTTAATACCTGCACAATCACATGTGCATTTTGACAAGGTTTTTAAAACAAACCAACATGTTTGTTGTATAAGAATTTTTGGGGTGGAATTAGAAAAAGTTGAAATGTCCATTTATGATAAAGCAGGCATGTTTCAAACCAACAAGAAAGAAACAAATCTTGAACGTACAAAGTTCACATTTGGTAGAACTTGAAGGCAATATCAGACATGAGTATTTAGGGACTGTGTTTGATATTGCGTTCAGATGGGGTGAAGTCACCCCAGGAAAAGCCAAATTTTGATGATGCACATCAATTTACGAATGTCAACATGTGCTAGCTACCATCACGGGGGATCAAGGGATGTGTTTTGGGGGAGCACCCCTTCCTCTCAGCTACTTTATTATTAAGGAAGGGGTTGCACCCCCAAAACACGTCCATTGATCTCCCGTGATTGCAGATAGCACATGTTGACACACTGTGTGCCTCTTCAAAATTTGTCTTTTCTACAATTCGACAAAAAATTTAAAAATTGTAGCACACCATAAAAGAAAGGGCTTTGGAGGGGTTTTAAACTCTCCCCAAAACATCAATGATGTTATTATTTTTTTGAATAACATCATTGATGTTTTTCTTGATGTTTTCCAATGCAACATTACACCCCATGATCTCCCCAATCAGGATCTGTGCACTTTCCGAGGTGAAATGCCCTGGATCCACAACATCACGATCACCTAAAAAGATAGAAACCAAAAAAAACATGTATTATAAATATGCTGGCATCCATCTCTTACCTGAGCCTGTGGTCGCAGACACTCACCTGTTGTAGTGACTAGTTCCACCACGTCTTCTTCCTCCTCCTGCTCCTCTTGTTTTTGGGGTATTTCCCCTTCTTCCAGTGGTGGGGGGTCTCTGGTCTCCTCGGGTGAGGGGTGTCCTCCAAGTCTTTTCTCCCCTATGTGAAAAAAAAATGGTATACTTAGCACACAGATATTTGATGGCAGAACTATAAATATGAAAGCTTACTTGGAAAAATACGAAACCTTGCTTGGAAGTGGGGTACAATTGTCTGTTTTGGCAGAGTTCCAAGATGTAGAATTTTTGGGGTCCTTTGTCAAACTTCAATACTTTAACTGTTTTGTACAAGCTTCACAGATCGAGACACCCCTATAGTATACACTGGAGCACCTGTGTGGGCCCCCTAATAAAAAGGGTGTTCTGGGGTCCCACACTAGTGCTCCAGCGTCCAGATGTGTAACCAACTGCTGAGTGTCCTCTCCTTACACAGAATCTAGCTTGCATTTCATTCTAGTAACAAACCCATCTACACAACCAAATTATTTTCATACAAGTAGGCATGTGGTCAAATGCATATGGCCAAAACAATGGTGTTTTATAGGCCGAAATAAAAATGTTTGATACGAACGAATAATGTGCCCATGAACATGAAAGTTGCCATTTTAAACTGTACAAGAAAAGCACATGGAGCAGCATGAACGTAATAAACACAAAAAGAATAGGAACACAGCACAACTACTTACTTTTTTGCAGCACTCTCCGGATCTTTCGGTACTGCTCGTGTTCTCTTAATTTCAGGTCCGACCACCGCTTCCTGAGCTGATCTTTCGATCGTCGAACCCTGAAATTATTCTGCAGACTTTTGACCACTTTCGCCATTATCTTGGCCTTTCTGACATTGGGGTTGGGGTAAGGTCCATACTTTCCATCATAGTCGGCCCTCTTCAGGATGTCCACCATCTCCAACATCTCCCCAAAGGACATATTTGATGCCTTGAATCGTCTCCTTCTGGATCCAGACGTTTCCGGCTCCGGGCTTTCCTCCCCCTCCTCCTCATTGCTATAATTAGCACACACCTGCTGTGTCTCCGCCATATGCTCTTCCCCCCACTGCGCCGAATGAAAAGGGGCGGGGAATAGACTAGAAAGAACGTCAGGGGCAGGCGGAGTTACACGCATGCGCAGTGTGTATAAAGCGTAACACGCCTGCGTAGTACGTACGATCTGTGAGTGGAGGAAGGAGTATAGGAGGCGCCGATCGTGATAACGAAGGTAAGATCTAAACTTGGGCCTATACTGCTTCTAGATTGAGGCCTATATTGTAACAAGATTAGGAGAGTTTTGCCTGACATTGGGGTTTGTCTTGTGTTGTGTCTTGCAGATAAAATGGATGGCTTCAATGACCACAACTTCCTCCCCCTGTTCATAAACAAGTACAGGGAGCTGCCCTGTCTGTGGCAGGTGAAACACCCGCATTATAATCATAAACAAAAGAAGCAGGCAGCGCTGGAGAAACTGCTGGAGTTGGTAAAGCCGGTGGTCCCCACGGCAACCATCCCCTATTTAAAAGCCAAAATTGGTGGCCTGAGGAGAACTTATCTTAGGGAGCACAAGAAGGTCACAGATTCCCAGATATCAGGAGCTGGAGCAGATGACGTTTATGTACCCAAGCTGTGGTACTATGAGAGACTGCGTTTTCTGTCAGACCACACTGAAGTCAGGGAATCCATCTCAACTCTTCCTTCCACTCTTCCTTCCACCCCAGCTGAGGCTTCCAATGTCCAACCTGGGACTTCCAGCCAAGAAGAAGTGGAGGAGCCCAGATGGAGTCAGGTATAGCATTCTTCTACAGATTTCTTGTCAATAAATAAATGATATTTACTAGATGTTATTATTGATAACTAATTGCTGATTTAATAAAGTGTTTTACATATCAATAGACAGTAGTAGCCAAAAATATTTTGGACAACAATGAAAAATGCTGAGCTCAGAATGATCATCAGTTATATTTCTTAACATTCAATTTGCAACAGTCATGAGGTGAAAATTGTGTGTGATTGATGAATAAAAAACTAAAACTATGTCCCTTTTTCATACACAGGAAGACCTCAGCCAGGAGGAGGCTGTGAAATGTGGCAGCCAGGAGGAGGCGGGGCTAAGTTGCAGCCAGGAGGAGGCGGGGCTAAGTTGCAGCCAGGAGAAGCCTGGGACCAGTCGCAGCCTGACAGAATCGCAGGTCCCTCCCCTCCACCTTCCATACAAAAGAGCGAGGAAGGTGACTCACATGCAGGATTCAGCGCTCAGGCTCATTTAGGAGGCTTCTGCGTCCCTCAGAGCCTTACCCACTCCTGAAGAGGCCTTTGCCTGCATGGCTGCCACCAAACTGAAGTGCATGCAGGAGGGTCAACGCCTCATGTGTGAGAAACGTATATATAAAGTCCTAACTAAGGGGGTCACACCCAAGACCGACGTGATTGAGTTGGACTATCCTCCTCCTCCTCCTGCTGCCACAACTCCATCACCAGAGCCACAGCGTGGAAGGAAGCGTGGAAGGAAGACCAGAGAGTGATGGCCTTGGGTTCAGTCTGGTCTGGCCAAAGATGCAGTCTCTTGTATGACCACAGCCTGGGGACACAGATGTCATCTGCTGCTTTCAGGATCTCTGGGACTTCTGGATCAGACTGCACTCCCTTAGATATGGACTCCTCAGGCCACCAATTTTGCAGTAAAATAGTTGATGTTTGCCCTGGGGGCCAAAGGCTTTGCCAATTTCTGCTGTTTCTCCAGCGTTGCCTCCCTCTTTGGTTCTGAGCCCTTAATAAAGGCATTTTTGTTTCAATTATACTCGCCTATGTGTGTTTTCCTTCAAAAAGGACAGTTTGTTTGTGAGGATTCAGGTACTTCAAATATACAATGTAAAATTAACAAGGGACACCAACACCAAGCAATCTCCTTGAGATTAAATAATATAAGATATCAATGGTGTTGTGGTAACTTGACACACAAAACACACACACAAATATTCTTTATTAAAAAGCATACAAAATTTTTAAACAAAAACAGCCTTGAAAAAAAAAAATTTAAATTAAAAACAAACAAAAAAAAAATTGGTCAGATGTGACAAATCAAAATATATTGAGGGAATCCCGATAAATAATACGTTTGTGAGAAGTCTGTGTGAATACAAGCAGCAAAACTACTTCGTTCTTTTCACATTATAAAGAAGAGAGTGCGCTGTATTAAACCATTTTTTACATTGCAGCGTGACGAAAGTGCTGTATCCATTGCGAACGCTAATTTTACCAGACCGAGCTGTTCCATCTCGGAATTTCTTCTGAGCATGCGTGGCACTTTGTGCGTTGGAACTGGCCACACACGGTCGTAATTGACGCAATCGGATTTTGTTGTCGGAAAATTTTATAGCCTGCTCTGAAACTTTGTGTGTCGGAAAATCCAATGGAAAATGTCCGATGGAGCCCACACACGGTCGGAATGTCTGACAACACGCTCCGATCGGACATTTTCCATCGGAAAATCCGACCGTGTGTACGGGGCATAACAGTTGCTAATGTGATTTATTTCAATATCTTATGATATTTCTCTTTAGGTATCTGAATTATTGAGAGGTATGGAGTGCATGTATTGCTGTTACTATGACAACTAAAAGAAATTGGCTGCACTGTGTGAACTTTCCATCATATAGTGGTAGATTTGAGTCCACAGTGTTCCTGCAAACATGTAAGAAAACTGCAAAATAAACAGTATGAAAGTATAACCTGAAAAAGCTCAAGTCCAAAGTAAATTTTGAAACTGGCCATTTCTACTCATTCCCTATATTTTTTTTACTACTACAAAGTCAAAAAACTGCCACTGACATTTATTGCTTATAAAATGTTTATCTACTGTACATTGATCTCACATTTAATAGATATTAATAGTGATGAAGCAGTGCTAACGCCAAAAAACTAAATAATAACAAATTGTGTAAAAAACAACAATATAAATAATGTGCATATGTGAATAATTAATGGATGAATGTGACAAAATCACAGAAATGTGAGATATAAATCAAAGTAATTTGTATAATTATGTAAACAAAGTCCCAATTAAAGTTCATGATAGTTGTTCTTATTCCTGACTGCCCATTGGGGAGCTTGATCCTGATACGTTCCAACCAGGTATTTCGATTTTGATATGTCGCCTACTATACCTACAAAAAAGCAAAGGAGTGAGAATGTAAATTCTCTCCTAATGAGAGAGCAACTTACTTATCGCCTGTCAGGGCTGGGCTCGGCCCTTCCCTCTCTGAGCTGGCCGCTCAACTGTCAGCTAATTGCCAGTTCCTATCTCTCCACAGTGACTCACCTGTTGATGATTTACTGCTCGTCAGTCCTGCTTACTTAAGCCGTCCAGCCCAGATGATCTCTGCATTCACCTGGTCAAGAGGGATGAGCCGAACACCCCCCAGTTCGGTTCGCACCAGAACCTGCGAACGGACCAAAAATTTGCAAACATTAGAACCCCATTTTGCTCATTTTAAAGGCTAATTTTCATGGTATTGTCCTAAAAAGGGTTTGGGGACCCGGGTCCTGCCCCAGGGGACATGTATCAATGCAAAAAAAAGTTTTAAAAACTGACATTTTTTCGGGAGCAGTGATTTTAATGATGCTTAAATTTTAAAAAAAAGTGAAATATTCCTTTAAATATCGTACGTGGGGGGTGTCTATAATATGCCTGTAAAGTGGCGCGTGTTTCCCGTGCTTAGAACAGTCCCTGAACAAAATGTCATTTTTAAAGGAAAAAAAGTCATTTAAAACTGCTTGCGGCTTTAATGTAATGTCAGGTCCTGGCAATATGGATGAAAATCAGTGAGACAAACGGCATGGGTACCCCCCAGGCCATTACCAGGCCCTTTGAGTCTTGTATGGATATTAAGGGGAACCCCACACCCAAATTAAAAAAGGAAACAGCAGTATACAGGCTCTGTACTCTGAACAGCAGTATACAGGTGGTGCAAACAAGACAGGGACTGTAGGTTTGTTGTTAAGTAGAATCTGTTTGTAATTTTGAACTGGTACATTTTTAACGTGTTTAGCTCCAGCCAAAAAATCTATTTTAAGCTTTTTGGAAAACCTAGGGAAGGGTTATCACCCCTGTGACATTTGTTTTGCTGTCTGTGCTCCTCTTCAGAAGATTTCACCTCACTTTTTGTCCCAATGACAAATGTTTTTTGAAAATTTGTTTTTTTTGTGAAACAAGGATTGGTGATAAAGCATCAGTGGAAAGGAGAAAAGTTTTTCCCATATTAACTCTTACAGGAGAGAAATTCCCTTCCTAGGGGTAGATTTCATCTCACTTCCTGTTGTCTCCTTCCGTTTGCAAGTAGGAGTCGTTTGTAAGTTGGATGTTTGAAAGTGTCAGGAAAGAGGCATGTACCAGTCTCGCCAATATCGCTGCCTTCCTTCACACATGCGTGGTAGAGCGGCACTCCGACGCATCCCTGGGCACAATTCAGCGAAACGGCTAATGCGTGTGCGCGATTCAGCTAAAACTACAAGTTAGTGAAGTGAGACCTCTGCACACTGTTCAGCTAAAGCTACAAGTTAGTGTAGTGCGTCCTGCTCGCAGTGTTCAGCTAAAACTACAAGTTATTTTAATGTGAACTCTGCACAGTGTTCAGCTAAAGCTACAAGTTAGAGAAGTGCATCCTCCTCACAATGTTCAGCTAAAACTACAAGTTAGTGTAGTGCGACCTCTGCACAGTGTTCAGCTAAAGCTACAAGTTAGTGTAGTGCGTCCTCCTCACAGCGTTCAGCTAAAACTACAAGTTAGTGTAGTGAGACCTCTGCACAGTGTTCAGCTAAAGCTACAAGTTAGTGTAGTGCGTCCTGCTCACAATGTTCAGCTAAAACTACAAGTTAGTGTAGTGAGACCTCTGCACAGTGTTCAGCTAAAGCTACAAGTTAGTGTAGTGCGTCCTGCTCACAGTGTTCAGCTAAAACTACAAGTTAGTGTAGTGCGACCTGTGCACAGTATTCAGCTAAAGCTACAAGTTAGTGTAGTGAGACTTCTGCACAGTGTTCAGCTAAAGCTACAAGTTAGTGTAGTGCGTCCTGCTCACAGTGTTCAGCTAAAACTAAAAGTTAGTGTAGTGCGACCTCTGCACAGTGTTCAGCTAAAGCTACAAGTTGGTGTATTGTGTCCTGCTCACAGTGTTCAGCGAAAAGTACAAGTTAGTGTAGTGTGACCTCTGCACAGTGTTCAGCTAAAGCTACAAGTTAGTGTAGTGCGTCCTCCTCACTGTGTTCAGCTAAAACTACAAGTTAGTGTAGTGAGACCTCTGCACAGTGTTCATCTGAAGCTACAAGTTAGTGTAGTGCGTCCTGCTCACATTGTTCAGCTAAAACTACAAGTTAGTGAAGTGAGACCTCTGCACACTGTTCAGCTAAAGCTACAAGTTAGTGTAGTGCATCCTGCTCGCAGTGTTCAGCTAAAACTACAAGTTATTTTAATGTGAACTCTGCACAGTGTTCAGCTAAAGCTACAAGTTAGGGTAGTGCATCCTGCTCACATTGTTCAGCTAAAACTACAAGTTAGTGTAGTGCGACCTCTGCACAGTGTTCAGCTAAAGCTACAAGTTAGTGTAGTGCGTCCTGCTCGCAGTGTTCAGCTAAAACTACAAGTTATTTTAATGTGAACTCTGCACAGTGTTCAGCTAAAGCTACAAGTTAGGGTAGTGCATCCTCCTCACAATGTTCAGCTAAAACTACAAGTTAGTGTAGTGCGACCTCTGCACAGTGTTCAGCTAAAGCTACAAGTTAGTGTAGTGCGTCCTCCTCACAGCGTTCAGCTAAAACTACAAGTTAGTGTAGTGAGACCTCTGCACAGTGTTCAGCTAAAGCTACAAGTTAGTGTAGTGCGTCCTGCTCACAGTGTTCAGCTAAAACTACAAGTTAGTGTAGTGAGACCTCTGCACAGTGTTCAGCTAAAGCTACAAGTTAGTGTAGTGCGTCCTGCTCACAGTGTTCAGCTAAAACTACAAGTTAGTGTAGTGCGACCTGTGCACAGTATTCAGCTAAAGCTACAAGTTAGTGTAGTGAGACTTCTGCACAGTGTTCAGCTAAAGCTACAAGTTAGTGTAGTGCGTCCTGCTCACAGTGTTCAGCTAAAACTAAAAGTTAGTGTAGTGCGACCTCTGCACAGTGTTCAGCTAAAGCTACAAGTTGGTGTATTGTGTCCTGCTCACAGTGTTCAGCGAAAAGTACAAGTTAGTGCAGTGTGACCTCTGCACAGTGTTCAGCTAAAGCTACAAGTTAGTGTAGTGCGTCCTCCTCACTGTGTTCAGCTAAAACTACAAGTTAGTGTAGTGAGACCTCTGAACAGTGTTCAGCTAAAGCTACAAGTTAGTGTAGTGCATCCTCCTCACAGTGTTCAGCTAAAGCTACAAGTTAGTTTAGTGTGACCTCTGCACAGTGTTCAGCTAAAGCTACAAGTTATGGTAGTGCGTCCTCCTCACAGTGTTCAGCTAAAACTACAAGTTAGTGTAGTGCGACCTCTGCACAGCATTCAGCTAAATCTGCAAGTTAGTGTAGTGAGACCTCTGCACAGTGTTCAGCTAAAGATACAAGTTAGTGTAGTGCGTCCTGCTCACAGTGTTCAGCTAAAACTACAAGTTATTGTAGTGCGACCTCTGCACAGTGTTCAGCTAAAGCTACATGTTAGTGTACTGAGACCTCTGCACAGTGTTCAGCTAAAGCTACAAGTTAGTGTACTGAGACCTCTGCACAGTGTTCAGCTAAAGCTACAAGTTAGTGTAGTGCGACCTCTGCACAGTGTTAAGCTAAAGCTACAAGTTAGTGTAGTGCGTCCTCCTCACTGTGTTCAGCTAAAACTACAAGTTAGTGTAGTGAGACCTCTGCACAGTGTTCAGCTGAAGCTACAAGTTAGTGTAGTGCGTCCTGCTCACATTGTTCAGCTAAAACTACAAGTTAGTGAAGTGAGACCTCTGCACACTGTTCAGCTAAAGCTACAAGTTAGTGTAGTGTGTCCTGCTCGCAGTGTTCAGCTAAAACTACAAGTTATTTTAATGTGAACTCTGCACAGTGTTCAGCTAAAGCTACAAGTTAGGGTAGTGCATCCTGCTCACATTGTTCAGCTAAAACTACAAGTTAGTGTAGTGCGACCTCTGCACAGTGTTCAGCTAAAGCTACAAGTTAGTGTAGTGCGTCCTGCTCGCAGTGTTCAGCTAAAACTACAAGTTATTTTAATGTGAACTCTGCACAGTGTTCAGCTAAAGCTACAAGTTAGGGTAGTGCATCCTCCTCACAATGTTCAGCTAAAACTACAAGTTAGTGTAGTGCGACCTCTGCACAGTGTTCAGCTAAAGCTACAAGTTAGTGTAGTGCGTCCTCCTCACAGCGTTCAGCTAAAACTACAAGTTAGTGTAGTGAGACCTCTGCACAGTGTTCAGCTAAAGCTACAAGTTAGTGTAGTGCGTCCTGCTCACAGTGTTCAGCTAAAACTACAAGTTAGTGTAGTGAGACCTCTACACAGTGTTCAGCTAAAGCTACAAGTTAGTGTAGTGCGTCCTGCTCACAGTGTTCAGCTAAAACTACAAGTTAGTGTAGTGCGACCTCTGCACAGTATTCAGCTAAAGCTACAAGTTAGTGTAGTGAGACTTCTGCACAGTGTTCAGCTAAAGCTACAAGTTAGTGTAGTGCGTCCTGCTCACAGTGTTCAGTTAAAACTAAAAGTTAGTGTAGTGCGACCTCTGCACAGTGTTCAGCTAAAGCTACAAGTTGGTGTATTGTGTCCTGCTCACAGTGTTCAGCGAAAAGTACAAGTTAGTGTAGTGTGACCTCTGCACAGTGTTCAGATAAAGCTACAAGTTAGTGTAGTGCGTCCTCCTCACTGTGTTCAGCTAAAACTACAAGTTAGTGTAGTGAGACCTCTGAACAGTGTTCAGCTAAAGCTACAAGTTAGTGTAGTGCATCCTCCTCACAGTGTTCAGCTAAAGCTACAAGTTAGTTTAGTGTGACCTCTGCACAGTGTTCAGCTAAAGCTACAAGTTATGGTAGTGCGTCCTCCTCACAGTGTTCAGCTAAAACTACAAGTTAGTGTAGTGCGACCTCTGCACAGCATTCAGCTAAATCTGCAAGTTAGTGTAGTGAGACCTCTGCACAGTGTTCAGCTAAAGATACAAGTTAGTGTAGTGCGTCCTGCTCACAGTGTTCAGCTAAAACTACAAGTTATTGTAGTGCGACCTCTGCACAGTGTTCAGCTAAAGCTACAAGTTAGTGTACTGAGACCTCTGCACAGTGTTCAGCTAAAGCTACAAGTTAGTGTACTGAGACCTCTGCACAGTGTTCAGCTAAAGCTACAAGTTAGTGTAGTGCGACCTCTGCACAGTGTTCAGCTAAAGCTACAAGTTAGTGTAGTGCGTCCTGCTCGCAGTGTTCAGCTAAAACTACAAGTTATTTTAATGTGAACTCTGCACAGTGTTCAGCTAAAGCTACAAGTTAGGGTAGTGCATCCTCCTCACAATGTTCAGCTAAAACTACAAGTTAGTGTAGTGCGACCTCTGCACAGTGTTCAGCTAAAGCTACAAGTTAGTGTAGTGCGTCCTCCTCACAGCGTTCAGCTAAAACTACAAGTTAGTGTAGTGAGACCTCTGCACAGTGTTCAGCTAAAGCTACAAGTTAGTGTAGTGCGTCCTGCTCACAGTGTTCAGCTAAAACTACAAGTTAGTGTAGTGAGACCTCTACACAGTGTTCAGCTAAAGCTACAAGTTAGTGTAGTGCGTCCTGCTCACAGTGTTCAGCTAAAACTACAAGTTAGTGTAGTGCGACCTCTGCACAGTATTCAGCTAAAGCTACAAGTTAGTGTAGTGAGACTTCTGCACAGTGTTCAGCTAAAGCTACAAGTTAGTGTAGTGCGTCCTGCTCACAGTGTTCAGCTAAAACTAAAAGTTAGTGTAGTGCGACCTCTGCACAGTGTTCAGCTAAAGCTACAAGTTGGTGTATTGTGTCCTGCTCACAGTGTTCAGCGAAAAGTACAAGTTAGTGTAGTGTGACCTCTGCACAGTGTTCAGCTAAAGCTACAAGTTAGTGTAGTGCGTCCTCCTCACTGTGTTCATCTAAAACTACAAGTTAGTGTAGTGAGACCTCTGAACAGTGTTCAGCTAAAGCTACAAGTTAGTGTAGTGCATCCTCCTCACAGTGTTCAGCTAAAGCTACAAGTTAGTTTAGTGTGACCTCTGCACAGTGTTCAGCTAAAGCTACAAGTTATGGTAGTGCGTCCTCCTCACAGTGTTCAGCTAAAACTACAAGTTAGTGTAGTGCGACCTCTGCACAACATTCAGCTAAATCTGCAAGTTAGTGTAGTGAGACCTCTGCACAGTGTTCAGCTAAAGATACAAGTTAGTGTAGTGCGTCCTGCTCACAGTGTTCAGCTAAAACTACAAGTTATTGTAGTGCGACCTCTGCACAGTGTTCAGCTAAAGCTACAAGTTAGTGTACTGAGACCTCTGTACAGTGTTCAGCTAAAGCTACAAGTTAGTGTACTGAGACCTCTGCACAGTGTTCAGCTAAAGCTACAAGTTAGTGTAGTGCAACCTCTGCACAGTGTTAAGCTAAAGCTACAAGTTAGTGTAGTGCGTCCTCCTCACTGTGTTCAGCTAAAACTACAAGTTAGTGTAGTGAGACCTCTGCACAGTGTTCAGCTGAAGCTACAAGTTAGTGTAGTGCGTCCTGCTCACATTGTTCAGCTAAAACTACAAGTTAGTGAAGTGAGACCTCTGCACACTGTTCAGCTAAAGCTACAAGTTAGTGTAGTGCGTCCTGCTCGCAGTGTTCAGCTAAAACTACAAGTTATTTTAATGTGAACTCTGCACAGTGTTCAGCAAAAGCTACAAGTTAGGGTAGTGCATCCTGCTCACATTGTTCAGCTAAAACTACAAGTTAGTGTAGTGCGACCTCTGCACAGTGTTCAGCTAAAGCTACAAGTTAGTGTAGTGCGTCCTGCTCGCAGTGTTCAGCTAAAACTACAAGTTATTTTAATGTGAACTCTGCACAGTGTTCAGCTAAAGCTACAAGTTAGGGTAGTGCATCCTCCTCACAATGTTCAGCTAAAACTACAAGTTAGTGTAGTGAGACCTCTGCACAGTGTTCAGCTAAAGCTACAAGTTAGTGTAGTGCGTCCTGCTCACAGTGTTCAGATAAAACTACAAGTTAGTGTAGTGAGACCTCTGCACAGTGTTCAGCTAAAGCTACAAGTTAGTGTAGTGCGTCCTGCTCACAGTGTTCAGCTAAAACTACAAGTTAGTGTAGTGAGACCTCTGCACAGTGTTCAGCTAAAGCTACAAGTTAGTGTAGTGCGACCTCTGCACAGTATTCAGCTAAAGCTACAAGTTAGTGTAGTGAGACTTCTGCACAGTGTTCAGCTAAAGCTACAAGTTAGTGTAGTGCGTCCTGCTCACAGTGTTCAGCTAAAACTAAAAGTTAGTGTAGTGCGACCTCTGCACAGTGTTCAGCTAAAGCTACAAGTTGGTGTATTGTGTCCTGCTCACAGTGTTCAGCGAAAAGTACAAGTTAGTGTAGTGTGACCTCTGCACAGTGTTCAGCTAAAGCTACAAGTTAGTGTAGTGCGTCCTCCTCACTGTGTTCAGCTAAAACTACAAGTTAGTGTAGTGAGACCTCTGAACAGTGTTCAGCTAAAGCTACAAGTTAGTGTAGTGCATCCTCCTCACAGTGTTCAGCTAAAGCTACAAGTTAGTTTAGTGTGACCTCTGCACAGTGTTCAGCTAAAGCTACAAGTTATGGTAGTGCGTCCTCCTCACAGTGTTCAGCTAAAACTACAAGTTAGTGTAGTGCGACCTCTGCACAGCATTCAGCTAAATCTGCAAGTTAGTGTAGTGAGACCTCTGCACAGTGTTCAGCTAAAGATACAAGTTAGTGTAGTGCGTCCTGCTCACAGTGTTCAGCTAAAACTACAAGTTATTGTAGTGCGACCTCTGCACAGTGTTCAGCTAAAGCTACAAGTTAGTGTACTGAGACCTCTGCACAGTGTTCAGCTAAAGCTACAAGTTAGTGTACTGAGACCTCTGCACAGTGTTCAGCTAAAGCTACAAGTTAGTGTACTGAGACCTCTGCACAGTGTTCAGCTAAAGCTACAAGTTAGTGTAGTGCGTCCTCCTCACAGTGTTCAGCTAAACCTACAAGTTATTTTTTTGCGAGCTCTGCACAGTGTTCAGCTAAAGCTACCTGTAGAAGGTTGGTGGTGTTTTTCTGATCCTATCACTACCGCAGGCAGCTAAATAAGCTACAAGTTTTTTTTTGGCAAGCTCTGCACAGTGTTCACCTAAAGCTACCTGTCGAAGGTTGGTGGTGTTTTCCTGATCCTATCACTACCACAGGCAGCTAAATAAGCTACAAGCTAGTGTAGTGCGATCTCTGCACAATGTTCACCTAAAGCTACCTGTAGAAGGTTGGTGATGTTTTCCTGATCCTATCACTACCGCAGGCAGCTAAATAAGCTACAAGTTAGTTTAGTGCGAGCTCTGCACAATGTTCAGCTAAAGCTACCTGTAAAAGGTTGGTGGTGTTTTCCTGATCCTATCACTACCGCAGGCAGCTAAATAAGCTACAAGTTATTTTTTTGCGAGCTCTGCACAGTGTTCACCTAAAGCTACCTGTAGAAGGTTGGTGGTGTTTTCCTGATCCTATTACTACCGCAGGAAGCTAAATAAGCTACAAGTTAGTGTAGTGCGAGCTCTGCACAGTGTTCAGCTAAAGCTACCTGTAGAAGGTTGGTGGTGTTTTCCTGATCCTATCACTACCGCAGGCAGCTAAATAAGCTACAAGTTATTTTTTGGCAAGCTCTGCACAGTGTTCAGCTAAAGCTACCTGTAGAAGGTTGGTGGTGTTCTCATACTACAGGCAGGCAGTTGATTTTGCTAGCTGCAGTATCAGTACATATATATTTATATATATATATATCCCAGCTTAGTGCAGCTACAGGCCATTAGTATGTCTGAAAGGCCAACAAGGAGAGGCAGACAGTCACAAGCCAATAAAAAAGGGCAAGCAGGCTCTGTGTCTAGAGGCAACAGTGCTGTTCATGGAGACGGTGCATCCTCATCAGCACGTGGCCATGGGACACGCTTGGCCTTTTTTTTGGCAGCTGGCCGTGTAGTGAGACCTCTGCACAGTGTTCAGCTAAAGCTACAAGTTAGTGTAGTGAGACCTCTGCACAGTGTTCAGCTAAAGCTACAAGTTAGTGTAGTGCGTCCTCCTCACAGTGTTCAGCTAAACCTACAAGTTATTTTTTTGCGAGCTCTGCACAGTGTTCAGCTAAAGCTACCTGTAGAAGGTTGGTGGTGTTTTTCTGATCCTATCACTACCGCAGGCAGCTAAATAAGCTACAGGTTTTTTTTTGGCGAGCTCTGCACAGTGTTCACTTAAAGCTACCTGTCGAAGTTTGGTGATGTTTTCCTGATCCTATCACTACCAAAGGCAGCTAAATAAGCTACAAGCTAGTGTAGAGCGAGCTCTGCACAATGTTCACCTAAAGCTACCTGTAGAAGGTTGGTGGTGTTTTCCTGATCTTAACACTACCGCAGGCAGCTAAATAAGCTACAAATTAGTTTAGTGCGAGCTCTGCATAGTATTCAGCTAAAGCTACCTGTAGAAGGTTGGTGGTGTTTTCCTGATCCTATCACTACCGCAGGCAGCTAAAAAAGCTACAAGTTATTTTTTTGCTAGCTCTGCACAGTGTTCACCTAAAGCTACCTGTAGAAGGTTGGTGGTGTTTTCCTGATCCTATTACTACCGCAGGCAGATAAATAAGCTACAAGTTAGTGTAGTGCGAGCTCTGCACAGTGTTCAGCTGAAGCTACCTGTAGAAGGTTGGTGGTGTTTTCCTGATCCTATCACTACCGCAGGCAGCTAAATAAGCTACAAGTTATTTTTTGGCAAGCTCTGCACAGTGTTCAGCTAAAGCTACCTGTAGAAGGTTGGTGGTGTTCTCATACTACAGGCAGGCAGTTGATTTTGCTAACTGCAGTATCAGTACATATATATTTATATATATATCCCAGCTTAGTGCATCTACAGGCCATTAGTATGTCTGAAAGGCCAACAAGGAGAGGCAGACAGTCACAAGCCAATAAAAGAGGGCAAGCAGGCTCTGTGTCTAGAGGCAGTGCTGGTCATGGAGACGGTGCATCCTCATCAGCACGTGGCCATGGGACACGCTTGGCCTTTTTTTTGGCAGCTGGCCGTGTAGTGAGACCTCTGCACAGTGTTCAGCTAAATCTACAAGTTAGTGTAGTGCATCCTCCTCACAGTGATCAGCTAAAGCTACAAGTTAGTTTAGTGTGACCTCTGCACAGTGTTCAGCTAAAGCTACAAGTTGGTGTATTGTGTCCTGCTCACAGTGTTCAGCGAAAAGTACAAGTTAGTGCAGTGTGACCTCTGCACAGTGTTCAGCTAAAGCTACAAGTTAGTGTAGTGCGTCCTCCTCACTGTGTTCAGCTAAAACTACAAGTTAGTGTAGTGAGACCTCTGAACAGTGTTCAGCTAAAGCTACAAGTTAGTGTAGTGCATCCTCCTCACAGTGTTCAGCTAAAGCTACAAGTTAGTTTAGTGTGACCTCTGCACAGTGTTCAGCTAAAGCTACAAGTTATGGTAGTGCGTCCTCCTCACAGTGTTCAGCTAAAACTACAAGTTAGTGTAGTGCGACCTCTGCACAGCATTCAGCTAAATCTGCAAGTTAGTGTAGTGAGACCTCTGCACAGTGTTCAGCTAAAGATACAAGTTAGTGTAGTGCGTCCTGCTCACAGTGTTCAGCTAAAACTACAAGTTATTGTAGTGCGACCTCTGCACAGTGTTCAGCTAAAGCTACATGTTAGTGTACTGAGACCTCTGCACAGTGTTCAGCTAAAGCTACAAGTTAGTGTACTGAGACCTCTGCACAGTGTTCAGCTAAAGCTACAAGTTAGTGTAGTGCGACCTCTGCACAGTGTTAAGCTAAAGCTACAAGTTAGTGTAGTGCGTCCTCCTCACTGTGTTCAGCTAAAACTACAAGTTAGTGTAGTGAGACCTCTGCACAGTGTTCAGCTGAAGCTACAAGTTAGTGTAGTGCGTCCTGCTCACATTGTTCAGCTAAAACTACAAGTTAGTGAAGTGAGACCTCTGCACACTGTTCAGCTAAAGCTACAAGTTAGTGTAGTGTGTCCTGCTCGCAGTGTTCAGCTAAAACTACAAGTTATTTTAATGTGAACTCTGCACAGTGTTCAGCTAAAGCTACAAGTTAGGGTAGTGCATCCTGCTCACATTGTTCAGCTAAAACTACAAGTTAGTGTAGTGCGACCTCTGCACAGTGTTCAGCTAAAGCTACAAGTTAGTGTAGTGCGTCCTGCTCGCAGTGTTCAGCTAAAACTACAAGTTATTTTAATGTGAACTCTGCACAGTGTTCAGCTAAAGCTACAAGTTAGGGTAGTGCATCCTCCTCACAATGTTCAGCTAAAACTACAAGTTAGTGTAGTGCGACCTCTGCACAGTGTTCAGCTAAAGCTACAAGTTAGTGTAGTGCGTCCTCCTCACAGCGTTCAGCTAAAACTACAAGTTAGTGTAGTGAGACCTCTGCACAGTGTTCAGCTAAAGCTACAAGTTAGTGTAGTGCGTCCTGCTCACAGTGTTCAGCTAAAACTACAAGTTAGTGTAGTGAGACCTCTACACAGTGTTCAGCTAAAGCTACAAGTTAGTGTAGTGCGTCCTGCTCACAGTGTTCAGCTAAAACTACAAGTTAGTGTAGTGCGACCTCTGCACAGTATTCAGCTAAAGCTACAAGTTAGTGTAGTGAGACTTCTGCACAGTGTTCAGCTAAAGCTACAAGTTAGTGTAGTGCGTCCTGCTCACAGTGTTCAGTTAAAACTAAAAGTTAGTGTAGTGCGACCTCTGCACAGTGTTCAGCTAAAGCTACAAGTTGGTGTATTGTGTCCTGCTCACAGTGTTCAGCGAAAAGTACAAGTTAGTGTAGTGTGACCTCTGCACAGTGTTCAGATAAAGCTACAAGTTAGTGTAGTGCGTCCTCCTCACTGTGTTCAGCTAAAACTACAAGTTAGTGTAGTGAGACCTCTGAACAGTGTTCAGCTAAAGCTACAAGTTAGTGTAGTGCATCCTCCTCACAGTGTTCAGCTAAAGCTACAAGTTAGTTTAGTGTGACCTCTGCACAGTGTTCAGCTAAAGCTACAAGTTATGGTAGTGCGTCCTCCTCACAGTGTTCAGCTAAAACTACAAGTTAGTGTAGTGCGACCTCTGCACAGCATTCAGCTAAATCTGCAAGTTAGTGTAGTGAGACCTCTGCACAGTGTTCAGCTAAAGATACAAGTTAGTGTAGTGCGTCCTGCTCACAGTGTTCAGCTAAAACTACAAGTTATTGTAGTGCGACCTCTGCACAGTGTTCAGCTAAAGCTACAAGTTAGTGTACTGAGACCTCTGCACAGTGTTCAGCTAAAGCTACAAGTTAGTGTACTGAGACCTCTGCACAGTGTTCAGCTAAAGCTACAAGTTAGTGTAGTGCGACCTCTGCACAGTGTTCAGCTAAAGCTACAAGTTAGTGTAGTGCGTCCTGCTCGCAGTGTTCAGCTAAAACTACAAGTTATTTTAATGTGAACTCTGCACAGTGTTCAGCTAAAGCTACAAGTTAGGGTAGTGCATCCTCCTCACAATGTTCAGCTAAAACTACAAGTTAGTGTAGTGCGACCTCTGCACAGTGTTCAGCTAAAGCTACAAGTTAGTGTAGTGCGTCCTCCTCACAGCGTTCAGCTAAAACTACAAGTTAGTGTAGTGAGACCTCTGCACAGTGTTCAGCTAAAGCTACAAGTTAGTGTAGTGCGTCCTGCTCACAGTGTTCAGCTAAAACTACAAGTTAGTGTAGTGAGACCTCTACACAGTGTTCAGCTAAAGCTACAAGTTAGTGTAGTGCGTCCTGCTCACAGTGTTCAGCTAAAACTACAAGTTAGTGTAGTGCGACCTCTGCACAGTATTCAGCTAAAGCTACAAGTTAGTGTAGTGAGACTTCTGCACAGTGTTCAGCTAAAGCTACAAGTTAGTGTAGTGCGTCCTGCTCACAGTGTTCAGCTAAAACTAAAAGTTAGTGTAGTGCGACCTCTGCACAGTGTTCAGCTAAAGCTACAAGTTGGTGTATTGTGTCCTGCTCACAGTGTTCAGCGAAAAGTACAAGTTAGTGTAGTGTGACCTCTGCACAGTGTTCAGCTAAAGCTACAAGTTAGTGTAGTGCATCCTCCTCACAGTGATCAGCTAAAGCTACAAGTTAGTTTAATGTGACCTCTGCACAGTGTTCAGCTAAAGCTACAAGTTAGTGTAGTGTGTCCTGCTCACAGTGTTAAGCTAAAACTAAAAGTTAGTGTGGTGCGACCTCTGCACAGTATTCAGCTAAAGCTACAAGTAAGTGTAGTGAGACCTCTGCACAGTGTTCAGCTAAAAATACAAGTTAGGGTAGTGAGACCTCTGCACATTGTTCAGCTAAAGCTACAAGTTAGTGTAGTGTGTCCTGCTCACAGTGTTCAGCTAAAACTACAAGTTAGTGTAGTGAGACCTCTGCACAGTGTTCAGCTAAAGCTACAAGTTAGTGTAGTGCGTCCTTCTCACAGTGTTAAGCTAAAACTATAAGTTAGTGTAGTGCGACCTCTGCACAGTATTCAGCTAACACTACAAGTTAGTGTAGTGCGACCTCTGCACAGTGTTCAGCTAAAGCTACAAGTTAGTGAAGTGCGTCCTGCTCACATTGTTCAGCTAAAACTACAAGTTAGTGAAGTGAGACCTCTGCACACTGTTCAGCTAAAGCTACAAGTTAGTGTAGTGCGTCCTGCTCACAGTGTTCAGCTAAAACTACAAGTTATTGTAGTGAGACTTCTGCACAGTGTTCAGCTAAAGCTACCAGTTAGTGTAGTGCGTCCTGCTCACAGTGTTCAGCTAAAACTACAAGTTAGTGTAGTGCGACCTCTGCACAGTGTTCAGCTAAAGCTACAAGTTAGTGTAGTGCGTCCTGCTCACAGTGTTCAGCTAAAACTACATTAGTGTAGTGCGACCTCTGCACAGTGTTCAGCTAAAGCTAAAATTTAGTGTAGTGAGATCTCTGCACAGTGTTCAGCTAAAGCTACAAGTTAGTGTGGTGTGTCCTGCTCACAGTGTTCAGCTAAAACTACAAGTTAGTGTAGTATGACCTCTGCACAGTTTTCAGCTAAAGCTACAAGTTAGTGTAGTGTGTCCTCCTCACAGTGTTCAGCTAAAACTACAAGTTAGTGTAGTGAGACCTCTGCACAGTGTTCAGCTAAATCTACAAGTTAGTGTAGTGCATCCTCCTCACAGTGTTCAGCTAAAGCTACAAGTTATTTTAATGTGACCTCTGCACAGTGTTCAGCTAAAGCTACAAGTTAGGGTAGTGCATCCTCCTCACAATGTTCAGCTAAAACTACAAGTTAGTGTAGTGCGACCTCTGCACAGTGTTCAGCTAAAGCTACAAGTTAGTGTAGTACGTCCTCCTCACAGCGTTCAGCTAAAAATACAAGTTAGTGTAGTGAGACCTCTGCACAGTGTTCAGCTAAAGCTACAAGTTAGTGTAGTGCGTCCTGCTCACAGTGTTCAGCTAAAACTACAAGTTAGTGTAGTGAGACCTCTGCACAGTGTTCAGCTAAAGCTACAAGTTAGTGTAGTGCGTCCTGCTCACAGTGTTCAGCTAAAACTACAAGTTAGTGTAGTGCGACCTCTGCACAGTATTCAGCTAAAGCTACAAGTTAGTGTAGTGAGACTTCTGCACAGTGTTCAGCTAAAGCTACAAGTTAGTGTAGTGCGTCCTGCTCGCAGTGTTCAGCTAAAACTAAAAGTTAGTGTAGTGCGACCTCTGCACAGTGTTCAGCTAAAGCTACAAGTTGGTGTAGTGTGTCCTGCTCACTGTGTTTAGCGAAAAGTACACGTTAGTGTAGTGTGACCTCTGCACAGTGTTCAGCTAAAGCTACAAGTTAGTGTAGTGCATCCTCCTCACAGTGTTCAGCTAAAGCTACAAGTTAGTTTAGTGTGACCTCTGCACAGTGTTCAGCTAAAGCTACAAGCTATGGTAGTGCGTCCTCCTCACAGTGTTCAGCTAAAACTACAAGTTAGTGTACTGAGACCTCTGCACAGTGTTCAGCTAAAGCTACAAGTTAGTGTACTGAGACCTCTGCACAGTGTTCAGCTAAAGCTACAAGTTAGTGTAGTGCGTCCTCCTCACAGTGTTCAGCTAAACCTACAAGTTATTTTTTTGCGAGCTCTGCACAGTGTTCAGCTAAAGCTACCTGTAGAAGGTTGGTGGTGTTTTTCTGATCCTATCACTACCGCAGGCAGCTAAATAAGCTACAAGTTTTTTTTTGGCGAGCTCTGCACAGTGTTCACTTAAAGCTACCTGTCGAAGGTTGGTGATGTTTTCCTGATCCTATCACTACCACAGGCAGCTAAATAAGCTACAAGCTAGTGTAGTGCGAGCTCTGCACAATGTTCACCTAAAGCTACCTGTAGAAGGTTGGTGGTGTTTTCCTGATCTTATCACTACTGCAGGCAGCTAAATAAGCTACAAATTAGTTTAGTGCGAGCTCTGCATAGTATTCAGCTAAAGCTACCTGTAGAAGGTTGGTGGTGTTTTCCTGATCCTATCACTACCGCAGGCAGCTAAATAAGCTACAAGTTATTTTTTTGCGAGCTCTGCACAGTGTTCACCTAAAGCTACCTGTAGAAGGTTGGTGGTGTTTTCCTGATCCTATTACTACCGCAGGCAGCTAAATAAGCTACAAGTTAGTTTAGTGCGAGCTCTGCACAGTGTTCAGCTAAAGCTACCTGTAGAAGGTTGGTGGTGTTTTCCTGATCCTATCACTACCGCAGGCAGCTAAATAAGCTACAAGTTATTTTTTTGCGAGCTCTGCACAGTGTTCACCTAAAGCTACCTGTAGAAGGTTGGTGGTGTTTTCCTGATCCTATTACTACCACAGGCAGATAAATAAGCTACAAGTTAGTGTAGTGCGAGCTCTGCACAGTGTTCAGCTGAAGCTACCTGTAGAAGGTTGGTGGTGTTTTCCTGATCCTATCACTACCGCAGGCAGCTAAATAAGCTACAAGTTATTTTTTGGCAAGCTCTGCACAGTGTTCAGCTAAAGCTACCTGTAGAAGGTTGGTGGTGTTCTCATACTACAGGCAGGCAGTTGATTTTGCTAACTGCAGTATCAGTACATATATATTTATATATATATCCCAGCTTAGTGCATCTACAGGCCATTAGTATGTCTGAAAGGCCAACAAGGAGAGGCAGACAGTCACAAGCCAATAAAAGAGGGCAAGCAGGCTCTGTGTCTAGAGGCAGTGCTGGTCATGGAGACGGTGCATCCTCATCAGCACGTGGCCATGGGACACGCTTGGCCTTTTTTTTGGCAGCTAGCCGTGTAGTGAGACCTCTGCACAGTGTTCAGCTAAATCTACAAGTTAGTGTAGTGCATCCTCCTCACAGTGTTCAGCTAAAGCTACAAGTTAGTTTAATGTGACCTCTGCACAGTGTTCAGCTAAAGCTACAAGTTAGTGTAGTGTGTCCTGCTCACAGTGTTAAGCTAAAACTAAAAGTTAGTGTAGTGCGACCTCTGCACAGTATTCAGCTAAAGCTACAAGTAAGTGTAGTGAGACCTCTGCACAGTGTTCAGCTAAAAATACAAGTTAGGGTAGTGAGACCTCTGCACATTGTTCAGCTAAAGCTACAAGTTAGTGTAGTGTGTCCTGCTCACAGTGTTCAGCTAAAACTACAAGTTAGTGTAGTGAGACCTCTGCACAGTGTTCAGCTAAAGCTACAAGTTAGTGTAGTGCGTCCTTCTCACAGTGTTAAGCTAAAACTATAAGTTAGTGTAGTGCAACCTCTGCACAGTATTCAGCTAACACTACAAGTTAGTGTAGTGCGACCTCTGCACAGTGTTCAGCTAAAGCTACAAGTTAGTGAAGTGCGTCCTGCTCACATTGTTCAGCTAAAACTACAAGTTAGTGAAGTGAGACCTCTGCACACTGTTCAGCTAAAGCTACAAGTTAGTGTAGTGCGTCCTGCTCGCAGTGTTCAGCTAAAACTACCAGTTATTGTAGTGAGACCTCTGCACAGTGTTCAGCTAAAGCTACAAGTTAGTGTAGTGCGTCCTGCTCACAGTGTTCATCTAAAACTACAAGTTAGTGTAGTGCGACCTCTGCACAGTGTTCAGCTAAAGCTACAATTAGTGTAGTGCGTCCTGCTCACAGTGTTCAGCTAAAACTACATTAGTGTAGTGCGACCTCTGCACAGTGTTCAGCTAAAGCTAAAATTTAGTGTAGTGAGACCTCTGCACAGTGTTCAGCTAAAGCTACAAGTTAGTGTGGTGTGTCCTGCTCACAGTGTTCAGCTAAAACTACAAGTTAGTGTAGTATGACCTCTGCACAGTTTTCAGCTAAAGCTACAAGTTAGTGTAGTGTGTCCTCCTCACAGTGTTCAGCTAAAGCTACAAGTTAGTGTAGTGAGACCTCTGCACAGTGTTCAGCTAAATCTACAAGTTAGTGTAGTGCATCCTCCTCACAGTGTTCAGCTAAAGCTACAAGTTATTTTAATGTGACCTCTGCACAGTGTTCAGCTAAAGCTACAAGTTAGGGTAGTGCATCCTCCTCACAATGTTCAGCTAAAACTACAAGTTAGTGTAGTGCGACCTCTGCACAGTGTTCAGCTAAAGCTACAAGTTAGTGTAGTGCGTCCTCCTCACAGCGTTCAGCTAAAAATACAAGTTAGTGTAGTGAGACCTCTGCACAGTGTTCAGCTAAAGCTACAAGTTAGTGTAGTGCGTCCTGCTCACAGTGTTCAGCTAAAACTACAAGTTAGTGTAGTGAGACCTCTGCACAGTGTTCAGCTAAAGCTACAAGTTAGTGTAGTGCGTCCTGCTCACAGTGTTCAGCTAAAACTACAAGTTAGTGTAGTGCGACCTCTGCACAGTATTCAGCTAAAGCTACAAGTTAGTGTAGTGTGACCTCTGCACAGTGTTCAGCTAAAGCTACAAGTTAGTGTAGTGCGTCCTCCTCACTGTGTTCAGCTAAAACTACAAGTTAGTGTAGTGAGACCTCTGCACAGTGTTCAGCTAAAGCTACAAGTTAGTGTAGTGCATCCTCCTCACAGTGTTCAGCTAAAGCTACAAGTTAGTTTAGTGTGACCTCTGCACAGTGTTCAGCTAAAGCTACAAGTTATGGTAGTGCGTCCTCCTCACAGTGTTCAGCTAAAACTACAAGTTAGTGTAGTGCGACCTCTGCACAGCATTCAGCTAAATCTGCAAGTTAGTGTAGTGAGACCTCTGCACAGTGTTCAGCTAAATATACAAGTTAGTGTAGTGCATCCTGCTCACAGTGTTCAGCTAAAACTACAAGTTATTGTAGTGCGACCTCTGCACAGTGTTCAGCTAAAGCTACAAGTTAGTGTACTGAGACCTCTGCACAGTGTTCAGCTAAAGCTACAAGTTAGTGTAGTGAGACCTCTGCACAGTGTTCAGCTAAAGCTACAAGTTAGTGTAGTGCGTCCTCCTCACAGTGTTCAGCTAAACCTACAAGTTATTTTTTTGCGAGCTCTGCACAGTGTTCAGCTAAAGCTACCTGTAGAAGGTTGGTGGTGTTTTTCTGATCCTATCACTACCGCAGGCAGCTAAATAAGCTACAAGTTTTTTTTTGGCGAGCTCTGCACAGTGTTCACTTAAAGCTACCTGTCAAAGGTTGGTGATGTTTTCCTGATCCTATCACTACCACAGGCAGCTAAATAAGCTACAAGCTAGTGTAGTGCGAGCTCTGCACAATGTTCACCTAAAGCTACCTGTAGAAGGTTGGTGGTGTTTTCCTGATCTTATCACTACCGCAGGCAGCTAAATAAGCTACAAATTAGTTTAGTGCAAGCTCTGCACAGTATTCAGCTAAAGCTACCTGTAGAAGGTTGGTGGTGTTTTCCTGATCCTATCACTACCGCAGGCAGCTAAATAAGCTACAAGTTATTTTTTTGCGAGCTCTGCACAGTGTTCACCTAAAGCTACCTGTAGAAGGTTGGTGGTGTTTTCCTGATCCTATTACTACCGCAGGCAGCTAAATAAGCTACAAGTTAGTTTAGTGCGAGCTCTGCACAGTGTCCAGCTAAAGCTACCTGTAGAAGGTTGGTGGTGTTTTCCTGATCCTATCACTACCGCAGGCAGCTAAATAAGCTACAAGTTATTTTTTTGCGAGCTCTGCACAGTGTTCACCTAAAGCTACCTGTAAAAGGTTGGTGGTGTTTTCCTGATCCTATTACTACCGCAGGCAGATAAATAAGCTACAAGTTAGTGTAGTGCGAGCTCTGCACAGTGTTCAGCTGAAGCTACCTGTAGAAGGTTGGTGGTGTTTTCCTGATCCTATCACTACCGCAGGCAGCTAAATAAGCTACAAGTTATTTTTTGGCAAGCTCTGCACAGTGTTCAGCTAAAGCTACCTGTAGAAGGTTGGTGGTGTTCTCATACTACAGGCAGGCAGTTGATTTTGCTAGCTGCAGTATCAGTACATATATATTTATATATATATATCCCAGCTTAGTGCATCTACAGGCCATTAGTATGTCTGAAAGGCCAACAAGGAGAGGCAGACAGTCACAAGCCAATAAAAGAGGGCAAGCAGGCTCTGTGTCTAGAGGCAGTGCTGGTCATGGAGACGGTGCATCCTCATCAGCACGTGGCCATGGGACACGCTTGACCTTTTTTTTGGCAGCTGGCCATGTAGTGAGACCTCTGCACAGTGTTCAGCTAAATCTACAAGTTAGTGTAGTGCATCCTCCTCACAGTGTTCAGCTAAAGCTACAAGTTAGTGTAGTGTGTCCTGCTCACAGTGTTAAGCTAAAACTAAAAGTTAGTGTAGTGCGACCTCTGCACAGTATTAAGCTAAAGCTACAAGTAAGTGTAGTGAGACCTCTGCACAGTGTTCAGCTAAAAATACAAGTTAGTGTAGTGAGACCTCTGCACATTGTTCAGCTAAAGCTACAAGTTAGTGTAGTGTGTCCTGCTCACAGTGTTCAGCTAAAACTACAAGTTAGTGTAGTGAGACCTCTGCACAGTGTTCAGCTAAAGCTACAAGTTAGTGTAGTGCGTCCTTCTCACAGTGTTAAGCTAAAACTATAAGTTAGTGTAGTGCGACCTCTGCACAGTATTCAGCTAAAGCTACAAGTTAGTGTAGTGAGACCTCTGCACAGTGTTCAGCTAAAGCTACAAGTAAGTGTAGTGCGTCCTGCTCACAGTGTTCAGCTAAAACTACAAGTTAGTGTAGTGCAACCTCTGCACAGTGTTCAGCTAAAGCTACAAGTTGGTGTAGTGTGTCCTCCTCACAGTGTTCAGCGAAAACTACAAGTTAGTGTAGTGTGACCTCTGCACAGTGTTCAGCTAAAGCTACAAGTTAGTGTAGTGCGTCCTCCTCACAGTGTTCAGCTAAAACTACAAGTTAGTGTAGTGAGACCTCTGCACAGTGTTCAGCTAAAGCTACAAGTTAGTGTAGTGCGTCCTCCTCACAGTGTTCAGCTAAAGCTACAAGTTAGTGTAGTGAGACCTCTGCTCAGTGTTAGTGTAGTGCGACCTCTGCACAGTGTTCAGCTAAAGGTACAATTTAGTGCAGTGCGTCTTCCTCACAGTGTTCAGCTAAACCTACAAGTTATTTTTTTGCGAGCTCTGCACAGTGTTCAGCTAAAGCTACCTGTCGAAGGTTGGTGGTGTTTTCCTGATCCTTTTACTACCACAGGCAGCTAAATAAGCTACAAGTTAGTGTAGTGCGAGCTCTGCACAGTGTTCACCTAAAGCTACCTGTAGAAGGTTGGTGGTGTTTTCCTGATCCTATCACTACCGCAGGCAGCTAAATAAGCTACAAGTTATTTTTTGCGAGCTCTGCACAGTGTTCACCTAAAGCTACCTGTAGAAGGTTGGTGGTGTTTTCCTGATCCTATTACTACCGCAGGCAGCTAAATAAGCTACAAGTTAGTGTAGTGCGTCCTGCTCACAGTGTTAAGCTAAAACTATAAGTTAGTGTAGTGCGACCTCTGCACAGTATTCAGCTAAAGCTACAAGTTAGTGTAGTGAGACCTCTGCACAGTGTTCAGCTAAAGCTACAAGTTAGTGTAGTGCGTCCTGCTCACAGTGTTCAGCTAAAACTACAAGTTAGTGTAGTGCAACCTCTGCACAGTGTTCAGCTAAAGCTACAAGTTGGTGTAGTGTGTCCTCTTCACAGTGTTCAGCGAAAACTACAAGTTAGTGTAGTGTGACCTCTGCACAGTGTTCAGCTAAAGCTACAAGTTAGTGTAGTGCGTCCTCCTCACAGTGTTCAGCTAAAACTACAAGTTAGTGTAGTGAGACCTCTGCACAGTGTTCAGCTATAGCTACAAGTTAGTGTAGTGCATCCTCCTCACAGTGTTCAGCTAAAGCTACAAGTTAGTTTAGTGTGACCTGTGCACAGCGTTCAGCTAAAGCTACAAGTTATGGTAGTGCGTCCTCCTCACAGTGTTCAGCTAAAACTACAAGTTAGTGTAGTGCGACCTCTGCACAGTATTCAGCTAAAGCTAAAAGTCAGTGTAGTGAGACCTCTGCACAGTGTTCAGCTAAAGCTACAAGTTAGTGTAGTGCGACCTCTGCACAGTGTTCAGCTAAAGGTTCAATTTAGTGCAGTGCGTCTTCCTCACAGTGTTCAGCTAAACCTACAAGTTATTTTTTTTGCGAGCTCTGCACAGTGTTCAGCTAAAGCTACCTGTAGAAGGTTGGTGATGTTTTTCTGATCCTATCACTACCGCAGGCAGCTAAATAAGCTACAAGTTTTTTTTTGGTGAGCTCTGCACAGTGTTCACCTAAAGCTACCTGTCGAAGGTTGGTGGTGTTTTCCTGATCCTATTACTACCACAGGCAGCTAAATAAGCTACAAGTTAGTGTAGTGCGAGCTCTGCACAGTGTTCACCTAAAGCTACCTGTAGAAGGTTGGTGGTGTTTTCCTGATCCTATCACTACCGCAGGCAGCTAAATAAGCTACAAGTTATTTTTTTGCGAGCTCTGCACCGTTTTCACCTAAAGCTACCTGTAGAAGGTTGGTGGTGTTTTCCTGATCCTATTACTACCGCAGGCAGCTAAATAAGCTACAAGTTAGTGTAGTGCGAGCTCTGCACAGTGTTCAGCTAAAGCTACCTGTAGAAGGTTGGTGGTGTTTTTCTGATCCTTTCACTACCGCAGGCAGCTAAATAAGCTACAAGTTATTTTTTGGCAAGCTCTGCACAGTGTTCAGCTAAAGCCACCTGTAGAAGGTTGGTGGTGTTCTCATACTACAGGCAGGCAGTTGATTTTGCTAGCTGCAGTTTCAGTATATATATTTATACATATTAGGGGTGAGCCGAACACCCCCCGGTTCTGTTCGCACCCGAACCTGCGAACGGACCGAAAGTTCGCACGAATGTTAGAACCCCATTGACGTCTATGGGACTCGAACGTTCGAAATCAAAAGTGCTCATTTTAAAGGCTAATTTGCATGGTATTGTCCTAAAAAGGGTTTGGGGACCCGGGTCCTACCCCAGGGGACATGTATCAATGCAAAAAAAACTTTTAAAAACGGACGTTTTTTCGGGAGCAATGATTTTAATGATGCTTAAAGTAAAAAAAAAAAAAGTGAAATATTCCTTTAAATATCGTACCTGAGGGGTGTCTATAGTATGCCTGTAAAGTGACACGTGTTTCCCGTGTTTAGAACAGTCCCTGCACCAAATGTCATTTTTAAAGGAAAAATCTCATTTAAAACTGCTTGCGGGTTTAATGTAATGTCGGGTCCTGGCAATATGGATGAAAATCAGTGAGACAAACGGCATGGGTACCCCCCAGTCCATTACCAGGCCCTTTGGGTCTTGTATGGATATTAAGGGGAACCCCGCACCCAAATTAAAATAAGGAAAGGTGTGGGGCCACCAGGCCCTATATACTCTTAACAGCAGTATACAGGCGGTGCAAACAAGACAGGGACTGTAGGTTTGTTATTAAGTAGAATCTCTTTGTAATTTTGAACGGGTACATTTTTAACGTGTTTAGCTCCAGCCAAAAAATCTTTTTTAAGCTTTTTGGAAAACATAGGGAAGGGTTATCACCCCTGTGACATTTGTTTTGCTGTCTTTCCTCCTCTTCAGAAGATTTCACCTCACTTTTTGTCCCAATGAAAATTTTTTTTTGAAAATTTGGGTTTTTTTGTGGAACAAGGATTGGAAAGCATCAGTGGAAAGGAGAAATGTTTTTCCCATATTAACTCTTACAGGAGAGAATTTCCCTTCCTAGGGGTAGATTTCATCTCACTTCCTGTTGTCTCCTTCCGTTTGCAAGTAGGAGTTGTTTGTAAGTTAGTTGTTTGAAAGTAGGGTCCTGCCCTATATACTCAGCAGAAATTTGGGCCTTAGGTGTTACTGTGGCCACAACACTGTAAGTCCTCACAGGGCCCTGCTGTGAAATATTAGATCAAGAATTGTAATTACATGCCCCTGTTAAACAAGGGCTGAAAAATTGGGCCTTAGGCACTGGTGCTGGTGCCACAACACTGCAACCCCTCACAGACACTCTATTTGGAAAGCACGAATGAGCCCTGCTGCAAAGTATTGCATCAAAAATTGTAATTACACGCCCCTGTTAAACAGGGGCTGAAAAATTGTGCCTTAGGCACTGGTGGTGGCGCCCAGAACCAAAAATGTTCTTACAAGCTATCAGCGTGATGATTGAGGAGGAAGAGGATAATTACTCAGAGTTAGTCACTCAGCATCAGCATAGGCAGTCTTTGAAGGGATCTGAGATTTCAAAAAAAATTATTCGGTTACATCAGCATCAGGTGCTTGGTAGCTGGTGGTGATCCAAGACTGATTCATTTTTATGAAGGTCAGTCGATCGACCGAGTCAGTGGACAGACGCACCCTGTGATCGGTTACCACGCCTCCAGCAGCACTGAATGTGCGTTCCGAAAGAACGCTGGATGCAGGACAGGCCAGTAGCTTAATTGCATACTGTGCAAGCTCTGGCCAGTGATCCATCCTCAAGACCCAGTAACCCAGAGGATTTTCGGTGGGAAAGGTGTCCAAGTCTGATCTTGCCCCTAGGTATTCCTGCACCATGTAAAACAGACGCTGGCGATGGTTGCTGGAACCGATCATACTTTGGGGCTGCGGAGCAAAAAATTGTCTGAACGCATCGGTCAGACGGCCACCTTCTCCACCGCTCCTTCTTTGACTGACCGAAGCCTCAGCAACACGTTGTCCAGAAACAGGAGTTTGTAACCTCCCAGTCTCCGGGAACGCGTTGCACAGACCTTTCTGCAAGGCCTCCCGAAGATTTTTCATCCTCTGCTCCCTCTGCGATGGCAAGATAAGGTCCGCAACCTTACCCTTGTAATGTGGATCAAGGAGGGTTGCCAGCCAGTATTGGTCCTTCTCCTTGATACCACGAATACGAGGATCCTTACGCAGGCTTTGCAGGATCAGGGAGGCCATGCAGCGTAGGTTTGCTGAGGCATTCGGTCCGGAGTCCTCTGGGTCACTAAGGACGACATGGTCCGCAGCCACCTCCTCCCAGCCACGTACAAGTCCATGTGTTTCTTGGGACTGATCCCTTAAAGACTGCTGCTGATGCTGAGTGCCAGGCTCCACCTCCATACTGACACAATCTTTCTCCTCCTCCTCCTCCTCCTCGTCCTCTTCCTGTGTGATCGGCGGGCACGCAGGAACACTGTCTGGATAAAGGGGGCCTTGAGAGCTAAGGAAGTCCTCCTCTTCCTGCCTCTGTTCTGCCTCAAGTGCCCTGTCCATTATTCCACGCAGTGTGTGCTCCAACAGGTGGACAAGGGGGACAGTGTCACTGATGGATGCACTGTCACTGCTCACCATCCTCGTGGCCTCCTCAAATGGTGACAGGACAGTGCATGCATCCCTGATCATGGCCCACTGGCGTGGGGAAAAAAAAACAAGCTCCCCTGACCCTGTCCTGGCGCCATAGTCGCACAGGTACTCATTGATGGCCCTCTGCTGCGTGTGCAGCTGCTGCAGCATGGCCAAACGTTGAGTTCCACCTGGTGGGCATGTCACAGATTAGGCGGTTCTTGGGCAGGTAAACTCCTTTTGGAGGTCCGTCAGCCGAGCACTGGCATTATATGACCGGCGGAAATGCACACAGACTTTCCTGGTCTGCCTCAGGACATCCTGTAAGCCCGGGTACCTGCCCAAGAACCGCTGCACCACCAAGTTAAGGTTGTGAGCCAAACAGGGCACATGGGTCATTTGTCCCTGTCAGAGGGCAGAGAGGAGGTTGGTGCCATTGTCGCAAACCACCATTCCTGCCTTAAGTTGGCGTGGCGTCAACCACCTCTGAACCTGCCCCTGCAGAGCTGACAGAACCACTGCCCCAGTGTGGCTCCTGTCCCCCAAGCACACCAGCTCAAGCACCGCATGGCATCTTTTGGCCTGCGTACTTGCGTAGCCCCTTGAACGACTACGGAGCACCGCTGGTTCCGAGAAAGAGGCCATGGAGGAAGAAGAAGAGGAGGGGGTGGAGGAAAGAGGTGTGTCACAATCATTAGCATTTTGGAGGCGTGGTGGAGGAACAACCTCCAACACTACTGCACCTTGTCCTGCATCCTTCCCAGCAGAGTCACCCAATGCGCCGTGAAACTTAGGTAACGTCCCTGTCCATGCCTGCTGGACCATGAGTCAGCGGTAATATGCACCTTACCGCTGACCGCCCTGTCCAGCGAGGCATGGACATTGCCTTCCACATGCTGGTAGAGAGCCGGAATCGCCTTCCGTGAGAAAAAGTGGCGTTTGGGTACCTGCCACTGAGGAACCGCACATTCCACAAACTCACGGAAGGGGGCAGAGTCTACCAACTGAAAAGGCAGCAGTTGAAGTGCTAGCAATTTTGCCAAGCTAGCATTCAACCGCTGGGCATGTGGATGGCTGGGAGCAAACTTCTTTCGGCGGTGCAGCAGCTGGGGCAGGGAAATTTGCCTGGTACAATCTGACGTCGGTGTACCAAAAGCAGATGGCCCACAAGTACTTGGCTGTGACACACCTAATTCTACACCTTCATTCCTCTCAGTGCAGGTCTCAGAGAGGACTGAAGGTCTAGTGGGGTTGGAAATCTCAGCTGATGAGGAGCAAGGAGAGGTCCTCTTTGTTCTTTGGTGTGGGTCTTTTAGATACGCTTGCCAACGAACTGCATGGCAGGTCAACATATGTCTGGTCAAGCATGTGGTAGCCAAGAGGGAGATGTTTTGGCCACGTGAGATACGCTTGAGACATATGTTGCAAATAGCAGCGGTGCGATCTGATGCACTCGTCTCAAAAAAGGACCACACCAAAGAACTTTTTGAATAACGCGCAGAGACTGCAGCGCCCTGCACATGTGGAGCTTTGGGGTGTGATGCAGTCAATGTGCTGCCCTTAGGCTGGCCCCTGGAGGGCATCCTGCCTCGTTGGTGATGTGCCGCCTCCTCCTCCTCCTCCTCTCTCCTATCAGGCACCCACGTTGAGTCAGTGACCTCATCATCCCCTCCCTCCTCATCACTGGAGCAAACCTGGCAGTATGCTGCAGCAGGGGGAGCATGACTGCCAGATTGCTGTCCTTCTTGGGCACCCCCTCTCTCCGTGCTCATGTTACTGCCTTCATCGAGCTCAGTATCATCATCAGAGCCTTCCAAATGCTGGGCATCCTCCTGGAGCATGTACCCAACACTGTGGTCAAACAGTTCGAGGGACTCCTCAGGAGGACAAGGTGGGGCTAGGGAAGGAGTCACTGATGACATTGAGCCGAGGGAATAGGCCGCTGCTTTGCCAGACAAAGTACCCTGGGCATGGGTGAGAGAGGATGAGGAGGATGAGGACGGCTTGGTCATCCACTCGACCAAGTCTTCCGCATGTTGCAGCTCAACATGGCCAGCTGCCGAAAAAAAGGCCAAGCGTGTCCCATGGCCACGTGCTGATGAGGGTGCACCGTCTCCACAACCAGCACTAGACACAGAGCCTGCTTGCCCTCTCTTATTGGCTTGTGACTGTCTGCCTCTCCTTCTTGGCCTTCCAGACATACTAATGGCCTGTAGCTGCAGTAAGCTGGGATATATATATATATATATATATATATATATATATATATATATATACTGATACTGCAGCTAGCAAAATCAACTGCCTGCCTGTAGTATGAGAACACCACCAACCTTCTACAGGTAGCTTTAGCTGAACACTGTGAGCAGGACGCACCCCACTAACTTGTAGGTTTAGCTGAACACTGTGAGCAGGATGCACTGCACTAACTGTAAATAGTCTAGCTGCCTGACTGTGGTACTAATAGGATCAAAAGAACACCAGCAATTTTCTTCAGGTAGCTGTATTTACTGTAACAAGACAAGCCTGCCTGTCAGTAAGAAGATAACAGAAACGGATCTAGCTGAACACTGTGAGCAGGACGCACCCCACTAGCTTGTAGGTTTAGCTGAACACTGTGAGGTGGACGCACCCCACTAACTTGTAGGTTTAGCTGAACACTGTGAGCAGGACGCACCCCACTAACTTGTAGGTTTAGCAGAACACTGTGAGCAGGACGCACTGCACTAACTGTAAATAGTCTAGCTGCCTGACTGTGGTACTAATAGGATCAAAAGAACACCAGCAATTTTCTTCAGGTAGCTGTATTTACTGTAACAAGACAAGCCTGCCTGTCAGTAAGAAGATAACAGAAATGGATCTAGCTGAACACTGTGAGCAGGACGCACCCCACTAACTTGTAGGTTTAGCAGAACACTGTGAGCAGGACGCACTGCACTAACTGTAAATAGTCTAGCTGCCTGACTGTGGTACTAATAGGATCAAAAGAACACCAGCAATTTTCTTCGGGTAGCTGTATTTACTGTAACAAGACAAGCCTGCCTGTCAGTAAGAAGATAACAGGAACGGATCTAGCTGAACACTGTGAGCAGGACGCACTGCACTAAATGTAAATAGTCTAGCTGCCTGACTGTGGTACTAATAAGATCAAAAGAACACCAGTAATTTTCTTCAGGTAGCTTTATATACTGTAACAAGACAAGCCTGCCTGTCAGTAGGAAGATAACAGGAACGGATCTAGCTGAACACTGTGAGCAGGACGCACTGCACTAAATGTAAATAGTCTAGCTGCCTGACTGTGGTACTAATAGGATCAAAAGAACACCAGTAATTTTCTTCAAAATACTGTAACAAGACAAGCCTGCCTGTCAGTAAGAAGATAACAGGAACAGATTTAGCTGAACACTGTGAGCAGGACGCACTGCACTAAATGTAAATAGTCTAGCTGCCTGACTGTGGTACTAATAGGATCAAAAGAACACCAGTAATTTTCTTCAGGTAGCTTTATATACTGTAACAAGACAAGCCTGCCTGTCAGTAGGAAGATAACAGGAACGGATCTAGCTGAACACTGTGAGCAGGACGCATTGCACTAAATGTAAATAGTCTAGCTGCCTGACTGTGGTACTAATAGGATCAAAAGAACACCAGTAATTTTCTTCAGGTAGCTTTATATACTGTAACAAGACAAGCCTGCCTGTCAGTAGGAATATAACAGGAACGGATCTAGCTGAACACTGTGAGCAGGACGCACTGCACTAAATGTAAATAGTCTAGCTGCCTGACTGTGGTACTAATAGGATCAAAAGAACACCAGTAATTTTCTTCAAAATACTGTAACAAGACAAGCCTGCCTGTCAGTAGGAAGATAACAGGAACGGATCTAGCTGAACACTGTGAGCAGGACGCACTGCACTAAATGTAAATAGTCTAGCTGCCTGACTGTGGTACTAATAGGATCAAAAGAACACCAGTAATTTTCTTCAAAATACTGTAACAAGACAAGCCTGCCTGTCAGTAGGAAGATAACAGGAACGGATCTAGCTGAACACTGTGAGCAGGACACACTGCACTAAATGTAAATAGTCTAGAAGATAACAGGAATGGATCTAGCTAAACTGAATACAGTGTATATATATATATATTGTTTTTGCACTGATCACACAGCACGGATTTAAATCTCATATACACTGTCAGATTTATATTAAGTGGCAGCTTTAGGTAGGAGTTCTTAACCAGGTGGATAAGATCATCAAGGTTAATTATCCAAGGCGCAGTGGGGGTTGACCTAGTATAGGAGGGATTTTTCACCTAGGAAAAACCACATATTCATATATATATATATATATATATATATATATGCAACACCTGGGATGCATATATATACACAATACACTTTAAGTGCAGCTAACTGACTGACTGTCCTGCCTAATCTAGCTAACTCAAATGAAATGACACTGTCTCTCTCTCTCTCTATTTCTCAGCACACCGGAACACACTGCACAGGGCCGACGTGCAGGCGGCCTTATATAGTGTGGGGCGTGTACTAAATCCCCTGAGCCATAATTGGCCAAAGCCTCCTTGGCTTTGGCCAATTACGGCTCTCTGTTAAGGCGGCGCTGTGATTGGCCAAGCATGCGGGTCATAGTGCATGCTTGGCCAATCATCAGCAAGCAATGCACTGCGAAGCCGCAGTGAATTATGGGCCATGACGCGCCACACGAATTTGGCGCGAACGGCCCATATCGTTCGCAATTCGGCGAACGACCGAACAGCCGATGTTCGAGTCGAACATGGGTTCGACTCGAAGACGAAGCTCATCCCTAATACATATATCCCAGCTTAGTGCAGCTACAGGCCATTAGTATGTCTGAAAGGCCAACAAGGAGAGGCAGACAGTCACAAGCCAATAAAAGAGGGCAAGCAGGCTCTGTGTCTAGAGGCAACAGTGCTGGTCATGGAGACGGTGCATCCTCATCAGCACGTGGCCGTGGGACACGCTTGGCCTTTTTTTTGGCAGCTGGCCGTGTTGAGCCGCAACATGCGTAAAACTTGGTCGAGTGGATGACCAAGCCGTCCTCATCCTCCTCATCCTCTCGCACCCATGCTCAGGGTACTTTGTCTGGCAAAGCAGCGGCCTCTTCCCTTGGCTCAATGTCATCAGTGACTCCTTCCCTAGCCCCACCATGTCCTCCTGAGGAGTCCCTCGAACTGTTTGACCACAGTGTTGGGTACATGCTCCAGGAGGATGCCCAGCGTTTGGAAGGCTCTGATGATGATACTGAGCTAGATGAAGGCAGTAACATGAGCACGGACAGAGGGGGTGCCCAAGAAGGACAGCAATCTAGCAGTCATGCTCCCCCTGCTGCAGCATACTGCCAGGTTTGCTCCAGTGATGAGGAGGGAGGGGATGATGAGGTCACTGACTCAACGTGGGTGCCTGATAGGAGAGAGGAGGAGGAGGATTGTGTCAGTATGGAGGTGGAGCCTGGCACTCAGCATCAGCAGCAGTCTTTAAGGGATCAGTCCCAAGATACACATGGACTTGTACGTGGCTGGGAGGAGGTGGCTGTGGACCATGTCGTCCTTAGTGACCCAGAGGACTCCGGACCGAATGCCTCAGCAAACTTACGCTGCATGGCCTCCCTGATCCTGCAAAGCCTGCGTAAGGATCCTCGTATTCATGGTATCAAGGAGAAGGACCAATACTGGCTGGCAACCCTCCTTGATCCACGTTACAAGGGTAAGGTTGCGGACCTTATCTTGCCATCGCAGAGGGAGCAGAGGATGAAACATCTTTGGGAGGCCTTGCAGAAAGGTCTGTGCAACGCTTTCCCAGAGACTGGGAGGTCACAAACTCCAGTTTCTGGACAACGTGTTGCTGAGGCTTCGGTCAGTCAAAGAAGGAGCGGTGGAGAAGGTGGCCGTCTGACCGATGCGTTCGGACAATTTTTTGGTCCGCAGCCCCAAGGTATGATCGGTTCCATTAACCATCGCCAGCGTCTGTTTTACATGGTGCAGGAATACCTAGGGGCAAGATCTGACTTGGACACCTTTCCCACCGAAAATCCTCTGGGTTACTGGGTCTTGAGGATGGATCACTGGCCAGAGGTTGCACAGTATGCAATTGAGCTACTGGCCTTTCCTGCATCCAGCATTCTTTCGGAATGCACATTCAGTGCTGCTGGAGGCTTTGTAACCGATCACAGGGTGCGTCTGTCCACTGACTCGGTCGATCGACTGACCTTCATAAAAATGAATCAGTCTTGGATCACCACCAGCTACCAAGCACCTGTTGCTGATGTAACCGAATAATTTTTTTTGAAATCTCAGATCCCTTCAAAGACTGCCTATGCTGATGCTGAGTGACTATCCTGATTAATTATCCTCTTCCTCCTCAATGATCACGCTGATAGCTTGTAAGAACATTTTTGGTTCTGGGCACCACCACCAGTGCCTAAGGCCCAATTTTTCAGCCCCTGTTCAACAGGGGCGTGTAATTACAATTTTTGATGCAATACTTTGCAGCAGGGCTTGTTTCTGCGTTCCAACTAGAGTATCTGTGAGGGGTTACAGTGTTGTGGCACCAGTGCCTATGGCCCAATTTTTCAGCCCCTGTTTAACATGGGCGTGTAATTACAATTTTTGTTGCAATACATTGCAGCAGGGCTTGTTTCTGCATTCCAACTAGAGTATCTGTGAGGGGTTGCAGTGTTGTGGCACCAGCACCAGTGCCTAAGGTCCAATTTTTAGCCCCTGTTTAACAGGGGCATGTAATTACAATTTTTGATGTAATACTTTGCAGCAGGGCTCGTTCCTGCGTTCCAACTAGAGTGTCTGTGAGGGGTTGCAGTGTTGTGGCACCAGCACCAGTGCCTAAGGCCCAATTTTTCAGCCCCTGTATAACAGGGGCATGTAATTACAATTCTTGATCTAATATTTCACAGCAGGGCCTGTTTCTGCCCCCACCAAGAGCGAGTGAGGACTTACAGTGTTGTGGCACTAGCACCACCACCACCAAAGGCACAATTTTTCTGCCCTGATCAACAGGGGCATGTAATTACAATTCTTGATCTAATATTTCACAGCAGGGCCCTGTGAGGGCTTACACTGTTGTGGCCACAACAACACCTAAGGCCCAAATTTCTGCTGAGTATATAGGGCAGGCCCCTACTTTCAAATATCCAACTTACAAACGACTCCTACTTGCACACGGAAGGAGACAACAGGAAGTGAGATGAAATCTACCCCTAGGAAGGGAAATTCTCTCCTGTAAGAGTTAATATGGGAAAAACGTTTTGTCCTTTCCACTGATGCTTTATCATCAATCCTTGTTTCACAAAAAAACCCAAATTTTCAAAAAACATTTGTCATTGGGACAAAAAATGAGGTGAAATCTTCTAAAGAGGAGCACAGACAGCAAAACAAATGTCACAGGGGTGATAACACTTCCCTATGTTTTCCAAAAAGCTTAAAATACATTTTTTGTCTGGAGCTAAACACGTTAAAAATGTACCAGTTCAAAATTACAAACAGATTCTACCTAACAACAAACCTACAGTCCCTGTCTTGTTTGCACCACCTGTATACTGCTGTTCAGAGTATATAGGGCCTGGTGGCCCCACGCCTTTCCTTTTTTTAATTTAGGTGCGGTGTTCCCCTTAATATCCATATTAGACCCAAAAGGCCTGGTAATGGACTGTGGGGTACCTATGCTGTTTGTCTCATTGATTTTCATCCATATTGCCAGGACCGGACATTACATTAAAGCCGTAAGCAGTTTTAAATGACTTTTTTTCCTTTAAAAATGACATTTTGTGCAGGGACTGTTCTAAGCACGTTAAACATGCGCCACTTTACAGGCATACTATAGACACCCCCCCGGGTACGATATTTAAAGGAATATTTCACTTTTTTTTTTAACTTTAAGCATCATTAAAATCACTGCTCCCGAAAAAATGGCAGTTTTTAAACATTTTTTTGCATTGATACATGTCCCCTGGGGCAGGACTCGGGTCCCCAAACCCTTTTTAGGACAATACCATGCAAATTAGCCTTTAAAATGAGCACTTTTGATTTTGAACGTTCGAGTCTCATAGACGTCAATGGGGTTCTAATGTTCGTGCAAATTTTCGGTCCGTTCCCAGGTTCTGGTGCGAACCGAACCGGGGGGTGTTCGGCTCATCCCTAGTCACAATAGTGGCTGGCCAAAACTAGAAATCCTTGACATGCAAAGCATTAAATGTAATAAGACTGTGTATTTAGCTGTTTTCTAGGAATTCAGAGGAGTTCGGCTCATCCCTATTCTCCACTTGCTTCCTGTGTTTGACCCTCGGCCTGTCTACGGATATTGCTTCCTGTCTCCAGTGATTGACCCTCAGCCTGCTCCTGGACTTTGCTATTGTCTTCAGTACTCGACCCCTGGCTTGCTCGCAGACTTTGCTTCCAGTCACCTGTGTTTGACCCTCGGCCTGCCTACGGAATTTTTGCTATCAATCTTCAGTACTAGTCATCAGCCTGCTGACAGACCTGCTGACAGTCCTTGCACTAGACTGTTTTGCCTATCTAGAGACTTTTACTAGTGAATGGTGTTTGACCCCTGGCCTGTTGTTGGATTAGCTGTTTATCCTCCTTCCTGAGCTTCAGCATCTTTCAGTCTTGCACAGCTCTCTCCCTGCCGGTGACCTTTATGCAAGACCTGCCCAGCCTGCTGGTGACTCGTGCCTCTTTGTGCCCTTCACCCACTGTACCATCTCCAGGAGTGGAGTGCGCTTAGTCGCAAGAGGTTACCGCTCTCAGCATCTCGGCCTCGGTGAGTACCCTTATCTGACAGAAAGTAGGGGCCTGCCCTATATACTCAGCAGAAACTTGGGCCTTAGGTGTTGTTGTGGCCACAACACTGTAAGCCCTCACAGGGCCCTGCTGTGAAATATTAGATCAAGAATTGTAATTACATGCCCCTGTTGAACAGGGGCTGAAAAATTGGGCCTTAGGCACTGGTGCTGGTGCCACAACACTGCAACCCCTCACAGATACTCTAGTTGGAAAGCAGGAACGAGCCCTGCTGCAAAGTATTGCATCAAAAATTGTAATTACATGCCCCTGTTAAACAGGGGCTGAAAAATTGGGCCTAAGGAAGTCCTCCTCTTTCTGCCTCAGTTCTGCCTCAAGTGCCCTGTCCATTATTCCACGCAGCGTGTGCTCCAACAGGTATACAAGGGGGACAGAGTCACTGATGCATGCACTGTCACTGCTCACCATCCTCGTGGCCTCCTCAAATGGTGACAGGACAGTGCATGCATCCCTGATCATGGCCCACTGGCGTGGGGAAAAAAAAAACAAGCTTCCCTGACCCTGTCCTGGTGCCGTAGTCACACAGGTACTCATTGATGGCCCTCTGCTGCGTGTGCAGCTGCTGCAGCATGGCCAACATTGAGTTCCACCTTGTGGGCATGTCACAGATTAGGCGGTTCTTGGGCAGGTTAAACTCCTTTTGGAGGTCCACCAGCCGAACACTGGCATTATATGACTGGCGGAAATGCACACAGACTTTCCTGGCCTGCCTCAGAACATCCTGTAATTCCGGGTACCTGCCCAAGAACCACTGCACCACCAAGTTAAGGACTAGGGATGAGCCGAACACCCCCCTGTTCGGTTCGCACCAGAACATGCGAACAGGAAAAAAATTCGTTCGAACACGCGAACGCCGTTAAAGTCTATGGGACACGAACATGAATAATCAAAAGTGCTAATTTTAAAGGCTAATATGCAAGTTATTGTCATAAAAAGTGTTTGGGGACCCGGGTCCTGCCCCAGGGGACATGGATCAATGCAAAAAAAAGTTTTAAAAACGGACGTTTTTTCAGGAGCAGTGATTTTATTAATGCTTAAAGTCAAACAATAAAAGTGTAATATCCCTTTAAATTTCGTACCTGGGGGGTGTCTATAGTATGCCTGTAAAGGGGCGCATGTTTCCTGTGTTTAGAACAGTCTGACAGCAAAATGACATTTGGAAGGAAAAAACTCATTTAAAACTAGCCGCGGCTATTGCATTGCCGACAATACACATAGAAGTTCATTGATAAAAACGGCATGGGAATTCCCCACAGGGGAACCCCGAACCAAAATAAAAAAAAAAAAAAATGATGTGGGGGTCCCCCTAAATTCCATACAAGGCCCTTCAGGTCTGGTATGGATATTAAGGGGAACCCCAGCCAAAATTGAAAAAAAAAATTGACGTGGGGTTCCCCCTAAATTCCATACCAGACCCTTCAGGTCTGGTATGGATTTTAAGGGGAACCCCGCGCCAAAAAAAAAAAAAAAAAACGGCGTGGGGTCCCCCTAAAAATCCATACCAGACCCTTATCCGAGCACGCAACCTGGCAGGCCGCAGGAAAAGAGGGGGGGACGAGAGTGCGGCCCCCCCCCCCTCCTGAACCGTACCAGGCCACATGCCCTCAACATTGGGAGGGTGCTTTTGGGTAGCCCCCCAAAACACCTTGTCCCCATGTTGATGAGGACAAGGGCCTCATCCTCACAACCCTGGCCGGTGGTTGTGAGGGTCTGCGGGCGGGGGGCTTATCGGAATCTGGAAGCCCCCTTTAACAAGGGGACCCCCAGATCCCGGCCCCCCCCCTGTGTGAAATGGTAAGGGGGTACTTACCCCTACCATTTCACTAAAAAACTGTCAAAAATGTTAAAAATGACAAGAGACAGTTTTTGACAATTCCTTTATTTAAATGCTTCTTCTTTCTTCTTTCTTCCTTCATCTTCTTCTGGTTCTTCTGGCTCTTCTGGTTCTTCCTCCGGCGTTCTCGTCCAGCATCTTCTCCGCGGCGTCTTCTATCTTCTTCTCCTCGGGCCGCTCCGCACCCATGGCATGAGGGGAGGCTCCCGCTCTTCTCTTCATCTTCTTCTCTTCTTCATCATTGTCAAAAACTGTCTCTTGTCATTTTTAACATTTTTGACAGTTTTTTAGTGAAATGGTAGGGGTAAGTACCCCCTTACCATCTCACACAGGGGGGGGGCCGGGATCTGGGGGTCCCCTTGTTAAAGGGGGCTTCCAGATTCCGATAAGCCCCCCGCCCGCAGACCCTCACAACCACCGGCCAGGGTTGTGAGGATGAGGCCCTTGTCCTCATCAACATGGGGACAAGGTGTTTTGGGGGGCTACCCCAAAGCACCCTCCCAATGTTGAGGGCATGTGGCCTGGTACGGTTCAGGAGGGGGGGGGGGGCCGCACTCTCGTCCCCCCCTCTTTTCCTGCGGCCTGCCAGGTTGCGTGCTCGGATAAGGGTCTGGTATGGATTTTTAGGGGGACCCCATGCCGTTTTTTTTTTTTTTTTTTGGCGCGGGGTTCCCCTTAAAATCCATACCAGACCTGAAGGGTCTGGTATGGAATTTAGGGGGAACCCCACGTCAATTTTTTTTTTCAATTTTGGCTGGGGTTCCCCTTAATATCCATACCAGACCTGAAGGGCCTTGTATGGAATTTAGGGGGACCCCCACATCATTTTTTTTTTTTTATTTTGGTTCGGGGTTCCCCTGTGGGGAATTCCCATGCCGTTTTTATCAATGAACTTCTATGTGTATTGTCGGCAATGCAATAGCCGCGGCTAGTTTTAAATGAGTTTTTTCCTTCCAAATGTCATTTTGCTGTCAGACTGTTCTAAACACGGGAAACATGCGCCCCTTTACAGGCATACTATAGACACCCCCCAGGTACGAAATTTAAAGGGATATTACACTTTTATTGTTTGACTTTAAGCATTAATAAAATCACTGCTCCTGAAAAAACGTCCGTTTTTAAAACTTTTTTTTGCATTGATCCATGTCCCCTGGGGCAGGACCCGGGTCCCCAAACACTTTTTATGACAATAACTTGCATATAAGCCTTTAAAATTAGCACTTTTGATTTCTCCCATAGACTTTTAAAGGGTGTTCCGCGGCATTCGAATTTGCCGCGAACACCCCAAATTGTTCGCTGTTCGGCGAACTTGCGAACAGCCAATGTTCGAGTAGAACATGAGTTCGACTCGAACTCGAAGCTCATCCCTATTAAGGACGTGAGCAAAACAGGGCACATGGGTCATTTGTCCCTGTCAGAGGGCAGAGAGGAGGTTGGTGCCATTGTCGCAAACCACCATTCCTGCCTTAAGTTGGCGTGGCGTCAACCACTCCTAAACATGCCCCTACAGAGCTGTCAGAACCTCTGCCCCAGTGTGGCTCCTGTCTCCCAAGCCTGCATACTTGCATAGCCCCTTAAATGCCTATGGAGCACCGCTGGTTCCGAGGACAAAGCACAGGAAGAGGCCATGGAGGAAGAAGAAGAGGAGGGGGTGGAGGAGAGAGGTATTTCACAATCATTAGTAGTGGCATTTTGGAGGCGTGGTGGCGGAACAACCTCCAACACTACTGCACCTTGTCCTGCATCCTTCCCAGCTGCCAGCAGAGTTACCCAATGCGCCGTAAAACTTAGGTAATGTCCCTGTCCATGCCTGCTGGACCATGATTCAGCGGTAATATGCACCTTACCACTGACCGCCCCGGCCAGCGAGGCATGGACTTTGCCTTCCACATGCCGGTAGAGAGCCGAAATCACCTTCTGTGAGAAAAAGTGACGTTTGGGTACCTGCCACTGAGGCACTACACATTCCACAAACTCACAGAAAGGGGGCAGAGTCTACCAACTGAAAAGGCATCAGTTGAAGTGCTAGCAATTTTGCCAAGCTAGCATTCAACCACTGGGCATGTGGATGGCTGGGAGCAAACTTCTTTCGGCGGTGCAGAGGCTGGGGAAGGGAAATTTGCCTGGTACAATCTGACGTCGGTGTACCGAAAGCAGATGGCCCACAAGTACTTGGCTGTGACACACCTAATTCTACACCTTCATTCCTCTCTGTGCAGGTCTCAGAGAGGACTGAAGGTATAGTGGGGTTGGAGATCTCAGCTGATGAGGAGCAAGGAGAGGTCCTCTTAGTTCTTTGGTGTGGGTCTTTAAGATACGCTTGCCAACGAACTGCATGGCAGGTCAAAATATGTCTGGTCAAGCATGTGGTGCCCAAGCAGGAGATGTTTTGGCGACGCGAGATACGCTTGAGACATATGTTGCAAATAGCAGCGGTGCGATCTGATGCACTCTTCTCAAAAAAGGCCCACACCAAAGAACATTTTGAATAACGCACAGAGACAGCAGCGCCCTGCACGTGCGGAGCTTTGGGGTGTGATGCAGTCAGTGTGCAGCCCTTAGGCTGGCCCCTGGAGGGCATCCTGCCTCGTTGGTGATGTGCCTCCTCCTCCTCCTGCTCTCTTCTATCAGGCACCCATGTTGAGTCAGTGATCACATCATCCCCTCCCTCCTCATCACTGGAGCAAACCTGGCAGTATGCTGCAGCAGGGGGAGCATGACTGCCAGATTGCTGTCCTTCTTGGGCACCCCCTCTGTCCGTGCTCACATTACTGCCTTCAACTACCTCAGTATCATCATCAGAGCCTTTCAAACACTGTGCATCCTCCTGGAGCATGTACCCAACACTGTGGCCGAACAGTTCGAGGGACTCCTCAGGAGGACATGGTGGGGCTAGGGAAGGAGTCACAGATGCCATTAAGCCGAGGGAGGAGGCCGCGTTGGCAGCTGCTTTGCCAGACAAAGTACCCTGAGCATGGGTGAGAGAGGATGAGGAGGTTGGGGACAGCTTGGTCATCCACTCGACCAAGTCTTCCGCATGTTGCGGCTCAACACGGCCAGCTGCCAAAAAAAAGGCCAAGCGTGTCCCACGGCCACATGCTGATGAGGATGCACTGTCTCCACGACCAGCACTGTTGCCTCTAGACACAGAGCCTGCTTGCCCTCTTTTATTGGCTTGTGACTGTCTGCCTCTCCTTGTTGGCCTTCCAGACATACCAATGGCCTTTAGCTGCACTAGGCTGGGATATATATATATATATATATATATATATATATATATATATATATATATATACATACTGATACTGCAGCTAGCAAAATCAACTGCCTGCCTGTAGTATGAGAACACCACCAACCTTCTACAGGTAGCTTTAGCTGAACACTGTGCAGAGCTCGCAAAAAACTAACTTGTAGCTTATTTAGCTGCCTGCGGTAGTGATAGGATCAGGAAATTACTACCAACCTTCTACAGGTAGCTTTAGCTGAACACTGTGCAGAGCTCGCAAAAAACTAACTTGTAGCTTATTTATTTGCCTGCGGTAGTGATAGGATCAGAAAAACACCACCAACTTTCTAAAGGTAGCTTAAGGTGAACACTGTGCAGACCTCACAAAAAAATAACTTGTAGCTTATTTAGCTGCCTGCGGTAGTGATAGGATCAGGAAAACACCACCAACCTTCTACAGGTAGCTTTAGCTGAACACTGGGCAGAGGTCGCACAACACTAACTTGTAATTTTAGCTGAACACTGTGAGGAGGACGCACTACACCAACTTGTAGCTTTAGCTGAACACTGTGAGGAGGACGCACTACCCTAACTTGTAGCTTTAGCTGAACACTGTGAGGAGGACGCACTACCCTAACCTGTAGCTTTAGCTGAACACTGTGCTAAGGTCACACTAAACTAACTTGTAGCTTTAACTGAACATTGTGAGAATGACTTACTACACTAACTTGTAGCTTTAGCTGAACACTGTGCAGAGGTCGCAGTACACTAACTTGTAGTTTTAGCTGAACACTGTTCAGAGGACGTACTACACTAACTTGTAGCTTTAGCTGAACACTGTGCAGAGTTCGCACTACACTAACTTGTAGTTTTAGCTGAACACTGTTCAAAGGACGCACTAAACTAACTTGTAGCTTTAGCTGAACACTGTGAGAAGGACGCACTACACTAACTTGTAGCTTTAGCTGAACACTGTGCAGAGGTCGCACTACACTAACTTGTAGTTTTAGCTGAACACTGTGAGGAGGATGCACTACACCAACTCGTAGTTTTAGCTGAACACTGTGAGGAGGACGCACTACGCTAACTTGTAGCTTTAACTGAACACTGTGAGGAGGACGCACTACACTAACATGTAGCTTTAGCTGAACACTGTGCAGAGGTCGCACTACACTAACTTGTAGTTTTAGCTGAACACTGTTCAGTGGACGCACTACACTAACTTGTAGCTTTAGCTGAACACTGTGAAGAGGTCGCACTACACTAACTTGTAGTTTTAGCTGAACACTGTGAGGAGGACGCACTACACCAACTTGTAGCTTTAGCTGAACACTGTGAGGAGGACGCACTACCCTAACTTGTAGCTTTAGATGAACACTGTGCAAAGGTCACACTAAACTAACTTGTAGCTTTAACTGAACACTGTGAGGAGGACGCACTACACTAACTTGTAGCTTTAGCTGAACACTGTGCAGAGGTCGCAGTACACTAACTTGTAGTTTTAGCTGAACACTGTGCAGAGTTAGCACTACACTAACTTGTAGCTTTAGCTGAACACTGTTCAGAGGACGCACTACACTAACTTGTAGTTTTAGCTAAACACTGTTCAGAGGACGCACTACACTAACTTACAGTTTTAGCTAAACACTGTGCAGAGGTCGACACTAACTTGTAGTTTTAGCTGAAGACTGTGAGGAGGCAGCACTACACCAACTTGTAGCTTTAGCTGAACACTGTGAGAAGGATGCACTACCTTAACTTGTAGCTTTAGCTGAACACTGTGAGGAGGACGCACTACCCTAACTTGTAGCTTTAGCTGAACACTGTGCAGAGGTCACACTAAACTAACTTGTAGCTTTAACTGAACACTGTGAGGAGGACGCACTACACTAACTTGTAGTTTTAGCTGAACACTGTTCAGAGGACGCACTACACTAACTTGTAGCTTTAGCTGAACACTGTGCAGAGGTCGCACTACACTAACTTGTAGTTTTAGCTGAACACTGTGAGGAGGATGCACTACACCAACTTGTAGCTTTAGCTGAACACTGTGAGGAGGACGCACTACCCTAACTTGTAGCTTTAAATGAACACTGTGAGGAGGATGCACTACCCTAACTTGTAGCTTTAGCTGAACACTGTGCAGAGGTCACACTACACTAACTTGTAGTTTTAGCTAAACACTGTTCAGAGGACGCACTACACTAACTTGCAGTTTTAGCTGAACACTGTGCAGAGGTCGATTCTAACTTGTAGTTTTAGCTGAACACTGTGAGGAGGCAGCACTACACCAACTTGTAGCTTTAGCTGAACACTGTGAGAAGGATGCACTACCCTAACTTGTAGCTTTAGCTGAACACTGTGAGGAGGACGCACTACCCTAACTTGTAGCTTTAGCTGAACACTGTGCAGAGGTCACACTAAACTAACTTGTAGCTTTAACTGAACACTGTGAGGAGGACGCACTACACTAACTTGTAGCTTTAGATGGACACTGTGCAGAGGACGCACTACACTAACTTGTAGCTTTAGCTGAACACTGTGAGGAGGACGCACTACACCAACTTGTAGCTTTAGCTGAACACCGTGAGGAGGACGCACTAAGCTAACTTGTAGCTTTAGCTGAACACTGTGAGGAGGATGCATTACTCTAACTTGTAGCTTTAGCTGAACACTGTGCAGAGGTCACACTAAACTAACTTGTAGTTTTAGCTGAACACTGTGAGGAGGATGCACTACACCAACTTGTAGCTTTAGCTGAAGACTGTGAGGAGGACGCACTACGCTAACTTGTAGCTTTAGCTGAACACTGTGAGGAGGACGCACTACCCTGACTTGTAGCTTTAGCTGAACACTGTGCAAAGGTCACACTAAACTAATTTTTAGCTTTAACTGAACACTGTGAGGAGGACGCACAACACTAACTTGTAGTTTTAGCTGAACACTGTTCAGAGGACGCACTACACTAACTTGTAGCTTTAGCTGAACTCTGTGCAGAGGTCGACACTAACTTGTAGTTTTAGCTGAACACTGTGAGGAGGCAGCACTACACCAACTTGTACCTTTAGCTGAACACTGTGAGGAGGATGCACTACCCTAACTTGTAGCTTTAGCTGAACACTGCGCAGCGGTCACACTAAACTAACTTGTAGCTTTAACTGAACACTGTGAGGAGGACGCACTACACTAACTTGTAGCTTTAGCTGAACACTGTGCAGAGGTTGCACTACACTAACTTGTAGTTTTAGCTGAACACTGTTCAGAGGACGCACTACACTAACTTGTAGCTTTAGATGAACACTGTGCAGAGGTCGCACTACACTAACTTGTAGTTTTAGCTGAACACTGTGAGGAGGACGCACTACACCAACTTGTAGCTTTAGCTGAACACTGTGAGGAGGACGCACTACGCTAACGTGTAGCTTTAGCTGAACACTGTGAGGAGGACGCACTACCCTAACTTGTAGCTTTAGCTGAACACTGTGCAGAGGTCACACTAAACTAACTTGTAGCTTTAACTGAACACTGTGAGGAGAACGCTCTACACTAGCTTGTAGCTTTAGCTGAACACTGTGCAGAGGTCGCACTACACTAACTTGTAGCTTTAGCTGAACACTGTTCAGAGGACACACTACACTAACTTGTAGCTTTAGCTGAACATTGTGCAGAGGTCGCACTACACTAACTTGTAGTTTTAGCTGAACTCTGTGAGGAGGATGCACTACACCAACTTGTAGCTTTAGCTGAACACTGTGAGAAGGACGCACTACCCTAACTTGTAGCTTTAATTGAACACTGTGAGGAGGATGCACTACCCTAACTTGTAGCTTTAGCTGAACACTGTGCAGAGGTCACACTACACTAACTTGTAGTTTTAGCTAAACACTATTCAGAGGACGCACTACACTAACTTGTAGCTTTAGCTGAACACTGTGCAGAGGTCGCGCTACACTAACTTGTAGTTTTAGCTAAACACTGTTCAGAGGACGCACTACACTAACTTGCAGTTTTAGCTGAACACTGTGCAGAGGTCGACACTAACTTGTAGTTTTAGCTGAACACTGTGAGGAGGCAGCACTACACCAACTTGTAGCTTTAGCTGAACACTGTGAGAAGGATGCACTACCCTAACTTGTAGCTTTAGCTGAACACTGTGAGAAGGATGCACTACCCTAACTTGTAGCTTTAGCTGAACACTGTGCAGAGGTCACACTAAACTAACTTGTAGCTTTAACTGAACACTGTGAGGAGGACGCACTACACTAACTTGTAGCTTTAGCTGGACACTGTGCAGAGGACGCACTACACTAACTTGTAGCTTTAGCTGAACACTGTGAGGAGGATGCACTACACCAACTTGTAGCTTTAGCTGAACACTGTGAGGAGGACGCACTAAGCTAACTTGTAGCTTTAGCTGAACACTGTGAGGAGGATGCACTACTCTAACTTGTAGCTTTAGCTGAACGCTGTGCAGAGGTCACACTAAACTAACTTGTAGCTTTAACTGAACACTGTGAGGAGGACGCACTACACTAACTTGTAGTTTTAGCTGAACACTGTGCAGAGGTCGCACTACACTAACTTGTAGTTTTAGCTGAACACTGTGAGGAGGACGCACTACACCAACTTGTAGCTTTAGCTGAACACTGTGAGGAGGACGCACTACCCTAACTTGTAGCTTTAACTGAACACTGTGAGGATGATGCACTACCCTAACTTGTAGCTTTAGCTGAACACTGTGCAGAGGTCACACTACACTAACTTGTAGTTTTAGCTAAACACTGTTCAGAGGACGCACTACACTAACTTGTAGCTTTAGCTGAACACTGTGCAGAGGTTGCACTACACTAACTTGCAGTTTTAGCTGAACACTTTGAGGAGACTGCACTACACCAACTTCTAGCTTTAGCTGAACACTGTGCAGAGGTCGCACTACACTAACTTAGAGTTTTAGCTGAACACTGTGAGGAGGAAGCACTACACCAGCTTGTAGCTTTAGCTGAACACTGTGAGGAGTACGCACTACCCTAACTTGTAGCTTTAGCTGAACACTGTGAGGAGGACGCACTACCCTAACTTGTAGCTTTAGCTGAACACTGTGCAGAGGTCACACTAAACTAACTTGTAGCTTTAACTGAACACTGTGAGGAGGACGCACTACACTAACTTGTAGTTTTAGCTGAACACTGTTCAGAGGACGCACTACACTAACTTGTAGCTTTAGCTGAACACTGTGCAGAGGTCGCACTACACTAACTTGTAGTTTTAGCTGAACACTGTGAGGAGGATGCACTACACCAACTTGGAGCTTTAGCTGAAGACTGTGAGGAGGACACACTACGCTAACTTGTAGCTTTAGCTGAACACTGTGAGGAGGACGCACTACCCTAACTTGTAGCTTTAGCTGAACACTGTGGAAAGGTCACACTAAACTAATTTTTAGCTTTAACTGAACACTGTCAGGAGGACGCACTACACTAACTTGTAGTTTTAGCTGAACACTGTTCAGAGGACGCACTACACTAACTTGTAGCTTTAGCTGAACACTGTGCAGAAGTTGACACTAACTTGTAGTTTTAGCTGAACACTGTGAGGAGGCAGCACTACACCAACTTGTAGCTTTAGCTGAACACTGTGAGGAGGATGCGCTACCCTAACTTGTAGCTTTAGCTGAACACTGTGAGGAGGATGCACTACCCTAACTTGTAGCTTTAGCTGAACACTGTGCAGCGGTCACACTAAACTAACTTGTAGCTTTAACTGAACACTGTGAGGAGGACGCACTACACTAACTTGTAGCTTTAGCTGAACACTGTGCAGAGGTTGCACTACACTAACTTGTAGTTTTAGCTGAACACTGTTCAGAGGACGCACTACACTAACTTGTAGTTTTAGATGAACACTGTGCAGAGGTCGCACTACACTAACTTGTAGTTTTAGCTGAACACTGTGAGTAGGACGCACTACACCAACTTGTAGCTTTAGCTGAACACTGTGAGGAGGACGCACTACGCTAACTTGTAGCTTTAGCTGAACACTGTGAGGAGGACGCACTACCCTGACTTGTAGCTTTAGCTGAACACTGTGCAAAGGTCACACTAAACTATATTTTAGCTTTAACTGAACACTGTGAGGAGGACGCACAACACTAACTTGTAGTTTTAGCTGAACACTGTTCAGAGGACGCACTACACTAACTTGTAGCTTTAGCTGAACACTGTGCAGAGGTCGACACTAACTTGTAGTTTTAGCTGAACACTGTGAGGAGGCAGCACTACACCAACTTGTAGCTTTAGCTGAACACTGTGAGGAGGATGCGCTACCCTAACTTGTAGCTTTAGCTGAACACTGTGAGGAGGATGCACTACCCTAACTTGTAGCTTTAGCTGAACACTGCGCAGCGGTCACACTAAACTAACTTGTAGCTTTAACTGAACACTGTGAGGAGGACGCACTACACTAACTTGTAGCTTTAGCTGAACACTGTGCAGAGGTTGCACTACACTAACTTGTAGTTTTAGCTGAACACTGTTCAGAGGACGCACTACACTAACTTGTAGCTTTAGATGAACACTGTGCAGAGGTCGCACTACACTAACTTGTAGTTTTAGCTGAACACTGTGAGGAGGACGCACTACACCAACTTGTAGCTTTAGCTGAACACTGTGAGGAGGACGCACTACGCTAACGTGTAGCTTTAGCTGAACACTGTGAGGAGGACGCACTACCCTAACTTGTAGCTTTAGCTGAACACTGTGCAGAGGTCACACTAAACTAACTTGTAGCTTTAACTGAACACTGTGAGGAGAACGCTCTACACTAGCTTGTAGCTTTAGCTGAACACTGTGCAGAGGTCGCACTACACTAACTTGTAGCTTTAGCTGAACACTGTTCAGAGGACACACTACACTAACTTGTAGCTTTAGCTGAACATTGTGCAGAGGTCGCACTACACTAACTTGTAGTTTTAGCTGAACTCTGTGAGGAGGATGCACTACACCAACTTGTAGCTTTAGCTGAACACTGTGAGAAGGACGCACTACCCTAACTTGTAGCTTTAATTGAACACTGTGAGGAGGATGCACTACCCTAACTTGTAGCTTTAGCTGAACACTGTGCAGAGGTCACACTACACTAACTTGTAGTTTTAGCTAAACACTATTCAGAGGACGCACTACACTAACTTGTAGCTTTAGCTGAACACTGTGCAGAGGTCGCGCTACACTAACTTGTAGTTTTAGCTAAACACTGTTCAGAGGACGCACTACTCTAACTTGCAGTTTTAGCTGAACACTGTGCAGAGGTCGACACTAACTTGTAGTTTTAGCTGAACACTGTGAGGAGGCAGCACTACACCAACTTGTAGCTTTAGCTGAACACTGTGAGAAGGATGCACTACCCTAACTTGTAGCTTTAGCTGTACACTGTGAGAAGGATGCACTACCCTAACTTGTAGCTTTAGCTGAACACTGTGCAGAGGTCACACTAAACTAACATGTAGCTTTAACTGAACACTGTGAGGAGGACGCACTACACTAACTTGTAGCTTTAGCTGGACACTGTGCAGAGGACGCACTACACTAACTTGTAGCTTTAGCTGAACACTGTGAGGAGGACGCACTACACCAACTTGTAGCTTTAGCTGAACACTGTGAGGAGGACGCACTAAGCTAACTTGTAGCTTTAGCTGAACACTGTGAGGAGGATGCACTACTCTAACTTGTAGCTTTAGCTGAACGCTGTGCAGAGGTCACACTAAACTAACTTGTAGCTTTAACTGAACACTGTGAGGAGGACGCACTACACTAACTTGTAGTTTTAGCTGAACACTGTGCAGAGGTCGCACTACACTAACTTGTAGTTTTAGCTGAACACTGTGAGGAGGACGCACTACACCAACTTGTAGCTTTAGCTGAACACTGTGAGGAGGACGCACTACCCTAACTTGTAGCTTTAACTGAACACTGTGAGGATGATGCACTACCCTAACTTGTAGCTTTAGCTGAACACTGTGCAGAGGTCACACTACACTAACTTGTAGTTTTAGCTAAACACTGTTCAGAGGACGCACTACACTAACTTGTAGCTTTAGCTGAACACTTTGCAGAGGTTGCACTACACTAACTTGCAGTTTTAGCTGAACACTTTGAGGAGACTGCACTACACCAACTTCTAGCTTTAGCTGAACACTGTGCAGAGGTCGCACTACACTAACTTAGAGTTTTAGCTGAACACTGTGAGGAGGAAGCACTACACCAGCTTGTAGCTTTAGCTGAACACTGTGAGGAGTACGCACTACCCTAACTTGTAGCTTTAGCTGAACACTGTGAGGAGGACGCACTACCCTAACTTGTAGCTTTAGCTGAACACTGTGCAGAGGTCACACTAAACTAACTTGTAGCTTTAACTGAACACTGTGAGGAGGACGCACTACACTAACTTGTAGTTTTAGCTGAACACTGTTCAGAGGACGCACTACACTAACTTGTAGCTTTAGCTGAACACTGTGCAGAGGTCGCACTACACTAACTTGTAGTTTTAGCTGAACACTGTGAGGAGGATGCACTACACCAACTTGGAGCTTTAGCTGAAGACTGTGAGGAGGACACACTACGCTAACTTGTAGCTTTAGCTGAACACTGTGAGGAGGATGCACTACACCAACTTGGAGCTTTAGCTGAAGACTGTGAGGAGGACACACTACCCTAACTTGTAGCTTTAGCTGAACACTGTGCAGAGGTCACACTACACTAACTTGTAGTTTTAGCTAAACACTGTTCAGAGGACGCACTACACTAACTTGTAGCTTTAGCTGAACACTGTGCAGAGGTTGCACTACACTAACTTGCAGTTTTAGCTGAACACTTTGAGGAGACTGCACTACACCAACTTCTAGCTTTAGCTGAACACTGTGCAGAGGTCGCACTACACTAACTTAGAGTTTTAGCTGAACACTGTGAGGAGGAAGCACTACACCAGCTTGTAGCTTTAGCTGAACACTGTGAGGAGTACGCACTACCCTAACTTGTAGCTTTAGCTGAACACTGTGAGGAGGACGCACTACCCTAACTTGTAGCTTTAGCTGAACACTGTGCAGAGGTCACACTAAACTAACTTGTAGCTTTAACTGAACACTGTGAGGAGGACGCACTACACTAACTTGTAGTTTTAGCTGAACACTGTTCAGAGGACGCACTACACTAACTTGTAGCTTTAGCTGAACACTGTGCAGAGGTCGCACTACACTAACTTGTAGTTTTAGCTGAACACTGTGAGGAGGATGCACTACACCAACTTGGAGCTTTAGCTGAAGACTGTGAGGAGGACACACTACGCTAACTTGTAGCTTTAGCTGAACACTGTGAGGAGGACGCACTACCCTAACTTGTAGCTTTAGCTGAACACTGTGGAAAGGTCACACTAAACTAATTTTTAGCTTTAACTGAACACTGTCAGGAGGACGCACTACACTAACTTGTAGTTTTAGCTGAACACTGTTCAGAGGACGCACTACACTAACTTGTAGCTTTAGCTGAACACTGTGCAGAAGTCGACACTAACTTGTAGTTTTAGCTGAACACTGTTCAGAGGACGCACTACACTAACTTGTGGTTTTAGAGGAACACTGTGCAGAGGTCGCACTACACTAACTTGTAGTTTTAGCTGAACACTGTGAGGAGGACGCACTACACCAACTTGTAGCTTTAGCTGAACACTGTGAGGAGGACGCACTACGCTAACGTTTAGCTTTAGCTGAACACTGTGAGGAGGACGCACTACCCTAACTTGTAGCTTTAGCTGAACACTGTGCAGAGGTCACACTAAACTAACTTGTAGCTTTAACTGAACACTGTGAGGAGAACGCTCTACACTAACTTGTAGCTTTAGCTGAACACTGTGCAGAGGTCGCACTACACTAACTTGTAGCTTTAGCTGAACACTGTTCAGAGGACACACTACACTAACTTGTAGCTTTAGCTGAACACTGTGCAGAGGTCGCACTACACTAACTTGTAGTTTTAGCTGAACACTGTGAGGAGGACGCACTACACCAACTTGTAGCTTTAGCTGAACACTGTGAGGAGGACGCACTACCCTAACTTGTAGCTTTAACTGAACACTGTGAGGAGGATGCACTACCCTAACTTGTAGCTTTAGCTGAACACTGTGCAGAGGTCACACTACACTAACTTGTAGTTTTAGCTAAACACTGTTCAGAGGACGCACTACACTAACTTGTAGATTTAGCTGAACACTGTGCAGAGGTTGCACTACACTAACTTGTAGTTTTAGCTGAACACTTTGAGGAGACTGCACTACACCAACTTCTAGCTTTAGCTGAACACTGTGCAGAGGTCGCACTACACTAACTTGTAGTTTTAGCTGAACACTGTGAGGAGGACGCACTACACCAACTTGTAGCTTTAGCTGAACACTGTGAGGAGGACGCACTACGCTAACTTGTAGCTTTAGCTGAACACTGTGAGGAGGACGCACTACCCTAACTTGTAGCTTTAGCTGAACACTGTGCAAAGGTCACACTAAACTAATTTTTAGCTTTAACTGAACACTGTGAGGAGGACGCACTACACTAACTTGTAGTTTTAGCTGAACACTGTTCAGAGGACGCACTACACTAACTTGTAGCTTTAGCTGAACATTGTGCAGAGGTTGACACTAACTTGTAATTTTAGGTGAACACTGTGAGGAGGCAGCACTACACCAACTTGTAGCTTTAGCTGAACACTGTGAGGAGGATGCACTACCCTAACTTGTAGCTTTAGATGAAGACTGTGAGGAGGACGCACTACCCTAACTTGTAGCTTTAGCTGAACACTGTGCAGAGGTCACACTAAACTAACTTGTAACTTTAACTGAACACTGTGAGGAGGACGCACTACACTAACTTGTAGCTTTAGCTGAACACTGTGCAGAGGTCGCACTACACTAACTTGTAGTTTTAGCTGAACACTGTTCAGAGGACGCACTACACTAACTTGTAGTTTTAGATGAACACTGTGCAGAGGTCGCACTACACTAACTTGTAGTTTTAGCTGAACACTGTGAGGAGGACGCACTACACTAACTTGTAGCTTTAGCTGAACACTGTGAGGAGGACGCACTATGCTAACGTGTAGCTTTAGCTGAACACTGTGAGGAGGACGCACTACCCTAACTTGTATCTTTAGCTGAACACTGTGCAGAGGTCACACTAAACTAACTTGTAGCTTTAACTGAACACTGTGAGGAGAACGCTCTACACTAACTTGTAGCTTTAGCTGAACACTGTGCAGAGGTCGCACTACACTAACTTGTAGCTTTAGCTGAACACTGTTCAGAGGACACACTACACTAACTTGTAGCTTTAGCTGAACACTGTGCAGAGGTCGCACTACACTAACTTGTAGTTTTAGCTAAACACTGTGAGGAGGACGCACTACACCAACTTGTAGCTTTAGCTGAACACTGTGAGGAGGACGCACTACCCTAACTTGTAGCTTTTACTGAACACTGTGAGGAGGACGCACTACCCTAACTTGTAGCTTTAGCTGAACACTGTGCAGAGGTCACACTACACTAACTTGTAGTTTTAGCTAAACACTGTTCAGAGGATGCACTACACTAACTTGTAGCTTTAGCTGAACACTGTGCAGAGGTTGCACTACACTAACTTGTAGTTTTAGCTGAACACTTTGAGGAGACTGCACTACACCAACTTCTAGCTTTAGCTGAACACTGTGCAGAGGTCGCACTACACTAACTTGTAGTTTTAGCTGAACACTGTGAGGAGGACGCACTACACCAGCTTGTAGCTTTAGCTGAACACTGTGAGGAGGACGCACTACCCTAACTTGTAGCTTTAGCTGAACACTGTGCAGAGGTCACACTAAACTAACTTGTAGCTTTAGCTGAACACTGTGAGGAGGACGCACTACCATAACTTGTAGCTTTAGCTGAACACTGTGCAGAGGTCACACTAAACTAACTTGTAGCTTTAGCTGAACACTGTGGAAAGGTCACACTAAACTAATTTTTAGCTTTAACTGAACACTGTCATGAGGACGCACTACACTAACTTGTAGTTTTAGCTGAACACTGTTCAGAGGACGCACTACACTAACTTGTAGCTTTAGCTGAACACTGTGCAGAAGTCGACACTAACTTGTAGTTTTAGCTGAACACTGTGAGGAGGCAGCACTACACCAACTTGTAGCTTTAGCTGAACACTGTGAGGAGGATGCGCTACCCTAACTTGTAGCTTTAGCTGAACACTGTGAGGAGGACGCACTACCCTAACTTGTAGCTTTAGCTGAACACTGTGCAGCGGTCACACTAAACTAACTTGTAGCTTTAACTGAACACTGTGAGGAGGACGCACTACACTAACTTGTAGCTTTAGCTGAACACTGTGCAGAGGTTGCACTACACTAACTTGTAGTTTTAGATGAACACTGTGCAGAGGTCGCACTACACTAACTTGTAGTTTTAGCTGAACACTGTGAGGAGGACGCACTACACCAACTTGTAGCTTTAGCTGAACACTGTGAGGAGGACACACTACCCTAACTTGTAGCTTTAACTGAACACTGTGAGGAGGATGCACTACCCTAACTTGTAGCTTTAGCTGAACACTGTGCAGAGGTCACACTACACTAACTTGTAGTTTTAGCTAAACACTGTTCAGAGGAACACTAACTTGTAGATTTAGCTGAACACTGTGCAGAGGTTGCACTACACTAACTTGTAGTTTTAGCTGAACACTTTGAGGAGACTGCACTACACCAACTTCTAGCTTTAGCTGAACACTGTGCAGAGGTCGCACTACACTAACTTGTAGTTTTAGCTGAACACTGTGAGGAGGACGCACTACACCAACTTGTAGCTTTAGCTGAACACTGTGAGGAGGACGCACTACGCTAACTTGTAGCTTTAGCTGAACACTGTGAGGAGGACGCACTACCCTAACTTGTAGCTTTAGCTGAACACTGTGCAAAGGTCACACTAAACTAATTTTTAGCTTTAACTGAACACTGTGAGGAGGACGCACTACACTAACTTGTAGTTTTAGCTGAACACTGTTCAGAGGACGCACTACACTAACTTGTAGCTTTAGCTGAACATTGTGTAGAGGTCGACACTAACTTGTAATTTTAGCTGAACACTGTGAGGAGGCAGCACTACACCAACTTGTAGCTTTAGCTGAACACTGTGAGGAGGATGCACTACCCTAACTTGTAGCTTTAGCTGAAGACTGTGAGGAGGACGCACTACCCTAACTTGTAGCTTTAGCTGAACACTGTGCAGAGGTCACACTAAACTAACTTGTAACTTTAACTGAACACTGTGAGGAGGACGCACTACACTAACTTGTAGCTTTAGCTGAACACTGTGCAGAGGTTGCACTACACTAACTTGTAGTTTTAGCTGAACACTGTGCAGAGGTCGCACTACACTAACTTGTAGTTTTAGCTGAACACTGTGAGGAGGACGCACTACACTAACTTGTAGCTTTAGCTGAACACTGTGATGAGGACGCACTATGCTAACGTGTAGCTTTAGCTGAACACTGTGAGGAGGACGCACTACCCTAACTTGTATCTTTAGCTGAACACTGTGCAGAGGTCACACTAAACTAACTTGTAGCTTTAACTGAACACTGTGAGGAGAACGCACTACCATAACTTGTAGCTTTAGCTGAACACTGTGCAGAGGTCACACTAAACTAACTTGTAGATTTAGCTGAACACTATTAGGAGGACGCACTACACAAACTTGTAGCTTTAGCTGAACACTGTGCAGAGGTCACACTAAACTAACTTGTAGCTTTAGCTGAACACTGTGAGGACGCACTACACTAACTTGTAGTTTTATCTGAACACTATGCAGAGGTCACACTAAACTGAATTGTAGGTTTAACTGAACACTGTCAGGAGGACGCACTACACTAACTGTAAATAGTCTAAATCAAAAGAACACTAGCAATTTTCTTCAGGTACCTGTAAATACTGTAACAAGACAAGCCTGCCTGTCAGTTGGAAGATAACAGGAATGGATCTAGCTAAACTGAATACAGTGTATATATATATATATACAACACCTGGACTATATATACACAATACACTGTAAGTGCAGCTAACTCACTGACTGTCCTGCCTAATTTAGCTAACTCAAATGAAATGACACTATCTCTCTCTCTCTCTATGCACACCGGAACACACTACACGGGGCGTGCAGGCGGCCTTATATAGTGTGGGGCGTGTTCTAAACCCCCTGAGCCATAATTGGCCAAAGCCACCCTGGCTTTGGCCAATTACAGATCTACCTACTGACGGCGCTGTGATTTGCCAAGCATGTGGGTCATAGTGCATGCTTGGCCAATCATCAGCCAACAATGCACTGCGCCACACGAATTTGGCGTGAACGGCCCATGTCGTTCGCAATTCGGCGAACGGTCGAACAGACTATGTTCAAGTCGAACATGGGTTTGACTCAAACGCGAAGCTCATCCCTACTGGTCAATATCACAGAAACTTTCTCCTGCATTCCCGTTAAAGACTTGCTTGGTTTTTCCTTCTGGTTCCACATCCTGTTTGCTGTTCCACTGCGCTGATTCCTGGCTTCCTGACTTTCTGGCTTGTCTGACTATTCGTTCCCGTTACAGAACTTTAGCTATGTTTTTACTAAGTTTGTTCTATTTACTCTTATTATTAAACAAGTGTGATTTAACTGTACTTCTGTCTCAGTCTGATTCATGGTTTCTGGCATTGCCATAGAAATGCAATGCGTAAAGTCCATCTTATATGGCAGAGTTGATTGGATACCCCTGGACTGGCTCCCCCACAGCTGCTGATGGATAGACTTCTACATCTATAAACATACATAATTCCCTGTTGATGGGATTTGAGCCTTTTGGTATCCTCCTATTGTTTAGGATGTTCTGTTCTTGTTTTTGTTTCTTTTGACTTTCTGACGTGATGTATGTAAGACAAGACAGATAACATGTACTCAGTACCTCTCAGGAAAATAGGCTGCTGTTTGTTTGATTTAACTATGCATTATCTTCATGTCTAAAAATGGTATTCCATTATAGGATTTTTTGGTAAATCCTATTTGTATTGTACTGCTGTACCATAAACTGAATCTGAGTGTCTCCAAGTTTCCACTTCCTTTTTTAGAAAGAGTGCAATTCCACCATCAAGTGACAGGCCTCATGCCAGAAAGTGTTGACCATCAAGTTATAAATTATCATATACACTCAGCTGTATCCTCTGGACCAGGAATGACTCCAAACACAACCACCATCTGGTTTAATCCGCAAGCACGACATTTGGATTGACACCGGGATAAGGTTCTTCTGCCTGGAGCGAAAAAAGAAGTGTACAGCTCCTGACTAAAGCTGGATAAATGTATAGTTTGTCTAATTTTTTTGCAGGGAAAACTGGAAGTATAACATTCTGCCTAATCACTTGGACTACACAAAACCTTTTTCTTCATTGCTTCTTCAGAGCTTCAGTTCCGTTGAACGCCTGTCAATATTTTATCAACCCAAATTTACTGTTTTATTGCCTTGAGATATCATGAGAATGGTGTTGTCATGGAGAAAATGGTAGAGATGATTTCTACTGCTCAGACATTTTAATAACATGGCAAAATGTCTTGCAAGATTTCCTCTTAACAATCTATACATTATACAGTCAGTTTGTGACTTTTCAACTTTGTATTTCCTTGGTCTTTTTTGCCACATTTTCTTATATTTTTTGGTTAAAAAAAGTCTTTATTATAAAGTTATTAAACTAAATCAATATGGCATTTATGTTCAAGTGTTAATTTCTAGCTTTCATCTTAAAAATTAAACTGTAAAGTTAAACTTGGGGTAGCAAAGCTCCTCTTCATCTTTAGTCAGTGACTCTCAGAATATAAAATTCCTGGGCGTGGTTTGGAGCCAGACTGTAATGGACGTCTAATCCTCGTGCTCTGGTCTACAGAGGACTAGCTCACAAGCCTAGCGAGCCATACATCCCCCGCAGACATGGGGAAACCGAAGGGGAACTCATGCCCGACCCGATCCCGTTCCCCCAGAGGATCTGACTCACAATCGGGCCGCAGCATACCGGAGATTTTACGGACGCAGCCACACGAGGCCCCGGCTTCATCTCGGGCCTACTCCGGAACAGCCCGATCCTCCAGAGTAAGCCCGTCAGGAAGACACCAAGTACATCCTCCACTGCCAAACACGGCTACTGATCAGCCCATAAACATCAGGGAGCTGAGATCTGTGGCTGAGGATATAAAAGCCACACTAGCAATGGCCATCACAGACCTCAGGAGGGACCTCCATTCCATGACAATGCGCATGGATGAAATAGAAGAAACCACAATGCGCAATGAAAATGCCATACATCAGCTTCAAACATCCTCCCAAGCTAACAATGTCCAGCTCAGAGATGTGCACAGATGCATGGAGGACCTGGACAATCGTGGCCGACGACACAACATACGGGTAAGAGGCATGCCAGAATCGGTTGATCATACCCAAATTGCCCAGGCCATTATAGCTGTATTCAATGACCTTCTAGGCAGACCCCCTGAATCCCACATTGAATATGAACGTCTGCACAGAGCTCTCAGACCCAAAGGAAGAGACACTGACCCTCCCAGGGATATAGTATGCTGTTTGTTCAACTTCAAACTAAAAGAGGAAATCCTGCGTAGGTCCAGGGACCATCGCAACCTATTGTTCCAAGGCACAGAGATAAAAATTTTCCAGGACTTATCACCCAATTACTCTCCAGAATAGAAGGGATCTGCGCCCCCTCCTTGACCTGTTGAGAACAAATGGAATCCAGTACCGCTGGAAATTTCCCTTTTGCCTTTTGGCCTCAGCACAAGGCCGCACAGCTAACCTGAGGGTACCAGAAGATCTCAATGCGTTTTGCGAGACACTGCACATACCCCACATTGAATTACCTGATTGGTACAGAACCCTCCAACCTCCTCATCTCAGGAGATCCACGTCAACAGATGCCATACCAGTCCGAGATGAGTTCCACATCCGCAGACGCAGATCCAACTCGCCCAGAACAACACATCTGCAGGATCCAGGAACACCGCAAATAATAGCCCTACAGCTTCCCCTGCACACAGAAGGCCCCGCCATGGGGGTCCAGAATGAGGAATGACCTTCCCTTCTCCATTCTCTCACCCGAACTCATCAAGCCAGGCACTTCACGATTAGCTCTTGAGGCTACCTGGCTCTCAGGATTTCCATCAAGCAGTTTTCTGCTCGCAGAACCTCGACATCGGAGATGAACTGATCCTTGTCCCAATTGACCAGTCCAACATCTTTGCATCATTCTGAACTTAACAGCTGTCACGTACTCTGACTTCATGACTTGCCCTCAGCCAGAGGTGAACCTTTTCTTCTCACCAACATACAGCACCTGCTCAAGAAACAGAAACCTACCAAGATGTCTAAACACTCGCACTGGAAGCAACGAATGGTAACCTTTGCATCGCAGACTGCATACTCCCAACTTGACTCCCCTCACGCAAGTATGAATACACCTGCTAAGTGATGAACAATCTTTAAGACTGCTAAATAATTTTATAAGCAGGATCTCCCCTCGCCATCCCTTCCCCCATTTCCATAGCTTCCTTACCCCTAAACCACCTCCTTTCCAGTTTCCCTACCATCCCAGTGATTGATTTATATTCCTGACAATGGATTCCATAAAGGGAGTACCCTGGGGGGGGGACAAAAAAAAGACTTCCCTGTGTTATCCTACAGGCCTATATTGAAAGACTGGTCATTGGTACTATACAATGTATACTTAAACTCCTACTCAGGAGGGCGAATTCACGCGGACTATAAGACCAATTCTCATTGATACTCCTCCCCTTACTATATGTCCCCAAACAACTCTCCTCTTATAATAAGGGGTCACCTCTGAAAACACTTATTTTCCCTACTCTCTGATAAAAAATAACTAAATAGCTAAAAAAAAAGGTCTAGTAACCAAAGCAACCACTAACTTGGTCAAAATTGGCTATTTCCTTTCTACTCAATACCCTGATAACCAAACTTCCCGTATGAACTCGCCCTTCACCTAAACTTGAGGACTTGCAAGAGTAATCCAAGATCTCCAGTTGAGACAAAAATTTATAGCTGAGCCAGGACCCTTAAAAGGAAGTTAAATGGCATACTGGTTGTAGATACCTGTTTACTGTTACCGTTTTACGTTTGCACTTGTTACGGTTTTATGTCGGAGAATAACACTTCTCCCTACTTAGTTACATTTATTTAACAACTGATTAATTATTCTTGTTTAAATACTGTCTTTGTTCTCTATTATTACTGTTCTGAAAAGCAGCTTAGCAAAGAAATCTCAGGGGATCTCTGTCATGTGGGACCGACCTCTACACCTCACCTGCACTACATACCCTACTCAATCGCTTTCTTGGCAAACACCCGGCCAGGTGAGTAAGACCGGCCTATTCTTACAACCAACTCTCAGGAACATGTTCACAGACAAAGGGGGACTCGCCCACACGCACCAAAGATTTACTCTAGACAGGATCTGATACCACAGCAAAGTAGATGTAGTGAATGCCAAATACTCACTTAACATAATAATGATATACTGACAGAGAAGACACTTCTAGTTCCATAATGGATCTAAACTCACTTTAACTTTAACTGATAGATATCCACTCACAAAATGCTGACGATGTCCCATTATCAACCAACCTGATATACCTAGCCCCAAGATGTCCTCATACCATACTCTATCTAGTAATTTCCCTCCACCCTGCAGCCAAGCTCCCCATCCGTTGAACCACTGTCTTTTTATATAGTGTCAAAATCCAAAGGCTCCTCCACCTAACGCTAATACTCTCCTCTAAGGACCAGAGGACCCTACTTTCCAACTTATTAGTACCACACCGGCACCTTCCACTTCTCCACACAACGGGAATATACTCATTCCCGCTGACCCCTACCGGACCATGTGACACTTCATAAGGAAGGTCTCGGCACCTTTCCTTACTTCCGGAATACTTCTCCCCCCCCCCACCTCTGGTAATACTCCCGGTCGCTTTCCCTTCACCCTCTACAACCCCCTCCTACCACACCTCCTTCAAACTCCCTCATCCACCCTCCCTACCCCACTCGCTTCCTCCCCCCTCCACTGACCTCATCTCCCACCCCCCTCTGGCCTCCTCGGTCTTCGCTACCCAAATATTACATTCACAACCCTACCCCCCAGGTAATCGATATTTCCATTACCCACCCTAACCCACACTTAGTGAGATAACAGATGAAATCTCCTAACTTTCTCACTTATTAAAAGCTTCACCACCAACACAGCATGCCATATAGAAAACCTATCACTAAACATACCATGTTGAAAGTAGCATCTCTGAACGCAAAAGGTCTTAATATCCCAGAGAAGCACAGCCAGGTTCTATCCCAGATGCACAAATTAAAAGCTAACATCGTCTTCCTACAAAAAACGCATTTTCGCACAGATAAGATTCCTAAACTCACAAACCACTTGTTTCCAACCTCCTATCACTCTACCAACTCACATGCAAAAACTAAGGGAGTTTCAATCCTGATCTCCAAAAACTTAAACTGGAAACACACAGATTCGCTAATAGATAAGGAAGGCAGATACATTCTTTTAAAAGGTAAAATTCTAGGATGACCTGTAACCCTGGCCAACATCTACAGCCCCAACTCTGCACAAGCCAGCTTCTTTAGACAGATCTCCCAACTCCTAACAGGTTTTTCTACTGGAATAACTATTCTTGGTGGGGACTTTAATGTTGCCCTGTACCCACTGTTGGATACCTCATCAAGTACCACTTCATTGCCCTATAGAACCCTACGCCATATCAAATTGCAATTTCAAGAACTACTCTTACATGACACATGGCGCACCCTTCACCCCAATGAAAAGGATTACACATTCTTCTTTGCCCCTCATAATAAATATTCCAGAATCGACTACCTCTTCCTATCCCAGACGGACCTCCCTTTCCTCTCCCACGCAACTATTGAACCAATGCTCTTATCCAGCCACCACCCAATCACCATGACACTGACCTTCCCAGGCCAAAATACCCGCTCCAAGACCTGGCACCTAGACTTGGCTCTACTGACTTCAGAAGAAGATATAATAACTGTTAGGCAAGCCATACACGACTTCTTCCTAGAAAATGACAACGGAGAAACTGTTCGGCTAACACAATGGGAGGCCCATAAATGTGTCCTAAGGGAGAAATTAATTGCCCTAAAAACTGCTCGAAAGAAGGCCCATCAAGCCAGGATTACAACCCTAATCCAAAAAATTAGAACTTTAGAGTTAGCTCATAAACAAACCCAAGCCCAACAGACGTACCTTGATCTTACACAAACCCGGGAACTCCTACTAACGGAATTATCCCACAAAACAAAACGTAAATTTATTCTACAACAAAAGTTATATTATGAATTTAGGAATAAAAGCGGAAAATACCTTGCCAAAGCCATTCAAACGAAAAAAGCCCAGACCAACATTCACACTATCAATGACTCCCAAGGCAGGCCGAAAGTTACGGCCCCAGATAGAGCTTCCCAATTTGAGGCATATTACTCCAATCTTTACAATCTCAACACGCAATCAGCTGACCCCGCAACGAATAACACCCGACACTCCCTTATTAAGAGTTTTTTAAAAGATCATTGCCCGAAACCCATCGACAAGGAAGACGCTCGCCAGTTAGAAAATCCCATTTCAGAACATGAACTAAAAATGGCAATCAAACAGCTAAAAACAGGGAAGAGCCCTGGCCCAGACGGGTACACGGCCACTTATTTACTTAAAACCTTTACAGAGATACTCACTGGCCCTTTCCTCAAGGCCTTTAATTCCCTCTCATCGTCCACACTCCACTTCCACAGACTTCTTGAGGTACACATTACAGTCATACCAAAAGAAGGAAAAGACACAACACTAGTTGCTAATTATAGGCCAATTTCCCTACTAAATGTGGATATAAAGCTTTTTGCCAAAATCCTTGCTAATCGCTTGCTTCCCTTCTTGCCATCGCTGATAGAAAAGGACCAACTAGGCTTTGTTTGCGGGAGGCAAGAAACAACACTATTAAGGCTATAAAACTGCATTACTGTATGACCACCAACAAACATAAAGGGTTCTTTTTGTCATTGGACGCGGAGAAGGCGTTTGACAGATTGGCCTGGGACTACATGGGAGCAGTATTGAGACGCTTAGGACTTCAAGATCGAATGTTCAACTCAATAATGTCCCTATATACAACGCCAACTGCTAGGGTCCGGATTAACGGACGTCTGTCAAACGCCTTCTCCATAACTAATGGGACTAGACAGGGATGTCCACTCTCCCCTATTCTTTTCGTACTAACCCTAGAACCTCTCCTGAACTGCCTTAGAAACAACGAGAATGTTAAAGGAATACCCATAGTGAATCACACTTATAAGCTAGCAGCTTTTGCCGATGATATTTTACTTTCCCTTAGCGACCCCCATATTTCAATCCCAAACGTACTAAAGGACTTTAAACTCTTCCAACACTATTCTAACTTCAAAATCAACCTTTCCAAATCCCATGCCCTTAATATCACAATCCCACAAGAAACAGTCACACAGTGTGAAATAAACTTCCCCTTCCAATGGCGATATGACGCTATTAAATATTTAGGGATTAACCTAACAGCGAACCTCTCAGATCTCTACACCAAGAACTACCTGCCCACTCTCAAAACTATCTCTGATGATCTTAGAAAATGGAACATTCCACAATTCTCCAGTTTCGGACGCGCGGCGATTCTAAAAATGAATATCCTGCCTCGCATTTTATACATCCTACAAACTGTCCACATAAAACTTCCCCCATATTTCTTTCTATCTTACAAAAGAATATCTACAAGATTTTTATGGGGGCAAAAATGTCCGAGAAATGCATATGGCACCCTAACACGACCAAAAATGAAAGGAGGCCTTGGTCTTCCGGACCTCAAAAAATACTACTGGGCCTGCCATCTCACTAGAATTGTGGACTGGACATTACACAACCAACGCAAAGATTGGGTCAGCCTAGAGAACTCAATATCCCCCATACCACTACGATCCACACCCTGGCTATCAACTAACCATATACCCCCCCACTAAAGAAACACCCTCTTATTGACCCAACACTCCGCTCTTTTAAGGAAACTTGTAAAAAACTACATATCTCTTCCACGCCAGGACCCCTAACTCCTATAAGACTCAACCCTGCCTTCCTCCCTGGTATGTCTGCGCAATTCTTAATACAGCATTGGCAACACCAAGAAATACTAGCACACCAATTTTTCCACGATGGCTCTCTCCTAGATCGTCTCGCATTAACCCCCACTCACACCAACAACCCTATCCCACTCTGGACCTACTTCCAAATCCGCCATTTCTTACAAGAAATCAATCGCAACTCCTCTATCACACGACCGTTGACCCCATTTGAACATCTATGCTCCCAGTCCAGCCCCCAACAGCATCTGATTTCCAATATATACACTATGCTATCTGCAGATATCTCCCCTAAAGATGGGCAAGCCTCCAAGTCATGGGAAAGAGACATACACTTATGCCCCGTACACAGGGTCAGATTTTCTGATGGAAAATGTCCGATCGGAGCGTGTTGTCGGAAATTCCGACCGTGTGTGGGCTCCATCGGACATTTTCCATCGGATTTTCCGACACACAAAGTTGGAGAGCAGGAGATAAAATTTTCTGACAACAAAATCCGATTGCGTCAATTCAGACCGTGTGTGGCCTGTTCCGACGCACAAAGTGCCACGCATGCTCAGAAGAAATTCCGGCACGGAACAGCTCGTTCTGGTAAACTTAGCGTTCGCAATGGATACAGCACCTTCGTCACGCTGCAATGTCAAAAATGGTTTAATACAGCGCACTCTCTTCTTCTTTATAATGTGACAAGAATTAAGTAGTTTTTCTGCTCATATTCACACACACTTCTCACAAAGTTTTATTTTTTTTTATTTTTTTGGGGATTCCCTGAATATATTGTTATTAGTTGTCACACCTGACAGAATGTTTTTTTTTTTTTATTTAATTTTTTGGGGATTTTAAGCCTTTTTTTTAAGATTTAATGTTTGTATTTTTTCCAAGGCTGATCTTTGTTCAATGTTATTTTTATTTTTACTCCAGAATATTTTTATGTGTGTTTTGTGTGTCAAGTTACCCCAACACCATTGATATCTTTTATTATTTAATCTCAAGGAGATTGTTTGTTGTTGGTGTCCCCTGTTAATTTCACATTGTATATTTGAAATGTACCTGAATACTCACAAAAAAACTGTCCTTTTTGAAGTAAAACACATAGGAGAGTATAATTCAAAACAAAAATTCTTTATTAAGGGATCAGAACCAAACAAAGAGGGAGGCAACACTGGATCAACAGGAGAAATTAGCGAAGCCTGGGACCCCCACGGCAGACATCAATTCTTGAATATCAAAATTGGTGGCCTGAGGAGTCCATATGTAAGGGAGGGCAGTCTGGTCCAGAATTCGCAGAGATCCGGATGGCAGCAGATGACATGTGTGTCCCCAGGCTGTGGTACCACAAGAGGCTGCATTTTTTGGCCGACCAGACTGGATCCAGGGTCCTCACTTTCTGGTCTTCCTTCCACTCTTCCTTCCAGGCTGTGGCTGTGCTGTTGGAGATGTGGCAGGAGGAGGAGTAGGACCTGGAAGAGGAGGAGGACTGGGAGGACCTGGAGCAGAAGGTGGAGGAGGACCTGCAGGAGGAGGAGGAGAACCATCGCAAAGGTGTGTCTGAGCTGTAATTTGGCCCCTCAAACCTTTGTTAAGAGCCTCCAATATGAGCGCCTCACACATGGCTTGTTGTCCCTCCTCCATCATTTGCATTTTATAGGCAATGGTGGCCGCAATGTCCTCCTCCACGGTGTGTGGTGCTCCCAGGACCTCTGTAGCCCTCCAAAAGAGTCCTCTGGCAGCCTCCTCTAGGGCACTCCTCCTCCTGCCACTTTCTCTTTCCAGGGGGGCTGGAGGGACCTGCAGATCAGCCAGCCGGCTCGGCCCGGCCACCTCCTGGCTGAGACTTCCCTGTGTATGAAAAAGGGACATGGTTTTAGTTGTTGCATCATCAATCACAATCATAAATTAGTACTCCCAACTAACATTTAGTTAACATCATTGATTGGACAACCAGCAATATTTAGAGGAATGCTATACCTGGCTCAATCTGGGCTCCTCCACATGTGGCCTGGAAGGCCCAGGTTGGGCGTCAGAAGCCTCAGCCCGGGGGGAAGGAAGCGTGGAAGGAAGACTGGAGAGGAATGGCCTGGGTTCAGTCTGGCCTGACAGAAAATGCAGCCTGTCGTAGTACCACATCCTGGGGACATAGATGTCATCTGCTGCTCCAGATCTCTGTGAATCCAGGACTTTTTTGCGCTCCATCACATATGTGCTCCTCAGGCCACCAATTAAGATCTTCAAAAATGTGATGTCTGCCATGGGGATCACCTGCTTCACAATTTCACACAATTGCTCCAGTGCTGCCTTCCTCTTTGCTTGGTTCTTGTAATGTGGGTGTTTAATCTCCCACAGACATGGCAGCTCCCTTAACATATCTATGAATACTGACATGAAGTCATTGTCTTTCACTAGCATATCCATGTTCACTGCAAGACACAACACAAGCCAAGCCTAATGTCAGACAAAACTCTCCTAATCTTGTTACAATATAGTAAAAATATATGTGTCACTGGCGCAAAACCTATCCTATCACCAATATGTAAGTGATGTCTGTAGCTGCTGCATCCAAAGATTTTCAAGAGAAAATTAAATTAAAAGTGCTATGTGTGTGGATGCGCTGCTCCCATATGTGCTCTCTATACTACCTGTGTATGTGCTATCTTTTTAACCTAGTTTTATTCACCATCCACCTATAAAATTACATCTCATTTAAGCAATAACCATATGCCTATAAAAATTCATCACATGTAAACAACAACTTAATACAAATTCCGTAAATCATATAAAACCATATAAAAGTCCAGTGACATATGTCACATAATGTTAAACTCTCTTCATATGTGTTGTAAATCATCCGTTGGGATTGCCGTGGGCGGCGTGCTCTTGTGTGTTAGATCAGATTAAAGTGACTTAGTGCTTCACCACCACCTGTGAGATTTGCCACTCACCAGATTAATCTTTAAAACTGCACCTTTGGTTCATTAATAGGGATAACCACTCCACTCAAAGGGGACTTTCTCCAATAGCTATACCAGGACCTCAATGCTCCTCATGAAAACGGATGAAAAACAATCATCGCACAATAACGTTTAAAACCTTTATTCCATAAATAAAAAACACTTTGCACTCACATTTCCAAGTGCCATTAGGCCGGCACAGAGCTTTTCCAGCAGTTAGGGACGGGTGGGCGCTGCAGCCCGGTTCGTCTGGTGTATGCTGTGTAGTCTCCGTTGCCGCTTACGTTCCCCCCCTGTGTGCGTTCGCGTCCTCTCCAAACCCCGTTCGTTCCCGATCACGTGGGTACGATAATCTCCCAGCAGCCTCTACGCGTTTCGCAATCCAATTTGCGTCATCAGGAAGCTTCCTGATGACGCAAATTGGATTGCGAAACGCGTAGAGGCTGCTGGGAGATTATCGTACCCACGTGATCGGGAACGAACGGGGTTTGGAGAGGACGCGAACGCACACAGGGGGGGAACGTAAGCGGCAACGGAGACTACACAGCATACACCAGACGAACCGGGCTGCAGCGCCCACCCGTCCCTAACTGCTGGAAAAGCTCTGTGCCGGCCTAATGGCACTTGGAAATGTGAGTGCAAAGTGTTTTTTATTTATGGAATAAAGGTTTTAAACGTTATTGTGCGATGATTGTTTTTCATCCGTTTTCATGAGGAGCATTGAGGTCCTGGTATAGCTATTGGAGAAAGTCCCCTTTGAGTGGAGTGGTTATCCCTATTAATGAACCAAAGGTGCAGTTTTAAAGATTAATCTGGTGAGTGGCAAATCTCACAGGTGGTGGTGAAGCACTAAGTCACTTTAATCTGATCTAACACACAAGAGCACGCCGCCCACGGCAATCCCAACGGATGATTTACAACACATATGAAGAGAGTTTAACATTATGTGACATATGTCACTGGACTTTTATATGGTTTTATATGATTTACGGAATTTGTATTAAGTTGTTGTTTACATGTGATGAATTTTTATAGGCATATGGTTATTGCTTAAATGAGATGTAATTTTATAGGTGGATGGTGAATAAAACTAGGTTAAAAAGATAGCACATACACAGGTAGTATAGAGAGCACATATGGGAGCAGCGCATCCACACACATAGCACTTTGTTACAATATAGGCCTCAATGTAGAAGCAGTATAGGCACAAGTTTGTCTCTTACCTTCGTTCTTACGATCGGCGCGTCCAATGCTCCTTCCTCCGCTCACAGATCGTACGTAATACGCACGCCTGTTACGCTTTATACACACTGCGCATGCGTGTAACTCCACCCGCCCCGACGTTCTTTCTATTCTATTCCCCGCCCCTTTTCATTTGGCGCAGTGGGGGAAGAGCACATGGTGGAGTCACAGCAAGTGCGTGATAATTACAGGAACGAGGAGGAGGAGGAAAGCCAGGATCCGGACACGTCCTGATCCAGAAGGAGACGTTTTAAGGCCACAAATATGTCCTTTGGGGAGATGTTGGAGAAGGTGGACATCCTGAAGAGGGCCGACTATGACGGAAAGTATGGGCCTTACCCCAACCCCAATATCAGAAAGGCCAAGATCATGGCGAAAGGGGTCAAAAGTCTTCACAGGAATTTCGGGGTACGAAAATCGAAAGATCAGCTCAGGAAGCGGTGGTCGGACCTGAAATTAAGAGAGCCAGAGCAGTACAGAAAGATCCGGAGAGTGCTGCAAAAAAGTAAGTAGTTGTGCTGTGTTCCTATTCTTTTTGTCTTTATTATGTTCGTGCTGCTCCATATGCTTTTCTTAATTGTACAGTTTAAAAGGGCAACTTTAATGTTCATGGGCCCATTATTCGTTCGTATCAAACATTTTTCTTTCGGCCTCTAAAACACCATTGTTTAGGCCATATGCATTTTCCCACATTTTTTAGGGCCTACTTGGATGCCAAATATTTGTTTGTGTAGATGGGTTTGTTACTAGAATGAAATGCAAACTAGATTCTGTGTAAGGAGAGGACACTGAGCAGCTGTTTTCACATCTGGACACTGGAGCACTAGTGTGGGACACAAGAACACCATTTTTATTAGGGGGGCCACACAGGTGATCCAGTGTATACTATAGGGGGGTCTCCATCTGTGAAGCTTGTACTAAACAGGTACAGTATTGCAGCTTGACAAAGGGCAATAAAAAAAATACATCTTGGAACTCGGCTAAAATAGACAATTGTACCCCACTTCCAAGCAATGTTTCCTATTTATAGTTCTGCCATCAAATATCTGTGTGCTAATTATACCATTTTTGTTTTACATAGGGGAGAAAAGACTCGGAGGACACCCCTCCTCTGAGGAGACCACAGACCCCCCACCTATGGAAGCAGGTTAAATACCCCCAACCCAAGAAGAGCAGGAGGAGGAAGAAGATGTGGTGGAAATTGGCACCACAACAGGTGAGTGTCTGCAACCACAGGCTCAGGTAAGAGATGGATGCTGGCAGATTTTTGATACCTGTTTTTGTTTGGTTTCTCTCTTTTTAGGTGATCGTGATGTGAGGAATCGAGATCCTTTCACATCTGAAAGTGCCCAGATCCTGATCGGGGAGATCATGGGGTGTAATGTCGAATTGCAAAACATCCAGAAAAAAATAAATGATAAAATAAATAATAACATCATTTATGCTTTGGGGCGAATTTAAAACCCCACAAAATCACTTTTTTGATTGTGGTCCAATGTTTTAAATCTTTTTGCAATGTTTTGAAAAGCCAAATTTGGAGGATGCACACAGTGTGCCAACATGTGCTATCTGCCATCACGGGAGATCAATGGACACGTTTTGGGGGTGCAACCCCTTCCTCAATTATAAAGTAGCGGTGAGGAAGGGCTTGCTCCCCCAAAACACGTCCCTTGATCCCCCCTGATGGCAGCTAGCACATGTTGACATTAGTAAATTGGTGTGCATCTTCCAAATTTGGCTTTTCCAGGGGTGATTTCCCCCCATCTGAACTCAATATCAAACACAGTTCCTAAATACTGATGTCTGATATTGCCTTCAGGTTTTACCTAATGTGAACTTTGTAAGTTCAAGTTTTTTGTCTTTCTTGTTTTTTTTACACAGGCCTGTTTTATCGTAAATGGACATTTCTATTTTTGATAATGCCACCCCAAAAATTGTTATACAACAAACATGTTGGTTTGTTTTAAAAACCTTTGGTAAATGCACATGTGATTGTGCAGGTATAAAAAAGTTGGTTAATCAAGAATGTGTGGATTATTGTCTCAACACTACAACACTTTTGGGGTGATGTAATTGCTGTTTTCAGCGAAAATGGGGGTTATTTCCTGAGGGCAAATCCACTTTGCACTACAAGTGCAGGTTCAGTGCAGTTGTAAGTGCACTTGTAGTGAAATGTGTTTTTGCATTTAGTAAATAACAGCCAACAGTGCTTTGTATAAGGTTACACAATCACGCCATTTTCTGCACTCAAAACATTTCTGTCAGGGTCAGCTAAAACAAACACAAGCAGTAAATGTCCACAAAGAAGAAAAAGGCTTCACATATTTGCTGGCATATTGATGGCCCCCCTACCCTCAAAGAACTCCAGGTAGCGTAACCGGACATCATGGGCACTCAGGGAGGGCAAGCCAGGACGGCCGCTTTCAGTCAGTGTGGTTTGATGTATCATTCCGGCCTCAGGCCCAACTGAGCCAGCATAGTTGGCCGAATGTTTTCTTAAAAAGTTATGGAGAACACAGCACGCAAGTATAATATGGTTCAGTTTATACTCCGCCATATGGATGGGTGTCAGAAATAGGCGGAACCGGCTGGCCAGGATTCCAAATGTGTTCTCCACCACTCTTCGGGCTCTGGCCAGCCAGTAATTAAAAACCCTCTGTTCCGGGGTGAGGGTCCTCATTGGGAATGGCCGCATCAGGTGGTCCCCAGCGCAAACGCTTCATCAGCAACGTACACAAATGGGAGTCATTCCACATTGTCCTCTGGAGCTGGCAAGTCCAAGCTGCCATTCTGGAGACGCCTGTAAAACTCCGTCTGGGCGATGACTCCACCATCGGACATCCGGCCATTCTTCCCCACGTCCACATACAGGAAGTCGTAATTAGCCGACACCACTGCCAACATCACTATACTATTGAACCCCTTATAGTTGAAATAGTATGACCTGGAGTTGGGTGGTGGGACGATGTGGATGTGTTTCCCATCAATTGCCCCTCCGGAGCTGGGAAAGTCCCACCGCTGGGCAAAGTGGGAGGCCACAGTCTGTTATTCCTGTGGCATGAAAGGAAACTGTTGAGGAAAAAACAATAAACATTACTATTTTTGATCAGAAACATGGCAAGCAGATTAGACACAAACATTATGGGTCAACCTCCAGATAGAATTTATTAAGGGGAATTTAACAACGCCAAAGTATAAGGTACACCTATAATATTCCCCCCCCTCTCATGGGCCATTTCTAACATTATGGGGTGTGTGGAAATCTTGGACAGGTAACCCTCTTCACTTCATTGAGAGATGAATGCCTAAATAATGGGTATTACTTGGAACAGCCCCTCCTTAGTTACACTATTGGCAGCCCACTGGACAGGTAAGAAGTGTCATAATACAAAGATAGAAATACACACTGTACACATTTGAGGACATTTGGACATTCTACTATTACCTATCAAGATAATAATAGGATCCAAAAACTTTAAACAGTACCATTTGAAAGTATACAGGCAGGCCCTTGCACTACATGCTTTGGGGAATTCATCCATAAATCTAAGCAGAAAAGAGATGGGTGTAGTGTGTATGGGTTTGGCAAAGTCAGCAGATAGATGATTGAGGATAGAGAATTGGGATCAGCTGACTTAGCAGTTGGGGGAGGGAGAGTTACTAAAAATTATTTGGGGACACCACCAAAAAAAAAAGCCTCTGGCACTCTGCCTGAATTTAAAGCAAAAATAACATTTCAAAACATTTTAGGGGGTGTTTGGGGTAAAGCACTACTATGGAGCAGAAAAAATACATTGTTAAGTGACTACATGAGGTGAATATAGGGCCAGGAGACACCATGCTGGGGAGGTTATTGAAGGGCAAATATGTATTAAGGACCTAAAATAATAATTACATAAAAATCCTGCATGCGTGAGGACAAAGGGGACATTCACAGCATATTCCAATCATGGTAATTAGGGAATGAGGAAAGAAATACAATATATTAGCAAACATTCAATACAATAAAATGTGATATAAAAGGATAAAAATCTTACCTTCATATACTCCTTCTGCAGGACCTGAATGATGGCAGAACAGGTCTCTGGGATAATGATCCCCAGAGCCTGGGGGGAGATGCCTGTCGAGAACTTCAAGTCCTGCAGGCTTCTCCCTGTTGCCAAGTACCACAGGGTAGCGACCAACCTCTGCTCCGGAGTGATGGCTTGCCTCATGCAGGTATCCTGCCTGCTAATATAAGGGGTCAGCGAAGCCAACAGACGGTGAAACACGGGGTCCGTCATCCTGAGAAAGTTCCTGAAATCATCAGGATTATTCTCACGGATCTCATGGAGCAAAGGCATATGAGAGAACTGGTCACGCTGAAGCAACCAATTCTTGGTCCATTAACTCCTCCCCACCCTGTTCATGGACTGGACTTGTGTCAAGGTAAGGACCCCAACACCAAGCCCCCGCACAGCAGGAACTCTACGAGGAGTACGCATACGCAACATGGCTAGAAAACGGTCGTCTGCTCAGAACGAAGTAACAGAATGCACTGAAGAACAGCAAGGCCTGTGAAGAGCGACCTGAAAAACAGTAACGAACGAACAAAAATACAATGACTTATTAAAGTCACGCGGAACTTGCTGCACGCACTGAAGAGCAGATACAAACCCACAAGCACAAACTGAACGGCAGAAAATGATCTGAAAGCCACGAGTCTGAAAAAGCGCAAATCGTCTCTCACCAAACTTTTACTAACACGAGATTAGCAAAAGGAGCCCAAAGGGTGCCGCGCTTGGTTCTGAACCGGCCTTTTCTAGTCTCGTCGTACATGGTGTACGTGACCGCGTGGTTGGCGATTGGAAATTCCGACAACTTTGTGCGACCGTGTGTACGCAAAACAAGTTTGAGCCAACATCCATCGGAAAAAATCCTAGGATTTTGTTGTCGGAATGTCCGAACAAAGTCCGACCGTGTGTACGGGGCATTAGAGTTAACAGAAAACCAATGGGAACATATATTCACAATCGCCCATAAGGGATCTCCATTCAGGAAAAAAATTACAAGACCCTAACCCGCTGGTACAGAACCCCAGCAATCTTAAACAAATACAACTCTTCCTATTCCAACAAATACTGGAGATGTGTCGAAGAACCAGGTACACTGCTACACATTATGTGGTCTTGTCCAATAATCCAACTGTTTTGGTTACAGGTTCGAGAACTCACAGAATTATTCTCCTCATACACCTTAGACCACACACCAGCCCAATGCCTATTTCATCTCTCTGACATACCAGCTCACCACTATCGTAAGACCCTGATCTTACCCCTACTCAATGCGGCTAAAATGTGCATTCCCAGGCACTGGGGCTCTCCTCGTGTTCCGACCATTTCAGAATGGTTCAAACAAATCAATAAAATAGCCGAAATGGAACAACTCATTGCCATTTCTCACGATTCCCCAGCCTAATTCACTAAGACATGGGCCTGTTGGAAGTATTTTCAAACAACCGACAGGTATCGGACACTGACAAATTAACCCATGACCATGGCATACACATAAATGACATACACATAAGGATTAAACCACATGGCCACCCACATCCACCCCCCACCTTATTTTCCCCCTTTTTTTTTTCCTTTTCCCTCCATTCTCCCTTTTCAGAAGACATGGGCCTCCCACCCCTATCCAAGGGACGAGTATAGGAGACCGCATGTTGCTGTTCACCATTCCTTGTGAATCATCTCAGATAATAGATATCTTATACTCCTATCCCCCACCACCCAAAAGCGATAACATACCAAAACCACCTACTAATTAGCGAAGACCGAGGAAGCAACCACCAACCCCTAAATCCCTCAGACCTTTCCTCTCCATCACCATCTCATCACCACCCCCCCACACCCCCTCTAATCTACCACCCTGACCCTTCACCCCCTGGCCTCTTAATTTCCACTGAGACCCAATCTCACTTGTTACTATTCGGTTGCCCATGCAGGGCATCCGGACAGCAATGTCACACGCTTACAGACCGAATTGTCATGCAGACATCCACGCCATTAATCAAACATTTGTAACCTTCTTTGAAAAGCTTTACCACCAGATGGAACAATATGCATTGATACCTAGAAATACACAACCTAATGCCGCGTACACACGAGCGGATCAGAGTCCGCCGAACAATCCGACTGTGTGTAGGTCCCGGCGGACTTTTCCGTCTGACTTTTTCCAAAAAGCCCGCCGGACCTAGATTTGAAACATGTTTTAAATCTTTCCGTCGGACTCAGTTTCTAGCGGAAAGTCCGCTCGCCTGTGTGCTGGTCCGACAGAAAGCCTGCTCGTCTGTATGCTGGTTCAACGGACCAGATACGACGCAAGGGCAGGGTATTGCATTTTGCACTCGCTGCAATAGGAAAAACAAATTTTCCTATTGCAGCGAGTGCGGGGCATACCAGGCCCTTAGGTCTGGTATGGATTATAAAGGGAAACCCCTACACCAAAAAAACGGCGTGGGGTCCCCCCTAAAATCCATACCAGACCCGATCCGAGCACGCAGCCCGGCCGGTCAGGAAAGGGGGTGGGGACGAGCGAGTGCCCCCCCCGAACCGTACCAGGACGCATACCCTCAACATGGGCGGACTTTTCCGTCTGACTTTTTCCCAAAAGCCCGCCGGACCTAGATTTGAAACATGTTTTAAATCTTTCCGTCGGACTCAGTTTCTAGCGGAAAGTCCGCTCGCCTGTGTGCTGGTCCGACAGAAAGCCTGCTCGTCTGTATGCTGGTTCAACGGACCAGATACGACGCAAGGGCAGGGTATTGCATTTTGCACTCGCTGCAATAGGAAAAACAAATTTTCCTATTGCAGCGAGTGCGGGGCATACCAGGCCCTTAGGTCTGGTATGGATTATAAAGGGAAACCCCTACACCAAAAAAACGGCGTGGGGTCCCCCCTAAAATCCATACCAGACCCGATCCGAGCACGCAGCCCGGCCGGTCAGGAAAGGGGGTGGGGACGAGCGAGTGCCCCCCCCGAACCGTACCAGGACGCATACCCTCAACATGGGGGGTGGGTGCTTTGGGGGAGGGGGGGCCCTGTGGGGCCCCCCTCCCCCAAAGCACCTTGTCCCCATGTTGATGAGGACAAGGGCCTCTTCCCGACAACCCTGGCCGTTGGCTGTCGGGGCCTGCGGGTGGGGGGCTTATCGGAATCCGGGAGCCCCCTATAATAAGAGGGCCCCCCACCCTATGTGAATGAGTATGGGGTACATGGTACCCCTACCCATTCACCTAGGGAAAAAGTGTCAATAATAAAACACACTACACAGGTTTTAAAAATAATTTGTTAAACAGCTCCGGGCGGGGTCTTCCATCGGCTTTGGGGGTCTTCTTCCGGCTTCGGGGGTCCCTCCGGTTCCTTTTCTCCCGGCGTCCGGTTGGTTCTTCTCCGCTCTCTCCCGGTGTTCCAGTTCTTCGGCCGGCTCCTCCGCTGTCTTCAGGCCGCTCTTTTGCCAGCGGAGGTCCAGACTTCTGTGCTTCTAGGCTTTTTGTCTTCTTCCCTCTTCTTTTCTCCAGATGTTGACACAACGTTCTCTCCGGCTGGACTGCTCTCTGAGAGCTCCGTTGTGGTCACTGGGTGATGTTGACCATGCCCCCTAAAACGTTGCAGTCCCAGCATGCCCATTGACTGTGAAATCATAAGGGAGCGGGGTTTCCACCTATATAAGTCTAAACGGCGCCCTCAGAGAGCAGTTTAGCCAGAGAGAGCTTCATGTCAGCATCTGGAGAAGAGAAGAGGGAAGAAGACAAGAAGCCCAAAAGCTCAGAAGTCCGGACCTCCACTGGCAAAAGAGCGGCCTGAAGACAGCGGAGGAGCCGGCCGAAGAACTGGAACACCAGGAGAGAGCAGAGAAGAACCAACCGGACACCGGGAGAAGAGGAACCAGAGGCACCCCCTCTCTCTCTCTCACTCTTGTGAGAGTTTGCCAGGAAGGGAGGGGGGATGGGTCATAAGAAGGCCAATGAGATCTTCAGGGCTGCAGAGCTGGAGGTGTGCCTCTGTTTGTCTGTGTAAATTCAGAAAGTGAACAGGCAGCAGCTTCAGCTGCCCACAGTTAAAATAACTGCAGCCAGACTTAATGGAGGGAGATTTCTGCAGCATATTTGGCACGTACAGAATCACAGTATATACAGTCAGGTCCATAAATATTGGGGCATCGACACAATACTAATCTTTTTGGCTCTATACACCACACAATGGATTTGAAATGAAACTAACAAGATGTGCTTTAACTGCAGACTTTCAGCTTTAATTTGGGGGTATTTACATCCAAACCAGGTGAATAGTGTAAGAATTACAACAGTTTGTATATGTGCCTCCCACTTTTTAAGGGACCAAAAGTAATGGGACAGATTAACAATCATCCATCAAACTTTCACTTCGTAATATTTGGTTGCAAATCCTTTGCAGTCAATTACATCCTGAAGTCTGGAATGCATAGACATCACCAGACACTGGGTTTCATCCCTGGTAATACTCTGCCAGGCCTCTACTGCAACTGTCTTCAGTTCCTGCATGTTCTTGGGGCATTTTCCCTTTGGTTTTGTCTTCAGCAAGTGAAATGCATGCTCAATTGGATTCAGGTCAGGTGATTGACTTGGCCATTGCATAATATTCCACTTCTTTCCCTTAAAAAAACTCTTTAGTTGCTTTCGCAGTATGCTTTGTTTCATTGTCCATCTGCACTGTGAAGCAACGTCCAATGAGTTCTGAAGCATTTTGGTGAATATGAGCAGATAATATTGCCCGAAACATTTCAGAATTCATCCTGCTGCTTTTGTCAGCAGTCACATCATCAATAAATACAAGAGAACCAGTTTCATTGGCAGCCATACATGCCCACGCCATGACACTACCACCACCATGCTTCACTGATGAGGTGGTATGCTTTGGATCATGAGCAGTCCTTTCCTTCTCCATACTCTTCTCTTCCCATCACTCTGGTACAAGTTGATCTTGGTCTCATCTGTCCATAGGATGTTGTCCTAGAACTGTGAAGGCTTTTTTAGATATTGTTTGGCAAACTCTAATCTGGCCTTCCTGTTTTTGAGGCTCACCAATGGTTTACATCTTGTGGTGAACCCTCTGTATTCACTCTGGTGAAGACTTCTCTTGATTGTTGACTTTGACACACATACACCTACCTCCTGGAGAGTGTTCTTCATCTGGCCAACTGTTGTGAAGGGTGTTTTCTTCCAAAGGGAAAGAATACTTCGGTCATCCACCACAGTTGTTTGGTGTTGCTGAGCTCACCGGTGCTTTCTTTCTTTTTAAGGATGTTCCAAATAGTTGATTTGGCCACGCCTAATGTTTTGTTTTGTGTTTGTAATGTTTTTTATCTCTCTGATGGGTTTGTTTTGTTTTTTCAGCCCGATGATGGCTTGCTTCACTGATAGTGACAGCTCTTTGGATCTCATATTGAGAGTTGACAGCAACAGATTCCAAATGCAAATAACACACTTGAAATGAACTCTGGACCTTTTATCTGCTCCTTGTAAATGGGATAATGTGGGAATAACACACACCTGGACATGGAACAGCTGAGCAGCCAATTGTCCCATTACTTTTGGTCCCTTAAAAAGTGGAAGGCACATATACAAACGGTTGTAATTCCTACACTGTTCACCTGATTTGCATGTAAATACCCTCAAACTAAAGCTGAAAGTCTGCAGTTAAAGCACATCTTGTTTGTTTTATTTCAAATCCATTGTGGTGGTGCATAGAGCCAAAAAGATTAGGATTGTGTCGATGTCCCGATATTTATGGACCTGACTGTATAAAATAATATGCAAAGTGGTTGGTGAGAAGCTACAGAATGACAAAGATGTTTTTATTACAAATTATATGAGTAGTCTGCAGTTCCTCTTTAAAGTTAAATGCAAAATTTCAAAACTATTACTTTTTCTTCAAATAGGGCCACATCCCTTTGCTCCAAATTGAAATTCTGTTCCAGTTGGCTGTATTGTAAACACCTATTGAAAAGGTTGTGCATATACCATATTCAACTCCTTAAAAGCACATGTCTCAATCTCCTACTGCAAATCTAAAGCCTATGAAGATAAGAAACAAAAGTTAGCTTAGAAACCCATCTTATTCCTATTTGGTTTATACAATAATATTTTCTATACATATGGATTTTATCCCCTAGTCTCCATTCTAACATGTTTAACGTAACTGTAAATGCTCAGTTTTTTTAAATAATAAACATGTCATACTTACCTGCTCTGTACATGGTATGGTTTTGCACAGAGCAGCCCAATCCTCCTTTTTGCATGTCTCTCTCCAGTGCTCTTGACTCCTCCCCGTTGAGTTCCCCCATAGCAAGCTGCTTGCCATGAGGGCACTCGTACATGCTTGCTCCCAAGCCCCCGGTTTGTTTGTGCTTTGACACATAGTCAATATCTCCCATTGTGGTGCCTGAGCCAATGAAGAGGGAGAGAACCTCTGCTCTCATGCACATCGCTGAATCGAGATCAGGTTTAGGTAAGTATAAGGGGAGAAGGGGGGGAGCTGGGGAGCTACATGCAGAAGGTTTTTTAATGCAGAGAATGCATTAAGGTACATTTTTTTCAGCCTCCAGAACCACTTTAACCAATGCCTATTTCTTATGCTAGTTGCAGTGTGTCATAGTTTATGTGAAAAATGTATACAAAAAAATATATACACTTGCGTCAATATATAAATCTAAAGTGCTCAAGTGATAGCTGCTGTAGCATACATACAAGTATTTATAGTGTTAAAAGATCCACTAGGGTAACTCCAATGTAATCGGAGTCACTCCATGTGAAAAACAGCGCTAGATACTCTAATGAGACACAAAGCTATTAATAAAGTGCCCTGTGCATGTGGATAAATGTGATAGATTATATATAATAAAACAAGTAATTATAGTGTGAAAAGATCCACTAGGGCAGGGATATGCAATGAGCGGACCTCCAGCTGTTGCAGAACTCCCAAGTCCCATAAGGCATAGCAAGACTCTGACAGTCACAAGCATGACACCCAGAGGCAGAGGCATGATGGGACTTGTAGTTTTGCAACAGCTGGAGGTCCGCTAATTGCTTATCCCTGCACTAGGGTGACTCCAATATAATCAGAATCACTCCATGTGAAAAAACAGGGCTAGATACTCTGAATGAAATGCAAAACTATTAATAAAGTGCCCTGTGCATGTGGATAAATGTGATATATTATATATAATTATGGTAATAAAACCAATAATCCAAAACAATTCTTGTGAAGAAAAGTCCAAAATCATGTGAAAAGTCTCTATAAACCAAAAAAACATGAATCCTCTCAGGTGTAAAACGCCCTCATAATGATGAACTGTAGTGGCTGATGTAAGCATAAACAGAAAGTGGCAGATTTCAGATGAAATGTCATATGATAAAATTGCCTACTCACTGCATGTAGTTGACCCTATTTGCCATATTTCAACAGGAGTAAAATCAGGCTTAATGGTCTCTGTGACTGTAGTAGGACAGATAGCCGGCCAATTCCCGCTTCCCTCTCCACACTGTTCCGAACCCATAGGTCCAGGACTGAGACCTCTTAGTGAGCCAGACAAACCAGAAGAAAGAAAATGGAGATCCTCATAGCGTAAAAAGTTCCAACGGATTTATTGCATCTTGCTACAATGTGACAATACATTCAAAAACTCTTCCTGCCCCGCTCAATTGATAGGAACAGCGAGACCCGTGTGACAGGGTGCGTGTGCGTTACACCTGGGGACTAACGTGGCGCACCGCACTTGTCAACTTGATGCATTTCGTCATAGAAATAACATCATCAGAAGCTCCTGATGACATCATTCCTATTTAATGAAAACGTTTGTAAACAAGAAAGTCCAGTATGTGAGGCAGAGGAACTGGATCTCAAAAGCTGAGCTGTGCCAGCAAGGGGAACCATGGCCTTTTTGGCCAATACAGGATCACTGCCACTATCCCCACATCTTCTGCCCTAAGTCTTCGTAGGAACCTGAGGATGACTGGAACTGGAGGAAATGCATAGGCCCTGCGAAACCTCCACTGATCCTTCAGGGCATCTATCCCAAAGGTATGTAGATCAGTGTTTCTCAACTCCAGTCCTCAGGGCGCCCCAACAGGTCATGTTTTCAGGATTTCCCTCAGATGAAATGGCTGTGGTAATTACTAAGGCAGTGAAACTGATCACGTCACCTGTGCAAAATAATGGAAAGCCTGAAAACATGACCTGTTGGGGTGCCTTGAGGACTGGAGTTGAGAAACACTGCTTTAGATAATGGCCCCATGTGTAATAATTCTCGAGTTTGTTGTTGCACGGGAAGGCAAACAGATCGACTTCTGGGCTGACTCCCAGGGACAGAAACCATCTGAAGACTCCCACATGGAGAGACCATTCGTTGTTGCCTAGTTGGACTCTGGATAGAAAGTCTACTTGAATGTTCTGGACCATGTGAACATAAACCGCTGACATGTTGGCTAGATTCTTTTGAGCCCAAGACATGATTGGCTCCACTTCCTGTAACAGGGATAGACTGTGTGTTCCCCCTCTGTCTCCTTATATAGGAGACTGCCATGGTGTTGTCTCGCCTTAAGAGCACTGACCCTCCCTTTGTCAGATGATGAAAGGCCTGTAGGGCACAGAAGGCTGTCTGTAGTTCCAGATTATTTGAATATTTGACAAATTTCATCTGCCCTGAACTATTTCCGACTAACAATGAGTGCCCCATTCCATGTTGCTGGCATTTTTCGTGATTGTGACCCAGGCAATGGGTCCATTGTAGCCACCAGAAAAAAAATCTCCCTCATAGTTGAGGTTATGTAAATGACCCGGTCCCTGCTTCCTGGTCTCCACTGTTGGAGAAAATCATTCTGGAAGGGTTGCATTCCCCACTCTGCTCATTTAACCATTGCTGCTGTGACCACCATGGTGCTGATGATTTCTAGACCCTGAGAGGCTTGAAGGTGCGAGGAAGACAGGGCCAGAAGTATCTTGCTTTGGATCACCAGGATCTTCTCTAGAGGCAAAGAAGTGCTACTTCTGACTATGTTGAATAGAGCCCCAAGGTACACCAGAGACTGAGTGAGCTCCATGTGGCTCTTTTCCAGATTCAAAAATCAACCAAACTCGAGAAGTGTAGAGATGTCCTTTGTCTTGGGGAAGTAGGAGAAGGTCGTCCAGGTAATGATGAAGGGGTGTGCCTCTCATTCTGATCAAGGCCACTACAGCCAATAAAACCTTTGAAAACAAGCAGGGCGACGTTGAAATCCCAAAAGGAAGTCAGGTGAACTGGAGATGAACTTGACCTACAGCAAACTAAAGGTACTTCTGAAAGTCTTCCGCTATGGGCACATGAAATTAGGCATCCTTCAGGTCTATAGAATCGTAAAATGTGTTTCCATTTTGAAATTCTTCTTTTTGATGAACTTGTTCAGGTGCATAAGATCTATGACAGGCCTCCAAGAGCCGTTTCTCTTCAAGACCATGAAGAGGAACATAGTAATCTCGAATCGTAAGACATAAGATAGGATTATATGCTTTATTTTCCTCAGAGAGTGGTAAAACTGTGGGAACAAGTCTGAGATGAGGAGGAATTCTGAAGGTCCATGCTTGTTTTAAAGAGTCAATTTTGATGGTCCAATAGTCTGGGATTGAGGCTGCCCAGAAATGCCAAAAAAGGAGCAGACACGTTCCCACCTGGCCTGCCTGAGCAGGCCCAAGACTTTGTAGCCTCCCAGTTACCCGAGGTTGAGCTTTTAGGCAATTTCTGAATGGATGACTGGCCTCTCCTCCAGCTCTTCCTAAACTCCTGACCTGGTCTGTAAAAGTGCGCCTATAAAAGCCGTCCTTAAAGGATACTGCATCCTCCAAAGGGAGAGTGAAATGCTTTACTAGCCTCATCAAGGCCGCATCAACCAGAGCAAAGTTGAGGCCATAGATATCATCTCCCTCCTCATTGCTGTCTGAGGCCTTGATGGATGGATGGCTAGGCTGGGAAGGCTCCAGCTCTTCATGGCCATCTTTTGAAGGAGAGCATGCTGAACCAGCTGACGGACTCTGAGTGTGCCCGTTACTCCATTCCTGAAGGGATTCTTGCACAACATGCCAAACCAGCAACTCCATCTGCTAATTGTCACCCTCTCTTTCTCCAACTGCCCAGGCAAAGAATGTCTCACAAAGCGACTTTCCCTTCGGGACCTAAGTTCCGCATCCCTAGCAGAAACTTCCATGGTGGTGGGTCCGGTGCCTGGAGGATTCAGAGCTTCTTCTGTGTCACCTGAAATTTGATGGTGACCTATAGTGTCTAGATCTGGAAAAAGAGTGACAGTGTTGCGATCTGGAAAGATCTCTGTCATCCCGTGCTGTGTACTGTCAATCAGACCTGGAAGGACTAACAAAACAGAGGATGAAAATTTAAGACCTATAAAAATGCCCAGGCAAGCGGGGAAAAAAAAGGGTTAAAATACACCCTTTCATACCTGCTACCCAAGGGCTGTCCAAGGGGATGGTAACATATCCATAGTGGGTAACTGCACAGACGGGCAACCTGCACCATAAAACCGAGCCATAGGGCATAGTTAGGATTGCACCAGTACAGCTAGGCAGCACAAAAGGGGTCACACGCAGAGCAGATACCTATAGCAGTGTAGCCCAACGTCTAGGAAAACTCCCGCACGCTACCTGCAGGGAATCCCAATCTAAACAGCTTTGACAGCTGTTTAAATTTCCCGCCGTGATCTCACTGCCGCACCTAGTGCGCATGCACTGAATCCTTGAAACCGCCTGATGGCGCCTGCATACATAGTGGCAGAATTGGGCACGCTCAAAACCTACTAGAGGACACCGGGCTGTAACAGAAAGCAGCAGAAAAAACAGAAAGTAACACTTCCACAATCCATAGACAAAAGCCATTCACCTAAGTACGTATAAGTTAGTGATTAGGTGTGTTCCTCTGAATCAGGTTTTCATAGGGGGGGAGAAAATGGACCAAAGGCCCGGACAGGATTCTTCAAAAAGGAACAAACTGGAAATAGCAAAAATTAAATAGTAATCTTTATTGAAAACAATTCCACCAAAATATCATTCATAAAAAATTTAAAAAATACCTCCACCACATAATTATAAAATATGATAACATTATCAAGACACAGTTGGCCACAACAGACAAACATTCATTCATTCAACCCTCATACATGTAACAGAAAGCGTCAGCTTGGAACGCAGGTGCGCTCCACACGCCATGAGAGGCTGCTATCACTAGAGCCAAGGAAAAGAGAAGAAAAAAGAAAGGAAAACAATTATCCACATAAACTGCTGCCATGGACAAAACCACAAGTAAAATACTCACGTGACCCTTTTTCCTGGTTGAAGGGGAACTGCAGCATCCATTTTGGGCATTTCAATGGCCACCCACTGATAGCGGCGCAATACAGCAGAACCACCACTTGCCTGCCAATGACTGGGCCTCAGATCTTCACCGGCACTGCATCCTTATGCCCACGTCCACCCTGCTGATAACTGATGGTTACATGGAACCTGACAGAGATATGACTTCTCAACATCTTCCAACTATAGCATACACACTGACCCACCAGTCCTACATCGTGGATTTCAGGGAAATGGCCGAAGAATGGGCAATCCTGCCAGTACTCATCATGGATGTGCTAGACGAATCCCCGCTCGCATGCAGATGTGCGGCGAGAGGTGCGCGCATGATGTAACAGATGTTGGCGCCCCCTGGCCTATTTAAACCTGCCACTGACACATACAGATTGCTGGATTGACTTCAGCTCCCTGTATTTCCTGTGCCTTGTGTATCTTGATCTTTTGGACTTCCTGCTACCGACCTGGCTTGCTTTACCCGTTTATCCTGAACCTCTGGCTTGACCCCTGGCTCACATCTTGACCTCTGCTCCTGTCTGCTCCATAGTGATTGATCCCGGACCGGATGACTACCCTGTTATCTCCTGCCCTCAGTGTATGACCTGGTTTGCTCCTGTACTTATCTCGGACTGATTTTACTGTGTAAGACCGCTGGCCTGACTACTGACTTGTTCCTGGTTCACCCTGCTGTTCTATACCTGTGGTACCACCTTGCACAGCTGTCAACACAATTTACCCAGCGCACCCCAGCTGCTCTCTGCTAACCAGCTCATCTTACAGCAGTACCAACCGTGCACTGCACTTCTTGTATCACTCCCAGGGGTGCGTTGCACTTAGCTGCAAGGGGCGCCCTCTCAGCAATCCAACCTCACACCTGAAATATGACAGTACAATCTAGCCATGTCTGAGGTTGGCGGAGGTTGACGGAGGTTGGCGGAGGTGCATCCCTGATAGAGGCTCTGTGCCAACAGGTCACTGCTCTTACCCAAGCAGTCCAAGGATAACAGGAAGGATATTCCCAGTTGGAGGTTCAGCTGCAACACTTGACAGTGGCACCTGCTTCTGCGGACCCAAGTCCATTTCTTACCAGTCCCACAGCATCTACCCAAGAAAGATCCCCTGTCGCTCCTACTGTGGTAGCTCAACCTCCAGAACCACAAGTACCAACCACTGAATGGTTCTCCGGAGATCGGAAAAGGTTCAGATCCTTCAAAAATGCCTGCTTACTTTATCTGGCCCTGCAAACCTTTTTTCATTGAGACTGTTAAAGTTGGATTCATCATTGCCCTGTTGTCCGATGAACCCCAGACATGGGCCCACAGTTTATTGGAGCAGAAAAATCCAGCTATTAACACTGTAGACGCATTCTTTGAGGCTATGGCACAGCTTTACGAAGATCCCCGGTGTGTGGACACCGCCAAATCCACTCTGCATTCATTGCTGCAGGGACGGCAGCTGGTGGAGGACTATACTGTGGACTTCCGTTGCTGGTCTGCAGACACAGGCTGGAATGAGGCAGCTCTGAAGTACCAGTTCCACCTGGGAATTTCTGAATCCCTCAAAGATGAGTTGGCCAGGGCTGGGACCCCTACTACACTCGAGGATCTTTTTCAATTAGCCATACAGCTAGATAGACATCTACCAGAACGACGGTCTGAACGGTCACAGACCTTCAGGCCCACCTGGATGTTGCCTAACGTTTCAACTCCATCAGTGCCTGTGCCCTCCAGTACATCTACACTTGGAGGTCAAACCCATGCAAATTGTCCTAGTGCAATCTGTACTGACCCCTGATGAGAGATGTCGTCATTGACAAGCTAACCTCTGCCTCTGTTGTGGAGGAAACTGACACTTTCTACGTAATTGCCCCATAAGGCCCAGTAAGCCACCTTTATACACTCCAGTACACTTCCAGGTCTCATCTCATCTTACTCTATCTATCTCGCCGCAGGTAGCAGAAGAAGAGGTCTGGCTCCTCGCCATAATTGATTCTGGGGCATGTAACTGCTTTCTGGATTTGACCCTGGCAAAGAACCTTGGTTTACCCCTTCTCCACATAAGACAGAGACTGGAAGTTCATCTGGCAGATGGCTGTTTGTTTCCACTCATGATGGCCATCAGGAATTCATACGCTTTAACGTCCTGTGTTCACCTATGTTTCCAGTCATCTTGGGAATTCCTTGGCTACAGGCGCATAATGCCCAGATCAATTGGATCAAAAAGGAAGTTATATTCACCTCTCCCTACTGCCATCAGCACTGCCTTCTTCCCAAACCCAAAGGTGCCATTAGTTGCCTGACAGTTCAACCTGCAACCACCAACAGTCAGAGTGAACTGCCAGTTTACCAGGAGTTCCTGGAGGTCTTTGATAAAAGAAAAGCCGATGTTCTACCACCCCATGGGCTATATGACTGTCCAATTGAATTGCTCCCAGGGGCCGAAATCCAGTTTGGCCACATATTTCCCCTTTCCGAGACGGAGCTAGGAACTTTACGGCAATACATAGATGAGAATCTAGAAAAAGGCTTCATCCAACCTTCTTCCTCTCCTGCCGGTGGCGATATTTTCTTTGTTGAGAAGAAAGATAAGACTTTGAGACCATGTGTGGACTACAGGGAACTCAATATAATTACTATCAAAAATCGCTACCCACTTCCTTTAGTCCCTGAACTCTTTCAGAGGTTCTGTACTGCTCATATATTTACCAAACTCGACCTATGGGGGGCCTACAACCTTGTTCGCATCTGAGAGGGTGATGAATGGAAAACAGCGTTCAGAACACGGTTCGGACATTTGGAGTATTTAGTGATGCCATTTGGACTCTGTAACGCCCCAGCCACGTTCCAACACTTTGTGAATGATATTTTCCTGGAATATCTAGACAACTTTGTTATCATTTACCTGGATGACATCCTCATATTCTCAGGTACCTTGGAGCTTCATCGAACCCATGTGAAGACAGTATTGCACACTTTAAGAAAGCATGGACTTTACGTGAAAGCAGAAAAGTGTGATTTCGAGAAAAAATCAATACAGTTTCTAGGGCTGATCATCTCCACTGATGGGGTAGCTATGGACCCATAAAAGGTGCAAGCAATTCTGAACTGGCCAACTTCATTAGACAAAAAGGGTGTGCAAAGATTTGTGGGATTCACAAATTTTTATAGGAGGTTTATAAAGAACTTTTCAGCTATCATCTCACCTATAACCCAAGTAACCCGCCTGCATACTCATTTAAAGTAGTCTCCAGAAGCACAATCCGCTTTTGACAAACTAAAATCTTTATTTATCTCTGGACCAATTCTACAATACCCTGATCCTGCTCTGCCCTACATCTTAGAGGTTGATGCCTCAGAAGTAGCCACAGGGACTTCGCCCTGTGGCCTTCTTCTCGCGGAAAATAAGCCAGCCGGAGAGGAATTATGATGTGGGTGATTGAGAACTATTGCCCATTAAAACAACCTTGGAAGATTGGAGATACCTTTTTGAAGGTGCTACTCACCCTGTTATGATTTTTACAGATCACAGGAACCTAGAATACCTTTGCACCGCTAAATGCCTAAGACCCCGACAAGCATCACCTACCTCCCTGGGTCCAAGAATGGAAAAGCTGGCGCTCTTTCCCGGATGTTTCCAGATGCTCAAGAAGAGACTGATCCCAGCACAATCTTGTTACCACAAAACTTTCTCTTAATCCAACCTGATCTGAAAACTTCACTCGAACAGACTTCCTTCCAGTGCACGGAACCAGAGGCATCCTCCTTAAGAAACCAGGAAGGGTGCCTTTGGCACCAAGATAAAATCTTTGTTCCGCAGCAAGCCGGAATCCAGGTCTTAAAGACATTCCACGATCACCAACTTGCCGGCCACTTCAGTGTGTGAAAAACAATGGAACTTATCCAACAGTCTTTCTGGTGGCCTACTTTAAAACCTGACTGTAGGGAGTATGTTAACTCCTGCACTACCTGCCAGTGAAATAAGGGATCGACCACTGCCAGTTCTGGAACAACCATGGAGAAAAATATCTATGGACTTCATAATGGATTTACCTCCCTCAGAAAATTTCACAACTATCCTGGTAGTGGTGGACCATCTGTCCGAAAAGGCACACTTTCTGCACATGATAGGTACACCATCTGCCGCGGACATGGCAAACAGTTTTATAAAGGAGATAGTCAGACTACATGGCCTACCTAACAACATCGTGTCCGATAGAGGGGTACAATTTACCTCCAGATTCTGGAGAGAGCTCTGCAGGATGCTGTCAATTGAAGTATGCCTATCTTCAGCTTATCATCCCCAAAGCAACGGTCAAACCGAAAGAACTAACCAAACCCTAGGACAATACTTATGTTGTTTCTGCTCTTTTTCCCAGGAAGATTGGAGCTCTCTACTCCCATGTGCGGAGTTTGCATTCAATAATTCAGTACATACAATCACTAACCAGTCACCTTTCTGGGCTGATTATGGGTTCCATCCTTCATTTCTGCCTAATGTTATTCCAGAAGCCACAGTCCCAGGGGTTCAAGACAGGATAAATTCTATCCAGGCTAACTACCAAACCCTCCAGGTAACCATGCAAAAGGCCCAAGAAAGCTATAAGAAACAATACGATAAGAAGAAGAGAGGATATCCTGTCTTAAAGTTGGAGACAAAGTATGGCTCTCTTCAGCAAATCTCAGACTTCCTTGCCCCTCCAGGAATTTGGGACCAAAATTTATAAGCCTGTTCAAGATAAAAAGAGAAGTTAACACAGTGGCATTTGAACTGGCACTACCAAGTTCTTATAGAATTCATCCTGTGTTCCATGTTTCTCTGCTTAAATGTGCTATTTCTAGTCCATTTCCAGGGAGAGAAGAAGTTCCACCACCTCCAGTCTCAGAGGAAGATGAAACAGAGTTTGAAGTAGAAGCCATCCTGGACTGTCGTAGGAGAGGTAGGACAATTTAGTTTCTCTTTAAATGGAAAGGGTACTCAGCAGAAGAGAATTCCTGGGAACCTGTAGGCAATATACATGCCCCCTAGAGTGTTACAAAGATTTCAGGCCCGATACCTTAAAAGATATGCTCGATTGGGCATCCAGAGGCTGCCCCTTGGGGGGGCACTGTCAGTGAAATGACCGAAGAATGGGCAACCCGGCCAGTACTCATCATGGATGTGCTAGACGAATCCTCGCGCACATGCGCGCATGCAGATACGCGACGGCGGGTGCACGCAGATGTAACAGATGTTGGTGCCCCCTGGCCTATTTAAACCTGCCACTGACACATACAGATTGCTGGATTGACTTCAGCTCCCTGTATCTTGACCTCTGCTCCTGTCTGCTCCATAGTGATTGATCCAGAAGTGGCAGAGAAAGAAAGATATCACCGCTTCCAGGAAGGCCGATTGAGAACGAATATCTCCTCCATGCTGGAACAACAGGTGCTGGCAATGCTTGTACGATGAAGTAATTAAAAAAAGTCCTGGACAGCCGCACTCAAAATGATATGTTGCCTTTACTGAATAAAAGTCATCAAAGATACATGCCACAGCAGAAAAATGCAGGAAACTGACATGTTTCACACTGTAGTCAGAGCTTAATCATAGTTATGATCTGGAGGATGGGGTAAACAGTTCGATCTCTGTATTTGCGGACAATACTAAGCTAAGCAGGGCAATAACTTCTCTTCAGGATGTGGAAACCTTGCAAGAAGATCTGAACAAATTAATGGAAATATGAATGAATATGAATGCAATCTACTCTATTCTAAACTGGGGGGAGAACCTTTAGGGGAATCAAGGATGGAAAAGGACCTGGGGGTCTCAGTAGATGATAGGCTTAGCAATGGCATGCAATGCCAAGCTGCTGCTAACAAAGCAAACAGAATATTGGCATGCATTAAAAAAGGGATTAACTCAAGAGATAAAGCAATAATTCTTCCACTCTGGTCCGGCCTCACCTGGAGTATGCTGTCCAGTTCTGGGCACCAGTTCTCAGGAAGGATGTACTGGAAATGGAGCGAGTACAGAGAAGGGTAACAAAGCTAATAAAGGGACTGGAGGATATTAGTTATGAAGAAAGGTTGCGAGCACTAAACTTATTCTCTCTGGAGAAGAGACGCTTGAGAGGGGATATGATTTCAATTTACAAATACCATACTGGTGACCCCACAATAGGGATAAAACTTTTCCGCAGAAGGGAGTTTATTAAGACACGTGGCCACTCATTAAAGTTAGAAGAAAAGATGTTTAACCCTAAACTGCGTAGAGGGTTCTTTACTGTAAGAGCGGCAAGGATGTGGAATTCCCTTCCACAGGTGGTGGTTTCAGCGGGGAGCATTGATAGTTTCAAAAAAAACATTAGATAAGCATCTGATTAATCACAACATACAGGGATTTACAATGTAATACTGACATATAATCACACGTAGGTTGGGCTTGTGTCTTTTTTCAACCTCACCTACTATGTAATTATGTAACTTTGAGTGTCCAGACAACAGAGGAATGGGCTACACCTTGAAGAAATTGTGCAACCTATTTTCACTTAGTCAACGCTATTATTATGACTCAATTAGTGTTGTCTTACAAGTTTTCCTTTGGGTCCACTTGGGAGATGGAGGGGTGGGGCATTTAGTGCAACCCATAAAATTGTTTACATGTTCCCCACCATGTACATCTGAAATGGTATACAAAACATAAAAAAAAGTGCAGCATAATTAAATTATCTGATACACTTCTTAATAACACTACCTAATTGGTGAGAAAGAAAGAAATCGTGTAATCAAAAGTCCATTGTATATCTCAAAACAAGACAAACAGTCCCATTAAAAGATCTACACCACTGTGTCTTAAGTGAGTGACAGTTCATATAGCCTCTCAATGTGTCCTGTGAACCACCACCTCAAGGTGAAATGCCTGCTCACCTCCACAGAGTCTCACTCGCCTCTGACCGATTCCTCCTGTGAGAGATTCATCAAATAAGGATTTACAAACTATTATGCCAATCAGAGCAGCCAATGTTAGCAGCAGCTGATCACAGCCTTGCCATCATGGTGTGTGCAATCCCAGCATGCATTAGAATGAGACCAGGTACTACAACATACATGCACTTGGTCCCTTGGAGGATTTTACTCAGATTTTTACAATGTAATGAGGCCTTTTGTGACGGACACGGGTATTAGATCCCTGCCCTCCTCACTAACTCCTGACAAAGGACTGGCCAATCTCACAATGCGCTGTTACTTATGTAACAATGCCACTCTCAGCTGCACCCTGCACAAAGATTTTTCAGCTCGCGGGACCACAATCTAGGTGCCAGCAGCCTGAGAGCGATTGTCACTGGGCTAATTAAGCAATTAACCCTTTAACTGCCGTCACCCCCATTTTGGACCGAGCAGGAGGAAACTCGTAATTTTAGCAATACCAGTTATATTTTAAGAATACGTAAAGTAACACACACTGTCACCACAGACAGGTGAATTCAGAGATTTATTGTTCAGTAGTACTTGTCAAGAGACAGAGATTTGTTTTTTAGTTTGCATTAAAAGCTTAGGGACAAGGTCAACACTTTTCAAAATAAGGTTTAATTATGAAAAGGTTAAAATGGGTGCAAATAAAATGTTTACAGAAAAAGAAGTGTTTCAAATAAACAAAGACATAGTTCAAGAACAGAGAAATAAAACAGAGTTGAGAAGGAGAGTACTTGGGCAATGTCCTTGGGTTGATCAGAGTTTGGTCGATGAGCCAGGTGTTATCAGTTCTCAAACTTGACAGACATAGCTCTCAACTGTCTCTGATTTTGAGGGACTGTCCCTGATTTGGAGCAATGTCTTTCTGTCTCTCTTTCCTCCTCATTTGTCCCTCATTTTGGTCTGATCTATATAGTTGTATATAAAATGCACTTTTTATCTTTCAAATAGTGTTTTCCAGTGCTAAACCTTTCATCCAATTTCTAAATTGCTGCATTTGTAAGTTTTAAATCCAATATAAAGAAATAGCTGTGGTAAAAAAAAGCACTTGTGGATTTAATTAACTTTTTTTTGGTTAATTCTCCTTTAAGGGCGCGTGGCAGGGGGCATGTCCTATGCCTACATACATTTGCTAGTAGGTGTCCCTCATTCCCATCTCAAAATGTTGGGAAGTATGGACAGATGTTCCTGATTTGATGGTAAAGGAGAGCTGGCAATTGTCTTGGCATCTCCCTTTTTCTCTGGGATCAAAGTGATGTTGACAGATGCTTTCTGACCAATTAAACGTCTAAGGAGTGTCCATGGGCTGTCCTGGGTTTATAACAGTATCATGGCCCTGCCTTACACATAGTTTTATATCACTATTAATAACTCCCAACATGTACTGGTTGCATTCTTAAAACTGATATACTTGCCACCCAGGAGGTATATGACAGATATCTTCCCTTTTGTAGGTGCTAGCATAGTCATATATGCCCTTGATTCCTTCAGTATGACATTCCCCATTCAAATATATACTTATTATTATTGTATCATGTTCCTGCCTGATTAAATGAATCGTGTGTGGATTTGTTAAATTTTGAATTGGGCAAGGGTCACCTTCCAGCTCTGAATGCCTTTTACGGTCCCCATTGGTTCTGGTATCCTTTTATGGCGCGCTATGTATTCCTAATGGATTTGGTCATAGTTTTACAAAAGGCCTAGACCGACATCCTGACAGAACTCAATTAGCTGTTTACAGCTCTGCACAGTCCTAAGTTCTGGTTTCTGCTGTCTCCAAGTTGAGATAACAGCCTATTTTGAAGAGTGTTAACCACCTGCTTACTGGACACTTAAACCCCTTTCCTGCTCAGACCAATTTTCAGCTTTTAGTACTGTCACTCTTATGCCCCATACACACGGTCGGATTTTCTGACAGGAAAATGTGTGATAGGACCTTGTTGTCGGAAATTCCGACCGTGTGTAGGCTCTATCACACATTTTCCATCGGATTTTCCGACACACAAAGTTTGAGAGCAGGCTATAAAATTTTCCATCAACAAAATCCGTTGTCGGAATTTCCGATCGTGTGTACACAAATCCGACGCACAAAGTGCCACGCATGCTCAGAATAAATAAAGAGATGAAAGCTATTGGCTACTGCCCCGTTTATAGTCCCGATGTACGTGTTTTACGTCACCGCATTCAGAACGATCGGATTTTCCAACAACTTTGTGTGACCGTGTGTATGCAAGACAAGTTTGAGCCCACATCCGTCGGAAAAAATCCTAGGATTTTGTTGTCGGAAGGTCCGATCAATGTCCGACCGTGTGTACGGGGCATTTGAATGACATTTGCATGGTCATGCAACAGTGTACCCAAATGAAACTTTTATCATTTTTTTTCCACAAATTGAGATTTCTTTTGGTGGTATTTAATCACTGCTGGGTTTTTTATTTTTTGCTAAAAAAGACTAATAGGGCGTACACACGGTCGGACTTTGTTCGGACATTCCGACAACAAAATCCTAGGATTTTTTCCGACGGATGTTGGCTCAAACTTGTTTTGCCTACACACGGTCGCACAAAGTTGTCGGAATTTCCGATCGACAACCACGCGGTCACGTACACCACGTACGACGAGACTAGAAAAGGCCAGTTCAGAACCAAGCGTGGCACCCTTTGGGCTCCTTTTGCTAATCTCGTGTTAGTAAAAGTTTGGTGAGAGACGATTCACGCTTTTTCAGACTCGTGGCTTTCAGATCGTTTTCTGCCTTTCAGTTTGTGCTTGTGGGTTTGTATCTGCTCTTCAGTGCGTGCAGCAAGTTCCGCGTGACTTTAGGTAGTCATTGTATTCTTGTTCGTTCGTTACTGGTTTTCAGGTCGCTCTTCACAGGCCTTGCTGTTCTTCAGTGCGTTCTGTTACTTCGTTCTGAGCAGCCGACCGTTTTCTAGCCATGTTTCGTATGCGTACTCCTCGTACAGTTCGTGCTGTGCGGGGGCTTGGTGTTGGGGTCCTGACCTTGACACAAGTCCAGTCCATGAACAGGGTGGGGAGGAGTTCATGGACCAAGAATTGGTTGCTTCAGCGTGACCAGTTCTGTCATATGCCTTTGCTCTGTGAGATCCGTGAGAATAATCCTGATGATTTCAGGAACTTTCTCAGGATGACGGACCCCGTATTTCACCGTTTGTTGGCTTCGCTGACCCCCTATATCAGCAGGCAGGATACCTGCATGAGGCAAGCCATCACTCCGGAGCAGAGGTTGGTCGCTACCCTGCGGTATTTGGCCACAGGGAGAAGCCTGCAGGACCTCAAGTTCTCGACAGGCATCTCCCCCCAGGCTCTTCTTTGTGGACATTTACTGCTTGTGTTTGTTTGAGCTGACCCTGACAGAAATGTGTGGAGTCCAGAAAATGTCGTGATTGTGTAACCTTATACAAAGCACTGTTGGCTGTTATTTACTAAATGCAAAGACACTTTTCACTACAAGTGCACTTGCAACTGCACTGAAACAGCACTTGTAGTGCAAAGTGGATTTGCCCTTAGGAAATTACCCCCATTTTCTCATAAAGAAATAGGAGGTTGGGACTTTAAGTGAGGTGGGCAAATGAGACCAGAGGGACAATCACAATTGCGTAAAACATTTATTGATACATAATGACAAATGGACACAAATAAATTACAAAAAAGGTAATAATATCCAATCGTATAACAATCCCATCTTGCCTGTTGAATGGGGAACATAATGAGCAGCCCCCAGATGGTACAGGGTAAAACAACTGAGAAAAATTAATTCATAGCAGTAGCATGAGGTCACAAGATAAACATTAAAAGCTTGTAGATATATGGACCTAATAAAGTCTATGATTAATATGGTGCTTGTCGTAGGCCCGACGCGTTTCGTGTATCAAACACTCTTCAGGGGCAATATAGCACCAAAGTCTAAAGGGGAAGAAAAAAGGGGACAGTATGATAGAAGACTGGATAAGGTGCAAAAAATGCACTAGGAGCAAAATAAAAAAAGATGAACATATAAAGGAGACTGGCAGTCACTAAGCCCCCATGGATACTCACATGTTACAGGAATTCGAACTCCAAGAGGTCCGCAAGCAGCTGGCCACCCAATAACTCAGGTCTGGGAGCTGAGGGAGGAGCTTAGAGAGAGGAGTCGGGAGGGAAAGACGGCCACATACATAGGTGTTCAATGAATGGCTGCCAGTCTCCTTTATATGTTCATCTTTTTTTTGCTTAAGATCATTACAATATTATTATATTGTTCCCATGTGTGTTTATTTACTCTTTCTGTTTTTCTCGTTTGGTAGTTTCTGTATACTCTTTCCACTCTTTCCAGCTCCCTCCCTCCATTTTGGAGCGATCATGTGGTATGTGTCCCCATAGAGCCTGCTTCTGGTTGGCTGCCTTCTGTTCAGTGTCCGGGAGCTGCGAGGCACAGCCGGGATTCCTCCCCTTTCCCCCCTCGTCCGCTACGGCGGGTGCGGGTGTCCGGGGCGGGTTTCCCATTGTGCGTCGGCATCACGCCCCCTCGTCATGCGCGTGACCTCTGCGTGAGCGTCCCGGCGCTGACGTTGTGTTTTCCTTCTCGTGCGGACACGTGGAGGGCGACTTCTCCAGCAGCTGTGAGCGGCGGTGGCCGCTGCGCTGGTAGGAGTTTCCCGTCCGCCTTTGTCTACACCACGTGATGCTAGGGGGAGTTTCTCTGATTGGGGCGGGGATTGGCTGTATAGATAGGACCCATACATTTGTTTTAGCCTGCTCTTAAACAACACGTCCATCACTGGGTCAGACATGTTTGGCTATGCCATACCACCCATAGGTAAGGGGGACATTCCTTAGATTATTATACACCTCTCTGCTATTAGGGGCTCTAGCTTTATTTGGGGCTATACTTGACATACATTACTCTTTTTACCCCAGAACCTTCACCTTACTTGTTACCAGTGTGGATCTTTCATTCATTGAACACCTATGTATGTGGCCGTCTTTCCCTCCCGGCTCCTCTCTCTAAGCTCCTCCCTCAGCTCCCGGACCTGAGTTATTGGGTGGCCAGCTGCTTGTGGACCTCTTGGAGTTCGCATTCCTGTAACATGTGAGTATCCATGGGGGCTTAATGGCTGCCAGTCTCCTTTATATGTTCATCTTTTTTTATTTTGCTCCTAGTGCATTTTTTGCACCTTATCCAGTCTTCTATCATACTGTCCCCTTTTTTCTTCCCCTTTAGACTTTGGTGCTATATTGCCCCTGAAGAGTGTTTGATACACGAAACGCGTCGGGCCTACGACAAGCACCATATTAATCATAGACTTTATTAGGTCCATATATCTACAAGCTTTTAATGTTTATCTTGTGACCTCATGCTACTGCTATAAATTAATTTTTCTCAGTTGTTTTACCCTGTACCATCTGGGGGCTGCTCATTATGTTCCCCATTCAACAGGCAAGATGGGATTGTTATACGATTGGATATTATTACCTTTTTTGTAATTTATTTGTGTCCATTTGTCATTATGTATCAATAAATGTTTTACGCAATTGTGATTGTCCCTCTGGTCTCATTTGCCCACCTCACTTAAAGTCCCAACCTCCTATTTCTTTATACGCACAGGGATGGAGACTTAGTGTCTCATCTAAAGTCCCAATCTTTATTATTTTTATCTTATTTACCCATTTTCTCATAAAACAACAATTACATCACCCCAAAAGTGTTGTAGCGTTGAGACAACACATTCTTGATGAACAATCTTTTTAATACCTGCACAATCACATGTGCATTTACCAAAGGTTTTTCTGACAAACCAACATGTTTGTTGTATATCAATTTTTGTGGTGTCATTATCCAAAATCAAAATGTCCATTTTATAGAAAACAGGCATGTGTAAAACCCACAAGAAAGACACAAATCTTGATCTTACAAAGTTCACATTTGGTAGAACTGGAAGCCAATATCAGACATGAGTATTTAGGAACTGTGTTTGATATTGCGTTCAGATGGGGGAAAATCTCCCCTGGAAAAGCCAAATTTGGAAGATGCACACAAATTCCCCAATGTCAACATGTGCTATCTGCCATCAGGGGGGATCAAGGGACGTGTTTTGGGGGAGAAAGCCCTTCCTCACCGCTACTTTATTATTGAGGAAGGGGTTGCACCCCCAAAACGCGTCCACTGATCTCCCATGATGGCAGATAGCACATGTTGACACACTGTGTGCATCCTCCAAATTTGGCTTTGGGAAATATCACAAAAACATTTCGCACATTGTAGCACACAAAAGAAGAAGTGATTTGGAGGGGTTTTAAAATCGCCCCAAAACATCAATGATGTTTTTATATTTTGGAATAACATCATTGATGTTTTGCTTGATGTTTTCCAATTGTAAATTACACCCCATGATCTCCCCGATCAGGATCTGGGCACTTTTGGATGTGAAAGGATCTTCATCCACAACCTCACGATCACCTAAAAAGAGAGGAACCCCAAAATAAATTAGGTTTCCAAAAAAATGCCGCCATCCATCTCTTATCGGAGCCTGTGGTCGCAGACACTCACCTGTTGTGGTAAATAGTTCCACCACGTCTTCTTCCTCCTGCTCATCAATGATGTTATTATTTTTTTTAATAACATCACTGATTTGTTGCTGTATGTTGTGCAATTCGAGATTACACCCCATGATCTCCCCGATCAGGATCTGGGCACTTTCAGAAGTAAAGCGTTCTCTATCCCTCACATCACGATCACCTAAAAAGAGATAAAGAACAAAAAAAAAGGTCTCAAAAATCTGCCACCATCCATCTCTTTTACCTGAGCCTGTGGTCGCAGACACTCACCTGTTGTGGTGCCAATCTCCACCACATCTTCTTATTCCTCCTGCTCTTCTTCTTGTGTTGGTGGTATTTCACCTTCTTCCATAGGTGGGGGGTCTGTGTTCTCCTGGGATGAGGGGTGTCCTCCGAGTCTTTTCTCCCCTATGTAAAACAAAAATGGTATAATTAGCACACAGATATTTAATGTCAGAACTATAAAGATGAAACATTGCTTGAAAGTGGGGTACAATGATCTATTTTAGCAGAGTTCCAAGATGTAGCTTTTTTAGTGTCCTTTGTCAAGCTGCAATACTTTACCTGTTTAGTACAAGCTTCACAGATGGAGACCCCCCCTATAGTATACACTGGAGCACCTGTGTGGGGCCCCCTAATAAAAAGGGTGTTCTTGTGTCCCACACTAGTGCTCCAGTGTCCAGATGTGAAAACAGCTGCTCAGTGTCCTCTCCTTACACAGAATCTAGTTTGCATTTCATTCTAGTAACAAAGCCATCTACACAGCCCCGTACACATGGTCGGATTTTCCGATGGACAATGTCCGATCGGAGCGTGTTGTCGGAAATTCCGACCGTGTGTGGGCGCCATCGGACATTTTCCATCGGATTTTCTGACACACAAAGTTGGAGAGCAGGAGATAAAATTTTCCGACAACAAAATCCGATCGCGTCAATTCCGACCGTGTGTGGCCTGTTCCGACAAACAAAGTGCCACGCATGCTCAGAAGAAATTCCGACACGGGACAGCTCGTTCTGGTAAACTTAGCGTTCGCAATGGATACAGCACTTTCGTCACGCTGCAATGTTCAAAATGGTTTAATACAGCGCACTCTCTTCTTCTTTATAATGTGACAAGAATTAAGTAGTTTGCTGCTCATATTCACACACACTTCTCACAAACTTTTATTTGTGTTTTTTTAGTGGGATTCCCTGAATATATTGTTATTAGTTGTCACATCTGACAGTTTTATATTAGTTTTTTTTTTTGTTAGGATTTTAAGCCTTTTTTTTTCTTTAATGTTTGGATTTTTTCCAAGGCTGATCTTTGTTCAATGTTATTTTTATTTTTACTCCAGAATATTTTTGTGTGTGTTTTGTGTGTCAAGTTACCCCAACACCATTGATATCTTTTATTATTTAATCTCCAGGAGATTGTTTAGTGTTGGTGTCCCTTGTTCATTTCACATTGTATATTTGAAATGTACCTGAATCCTCACAAACCAACTGTCATTTTTGAAGCAAAACACATAGGAGAGTATAATTCCAAACCAAAATCCTTTATTAAGGGATCAGAACCAAACAAAGAGGAAGGCAACACTGGATCAACAGGAGAAATTAGCGAAGCCTGGGACCCCCACGGCAGACATCAATTCTTCAACATCAAAATTGGTGGCCTGAGGAGTCCATATGTAAGGCAGTCTGGTCCAGAATTCGCAGAGATCCGGAAAGCAGCAGATGACATCTGTGTCCCCAGGCTGTGGTACCACAAGAGGCTGCATTTTTTGGCCGACCAGACTGGATCCAGGGCAATCACTGTCTGGTCTTCCTTCCAAGCTTCCTTCCAGGCTGTGGCTGTGCAGTTGAAGATGTGGCAGGAGGAGGAGTAGGACCTGAAGGAAGAGGAGCACTGGGGGGACCTGGAGGAGGACTGGGGGGACCTGGAGGAGGACTGGGAGGACCTGGGGAGAGGGAGGAGGAGGAGGACTTGCAGGAGGAGGAGGAGGACCAACGCGAAGGTGTGTCTGAGGTGTAATTTGGCCCCTCATACCTTTCTCCAGAGCCTCCGATATGAGGGCCTCACACATGACTTTTTGGCCCTCCTCCATCCTCTGCATTTTATATGCTATGAAGGCAGCAATGTTCTCCTCCATGGTGTGTGGTGCTCCCAGGACCTCTGTAGCCCTCCAAAAGAATCCTATAGCAGCCTCCTCTAGGGTACTCCTCCTACTGCCACTTTCTCTTTTCAGGGGGGGTGGAGGGACCTGCAGATCAGCCAGCCGGCTTGGCCCGGCCACCTCCTGGCTGAGACTTCCCTGCGTATGAAAAAGGGACATGGTTTTAGTTTTTGCTTCATCAATCACAATCCTAAATTAGTACTCCCAACTAACATCTAGTTAACATCATTGATTGTACAAGCAGAAATATTTAGAGGAATGCTATACCTGGCTCAATCTGGGCTCCTCCACATGTGGCCTGGAAGGCCCAGGTTGGGCGTCAGAAGCCTCAGCCAGGGGGGAAGGAAGCATGGAAGGAAGACTTGAGAGGGATGGCCTGGGTTCAGTCTGGCCTGCCAGAAAGTGCAGCCTTTCATAGTACAACATCCTAGGGACATAGATGTCATCTGCTGCTCTGGATCTCTGCGAATCCAGGACTTTCTTGCGCTCTCTCAGATATGTGCTCCTCAGGCCACCAATGAAAATCTTTAAATAGGTGATGTCTGCCGTGGGGATCACCTGCTTCACAATTTCACACAATTGCTCCAGTGCTGCCTTCCTCTTTGCTTGGTTCTTGAAATGAGGGTGGGTAATCTCCCACAGACAGGGCAGCTCCCTTAGCATCTCTACGAATACTGACATGGAGTCATTATCTTTTAATAAGATATCCATGTTCACTGCAAGACACAACACAAGACAAAGCCTAATGTCAGACAAAACTCTCCTAATCTTGTTACAATATAGGCCTCAATCTAGAAGCAGTATAGGCACAAGTTTGTCTCTTACCTTTGTTCTTACGATCGACGCGTCCAATGCTCCTTCCTCCGCTCACAGATCGTACGTAATACGCACGCGTGTTACGCTTTATACACACTGCGCATGCGTGTAACTCCGCCAGCCCCTGACGTTCTTTCTAGTCTATTCCCCGCCCCTTTTCGTTCGGGGCAGTGGGTGAAGAGCACATGGCGGAGTTACAGCAGGTGCATGCTAATTCTAGCAACGAGGAGGAGGAGGAGGAAAGCCCGGATCCAGGCACGTCCCGATCCAGAAGGAGACGTTTTAAGGCCACAAATATGTCCTTTGGGGAGATGTTGGAGATGGTCAACATCATGAGGAAGTCCGACTATGACGGAAAATATGGGCCTTACCCACACCCCAACATCCGAAAGGCAAAAATCATTGCTAAAGCGATCAAAAGCCTTCACAGGAATTTCGGGGTACGAAGATCTAAAGATCAGCTCAGGAAGCGGTGGTCGGACCTGAAGTTGAGAGAGCCAGAGCAGTACCGAAGGATCCGGAGAGTGCTGCAAAAAAGTAAGTAGTTGTGCTGTGTTCCTATTCTTTCTGTCTTTATTCCGTTCGTTCTGCTCCATATGCTTTTATTAATTGTAACGTTTAAAAGGGCAACTTTAATGTTCATGGGCCCATTATTCGTTCGTATCAAACATTTTTCTTTCGGCCTCCAGAAAACCATTGTTTAGGCCATATGCATTTTCACACATTTTTGGGCCTACTTGGATGCCAAATATTTGTTTGTGTAGATGGGTTTGTTACTAGAATGAAATGCCAACTAGATTGTGTGTAAGGAGAGGACACTGAGCAGCTGTTTTCACATCTGGACACTGGAGCACTAGTGTGGGACCCCAGAACACCATTTTTATTAGGGGGGGCACATAGGTGCTCCAGTGTATACTATAGGGGGGGCTAGATCTGTGAAGCTTGTACTCAACAGGTAAAATATTGCAGCTTGACAAAGGGCAATAAAAAATGTACATCTTGGAACTCTGCTAAAATAGACAATTGTACCCCACTTCCAAGCAATGTTTCCTATTTATAGTTCTGCCATCAAATATCTGTGTGCTAATTATACCATTTTTGTTTTACATAGGGGAGAAAAGACTCGGAGGACACCCCTCATCCTAGGAGAACACAGACCCCCCACCTATGGAAGAAGGTGAAATACCACCAACACAAGAAGAAGAGCAGGAGGAAGAAGAAGATGTGGTGGAGATTGGCACCACAACAGGTGGGTGTCTGCGACCACAGGCTCATGTAAAAGAGATGGATGGTGGCAGATTTTTGAGACCTTTTTTTGTTCTTTATCTCTTTTTAGGTGATCGTGATGTGAGGGATAGAGAACGCTTTTCTTCTGAAAGTGCCCAGATCCTGATCGGGGAGATCATGGGGTGTAATCTCGAATTGCACAACATACAGCAACAAATCAGTGATGTTATTAAAAAAAATAATAACATCATTGATGTTTTGGGGCGAATTTAAACCCCACAAAAACACTTGTTTTATTGTGGTCCAATCTTAGAAATTTTTTTTCAATGTTTTGAAAAGCCAAATTTGGAGGATGCACACAGTGTGCCAACATGTGCTATCTGCCATCACGGGAGATCAATGGAGGCGTTTTGGGGGTGCAACCCCTTTCTCAATTATAAAGTCGCGGTGAGGAAGGGCTTGCTCCCCCAAAACACGTCCCTTGATCCCCCCTGATGGCAGATAGCACATGTTGACATTCGTAAATTGGTGTGCATCTTACAAATTTGGCTTTTCCAGGGGTGATTTCCCCCCCATCTGAACGCTATATCAAACCCAGTTCCTAAATACTGATGTCTGATATAGCCTTCAGGTTTTACCTAATGTGAACTTTGTAAGTTCAAGTTTTTTGGCTTTCTTGTTGGTTTTACACAGGCCTGTTTTATCTGAAATGGATATTTCGATTTTTGATAATGCTACTGCAAAAATTGTTAAACAACAAACATGTTGGTTTGTTTTAAAAACCTTTGGTAAATGCACATGTGATTGTGCAGGTATAAAAAAGTGGCTTACTCAAGAATGTGTGGATTATTGTCTCAACACTACAACACTTTTGGGGTGATGTAATTGCTGTTTTATGCAAAAATGGGGGTTATTTCCTAAGGGCAAATACACTTTGCACTACAAGTGCAGGTTCAGTGCAGTTGCAAGTGCACTTGTAGTGAAATGTGTTTTTGCATTTAGGAAGTACCAGCCAACACTGTTTTTTATAAGGTTACCCAATCACGACATTTTCTGCACTCAACACATTTCTGTCAGGGTCAGCTAAAACAAACACAAGCAGTAAATGTCCACAAAGAATTTCTTTTGGTTGTTTTTTATTTGAAAAAGGTTTCACAGATTGTCTGGCATATTGATAGCCCCCCTACCCGCAAAGAACTCCAGGTATCGTAACCGGACATCACGGGCACTCAGGGAGGGCAAGCCAGGACGGCCACTTTCAAGCCCCTTCAGTGTTGATGGATTTGGGATTCCGGCCTCAGGCCCAACTGAGCCAGCATAGTTGGCTGAATGTTTTCTTAAAAAATTATGGAGAACACAGCAGGCAAGTATTATATGGTTCAGTTTATACTCCGCCATATGGATGGGTGTCAGAAATAATCGGAACTGGCTGGCCAGGATTCCAAATGTGTTCTCCACCACTCTTCGGGGCTCTGGCCAGCCGGTAATTAAAAACCCTCTGTTCCGGGGTGAGGGTCCTCATTGGGAATGGCCGCATCAGGTGGCCCTCCAGCGCAAACGCTTCATCAGCAACGAACACGAATGAGAGTCCTTCCACATTGTCCTCTGGAGCTGGCAAGTCCAAGCTGCCATTCTGGAGACGCCTGTAAAACTCCGTCTGGGCGATGACTCCACCATCGGACATCCGGCAATTCTTCCCCACGTCCACATACAGGAACTCGTAATTAGCCGACACCACCGCCAACATCACTATACTATTAAACCCCTTGTAATTATAATAGTACGACCCCGAGTTGGGTGGTGGGACGATGTGGATGTGTTTCCCATCAATTGCCCCTCCGCAGTTAGGAAAGTCCCACCGCTGGGCAAAGTGGGAGGCCACAGTCTGCCATTCCTGTGGCATTAAAGGAAACTGTTGAGGAAAAAAGAATAAACATTACTATTTTTTCACAGAAACATGGCAAGCAGATTAGACACAAACATTATGGGCCAACCTCCAGATAGCATTTATTAAGGGGAATTTAACAACAACAAAGTATAAGGTACACCTATCATATTCCCCCTCCCCCCTCTCATGGGCCATTTCTAACATTATGGGGGGGGGACTCTTGGACAGGTAACCCTCTTCACTTCATTGAGAGATGAATGCCTAAATACAGGGTATTACTTGGAACAGCCCCTCCTTAGTTACACTATTGGCAGCCCACTGGACAGGTAAGAAGTGTCATAATACAAAGATATAAATACACACTGTACACATTTGAGCACATTTGAACATTCTGCTATTACCTATCAAGATAATAATAGGATACACAAACTTTAAACAGTACCATTGGAAAGTATACAGGCAGGCTCTTGCACTACATGCTTTGGGGAATTCATCTATAAATCTGACCAGTAAAGAGATGGGTATAGTGTGTATGGGTTTGGCAAAGTCAGCAGATAGATGATTGAGGATAGAGAATTGTGATCAGCTGACTTAACAGTTGGGGGAGGGAGGGTTACTAAAAATTATTTGGGGACACCACAAAAAAAAGCCTCTGGCACTCTGCCTGAATTTAAAACAAAAATAACATTACCAAACATTTTAGGGGGTGTTTGGGGTAAAGCACTACTATGGAGCTGATAAAATACATTGTTAAGTGACTACATGAGGTGAATATAGGGCAGGAGACACCATGCTGGGGAGGTTAGTGAAGGGCAAATATGTATGAAGGACATAAAATAATAATTACATAAAAATCCAGCATGCATGAGGACAAAGGGGACATTCACAGCATATTACAATCATGGTAATTAGGGAATGAGGAAAGAAATACAATATATTAGCAAACATTCAATACAATAAAATGTGATATAAAAGGATAAAAATCTTACCTTCATATACTCCTTCTGCAGGACCTGTATGATGGCAGAACAGGTCTCTGGGATAATGATACCCAGAGCCTGGGGGGAGATGCCTGTCAAGAACTTTAAGTCCTGCAGGCTTTTCCCTGTGGCCAAATACCGCAAGGTAGCCACCAACCTCTGCTCCGGAGTGATGGCTTGCCTCATGCAGGTATCCTGCCTGCTGATATAGGGGGTCAGCAAAGCCAACAGACGGTGAAACGCGGGGTCCGTCATCCTGAGAAAGTTCCTGAAATCATCAGGATTATTCTCACGGATCTCACGGAGCAAAGGCATATGAGAGAACTGGTCACGCTGAAGCAACCAATTCTTGGTCCATGAACTCCTCCCCACCCTGTTCATGGACTGGACTTGTGTCAAGGTCAGGACCCCAACACCAAGCCCCCGCACAGCACGAACTCTACGAGGAGTACGCATACGAAACATGGCTAGAAAACTGCTCAGAACGAAGTAACAGAACGCACTGAAGAACAGCAAGGCCTGTGAAGAGCGACCTGAAAAACAGCAACGAGCAGGCAAGATCACACAGAAAACTCTGATATGAACTGACTGCACGCACTGAAGAGTAGATACAAACCCACAAGCACAAACTGAATGGCAGAAAACGATCTGAAAGCCACGAGTCTGAAAAAGCGCGAATCGTCTCTCACCAAACTTTTACTAACACGAGATTAGCAAAAGGAGCCCAAAGGGTGCCGCGCTTGGTTCTGAACCGGCCTTTTCTAGTCTCGTCGTACATGGTGTACGTGACCGCGTGGTTGTCGATCGGAAATTCCGACAACTTTGTGCGACCGTGTGTAGGCAAAACAAGTTTGAGCCAACATCCGTCGGAAAAAATCCTAGGATTTTGTTGTCGGAATGTCCGAACAAAGTCCGACCGTGTGTACGGGGCATTACAATCTTGAAAAAAAAACAAAACAGTTTTATAGTTTGTAAAATTTTGCAAACAGGTAATTTTTCTCCTTCATTGATGTGCTCTGATAAGGCTGCACTGATGGGCACTGATAGGCTACACTGATGGGCACTGATAAGGTGGCACTGATGGACACTGATAGGTAGCATTGGTGGGCACTGATGGGTACTGATAGGTGACACTGAGAGGTGGCACTGATGGGTGGCACTGATGGGTGGCACTGATGGGCACTGATGGGCAGGACTGAAGGGCATTAATAGGTGGCACTGAAGGGCACCGATAGGTGGCACTGATGGGCACTGATGGGTGGCACTGATGGGCACTGCTAGGTGACACTGATAGGCAGCACTGATATGTGTCACTGATGATGAGGCACTGATGGACACTGATTGGCAGCACTGATGGGCATTGATAGGTGCCACAGGTGAGCATTGATAGGTGGCACTAACAGCTGATCACGTGGTAAGGGTCCAGGATCTTATTCACTCAGTGATCACAGAGCACACCGCGCACACCCCACAGGGGGCACGCAGGCAGCTCATGCATGGGTGGACGTCATATGACGGCCTCCCGGCAATTAAGGTCTGCACTGTAGCCGACATTCAGCTATATCACGGACGGGAAGCGGCTAGACCTATGAATTCTATGAATTAAAGGAGGAGGGAGAGGGGTAAGATCACTGCTGCAATGTAACTGTTATGCAAGACTGTTATGGCTGACCTATTATTCCTGCACAACATGGCTGCTAGCTACAGCTTTTTGTGTGTCCAGTACGTGATACCATTAGCTACGTTTCCACTATTGCGACCCCAAAGTCGCACGATTTAGAGTGCGACTTTTGAGCAACTTTGAATGCAGCTTTGATCCAACTTTACAGTCTCTGGATCAAAGTTGCATCAAAAGTCACATTAAAGTAGTGCAGGAACCTTTTCAAAGTCGCTGTAACTTTAAGTCGTATATATGGGAACAGGTGCCATTGAAACCAATGGGCTGTGACTTGTCATGCAACTTTATGTGTCCAAAGTCGCATGACAAGTCACACTAGTGGAAACGGAGCATTACGCCTTTCTTTAAGGTAAGAGGCTTTTATTTACAGTTTCTTATGCTGCAAAGACCTCAACATTGCATTGGCAATGCTGCTTATAGTCTCAACCAGAGGTACATATAACAGGGTGATATTACAGGAGCAAAGCTAGGAGACAATTGTCACCCCAAATCAAAACGTACCAATACAAGAATCTCCAAAGCACCTTCATGGCATTACTTTTAATAAAAACTAGAGAATCAAAACTGTTTTGAAATTACATTACAATATTAAAGCTTGCATGACATTTTTGTTATTCGGTTTAGATCTACTCTGTAAGTAACAACATGCCATTTTACATGAACATATTATGGTGCCACCTATAGTTTAAGACCCCTTTCACACTGAGGCACTTTTCAGGTGCTTTCACACTAAAAAAAGCACCTGAAAAGCTCACAAAAACCTATTTTCATTAAAATCAATGAATGCTTTCACACTGGGGCAGTGCGCTGGCAGGGTGGTGAAAAAAACGCCCCTCTCCATTGAAATGAATGGAAAGCGCTTCAAAAGCGACTGAAAAGCTCTTCAAAAGCACCTGAAAAGCTATTCAAAAGTGCTCAGTGTTTTACTGGTAGTTTACAAGCACCTCGGTGTGAAAGGGGCCTAACCCAGTAAGTTACATAAACCATAACGTGCTATTGCAAGAGACTGCTGATACACAGATTGTTGTTAGAACTCTGCAGATGAATGGCCATGCAATCAAAATTATTTATGAAAGAATTAATACATTAATGGATCCATACTGACACTTGTAAAACTCTCTTCATCAGTACAGTATATTAGTTAATTAATGCTGTGACAACATGACTTAAAGGCATTTCTGTCAGCTTGGAAATAATTGAGACAGCAAGACATAATGACATGATGAGTTTAGTAATTTACTCCACTAGAAATGTTTTCACTGCAACTGGTTTTACTGACATTTCCCACACACAGATTATCCCCTGTGTAATTTTACCACATAAATATCTTTTTTTATTTTTGATTTAGTTAATGTTGAAGTAACACTTCAATTTCTACATTAATTTACCAGATGATTCTGTGGTAGGGCTTGATGACATTGTGGCCTATTTAATATGTTCAGCAACTAACACAATCATAGAAAATGTTTTATGCCTACTAATAACCCCACAGATCTTCATTCAACTCCAAAAGTTATTTTTAGGGCTAGTATTCTACAAGATTTACTTATTCTTTTAAAGTTTGGAATGCTCACATTGCAGCATGCAGCATTGTTGTGCAAAAATGACCTTGCATCACTTATGTTCAGCCCATATTTTCATAGTAATAATAAAAGTTAGGCTTATGCCCCGTACACACGATCGGACCTGCAGACAACAAAACCGTGGACTTTTGTTTGAAAGGTGTTGGCTCCAACTTGTTTTGCATACACATGGCCACACAAATGTTGGCCAACAATTAAGAATGTAGTGATGTACAAGACGTATGACAAGCCGATAAAAAGGAAGTTCAATAGCCATTGCGCCACCTTTTGGGCTCCTTCTGCTAATCTCGTGTTTATCTCGTGTTAGTAGAAGTTTGGTGAGAGACGATTTGCGCTTTTCAGCCTCGTGCTTTTCAGTTCGTTGCTGCTTTTCAGGTTGTGCTTGTCGGTTCGTATCTATTCTTCAGTGCGTGCTTGTCAGGTAATTTCTGTCTTTCAGTGCGTTCAATTTATAGTTCACTTTTCAGTGATTTTCAGTGCGTGCTTGTCCGGTCTTTTCTGATTTTCAGCTTGTTTTTGTCAGGTCCTTTCAGATTTTCAATGCGTTCTGTTAGTTCATTCTGAGCAGCCGTTCGTTTATTAGCCATGTTGCGGTTACGTACTCGGAGAGTTTGTGCTGTTGTTGGGCTTGGAGCTGGAGTTATTGCTTTGACCCAAGTCCAGTCCATAAACAGGGGGAGGAGGAGTTCTTGGATCAAGAATTGGTTGCTTAATCGTGACCAATTCTGTCATATGCTTTTGTTGCAGGAACTCCAGGAGAATAATCCTGATGATTTCAGGAATTATCTCCGGATGACGGAGCAGGACACCTGCTTGCAGAAGCCATCTCTCCCGAGCAAAGGCTCATCACCACCTTGCGGTACTTGGCGACGGGGAGAAGTCTCCAGGACATCAAGTTCACAACTGGGATCTCTCCCCAGGCTCTGGGAATCATTATTTCAGAGACCTGTTCTGCCATAATTCAAGTCCTGCAGAAGGACTATATTAGGGTAGGTTTTATCCTTTAAAAACACATTCGATGTATTTAATGTTTGTTTATGTATTGTATTCATTTCATCATTCCATGATTACCATGATTGTAATATGCTGTGACTGTCCTCTTTGTCCTCATGCATGCTGTAAGCTTTTAATGCTCCTTTTTTGTCCTTCATGCATATTTGCCTTCACTAACCTCCCCAGCATGCTATCCTGGGCCCGTATACACCTTGCCTAGTCACTTAACAATGTATTTTATGAGCTCCATTGTAGTGCTTACCCTAAACACCCCCGAAAATGTGTCCAAATGTTATTGTTGTCCTTAAATTCAGGCCAAGTGCAAGAGGCTTTTTTTGGGGGGGGGGCAAACTCATTTTTAACCCTCCCCCCAATCGCTAAGTCAACCCATACCAATACACTATCTGCTGACTTTGCCAAACCCAAACACACTATACCTACCTCTTTTGTAGTCATATTTATGGATAAATTCACCAAAGCATGTAGTGCAAGTGCCTGTCTGAATACTTTCAAATGGTACTGTTTAAAGTTTTGTTCTCCTATTATGTTGATAGGTAATTTCAGAATGTAAAAATGTGCTTCAATTTGTACAGTGTGTATTCATATTTTTGGATTATGAAGCTTCTTACCTGTCCAGTGGGCTGACAATAGTGTAAGTAAGGAGGGGCTGGCCAAAGTAACACACATTATTTATGCATTCAGCTCTCAATGAAGTGGAGTAGGTTACCTGTGCAAAACATCCTACCCCCCACCATAAAATGTTTCCAATGGGCCACCAGAGGGGATGAGGAATATGATACGTTTTTGTCTTATACTTATATACTTATACTTTTTTCTTTAAATACTCATTTTAATAAATGTTATGTTGGCCAAGAATGTTTGTGTCTAATCTGCTTGCAATGTTATGTCCAAAATTACTAATATTTTTTTCCTATTTGACTCCACAGTTTCCTTCCAACCCACAGGAATAGCAGACTGTGGCTTCCCAATTCCATCACCAGTAGGACTTTCCAAATTGTGGTGGTGCGATCGATGGGAAGCACGTCAAGATCGTCCCACCACCCAACTCGGGGTCATACTACTTCAACTATAAGGGGTTCAGTAGTATCGTGATGTTGGCGGTGATGACGGACAATTATGAATTCCTATACCTGGACGTAGGGAAGAACGGCCATATGTCTGATGGAGGAGTGATTGCCCAGACGGAATTTTACCGGCGTCTCCAAAATGGCACCTTGGGGTTGCCACCTCCAAAAGATAATGTTGCGGGCCTCAAGTTCATGTTTGTGGTGGATGAGGCCTTTGCTCTGGGGGAACATCTGATGAGGCCATTCCCCATGAGGACCCTGACCCCAGAGGAGAGGGTTTACAGGCTGGGCCGTGCCAGAAGAGTTGTTGAGAATGCCTTTGGCATAATGGCCAGCTGGTTCAGGCTTTTCCTTAAGGCCATCAACATGGCAGAATACAATCTGAATCACATTGTTTTGAGCTGCTGCATTCTGTGCAATTACCTTCAGAAGAATGCAGCCAACTATCTGGCCTCAGTTGCGACTGAGGCCGACTTTTCAGCTGAACAAACATCACTGACGGTGCTTGAAAGTGGCCCTCCTGGCTTGCCCCCCCAAAGCGCTCGCTAAGTCTGGCAAAACTATGTTGAGTATTTCGTGCGTAGGGGGCAATTGATTTACAAGCAAATCTTGAAGCTGTCTAATATTTTTTTTTTTAAACTAAACTCATATTTCATTTGAATCACTGTTTGTGTTTCTTACCTGTCTCCTAGGTTCTCAAATGGCCTTTTATTTTTGGTCATTTTTTTCAATAGTGCAAACGTAACTTATTTGATACATGAGGTGACAATCTCTTCTTCAGCTAACTATTATGTTGTGCTATGGGTCTGCTACACACACACAATAATATTGTTGTTAATGTATGTATTTCATTAATGATAAAATAATCATCCTTTTCAACTCCATGAATTAATTGCTTGGAGTCTCTAAAATGGCCTGATTTTGGCAAATTTTACAGCACAGTGGGGGTTATTTACTAAAGGCAAATCTAATTTGCACTACAAGTGCACTGAGAGTGTACTTGTAGTGCAAAGTGGATTTGCTTTTAGTAAATAACCTCCATTGTCACTGTAACTACAACAACTTAAAAAATAAACTGGTATTGAGCATTGAAATAAGAAGCCACACATTGTTGAGTATAAAACATTTTACCCCAAGCACATTCACATGTGCGTTATAAACGGTTTTGGAACAAATCAACATCTTGGTGTATAACATGTATGTTTGACATAAATTTGCCTTTTTTGGGGCTAAACAGGCATGTTTAAAAACATAACATACACATCCCCAACTCAGGAACTTACAAAGTTCGAAAATACTAAAGTGAAGGCCATATGAGACATTAGTATGTCAAAACTGTGTTGATCTTGCCTTCATCAGATGGGGTGATCTCACCCCTCTAAAAGCCAAATTTTGAAGATGCACACAAATTGGGACTCCAAATTTGGATTTCCCTCATGATCCCATGCCTAAAATGTGTCTTTTCCCTACATCTATTTTGCTGAAGCCCCAAAACACACAGTGTGTCAACATGTGCTATCTCCAATCATGGGGTATCAATGTACGCGTTATGTGGGTGCAACCCTTTCCTCCAAACTAAAGTAGGTGAGAGGAAGGGGTTTGTCACGTAACTGGTGGAGACTGAGCTGTAGAGAGGGCTTCTCTTGCACCTCCTGTCTAGCACCCCTGATAGAGATGACAGGGAGTGAAAGACATAGAGTGGCACGAGGGCCGATGTAGCAGGTGGCTCAGGACGGGTCTTGGCAGGAGCCCGATAGCTGCACATTACCGGACGGGCACCTAGGACTGAAACTCCGTGTTGCTAGAACAGCAGGCTGAGTCGTGGTCGGTACAAAAGCCAGGAGGTCATCAACAGCCGAGCAGAGCAGGTACTGGAACGTGAGACAGGATCAAAGATGGGATACAGGCCAGATTCAGTACACAGTCGGGCAGCGCTGTACAGGAGCATGAAGCAGAGACAAGGTCAAAACACAAGCCGGGATCACAGGAAGGCAGGCAGAAGTCCAAGAGGCATCTTAGGTACAAGCTGGGTCAAACACAGGAACACAGGAACAGATCAGATTCAGGTAACAGGTACTAGCTGAAAGACCACTCAGCAAGGCTCATGTGTCAGTGTTCAGCTTAAGTAAACTATTTGGCGCCCAGACATGCACGTGTGCGCATTGGCGCGCGTCCGTGTGTGTGCATTGGCGCGCACCCATGCGCACGCATTAGCGCGCGCCTGTGCGTGCCAATACAAGTCCCTTTTACACATACTGGTGTGCCCATGCTTGTGTGCAGGTGCACATCTGTTAGCCAGACTTCTCTTACAGGGTTGCATCCCTGAAACACGTCCATTGATCCCCCATGATGGGAGCTAGCACATGTTGACACACTGGGGATTATTTCAGAAAGGCCAATCCACTTTGCCCTACAAGTGCACTTTGCACTACAAGTGCAATGCAAGTGCAGTTGAAAGTGGTTTTGCCTTTTTGAAATAAGCCCCAGTGTGTCAACATGTGCTAGATCCCATCATGGGGGATCAATGTATGTGTTTCGGGGGTGCAACCCCTTCCTCTCACGATTGCACACCATGATCTCACTGATCAGTATTTGTGCACTTGCACTGCTGAAGTGAGTTTCTTCTTCCACAACATCCACATCACCTAAAATTAAAAAAAACATGTATTATAAATATGCAGGCATCCATCTATTACCTGAAGCTGTGGTCTCAGACACTGACCTGTTGTCGACACCATTTTTACCACTTCACCCAGCACTTCCTGAACCTCTGCATCCACATCTTCATGGTGTGTGGTGAGTACCCTTTCTTCATTAGTGTGACGTTACTGGTGTCCTCAGATGTCCCTTTTCTTTTCTCCCCTATGTGAATACAAAAAAAAGGTATACTAAGCAGACAGATATGTTAGGCTAGAAATAGTAATATGAAACATTGCTTGGAAGTGTCGTCCAAATGTCTGTTTTAGCAGAGTTTCAAGCTGAAGACATGATTTTTTCACTTTCAAAAGCTGGAATACTTACATGTTTTGTGCAAGTTTCACACATGGAGAGACCCCTAGTATCCAAGGCAGTTCCAGGATCTGGAACTTCCTTGCTCTGGGCTTTTGTCATTGCTGATAACAGCACACACATGCTGTGTCTCCGCCATGTGCTCTCCCACAGCCCCGAAAGAGAAGAGGCAGGGAATACACTAGAAAGAAGTACAGGGGCGGAGGTTCATGCAGGCACAGTGTATATAAAGTATAACACGCGGGCTATGTATGTACGATCTGTAAGTGAAGGGCGGAGGATCATTAGCGCCAATCGTTCAAACAAAGGTACAATTGTAACTTGGGGCATCAGTGGTTAGTGGCCTATACTGCTTATAGATTGAGGCCTATATTGGGACAAGATTAGGAGAGTTTAGCCTGACATTAGGGTCTGTCTTGTGTTGTGTTTTGCAGATAAAATGGTTGACAAATTCACAGCCCCTGATTTCCTGCCCAACTTTATTGACAAATACAGGGAGCTGTCATGTCTCTGGCAAGTCCAATGCAGGGCCTATTCTAACAAAAGGAATGCAGCGCTGGAGAAACTTTTCGAATTATTGAAGCCTGTATATCCCACGGCAGACATCACCTATTTGAAGGCCAAAATTAGTAGCCTGAGGAGCACATATAATAGGGAGCGCAAGAAGGTCCAGGATTCCCTGAGATCCGGAGCAGCAGCAGATGACGTATATGTCCCCAGGCTGTGCAGGCCTGCGTTTTTATTCCGACCAGACGGAACCAAGGCCATCGCTCTCAACACTTCTTTCCACATCAGCTTAGGCTCCTGAGGTCCAGCCTGGGCCTTACACCCATGAAGAAGATGTGAAAGGACCCAGCTTGATCCAGGTATAGCATTGTTGAAGATATTTCTTGTTAAAAATTGAATGCTGTTAACTAGATGTTATTGATCACAAATTTCTGATTTAACAAAGTGGTTTACATATCAATAGACAGTAGTAGCCAAAAATGATTGGGAGAAGAATGAAACATGCTGGGATCAGAATGATGGTATTTTCTATTTGTTAACATTCAATTTGCAACAGTCATGAGCTCAAAATTGTGTGTGATTGATGACCAAAAACTATGTACCATTTTCAAACACAGGAAAGTCTCAGCCAGGAGGAAGCCGTGGAAAGCAGCCTGACTGAATCACAGGTTCCTCCCCTCCGCCCTCCAACCAAAAGGACCAGGAAGGCAAGGAACCTGGAGGAGTCCACAGGTGCTTTCCTAAAACAGGCTACTGTGGCAAATAGCACGGCCCCTGGTGGTCACGAGGCATTTGGATGCATCACTGCCAGTAAATTAAAACAGATGAAGGAGGCCCAACGCACTATATGCCAAGAGATTATTCCGCAGGCCCTAAACAAGGGGACGAGGGGCGAACTCACACTTCAAACACACCTCTGTGAGTTGTACCATGCTCCTCCACCACCTCCACCAACACCACAGCCACCCCACCCACCACAGCAGCATGGAAGGAAGCATGGAAGGAAGTGTTAAGAGTGATGGCCTGGGTTTGGTGTGGTCTGGCAAAAAACACAGGCTCTTGTAAGACAACAACCTCGGGACATATATGTCATCTGCTGCTGCTCCCGATCTATCAGAGTCCTGGACCGTATTGTGCTCCTTATTAAATGGACTCCTCAGGTTACCAATTTTGACAGTCAAATAATTGATTTCTGCCCTGGGGTACAAAGGTTTCACCAATTCCAAGTGTTCCAAATCCAGCATTGCCTTCCTCTTTATTTTGTTATGACCTTGTGCTCCCTATTAAATTGTTGTTTTGACAAATACTTGGCTATGTGTTTTACTTCAAAAAGGACAGTTTGTTTGTGAGTAGGCAGGTACATTTCAAAAATACAATGTCAAATTAACAAGGGATACCAACATAGTTGTATCTTTGAGGTTAAAAAATACAAGATAAGAATGGTGTTGTGGTAACTTGACACACAAAGCAAAAAAATATTATGGAGATCACTAGAAAAAAAAAAAAAAAAAAAAAGATTATTCTGGAGATCACGAGTAAAAAACAAAAGATTATGCTGGCGATCACGAGAAAATAAAATAAAATATAGACATCACTAGAAAAAAAAATATTATTCTGGAGATCACGAGAAAAAAACTAACAACAAAAAAATATTGTTCTGGAGATCACTAGAAATAATAAAAAATATGTTTGTCAGAACTCTGTGAATATCAGCAGCAAAGCAACTTCATTATTATAGCATTATAAAGAAGAAGAGAATGCGCTGCATTGAGAGGTTTCATAATTTGCCGCGTCACAAATGTGATATCTCCATTACGAACACTAGTTTTACAAGACTGAGCTCTTCCGACTCGTACTTGATTCCGAGCATGCGTGAACTTTTGTGCGACGGACTTGTGTACACACGATCGGAAAGTCCGACAACAATGTTTTGTTGGCGGAAAATTTGAGAACCTGCTGCCAACATTTGTTGGCGGAAAGTCTGACAACAAATGTTCGATGGAGCATACACATGCTCGGACTTTCAGCCAACAAGCTCACATCCAACATTTCCTGTCAGAAAATCAGATTGTGTGTACTTGGCGTTAGAGTGACTATTATGGTTATATTTAACTTTTGAATTCCCGGAGTGTCAATCGTGAAGTGTTAAGTGAAGTAATGTTGTTTATCCATCAATGTTTTGTTTGTTGCTGATGATCAGATATATGTGCAAAGTTGGGAGGCTGACCTCTGAGTCAGAATATGTGTTTGGGTAAAATGTTCTGTTCGGAGACCCTTAGGTCTCCGAACAGAAGGAACTAAAAAGGTGTTTAAGTTTTGTTGAAATCCTGCTGTAATACTGGATTTGAAGGAAAAAACAAATGTTTAGTTCATTATATAGATTCAATATATTTAAGACTGTTGCTGAGAAACATTTTTATTTCTGCATGCTTTACTTATGTTTGAGTCAATGAGGGATATTATTTTTAATAACTTAAATGGTTAAGGCCTGAATTGATCAGGTAAATTCTGTGATTATTCATGTTGAATGAGGAGTATATGCCCCAGCCAGCCAACATTCACCCCTAACCCCATGCACATGAATAAATGCCCACCCTATTCATACCCTATACCCTATTCATACCCTACCCTATACCCTATCTGGATGAAGAGATAACTACAGCTTTTACATGGAAATCTTCCTTGCTCATCTTTGTTGTTCAAATGCCATGGGATGTGCTGAGATGAGTAAAGGCAGACTCCTGCTAGAAAATGTTCCTGGTAATGAAGGGGAGCCAAATGACGCAAACCCAAGGTCTACGAAATTCCAGTGAGCATCACGAGAGAAAGATCAAGATGTGCCAGCCCAAACACCCAAGTCTAGCCCAATGAATCAGTTCCAGTGTCTGTGGATATCGAGTTCTAGCCTTACAAAGAGAGGCAGGGTTTTTGGGGTGGAGGATCTCTGTAAAATATGGATGAGCACAGAATCGAATCAAATGTTTTGGGACAAGTTTAGGAGAATGAGAATTATAATGTGGACATTTCCTTTTCCTTCCTTTTTATGAATGCAATGGACATTTAGAAGCAATACAATAAAAACATACTTTTTTTGTGCTTTTCTTTGGGACTATTTTTTATTTGGCCTAAAGGCTGCCATGCCCCTCCCACTTGCTTTTATGGACTGTCACGCCCCTCCCCCCTTTGTATTTCATGGAGAATTGCTATGCAGCTGAGATTATGTAATTGTTGTTCTCTATTTTTACATGCTTAGGATAATGGTAAACTTGTGGGAAAGTAGTCCAGGTGAATGTCGGGGGCATATTGGGGGCAACAGGGTTTGTGATTGTCACGTTCATGACAAAAGAGAGGATTGTAATAATATGCCCAAACCATTGTGACTTCATTTTAGCTTAAATCTGCAATTACGAAAGAATCCACAGAAAAATGCTTGCACAGCACTGTACGCTATACATATCATTATGGTTTATTTTGTCTTTTCCTGTTTCCTGTTCTGTAGGCCATGGGACAGGATGCATGACTTATGACTCATAACCAGATGGCCTGTTGACTCTTGTAACCTCATGATAAATGTATTTTAAGGGTGACTGACTTGTATAACCATATATTTTATACCAATACATCATTTACTAACCACTCCCCCCTCCCCTCTTTCTATTGGTAAGAACCATATATAAGCTGTATACGCACCTAATAAAGGTAGATATTTTATGAATTTACAGCCTGCTTCTTGTTTCATTCGGTGTTTCCAGATATCTGAGGGCCCTGTTGGTGTATCTACAAGAAGGGTGGCCATCCAGAATACCTACTATTTCCTTTCAGGGGCTTATACCACAAAGATGCCACATCCTGTTGTAAAGGATTGCACAAAGAAAAGAAAGAAAGAATAAATGCACCAAGATGGACTTTTAAGGCACCCACTTACAACACTATACAATCAAGGAAACTTTATTTGTACAATAAGTCATGTATACACGTTAAGAGAATCAGCCTCATCCTAAAGGGGCTATGTTGCACTCCCGGTATTATAAGACCTTATAATCATGCATATAATGTAAAAATATATACAATTGTGTGACCTGATGGAACAATCAATTAGGCATTCATGACTAGGGGTGTGAATAGCCCAATCTCAACTGATTTCCTGGAATTGATTTCCACTTCTTCAAGAGATCGAATGAGATGTGCAATAGGTAGACAAAATATGTATAGATGATGGAACATCAGATCTCGCCACCATAATACTGTCTACTGGGCGGACAGCAGGGCCCGCCAACATATTATGGGGGAAAGCCACAAACATATACAAAAGTAAAAACCTCTCAGATTTAATAACTATAGAACCTGAGCCAATGCTGCAAATATATACACATATACTGTATGTATAGGACACTATCACTGTCATTCTTCACAATGCCATGGACCACATTCCTATCATGGAAATCTATCTAATAGGCATACCCAGGTGGAAAGTAGCGCTTGTATTGGACTGTTATATGGGCACTTTAATATTTTTAGTTCGGTGTGCTATTATATTTTTCCTTTCTATGCAATATTAATGTACCGTATATACTTGAGTATAAGTCGAATTTTTCAGCACATTTTTTTGTGCTGAAAGTGCCCCCCCTCGACTTATACTTGAGTCAAGCACTTTTCTGCAGCAAAAAAATTCATTTTCTGAACCGGCTTTGGGGCCCTGTATCTCAGGGCCACTTGGTGCTAGGAACCCCAAATTTGGTGTACAAACCCAGTGGGACTCGTACCATAACATATCCAAAGCTAAAGTTCCTAGCACTAAGTGGTCCCGAGATACGGGGCCCCAAAATCGGTTCAGAAAATGTCATTCTCTGCTGCAGAAAAGTGCTTGACATTTTCTGAACCGACTTTGGGGCCCCATATCCACTTGGTGCTAGGAACCCCAAATTTGGTGTGAAAACCCAGTGGAACTGGTACCATAACATATCCAAAGCTGGGGTTCCTAGCACCAAGTGGCCCTGAGATATGGGGCCCCAAAACCGGTTCAGAAAATGTCATTCTCTGCTGCAGAAAAGTGCTTGACATTTTCTGAACTGATTTTTGGGGCCCTGTATCTTGGGGCCACTTGGTGCTAGAAACCCCAGCTTTGGAAATTTTATGGTGCTAATTCTACTGGGTTTGCACACCAAATTTGGGGTTCTTAGCACTAAGTGGCCCGAGATATGGGGCCCCAAATTCGGTCAACTGTGTCCATCTGCAGCAATGTCATTTCGGGACCCTTTGGGTTCAGAGACCCCAAATTTTGGCTGCAGCTAGGGGGCATCTAGGAACCTTTAACTACCGAGTTTGAAGTTCAGGGGACCTATGGCTGCAAATGGGCACAGAGAGGCATGCAAATGGGCACAGTGATGCTGCAAATGGGCATTGTTGACCCTCTTTTCCACTTACAGTAGCTGTGCATTTCTTACCCTCGTCTTATACTCGGGTCAATAAGTTTTTCCCATTTTTTTTGTGGTAAATTAGGGCCTCGACTTATACTCGGAACGACTTATACTCGAGTATATACGGTACATATATTTTTCGTACTGGAAATATTTACTTTTATAATTTTATTAGGCATGCGTCGCCTGCTGAAAGTAATATGCCACAATTACCACCAACAAGGGAACCCTTGAAAATTCATAGAGCAATATTCCCTTTGCACACATTCAAGAAACTTGCTATTCAGTAATGAATGGTGCTGTAATGACCATAGGCTGAAAACTGTGAATGATCAAAGTAAAGAAAATGTCAACAGCACACCAAGGATTCCTTGAAAGGGATTTATTTTCATGGTCACATAATAAACATACATAACGTTTTGGAGCTAAGCAGGGTCCCTTCATCAGGCATTTGCCTGAAAATAAATCCCTTTCGAGGAATCCTTGGTGTGCTAATGACATTTTCTTCACCTTGATAAATCCTAGTCCATGAACTGATAGACTATTACCTATGCCCATTACCTGTGCCCGTTTCCTTCCTCTCATCAGTAACAAAACACATGGCCCCTGCCCCCACCTATAACTGGCCTTCACAGCAAGGAGCACATGGAAGGGCAAACACATTTAAAAAAAAAAGACAAAAACAGAACATTTCATAGCTCAACTCACCAACCAGTCTGCTGACCAACCAAATTAAGCTGTCGAACAGTCTGTTAAAAACAGGGGTCTTCCACAGTGAGGCCTCATAGCCATTATTAGCCATTTCTAAGGACGCCTTTTCCTGATCAAGTGTGCATAACAGAGCTGGAGGTTAGGAAGATGCAGTGAAGAGGAAGACATTTTAAGGGAGACTTCAAGGGGAACATTTCACTCCTCCCAGATACAAGGGGAAAAATATGAGGGATCAACTGCTACCATGTGAGAGTGGGCCCAAAACATCCCACTCTGAGGATTTTCTGCAAATAAACTATTTGCCATATTTCCTGATGTTGACTGTAAGCATAGCTACACATGGAAAACTTTAGGGCATAGGCTGGCCACCCATCCACAAGGTGGCTTTGTTTTGACAACTGTTTCTGACACAGACAAAACTGCCTTTTAATTTCAGCTTATCACTGCATACTTGTGTGGTACAGTTGTGTGCATCAAATCATCCCGCCTCCACCTTCTACATTCTCCATAGCTGCAGTAAAATTTAGGAAATCTTTATTAATATACATAGTGAGGCAGGCCTATAGTGAGAGGCAGAGGTTCCGCATGCTGAGGTAGTACACTTTTATTTTTTTAACAATATTTGATATGTACAGACTTAAGTTTTGTAAGACTTAAAAAACCTTTATTGAAGCAAACAAGGAGCAGCAATTTAGGTACTACCAAAAAAAAAACGCTGGGTTCTTCTGACAATGTAAAGGAGGATATTGATAGCATAAAAAAAAAGTTGGACACTAACGCTTCAAAGAAATTGTAAGTCTTACCTAAGGAACTCAAATAAAGAGAACAGGAAATAATTAACACTTACAAAAAAAGTTATAAAGCAGATCAAAAACATATTTTTATTCCTGAAGCCACCAAATGAAAAGTATTTATTCAGTTTTGAATTGAAAAAAATATTATATGGTGTAGCAAAAAAAAATAAATCTAAATGTAGACAATTTAATTAGAGTCAAAATGGTAATTAAAGGACTGAAAAGTCAGCTGAGGTGGCAACTGCTACAAAGCAGCAACAGGGAAGAATCAGAGTAAAACAATAAAACTGTTCATAGTCCATTGCCTTGCAGCAAAAAAAAAAAGAATGTACATAAACTGTTGGAGTTAATGGGGAATACCACTTTGTAGATTAGAATAGATAAAAAAATGTCTCTAATGAGTTAAAAAGTCAATTTTTAAAACACAGAAATGACCAGATTGTGACAGAAGAAATAGATATAGGATCTTTGGTGTTATTCACACAGTGGAGAAGGTTTGACCCTTAAAAAGAAAGAGGCATATAGTCTAAGCACACACATGATCTTCACCAAAGGAGCACAGCAAAGTCTATTAGTCACTACAAGGAGCACACCAAAGTCTATTAGATTTTACTAGTGTGTGTACCTGGTTGCAGTCCTCGGAAACACATGTGCAGATGGCAGCTGAACAGGAATAGAGTCAGAGTGTGGTACACAGTCGATAGGCAATATCAAAAACAGACGGGGGTCTAAATTTTTGATAACAGGATTGCTGCTAGACAAAATCTACCAATTTTGGAGTTAGAGTGGATGTGTATTATTTGCAACATTCTCACTTTAAAACTTTTCTCCCTTTTTGCAGCAATTGTTAGTCAAGTTCTCTCCCTGTCCAACACTCCCTTTGAATCTAATAGGTTGTGTTAACCTGTTAAACAAATTCACATATGTCTTCAAGCTGTGTCCTATCTGGATTCCCTAAAGTTTATGTAATCAGCAAATGCATTGCAAATTTTATTTGAATTAAAAAGCCAGCCATATTGCCAACAGCAATTAGCAAAACATAGGTTTCTTCAACCCAAATAACTGGTCCTCCTTTTATCCGATATGGTGTAACCCTATCTTACACCATTTTTGATCAATACAAGACCCCAATTGTGGTATACAAATTCTACAGCACCTTATACAATGTATTTATTGGGGTTATTCCACTCTGCCAAATTCTTAAACTTAAAGCGGAGTTCCACCCAGAAGTGGAACGTCCGCTTTTTTTTTTTTTTTTTTCAAAAAGATTTTATTTGGTTTTCAGAGAATACAGTTAATAATGCAGTCTTGTGTACAGTCTTGTTTTGTAGCATAAAACAGAAGCAAATAATAGAAAAACTACTTGGTTACAAACTTGGTGTTTACAGTAAGAGAGGATTTCCAATGTATGTACCCATGCGGGTTACTGCGTGGCATGTTTACCAGATCATAGCAATGCAATAAATGGTAACAAATAGTGGAAACCTGGATGGATCTGTTAATAACCCTGAATACATGGCATTTTAGAACCTGAAAAAACACAGAGAAAATAATACTAAGAGAGAAAATAACGAAAACAGGGGGGGGGGGTGGGTAGATGGGGGGGAGGGGGAAGAGGGGGGGGGGCCCTATATAGATTGATAGAATTGATATAGTATGATGTAATGTCGTATAATTATTGTCCAGCATTAATAGTTATTTCTGTTTGAAGTATATAATTATTTATAATCATTTATGTAGACCCACTGACGTTGACGTTGGGACTGGCGTTAGGTTGGCTGGAGTCAGAGATAGGAGTGTGATTTCGATTGTAGTCTTGAGTTGGCATCGGGAGGACGGAATCGAAATAGGAAAAGGAAGATGAGCTGATGTTTGAAATCTCTTCTTTTGAAAGAGATACATGCATAAAGACTTGCCATTTGGAGTAGAAGTGATCTGAGGATTTTTTTTGTTTGAAGTCCGTGTTTAGGCGGTCTTTGAGTAAAAGTTGCATGAGGTCCCGTTTGACTTGAGTGATATTGGGGCTTACAGGTGTAATCCAGTTTTTTAAGATGGTTCTTCGTGCAGTTAATAGGCAAGTCAAGGACCACCCTTTGTGTGATGTGGTGTCCTTCGGGAGCTTTGTAGAGCCGACCTTGGTGACGGTCGTTTTGGACCATGGCAGTAGGATTGGGTCCCAGTAGCCGAAGATAAGAAGCAGAGGATCCTTGGGTAGTTTAGTTAGAGTCACTTTAAATATGTAGGCTATAACTTGGTCCCAGAAAGTGGATATGTAGGAGCAGTACCAGTATCGATGAGCTAAGGATGGTTTCTGGTGTTTACAGAGGGGGCAGATGGCTTTGTTCTTGTCCGTTTTGGAAGATAAGAAAGGTATATGTGCCCTGTGGGCTATTTTCAGTTGTGTTTCTCTCCATATTTCATTTGGTGTAATCTTTTGGACTGCGTTAAGCCCTTGTAAGATTTTTTCTACTAGATTTGGATCAGGGAAGTCTTTATTCCAGTTTTTAATTGACGATGACGAGAGAGGTGGGGAGGATTTGTTGAGGAGTGGTTTGTATATGTCCGAGATTTTGTATGTGTTACTCTTTATCATTTGATCCGTGACATTTGTTTGGAACCTTTTGTCGTCTTGATTGCACGCCTCCCTTAAGAAACTGATACATTGCCTATAGTAGAAGTTGTGAGTGGAGGGTAGAGAGAAGGTTTTCGCGATGTTAGCGAAGGGTAGTGGTTGACCCGTCTGGGTGTTGCAGAGCTGAGAGAATTTAGTTAGGCCTTTCTGTTCCCATGTTTTGAATGGTTTGTGCTCTAGACACGGCGGAAATGCCGGATTTCCTTGAATCGGGAGGTGTATTGACAGAAAAGGGGATACCTTTAGTATTTTCCGTGATTCTCTCCACGCTACTGCTGTGTCTCTTAATAGGAGATTATGTTGGTGGGGAGAGGGGACTGACTTCCATCTGCAGTGTAAGAGGGCTACAAGTGAGTAGGGATGGGCCATGTGGGATTCCAAAGAGAAATTTGAGTATCGAGAGGACTGGGTTATCCAGTCTAGACTTGTTCTTAACAAACATGCAAGGTTATACATTCTGACATGCGGGAGACTGATGCCCCCTTCGCGCCTGGGAAGATAGAGTTTTTTTAAAGCTATACGTGGTCGTTTGTTCTGCCATAAGAATTTAGATATAGCGTTATTAAGTGAGGTCACATCTTTATGATGGAGAAGTAGTGGGATGGTTTGCATGGGGTAAAGTAGTCTGGCAAAACTGACCATTTTTATTAAATGACATCTTCCCAGAAGCGAAAGGGGCAGATCCATCCAGGTATTTAATTCCTGAGTTATTTTTGACACCAAAGGAGGGTAATTGAGGTGGTATAGTGAAGAAGGGAGTTTTCCTATTTTTATTCCTAAGTATGTAATGTGGGATTTAGCAACGGGGAAAATTGAATGTTGGGTCCATTTAGGTGCGGAGTGGGAACCGATGGGAAGAATTTCGCTTTTGGTGTAATTAATACGGAGACCCGAGCACAAGCAAAATTCATCAAATACATTTTTTATGGTTAGCATATCAGACGAAGGGTTGGCTGAAAATATAAGGACGTCATCTGCAAAAAGTGAGGTACGTAAGTCGTGTGGGCCTATCTTTAAGCCATGTAGGGGGGCTACTGATGTTAGATATCTGGAAAGTGGTTCTAGTGCTATATTGAAGAGGAGTGGCGATAGGGGGCAGCCCTGACGTGTGCCCTTATGGAGGCGAAATTCTTCTGATAGGAGACCTGCCGCCACTAACCTTGCTGTCGGAGCTGTGTACATGGTGGTAATAAGGTGGTGGAAGGGGCCAGAGAATCCTATTGCCTTCATTGTCATGGATAACCAGTCAAAACTGACGTTATCAAATGCTTTTTCTGCGTCTAGCGTAATAATGGCATGATCCGTGTTTGGGTGATGTATTGCGTGTTCTAGGGCCAGCATAACTTTGCGGATGTTAAGGGTGGCTGTACGTCCTTTAATAAAACCTGACTGGGCGGGGTGAATTAGAGAAGGCATGATGTCTGCTAGTCTGGTGGCTACAAATTTTGAGAGGATTTTGACATCAAGGTTGAGAAGTGATATGGGCCTGTATGATCCTGGTTCTTGCGGGTCTTTTCCCTTTTTTGCCAGTAGTTTTATGATGGCTTGGTTCCCCGAATGAAGGTATGAACCCCCTGACCATATATGTTGATATACTTGGAGGAGAGTAGGTTCTAATAGGGGTTGTAGATTCTTGTAGAATTCGCTGGTGAGGCCATCCGGGCCTGGGGCTTTAGACAAGGTTAAGTTGCGGATAGTTGCCGATATTTCGGGGAGAGTGATAGGTGCGTTTAGGGTTTCTAGTTGTGTTGGGGAGATTTTGGGAAGGGTTATTTTTTCTAGAAAAGCGCGTGCTGTTTGTGGATCTATCGGGTCTGAGGCATAAAGAGAGGAGTAGAATTGTTGCATGACTTTGTTAATTGGGAGTGGAGTGGCATGGAGGGTACCCGCTTTGTCACGTAGGGATGTGATATGGGTTGGGCGGAATGGACCTTTGCAAAGTCTGGATAGGAGTTTTCCTGCTTTATTCCCAAATTTATGGAAAGAGGCATCTAAATAGGCCTTCTTGGTGTTTTCTAGATTGTTTACCCAAACGTCAAAATCCCTTTTTGCTATCTGCCATTCAGAGCGTGTTGTTGGGGAGTCTTTGGTGTAAATATCTCGTTGTGCCCGGTGTAGACGAGAGCTAGCTTCTTTGTATTTAGTTAGGGTGTTGCGTTTGAATGATGTTGCATAGGAAATGATACGGCCTCTCAGGAAGGCTTTACCAGCGTCCCAAAATAGGTTGGGGTCGTGTATGTGTGGGGCGTTGTTCGAGGAGTATTCAGCCCAAGCGTCGGAGATGTAATTTTGGAAGTCAGTGTTGTTGTGTAGATAAGATGGGAACCGCCATATATTGGGGTGTGGAGGTAGGTCTAGATTATCTAGTGTCACTTCTATAGGGGCATGATCTGAGATAGTGATGTCGTGGATGGTGGAGTTTTGGAGGTAGGGTAGAAGGTTGTCAGAGCCGAAGGTGTAGTCTATTCTGGTGAATGTTTTGTGTGGATTAGAGTAGAAAGTGAATTCCCTGTCTGCCGGGTGGGAGAGGCGCCATAGATCCTGGAAATGGTTGGATTCCATGGTGCTAGCCAGGAGGGAAGGGGGTAGTGGGTTAGTGTCCTTTTTTGGTCTTTTTTGTGAGGACCTGTCATCCATCTGGTGGAGGGTGTCATTGAAATCTCCTCCGATTAGATGAGGGAGATGTGTGTTTTCTAGAAGCCAACTGGATAGTTCAGTGTAGAATTGTCTGCTTGGATTATTAGGGGCGTAGACATTTGTTATAGCTAGTTCTTTGGAGCCTATTTTTATGTGTACCGTGAGTAGACGGCCCTGGTCGTCGTTTTTTGCGGACAAGACTGTGCACGGGAGGTTTTTGTGTATGAGTAAGAGAACGCCAGCTTTGCGTCCTGTTGCCTCTGAGCCTAGAACAGTGCCAACCCAGAGTTTCTTCATGCGATGAAAGTCTGAGGCCGGTAAACGGGATTCCGGAAGAAGTGCTATATTGGCTTTGAGCCGCTTGAGATGCCTAAGGATTTTCATTCTCTTTTGGGGGGATCTGAGACCCTTTACATTCCAGGAGAGTATTTTCATATTAGGGGGGTAAAAAAGGGATGTGTGTTATTAAGTGTGTTTTAATATTATGTGGAAGGTGTGGTAGTACGTCAGGTGTGTCTGGAGGTCTGAGATTGTTATGCGGGATGTGTATAAGTACGGGAATGGATTTGATTTGGCTAGGGCCGCGTGGGAGAGGGGGGGGGGGAAGGGGATTTAACCTGTAAAGGAAGCAACAAAGTGAAAAATATCACTAGTAAAACATACGAACATGGAAACTTCGCTTTTTTCCGCATGGAGTCACTGTGTAGGTCAGCTCCCATCTCAGGACGGTGATGATATAGCCCCAGAGAGCCCTTGGCCGTGAGGCAAGTATTCATGTGGGCAACAAGGGGACACATATGAGGGGAGGGAGGGAGTGCAGTCGTCCGCACACAGTGAGGCCATGAGGATGTAGAAAAAAGAAGAACATTGCCATTTACTAAAAGAAATAACTTGCTAGGAAGGGACCTGTAAGAAAGAGATTACAATGGAAAGGCAAACATATGCAAACGAGAAATATTGTACATTACGTGTAGATGAGGTACAGTTGGTACGTGGAACCTGAGGGAGGACAGAGAGAACTTTGCTGTCCAAAATTCTTGGGACCGATGGAGTTGGGTGTCAGGTTTTAGTTCAGCGGTGCGTAAAGCGGTGCGTAAAGCGGTGCTGGTCCGGAATCGAGGGTCTAAATCGCTTGGGGGAGTCTTTACGCGGGCTTCGTTGATCCAGGGAGCGATTGATTGAAGTACCTTTCGACGGGGTGTGTTGTTGAGTGTTGGGAAGTAGGGACCGCATATATGCCTCTGCTTCTGAGGGTTCCTGGAAGGAGAGCTGGTCCCCGTTAGGTGTCTTGAGGCGTAGGGTGGCCGGGAAGGCTAGGGTGAACTTGATCTGTTGCTTGAAGAGTTCAGAGCATATTTGTTGAAAGGCCTTGCGTTTCTTGGAAACTTCGATGGAGTAGTCAGCAAAAATCAGGACTCTCACTCCGTCAATTTGTAGTGAGCGAGATTGTCTAAATTTTTGAAGAATGAGAGCCTTGTCGGAGTAATTTAGATATTTGGCTATGATGGGCCGAGGAGTCTTGCGTTCTTCATTATACGACCCCATCCTGTGAGCGCGTTCCACTGTGCAGGGGCCCGTCAGGCCTAGCGCCTCGGGTATGCGTTGGGAGCAAAAGTCCATTAGGGCAGATGCTTGGAGGGATTCTGGAATCCCTACGAATCGCAGGTTGCTCCTTCTGGATCTATTTTCCAAATCGTCAAGTTTTTGGAGTATATATTGGTTCGTTTTGTCTTGTGCCTGTTCCGTGGCTTGAGCTTGGTATATCTCTTCCTCCATGCTTGATTGGCGGTGTTCTAGTTCGTTTAGCCTAGTGTTGTGTTCTCCTAGCTGGGCCTTTATTTGTTTCATCCCCGCATTTACAGCCTTTTCTACTGAAGCAGAAATCATAGGGGACAGAAGTGCTGCCACTGCCTGTGCTATGCGCTCGGTTTTGTGGTCCCCGGCGAGCTGTAGGGAGGTAGCTGGCATGGAGAAGGCCTGAGGAGGGGGTGCTTGAGGAGAGGGAGCCTGGGAGTGTGGCTGGGTAGGGGGTGCCTGAGGGGATGTGTGTGGAGCTGTGCTTCCACTTACTTCCATCTCCGCTGTGTGTTGTTGCTGCTGCTGCTGGTGCGCGCCTGTGCAGGTTTCCGTGTAGGCCGAAACCGGGGCCTCGATTTGCGGCTGGGCCGGCGGCGTCAGGGCCGTGTTGGAGCGGGAGCCGCGGACCTCCACAAAACGGTCCATAGAGCGGGTGCAGGTGCCCGAGGCGGCCGATGGAGGTATCTGGCTTCTGGGACGGTTTTTTAGGCAGATTTATGTGTCCTCAGAGCGGGAGCTGTGAGAGAGTGCAGCTACTCCATGTGGCGCCGGAACCGGAAGTAAACGTCCGCTTTAAGCACTCCTTGCCCCCCTGACATGCCACAATTGGCATGTCATTTTTTTGGGGGGTGGGTAACTGGTTTTTACGGGTACTTCCTGTCCCACTTCCTTCTTTCATCTTCTGTCTGCCTAGGTGACTCCTCCTCTCCCCCTAGGCGGCCCCTCCCTCTCTGCAATCTTCTGGGACACATCACAGGTCCCAGAAGATTGCCTGGTCACTAGGAGAGCGCAGAGCAACTTGCGCATGCACAGTGCACCCCCGGCCATGAAGCCGCAAGCTGTCATGGCTGGGTGCCCACAGTTGCTATGATGGCACCACGAAGAGGAGGGGGAGAGGAATGTGGTCTTAGGTGGCCGCATTGTTAGATCGTGGGACAGGGGAGTGTCTGTTTATTAAAAGTCAGCATCTACACTTTTTGTCGCCGCTGACTTTTAATAAACTGAAAAAAAGTGGAACTCTGATCAAGTATGACCTGCCTAACTTAAGCTGGTACTTATGGTTGCTTCATGAAGTAAAATCCCAAATTCATCCACAGACTTCTATGCAGGCAGACCTTGTGGAACTGTTGCTAATGAGTAAAGGGCTAAAGGGACCACTTTTCTCCCTCTACTCATATCTACTGTTTATTGACTGAATACCCAAACCCAGACGTCTAATGACACAGTGACAAGCAGATATACCTACTCTAGAAACTGAGAATTGGGATGAATGCCTCAGGAACTGGTCTAGGCTCATAATTTTATCCAAGGATAAGATGTTTTAGATTAGGTTTATTACATCCTTCAGAAATTGCCCTAGCTGTCACAGAAAATGAAACGTTTCTGCACATGTTCTGGTTTGCCTGCACATACAAATATATGGGTTAGGGATCTTTTTAATGGTCAATTCTAGATTGCAACATGCTCTACAACCTACAACCACTTGCATTATTGGGTAAACATGCAAATATATAATATATTTCATCCAGACCACATGGAATAAACTTTTATTTCATCTATGGGGATAGAGGGGTTTCAGTTATATAATGTGAGGTTGTTAAGGTGCACACACTTCTTGCATTTTTGCCTACTGCCTGATGTTTTCTGATCATCCCAAGCATAAATTCAAAGCGTAACTCCACTTTTGTTGAGAAAAAACCATTCCACTCTGGGTGATCAATGTACATTGCAAGGATTACAACAAACTTTGACGCAGATTCCTACTTTTTGTTATTCTGAAGAAATCCATGTGTGTTTCTCTGTGCCTCTGTTCTGAGTGAGTCTAATAGGAGTGGTTTCATAATTAACTGTCAGGTGTGGAGCTACTGGGCACTAATGAGGAAATCTTCTGGGCCTGCATCCCTTTAGACGTTCTCCTATTAAAAGTACCTCTGAAAAAATTTCATTTTTATTGCAAGGGATGCCTGCAATGTGACTTGTATCTTAGGCAGACTTCTGGGAAAATTGGTGAGCCAATCACACAAGCAGGAAATGATGTTTCTGGGGAGTGGTCAGTACACATTCTGTGTACAGAAAACTCCAGGTAGCCATATTGCAATGTATTCTCAGAAAATTACATCGGCTACATATTGAAAAGGAAAGGTAATTTTTAATAACATTCAATTACAAAATGATTAGTGTCACAATTATATGCGCTATATTATTCTTTCTTTATTTGCTATTTTTTTTCCCACGAAAGTGGAGTTACCCTTTAAAGTTTAAAAAAAATATTAAGTGAAAGAACCCAATTTTATAGGAGAAAAGTGGAAGCTAGCTATTAATAAAATATGATTAAGATATTGTGGACAGAAAAAAAAGGATGTTTGGGTGTAGAGACCTTTCAACATAAACAGGGCACAAAAGAAAATGTACCCCAGCACTGCAATTCAAAGAACCCAAGCATAGTTTGTTAGAGTAGGTGAAAAACCCAACCACTAAAATCTCCTTTAAGCTTCAACAGCTGGGCATATATTATTCCTTGTTTGGGCACTTGTGTTATGAGGGGACATTACTCTGCCCCTGTCTCCCACAATTGTCTAGACATGTGGAATTCGTTTTGGTTTGAATCTAAATTCTGAAGAATTTTTGGTTATTTGGAGAAATGTATCCAAATCTCTAAATGACAATAGTCATTGATGACAGTAGTAGTGAGAGGTAGATATAACAACTCGTCCCCTCCCTTTCCTCACCTGCCAGGCTGCATGCTCAGATAAGGGTCTGGTATGGATTTTGGGGAGACCGCATGCCACTTTTTAAAAAAATGTTGGCGTGGGGTTCCCCCTAAAATCCATACCAGGCCCGAAAGGCCTGGTATGAATAGAGGGAGACCCCCACGTTGTTTTTTTTTATAGCCATCAATTCTTTTGTTTACATTTAGCTGTCAACCAGAAACCCATTGACAGATAATGAGTCATCGGTTGTTAAGGACATGACTGCCGGCTTGCCAACCCAGTCCTTAAAGTGGATGTAAACCTCAATTTTTTTTTTTTTTCTTTGATGTCATAATGTAGAGTATAATGTAATAATATATTTGAGCCAAGTCTTGCCACAAAGAGTTAATCCAGCTCTGAGCAATCCTCTTTTATTGTTCAGAGAGATAAATCTGGACAAACAGAGAAAAACTTTGTCAAATCCTCCCCCTTGCTGTGAGTGACAGGTGATTTACATATCTCGTGCACTAGCCTAAGACCTGCATTATTTTTTAATTCTCACCCCCACTCCTTTCTTTAGCAGCTCTGCAAGGATTGGCTGTTCCACACCTCAGCATGATTTGGCATGCTGAAGTCATGTGGTTACTTTTCTGTCTTTTCACTGGATGTTAAAGATCGTAGCAGAAGTTCAGTGCAGGAGAAAATGCATATTGACAAGGGGATTGTAGAGGTGGGCAAGGTGTCTACTGACATCATGACTCCACACACAGAGCTCCAGACAACAAACCCACCCACAGAATCTGCAGTTTTTGGGTTCTCATAACAGACAGAGGGGAGACATTTGACAGGTAAAGATACATGCAGGAGGCATGTATATCGCTGTAGATAACCCCTATGGCAGTAGTTTAGAAAGGATGACATTGGGTTTACATCCACTTTAACAACCAGCTATTCTTCACACAAATTTCAGATCGGTCGATCAATTTAAATAATAAACAAAATAAACTAAACAAAACTAAACTAAATTAATTCTGAAATTAGTCAATGAAACAAAATTATTAACATATATAAAATACAAGGACTAATGCGCAAAACCACAACCTCAAACACAATAAAATCTAAATGCTAAAATGCGATACCAGATAGAGAAGCTGCCAACATGAATGGGTGCACTCAACACCTAAATACACAAAATAAATATTGCAAGGTATGTGGCGCTATTCTACCCTCCTGTACCACACTGTGGATAGTAAAGAGACTACTAGAAATGACCGTCAGTGTGTCTAAAGAATTTCTAATCCAGAAGATAATGATAGCACAATACAGGACAATGTGGGAATGACAATACGTAATAATATAAAGCCCCACCACACCACCTGATGTATAGAATGATAAAGTGACTAGTGCACAATGGATAAACAGATGTAAAGGAACCAACAAAATGACATGTGTCGCAAAATAATTTCCAAATGAAAGCAAGATGTAGATGAATAAAAAAGTGGCTGGTGCACAATGAAAAATCTAGTGCAAAGACTCATCAAATAGCATGTATAACAAAATATATCCAAATGAATGACATCAGAAAAGGCTGTCAGTACAGCCCACACCACTAACAAAAATACAGTACTAAATATATGAATAATAAAAATGTAGAGATCCTCAAAAAGTGCACACAACACCTCAAACCCAGCGATAAATAAAAAATGCAAAGAAGTGTCATAAGTGATAATATGCAACTGAAGATGAGGGAAATAACTTTCCGCAGCAATACATATATAATAATATAGTGACAAAAGTGCAAAAAATATTAATGAATATAAAATAATGAAAGTTCAAAATTGTGACAATAGTGCAATAAAAGTCCGCACCGATGCTATTGTCATGCAAACAGTGAATTCTGGTGTTCACACAAAAGAAAAGTCAATGTATAAAGTGCATAGTGCTGTTCTTCTTAAATTCTTCTGGTGCACACACCAATTGTTCCCCCCAGCCTCTCACCTCTAGTAGCGGCCCCCAAATGGGCCGAGTAAGGCAGATGGATAATGCTCTGGTGGAGGGGTTCCTGCAGTGATAGTCCTTTCTTGGGGGATGTCCGTGGATCTGTCTATTCGTCTCACCTCTCGCCTCTCACAGCACTCCCACAGCGGTAGTTAAAACGAAAGGAAAAACTCCCATAGTGTAGTAGTTTAAAGATGAAATTTATTTAGCAATGTAGTGACTTACAGAGAAAATAAAAACAAGCAGTAAAAAACCGTGTAGTAGCTTCCGGGTTCGGCCGTCCCCGTGAAGCGTCGGCACCTGGCTCCTCCTACCCTGACGCGTTGCGTCACACCACATGACTTTCTCAAAGGGATCCATAATTTCATTATTTTATATTCATTAATATTTTTTGCACTTTTGTCACTATATTATTATATATGTATTGCTGCGGAAAGTTATTTCCCTCATCTTCAGTTGCATGTTATCACTTATGACACTTCTTTGCATTTTTTATTTATCGCTGGGTTTGAGGTGTTGTGTGCACTTTTTGAGGATCTCTACATTTTTATTATTCATATATTTAGTACTGTATTTTAGTTAGTGGTGTGGGCTGTACTGACAGCCTTTTCTGATGTCATTCATTTGGATATATTTTGTTATACATGCTATTTGATGAGTCTTTGCACTAGATTTTTCATTGTGCACCGGCCACTTTTTTATTCATCTACATCTTGCTTTCATTTGGAAATTATTTTGCGACACATGTCATTTTGTTGGTTCCTTTACATCTGTTTATCCATTGTGCACTAGTCACTTTATCATTCTATACATCAGGTGGTGTGGTGGGGCTTTATATTATTACGTATTGTCATTCCCACATTGTCCTGTATTGTGCTATCATTATCTTCTGGATTAGAAATTCTGTAGACACACTGACGGTCATTTCTAGTAGTCTCTTTACTATCCACAGTGTGGTACAGGAGGGTAGAATAGCGCCACATACCTTGCAATAATTAAAATTATTAACATAACGCATCCACCTGAAACAAACAAAACACATTTTTCCATTCTGCACATGCCTGCAATCATCTGCCTGCAAATAACCCCTTCAAATGTCTTTTCAAAGGAAAAAATAAGTTTCTGCACTGATGCATGTTACACCATGAATAGTAATGAGCTTGCCTCGGCCAATGAGCTGCAGAAAGGATATTCCTCACCTTGCATCTTACATAGATAGTTACATAATAGGTGAGCTTGAAAAAAGACAGAAGTCCATCAAGTCTAACCCATGTGTGTGATTATATGTCAGTATTACATTGTATATCCCTGTATGTTGCAGTTGTTCAGGTGCTTATCTAATAGTTTCTTGAAACTATCAATGCCCCCCGCTGAGACCACCGCCTGTGGAAGGGAATTCCACATCCTTGCTGCTCTTACAGTAAAGAACCCTCTACGTAGTTTAAGGTTAAACCTCTTTTCTTCTAATTTTAATGAGTGGCCACGAGTCTTGTTAAACTCCCTTCTGCAAAAAAGTTTTATCCCTATTGTGGGGTCACCAGTATGGTATTTGTATATTGAAATCATATCCCCTCTCAAGCGTCTCTTCTCCAGAGAGAATAAGTTCAGTGCTCGCAACCTTTCCTCATAACTAATTTCCTCCAGAACCTTTATTAGCTTTGTTGCTCTTCTTTGCACTTGCTCCATTTCCAGTACATCCTTTCTGAGGACTGGTGCACAGAACTGGACAGGTGCGGCCGGACCAGAGTCTTGTAGAGCGGGAGAATTATCGTTTTATCTCTGGAGTTGATCCCCTTTTTAATGCATGCCAATATTCTGTTTGCTTTGTTAGCAGCAGCTTGGCATTGCTGAGCCTATCATCTACTAGGACCCCCAGGTCCTTTTCCATCCTAGATTCCCCCAGAGGTTCTCCCCCAGTGTATAAATAACATTCATATTTTTGCCACCCAAATGCATTATTTTACATTTTTCTACATTGAACCTCATTTGCCATGTAATTGCCCACACCATTAATTTGTTCAGATCTTTTTGCAAGGTTTCCACATTCTGCGGAGAAGTTATTGCCCTGCTTAGCTTAGTATCGTTCGTAAATACAGAGATTGAACTGTTTACTCCGTCCTCCAGGATGTTTATGAACAAATTGAATAGGATTGGTCCCAGCACGGAACCCTGGGGGACCCCACTACCCACCCCTGACCATTCCGAGTGCTCCCGATTTATCACCACCCTCTGAACTCACCCTTGTAGCCAGTTTTCAATCCATGTACTCACCCTATGGTCCATAACCTTATTTTGTACAGTAAACGTTTATGGGGAACTGTGTCAAATGGTTTTGCAAAATCCAGATACACCACGTCTACGGGCCTTCCTTTATCTAGATGGCAACTCACCTCCTCATAGAAGGTTAATAGATTGGTTTGGCAAGAACGATTCTTCATGACTCCATGCTGATTACTGCTAATGATACCGTTCTCATGACTAAAATCTTGTATATAGCCCCTTATCATCCCCTCCAAGAGTTTACATACTATTGATGTTAGGCTAACTGGTCTATAATTCCCAGGGATGTATTTTGGACCCTTTTTAAATATTGGTGCTACATTGGCTTTTCTCAAATCAGCTGGTACCATTCCAGTCAGTGGACTGTCAGTAAAACTTAGGAGTTCCCTAAGTACCCTCTGGTGCAAGCCATCTGGCCCCGGTGATTTATTAATGTTAGGTTTCCCAAGTCCAATTTTAATTCTGTCCTCTGTTAACCATGGAGTTGCTTCCTGTGATGTGTAATGAGAATAAACACTGCCGATGTCCTTCCTCATTCTTTATTGGGCCAATATGGTCTGTCCTCCCTTTTTTTACTGTTTTCATACTTAAAGAAGTCCTTGGGATTTTTTTTGCTCTCCTCCGCTATGTGTCTTTCATGTTCTATCTTAGCCGTCCTTATTGCACCCTTACATTTCTTGTTGCATTCTTTATAAAGTATGAATGCTGATGATGATCCCTCAACCTTGTATTTTTGAAGGCCTTCTCCATTGCTTTTATATGCATTTTTACATTGAATTTAAACCATCCAGGAGTTTTGTTTGCTCTTTTAAATTTATTAACCAATGGGATGCATTGCCCATTGACCTAATATGTCTATGTGGCTGTATTAGGTTAACTATGTCAAAAGCATCCCTGCCCCCTTGTACATGTTTAGCTTTGGGGAAAAAGTGTGTGTGTGTGTATGGGGGGGGATCACCTGCCCACAGCTCATTGGTCCAGCAATAACAGCTGTAGAAAAAAAATCAGCCAACAAAAAATAGAAAATATGCTCTTTTAAAAACACAGGCAGTAAACGTGGATGAAGGATGCACATCCCTCTCCCCCATTCAAGATGCACAGCATTTTGCTATCTAAAAGAAATTTGGTGAATTTACATCTGCTTTACCATACACTGCCTGCCTATAACCCCAGCACTGATCTGTCTCTATGTACTTTATCAGCAGCACTCTCTTATGTTTTCCCTATCCCAGCTAAGCACATTTTTAACATGGCTGCTGGGAACCATCCCTTTTTATAGTGAGAGACTAATGCGTAAAAAAAACTTCCTTTATTGACCTTTCTAGGCCACCTGACCTACTTGACCTAAGTGAGAGACCAGAAAATGCATTGTTGGTAGTTGCTTTGGCATAATGGGCATAATAATTTGCCGGGTCCGCAGACAGTTGTAATAATATACCCAAACCATTGTGACTGATATGCTTTGATATGCTCTGCCATTTCAGTATACAAGATAAATCTGCAACTACAAAAGAATGCTTAGAGAAATGCTTACACATGCATTTTTCTCTCTATATATATCATTGTGGGTTGGTTTGTCTTTTCCTGTTCTCTGTTCTGTAGGCCATGGGACAGGATGCATGACTTATGACTCATAACTAGATGGCCTGTTGACCCATGTTAACTAGTGATAATGTATCTTAAAGGGTCACTAACTTGTATAACCATATAACTATATATTTCTATACAAATACATCATTTATTAACCACTTCCCCTCCCCCTCTTTCTATTGGTGTGTTGAACCATATATAAGCTGTAACACACCAAATAAAGGCAGACATTTTATGAATGCACAACCTGCCTCTCATTTAATTTGGTGTCTCCAGATATCTGAGGGCCCTGTTGGTATATCTATAGATGGGTGGTCATCCAGAATACCTACTATTTTCTTTCAGATGGGGGCTCGTCTCGGGGTAAGACAATCATCCGCAGTGGGATGGACCTTTGTCTATTTTGACAAATTCTTTCTTACCCTGGCTCTGATAAAGTCTTAGCCTTTTAAATTTAAAGAGAAAGGAAGGACGGACCACGCCTTAATAGACACACTCACGGGAGTGTAACATTGTAGGATCTTTGGGAGACCCGAGTCTTTATTTAAGATTCAGTTCAGTATCCTTTTGGTAAGGGTATTTAGGTAACCAACAGCGCCCATTAAATCTTTGCTTCTCTTTCTGTTGCATAGAAGTAATAAGATAACTTGTGATTGCTGATTGGTATTGGTAGACTACTTGCATGTTTTTGGTTGTAGCAGCTTGGGGTTCCTATAATGTTATGCTCAGGTTGGCTTTAAGCGTTTTGGGAATGCTGTGGAAAAGTGTACATGCCCATTGGAAGCTTGGTACTTGTGGCAATAAAGGTGATAGATCAGATAGTTAGGAATTTTAGTCAGAAATAGGGACAAAGTCAATTAGAACTCTCCCTTGCTTATATCCAAATATTGTGAGAGTGGTGAGTACTTTTGTATGTATGTACATATAATCTGCTAAGTTTTCTTTAAAGAATGAAAGAAGGTATGGGGAAAATTAAAATGTGTGTATGTCATTACTTAAAGGGGTTGTAAAGGTAATTTTTTTATTTTTTAAAAATAACAAACATGTTATACTTACCTTCACTGTGCAGCTCGTTCTGCACAGAGTGGCCCCAAACCTGCTTTTCTGGGGTCCCTCGGCGGCTGTTTCAGCTCCTCCCCACAAGAACTAACCACCTCAATGCGAGCTCCCTCGCATGGTGGTTAGTTATTGCGGGCGCGCTCCCGTGATACAGCCGGCGGCTATAGCCGCTCGCTGTATCACTCGGCCCCGCCCCCAGCGCACCGCGTCATTGGATGTGATTGACAGCAGCGCGAGCCAATGGCTGCGCTGCTTCCAATCCATCCACTGAAGCCAATCAGCGGCCAGGCTGAGCAGCGGAATGGATGTCGGGAATGAGCAGCCGACTTTTGAGGGGTCAGGTAAGTAAAACGAGGGGGCTGGGGGCGGCGGTATTGTCAGTATTTTTTTCACCTTAATGCATAGAATGCATTAAGGTCATAGCGCATGCGCGGGACTCCCGGGAAGACGCTCTGAATGGGAGCTCCGTCACAGCTGAGCCTTCCGCGGTCCCCAGACGCCGGATTCTTTAGCGGAACCGTCCCTGCTAAACACCCGCAGGTAGAGGAGGTCCGTGGGCACAAATCTATATGCCCAACCGCTCACATCGCTCAGCGGCTAGCAGGAAACTCTCCTTTGGCTTGCCCGTCCCCACTACATCTAAGATGGCGGCCGCGGCCTCCTCACAGGCAGACACAGGAGACGGAGACCTCATGGCGGACATCCCAGAGGAGGAACAGCTCGCCAATACCACACTGGGATCCTCTGTGAGTAACATCTCCCCCAAGAATGCTTATCCTACCAGCAAAGACTCCCTTTTTAACAGGGCCCTATCTGATATGCTCCATATTCCATCACTGCATGCTCCCGCCCCATCCCCTGCCATGCAACAGGCAGCACCTCTGAACTCTCCCCACCAGTCAGACATGGCGCAACTTCTGAACTGCTTTTCAGACATGCTGGCCACAGGCCTGGCCCAAAATGCAGAGCAGATCACCACGTCTATAAAGGCAGACTTACAGAGCTTGGGGGCCCGCATTGATTTGATCGAACAAGCAGGGGATCATACTGTTGCGCGCACCAATCAGAATACTGACTGCATTCAATTGATGCAGGAACAACTTGATATGGCACTAGGGAAGATTGACGACTTGGAAAATCGTAATCGGAGAGGTAACTTCCACATTCGAGGTATCCCTGAAGCTGTAACTAATATTCATGACACAGTGCAGCTTTTCATGAAAGAACTTATCCCAGATATCTCTGACCGCAAACTAGAGATTGACAGAGCTCACAGAGCGCTGCAACCACCCAGACAGGACGGGCTCCCGAGGGATATAGTGGTTAAGCCCCACTATTACGAAACCAAAGAGGAAGTCATGAAAAGATCTCAGAACCTGGACACCTTATCCTTCCAAGGAAACAAGATTCAAGTCTTCGCAGACATTTCCAAAACTACAATTCTAAAAAGAAGAGCTTTGAAACCTCTGCTTGAAATCCTCTCTCAGAAATCAATTAAATATCGCTGGACCTTCCCTTTCCGTCTTCAGTTTCAACATAAGGAAAGATCATATGGATTCTCTTCATTCCAAGAAGGTGAACACTTACTCCTGCGACTTGGATTCATCTCTCAGGAAGCTTCCCCCCAGGATCCTCCGTCCAAGTCAAGTTCCTCGAAGATACCCCCTCCAGGCAGCCCCATCACTCCCCTCTGGAACAAACAGCAACCGAAGCATCACCGCGACTCCTTTCCTCCAAGATGAAGTCATCTTTACTCAGCTCTACAAGGACTGCGTGACTACCTTTTCTCCTTCAGGTTATACCCTCTGAATGAGGGGTACTTGTGTACATTGTGTACACCCCATCCGATCCTATATACCCGTCAGTGAAAATGGTCGCACTTACCTGATCTTTCTCCACTCACCTCACTAAAATGAAGATGGAAGAAGATGATCCCGGGTTGTTTTTATCCCCCCCCTCCCCCCTTTTTTTTTTTTTTTTTGACAATTATCCTCGGTTTTCATAATGGACCGCACTTGAGGTTATAATGACTTCCGGGAACACCAGGGCATAAGGTCGTGCCCCATTTCACTTCCCCCTCCTCCCTTCCACATCCCTACTCCTACCCTCCCTCCCCCCTCCCGATTACTAGTAGAATATCCCCTATGGCAGGTTTTGTTTTGTCATTTTTATTTAAGGCAGTGATTTGCCCATGTACCTCTTAGAGGTTGGGCCCAATTCCTCATTTTTGTTCCGTTTCTTTTATTTGGGTATATATTTAAAATTTTTGACTTTCACACTTTTTAGGTTCCATATTTCCCCAATAGATGGGGTCCCGGCGGCTCGGCTGGGCTAGCATCGCCACTCCTTCTGTTGCGATCAGGGGAGACTCTCTCACTGGTTACATCAGACTAACAACCTCGGCTGAGGTTGTTCCTGTTTTTCTGAGACCCTTTTGTTTTTGGGTCTCAGACTCGAACTGAACTTTTCAGTCCAGTTCCTTGCTTTTCTGGGCTTTTACGCCTAGTCTTTTTTGAAGTTATTAGATTGTTTTATTTAATGATTCTTCCCTTCTTCTTTCATTTTCTTCTCATTCCCCTCTTCCCCCTCTTCTCCTCCTTCCCCTTTTCTCTATTTCAGGAATGTGCACAGGAGACTGGCTTTATCCAGAACCCTCCGCTGCGACAGCAAGATCTCCCTCCCAGACTCAGCGCTGCTTCATTAGGGAACCGGGTAGGTGCGCACCTAACACACCAGGGTTACTCCCTCTGTGACTATGGCTGACCCACCTCCTTTAAAGAGGGCACTTAAGGTTGCCTCTCATAACACCCAAGGGCTCAACTCACCCGTCAAGAGACGCAAAGCTTTCCAAAGCTATCACTCAAGAGGAGTAGATGTAGTGCTCCTCCAAGAAACACATTTCCCCTCAAACTACTCGCCTTCTTTTTTACACAACAAATACCCCACTTTTTTTCTTGCAAACGCTAGCGAGAAAAAAAGAGGAGTAGCCATCCTAATCTCCAAACAGACCCCTTTTTCCCACACTTTAACCGTTAAAGATAATGATGGGAGATATATACTAGCCAAAGGATTGATTGAAGGTAACCTCTACACTATCATTTCATATTATGCCCTTAACAAAGGCCAAGCTAAATTTTTCTCCTCCTTATTGGCAAATCTCTCACCCCACTTTGAGGGTAGGGTGATTATGGGAGGGGACTCCAACATTACATTTGATCAGATCCTAGATAAAGCAGCTCAGGGGATCCCTCACCTTAAACAACCCCCCAAACAGAGCCTCCAGATTGCCAGACTTTTTCACTCGGTGGGCCTCATTGACTCATGGAGGGAATTAAACCCTTCAACAAGGGACTATACACACTACTCAGCACCCCACAAGACATATGCTAGAATCGACCACATTTTCATATCGAACTCTGATATACAAATTGCTAACCATGCCTCTATCCACGATGTTCCGTGGTCTGACCACTCCCTAGTAATCTTAGGAATATCCAATTCATTGTCCCCATCTGGCTCACGCACATGGCGCCTAAATGAGAAAATCTTATCTAACCCCGTCCACTGTACTATACTAGAAAAGGATATTAAAGAGTACTTCCTAATGAATGACACTGAGGACATCTCCCCTAATACTCTTTGGAATGCTCACAAAGTGGTAATCAGAGGGAAATTGATCCAATTTGCAGCCAAATTAATGAGAGAATGGCAAATAGATATCATGAAGCTAGAGAAAGAATTCAAAAATCTCAGCAGGTCCCATAAACTGAACCCCAATCCTACCTAAACTTGATACTATTAGACTATCCCTTAACTCAGCCTTGACTTCCAACGCAGAAAAGCACCTTCATTGGCTCAGCGGCAGTTTCTATCTGCGAGCGAACAAATTTGGCCCCCAGTTAGCGGCCAAACTTACTCCGAAACATAGGTCATTTGCCCTACCCAAAATAAAAACCCAATCCGGGTCGCACACCCAAAACCCAAGTAAAATCCTTAAATCATTCCAATCCTTTTATGCCAACCTGTATTCCGACGATTGCCCAATTTCTCAACAAAAATTGGATGCTTTTCTAGACAAAATCCCATTACCTAAAATTTCTGAATCCCACCGCTCCATCTTGGAATCCCCATTTCAAGAATCCGAGATCCGAGCAGTCATAAAAGGGCTCAGAAAAGACTCAGCCCCAGGCCCAGATGGTTTCTCAAACCACTATTACAAAACTTTTATAGATGCCCTCTCTCCGTACCTGGATCCTAACGCCAATTTGGCTTTTATTTCGGTCATACCTAAGCCAGGTAAAGACCCCAGCGAAGTCAGTAACTACAGACCTATTTCATTAATTAATAACGATCTAAAACTATCCAATAGACTCGCCTCTTTTATAGATACCTACATACATAAGGACCAAGTGGGGTTCATACCGGGGAGACAGGGACCGGACCAGATACGGAGAGCGATAAATGCAGTCTCCCTAATGAGATCGGGGTGGGATGGGGGATCTCCTCAGGGGGGCCTCCTCCTCTCCATAGATCTCCAAAAAGCGTTTGACACAGTGGCTTGGCCCTACCCCTTCACAATTTTAAGTAAATGGGGTTTTGGCCCAAACTTTATCAATATCTTGAGAGCCCTCTACCATCAACCTAAGGCACAGGTGAGATTACAAGGACATCTATCAGATAACTTTTCTATACAGAAGGGAACAAGGCAGGGATGCCCCCTCTCCCCCCTTCTTTTCGCGATGGCTATCGAATCTTTAGCCATCGCGATTAGACAACACCCAGACATCCATGGAGTTCGTTATGGGCAAAATTATCACAAATGCGCTCTATTCGCGGATGACGTCCTCCTGTTCGTCACATCTCCCCTAATCTCCATCCCCAACATACTGCAACTTTTACAAGACTTTGAATTAGCTTCCGGACTTAAGGTTAATGTATACAAATCAGTCGCTCTCAATGTTTCCATTTCTCCAGACATCGTCAACACCCTAAAGAGTAAATTTCCATTCTCATGGAATTCCACATCCATCCCTTATCTTGGCATTAACCTTACGTCCGGTATCGATACTCTTTATAAACATAATTTTCCCCCCATGATCAAAAAGCTCACAGACGACCTGACCCAATGGTCGCTATATAAGCTCTCATGGTTAGGTAAAGTGAACGCAGTTAAAATGACACTCCTACCTAGGTTATTATATCTCTTTCGTTCCTTACCCATCCCAGTCCCCAAATTGCACATTCAACGCCTACAATCTGCCATAATCCGCTTTATATGGGATAAAAAAGGCCACAGGTTTTCTAAAGAGGTGCTTTTTAGGCCCAGGAAAAAGGGAGGACTAGGGGTGCCTAATCTTTGGTGGTATTATCAGGCAGCGCAATTGAGCCAATTTTCAACTATTTATATGAAAGGACCCAAACCAGACTGGGTGAGCATGGAGCGAGAGGCGGTCCCCGGTTTCACCTTAGACTTTCTGCTTTGGAATATCCCCAAAAAACGCCCCCCTATATTAGCACCCACACTATCTCACTCAATGAAACTTTGTGACGCCCTACATAAGCTCAAACCCCTCACCTCCACTTGGCACCCCCTGGCACATATCTTCAGGAATCATAATTTTCCACCTGGCCTAGATATTCAAGCCTTTAAATGGTGGCTGGACAAGGGCCTTTATAGAATTGGTCAATTCTTCAACTCCAATGGTCCCCTCACTCTAGCATATTGTATTTCCAAACTTGAAATGCCCTCAGCCGAAAAATTTAGGTTCTTTCAACTCTCACATTTTTTGAATCGGGTATGGAAAAACAATGAGAACCATCTTTTAGTAACGCCTTATGAACAATGGTGTGCTTCGGCCTCAGACACCAAAGGCGGTATCTCCCTCATCTATTCATCCCTGGCGGAACCCACGGAAAAAGCAGCATATATGACAAGCTGGGAGCGGGATCTTGACTTCAGCTGGGACCTGGATAAGTGGCATACTAATTTTGCCCGCTCCTTTAAAGGTATGATTAATACTTCAATTAACGAAGCAGGGCTGAAAATTCTTACACGCTGGTATCTGGTACCGTCACGTCTTGCCAAATTCTATCCGCAAACGTCGCCTCTTTGCTTTAGAGGCTGCGGTCATGTGGGGACTCTTTTACACATACTATGGGAATGCCCTAAAATCAGAATGTATTGGAACAAGATCTTCTCCCTTATCCGCATGCGGTTGTACTCTGAAACAAGATCCAACTATTGCATTGCTTAACGGTCCCATACCTAAAATTTCCAAACATACACAGAAGCTGATCCAGTTTATTCTAGTGGGGGCCAAAATGACCATCACCAGGTCCTGGAAATCACCGAAAGTGTCCATTCGGTTAGCCAAACAAAAAATTACTTGGATCATGCTGCAAGAAAAAATTTCCAACACTATCCTAGACACCCCAGATAAATTCAAAATTATTTGGGAACCCTGGGCAACTCTAGTAGGGCACCCTCTGTATGTGTGATCGATAGTTCATAAGAATGGTTCTTAGTTGGAGGGCTCTCAGTCTCTCCCTCTTAGGGGTCTCCTGTGCACTTCCTTCCCATCATTCCTGACGATCAGCTAATCCTTTCACCCCCTCTATCCCTTCTGTCTCTCCTAAATTCTTTCTTTCCCCCTTTCACTCTTCTGCTTTCTCTACACTTCCATACTGGTTCCTCAGGCTCTCGGTACTTTCTATTACCTTGGTTATTAGCCTCAAGGAGGCTCTCAGGGCAGATTATCAAAAGTAACACCCCCCTAACCCCCAAGCATAACATGCTTCGGACTGGATCAACCAACCAAAGTTTAATCCACCCTGAGAGATAGACTGACCAGTTGGCTTTTTTTTTTTATTAAAGTAATGATTGTATAAATACGTTGCTAACATGGTATTCAGTTGTCATAGAGATACAAGCTCCCTTCAGTTTTCTCCTTTTTTTTATTTTTCTGGTTTCTGAAGTTGCGTATCTGTATCCTAGACATTTATCCACATGCTAGTGGCGAGGTGGGCTCGGGGAGACCCGGTTCATCAGAGCAGTTAGTTCCCAGAAGGGGCTCTGGTGCCGAGACTCCCAACGCCCATAGCAACGTATTTGTTTATGTTACAAGCCTATGTCTACTCAAAATTTACTGTTGACATCCTTTATAACCGCTGTACCACTTTTATAACTTGTACTCGATGAGCGTTGTGCTCCTTTTTCTCTCTCTTGATTGATGTAATTTTTCAATAACTTAATAAACTTTACTTTCAAAAAAAAAAAAAAATTAAAAAAATGCATTAAGGTGAAAATTTTTTTACCTTTACAACCCCTTTAAGGTGTTAAAAAGACTAAAGAAATTAAGAAATGTTGTTGCTGTGGTGCATATGGGAAAAAGGGGTTTTGGCTATGCAATTTAAATTTAGAACAGATATTTATATTTTTGCTGAGTGTCAACAAATATCTTAAGAGAACAAAATAGATATACAGTGTATAAAGAGAATGAATATTAAAAAGCCAGTCAGTACAGTAAAAATACAATAGTATATGAGTTATATGAGGTCTTCCCTTTACTAATATTAAAATTGGGCTGGGGGGTTGTGTAAAGAGAATGAATGTTTTGATGCAAACACCCTACTGGTAAGGATATAGTAAGTGAGTTTAAAGGTGTTTTTAATGAAAACATCCTACATTATAGAGGGTAAAGCAAGTTCAGTTTTAAAGGGGTAGAGTAATAGGGCGTACACACGGTCGGACTTTGTTCGGACATTCCGACAACAAAATCCTAGGATTTTTTCCGACAGATGTTGGCTCAAACTTGTTTTGTCTACACACGGTCGCACAAAGTTGTCGGAAAATCCGATCGTTCTAAACGCGGTGACGTAAAACACGTACGTCGGGACTATAAACGGGGCAGTGGCCAATAGCTTTCATCTCTTTATGTATTCTGAGCATGCGTGGCACTTTGTCCGTCGGATTTGTGTACACACGATCGGAATTTCCGACAACGGATTTTGTTGTCGGAAAAATTTTAACTCCTGCTGTCCAACTTTGTGTGTCGGAAAATCTGATGGAAAATGTCCGATGGAGCCCACACACGGTCGGAATTTCCGACAACACGCTCCGATCGGACATTTTCCATCGGAAAATCCGACCGTGTGTACGGGGCATAAGAGAGGAGTTATTTATTCATGAAAGTATTAAGGTCTTGGGGTTGCAGTGGAAAAGTTAATAGAACTTACCACTCCTGGGGCCAGGTAGAGCTCACATCTAGAAACTTAGGGACACTGTGTCTGCAGTTAAATCCATTATCAAAGGTGAATTATTATGCTACCAATATATCTGCCATATAGTTCAGAGACAAGATATGCAGGAGTAAAACTCAGTTTTAAAAACAGGACTTAACATTATAGAGCTTTTAGAGGTTTAAAGTTACAGTGGAAAACATTAATGGCGAAGCGTACCAATCCTAGCAAAGTGTCCATGTTTGCTGTAGCATTGTGGGAAAATTCATTTTCATGTATTTATTGATTACAAAAAATATTTGAACCAAAAGATGTTCAGGCAAGGACTGTCTAGATTGAATAGATGATAGCTGGTTTATTATGAGGAAGTTAATTTCCTGTCGCATCATGGCAGCATACACTTTGGGTTGTGACTCCGCCCCTCACAACCTGATAGGACCACGTAGCTATAAGTTGTAAAGATGGCCCCCGCCCCAGTATTCTCTTATTTTTCCTCACCTGAGAAGGACTGAAGATGTCAGAAGCACTCCCTTACCGAACTCGCCCCAGCCAGGTTCTAGCCTCTCCTGGGTGGAAGTCCTTGCCTGTACAGCCTCTAAATAAGCTAGATGGAAGGAACCCCACTCTGGTGGTCTCAGGGGTATGTGCGGCTCCAGCATAAGCCTTAAATAGGCTTAGTTGTGTGCAGCGGTCTCCATCTGTCTTTTCCATTTTTGGTGCAGCTTGCTGGGCATTGTGGTTCTCCTCTGTCTCTCCCCTGTGTGCTCGGGTGTCTCAGCGCTTCTGCGCATGCGCAGTAAGCATTTTTAGGGTGCCCTGGCACGTTTGCCAGGTTCCAAGATGGAGAAGATTCCTCCCCTGATTCAGAAAGTGAAGAAGGCCATCTCGGCCAAGAGACTACCAGCCAGAACATGCCTCAGTATCCTGGGCTCCTTGACATCCACCATTGCGATGGTTCAGTGGGCGCATTGGAACTCGAGGTCTTTCCAGATTTCCTTCTTGCGCCAGTGGAACGGTGTTTCGATGTCTCAGTCGATTCACATCCCTCAAGAGGTGAAGCAATCATTGCTGTGGTGGACTTGGCCTCGCAACCTGGGAAGGTGCAAGCATATAATCACCCCTTACCAGGAGACGGTGACCTCAGATGCCAGTCTGCAGGGGTGGGGAGCCCACCATCAGCACTTTGCGGCCAAAGGCCGCTGGCCATTCAGGGCACAGGACGCAGTGTCAAATGTGTTAGAAATGAGAGCAGCACTCCAGGCGATCCTGTCCTTCAGCTCGCTTTTGAGAGGGAAACATGTTCTTCTAAGAATGGACAACAAGGTTGCAGTTGCCTATATCAACAGGCAGGGGGGCACCAGAAGCAGGTCTATGATGCAGGAGGTCCGTCCTGTCCTAGAGTGGGGACAACTGAACCTGTTAAGCTTAAGGGCAGTCTATGTTCCAGGAGTCCAGAATGTGTTGGCCGACTCGCTGAGCAGGAATTTCACCTCCAACCACGAGTGGTCTCTGAACCCACAGGCCTACGCCCTCATATCCCGGACTTGGGGTCTTCCAGAGATAGACCTGGCGGCAACCCCAGAGAATGCAAAATGTCGGAGATTTCTATCAAGAATACCATTCCCTTCGGCAGAGGGGACGGATTGTCTCCTGCACCCCTGGAATTTCCATCTAGGATACATCTTCCCTCCAACTCCACTCATAATGAGGTTTCTCCTGAAACTCAAGGAGTCATCAGCACTGGTGGTGGCAGTAATTCCCTTCTGGCTGAGGAGGCCATGGTTTACCACTCTGATGCAGCTGAATACGGCAGATCCCCTGCCCCTTCCGTTGTCGCCAGACCTACTCTTCCAGGGTCATCTTCTTCACCCGAACCCGGAAAAGCTACATTTGATGGCCTGGAGACTGAAAGGGCTAGGTACCTAGAGCAAGGATGCTCCTAGAGAGTAGTGGATACCCTACTCCAGGCCAGGAGGCCTACCATGAATATTACTTACAGGCGAGTCTGGGAGAAGTTTACCGCCTTCGCTCAACAGCAAGGTTGGGACTCATCCTCACCATCAGTGTCACAGGTCCTGGAGTTCCTTCAACTAGGCCTAGAGAAGGGTCTTAGATCAAGTACCCTAAAGGTCCAAGTCTCGGCCCTGTCCGCCTTGACAGGAGTCAGATGGGCACAAGATCCCCTTGTGGTTCAGTTCCAACGGGCCTGTCTAAAGCTGAGACCGCCTAGGAAACCTTCCTTTCCAGTCTGGGACCTCTCAGTTGTACTTGAAGCTCTATCTAAGGATCCCTTCTTTCCGAATGAGAACATATCTTATGGGATGATCTGACGCTAAAAGTCTCATTCCTGATAGCCATAACATCGGCTAAGCGGGTGTCGGAGATACAAGCCTTAATGGTCAGTGATCCATATCTGGTGGTATTGCCAGACAGATTAGTCTTAAAACCTTCAGACCGGTTCATACCCAAGGTATTCTCATCCTTTCACTTCAACCAAGAGATTAACCTTCCGGCACTCACCACGGAACACCCACTGGACGTCAAGGGTAATGTCCTGGAGTATCTCTTAGCTACCAGATCCATCAGGAAAACGGAAAGTCTCCTAATCATTACGCATGGATTCAGGAGAGGTCAAGCGGCATCCTCACGCACTATTGCATCATGGCTGGTGAAGACCATCAAAAAGGCCTATTCACTGAGTAGTCATCAAGTACCTGAGGGCTTAAGGGCACATTCCACCAGGGCAGTGGCAACCTCCTGGGCGGCATATTGTAGGGTCTCGGTGGAGACAATTTGCAGAGTGGCTACCTGGTCTTCCAGGAACACCTTTATGTCCCATTACAAGGTGGATTCCACCTGCTTATCCACAGTGGATTTCGGAAGATCCGTTATCCAGGCCAATTCTTCTATTCTTTGTTAATAAACTTAGTTTGAATTCCCACCCAGTCTTTGCGAGTTACTCCCCAAAGTGTATGCTGCCATGATGCGACAGGAAAACGGAAAATTGTATACTCACCTTTCCGTAATTTTCCTTTCCTGTCGTATCTTCATGGCAGCATACAATCTCCCACCCGTCTAAGGTGATATATATACGGAGAATACTGGGGCGGGGGCCATCTTTACAACTTATAGCTACGTGGTCCTATCAGGTTGTGAGGGGCGGAGTCACAACCCAAAGTGTATGCTGCCATGAAGATATGACAGGAAAGGAAAATTACGGAAAGGTGAGTATACAGTTTTCCGTTTTTTTGCAGCCTGAAATTTCGAGATATGTGTAAGCCCATGTATTAATATAGAAAAAAAAGGGGAAACTTGCCATTCAGCATAATATTGTTACTTGTTTTAAATGATTAGCCAAATACAGACCAAGTGTTTTAACACATATAACATTGCCATCTTTGTTCTGATTCAATAATAAAGGTTGGAACAGAAAGGTAAGGGTTAAGAGGTTAACCCAAACATAGTTTAAATATAAGAAATATTGTATAGCAGAGCTTCGGAGTGTGTATGTGTGCAGGGCACACACAAGTGGTATCACTGGTAGCATTTGTTGAAGCTTGTGAACTACTGGTGATTTACTGGTTATTAGGTAAGGGAAAGTTGTTGTTAATAGAGAGAAATACTTAATTTTATGTATATGTGAATTTTTGTCTTGTCTTGGAATTCCAATTTAGCTTATAAATTGTTTTTCTTTTGAATGCAAATGGATTGGTAGATAATTGATATATGTCCTATGATCCTGCCAAGACAGAGAGCGTTGCTAAAGTGGGCAGGTGAGAGGGACAGGGTAGGGTATTCATCTGTGTGTGGTGATTTAAGAGGATTGAATCGCGGATTTGGACAAGGGCAAGTTACTATTTCAGTGATTCCTCCTATCCAAAGTATTGTTTAGCACAATACACAGAGGTACATATCCACTTGCATGGATCTGCTATGTTGCTTCAAGTGAAAAAGGGGATTAAGCTGCCGGCCATGCCTTCCTCGCCGCTCTTGCGCAAAGCATATTGATATATATGCATTACATATTCAGTGAGTCTGAGAGACTTGCTGAGGTGAAGAGTGAATGCTAAAGAAGGATTTAATTCAGAAAAGTTATCTATAAAAATACATGTTTATTGTTAAAATGTTGCAACTATTGTCATTCTATTCATGAAATGTGTTGGGCATATATTAAGCCCATGCCCAATGCATAGTTAATTGGGAACATTAAAAGGGGAATGTGACACGTCACTGATAAATTACATGTATGCGCTGGTACAAAATGTTTTTCTTTTGAGGAATCTGATCAGATACAAATTTTTAAAAGTAGAATTTGAATTTATATATAGGGTATTTTGATTATTTCAGTAAGAGTCTGACTTTAAGGACTGTTTTAGTTGTAATTGCCTATCCATACATTATTGAAGTTAAAAGGTGTTTTTTTTCCAATATCAGCAAATGTGCTATATTTGTGCAAATGGTTTTAACTGTGTTTGGGCTATATTAACAATGATTGGGGATTTTAAAATGTTTGATTTTATCTTTTTTTGGTTAAATACAAGTTTAAGAATATTATAATTAAGAAGTATATATCTATACGATAGAGAAAATAAGGAAGTTATGTATTCCAGGCTCTACGCCAGAGGAATTGTGGTTAGTAGAGAAAAAGAGAAGTAGCTGTGCTGTGTAATCCTATGCACGAGAGAAAATATATACTATGGGTGAGATTATGGAAAATTGTTGTCAAATACTTACCGTAATTTTCCTTTCCTGGCATACCCTTACGTCAGCACACCATGGGTTAATCCCCCGTAGGTAACCCCAAGGACCACCTCCAATAGATAGAATAAAAGTCCCACCCTCCTAATCCCCAGGGTTCTTTACAGGCCACCAAGGCAGGAAAGTTGTGCTGACGTGAGGATATGCCGGGAAAGAAAAATTACGGTATTTGATAAAAATTTTCCATAGTCCTGGCTAACCTCATGTCAGCACACCATGGGATTTAACTAGCAATAAAGAAGAAGGGCAGGAAAAACAAAAAGTCACTTAGCCAAGATATGCTGCATAAAAGGAAAAACAATTTTTTTTTCTCTTGTAAGGCTGCCGAGACCACCGCTGTCCCGAACTTTGCGGATGCTGTGGCCTGAATATCCAAGCTATAGTGGCGCACAAAGGTTGTGCAGGAACTCCAATTGGCAGTCCTACAGATGTCTTCTAGCGGAACTTTAGTGTATGCTGCCCAGGAGGCTGCCATCCCTTGTGTTGAATTAGCATGAGCCAGACCTTGGTTCTTGTAGGCTAGGGTGATGACCCTTGATACCCAGGAAGAGATCATTCTTGACGTTGCCGCCTCACCCCTTTTGGCGCCCACTGGGAGGATAAAAAGGTTATCCACCTTCCTCATAGGAGCAAATCTTTTCAGATACATGGCCAGCAGGCTCACCAGATCCAGTGAGCTGAAATCCTCTGTTAGTGCAGATGAAAGTATTTTTTCAAAACTTGGGAGGATTGCCTCCCAATTCTCATGGAAGCTAGATGTGACCTTAGACCTCAAACTTGGAGAATGGCTTTTTATGAATAGGGCAGACCCCTTATCTAGGGCTGACTGCAGGAAATCCAGTATGTTTGGCCAAGAAGGAGATTCAGGAATAAAGTGCTTGCGTTCAGCGAACTCTACAAACTTCGTCCAAAGACGTTCATACGTGCGGTTGGTTGAGGTCTTTTTGGCCTTCATTAGAGTCTGTACCACCTGTGAGGAAAGTCCCTGAGCTCTTAATCAGGCCGATTCAGCAGCCATGCTGCTAGTTTTAGTTTTGCCGGGTTGGAGTGTCTCCACTGGTTCTGGGTCAAAAGTTCCCTCTTAGCTGGAAACGGGATTGGCGGGGCTGACAACATCTGTATGATCAAAGGAAACCAAGGCCTCCTCGGCTATCAGGAAACCACCAACACCTTCTCTGCTCTGATTTTCAACAGGACATTCAATAATAATGGGATTGGTGGAAAAATGTACACCATCGAAAAGGCCCAGCGGATCGAAAATGCATCCTGTGTTAGTGCTCCTGCATAACTGTATCTCGTCACAAACAGGGGAAGCTGAGCATTTTCTGGGGTCACTATCAAATCGACCGTGGGCGTGCCCCACTTCCTGAATACTGTCTGGGTGTACCTCGGTTGGAGTGACCACTAGCTGTGTTCGGTGAAATGTCCGCTCAGCTGATCTGCCAGTTGATTCTGACTTCCTGGGAGAAATGCTGCTGTCAGGTCCTGAAGAGGCTCCTCTGCCCAGGCAAAGACATCTGCTGACAGGTGAAGGAGCGTTAAGCTCCTTGGCCCCCCTTGGTGGGCAAGGTAAGCTACTGCGGTCTTGTTGTCTAGTAGCATCTTGACCCCTGCTCCCCTAAAGATCTTCCTGAAAGACCTGTAGAGTAAGAAAGGCTGCCTTGAGTTCCAAATAGTTTGATTTTTTGTATAGTGGGCTCCAACTGTCTTGGATTTCTTTTCCCTGCCAATGGGCCCCCCAACCCTGAGGCTGGCGTCCGAGGTGACGATAGTCCAGTCCACTGGGTTGAGGGGTACCCCCCGGGGTAGGTTCTCTGGCATGGTCCACCAGCCTAGATCTCAACGTACTCCCTCTGGGAATGTATATCTTCTGGTTCTTGGATGACCCGTCCCATTGGCTCAAGAAGGTTACCTGGAATGCCCTCATGTGCCACCTGGCCCAAGGGACTACCGGAATTGTGGCGGTAAACATCCCCATCAGAACCATGCAGTCTTTGGCTGAGAGAAAGGTAGACCTCATTGTGCTTAGGGTACACTGGCGCAACTGATAAATCTTCCTGTCTGGGAGATACAACCGTCCTGAAGATTTTGGCACCAGGAAGATTGGGGAATAGAAACCTCCCTCTCTCTCTTCTGCCAGTACATGCTTGATGGCCCCTTTGGACTGTCTCTTCTCGGGACACTCTGGCCACTGAGTTCTCACAAAGGAATTTGGAGGGTGGTGTAAGAACTCTATAGAGTATCCATTTTTTACAGTTTCCAGGGTCCAGCGATCAGTAACCTTCACCGCCCAGACCCTCCAATAGGAGCTTAGCCTCGCCCCCACCAGACAAGCCTGGGTGGGCACACCCTCAAAAGGACTTTTCATTTGTCTTGGCTGCCTGTGCTGCCATAGACTTGATGCCACGGAGAAAGGAACTTTGAGTCCCTCTCCATTGAGGTCTCTCCCATCCTTGTTTGTACAATTTTGCCTTCTGGAAGCGTTTGTAGGTTGACTGATTGGGTTGTCCAAGTGGTTTCTTTCAGCCAGGCTGAGGGAGAAGAGCCAACTTACCTCCTGTGACTCTCTTAATTGCATCATCCAAGGTCTTTCCAAACAGTATTTTGTCATTATATGGTATGTTGCATGAGGCCTATTTGGAAGTTCAATCAAGGCCCTCAGGGCAATGGCTGTGCGAAGCGCCGACCCTTTTAATACCTGCATCCACCCAGCGATCCATTGGATCCCTGAAAGTAACCGAGTTCTCCAAAGGTAAGGCTGCATTCACATTTGGTGGGGTCTCCCAAAGGCTAGCCTGTGAAGAAGGCATGGGATACAGTTTTGGGAATTTGTTTTGCAAATTCAGTTTTTTATCCAGTTTCTCCCATTTGTCCTCAATTAATTCCTTAATCTCTGGAAATACTAGGAAGGTAGGTCTCTCCTTTTTCAGGTTAGGAAAGAACCTATGGATCTTTTGTGGAGGGAGTGACTCTGACTCCCAATTCAGGGCTTCCTTAATTGCTTGCACAAAGGGGCCTTGCAGATAAGCTTTCCAGGCAAGGCTATGCGTTTGCAGGCCCAGCACAGACCCTGTGGAGGATGTTGCGCTTGGGTCTGGGCAGGGGTAGATGTCTGGACACCCAGTTAATGTGGGTCAAGAGAGAGCATGAGCCTCCGTACAGATGGATGGGATCCATGGTGCCGCAATAACACAGAACATTGGCGGAACTTATGCTTTGATGAGCGTCTGCACTTTGGGCTTTGGCTCTGGCAAAACAATCGAGACAGACAACCGTGAGCAAATGGTTAGCACTCTTTTCTCCATTGTCCCGCGCCGCCAACTCGTACCTTTCTTTAGATCTTCGTGCCTCTGACTTATGCGGTGTGCTCATCTAAAAAAAAAACAAGGATCACTGCATGAGACAAGGAGCACAGTGAGAAACTCTCTTCCCACCCCCTGTTCTTCTCCTTAAATTTTTTTTGTGTCATGTCCCTTTTAAGCAGCTTGCAGTGAGGGAAGACAGCAGGATGCAACAGGTGGGCGGCTTGCTAAGTCCACAGGCAGGTCACTAATTAGTCAAATGCCCTGTACACACGGTCGGATTTTCTGATGGAAAATGTCCCATCGGAGCGTGTTGTCAGAAATTCCGACCATGTGTGGGCTCCATCGGACATTTTCCATCGGATTTTCACACGGACACACAAAGTTTGAGAGCAGGCTATAAAATTTTCCGACAACAAAATCCGATTGCGTCAATTCTGACCGTGTGTGGCCATTTCCGACGCACAAAGTGCCACGCATGCTCAGAAGAAATTCCGAGACGGAACAGCTCGGTCTGGTAAAATTAGCGTTCGGAATGGATGCAGCACTTTTGGCACGCTGCAATGTCAAAAATAGCTTAATGCAGCGCACTCTCTTCTTCTTTATAATGTGAGAAGAATGAAGTAGTTTTGCTGCTCATATTCACACAGACTTCTCACAAACTTATTTCTTTATTATTTATTGGGATTCCCTCAATATATTTACATTTGTCACATCTGACCAAATATTTTTTGGGTTGTTTTTAAATATTTTTTCTTTTTTTCAAGGCTGTTTTTGTATTTGTTTGGTGGTTTGTATTTTTTCCAAGGCTGTTTTTTTTTTTTTTTGTGGTTTGTATTTTTAAAAAGTCTGATGTTTTTTTTTTTGTTTTTATTTGTGTTTTACTCCATAATATTTGTGTGTGTTTTGTGTGTCAAGTTACCACAACACCGTTGATATCTTGTTTTATTTAATCTCAAGGAGATTGCTTGGTGTTGGTGTCTCTTGTTAATTTCACATTGTATATTAGAAATGTACCTGCCTCCTCACAAACAAACTGTCCTTTTAAAAGGAAAACACACATAGGCGAGTATAATTGTAAAAAAAATTCCTTTATTAATGGCTCAGAACCAAACAAAGAGGGAGGCAACTCTGGAGAAACAGCTGAAATGGGTGAAGTCTTTGGCCCCCAGGGCACACATCAACTATTTTCTTGCAAAATTGGTGGCCTGAGGAGTCCATATCTAAGGGAGTTCAGTCTGGTCCATAAGTCCCAGAGATCCGGAAAGCAGCAGATGACATCTGTGTCCCCAGGCTGTGGTCATACAAGAGCCTGCATCTTTGGCCAGACCAGACTGAACCCAGGGCCATCACTCTCTGGTCTTCCTTCCACGCTTCCTTCCACGCTGTGGCTGTGGTGGTGGAGTTGTGGCAGCAGGAGGAGAAGGAGTAGGAGGGGCCAACTCACTCAGGTGGGTATTGGGTGTTAGTTCACCACTCACCTCCTTACTTAGGACTTTATAAAGAAGGTCCTCACACAGCTTGCGTTGGCCCTCCTGCATGCCCTTCAGTTTGGGGGCAGCCATGCAGGCAAAGGCCTCTTCAGGAGTGGGTAAGGCTCTGAGGGACGAAGAAGCCTCCTGAATGAGCCTGAGTGCTGAATCCTGCATGGGAGTTGCCTTCCTCGCTCTTTTGTATGGAAGGCGGAGGGGAGGAACCTGCGATTCGGTCAGGCTGTGACTGGTCCCGGGCTTCTCCTGGCTGCCACTTACCCCCGCCTCCTCCTGGCTGCCACTAACCCCCGCCTCCTCCTGGCTGCCACCAACCCCCGCCTCCTCCTGGCTGCCACCAACCCCCGCCTCCTCCTGGCTGCCACATTCCACAGCCTTGTCCTGGGTGAGGTCTTCCTGTGTATGAAAAAGGGACATAGTTTTAGTTTTTTATTCATCAATCACACACAATTTTCACCTCTTGACTGTTGCAGATTGAATGTTAACAAATATAACATACTATCCTTCTGAGCCCAGCATTTTTCAGTCTTGTCTAAAATCTTTTTGCCCACTACTGTCTATTGATATGTAAAACACTTTATTAAATCAGTAATTAGTGATCAACAATAACATCTAGTAAACATCATTTCTTTATTGACCAGAAATCTGTAGAAGAATGCTATACCTGACTCCATCTGGGCTCCTCCACTTCTTCCTGGCTGGAAGTCCCAGGTTGGACATCGGAAGCCTCAGCTGGGGTGGAAGGAAGAGTGGAAGGAAGGGTTGAGAGGGATTCCCTGACTCCAGTCTGGTCTGACAGAAATCTCAGTCTCTCATAGTACCACAGTCTAGGGACATAAATGTCATCTGCTCCTGCTCCGGATCTCTGGGAATCCATGACCTAAGATAAGTGCTCCTCAGGCCACCAATTTTGTTTTTTAAATAGGGGATGGTTGCTGTGGTGACTACCGGCTTCACCAACTCCAGCAGTTTCCCCAGCGCTGCCTGCCTCTTTTGTTGATGATTGTAATGTGGATGTTTCACCTGCCACAGACAGGGCAGCTCCCTGTACTTGTCTATGAACAGGGGGAGGAAGTTGTGGTCATTGAAGCCATCCATTTTATTATCTGCAAGACACAACCCAAGACAAACCCTAATGTCAGCCTAAAGTCTACTAAACTTGTGCAAATACAGGCCTCAATCTAGAAGCAGTATAGGCCCAATGTTAAATCTTACCTTCGCAATCACGATCGGCACCTCCGTTACTCCTTCCTCTGCTCACAGATCATATGTACTACGCACGCGTGTTACGCTTTATAGACACTGCGCATGCGTGAATCTCCGCCCGCCCCTGACATTCTTTCTGGTCTATTCCCCGCCCCTTCTCGTTCGGTGCAGTGGGGAAGAGCACATGGTGGAAACACAGCAGGTGTCTGATAATTTCAGCAACGAGGAGGAGGAGGAAAGCCCGGAGCCTGAAACATCCCGATCCAGAAGGAGACGATATAAGGCATCAAATATGTCCTTTGGGGAGATGTTGGAGATGGTGGACATCCCGAAGAAGGCCGACTATGATGGAAAGTATGGACCTTACCCCAACCCCAATGTCCGAAAGGCCAAGATATTGGCGAAAGTAGTCAAGAGTCTGCACCGGAATTTCGGGGTACGACAATCAAAAGATCAGCGCAGGAAGCGGTGGTCGGACCTCAAATTAAGAGAACACAAGCAGTACAGAAAGATCCGGAGAGTGCTACAAAAAAGTAAGTAGTTGTGCTGTGTTCCGATTCTTTCTGTTTATTACATTCGTGCTGATCCATGTGCTTTTCTTAATAACTGTTATCCAGTTTAAAATGGCAACTTTCATGTTCATGGGCACATTATTCGTTCGTATCAAACATAGTTCGTTTGGCCATATGCAATTGCCATCATTTTTTGGGGCCTACTTGTGTGCAAAGAATTGGGTGGTGTAGATGTGTTTGTTACTAGAATGAAATGCAAACTAGATTCTGTGTAAGGAGAGGACACTCAGCAGCAGTTTTCACATCTGGACGCAGGAGCACTAGTGTGGGACACAAGAACACCCTTTTTATTAGGGGGCCCCACACAGGTGCTCCAGTGTATACTATAGGGGGGTCTTCATCTGTGAAGCTTGTACAAGACAGGTAAAGTATTGAAGCTTGACAAAGGACAATAAAAATGCTACATCTTAGAACTCTGCCAAAACAGACAATTGTACCCCACTTCCAAGCAATGCTTCATATTTATAGTTCTGTTATTAAATATCTGTGTGCTAAGTATACCTATTTTTTTTTACATAGGGGATAAAAGACTCGAAGGACACCCCTCATCCGAGGAGATCACAGACCCCCCACCTCTGGAAGAAGGGGAAATCCACTGAAGACGAGCAGAGCAGGGGGAGGAAGATGTGGTGGAAATTGTCACCACAACAGGTGAGTGTCTGCGACCACAGGCTCAGGTAAGAGATAGATGCCGGCATATTTATAGTACCTATTTTTTTTTTGGTTTCTCTCTTTTTAGGTGATCGTGATGTTGTGGATCCTGATCCTTTCACCTCTGAAAGTGCCCATATCCTGATTGGGGAGAGCGTGGGGTGTAATGTTGCATTGGAAAACATCAAGAAAAACATCAATGATGTTCTTCAAAAAAATAAGAACATCATTGATGTTTTAGGGCGAGTTTAAAAGCCCTCCAAATCCCTTTGTTTATGGGTGTGCTACACTTTTTGAAATTTTTTTTAAAAATATTAGAAAAGCCACATTTTGAAGATGCACACAGTGTGTCAACATGTGCTATCTGCCATGACGGGAGATCAATGGACGCGTTTTGGGGGTGCAACACCTTCCTCAATAATAAAGTAGCTGTGAGGAAGGGGATGGACCCCCAAAACACGTCCCTTGATCCCCCGTGATGGCAGCTAGCACATTTTGACATTTTTAAATTTGTGTGCATCTTCAAAATTTGGCTTTTCCTGGGGTGACTTTACCCCATCTGAACGCAATATCAAACTCAGTTTGTAAATACTCATGTCTGATATTGCCTTCAAGTTCTACCAAATGTGAACTTTGTAAGTTAAAGATTTGTGTATTTCTGGTTGGTTTTAAACATGCCTGTTTTATCTTAAATGGACATTTCTAATTTTTCAAATGTGACCCCAAAATTGTTATACAACAAACATGTTGGTTTGTTTTAAAAACCTTTTCTAAATGCACATGTGATTGTGCAGGTATTAAAAAGATTGTTAATCAAGATTGTGTGGATTATTGTCTCAACGCTACTAAACTTTTGTTGTGCTGTAATGGGTGTTTTCTGTGACAATGGGTGTTATTTCCTAAGGGCAAATACACTTTGCACTACAAGTGCAGTTTCAGTGCAGTTTCAAGTGCACTTGTAGTGCAAAGTGTCTTTGCCTTTAGGAAATAACACCCAACAGTGCTTTGTAAGGTTACACAATCACGCCAATTTCAGGACTCACCACATTTCTGTCAGGGTCAGCTAAAACAAACACAAGCAGGAAATGTCACCAAACCTAGGTTTTATTTTTTTTATTTAAAAAATGTTTTAGACATTGTCTGGCTTATTGATGGCTCCCCTATCCGCAAAGAATTGAAGGTATCTTAGCCAGACATCACGGGCACTCAGGGAGGGCAAGCCAGGACGGCCACTTTCAAGCGCCGTCAGGGTTGTTTCATTAGGAATTCCGGCCTCAGGCCCAACTGAGCCAGCATAGTTGGCAGAATGTTTCCGTAAAAAGTTGTGTAAAACACAGCCCGCCAGGATAATGTGATTCAGTTTGTACTCCGCCATATGTATGGGTGTAAGAAATAGGCGGAACCGGCTGGCCATCATTCCAAATGTGTTCTCCACCACTCTTCTTGCTCTGGCCAGCCGGTAATTAAAAACCCTCTGGTTCAGGGTGAGGGTCCTCATCGGGAATGGCCGCATAAGTTGGTCCTCCAGCGCAAATGCTTCATCCGCAACGAAGATGAATGGGAGTCCTTCCACATTGTCTTCTGGAGGTGGCAAGTCCAAGCTGACATTCTGGAGATGCCTGTAAAACTCTGTCTGGGCGATGACTCCACCATAGGACATCCGGCCATTCTTCCCCACGTTGACATACAGGAACTCATAATTAGCCGACACCACCGCCAACATCACAATACTATTGAACCCTTTGTAGTTGTAATAGTATGACCCCGAGTTGGGTGGTGGGACGATGTGGACGTGTTTCCCATCAATTGCCCCTCCGCAGTTAGGAAAGTCCCACCTCTGGGCAAAGTGAGAGGCCACAGTCTGCCATTCCTGTGGCGTGGAAGAAAACTGTGGAGTCAAAACAAAATCAAAAATTAGTCATTTTGCACATAAACATGGAAAGCAGATTAGACACAAACATTCTTGCCCAACATCAAGCTAACATTTTTATGAGGGAATTTTTTAAGACCAATGTATAAGGTACACCTATCAGATCCCCCCCTCTCCTGGGCCATTTCTAACATTATAGGTGGGGGGGGAAACTCTGGGACAGGTAACCCTCTCCACTTCATTGAGAGATGAATGCCTAAATAATGGGTATCACTATTGGCAGCCCACTGGACAGGTAAGAAGTGTCATAATACAAAGAGATAAATACACACTGTACACATTTGAGCACATTTGGACATTCTGCTATTACCTATCAAGATAATAATAGTATACAAAAACTTGAAACAGTACCATTTGAAAGTATACCGGCAGGCCCTTGCACTACATGCTTTGGGGAATTCATCCATAAATCTGACCACAAAAGAGATGGGTATAGTGTGTATGGGTTTGGCAAAGTCAGCAGATAGATGATTGAGGATAGATAGAAAATTGGTATCAGCTGACTTAGCAGTTGGGGGAGGGAGGGTTCCACATAATTTGGGGACACCCAAAAAAAGCCTCTGACACTCTGCCTGAACTTAAAACACAAATCACATTTCTAAACATTTTAGGGGGTGTTTGGGGTAAAGCACTACTATGGAGATGATAAAATACATTGTTAAGTGACTACATGAGGTGAATATAGGGGCAGGAGAGCATGCTGGGGAGGTAAGTGAAGGAAAATATGTATGAAGGACAACAAAAAGAATTACATAAAAATCCAGCATGCATGAGAATAAAGGGGACATTCACAGCATATTACAATCATGGTAATTAGGGAATAAGGAAAGAAATGCAATACATTATCAAACATTAAATACACTAAAATGTGATATTAAAGGATAAAAATCTTACCTTCATATACTCCTTCTGCAGGACCTGTATGATGGCAGAACAGATCTCTGGGATAATGATCCCCAGAGCCTGGGGGGAGATGCCTGTCGAGAACTTCAAGTCCTGCAGACTTCTCCCCGTCGCCAAGTACCGCAGGGTGGCGACTAGCCTCTGCTCCGGAGTGATGGCTTGCCTCATGCAGGTATCCTGCCTGCTGATATAGGGGGTCAGCAAAGCCAACAAACGGTGAAAAACGGGGTCCATCATCCGGAGAAAGTTCCTGAAATCATCAGGATTATTCTCACGGATCTCACGGAGCAAAGGCATATGACAGAACTGGTCACGCTGAAACAACCAATTCTTGGTCCATGAACTCCTCCCCACCCTGTTCATGGACTGGACTTGTGTCAAGGTCAGGACCCCAACACCAAGCCCCCACACAGCACGAACTCTAGGAGGAGTACGTATACGCAACATAGCTAGAAAATGGTCGGCTGCTCAGAACGAAGTAACAGAACGCACTGAAGAACAGCAAGGCCTGTGAAGAGCGACCTGAAAAAACAGCAATGAGCGGACAAGAACGCAATGACTAATCAAATACAAACTCACTGCACGCACTGAAGAGCAGATACAAACCCACAAGCACAAACTGAACAGCAGAAAACGATCTGAAAACCACGAGTCTGAAAAAGTGCGAATCGTCTCTCACCAAACTTTTACTAACACGAGATTAGCAAAAGGAGCCCAAAGGGTGCCGCGCTTGGTTCTGAAATGGCCTTTTATAGTCTCGTTGTACGTGGTGTACGTGACCGCGTTCTTGGCGATCAGAAATTCCGACAACTTTGTGCGACCGTGTGTACGCAAAACAAGTTTGAGCCAACATCCGTCGGGAAAAAATCCTAGGATTTTGTTGTCGGAATGTTCGATCAATGTCCGACCGTGTGTACGGGGCATAAGACTAAAAGAAGAAAAGAAAGATTACTTACACTACAGCCACTCTGATAAGAAAAAGGAGGAAGAGAGAGACTGTCTTACCTGGAACTGACATGCAGAGAAAACCAGGGAACCAGGGGAACCTCCCTCCAAACAGGATAAGGAAGAGAGAGAGAACCTGGCACACTGCTAAGGAGACACAGTATGGGAGAAAAACAAGGAGTGCAGCCACAGCGTCCCTGAGAAGCACAGCATAGGTCAGTAAATAATGTGCTATCTAAGCAACAATGCCTGCGACCCAGGCACAAGGGTACCCTGGCTTACGGGGGATTTACCACCCACACACAGGGTCTTCCAACCCAGGAGAGGCAGAGAACCTGGGGGGAGGTGCGGTAGAGGGAATACTGCTCACCAACATCCATCCGATCTGGAAACCTTTGGCAGGTGGCTTGGTGCGACCAAAAATGAAGAACACCGGGGATTAGGAGGGTGGGACTTTTATTCTATCTATAGGAGGTGGTACTTGGGGTTACCTACGGAGGATTAACATATGGTGTGCTGACGTGAGGTTAGCCAGGAAAAGGAAAAATATGGAAAAAAGTGTTCAAAGATGTTCATATTGTGTTTTCTTGTTTTGGGAGTAGAGGTTATTAGGCCCATGTTCCTGATAATATATATTTCCTTAAAAGTTTGGGGTTAAATTAAAATTGATAATGGGCTTTTGGAAAAATAGGGGAACTTGATTTGATTGTAGCCGTATTAGTGCAATTGTGACAGAGAAAATTGAGTACTGTCCATGATACTTTTTTTATTTGCACTAACATACAATTTTTCAGGACAAGCTTTCGGGGTATGTCCCCTTCTGCTTGGACCTTGAAGAAGGGGACATACCCCGAAAGCTTGTCCTGAAAAATTGTATGTTAGTGCAAATAAAAAAAGTATCACGGACAGTACTCAATTTTCTCTGGAAAAAAAGGGTGAAACTATAAATGTTTGAAGAGTTACTGAAATTAAGTGACCAGGACCAAAATAAATTGCTGCATGTATTGAGTCCATGGGATACTAAAGTATTGAGGGGAAAGTTTGCTTGAATAACAGTCAGAGTGACTATTCTGTATATATTTACCTTTTGAATTACCAGAGTGTCAATCGCTAAGTGTTAATGATGTAATGTTGTTTATCCATCAATGTTTTGTTTGTTGCTGATGATCAGATATTTTGCAAAGTTGGGAGGGTGACTTCTGAGTGAGAATATGTGTTTGGGTAAAATGTTCTCTTCAGAGACCCTTGAGTCCACTTGGGTCCCGGGGACAGAAGGAACTAAAAGGTGTTTACGTTTTCTTGAAATACTGGATTTGAAGGGAAAAAAAATGTTTAGTTAAATATATTGAATCTATATAATGAAAACTCTTGCTGAGAAACATTTTTATTTCTGCATGCTTTACTTTTTCAAAATTGTATTTTTATTGGGTTTAAAAGGACAGATAAAATTGTTACATAATACACAATGCACTGATAATGAAAATGTAATGATAACAGCAAGAAAAAAAATATACAAGTAGTAGATACAGATGAACAATGTCCAAAAAATACAGAGCACAGGGGTGCACAGGGGTGGTCTGCATAGCTTATCAAAAATATATTAAAATAAACAACTCATAGGTAAATAATAGAACTCAAAACCAGAGAGCATTCATAAAGATAAAAAGACAAAGGTTTTTGTGGAGGGTATATGATAGGTGACAGATAATCCAAGAAGGCACCAATTGGCATACATAGAAATAGGAGGGGGAGGGAGGGAATATGATCAAAATATAATGTAATGCTACTACAATTTAAGATGTGGCAGTTGGCATAGGGGTCCCATATTCAGCCACCAGGTGAAGAAATAAGGACCACGAAGGAGGTGTGTTGGACAGCCAGCACAATGGAATAAGCCTTTTGGCAGCTAACAAAATATAAGAAATTAGCCGATTGACTTTTTTGGTTAAGCCTGAAAAAGGGAGGCCCAACAAATAATTTAAGGGATCTAGCGGAAGGGACACATCCACCACCTTCTGTATTAGTAGCATCACATCGTGCCAAAAAAGATGAATCAGGGAACATTGCCAAAAAATATGAAATAAATAACCTGTGTCAGTGCCTGCAAGGCCAGCAGCGCGGTGAAACTGAGGAATCATATTTGTGAATGACATCAGGAGTTTTATACCAAAACATAAGGATCTTAATGGACGTTTCCCTTTGGGTTACACATTTGGAGGACTTAAAAGTAGAGGACCAAATCCTATCCCATACCTGGACCGTGATAGGTCGACACAATAAATGGGACCATCTTCTCATTTAGTGGTGTGTGGTCTCAGTAAGAGGTGACAACTCATGGAGGATACGGTGAATAGAGGATATTAAATATAGTTGGTGAGGACCCTGAGCGCATAAATATTCAAAGGCGGTTGGTTTATCAAGAGTCAGGGTTGGAGATTTGAAGTGAAAGAAATGTCTAACCTGTAAATAAAAATGAAAAAGGTGGGAGGGTATATCACATTTCTCACATAGAGTATCAAAAGTATGTAATAGGATGAACCAAAATCCGGAGCTGAAAAAGAGGGGCATTAAGCCATAGGAATACCCTGCCCAGGGACATACTGTCTGGTATGATTGGGTTAAACAGCACATTCACAAGGGGAGGGCAAGGTGAGGCTAGAGAATAGCTTTTGAGACATTCAGACTAAATGGTTAAAGTAAAGGTCATTGGAGAAGTGAATTGGATCCAGGGATGAGAGGGTACCCCAAACTAAAGAGCATGAGTGAATCGGGTATAACACTCCCTTTTCAATGGCAGTCCATTGATTTGGTGCGTGTAATGAGGACCATGAAGCAACAGCCCTCAAATGTGAGAGGTAATAATATTTAATAATGTCTGGGGCTCCCAAACCCCCCCTGGATCTTAGGGAAAATACCACCGAACTCGCTATGCAGTGAGCCTTGCTGCCCCATATGAACTTTAGAAAACTCCTATGAAGTGCTTTTAGTTGAGAAGAAGGCATGGCAACTGGTAATGTTTCAAAGTGGTATAGTAATCTGGGTAAAATTGACATTTTTAGGACATTAATCCTACCTAACAGGGACAGGGGATATTTTGTCCAGGCCGACAGGGATTTGTTAATGTCTAGAACAAGAGGGGGAAAGTTAGCAGGATAGAGGAAAGAATAAGAGGAGGTAAGAAGGACACCCAAATATCTGAGGGAGGTATTGCACCATTTATAAGGGTATGATTCTTTAAGCTGGGATAATAGGGATGGCGGGATGTGTATGGGAAGGGCTTCAGTTTTGGAAGTGTTGACCTTATAACCGGAAATGGCACTAAAGGAAGATAATAATTTATGCAGCGAAGGAAGAGATATCAACGGGTTAGTAATAGTGAGCAGAATGTAATCTGCAAAGAGCGGCAATTTATATTCCCCCTGTCACATCACCACCCCACAAATGTCCGGATGAGTGCGGATGGACTCGGCCAGGGGTTCTAAACATAAGATAAAACGTAATGGTGATAAGGGACACCCCTGCCAAGTTCCGTTATCTGTCATGGGGAAGCCAGGCGACAGGAAGGACGAAATCTGCACTTGGGCTGTGACAGTCGAATAAAGAGCCTCTAAAGCTTTTAGAAAAGGGCCATTAAAACCGTATGTTTTTAAGGTGGCAAACATATAAGGCCAACTCAGTCTGTTAAAGGCCTTTTGTGCACCTAAACTTAGAATCAATGCCGAGCGGGAAGACCTATCCGGGAGATCTATCAGATCTATTGTACCTTGGGTGTTGTCCCCCGCCTGCCTGCCAGGGACAAAGCCCACTTGGTCTCTATGGATCAGTTTGGGAACAAGCCTGGATAGTCTGGATGCAAGAATTATGGTAAAAATTTCATAATCTGAATTTAAAAGGGCTATGGGCCTGTAGTTATCTGGAATAGAGGGGTCCTTACCAGGCTTTGGAATGACTGAAATGTAGGAGTGAGAGAAATGTGGATGTAGGGATGTGCCTTTAAGCAGGGAGTTGTATAAGGTCAACATGTGTGGAGACAAAATGTCAAAGGAAGTTTTGTAGCAAAAATATGGCAAGCCATCAGGGCCAGGTAATTTATGTAATGGAAGATCCTTAATTATGGTCAAAAATTCCTCAGCCGTTATAGCTGTATTCTGTAAGCTAAATCCGCTGAAGATAATTTTGGAAGCTTTATGTTAGAGAAGAAAATTTCAAATTTTTCTTGGGTGAAATTAAAGTGATTCTCCGGGGTCAGACAGTTATACAATTGACTGTAGAATTTGGCAAAAATGTTTGAAATCTCACGGGGTGCTCTAGATCCGTCTGCCTGTTTAAGGAAGTCAGGGAATGAGTTGAATGGACGTGGGCGTAATTTATTGACTAACATTCTATGGGGTTTGTTAGAATATTCATAAAATTTCTGTTCCATCCAGAGTAGGAATCTGGCTGCCCTACCAAGCTGTATTAATTTGATTTGTTCTCTGAGGTAAGTGACCTTACGCAGTTTCATCACACAACAGGGGTCACACAACAGCCTCCGCTCCGCGATTACCAGAGCAGATGTTAAGGACTGTATAAGTCCATCTCTATCCCTCTTCAACCGAGAGCTTTCAGCTATGCAAGGACCACGAAATACAGCCTTGTGTGCCTCCCACAGCATAGAAAATTCGGACACTGACCGTATGTTGGCTGGAAAAAATCTACCAAACTTTTTGCTAGAATAGAATGTGAAACTTCAGACTGTAAGAAGTGGTCATTAAGTCGCCAGTGACAGGATCTTGTGTAGGCCTGAGAAAGCATAAGATCTAACATAATGGGTGCATGATCCCACCATGTAATGGGAGATATGTCAGACTCGACCACATAGGGGATGAGTGGGGCTGAAATGAAAAAATGGTCAAGGTGTGAGTACATTTTATGAGCTGGGGAGTAAAACATGAACTGTTTAGCAGAGGGATGCTTTATCCTCCATAAGTCAAAAAGTTGATGGTACCTAATACATTTACGGAAAGCATTTTCTTGGGATGTAATCTTTTTAGACGGTACAGTACTAAAGAGAGTTTGTCTATCTTTAGTTGGTGACATAACCAGATTAAAATCCCCACCAATGATCATAAAAGGTTGAGAAAGGTATTGAGGGGTGTCAAAAAGTTTGTTGAGAAAGTCAATCTGGCCTGTATTAGGGGCATAGAGATTGACAAGAGTGAAAGAAACAGACATATACTCGCAGTCTCCCATGAGGATCAACATGGGAGTTTTTAACCTTAACAGGGCACGACTTCCTAATCAGAATTGCCACTCCTGCCTTGCCCGTGGAATCAGAAGCAAGGAAGGAGGTGGGGAAAAACTTTGAGGCAAATTTAAATTAACCTCCTGCCCGGAAGTGAGTTTCCTGGATAATTACCACGTCTGCGCCTGAGGCCCTGAAATCCTTCAGGGCCATCCAGCGTTTACGGATGGAACCTAGACCCTTCACATTATACGACAGGATCCTCAAAGCCATGTTTGCAGTCTATTCAGATAGGCTTGTGTAAGGATAGTAAAAGAGAAGAACAGAAGAAGAAGACTACTGCATCTCAGGAAGCCCAGGACATAGTTCAAGGCCTGGTAGGGGCATATACGGTCTTCCATCAGGAAACTCTAGGTAGAGGGATGGGAAAGGCCTGCTGCTCACCTTATGAACTCGGTAAAATTTAAAATAAGTCTGACATTAGGAGACCTGTTAATAATGAAAAGAAAAAGTCAGCAGATAAACAGGACCAACTGTCAACTGAGGAGTGAAGACCACTAATAAAAGAACCCCATGGAATGGGAAAAAAACTCTACCCTGAACATGAAACAGGGTAGACACAAAACTTTGTGAACCAGAGCAGCAAACTTTGTTTCTTCTGAATCATGAAGAAACGGAAATGCAAAGAGCAGGGAAGTATGGATCCAAGGAAAAATGTACAAAAGATTCAAGGAGGTTGTTTGGAGGTACGTAGACATTGGGGTGTAGAGAGGTGTTTCTTAAATTTGCCCCTCACGGGGGTCCAGATGCGGCTGGAAGTGATAGAAGGTGGACGAACCTGGGCGACAGAAGGAACCAAATCTTCTTCCGGAAGAGGAGGCAGGCCGAGGTTTTTCAAGAAAGCTTTGCCCTCTTACAGTTCACGCAGGGTTTACTGGACTCCATCTTTAGACACAGCAAGGCAAAAGGGAAAACCCCAGTAGTATGGAATCTTATGATGTTGCAAATAGGAGGTAATTGGACGCAGATTCCTTCATTTAGTAAGGGTAATGGGAGAGAGGTCGCTAAAAATCTGCAATTCTGCCCCCTTGTACATAATTTGGGATTTAATACGTGTAGCCAGGGTGAGTGCCTCTTTGCTTTCAAAAAAGTGAAACCTCGCTATAACATCTCTAGGTCTAGCTCCAGCTGGAGGTTTTGGGCCCAGGGACCAGTGCGCCCTATCTAGGTGCCAGTCTATATCCACTACTGTGGGGGCCAAGGTGTTAAAAAGACCCAAAAGATAGGTGCGCAAGTCAGGGTCCCCTACTGTTTCCGTGATTCTTCTGAAGCGTAAGTTCTGCCTTCTCTCCCTATTCGCCAAGTCCTCCTGTTGTAGTTGTAACTGAGAGACTGAGAAGTGCAGATTATGGTTTTCCTCCTCAATTGACAGTATGTAGTTTATCATCTCGTCAAATTTATTTTCAAGAGTATCTGTACGCTCCCCAATTTGATTTATTTCCCCTCTCAGTTTAGCAGGCAATTTGCTCACCTCTGCCGAGACATTACACGTGATATGTTGAAGTAAAATCTTTAGTTTGGCGTCCAGCTTGGCGTCTAGGATATCAGGGGTAAGGATCTCATGTGGGGAGGATGAAGTGAGATCTTGACTCTGGGTGTTAGCTAGTGGAGGGTTCACAGCATCCTCCGTATCCAGGGATGGATTCATTGTGGCGAAAGGGTCCGCGGAAGAACTCAAGGTTGTGGATTGCGGCCTAGTAACAAAGCCTTCCATATTTGATCCTTCATGCGGCCCAAACTGTGGCTTGTAATAACGCTGCTGCTGGCCAACTTTACCCATGAGGTGCCCAAGGAGTGTAATGATCAGTCAGGCTTACCTCCGGAGCTATAAGTGGCTGAAATAGCATCTCGGAGGTCTCTGTGAGCAGACAAGGGCCCTGAGCTCACTTAAACAGCATCCTCCATGTTAATAGAAATGGACACTTATAATTTGTTGAGACCACTAGTCAGTAGCCCTGGGAACCACTATAGTAGCTGTGAGGGGTGAGTAGTAATCCAGGTGGCTCACCAAGCCTTGTGGAAAGGAGGCTAGCTGGGCCCCAGGAGAAGTGGAGAGGGATGAGCCAGGGTGACCCTTGAGTAGCAAGATGGCCGCTTTCGTCCAGAAGTAGGCCAAAGCCGCGGTCTTTCCTGAGAGACGGCCGCTGGACGAGTAAGTTCTGCTCTGTTGAGGCCAGAAAACCCCCCTCCAAGGACAGGTGGTGGGTCCCAGGTGAATAGACACCTCAGGGGGTATCAGCTGTGGGAGGGTGCATACAGTTTTCTACTCACTGCACCCCGGAAGAAAGTCTGGGGCCGAATCTGCAGGCCGCAATAGGCCGTGGGATACCAGAGACCATTGTTAGGGGGCTCCCGGTGATTTCCCCCAGCTGAAGATCTGCCCTGTGTCTTCCGGAGGTGGATCGGCTGATGGTCGAGGATGGATCGCTCGTTTTCTCCATGGATCGCAGACGTGAGATGCAGGAAGCGCCGGGTGATCTGTAGACCCCAAGATGGCGGAGATCCTCGGTGGTGTGGAATCAGCCGCAATCCCAGGCCCAGCCGACTAAAGTTCACAATATCAATAGGAAAGGTGCAGCGCTAAAAATATTAATGTAAAAATGTCCCAATAAGAACCAAAATAAATATGGTCAAACAAAAGTCCTCTCCATCAGGAAGAAATAATACTCTAATCAGCGAGATCCATATTGAAAGGAGACACAGAAGAGAGATGAAAACACTGTCACCAACACCCAAACAAACTGACCCTTACCATCAGTGTATGGGTTATACACGTGTGTAGAATAAAGACAGTCTTCATAGAATAAACCAACGATCTTCTAATGGAGTAGCACCAACAAATTCCCCTCTGAACTAAATGGAAGGCTGTAGATCTCCTTTTGGTAGCTGGATATTAAACCAAGTATACTCCAGTATGCATATGCACCTCAAGATCGTGGTACGTAGGGAATAAAAAGAAAACGCTCATTGCGCAATCTCCATTAACAAGGATGATTTATTGAAAAGATAAAAACCACTCACATTTAGTAAGAAGGTATACAGCAGTGTGAAGCATCCAGTGCTTCTAACCACAAAGATGGCCGTCGTGTCACCGTCCCACCACGTCCTGCATCGCCAGTCTCTATCATCGCCCAACGTTTCATCATCAACATGCTTCTTCAGGGGCGCAGCTTCCATTATATGTTTTATTAAGCGCAACAGATTTTGTTTTATTTAAAGTTCACAATAGCCCCCAGGGTTGAAGCAGGAGTCCAGGGACAGATACAAGTGATCTGGGGCCCCACCAGAGCAAAGAAAGGCAGGGGATGGCAATGGATTTGCACTGGGTATGTGGAGCTCAGCACCAGCACGTCTTCCCAGCTTCTCGTCCAGACACGCCCCCTCATGCTTTACTTATGTTTGAGTCAATGAAGAATATTATTTTTAATACCTCCAATAGTTAAGGCCTGAATTGATCAGGTAGATTCTGTGATTAGTCATGTTGGATGAGGAGTATCTGCCCCCAGGGCCGTTTGAAGGAATTTGGGGGCCCCAAGCAAAATGGACATGGTGCCCCCCCCCAACCCAACCCCCCCCCCGCACTCACGCAAAGCCTACAGGAATCACAGCATAGCGATACAGTTTAAGTTTACCAACACTTTATAGAAATAAAAAAGGTTTACAGTGCAAATACTGCTGTTGCATATAATGTGCATAAAATTTGAACATTTTCAACAATTGAACATTTGCAAAAAAACACCACTGTACCATTGATTAAAAAAAGAAGCAATAAGATGGAAATGAGATGGTAACTTAAGAAGAAAATGGAAAGAAAGCTATGGTAATTGTTTTTATTATGGTCAGCAAGCTACCATATTTTTATTACTAAATGGGTCTTGATGACTGCCTCCCTCTTACTACTCCCCCCCGTGTTCTTTTTAACCCCCCCTCCCTACCGCGTACCGCGCAGCAGGAGATTCAGTTTTCTGTTCCTGGCCGGCCGGACTGAAAAGAAGTGAGCACTCAGTGTGTGCACTTCCTGTCAGTCCGGCTGGGAACAGGAAACTGAATCTCCTGTACCGCATGGACTGCAGGAGGAAGGAAGAGGAGCTTGGCCATGCTACAGGCTGCAGCTTATAGGAAGCGGCGGCGTGGTTGGGGCCCCAGGCCAGCTCGGGGGCCCCAAGTAATTGCTTGTTTTGCCTGTCCTGTCGTGACGGGCCTGTCTGCCCCAACCATCCAGCATTCACACCTAGCACATGAATAAATGCCCACCCCATTCATACCCTATACCCCATTCATGCCCTGCCCTATACCCTATCCGGATGAAGAGATGGCTACAGCCTTTACATGGAAATCTTGGTTGTAGATCTTTGTGTTGATATACTATAGGAGGTGCTAAGATGAGTAAAGGTGGTCTCTTGCTGGAAAATGTTCCTGGGAATGACACCTTAAGGGTTAGCCAATGACGCACGCCCAAGGTCTATGGAATTCCAGTGAGTATCTCAAGGGAGAGATCCAGATATGCCAGCCTGAAGACCCAAGTCTAGCCCAATGCATCAGTTCCAGTCTGTCTGTGGATATTGAGTTCTATCCTCACAAAGAGAGGCAGGGTTTTTGGGGTGTAGGATCTCTGTAAAATATGGGTGAGCACAGAATCGAACCAAACGTTTTGGGAAAAGTTTAGGAGAATGAGAATTATAATGTGGACATTTCCTTTTCCTTCCTTTTTATGAATTTAATGGACATTGAGAAGCCATACAAGAGACTTTTTTGTGCTTTTCTATGGGACTATTTTTATTTGGCCTAAAGGCTGTAATGCCCCTCCCACTTGCTTTTATGGACTGTCACGCCCCTTCCCCTTTATATTTCATGGACAATTGCTATGCAGCTGAGATTATGTGTTTATTATTTTCTATTTTTACAAGTGTGGTGGTAAATTTGTGGGAAAGTAGTCCAGGTAAATGTTGGGGGCATATTGGGTTTGTGATTGTCACTTTTGTGACAAAAGAGAGGATTGTAATAATATGCCCAAACCATTGTGACTGATATGCTTTGATATGCTCTGCCATTTCAGTATAAAAGATATCTTAAAACTGCAACTATAAAAGAATGCTTAGAGAAATGCTTGCACAGGCATTTTTCTCTATATATATCATTGTAGGTTGGTTTGTCTTTACCTGTTCTCTGTTCTGTTGGCCATGGGACAGGATGTATGACTTATGACTCATAACCAGATGGCCTGTTGACCGGTGTTAACTCATGATAATGTATCTTAAAGGGTCACTGATTTGTATAACCATATAACTATATATTTCTATACAAATACATAATTTACTAACCACTCCCGCCTCCCCTCTTTCTTTTGGTATGTTGAACCTTATATAAGCTGTAACACACCTAATAAGGGCAGACATTTTACGAATGCACAAACTGCCTCTCGTTTCATTCATTGTCTCCATATATCTGTTGGTATACCTATAGATGGGTGGTGGTCCAGAATACCTACTATTTCCTTTCAGCGGTGAACCCAAAGCTCATCCCTATTGATAAGCATGGTCAAATAATCAGTAAAAGTCTAAAGGTAGCACAGATAGTTATTTTGACTGTGTTACAATGGAGAATTAAAAATGCTGAAGCCAAAGGGTGGTTGGGTAGGACAATTTCCCTCTTCTGATGGCCTTTCTGGAATGGTCTCCCAGCATCACCACATCTCCTATCCTAGCAGCTCCTCTCTACTATTTGACCATCAATTGGCATTCGGATAAAAGCTCATTCCTGTACTGTAGCATTTAAACTTGTTCCTGTGACTATTCCTTCCATCCGTCATGTAGCCTTTCTGTCATTTTTATTTCTCTGGGTCTGGCTTGAAGCAAAGAAAATGTTTTTAAAATTTGGACCCATATTCCAAAGAAAAGCTCAGATGCTCATGTATACTACAAGATTATGATTGAGTTCACATATTCACGTTAGAGTAATTCTGGCACTTTTTTTACATTTCATGTTTTGATGTGAACCCCAGCATGGTTAACAATGCACCTGACCCTTTTACTGGAACACAATACATGCGCTGCTGTGTGTCACAGGGCATTACAGCACACGTACATTGAATTAGTGCATTGGGTGGCATTCACATTACTGCAACTTAAAGTGATTGTAAACCCTTCCAATCTACTTTTGACTACAGGTAAGTCTATAATAAGGCTTACCTGTAGCTACTCTGGATATCTCCTAAACCTGCACAGTTTAGGGGATATCCCCTGTATCAGCATGTGCCAATGTAATCGGCACATGCGCACTGAAGCAACGGCACTCGCAGTTTCGACCAATCATAGCGCCGGAGCCCGCAATACCCGGAAGTAACTCCAGAAGCGATGTCGCCGGCTGGAGCTGTGTACTGGGACCACTGCAGGGGCTTCGATCTAAGGTAAGTATTTCATAATGAGCTAGTATGCTATGCATACTAGCTCATTATGCCCTTGTCTTGCAGGTTGTTTTTTTTTTGTTTGTTTTTTTAGTGGGTTTACAACCACTTTAATAGTTTTAACCCATCCTAAATGTAATTTGCAGGATGTAATGAAGGAATAATGTTTTGACATATTAATTATATGTCTCCATACACGTTATTTTACTCTTAACAACTTTATGTTATAGTAAGTTTATACATAGCAATACCATCGCCATTGTAACTTTGTGGGCTCAAGCTTATTTATATTCCCCTTATCTTTGGAACTTCTAGATGTTGGATTTTACATCCTCTTAGAAAACAACTGGTCATCCTCTCCAGTTAACACCACATCTCAAGTCTGTGTTACCAATAAAAAATAATTACCAAATCATTATCCGATTTTATACTGAAATGATACTTTTATGAATTTACAAAATGTTAAATCACACAAGATAAGAAAAAGATATTAGGCAAGGAAACAAGACATGACAGATAGCATGTACAACTAATTAGCTACATTCATTTTCATGGAGATTACAAAACGAACAGCTAACAAACACTCTTCTTTCGAGCAAGGAGATGCTGCAAAAAAATTCTGGTTTAAAAAAAAAACAGAAAAATAATGACTGCAAAATATGCTGCCAGGACAAACTTGGCATATGATGTACAATAACCCTCTCGGTTTTTCTGCTTCCCTGCATGTCAAAAAAAAAAATACAAGAGGAGGAGCAGATCCCCTTTTCTTTATCTAGAAGAATATGTCACAGTGGATGAAAAAAAAATCCCTAAACACAGCCTGGCTTTAATATTCCAGCTTTACTGCTTATTCTTTTTTTAAAAAGAACAGCCATGAAATTCCTGCTTTGCCTTCAAAATTAAATTTTAGCTTTCATTCATTGCAAGTTCTGCTAGTTTACCATACAATCCTGGAAAACACATGAGAAAAAAATTATATTCTCTAATAATTTTTCTGACTTTTGCTTAGGAGGTCAACTAAGAGTGTGTACAAGAAATGTACGGGAAATCCCTATAGACAATTTTATAGACCATATAAAATTAATCAAAATATTTTATGTTATTTACACTGAGATGAATGCTACTACAGCGTAATAACTTTTTTACTCTACCTCTCTGCTTACCTAATAACTTTGCAGAGGTAATATCAGAACCTTCGAAAAAAATGCTCATCTTGCTAATAATGTAGTAAATCCTAATATCGTAATTTTAAAATATACTTCTGAACTTCCTAATGATCTAGTTTGTGACATCAAAATCTACAGAAATTTCCCCACTCTGGCTCTCATAAGTATATATATTTTTTGAAAAACCAGAGAAAAACGCTGACTGTTGGGTTCCCACATATTATTCTCACCTGGTTGGCCCAAATACACACTTATAAATTTGTTCAGCTATAACTATTATGGCAAAACATATTTTTTGCTTGGTATAAATTGCCTTTCTTTTTGTAAACCAGCAGCCAACGCACCATCAGCATCTTAAACTAGTCAGCGAAGAGGATGGCAATGATAAAGATTATATAAAAAATGAGAATACTGTAGAACTTGTTTCATGGAGTGCAACAAAAAATAGCAGCATCAGTGACATTGTATCAAAGTAAGAAGTCTAATGTTCATAATGAAGAATTGAAAAAAAAAAAAATATTTATATATTTTTTTTCCAGGGTGTAGCAGTATCACAGAAAAGTATCATAAGCTTCCAACTTCCGCATCATGAAAAGCAGTAAGCACCATTATAATCTTGGATCATGCAGAGAGGCTGATGATGAAAATACAAAAGTTCTTTTATAGATTTTTCCAGGGTTTGACCACACCACAACAAAGCATCATTAACCTGTCCTTGAGTTAGCAGGGAATTAAATAATAAAAGAATAGAAAGTGTTTTATAGAGTTTTATGGATTGAAGCGGCACAACAAAATAGCAGCAACATTAAAGCTAAACTCCAGGCAGATATATAATACACAGACTAGTATATTAGCCCTGTAAGTATTAATACATCATTAAATGTGGATTCAACTAGTGTAAATACCTGAATTTGATTTGGTATCTGCCTCTTGCAATCACCTGTGGACCAGAGACGCAGCGCAGGGAGCCAGTCAGTTAAGGTGTACTGCTCATATGCTAACATGGAGCATGTTGATAAGGAGAAAAAGCAGAGTTAAACTAACTATTCACAGACTGGGGCAGAGAGAGGACCTGTAAGTATGTGTATAAGCTAAAAAATATAATGTTCAGAAATGCAAATCCTTTGGAAAGTAAGATAGCTCCTATTAGTTAACATTGATTACCTTATTACAATGACATCTGAAAATTGGTGGGATATATTAGACATTAAGCAAACATGTTGTCTCTGAAGTTGATATGCTGAACACAAAAAATGGACACTGAAGTATATTGTGTATGGGGCTCCTTAAACCACGGTGCCCATGCTGACCCATAGCCAAAAGCACCTACATTGGGCACATGAGCATCCGAACTGGACGAAGGAGAAATGGAAGAAGTTGGCCCAGTCTGATCAATCACATTTTTTTACATTTTGTGGCTGGCCAGGCGTGAGTGTATTGCTTGCCTGGGGAAGAGATGGCACCAGAATGCAGCATGGGAAGAAGCCATCATAGGCAGTGTGATGCTTAGGGCAATGTTCTACTGGGTAACCTTGGGTCCTGTCATTCATGTGGATGTTGCTTGACACATACAACCTACCTAAACATTGTTTCTGATCAAGTACACCCCTTCATGGAAACAGTATTCCCTGATAGTAGTGACATTTTTCACCAGGATAATGTGCCCTGCCACACTGCAAAAATGGTTCAAGAATGATTTGAGGAACACAACAAGCTCAAGGTGTTGATATGGCCTTCAAATTCCTCAGATCTCAATCCAATTGAGCATCTGTGTGATGTGCTGGAAAAACAAGTCTGATCCATGGAGGCCCCACCTCACAACATGTAGGACTTAAAGGATTTGTTACTGGCCACTTAGTGCCAGATACCACAACATACCTTCCAGTGGTGTCCATGACTTGATGGGTCAGGGCTGTTTTAGCAGCAAAAGGAGGACCTACTCCATAATAGGTTGATGGCCATAAAGTTGTGGCTGATCAATGTATTTAGCTGCTTGGTTTCCATTCAGCTTTAACTGCAAGAGGCTTATGATGATTATTATGATGATAATTATGATGATGATGATGATGATGATGAAAACTGAATCTGTTTATATACTTTTGCCATATACAAAAATGTACTTGAATTGGACTGTTTTGGCAAACAGTTAAATTGATGGATTTAGTTACACTTGCAAGAGATAATAGGTAAACAATGCTTAGGAAAGGTTACATAGTAGGTAAGGTTGAATAAAGACAATAGTCTATCCAGTTCAACCTGTGTAGGTGTATTTGTGTCAGTGTTGATAATCATTTCCCATATCCCTGTATGTTGCATTCACTAAGATGCACGTCCAAGAGTCTAGAGAGAGTTCCACATCCTTATCACCCTGACAGCGAAAAACCCCCTACGCAGCTTAAGGTTGAACCGCTTCTTCTCCAATCTCATTGTGTGGCCCTGAGTCCTCGTAAACTCCCTGAGACTGAAACGTTTTTTTTCCTACGCTGGGATCACCATTGAGGTATATGTATATTGCTATCATATCTCCCCTGAAGTGTCTCTTATTCAGGGTAAATACATTTAGTGCTTGTGGTCTTTCCTCATAATAGTTGAAGTCCTCCAGTTCTCTTATTAATTTTGTTGCCCTTGTCTGGCCTCTCTTCAGCACATCCTTTCTGAGGACTGGTGATCAGAACTGGATTAAATACTCCAGATGCGGCCTTTCCCTTTTCCCTTTTTTATGCATGCTAATATTCTGCCGTCTTTGCTAGCTGCAGCTTGACATTGCATGCTTTTGCTCAGTCTGTCTTCTACTAAGACCCCCAGATCTTTCTCCATCCTTGATTCTCCCAAAAGGTTCTCCCCCTAGTGAGTAGTTTGCGTTTATGTTTTTAGCCCCCAAGCGCGGTATTTTACATGGCTCAACATTACCTCATTTGCCATGTAGATTCCCACCCGATTATTTTATTCAGGTCTTCCTGTAAAATTTCTATATCCTGATGTGCCCTGCTTATTTTTGTGTCATCCGCAAAAACTGAGCTTGAGCTATTAATGTCAACCTCTATATCATCTATGAATAAATTAAACAGAATTGGTCCCAAGACAGAGCCTTGGGATACCCCACTCACCACTAGGTAGGTCAGTCACCACAGCAGTAGGCAGGCATAACTGGGGAAAGATAGGTCAGCCAGTGCAGTGTGACATGTCCACTTATGAATCCACCATGAACCATCCACATACAAAAAAAAAAAAATTTAAATCAGGAGACATTTTTAAATTGTTCAAGTACCAGATTATCTGAATGGGTTAAAGTAAACCTGTTATTCATTTACGATATTAAAACTGTAATTTATTATAGTGTGACAAATAGTCCTCTACGTGTTTTTAGAAAAAAAAAGTAATAAGGTTATAGATGCAGACATTGTCAGAATTTAACCACAGAAATTTCATTTCTCCTGGTAGTTTCTCATCTTACCACTTGAGAAGGTGAATAATGCACTGCCTCATCTCTGTATCCAACTTTAAAAGTACTGTCTTCTTGTCCAGTTCTGAACTCTAAACTCTTTTGCCGCATACAGATGATTGGACATTCTGACAACAAAACCGTGCCACACAAATGTTGTCAAGAACGCGGTGACGTACAACGAGCCGAGAAAAATTAAGTTCAATAGCTGGTGTGGCTCTTCTGCTTGATTCCGAGCATGCGTGGAATTTTGTGCGTCGGAATTTGTGTCATCCGCAAAAACTGAGCTTGAGCTATTAATACCAACCTCTTTATCATTTATGAATAAATGAACCACTTCCCTACCCACATATAGCCATATGACGTCCTGGGATGGGATCTCCCATCTTGGGTGGACGTCATATGACGTCCTGGGATTCCCGGCCGTCTAGGGGCCGCGCGCGCGCGCCCGCCGCGTTGCTCGATTGCCCGTTAACTGGGCCGGACCATGGATCTGTGTGTGTAAACACACAGATCCACAGCCTGTCAGGTGAGAGGAGAGCGATCTGTGTTCCCAGAACGGAGGAACACTGATCGGTCTCCTCCCCTTGTACGTCCCCTCCCCCTACAGTTAGAAGCATTCCCTAGGAAACATATTAACCCCTCCCCGCCCCCTAGTGGTTAACCCCTTCACTGCCTGTCACATTTACACAGTAATCAATGCAATTTTATAGCATTGATCGCTGTATAAATGTGAATGGTCCCAAAAATGTGTCAAAAGTGTCCAATGTGTCCGCCATAATGTCGCAGTCACAAAAAAAAATCGCGGTCGCCGCTAAAAAATAAATAAATATATATTTTTTAAAAATGCCATAAATCTATCCCATATTTTGTAGACGCTATAACTTTTGCGCAAGCCAATCAATATATATATATATTATTGCAATTTTTTTTTACCAAAAATATGTAGAAGAATACGTATCGGCCGAAACTAAGGAAAATTTTTTTTTTTTTAACTACTTCCCGACCGCCGCACGACGATGTACGTCTTAAGTTTGAACGGGGATATCGTTGTTATGGCAGCAGCTAGCTGCCATAACCCCGGTATCCCCGTTTTCGTGCGGCGGCCGGCTTTCAGATAAAAGTGGTCCCTGCGGCGGATTCGCCGCAAGATCACTTTTATCAGTGGCGGGAGAGGGGCCCTCCCGCCGCGATCCGGTGCCCTCCGCCGCTTACCGGAGTCGTCGGTAGCGGCGGAGGCGATCGCGTCCACTCCCGTGGTGTGTCTGAAGACAAGTGAGCCCAAGATGACGCTCACTCGTCTCCATGACACTGCTGGGCGGAAGCGACGTCAAAACGTCACTTCCGTCCACGCCTCTTAAAGGCATATTTTTTCAAATGTCATTTTTACAAATGACTTTTTTTTTTTTTTTTATTTCATTTTAGTGTAAATATGAGATCTGAGGTCTTTTTGACCCCAGATCTCATATTTAAGAGGTCCTGCCATGCTTTTTTCTATTACAAGGGATGTTTACATTCCTTGTAATAGAAATAAAAGTGACACAATTTTTTTTTTTTTTTAAAGTGTAAAAATAAATAAAATATTGTAAAATAAATAATAAAAATAAAAAAAAAATTTTTAAAACCCCCCTGTCCCGACGAGCTCGCGCGCAGAAGCGAACGCATACGCGAGTAGCGCCCGCATATGAAAACGGTGGTCAAACCACACATGTGAGGTATCGCCACGACCGGTAGAGCGAGAGCAATAATTCTAGCCCTAGACTTCCTCTGTAGCGTAAAATATGCAACCTGTAGAATTTTTTAAACGTCGCCTATGGAGATTTTTGAGGGTAAAAGTTTGACGCCATTCCACGAGCGGGCGCAATTTTCAAGCATGACGTGTTGGGTATCAATTTACTTGGCGTAACATTATATTTCACAATATAAAAAAAAATTGGGATAACTTTACTGTTGTTTTATTTTTTTATTCAAAAAAGTGAATTTTTTCCAAAAAAAGTGCGCTTAGAAGACCGCTGCGCAAATACGGTGCAAAAAAAAGTACTGCAATGACTGCCATTGTATTCTCTAGGGTGTTAGAAGAAAAACCATATATAATGTTTGGGGGTTCTAAGTAATTTTCTAGCAGAAAAACCTGTTTTAAACATGTAAACACCTAAAATCCAAAACGAGGCTGGTCTTAAAGTGGTTAAAAATTGGGATATTTATTATAGCAAAAAGTAAAAAATATTGTGTTTTTTTCAAAATTGTCGCTTTCCTTTTGTTTATAGCGCAAAAAATAAAAACCGCAGAGGCGATCAAATACCACCAAAAGACAGCTGTATTTATGGGGAAAAAAGGACGTCAATTTTTTTTGGGTACAACGTTGCACGACCGCGCAATTGTCGTTTAAATTGCGACAGCGTTGAAAACTAAAAATTGGCCAGGGAAGGGGGTGAAAATGCCCTGTATTGAACCGGTTAAACAGAATTGGTCCCAAGACAGAGCCTTGGGATACCCCACTCACGACTAGGTAGGTCAGTCACCACAGCAGTAGGCAGGCATAGCTGGGGAAAGATAGGTCAGCCAGTGCAGTGGACATGTCCACTTATAAATCCACCATGAACCATCCACATACAAAAAAAAAACTTAAATCAGGAGACATTTTTAAATTGTTCAAGTACCAGATATCATCTGAATGGGTAAAAGTAAAACTGTTATTCATTTAAAAATGTTAAAACTGTAATTTATTATAGTGTGACAAATAGTCCTCTATGTGTTTTTAGAAAAAAAAAGTAGTAAGGTTATAGATCCCGATATTGTCAGAATTTAACCACAGAAATTTCATTTCTTCTAGCAGTTTCTCATCTTACCACTTGAGAAGGCGAATAATGCACTGGCTCACCTCTGTATCCACCTTTAAAAGTACTGTCTTCTTGTCCAGTTCTGAACTCTAAACTCTTTTGCCACGTATAGATGATTGGACATTCTGACAAAAAAACGTGGATTTTTTTCTGACGGATGTTGGCTCAAACTTGTCTTGCATACACACGGTCACACAAATTTTGTCAAGAATGCGGTGACGTACAAGATGCACGACGAGCAGAGAAAAATGAAGTTCAATAGCTTGTGTGGCTCTTCTGCTTGATTCCGAGCATGCGTGGAATTTTGTGTGTCGGAATTGTGTACACATACTCGGAATTTCCGACAACAAGTTTTGTTGTCGGAAAATTTGAGAATCAGCTCTCAAACATTTGTTGTCGGAAATTCCGACAGCAAATGTCCGATGGAGCATACACACGGTTGGGTTTTTCAACAACGAGTTTACATCGAACATTTGTTGTCGGAAATTCCGACTGTGTGTAAGTGGCATTTGTCTTCCTTCAACTGACATCCTCTTTAGCCATGTCTCTTTACACTTCCACTTAGCCAGTTTAATGTAACAAATGTTTTTACACTGCTGGTTATTAGTACATCAATCTTTTGGTTGAGTACAGACTACTCTCCAAGTCATATCTGCTGCTATAAGCTACCAACACCAGTTGTTTATTTATTTATTTATTTATATTGATCTATTTAGTTCCTTTTGCATAGCTGTTACCTGTGTACTAAACTTGTCCAACTCTAACCCTAAACCTCACCTGGTATTTCAAAAACTACACTGATTGCAGATCGTAACAGACATAAACATGTTTCTTTCCATGTGAATTCATTTTATCTGGATGGCATGGTGTGTTTTATTGCCTCTCTCTCCAGCACTTTAAAATAAATATATTTGGCCCCTTTATTCGTATAAAGTCTTTGGAAAACATTCATCAGTCAATAGCAGCAAGATATAGGACTTTATTTCTATTTGTATGCATGTAGTCTGGGGAAGGAAGTCAGACACATTACAAACACCACAGCAGCAAAGTATTGTTCTGCACTTCTGCCACAAGCAATAAAACATAAAGTATATTATAATAATACATAGACTGAGGGCGTTGCTAGCTGAGTGTAACCCCGATTCTCATTGTGGTTCACGCGCACACAAAAAAACGCTCTATTACAACTAAAGAGGTTCAGCAATATATAGTACATAACACAGTTGGTATTTGCTGACCAATAAGATAACCAACTGTTTATTAAATTGCCAGTATTTGTGGAAGATTGCATGCATGAGTTCAACTAATATAACTATACTGTACAATATATATATATATATATATATATATGTATATGTATACAGTTGCAATAAAAAGTATGTTAACCCTTTTGGAATGATATGGATTTCTGCACAAATTGGTCATAAAATGTGATCTGATCTTCATCTTCAAGTCACAACAATAGACAATCACAGTCTGCTTAAAGCGGAGGTTCGCACAAAAATTAAACCTCCGATTTTCGGAACCCTCCCCCCTCCGGTATCACATTTGGCACCTTTCAGGGGGGAGGGGGGTGCAGATACCTGTCTAAGACAGGTATTTGCACCCACTTCCGGCATAGACTCCCACGGGAGTCTATTCCTCTTCCCGTCCCCACCGCGCTGTCTGCTGGGACACAAACAGGTCCCAGAGACAGCAGGGAGCAGTTAGGAAGCGCAGCGCGACTCGCGCATGCGCAATAGGGAACCGGGAAGTGAAGCCGCAGCGCTTCACTTCCTGATTCCCTTACAGAGAATGGCGGCAGCAGCACCTGAGGACCGAGGGATGATTCAGTCTCTGGTGCCGACATCGCTGGACCCTGGGACAGGTGAGTGTCCTTATTTTAAATGTCAGCAGCTGCAGTATTTGTAGCTGCTGACTTTTAATTTTTTTTTTTTTTTGCGGGACTCCCTCTTTAAACTAATAACACACAAAGAATTAAATGTTGCCATGTTTTTATTGAACACACCATGTAAACATTCACAGTGCAGGTGGAAAAAGTATGCAAACCCCTAGACTAATGAGATCTCCAAGAGCTAATTGGAGTGAGGTATCAGCCAGCTGGAGTCCAATCAATGACATGAGATTGGAGGTGTTGGTTACAGCTGCCCTGCCCTATAAAAAACACACACCAGTTCTGGGTTTGCTTTTCACAAGAAGCATTGCCTGATGTGAAAGAAGCCTCGCACAAAAGAGCTCTCAGAAGACCTATGATTAAGAATTGTTGACTTGCATAAAGCTGGAAAGGTTTATAAAAGTATCTCCAAAAACCTTGCTGTTCATCAGTCCTCAGTAAGACAAATTGTCTATAAATGGAGAAAGTTCAGCACTGCTGCTACTCTCCCTAGGAGTTGGCGTTCTGTAAAGATGACTGCAAGAGCACAGCGCAGACTGCTCATTGAGGTGAAGAAGAATCCTAGAGTGTCAGCTAAAGACTTACAAAAGTCTCTGGCATATGCTAGCATCCCTGTTAGCGAATCTACGATACGTAAAACACTAAACAAGAATGGATTTCATGGGAGGATACCACAGGGGAAGCCACTGCTGTCCAAAAGAAACATTGCTGCACGTTTACAATTTGCATAAGAGCACCTGGATGTTCCACAGCAGTCCTGGCAAAATATTCTGTGAACAGATGAAACCAAAGTTGAGTTGTTTGGAAGAAACACACAACACTATGTGTGGAGAAAAAGAGGCACAGCACACCAACATCAAAACCTCATTCCAACTGTGAAGTATGGTGGTGGGGGCATCGTGGTTTGGGGCTGCTTTGCTGTGTCAGGGCCTGGACGGATTGCTATCATCAAGAGAAAAATGAATTGCCAAGTTTATCAAGACATTTTGCAGGAGAACTTAAGGCCATCTGTCCACCAGCTGAAGCTCAACAGAAGATGGGTGTTGCAACAGGACAACGATCCAAAGCATAGAAGTAAATCAACAACAGAATGGCTTAAACAGAAGAAAATATGCCTTCTGGAGTGGCCCAGTCAGAGTCCTGACCTCAACCCAATTGAGATGCTGTGGCATGACCTCAAGAAAGCGATTCACACCAGACATCCCAAGAATATTGCTGAACTGAAACAGTTCTGTAAAGGCGAGTGGTCAAGAATTACTCCTGACCGTTGTGCACTTCTGATCTGCAACTACAGGAAATAGTGTGGGAGGGATGGATGGAGGGTGATCAGACACTATCATCAAATCATACAGTTTATTCATAAGTAATAAAATACCTACATGTAAGAGATATAAACATACTACGTTTTGTGAAAAAGGGTTATAAAATATACACGTGTAGTGTTACAAGTGGGACATGCCCAAACCGGGGCAAGTACCAAAAGATTGGCTGATGCGTTTCGAGGATAACCTCTTCATCAGAGCTTTAAAAGTTGAAACACAGTCTGTATAGACACATGGACCGACACATATGCACATGGGAAGGAGTGGCTAGTGGGGAGACATATCAAGTGAAGGATAGTTAGTTCTCCTTAACTCCATGTAGGTCCACATCAGAGCGCTCTATAGCGGCAAGGTGATCCTTCTTTTGGGGGTAGGACTGTCCAGTGTACCTGTTACAGGAGCTTGTGAGATAGCTGCAGTCTGCGGGCATCCTTGGGGGGCCAAGAATTCAGTACAGTGGGAGATAGATGGTGTCTCCAAATGTGCCCAGTCATGTACCTGTAAGGCGCTGTGTCCGTCGCCATCCATGTGAAACATGGATACTGTCAAAGGAGGTTCAACCAGTTATTAAATCCAAGGGTTCACATACTTTTTTCACCTGCACTGTGAATGTTTACATGGTGTGTTCAATAAAAACATGGTAACATTTAATTCTTTGTGTGTTATTAGTTTAAGCAGACTGTGATTGTCTATTGTTATGGCTTAGATGACGATCAGATCACATTTTATGCCCAATTTGTGCAGAAATCCATATCATTCCAAAAGGGTTCACATACTTTTTATTGACAAGGGAGATACAGAACAAATAACCAGGGTTCAGTGCAGTCATGGGCAGGAGAGGGTGCGTGGTAGGCTGCACCCTCTGTGGTCTTCATTTTTTCCCTGGTGACGAGTTGTTGATGCTCCTTCTGCATGATCTCCCTTGCAAGTGACTGTTGTATAGTATAGTATGCTGGGAGGTACTACAGCCGGATAGGTGCTTCAGCTTAATATTGCAACAAAGGTAAGAAATATGACAGATGGTGGAGCTTTTAAGGAGGGGGCAGAAGATGAGGGCAGTGAAGGGAGGGGTTGTATGCAAAGGGAAGAGCTACTATTTGATGCCATTTGTCAGGTACCCTGTTTCCCCGAAAATAAGACCTAGCATGATTGGCAGTGATGTATACATATATATATATAACACAGTTGGTATTTGCATCAGAGGGGGCGAGGTCACCCGGTTACATCACCGGGTGGCCCGCCCCCTCTGACGCTGCGGGAAAGCCATAGGGATGTCTCCATGCATCAAAGGGGCGGGCTCACCCTGCGACATCATCATGTGGCTCCGCCCTCAGTTATAAAAGAATTGTCACCTGAGAGGACAGTCATTAGAGCGGGTACCTCCCATGGAGGTGGATAGGCGGCGACGTGCGGGGTTTTTTTCTTTTCGGTCCGTCGGCGGAGCAAGAGAAGAAGAAGAGGACTTCGTGGGACATTTTTATTTTTTTATTTTTTAATAAAGGACTTGTCCCAAGCCATGTCATGTAATTTTTACCATTTTCACACTTTTTTTGTGAAATAATAGGGGTACATTTGGAGCCCATTACCATTTCACACAGGTGGGAGGCCGGGATCTGGGGGTCCCCTTGTTAAAGGGGGCTTCCAGATTCCGATAAGCTCCCCGCCCACAGACCCCACAACCACCGGGCAAGGGTTGTGGGGATGAGGCCCTTGTCCCCGTCAACATGGGGACAAGGTGCTTTGGGGGGCTACCCCAAAGCACCCTCCCCATGTTGATGGCATGTGGCCTGGTACGGTTCAGGAGGGGGGACGCTCTCCCCCCCTCCCCCCCTCTTTTCCTGTGGCCTGCCAGGTTGCGTGCTCAGATAAGGGTCTGGTATGGATTTTGAGGGGGACCCCCACGCCTTTTTTTTTTAAATTTTGGCGCAGGGTTCCCCTTAATATCCATACCAGACCTGAAGGGTCTGGTATGGAATTTGGGAAGACCCCCACCCATTTTTTTTTTTTTTTGGTTCGGGGTTCCCCTTAATATTCATACCAGTCCCAAGGGGGCTGGTAATGGACTGTGGGGGAATCCCATGCCATTTTTTTCAACGACTTTTATGTGTATTGCCGGGACCGACAATTCATTATAGCCGCGAGTACTTTTAAATGACTTTTTTTCCGTTAGAAATGTAATTTTGTGCAGGGACTGTTGTAAACACGGGAAACATGTGCCACTTTACAGGCATACTATAGACACCCCCCAGGTACGAAATTTAAAGGAATATTTCACTTTTATTGTTTCACTTTAAGCATTATTAAAATCACTGCTCCCGAAAAAACAGCCATTTTTAAAACTTTTTGTGCATTGATACATGTCCCCTGGGGCAGGACCCAGGTCCCCAAACACTTTTTATGACAATACCATGCATATAAGCCTTTAAAAGTAGCACTTTTGATTTCTCCCATAGACTTTTAAAGGGTGTTCCACGGCTTTTGAATTTGCCGCGAACACCCCATATTTTAACACCATATAATTCTGTGTGCATTACTGCCAGTTTAATGCAATATAGTTCTGTGTGCATTACTGCCAGTTTAACGCCATTTACATCTGTGTGCGTTACTGCCAGTTTAACGCTATAAAGTTCTATGTGCGTTACTGCCAGTTTAACGCCATATAGTTTGGTGTGCGTTACTGCCAGTTTAACGCCATATAGTTCTGTGCGTCACTGTACGTTTAGCGCATTAAATTGCAGTATATTGTAGTGTATCCGTGGAATGTGTCTCTGTAGTGTGAGTACTCAAATTAAAGTGCACCAAACACCTCTTTACATTGATTAAAGTGCATCTACGTACAGATTTCAACTTCTTCTTTACATTTGCTTATAAGCACCGCCCCCTCCCTCACAATAATGTTTGGGAGGACAACAAAGAGAGGCAGACATTCCCTTGGCATTAAAAGAGGTCCAGCAACAAATGTGTCCACAGGCAAAGGTGGACATGGTGGTCAGTCCTCAGTCAGGGCATCATTTCCTCTGTTTAGTGAGTTTGCCCATGCTATCCAGCCACAGCATGCAGAGGAGGTGGTGGACTGGCTTACTAAACCTTCCTCATCCTCTGTCATGCAAGCAGAGACAAGTGTGCAGTCCCCTGCAGTTGCCAGAGTGGATAAACCTGCCTCCTTGTCCACATCTATTCCTGCCATAGCCCCAACATCAGCCATTGAGGAGTCTGCTGAGTTATTTGACCACAGCATCAGCCACTTGCTCCTTAATGATGCCCAGCCATTACTGGATTCAGATCTTGGTTCTGAGGTTGAGGATGACAGGAATATGAGCCTAGAGAGAGGGAGGAACACTGGTAGACAGATTGGCATTCATATTCCCCAAGCCGCAGCGTATTGCCAAGTTGCCTCCAGTGGTAATCAGAAGATGGAGGAGATGGAGATGATGATTAAAATGATGAGGTCACTGATGCGATTTGGGTGCCAGATAGAGCAGAGGGGAAAACTGAATGTGAGGTGGCAAAACCCCAAGGAGGCCATCATCAAGAAAGAAACATTCTGCAGCTGTTATCTCCCGGCCCACTTGCCAAAGCTCAGCTGTCTGGGCCTTTTTCAGTACATCTGCAGCAGATCACACTGTTGCTATCTGCAAACTGTGTCTCAGGGACATCAAACGTGGCAAAAACACCAACCATTTGGGTGCCACATGCTTAACAAGGCTTTTAATGTCCAACCACTCAGCCCATTGGCAAGAGCACCTAAAATGCACACAAAAGGGGCACAAATCTGTCCCTCCTTCTCCACCACCCCCTCATTACCCACTTCAGTCTGTCCCTACGATACAGAGTCATTACCTCTCAGCAGCCTCCACTGACAGGGATGATGGTATAGCACAGGGTGTCCCAGGTCCTAGCAGCACATCTGCAAGCAGCACACCTCCAGCTGTAGACTGTAGACAGCAAATTTCTCTGCCCCATCTGCAGCAGCAGAAAAAAAAATACAGTCCCTGCCACCCACATGCCCAGCATCTAAATGCAAACTTGTCAAAGCTGTTGGCTCTCCAACTTCTGCCTTTCAGCCTGGTGGATTCTGCCCCCTTTCGTGAATTTGCACAATGTGCTGTACCACAATGGCAGGTTCTCAGTCGCTACTACTTTTCACGTAAGGCCATTCCATCTCTCCACCATCACATGGAAGGGAATGTTCTGCCAATCCTTGGGCAAGGCAGTCAGCCGTAAGATCCACCTTACTGTTGACACATGGTCCAACAAGTATGGGCAAGGACGATATATTTTGTTCATATTGTTAAAGTGAGGTCCCTCGCGCTACTAAATAAGTGATAAACAATCCAAAATAAATTGAAATAAATGAAACCGCTGCTAGATCTAAAGTGTACACTAAACACAAAACAGTAAGTAATAATGGTAATGATCAGCGCAGGTTTCAGAGTGAGCTCTAACAAGTGACTAATTGAGTGAAATTAATCCAAATGAGTATGTGAAATAAACACAATAAATACAATTCCAAAATCAAAATATATAGATATGACAAGTCCAGATCAAGACTGTCAATAAGTAATAACAATCTTAAGTGTCCATAAAAGTGATGAATCTTCTAAATTGACATCAATGTTATAGAATGTGGACCTTCGTGACTAGGCAGCCACATAATGCTCACAGAGCTCTTACCTCCAAAAGGAGAAAAATAAGCCTTTAGAACAATATCATATGGTGGGATCAGATGTATCATCCAGCCAATGTCCGTGTGGGGGGTTTTGGATATGGGTCACGATCTATTAGGCAAATTTTCTCTCTGTTATGAACGGAATCAGCCTCCAGGTTCCGTGGTGCCGTGGTTAGCGTTCAGCATTCTGGTCTGTGTATCAGCTTTACCTAAAGCTGATACACAGACCAGAATGCTGAAACAGGGGGACAGGAACCATGTCGGAGCAGAGATTCTTGCAGCTCTGCAGGGACAGGCTCAGAGGTGGTTCACACCACGCCAGCTGGAGCCAGGAATGGTGGTGTGCGATAATGGCTCAAACCTCCTGTCCGCCCTTAGACAGGGAAAGTTGACACTTGTGCCATGCCTGGCACATTTCCTTAATTTGGTGGTGCAGCGTTTCCTAAATACTTACCCAGGGTTGCAAGATGTGCTAAAGCTGGCCAGAAGAGTCTGTAGCCATTTCAGGCAGTCATACACAGCCAGTGCTCGGTTGGCTGAAATTCAGTGGGAATTCCACCTGCCTGTAAACCGCCTAATTTGTGACATGCCCACCAGGTGGAACTCGACTTTGGCAATGCTGCAGCGGCTTTACATGCATCAGAGGGTCGTCAAAGAGTACCCCTACAGGTACGGCACGACGACAGGCTCAGGCCACCTTGGCTTTTTTTCCCCACGCCAATGGCTGATCATTAAGGATGCATGCACTGTATTGTCAATATTTGAGGAGGCCACAAGGATGGTGAGCCATGAAACTGCATGCATCAGTGACACAATCCCTGTTGTGTTCTTGCTGGAGCAGACTCTGCGCGGCATTATGGACAGGGCACTGGAGGCAGAGCAGCAGGAGAAAGAGGAGGACTTCCTTTCCTCTCAAGGTCCACTTTATCCAGACACCATCATTCCTATGTCACAGAACACACAGGAGGAGAGAGGGGAGGAGGATGAGGAGGAGGATTCTGGCACTTTCATAGGCTTCGAAGAAGAGGAAGACATGCGTCAATCTGTAAGCGATGGCTTTCCAACCCCAGGACTCTAAGGAGTAGTACGTGGCTGGGAGGAGGAAGTTCCAGATGCTGTCATCCTGAGTGACCCAGAGGAGTTTGCTTCTCAAGCCCCTGCAATTTTGAGGCGCATGGGCAACCTCATGCTTCAAGTCCTGCGAAAGGACCCAAGAATATGTGGCATAAAGGAGAAGGATGATTACTGATTAGCAACCCTCCTTGACCACTGTTATAATGGAAAGGTCTCAGAATTCATCCTGTCCCCACAGAGAGTGCAGAAGATAAAATCTCTTGGGGACACGTTAAAGAGGATTTTATTGAACGTTATTCCTGACTCCAGTAGGTTACAGTGTTATGGAAAATGTAGTTTTGAGTCTTCTGTTGGTCAAGAGAGGAGTGTTGGAGAAGGTGTCCGCCTAAGTGAGGCATTTTGGAATTTTTTTAGTCCTCGCCACCCAGGGCTGTCAGCTTTCATGTCCCATCATGCCAGCATCTGCATCACATGGTGGACGATTACCTTGGGGCCAAAACAGAGCTGGATGTTTTGGCCCGAACCAGAACTGTTCGGTACTTTTGTTTCTATCCCCCTGGCCAAATTAACCTTCAATGTAAAAGTGTTTACACTTGAAGTAAATTACTGAGACATACACGAGTTCAGTAGGTTGATACTTCTCCTTTATTACTTCCTGGACTCTGGCTAATATACCTTAAGCCGGATATTTTGTTATCAAATCAAATATCAAATAAGACAAGCGTATGCAGACCGCAAGCTATACATATTCATTATTGTGACAAAGTATAAGCTTTTAGCTGGGTTATATCTATATAAAGGGAATAGCAAACTATCATAGCTAAATAGGGTGTCTTGTTTCCAGTTCTTGAAAACAGGTGCAATCTTCTTTAACTTGTTCTTAACTCTTGCAGTTCTGTACCACATGAAGGGGGAGGGTAAGCTGGCAGACATCTAGTTGAATATGGTTAAGGCTGATAGTAGAGGCTGAAGTAAGCACTTATATCTATATGGTTATATTGGAAATAGGCATTTCACCACAACATTCATAGTCACATCCATTACAGTTCCCCCCTTGAAATGCTTATTTCACAAAACTGTCCCTCAAACTGAAAGACCTACACCCAGCCCAACCCCTCTGCAACTCTTTTAAGCCGTATGTAGAGAAAGAGCAGCGACTAGTTCACTACGCCCCTCGATACAGCTGGAGGAGTGCAGCCAGGTGCTATCTGTCCCTATAGCCCCATGGTGTTTCGGGGGAGGGTGACTGTAACGGAGTGTAACACATAATTTTCATCATAAGTTTCATCAAGCCTTGCATAGACATCGTCATCATCATCTGGTACCCCTTTTTTCCAATGTTCACACAGGGAGTAGTTAGTGGTTGTGTTGTTAAATAGGCTAAGGACACAGGTCTCATGTTCTGGGAGTACATTAAGGGGCACTGTTCCTAGATGTGGTTTAGCCCCCCCGCACACATAGCAATTGGTCTTATCGTGCTTCCCTGCATTGTACCTCATCCATTCAAGCCACAAGTTGACATCTGAGAAACCGGTTTCTGCAGCCATGGTGTCCTCAAAGGTAGGATCTGCTATGGCCACCATGTCCCCTAATGTTTGCATGTGAGGCTCTAGGGGGTTGGAGTTGGATGTAAATTGGGGAACTGTCTACTCTGGGTTATTGAGCATGTCTTTCAGTTGGAAAGGTTTTCTAAAACTGTAATACCCATTTCCTCACCATAGGCCCAATACATAGGTCCCACTGTCCCCTGGACTGGGATTCTCAATGGTCAGTCTGAACTCTTTGGTGAAGTATTGATCTGTGTGCTTGTTGATTGTCATTCTATCTAAGAGTGACTTCAATATGTGTCAGTGACACATACATACACAGTCATGGGACCTATTGCTCTTTCATTGGACCGGACACTGTAATCAGTACCTGGAAGTATCTTATTATAAGGGGATATGAAAGTGGCAACATGTGTATTGGATGAGTTATACCAGAATTGAGTTATACCATCTTTCTGTTTGATGACCACCTCCTGGGCCTGAGCAAAAATTACAACAAAAAGGATAAACAGGATCATGGCTTGGTCTCCTCAGCCTCTTCTTCGGGCACAGGGACTTTCTTGCAGTGAGAGACGTGTATCCACGAGTTCCTTCCGGCCACTTTTACTGATGTGGTAGTTGTCAAAAGGACTTGGAAAGGACCATCATATCTGTGTTCAAGGGTGTGTTTCCTCACAAACTTCTTTACCAGGACCCAGTCACCAGGAACCAACATGTGCGTTCCTGTATCTAGCTCAGGATCTGAAATGGAAGAAAACACTTCCGAATGGTTACGGGTTAATTCTCGAGATACAACAGTCACACACACAGTTAATACATCAGATTGGAGCTGCAACTGTGGAAAATAACAACCTAGACTGAGGGCTGAACCAACCAATATCCCATAGGATGACAGACCATGGTTTCCCCTTGGAGTGTACCTAACACTGAACAAGGGAATGGGTAGGCTATATGGCCAACTCATTCCTGTTTCTTGAGACATTTTCAGCATTCTAGACTTTATTGTGCCATTTAATCTTTCCACCTTCCCACTGCTCTGAGGATGGGTCATCTGGCATGGAAAGCTAGTGTGACCCCTAAAGCTGCCCATATCTCTTTGGTTACTGAGGCCATGAAAGCCGGCCCCTGATCGCTCTCCATGACCTCTGGGACACCATATCTGCACACTATTTCTGTTAAAAGTCTTTTAGCTGTGGTCTTTGCCGTCATGTTGGTAATGGGCTTCCGGCCTACATGGCAGACACAGTCTCTTGTTTAATTCCATGATTCCTTCAACTTCTGTGGCTCCTTTTTTGATCCACACTTCTTTTTCTTCTTTGTCAGCTGCTTCCTGTTGCTCCTTGAGGTGAGTCCTGTTTACAGGAGGGTTTTGTAGAATCATAGTGGTTTGTGCAGTCTCTTCAGGGGTGTCTATTGGGTCTTCCAGGATAGGTGCATTCACTCTGCTGACCACTTCTCGCGTTCAATCTGCAGCTTGTTTCGCAGCGGTATCTGCCAGATGATTGCCTCCTGCTTCTTGGGAATCCAGCTTGCCGTGCATCTTTACCTTAAGTTTAGCCACTTGTGCTGGGAGGAGTAGGGCATCCATTAAGTCCTTGATAGCTGCACTGTGTTTTACAGGTGTTCCTGCTGCTGTCAGGAACCCTCTGGTTTTCCGGATGATCCCAAAATTTCCTTCTGCCAATTTGCATGCCATAGTTAGGGCCTGGAGTTCTGCTTCCTGGGCAGGCATGGAGGAGGATAATGCCTGCATACCAGGGCCCATCCACAAAAAAGTCAGGATTCTTAAGGGCTGTTTCACTGACTGTCGGTAAGTGTGTTGTTTCCATCTTCATCACTTCGAAGCAATCATGAGCGGTGAGTTCAGGATCATTCTCCAAAGAGGTTCCCCCCTCGAGAAGAAGAAGCAGAGTGCATGGGTTAAGGGTATCACATTGGAGGATGGTGATGTTATCGGGGAGAAGCAAGGCACACTGAAGTCTGAGGTGTCTTGCTGAGGACAGGTGTTTGGGCTGTACTTGGTTCAGTATGGCAGTTATGTCATGAGGGGCATTGGGCTGTAAAGACGGCTTTGAGGCAGGAGGGTCCCCCCCTGGCCACTGAGCGTCTTCCGCAGTTGTAGCAGACACGTGGAGTTGGTAACGGTGGGCGCAGATAGGGTGTGTCAGAGGCCATAATGAGAGGAGCTACTCTCTACTGCTCTGTGAGGATTCTGGACCTAATAACTACTAATAACAACGTCTTAAGCTCCAAGGTTGTGGGTTCTCTATACTCAGACACTTTTGGATTTAAGACCTGAAATAAATGCGGCAGCTAACATGTGTCTATGCGCTCTGTTCAGCATGCTAAAACCCAAATCATTAAACTTCTTGTACACATATTGGCTTCAGGCGTTTTAGAGTGGAGATGTGAACCATCTCCATACAGAATCATTTTATTTTTTTTAGAATACAAAATGCTCAGATGTGAATGGGGCCTAAATCTAGCACATAGATTTAAGCAAGGAAAGCACTTCCTCTTTCATTCTTCTGGCATAACGCCCAGAATATATAAACTTCCTCTTTATTTATAATACTGTTAAATATTGAAATTGAACATTTTAAACTCCCCAATTGTTGCTAATACAGCCTAAACACAATTAAAACCATTTACATAAATATAGCACATTTGCTACATTTACTGTTATTAGAGAAACTCCTTAAAGTCAGACTGAAATAATCAAGACACCCTATACATAAATTATTTATTTAATTAAAATGGTCAGAAACAATTGCAGGTTCGTACTATATAAATAAGGGCGAGACAAGATATATACCTGTTTTTGTGGACCGCGGGAAGCCGATGCGGAGACAGAAATGAACCAAATACGGATGCAGATCAAACAGCAGACAAAATATTAAGGAAAATGTCTTACAGTTTTCTCCAGAGTTGATCAGGCTCCGGTCCGCCCATATTTTGGTCCTTTTTCAGTGTCCTCTAGTTCGGCTGTCCTTTTGGGCCAATCTCGAGCCCCACGTTGTGCGCCAAATGTTTTGGACCGAACTAGAACTGGTCGGTTCTTTTGTTTCTGTCCCCCTGGCCAAATTAACCTTCAATGTAAAAGTGTGCACACTTGAAGGAAATTACTGAGACGTACATGAGTTCAGTAGATTGATACTTCTCCTTTATTATTTCCTGGACTCTGGCTAAAATACGGTGAGCTGGATTTTTCATTATCAAATCAAATATCAAATAAGAAAAGCATATGCGGACCGCAAGATATACATATTCATTATTGTGACAAAGTATAAGCTTTTAGCTGGGTTATATCTATATAAAGGAATAGCAAACTATCATAGATAAATAAGGTGTCTTGTTTTCAGTTCTTGAAAACAAGCGCAATCTTCTTTAACTTGTTCTTAACTCTTGCAGTTCTGTTCCACATGAAGGGGGAGGGTAAGCTGGCAGACATCTAATTGAATATGGTTAAGGCTGATAGCAGAGACTGAAGTAAGCACCTATATCTATATGGTTATATTGGAAATAGGTATTTCACCACAACATTCATAGTCACATCCATTACATGGAGAGCTTTCCAGCTGTCGATCCATTGACTTACTGGGTCATGAGAATAGACCACTGGCCAGAACTTGCCCATGATGCTGCTGAGTTGTTAGGCTGCCCTGCATCCAGCATGCTTTCAGAACAGGCATTCAGTTCTGCAGGAGGTTTTGTTACTGATCATAGAACGCGTCTGTCCACAGACTCCCTGGACCGTTTGACTTTTATAAAAATGAATCAGTCCTGGATTACGAGCTATGAAGCCCCTGATGCTGATGTCACTGATTAAGTCTTTTTTTGGGATGTGGAATCTCTGCAGGATTTTTAGGCTGCCTAGCTTTGAGGGTGTTCAATCATTTAATCTGGAAGAATGTTTTTGGTATATGTTTCATGGGCACAATTAACACCCAAAGACCAATTTTTTCAGCACCTGTTTGACAGGTGCATATCATTGCAATTTTTTTGCCTTTATCAAGAGCACCTCTATAGGGTTATGGTGGGAAGGTGCCCCCGACACACAAAGACCAATTTTTATGCACCTGTTTGACTGGTGCATATCATTGCAATTTTTTACAGCAAGGCCAATTCTTGTTTTTATAAAGAGTACCTCTATAGGGTTACGGTGGGAAGGCCCCACCGCCACCCAAAGACCAATTTTTATGCACCCGTTATTTCTATCCAAAGTCAAAGTGGCACCAGAATGTATCCAAAAAATCTCTAATCTTGTTCCCAGTGCACTACATTGTGGCCTCATCATACACAATGGCTCCCCAGCTGTTGCTGAGCAAAATAAAGGCAGCTTGCAGGCAAAATGTCATTTTTTTGGCTTTATAAATGCAATTTTTGCTTCAGCAGATTCTATATATGGTACAGATCTGCCACTTTACAGGTAAACGAAGGGGACTCCCCAGGCACTATATTGGAAGGAATTTTTCATTTTTGTTCTTTCACTTTAAAAATCTAAAAATCACTGCTCATTTAAAAATGACGTTTTTCACAAACTTTTTTTTTATTGATACATGTGCCCCAGGGCAGGACCCAGACCCCTAAAACCATTGTATGCTCAATTACTTGGATATAAGCCTTCAAAATGGGAACTTTGATTTTTGACGTTCGGGTCCCATTGACTTTAATGGGGTTCAATATTTGGGTCTGAACTTTCGTGGTGTTCAAAATTTATGGTGCGAACCAAACAGGGGTCTGTTCAGCCCACCCCTAGGGCACACACCAGGAGTGTATATGCAGGAAGCAGCCAGAGGAAGCAGTAATGAGCCAGATGTGAGCTCAATGACACAGAGCAGCAGCAGCTACCGACTCTTCTGTAGTGCACCTATATAGAAAGCCAGTACAGCCACGTGGTGCCCTTGCACCCGCCCCTGCCTTCGCTCAGCCCTGCCAGGTGGCTGGGCTCTTCAGGATGCCTGGGCCCCTACAAGTGTATGGGCTGTCCCCCCTTGATGGCGGCCCTACATCAATGATGCTACATTCATGCTCCCTCTCATCACTCTATCGTAACCTCTGCCATCTACTTCCACTCTTCTTTCAGGTCAAGAGTATTTTTGGATGAAGTTACTTTTGTTCATCTGCTCAGGAGTTACGTACAACTCTTTTTCAATATCTGCAAGATAGGAAGCAGCCAGGGAAATATGGCATACAGAGTTTTTTTTTTTTTGTAGTTCAATAATTTCTATTAAAGTTTCAAAAGAGAACAATTTTAACATACTAGTACTGTAGTTAAACACAATCCAAGTCAGAGAAAAAAAAGGAGAAAAAAAGAAATAAAACGATCTAGCTTAGGAGATACTTACTGTATGTATAATACAGCCAATATTCCAATGTGATGATGTAATATAGAGTATATATAGATCTGGATGACCAAAAGAGTATGTTATCTTTTGAGAGAATGGGATAAGGTTAAGTATAGTGTTGCTGCATGATTAAAAACGTGTGATCAGGGGTGACCGGATGGATGGGTGCGAGCAGCGCTGTGTGATGGAGTGAGTGCGGGATCGCAGGGATGCTGTGTGGCTCTCCCCACCCTCCCCCCCCCGCTACACATCTCTGGTTAACTGTGCGCTCTCATCGGGCATATCCCTGAGCACACCTGGGCTTGGATGAAAGGCGTCGGAAGGAGCAGAGAAAGCCCTGGACATCCAAACTTTCTTCCAGCCTTCTCCTTAACCCCCCTGCCTTAGGCGGGCTGTGGGAGCCAAAGAACCTGCAAGTGAGCCGTCAAACCCCGCCTACAAATGGAGCTTCGAGACAGCGGACCGAGCGTGTGAGAGGCGTACGGCCGCATTCGGTATTACTCAGGAGGAGTGTGTCACCCTGAGACCTGAAGGCGGTGGGGTACAGTAAGTGGACTTGTGCACACAAATCTATTTCCCAACGCAGGTAATATCCAGCATGTTAAAGGGAAGATTTCTCCTGTGAAGCCCGGGTTGCTTGTTATCTTTTATGCTGCTCTCCTTCCCAGCTGTGCGGTCTGCTTGATATTGCTTCAGGAGGGGAAAATGTTTTTTTTTCTTTCAAACTTCAGCTACTCTGCTTAATGTTAGACTGGATTGGTATGGAGGTGGAATAGGTACTGGGGGATTGTGAGAGGACTATGTGGGGTGGCCTGTGTAAAAAGGGTGATTTGAATCTTAGGGTGGAATTGCCCCCCACTTACTACCCTGTGCATATGCTAATTGGAGGGTAATTCAGTTGGCGGCACCCTTTTTCATACACCATACAGCGTGGGCCATTCAGCTGGACTCAAAACTCGTGTAATCAATGCTTTTTTGCCCTCGCCTCCTTCTTTTCTTTCTCTCCTGCTCCCTATACTCCACTTATATAAGCACTGTGCTGGGTAGTAGCTGTGAGGAAACGAGCGTACAATGCAGAACCTACGTTCTGCTAAAGATAAAAACCTGCAGCTCTCAGTAGCGGTGTCAGCAGCAGCGAAGTTAGAGCAATATGCTCACACTCCAGCTGTGACTCCCCCAAAGAAGGGGTCACAATCAAAAACAAACCAGGGGGGGGCACCCGATAGGAAAAGCCAGGGTCAACAGCAGGTACTGCCATTAGGGGCTACTCAAGCGGCCCATTCATCTAAAACGCACAACACAAAAGGATTGGGGTCAAGTGATCAAAATATGAATGTAAATATGGAAGTTGGTACCGATCCAAATCTACCCCTAGGGAAAGAACCAACTCTTACAGACGTATTTATGGCAGTGGGGGTGTGTAACTCCTCGCTTAAAGAACTTTGTGAGCAGATGAGGGGAGTAAAAGTGGACCTGTTGCTGGTCAGGCAAGACCTACAGAAAACTGCCGAGAGAACAACAGCTCTGGAAGAAAGAGTAGGGCTGCTGGAAGATGACATGTCCCCGGTGATTAAGGAAATGAAATGGTTAAAGGAGCAGATATCCAAACAAGCTTCCAAATTAGACAAAATGGAGAATAGGAGCCGAAGGGATAATGTGAGGCTGGTGGGACTTCCTGAAAAAAGCGAGGGCATTGACCTGCCAGTATTCATAGAAAAGTGGTTGGTGGAACTATTTGGAAGAGAATCATTCTCAGCATCCTTTTCAGTAATAAGGGCCCATAGGGTCCCCTTTAGGGCTCTTCCAGCAGGGGGCTTCCCCAGACCTTTACTTATAAGGTTTCTTAATTATACAGACAAAGCGGTGTTGCTCCGTAAAATAAGGGAGGCAGGAAATGTCCTCTTTAAAGGGGCTAGAGTATCTTTTTATGCAGATTTTTCTCCAGACCTGCAGAAGCGAAGGGCTGCGTTTATTCAATCAAAAAGCACCTTACAAAAATTCAACCTTTCTTATGCTCTCCTCTATCCGGCGAAGTTACGGGTATCAGCTTTGGGAGACACCCTGTTCTTTGATTCCCCTGTTGGCGTGGAGAAATGGCACGAGGAGAACAGAGAAAAACTTTCCAACTCAGTATAGAGTGCTATGAGAGGCATGATAAGACTTGGGATATACTGGCTTTTTGGGGTGGGGGGGTAGGGACACACAGGTGCCTGTTGGGTGGGAGTTGAATGGGAGAGGAGTATAGGAGGCAGTGTATGTTATTAGATGGAGGTAGTTGGGTAATGGTCACGGTTAACCCCCAGGGGGTTCACCTAGATAGGTGGTGGGGGGGTAGGAGGGGGATTGGAAGGGGGGTGGGCCTGGGTAGGGGGGGTAGGGGAGGTGGGAGGGGTAGAATGATTGGTAAAAAGTTCACAGGAAATGTTCACAGGAAATATATACACCTTTGGAAAACACACAGGCTGGTTCCAGGGTCTCACACTTAGGCATAATGACAAGAAGCTGGCTCTTAAATAATTATTTGTAAAACACATATGCTTACTATTCACGTATATATTAAGGTAGTGCAGTTGTGGATCTTCCACACCTTTTTCCTTTGCTCTTTAGTTGCACTAGCGTTTGAAAGGTTAAAGGTGATAGGATTCCCATTGGATATGTCTACACATGGGGGCTGTAAGGTGTAAAATAATTTATATATTAATTAGGGCAGTTATAGGTAGAGGTACCTGCCTGGGCTCCTCCTCCCATTCTTTTTTCTTTGGGTGGTTTCTTTTTTTTTCTTCTCGTTCTTGGTTTTTTCTTTTTTTTTTTGCTATATTTCTAAATAACTATGATGCAGGCCGGAACAGTGAAAATAGGATCTTGGAATGTTAGGGGCTTAGGCACACCGCTCAAAAGGCTGGCAGTGCTCTCTGTGATGGAGAACTATGGGGTAGACCTGGTTTGCCTGCACGAAACCCACCTTACGAAGGATACAACCCAGCATATGCAGACGCATAAATTTCAACGTCAATTCCATGCGGTCCATTCTTCATATAGTAGAGGGGTGAGTGTCCTGGTGAAAACGAGGGTGAAATTTTCCTGCAGGCAATCCAGGATAGATGAAATGGGCCATTATATTTTTTTATCATGCTCTATTGACAATGTTATGTATGTACTGGCAAACATATATATTCCACCCCCTTTTAATTTAGATGTTATGCTTAAATTGAATGAATTTCTGTCAGATAAAAGGGAGATTCCGGTTGTAGCAGTTGGGGATTACAACGAGGTCCTGGATAGAAGGTTGGATCGCTTCCCGGTGAGAACCTTCTCAGAATATGCTGCAAAGAGCCGTTTGACTCAGTTTATGGAGGAAGTGGGGTTGGTGGACCTGTGGAGGGTGCGTAACCCGGGGGTGTTACAATATTCCTGCAGCTCAGTATCATACTCAGCGCTCTCGAGGATAGATCTGGTCCTGGGGAACGATAGAGCACTGCAGCTATCAGGCAAGATTCTTTACGGGCCTAGAGGGGTCTCGGACCACTCCCCCCCCATGGTAGTTACACTGAAGTCAGGAGGATACAAGCCCCGGAAGGAATGGAGAATAAGCCCACACTGGTTTGAGGTAATCAGAAAGGAGAATGGAGTCCTACCCTCTCTGAGGGAGTTTGTAGATTTCAATCAGGGTACAGTGCCATCCACTGTGCTATGGGGCGCTCTTAAGGCCTTTCTTAGGGGGGTCTTAATACAGCAGATGGCCAAATTTAATAAAGAAGCTAGGAGAGAGGAAGAGAACTCACTAAGGGAAGCATTAGAGGCTGAAAAAAACTTCATTAGTAACCCTACCCCTGTGAAGGAAAAGGTCTGGCAAGAGAAACAACAAGTGTATAAACAGGTTACCATGCAGAAGGCAGAGACTAGGCGGTTACTCCAACGTCAGGTATCTATGGTGGAGGGAGAGAGGGTGGGAAGAGTGTTGGCACAGTTGGTGAAATCCAATACAGCCCCGCCAACGGTCCTCGCTATTAGAGCACAGAGTGGAGATATTCTTTCAAGCCCCTCAAAAATAGTGCAAACCTTTAGGGATTATTATAAAAAACTGTATAGCTCCCAGAAAAAAGGTAAATATGAAGTGATGGAGGACTTCCTGGGGAAGCTGTCAATCCCGAGGTTGTCGCAAGAGGAAAAGGAGTTATTAGAATCCCCAATAACAACCGCTGAATTACAACAAGCAATTGGAAGCATGGCATGCCTTAAGTCACCGGGTCCCGACGGAATTCCAATCGAGGCCTACAGGCACTATGGGGAAGTGTTAATCCCTGCATTGCTGCAAACACTGGGGGATGCATTTGATGGGGGACGATTGCTGGCTTCGATGCTAGAAGCAACAATTATAGTGCTGCAAAAGGAGGGGAAAGACCCCCTAGATATGGCTGCATACAGGCCAATTTCCCTACTTTGTACAGATGCTAAAATCCTGGCCAAAGTGTTATTCATAAATTAATACATGAAGACCAGGTGGGATTTATGGCAAATAGATCCACAAGTTTGAACATCAGAAGGGCCTTCTTAAACTTACAGTCCCCCACAGAGAATGAGGGCCCAAGAGCCTTATTAACATTAGATGTTTCTAAGGCCTTCGATAGTGTGGAATGTGGCACGTGTTGAGGAAATTTGGGTTTGGTCCCTCCTTCATAGGTTGGATTAAAATGCTTTATAACAACCCTAAGGCAAGAGTTAAAATAAACAATGAGTTTTGAGACTGGTTTGAGATGGAGAGAGGGACGAGACAGGGGTGCCCACTCTCCCCTTTGCTCTTTGCATTGGCGATGGAGCCCCTTGCTATCTCCATTAGAGAAAGCCATGAGATAATAGGTTTCCAGAGGAGGTCGGGTGAAGAAAGAATTGCGCTGTACGCGGATGACATTTTGTTATTCTTGGGAGATGTCAGGAACTCGGTACCGGGGGCAATGAGAATAGTGGAGGAATTTGGTAGCTTCTCTGGGTTGGAAATAAATTGGGAGAAATCCGAGTTCCTACCGTTGGACCCACTAGGAGCGCCAACAGTACACGGACTGCCTCAGGTGACAGTGGTGGAAGCAGTGAAATATTTGGGAATTGTCCTCACGAAGGACCCCAATCAATATATCAGTAAAAACCTGGTTCCTCTCTTGTCAAAATTTAAACAAAAGATAGGCATATGGAGACGTCTCCCTTTGTCAGTAGCAGGAAGATGCAGCCTAATAAAGATGATTTGGATGCCTCAACTACTGTACGTTCTGCGTAACTCCCCAGTGTGGATTTGTAAGAGCTGGTTTAAAAGAATTGAGGGTCTTTTCAGGGAACTGATATGGAAAGGGGGACAGGCCAGGATACGGCTTCAAGTACTCCAGCTCCCCAGTCATGAGGGGGGGTTGGCTCTTCCCCATCCAGAGCGTTATTTTCTGGCAACCCAGCTGAAGCAATTAATGGGGTGTGGGTCCCCGGAGGGTGGTACTCCGAATGGTAGATTGACACTGACAAGTGCTCGCCATAATACGCTAATCGAGGCCTTGGAGGCAGATATGTTTCATCATGAATCCCCAACAATTAAATTGTTGACTAAGCTCTGGAAATCTGTTAAGAAATTAATGAGGCAAGAGGGGTTTACAGACTACACCCCTATCTGGAATAACCGCAACTTACAGGAAATTCTAAAAATCAGAAAAGCTAGAGTGTGGGAGGCCTGTGGGATTAAAATGCTAAGACAGCTGTACTTAGGTAATACTCTTAAAAAATTCCCTGAGTTGGTCAGGGAATTTAAGATTCCACAGAGCTCCCTTTTCCTGTACGGCCAGATGGAACATGCCCTCAGGGCTCAATTTGGGGATCAGCCTCCGAGATGGGAGGGAATGCCCTTTTTTCGAAATATACTCCAGGTAGTCCCCACTAGGGGGCTGATATCTAAAATCTATGACCAATTAAGTAAGGCAGAGAATAGTAGAGGGGTATTACAGAGAGTAAGAGCTAAATGGGAAGAGGATTTGGGGGTAATACCCCAGGAACATTGGAAGAGGATACTTGAAATAGGGTCCCTGGTGTTAGTGTCACCCTCACAGAAGATATCGCATCTACTGTTGCTTAACAGAGCTTACTATACTCCGAAACGGCTCTTTAGGTTCGGTAGAAGATCTAACGATAGTTGCCCCAGATGTCGGGAGTCTGGGGATCTTATCCATATGCTATGGAGATGCCCCAAGTTGGTCCGTTACTGGGAGGGGGTGGCTAGTAGCCTGGAAGATATTTTTGGTACTTTAGTGAAAAGGGAGGCAGTGGAATGCATCTTGGGATATAGAAGGGTAGAGGGGGAGAGGAGGAGTACTACACTGGCAATTTTGAGAGGTCTGTTGCAGGCTAGGAAATTGTTAATGCTAAGGTGGCTATCAAAGGACCCCCCAACTGTGAAAGATTGGATAGGTACACTTAGTGACTCCCTGAGCAGGGAAAGAGTGGAGTACATTAAGAGAGGAAATCTCCAGGAATTCAATAGAATGTGGAAGCCGTGGGAGGAAAAGGTGGGTTGCCTGAGGGGAAAGTTTGGAGAGCAGTAGTGCGGGCCATAGCTACAGCAGGACAAGCCTGACAGGAATAGTAGAAGTTTCTGATTAGTACTGGGGGAGTTAGGGTTGGTGGAGACTCGTCATAGTAGTTAGTAGTAGAATTCATTAAATCCTGTGGCTGGGTAGGAGCCTGTATAGATGAAGTAGGGGGAAGGAGGGAGGGCGGGATTGGGAGTATGGGAGGGTTGGGGGTTATTATGCCCACTCAACAGTCATCACAGGCCTTAACAGTGGGCAGTGGGCGTGGGGAGCTCACTAGCCCAGATTGTTCTATGGGTTTTCCTGTTCTTTTTTTTTTTTCTCTTTTGCTTTGTGTTTTTTTTTTCTTTTGTTCTTTCTTTTCCCTTTTTCCTCTTTTTTTTTTTTTTTTTTTTAATTTCCCTCTCATTAGGGCCTCTTGGTCAGGGCGAAATAAGGTACGGGTACCCTAGCGGGATTGGGCCGAGATGGCTGGGTAACTGGGAATACGCAACTAGGAATTTTTTAAGCAAGATATTTAATAAAGATATATAAAATGTTTGTATACATCTTGTTAATTTAAAGTAAAAAGAAAGGAAATCCACATTGATGTGAAGCTAAGTGGGCGAAAGCTATGAACATTATGCTGATTATGCCAACTAGTAGTGATTGCTGATGTGGAAGCAAAAAAAAAAAAGCAAAAAAAAAATAAAAATAAAAAAAGGGAAAAAAATAAAATAAAAAAAGTATAGTGTTGCTAGAGCTAATCTAAAGAGGGGCATAAAAGAGGCCAAATTAGTTTATAAAAATAGAATTGAAGTATATTTTATAGGGAATGATGTATGTGAAAGTTGGAAAGGGATACAACATATCCTAAATCATAGAAAGAACACTCACCAGGGTACAAATTTTAAAAGCCCGCGTACAGGAGATGCTGCACCTGTGGTACAGGAACACGGGGTGCATCAGCCATTTAAGTCCATTAATGTTAGAAAATAGGCAGGTCCAGATGGGGTCCCAGGGAGGGTTGTTAAGGCCTGTTCCCTCACCTTGCAGGGGTCTTTACTAATATATTTAATTGATCATTATCATTGGCAGTTCCAACCTGCTTAAAATCTTCTATTATTACCCCGATATCCAAAAAATCAAATATAGATAGTTTGAAGGACTATAGGTCAATTGCACTTACCCCGGTAATAATAAAGTGCTTTGAGGGTCTGCTTTACCAGGTAGTTTTGACCCTCATCAACTTGCATACAGACCTAATAGAAGCACTGAGGACACTATTGCTCTTGTACTACATGTGGCTTTAAGTCATCTGATCTGTAACACTCGGGCAACTATGTCAGAATGTTTTTCATTGACTATAGTTCGGCTTTCAACACCAGTGTCCCAGATTTTTGGATGGAGAAGATGTTGAAGCTGAATTTGCCCCCTTCCCTTTGCTCTTGGATAACGGACTTTCTGGTAGACCACCCCCAGGTGGTCAAACTGGGTAAGCATGTTTCTTCCCAGCGTGTGGTCAGCATAGGAGTACCACAAGGTTGTGTACTGAACCCCCTTCTTTACTCTCTATACACTTGTGATTGTGCTCCTTGCTTTTCTACAAATAGCATCATCAAATTTGCAGATGATACCACCATAGTAGATTGTATCACAAGAGGAGATGAGAAGCATTAAAGGGAAGAGGTGGCTAACCTAGTAGAGTGGTGTAAGGCAAACAATTTGTCCTTAAACACTGGGAAGATTGATTTTTGGAAGAGTAAGACTGACATGGTTCCACTTACCATCAGAGGAGAATTGGTAGAGCGGGTATCTGTTTTTAAGTTTTTAGGCATTGTTATTTCAGAAAATGTATCCTGGTCATCAAACTTGACAGCTGTTACCAAGAAGTGTCAGCAATGGTAATATTTCCTGAGACTTCTAGGAAAAAACATCTTGGAGTCCTTCTATAGCTCCTATATTAAGAGCGTGCTGACATATTGCATTTTAGCTTGGTATCCCAACTGCACACTAGCAGGAAAAGCTTCCCTTCAGAAAATAATAAATTCTGCGCAGAAGGTTGTAGACTGTAGTTTAACTTCTATAAATGAAATGTATAAGTCCTGTTGTGTCAGACCTGTCCCACCCTGGAAACTATCTTTTTGAACTCCTGCCATTTGGCAGGAGGTTCAGAAATATAAAGGTAAGGACAAACCGATTTGAGGAAAGTTTCTTTCCTAGAGCTATCAAGGCCCTAAATGCTAATTTTGAATAATATTATCTACCGTATTTTTCGCTTCATAAGACGCACCTGACCATAAGATGCACCTAGGTTGTAGAGGAGAAAAACAAGAAAAAATATTCTGAACCAAATGGTGTACTAACATATTTACCAATGCCCATGAAATGCAGCCTGACTAGTGCCAATTAAATGCAGCCTTAGCAGTCCCATAAAATGCAGCTTAACCTGTGTCCATTAAATGCAGCCTGACCTGTGTCCATTAAATTCAACCTGATCTGTGCCCATTAATTGCAGCCTGACCTGTGTACATTACATGCAGCCTGACCTGGATGTGGCGACTTGCAAGGACGTCATCAAATCCGCCTGTCTGCCTGTCACTCAGAAGACAGAGCTGCCTGAACTGCAGTACTCTATTCGGCCGCTGGGGCTGGTCTGTCTTCTAAGAGTGACAGGAGATTGCCCAGTGCTTGCGGGGGACGAATGCCCTGTATTGTGACATGGCGGTGGTGGCGGTGACGACAGGGGGGGGGGCTGGTCAGTATTCACTCTATAAGATGCACAGGCATTTCTCCCCATTTTTTGGGGGGGGAAAAGTGCGTCTTATGGAGCATAAAATACAGCAACTGCAGGTGACTTGGCTGGCTTTGCTGCAGTAGCGGGGTTCTTTTTTGGCTTTTTATATGGGGGAAAAATTGTTTACATGTGTGTATGTTGAGGTTGTTATATGTTTACATAGGTGTGGAGCTTTTATAGAATTCCATTGTAATTTGTGTTGCAAAAACAATAAAGTATTTATCTTATCTTATCTATAATGGAGACATAAATGACAATATAGTGGCTGTTCCAGACGCAGAGAACTTAAGATACTACAGGATATTAATTATCTCAATTGTTTAACCAGTAAAACCACGGCTTCCATTTCTTGTTAAAGGCTAGAAGGGTGCCAGCATATATAACAATCGCTCTTTTATAGGAGTAATGAAGTTGGGTCATATTCACAGCTTTGGAGGGATTGAGGGCGAGATGTTCCTTCCAATTGCATGTAATGGTTAGTTTTGCAGATAGCAACAAATTAGCTATAACATTACGATACAGGATAGGGAAAGAGTCTAGACTAATATTCATTATGGCATGGCCAGGATTCAGGGCTGTTAGAATTCCAGAAATGTCTGATATAAATTGAAAAATCTTCCTCCAGAAGCTGCGGATACCCGCCACAACCTCTCCAACATAGTGCTAAACTGCCAGGGTATAATTTTGCTAATTTAAAGGGCGTGAGATACCATCTGACATTTAGCTTCAGGGTTAGTTCCCAATGGGTGACACAGTGAGTAATATTGTATGCGGCAGGTATTGCTCACAGCCACTGAGACTCAGAAAATGTGGTGCCCAGGTCTACTTCCCATTTGGTTAATAGGTTATTTTTCACTAAAGGTAGATTTGTCATAGAGTAGGTTATATGTCAATGAGATGACCTTTTGAAGCTTGTCTGTACGGGTAAGAAAACTCCATATTTTGGAGTGAAGAGACAGCGGAGGGGGAAGTTTAAAGGATAAGAAATGCTTGATGCACACTAACATAAATTACCATTTATGTGGAAGGTTAAATTTCCATAAGAGTGAGTTAGGGTCGATGGGGTTGCTGTCAGGAATAATGTCTTCGACTCATTGGACACCATGATGCATCCAATCAAAGGCGGGAGGTCTGGGATTAAGGATTGCAGAATACTGATAGGGTACTACAGTTGCTTGGCTTGTTGAGGAGAGACAATTCCCTCCACGCTAACACAGGTGCTCTAGTGGTGATAGGCAGCTTAGAGAATGGTAGTGCCCGCCACCGGTTTGCAAGGAGCAGGTTACTCAAGTTGACCATTTTTGTAAGGGAGCATTCTATGCCCACCCATAGGGGGGCTCTTGGGTGGAAAACCAATGGTTTAGTTGGTCTGCGTGAGTTGCAGTATGATAATCATAAATGTCCATTATTCGCATACCACCAACTGACCTTTGTTTGATAAGAATGGAGTGAGGAGATCTTACCCTGCCAAATTAATTTCTTCAATAGAGAATAAAGGGATTTTAGGTAGACTTTTGGGATTGGTATATGCAGGGTCCTAAACATGTGTAGGATCTGAGGGAGCATAAGCATCTTAAAGGCTGCCAAATGGCCAGCCCAGGACAATTCTACTTTTGTCATGTTACTGAGTTCTTTGTCCAATTTTGCCTTTTTTTTGGGGCCCAGGCTGACAGCTGCAACATTTAAACTGCTTTTAAACGTCAAAATCTGGATAGAAAATCCACTCTAGTACTCCACAGTTCATATGGTCAGTGTCTAAACACACTAAAACACAAAGTACGATGTGATCACACACGTACCAATTAGCTTGTGTTCAATCAATATTATGTATCTAATATGTGTGTATTTTGTTTAAATTGAAGACGGTTGTAGGTTCTGCGATGGAATCGCACACACACCTGATGAAGAAATAGCATTTTGGAAACGCGTTGGGTCTTTTCTGTTGTGCTCACCTCCAACATAACAGATCTTTCCGATTTACTAGCTGTCTTTTTTTTTTGTAATGTTATTATATGATTAGTCCTGTCCAGTATTCATTCATGGTATTTTGTGATATGTATAGTGTATATATGTGCTCATTATTTTAAACCTATGTTTCTTAATAAAAATGTATATACTTTTTACACTACTCTCATACCTCATTGCGCTATTTATCCCTTTCCAAATATCCCACCTAGAGGAAATTTTATTTTTTCAATGACTTGTTACTCGGGATGTGGGATAATCTAGTGCGTATTCTGTGACATTGAGCACTTTTTCAATTATTGCCAGATTGGATAGAGAGCGTCTGTGAACAGCAATTTTCAAGTCTTGCCACAGATTCTCAATTGGATTTAGGTCTGGACTTTGACTGGGCCATTCTAACACATGAATATACTTTGATCTAAACCATTCCATTGTAGCTCTGGCTGTATGTTTAGGGTCGTTGTCCTGCTGGAAGGTGAACCTTGGCCCCAATCTCAAGTCTTTTACAAACTCGAATGCCCCGTACACACGGTCGGACATTGATCAGACATTCCGACAACAAAATCCATGGATTTTTTCCGACGAATGTTGGCTCAAACTTGTCTTGCATACACACGGTTGCACAAAGTTGTTGGAAAATCCGATCGTTCTGAACGCGGTGACGTAAAACACATACGTCTGGACTATAAACAGGGCAATAGCCAATTGCTTTTGTCTCTTAATTTATTCTGAGCATGCGTGGCACTTTGTCCGTCGGATTTGTCTAAACACAATCGGAATTTAAAGGATCGGATTTTGTTGTCGAAAAATTTTATAGCATGCTCTCAAACTTTGTGTCTCGGAAAATCCGATGGAAAAAGTCCGATGGAGGCCACACACAGTCGGATTTTCCGACAACACGCTCCGATCGCACATTTTCCGTCGGAAAATCCGACCGTGTGTACGGGGCATAAACAGGTTTTCTTCTAAGATTGCCCTGTATTTGGCTTCACCCATCTTCCCATCGACTCTGAGCAGCTTCCCTGTTCCTGCTAAAGAAAAGCATCCCCACAACATTAGATGAGATGGCGATAGTGCATTCGAGTCTCTATTGTCTGTTCAGTGCATACACATTCAGCTTCCATTCAAGTCGGGTAACATCTTTGTGGGAAATCTGACTTTCCTCCATCTTAGCTCTGATCCCTGAGGGGTTCGGTTGTTGGTGTGCAGTTCCGGGGAGAAGGACCTATCCACATAAGGGACAACATCTAAAGGGGAGGTCATTTCATGCCTTTCTTTAAGGGCTGTCTGGTAAGCCTTTAATCTCTCTGTGGTGACGGGTTTAACAGCGGTGGAAGTCATGTATCCAACAGTGATTCTCACACATGTCTTTATGGACACCATTTAAATGAATAAGCACGTTTTATCCACATTTCAGTTTGTTTTCACTATATTGGGAATATTCATGGACAATATTTATTTCAAGTGAATTATGGTGCACAGTTTTTTTTAATTTTATATATTTTTAGTGTTTGTTTGTATTTAGCACAGTACTTTTCTAATGTTTATCTATATCCAGCGCTGCACTTTTTGTATACATGCTTAGTGGTGCCCCCTATCAGGGTTATAGTGTTCAGCCGCAGGATACCTTTTCACAGATTTATATTCATAATTTTATTTTATTTATAATTTCACTCACAATATCTGTACACTTAGCGCAAATTTTTCTTTCAGAATAATCCCCACAACATTAAGCTGCTACCACCATGTTTCACAGTGGGGATGGTGTGTTCAGGGTAATGTGCAGTGTTAGTTTTCCACATCACATAGCATTTTGCTTTTAGGCCAAAAAATGCAATTTTCGTCTCATCTGACCAGAGCACTTTCTTCTACATGTTTTTCAAGGCACTATATATTAGCATAGGAGTGAATGTTCTCGACTAAGGGCTCAATCTTCAGATTGAAGATTAGGGGAGGTAAGGAATATCCCTAGTGGGTTCCATTAGTAATAATATATGATTTGGATAAAAGACTGGAAGGATACACCTGAGAGGCATACAGAGTTTTTTTTATAACATAAGACTCCTGCTACCTGCTGACTTTTTTCATCTTTAACAATGTACTACATAGGAGATGAAGTAAATGGGGCACTAATACTCACTGCGTAACCAACCACCAATGCAAGAGATATATTTTTTAACATTAAAACCCTAAAGTTAAGATATATTGTATGCGTAGATGTAGTGGGGAAAAAATTAACATAGCTTGTATTTATCAGCCAACAGCATTATTAAACAAATGTGTCTCACTCCACATACCCAGATGGGGATATATAGTGTATATTAGAGATGGGCCGAATACCCCCCCCCCCCCACTTCTATTCGTACCAGAACTCCCAAACCTGTGAAAAGTTTGGACCCGAACTGCGAACCCTATTAAAGTCTATGGGACCCGAACTTGAAAAATCAAAAGTCCCCGTTTTGAAGGCTTATCTGCAAGTTATTGGACATAAAAAGGGTATGGGGGCCCTGGTACTGCCCTGGGGGACATGTATCAGTGCAAACATTTTCAAAAAAAAGATTGTTTTAAGGAGCAGTGACTTTAATGATGCTTAAAGTGAAACAATAGAAACTGCTGCAGCAACATTGACATATATAAAGAAAAAAATGTTATCCAAATAGATTTTCCCTGCAAGCCTTCTTTATTTTGTAAATAACGGCTTGGGGAGCCAGCCTGTATGATGAAACAACAAAAAAGTCTGGCGCCAGGAAACTGGGACACTGTCAGGAAAGGTAAGATATATCGTTTGGCATGCAGTACTGGGGTCCACCAGCAGGTGTCTCCTGGCAGTGTTGAACTGTCAGGAGAATATTTCCCTGCTGGTTTCATTTCATCTTTTGGCCGCAGTACTGACGTCCACCAGCGGATGGATCCTGGCAGTATGGAGCAGACAACACTCCCTGCGCTCAGGTGTGACTTGAAGTCAATCACAGTCAGTCCTATAAATACCCGGCAAGCCCTCATATGCTTGCCTTGGTATCTCTCTCCTTGAGCCCTGACCTTGTTCGCCTGTTACCCGATCCTGAGCCTGCATCTGACCTTGTGCCCGAGCTTATCCTGACCCGATCCCTTCTGTGTTCCTGTACCCTTCAGCCCGATCCATTCCCTCTCTGTCCTGTTGGTTCCCTGTCCCTCATTTACTGATCTTCCTGTGTATGACCTTGGCTTGGCTAACGTTTATGTCTCTGGTATATCCCTTGTTCTTGCTGACCTGCTGTGTATGACCCTGGCCTGGCTGACATCTATGATTCCGGTATTGCCCCTTGCTGTAGATATTGTTGTTTGTAGTGGGTTTGTTGGGTTGGTTGTTCACTGTTTGTATTTTCTAAATTATCACCTATTTTAATAAATATCACTATTCACTTACATGTGTTTTGGGTTATCTCCGTGCAGTCCAAACAGTCTGGTCTACTAGTCTCCTGACAGACACAGATTGCACTGGGAACCGTATAAATGTCCTACAGGAGCCCAAAAAGCAGCTGTGTGGGTGAGAACACCAAGAGAGGTGTGGATACAAGTGCAAAATTTTCCAGGCGCATTAGGGTCCTACCACCGCAGCATCACTTTCACCGAGCCAGCCCATATCTGACCGCTTCCACAAGGTATTGTCACAGCGGGGAGCAAGGTTTACAGTTGCTCCATCCATGCAAGGAGATTTTAATTGTTCATTCATTCACTACATGTTATCAATAAATTGATATATTATTTTATCTCATTGATTTCCTCTGAAAATTTGTCCATACAAGACTGTCCTGATCAGCGCTTTTGGTTGTGGCTGCCTTTAAATGTTTAAGCTTTCATGATGAGGCCATATTTTATTGCACTTGGAACAAGATTAGAGATTTTTTTGGATAAATTCTGGTGTCTCTTTGTCAGGAAAGGTTCCCTCCGCTGGTAATATCTATCATTTGGCGTGCAGTACTGAGGTCCACCAGCAGGTGTCTCCTGGCAGTTTGGAACTGTCAGGAGAGCTTTTCCCTGCTGGTATTATGTGATCTTTGGGCCGCAGTACTGGCGTCCACCAGCGGGTGGTTCCTGGCAGTGTGGGGCCGACATTACCTCTTGCAATCAGGCATCACTTGAGTTTAATTGGGATGTGTATAAATACCCGGCAAGTGCACACACAGCTTGCCTTGGTATTGTCCTTGTGCCCTGACCTGCAGCCTGTTTATCTGTTAACCTGATCCTGGACCTGAACCCTGATTCCTGTATCCTGAACCTGTTTGTATCTGTTCCTGTATCCCTGGATCCTTGCCCTGCAGCCTGATTTCTTCCATCTTGTTCCCTGTCTGTTTACTCCTGGCCCCCATCTGCTGATCTCGTGTTTATGACCCTGGCCTGGCTTGACTACGATTCTGGTACTCCCTTTTGCAATATATATTGGTTAGTTTATTATTACTGTTTGGTTGTTCAGTTTGTTCACTCTGTTTGTGTTGGTGGTGTGTTCACATTTATATGCATTTACTTTAATAAACTTGCTTACTTTCCCTTATTTATGTCTGGTTCACTCTGTTGCAGTCACACAGTTCTGGTCACATCTGGTTTATGACACTCTTTCACAAACTTTGGATGGAAATGACAAAGTTTTGCACCACCGCAAGCCTTATGTGAAAAAGTCGAATTATAGCACACTCAGGCCAAGATTAAAGATTTTTTTAGATAAAGTCTAGTGTCTCTTTCACAGACTTTGGAAAGAAGTAACAGGTGTGTAAAAATTGGACTTTGGGTGTTGGTGGTGCCTTCACACTGTAACCTTATAGAGGTACTCTTTAATGAAAACAAGAATTGGCCTTGCTGCAAAAAATTCAAATTATATGCAGCTGTCAAACAGGTGTGAAAAGATTTGACTTTGGGTGTTGGTGGTGCCTTCACACCATAACCCTATATAGGTACTCTTGATGAAAGCAAGAATTGGCCTTGCTGTAAACAATTTAAATGATATGCCTGTCAAACAGGTGTGGAAAAATTGGTCCTTGGGTGTTAATTGTGCCAATTAAACCTATCCCAAAAAATAACTTCAAGATCAAATCAACACCCACAAACCTAGGCAGCCTAGATAGTCTTGCTGAGATTCCAGGTCCCAAACACATTTAATCAGTGACATCGGCAGCAGGGGCTTGATAGATGCTGGTAATCCAGGACTGATTCATTTTGACAAATGTCAGCTGGTCGACTGAGTCTATGGACAGACACACTCTTATCTGTCACAAAACATCCGGCAGCACTGAATGCCCATTTGGAAAACATGCTAGATGCAGGGCAGCCCAGTAGCTCAATTGCATACTGGGCAAGTTCTGGCCAGTGGTCTATTGACCCAGTAACCCAGTGGATCGTCTACTGAAAAGCTCTTGTCTGTTTTCGCCCCTAGATAATCTTCTACCATATGATGCAGATACTGCCGATGGGATGTTGAAACTGACAGCCCTGGGTGCCGAGGATTAAAAAAATTACTCCACCGCTCCTCCTTTGAACAACAGAAGCGTCTAAACTACCTTTTACATGAGACTGTAACCTACCAGAGTCTGAAAAGATGTTACATAAACTCCTCTTTAAGGTGTCCTCAATATATTTCATCCTGTGCTCCCTCTGCGAGGGCAGAATGAGTTCCGAGACTTTACCCTTGTAACGGCTCTCAAGGAAGGTTGCCAACCAATAATAAGCCTTATCCTTGATGCTACGAATTCTCAGATCCTTTCTCAGGCTTTGAAGCATAAGGAAGCCAAGTTTACAAAGGCATGAGAAGCAGAGTCCTCGGGGTCACTGAGGATTACAGTATCTGGAACTGCCTCCTCCCAGCCACGTACTACTCCAAAGGTTTCTGGGGACTGAAAACCATCTTTTAACCACTTAAGGACCAGCCTCGTTTTTGATTTTAGGTGTTTACATGTATAAAACAGTTTTTTTTGCTAGAAAATTACTTTGAACCTCCAAACATTATATATGTTTTTTTTCCAACACCCTAGAGAATAAAATGGCGGACGTTGCAATACTTTTTTTTGCACCATATTTGCGCAGCGGTCTTATAAGCGCACTTTTTTTGGAAAAAAATTCACATTTTTGAATAAAAAAATAAGACAACAGTAAAGTTAGCCCAATTTTTTTATATTGTGAAATATAATGTTACGCCAAGTAAATTGATACCCAACATGTCACGCTTCAAAATTGCGCCCGCTCGTGGAATGGCGTCAAACATTTACCCTCAAAAATCTCCATAAGCGACGTTTAAAAAATTCTACAGGTTGCATGTTTTGCCTTACAGAGGAGGTCTAAGGCTAGAATTATTGCTCTCGCTCTACCGGTCGCAGCGATACCTCACTTGTTTGGTTTGACCACCGTTTTCATATGCGGGCGCTACTTTTCGCTTCTGCGCGCGAGCTCGTCGGGACGGGGGTTTTTTTAATTTTTTTTTGATTTTTATTATTTATTTTACATTATTTTATTTTTTTTTACACTGTTTTAAAAAAAATTAAAATTGTGTCATTTTTATTCCTATTACAAGGAATGTAAACATCCCTTGTAAAAGAAAAAAGCATGACAGGACCTCTTAAATATGAGCTCTGCGGTCAAAAAGACCACAGATCTCATATTTACACTAAAATGCAATAAAAAAAAAGTCATTAAAAAAATGACAATGAAAAAATATGCCTTTAAGAGGCGTGGGCAGAAGTGATGTTTTGACGTCGCTTACGCCCAGCAGTGGGAGCCATCTTAGCCTCACTCGTCTCCAGGCACAGGATGGAGACGGACGCGATCGCCTCCGCCACTACCGAAGGCTCCAGTAAGCAGCGGAGGGCACCGGATAAAAGTGATCTCGCGGCGAATCCACGGCAGGGACCACTTTTACCAGAAAGCCGGCCGCCACACGAAAACGGGGATACCGGGGTTATGGCAACTAGCTGCTGCCATAACAACGGTATCCCCCTTCAAAGTTTGGACGTACATCGTCGTGCGGCGGTCCGGAGGTGGTTAAGGTTTGACATATGTCTTCCTCTGATGCAATTCCTCCAAAACTGCCAGAATCCTCCTCCTCGCTCTCCTCTGCATAAAGCAGGCCTTGAGAGGAAAGGAAGTCCTCCTCTTCCTCCCGCTGCTCTGCCTTGAGTGCCCTGTCCATAATGCCACACAGAGTATGCTCCAGCAGGAACACAAGAGGGATCGTGTCACTGATGCATGCATTGTCACAGCTCACCATCCTTGTCACCTCCTCAAATGGTGAAAGTACAGTGCATGCATCCTTTATTAGCAGCCATTGGCGTGGGGAAAAAAAGAAGAGCTCCCCTAAACCTGTACTTGTGCCATACTCACACCGGTACTCATTGATGGCTTTCTGCTGCATGTGCAGCCGCTGCAGCATTGCCAAAGTTGAGTTCCACCTGGTGGGATTGTCCCAAATCAGGTGGTTTATGGGCAAGTGGAATTCCCGCTGAATTTCAACCAAATGAACACTGGCTGTGTATGACCACCTGAAATGGCTACAGACTCTTCTGGCCTGCCTTAGAAGATCTTGCAAACCCGGGTACCTATTTAAGAAACACTGCACCACCACAACCTGACTCCTTGAATAGCCCCTTGAACGCTTAGGGGATACTGCTGAGTCATAGGAGGAGGGGGTGGAGCTGACAGATCTTGCATCATCACCACCAGCTGTATGGAGACGTAGCAGCAAAACAAGCTCCAGTACTGAACCCTGTCCTGCATCCTTCCTAGTTGCAAGCAGAGTTACCCAGTGTGCTGTGAACTAAATATATTGTCCCTGACCATGTTTGCTGGACAATGTGTCAGCAGGAAGGTGGACCTTGCTGCTGAATGCCTTGCCAACAATGCCAAAACATTGCTTTCCATGTGATGGTAGAGAGCTGGAATGTCCTTACGTGCAAATAAATAGCGACTGGGAATCTGCCATTGTGGTACTGCACATTCTGTAAATTCATTCAAGGGGGCAGAATCCACCAGTCGGAAAAGCAGGAGTTGTAGAGCCAGTAATTTGAACAAGCTGGAATTTAGATGCTGGGCATGTGGGTTGCAGGGAGTTTTTTTTTTCGACGCAGCAGCTGGGACAGAGAAACGTGTCTGCTATACTCTACAGCTGGTGGTGTGCTGCTGGCAGACATGTTGCAAGGACCTGTGGCACCCTTTGCTATACCATCATTCCTGTCAGGGGAGGCTGCTGAGAGGTCATGAGATATAGTGGGGCTAGACATGAAAGGTAAGAACAAAGGAGAAGAAGAATTGTGTCCCTTTTGTGTGGCTTTTAGGTGCTCATGCCGATGGGCAATGAGTGGTGGGTGGTTAATCGCCTTTGCAAGCATGTGGTACCCAAATGGCTGGTATTTTTGCCATGCTTGATCTGGATGCGGCAGAGATTGCCAATTGCAATGGCATATGCACCAGCACAGCCCGATCACCAACTGCTTCTCGACCTGCGGGCTGAACACCTTTCCCCAGGAGTGGATGAAACTTTATGTTTTTCCACATGCGCTGACATCTCTATGATCTTGTGAGATATCCATAGATCCATATTGTCTGTCTTGAAATAAAATGTTCATTAATTGCTGCACTTAGATTAGATCCCCTCTTGTGTTTTGCATTCTACAGAGCCCCTTCTAGCTTGTCCGGAGCCGGCAACCATCCAGTCAGCCTACCTGAGACCATCATTACATCTAATGCTTACATACATGGACTCCCTGTGAAAGAGAGATTTTTAATTTGCCCATTCTCTCTCTTATAAGCTGACAGAGCGCACATGAGTATATGCATTTTTTCCTGTCAAGTAATGCACATGCATTGTCAAGAAGCAAGTGGCTGATTCTGTGTTCAAATAATTCAGCTGACTCCTCCATGTATGATGCTGGGACTATGGCAGGAATAGCTGTGGACAAGGAGACACAAAATCAGCCACTCTGGCAGCTGCGGTGGACTGCGCACTAGTCTCAGCTTGGATGATAGAGAATGAGGATGAGGATGGTTTAGTAAGCCAGTCCACCACCTCCTCTGCATGCTGTGGCTGGATAGCACAGGCAAGATCACTACACAGAGAAAAACGTGTCTTGCCTAAGGACGGACCACTTTCACCTTTGCCTGTGGACACTGCTGGTCCCCTCATAGTGGCATGGGAACATCTGCTTCTCCTTGTTGGCCTCCCAGACATGATGGAGCAGGGCTTATTACCCAAATGTAATAGATACTGGGAAATGTGTAATTGGATGCATTTTATTCAATGAAAAGTGGTGTTTTTTTCAATGAAAATTGAGGACTACCACTGACAGAAATATCAAAACTATAAATAAATATGTAAAAATAAAAACAAAAAATAAAAAAAGAACAACAGCGCCGCAGTCAGAAAAACTGCAGCTGAGAATTTAAAAAAGGAGGGCAGACACGGGGCAAAAAAACCCCAAAAAAAACCACAGCAACTAAAAATAAAAGGGGGTATACAGCACTGTATACAGCAATAAATGGTAATGCTGTGTTAAACATCGCATTACACTAATGCCCCGTACACACGGTCGGACTTTGTTCGGACATTCCGACAACAAAATCCGAGGATTTTTTCCGATGGATGTTTGCTCAAACTTGTCTTGCATACACACGGTCACACAAAGTTGTCGGAAAATCCGATCATTCTAAACGCGGTGACGTAAAACACGTACGTCGGGACTATAAACGAGGCAGTGGCCAATAGCTTTCATCTCTTTATTTATTGTGAGCATGCGTGGCACTTTGTCCGTCGGATTTGTGTACACACGATCGGAATTTCCGACAACGGATTTTGTTGTCGGAAAATTTTATATCCTGCTCTCAAACTTTGTGTGTCGGAAAATCCGATGGAAAATGTGTGATGGAGCCTACACACGGTCGGAATTTCCAACAACAAGGTCCTATCACACATTTTCCATCGGAAAATCCGACCGTGTGTACGGGGCATAACACTGCACTCACACTACACTGAAACTACACTATACTCACACTATACTCACACACTACACTATACTTACACTACACTATACTCACACTATACTCGCACTACACTAATGCTCTGTACACATGGTCGGAGTGTGTAGGCTCCATCGGACATTTTCCATTGAAATTTTCGACACACAAAATTTGAGATCTGGCTCTCAAATTTTCCGACAAGAAAATCCGTTCTCGTAAATTCCGATCATGTGTACACAATTCCGATGCACAAAGTTCCACAGATGCTCAGAATCAAGTACGAGATGGAAGCACTCGGTCTGGTAAAACTAGCGTTCGTAATGGAGATAGCACATTCATCACGCTGCAAATTTTGAAATCTCTTAATGCAGCGCATTCTCTTCTTCTTTAGAATGCTAGAATAATGAAGTTGTTTTGCTGCTCATATTCACACAGAGTTCTGACAACCTGATTTCTTTATTATTTCTCATGATCTCATGAATAATTGTTTTTTTTTTTTTTTTCGTCAGATCTCCATAATAATGTTTAGAATTTTTGGTTATAGTGTTTTATTTTTATTTTTTTAAAGTGATCTCCATAATTTTTTCTTTCGTTTTGTGTCAAGTTACCACAACACCATTATTATCTTGTATTTTTTAACCTCAAGGAGGTAGGTGTTGGTGTCCTTGGTAATTTCACATTGTATTTTTGAAATGTACCTGCCTACTCACAAACAAACTGTCCTTTTTGAAGTTAAACACATAGCCAAGTATTTCTGAAAAATAAATAGCCATTTATTATGGATTATAACAAAATAAAGAGGAAGGCAATGCTGGAGAAACTGGTGAAATTTGCAAAGCCTTTGTACCCCAGGGCACACATCAATTATTTTACAGTCAAAATTGGTGGCCTGAGGAGTCCTTATAATAGTGAGCACAATCTGGTCCAGGACTACAAGAGATCAGGAACAGCAGCAGATGACATATATGTCCCCAGGCTGTGGTCTTACAACCGCCTGCGTCTTTTGTCAGACCACACCAAACCCAGGCCATCACTCTCTTGTCTTCCTTACACCCTTGCTTCCAGGCTGTGGCTCTGGTGTTGTAGTTGTGGCAGGAGGAGGAGGACCATGATTGAACTCACAAACATGGCTTTGGCTAGTGAGTTCGCCCCTCAACCCCTTATTTAGGGCTTGTAACATAACTTCCTCACATAAGGTGTTGGCCCTCCTCCATTTCCTGCATTTTGCAGGCTGCCATGTAGGCATAGTCCTCTTGATTATTGGGGGGGTTCTGAGGGCCACAGTAGCCTTCCGAAATAGGCCAAGTGCTGCCTCCTCCAGGTTTTTCCTTTTCCTGAGACTTTTTTGTGGAAAGCGGAGGGGAGGGACCTGGGATTCGGTCGGGCTACTGGGCCAAGCCACCTCCTGGCTGCCACTTTTCATGGCCTCCTCCTGGCTGAGACTTTCCTGTGTATGAAAAAGTACATAGTTTTAGTTTTTGGTTCATCAATCACACACAATTTTCAGCTCATGACTGTTGCAAATTGAATATTAAAAAGAAAAGACTATCATTCTGACCCCAGAATTTTTCATTCTTGTCCCAATCATTTGTGGCTACTACTTTCTATTGATATGTAAAACACTTTGTAAAGTCATAAATTACTGATCAATAATAACATCTAGTTAACATCAATAATTATTTGACTAGAAATATGTAATAAAGGAGAGATGGTTGGACTATGTTTAGGGAGGCAACTCGATCAATTTTTCCATCCCTAATTGTAGTATAACTTATATGAAAAAGGAGAGGAGGGGGGGGGAAGGAAAGGAGGAAATAGGGATGGGGAGGGGGAGAGAAGAAAGGGAAGGACTGGGCGATACCCCTCCTCAGAAGGTGGGATTTTTAAGGAAAAGGGCTGAGTTGCGTAGATGAGAATCAGACCGATTAGATAAAATTTAACAATGTTTATTGAAATATAGTAAAAAATAGTATTGGCAATACAAATATGAACATGTAATCATCCAGTAGTGAAATCCAAAATTCGTGCGTGACTAGAGCCAACATGTTTTGCAAAAGAAATTTCGCTTCATCAGGGCTAGACACGATGCAATTGATTCATTTACACTGTGTAAATAATAAACAGTCTCAGATTATACAGTGGTTATACATAACATCAAATCCTAACAGACATCAATTGTTACAAATAATAGCTCACCTACTATTACAATTTCAAGGAATAAGATTAAAACCACCATTCATTAGACACCAGCCGCTGAACCAACCAATACGGACTGTCTCTGGGTGCCAGATCCCAGACAGACAATGCCAGTAGGAGGCCTGGACCACACATTCAGGGTACTATATGCAGATAACCCGTGCTGAAATAGAAACGGGAAACCCATAAATCACACTAGTTAAGGTCAATAGTAAGCAAAGCTACAATGACCATGAATGGTCAGATACATAGCGACAATTTCTCATATATGGCGCCCACTAGAGTATGTTATGCATCAAGTATAGTGCTCGTAATGCAAGGACCCTGTACATTCACCCCTTAAAAATTATATATATATATATATATATATATATATATATATATATATATATATATATATAACAGGGGACCCCCCAGTACAGAGCATGGCCACATATCAGAGTATGAAAAACCGGTACATCCAAAATACTAGGACTTACCCTTAGGTGTAGAGATATAGAAGAAAGGGGGGGCCCGCAAAGACAGCTCCTAATTGAAGGATCGGGTGTCCGCCCGTTTACGATGGATGGCCGCAGGATGCGTCTGACAGACAGCATCGGTGCCTCCATCTTTAAAATGCTGTGGTCCCACCGGAAGCAATCAGGTCAGAGTTGACCTCCGGCATTGCTTCCGGTCCGGACGTCCCTGTCAGAATGCGCGCGCATCAGGAGAGCGGACGCAGCCACGTTCCACCCCCAATGATGCGCGCGCATTGCCCATATTACGCCAATGGCGTGATGGGCAGCTGGGGGCGGAAAGGAAGGGGAGCTCTACCCCCTAGGCAGGGACATCCGAGTCCCCCTACTACAAAAAGCAACCGTTACCGGCCAGCAACAGAGGTAGTCCCAGGAATGGCGCAAGAAAAACACACACAAATAGGTCAACACGGACCAAGTATCCTAAATTAGTATATGAGATTTTTTGTACAACAACAGAGTACAATATAGACATAATTTATACATGGTTCATTAAACATCCCCAGAAAAAAAAAAAGGGGGGGAAGGGGGAAAGTAGAGAAAGAGCAAAGATAGAGATATTTTGTTACATCAGCCTATATTTTAGTCAGCGTATCCTAGTTGGGAGATAGCACCATCTAGTGGGCCTAGCTGATATTATGCCACTAGAGATGGATAGAAGTTTGCCTGCAATAATATACAGATAGTATATGTAACAAGTATGTAGTAGAATCAACCTGTACCAGTTGTTTTATAAACAGTATGACCCTTTGCTGCAGGATAAATGATATAAAACTATATATAAATATAAGTAATATTCTATACCTCAAAAATAGATAAAAATCTACTCATAGTAACAAATGGTAAATATGTAGTGGATGTTTCATCCATAATTCCAGTTGTTGCTTGGTCATATAGACATTTTTTATATATTACTAAATATTAACAGGAACAATAGTATCATAAGAAGGGGTTGAATGCAAGTGCAGTGTTGAGGCCAGGTGGACTAGTCGCCCGTTGGTTATTTATCCACCTGGCCTCACACTGCAAGATCATTTTATCCACATTACCACCCCTCTCCGGCTCGGGTATAACCTCCAGGGCAAAGAAGGACACAAAGTTAGGATCGTAACTATGTCGTAGGCCGATATGTTTACAAATGGGGGTATATAGTAGCCCTGCATCCAGGTAGTATAGGTGGTCCTGTATTCTTCTAGCAAACGGGCGCTTAGTTTTACCTATGTAGAATGCACCACAACGGCACATGGCTAGGTACACAATGCCCGTTGTGGTGCAGTCAGCATATCCTTTTAATTTGTGGAAGCCTCCTCTTGGGAGGGGACACCCACTCCCCTCTTTTATCCATGGACAGAATTGGCAATGTCCACATCTGAAGGTGCCATTCCCACCCTCTGCCCCTGCTAATGATATTGAGGATTGCAGGTGGCTATGGACTATCGCATCTCTAATAGACCGTGATCTCCTGTAAGTAATTTGTGGCACATTGGCCACATATTTTGAGATGACTGGATCCTCAGACAAAAAGTGCCAATTGTTACTGATCAGATTTCGAATTTCCTGTTGATGTGCTGTAAATGTTGTAATTAGTTTAGTAGTGGGATGTGGGTCCCGTACTTTATGTTTAAAAATGAGAGTGTCACGTAGATTCCGTTTGGCCCGCTGGTAGGCCCTCTTTTTTACTGTAACCTCGTTTGAGCAAGCAATCATATAGGGCTCGCGTCTCTCTCTCGAAATCTTCATCTCTAGCGCATTTCCGTCGTATTCAGAGGTACTGACTATAGGGTATACTGTGTATTAATGTACGGGGATGGGAGCTGGCAAAATGCAAAATAGTATTGCCAGCCGTCTCCTTTCTGTATAATGTACTAAAGATTGAGCCATCCTCTCTAAGTACCAGTCGTAGATCCAGAAACGAAATAGTCATTGTATCGAATTGGATGGTAAACTTGAGATTGAACTTATTGTGAGAAAGGAGTTCCATGAAGCTGTTAAGTAGCTCGGCTGTCCCTGTCCAAATGAGGAGGACATCGTCGATGTACCTCCGCCACAGGAGAATATGGCGCAGGTACATTGCGGTCCCCTCATTCAAAAAAAGATTGCGTTCCCATCCCCCCAGGTACAGGTTGGCATACGATGGGGCACATGATGTCCCCATCGCTACCCCCTGTACCTGGAGGTAGGTTACGCCATTAAAAAGAAACATGTTATTGGTGAGAATATGCTCCAATAGCACTGTAACAAATTGGCACATCTCCCAGCTGTCAGTGTCTCTTTCTTTCAGAAATTCCGCGACCGTTGCCACACCCAGCTTATGTGGTATACTTGCATAGAGGGCCTCTATGTCAATGGCCGCCAAGATCGTTCCCGGAGGTACAGTGAGTCCCTCAAGAATTTTGAGTAATTCCAACGTATCTTTGAGGTAAGATGGCAAGCTTGTCACGTGTGGGCGCAGATAGCTATCCACGAACTGACTCGCAGTCTCAGTGTGGCTTCCTATTCCCGAAACAATTGGGCGTCCCAGAGGCTTAGATAAATTCTTGTGGACTTTGGGTAATGAGTAAAAGGTCGGTGTTATCGGCCATTTAACCTCGAGGAACTCACGGGTGTCTCCATCGATCAGGCCTTGGGAATGTGCCCGATCGATAATAGACACATAGCATGATCTTGCTTCATTCAGTTTCTGGGGTTGGATCTGCTGGTACCATTCACGGTTATTCAGTATGTTTAGACACATTTCGATGTAATTATCCTTGTTCATCACCACCACATTTCCTCCTTTATCCGACGGTTTTATCACTAATTCATCCCTCCTCATCAGATTTTCCAGAGCCGACCGTTGTGCTGACGACAAATTCTTTGATTTAGGTTTTGGGAATTGTATAGCTTCTATTTGCTTCATAGTTTGTTTCAAGAAGGCCCATACAGCTGGGCATGTCTGAAGGTTCGGGAACTTCTGAGATTTGTTTTAAAATTTTAAGGGTCTTAGAGGTAGACTTGGACTTGTTTCTTCATCTTCAGACGAGGAACTTTCCGAGTTTCCATAGCCCTCATTTTCGTCCAACAGTTGGATTAGTGTTATGAGTGCCCTAAAATCTTGTACCTTAAATCCCTTATAGGGGTCTTCCTCTTTACTCAGCACTTTGCCCTTATCAGTATCAAATATGTATTTATATGTAAGATTCCTTGCGAACATGTGTAAATCCTTAACGAGGGTAAATTTGTCTACTTGTTGTGAGGGACAGAAACTAAGTCCCAGCCTCAGGACCTCTAGCTCGGTTGATGTAAGTTGGTATGATGATAGGTTAATTACGTCTAGTCCCGACCCAGTGTTGGCTGTTTTATCACAAACGAGTCCATCTTTCCACTGCGCTGTATCATTGGGGTAGCCGGGGGATTGGGGGTACTCCCTAAAGGGACTGAGCCCGAGTTGGAGTTACGACCCTGAATTGTTTTGGGTACGGCTCCCAGTTCCCGTTGGGATCCTGCTCCCATATCTTCAAACATAGGTAGTGGTATACTGGTTCCTGGACACGAGGCACCCGAGGTCCCCTCCACTTGATCTAAGTGTGGATTACTCGGGGGATATCTCTGGGGGGACATCATACTTTTTTTGTTTGACTAGAAATATGTTGAACAATGCTATGCCTGGCTCAAGCTGGGCTCCTCCACTTCTTCCTAGCTGGAAGGCCCAGGTTGGACATTGGAAGCCTCAGCTGAGGTGGAAGGAAGCCTTGAAGTAAGATTGGAGAGTGCTGGCCTGGGTTCAATCTGGCCTGCCAGAAAATGCAGTCTGTCGTAGTACCATAGCCTGGGTATATAAATGTCATCTGCTGCAGTTCCTGATCTCTGGGAATCCTTGACCTTCTTGCACTCCCTATTATAAGTGCTCCTTATGCCACCAATTAGGGCCTTTAGATAGGGAATGGGTGCCGTGGGGATCACCGGCTTCGCAAATTCCAGCAATTAATCCAGCGCTGCCTTCCTGTTTGGTTTTTGTTATAAAAGGGGTGGTTTACCTGCCACAGACAGAGCAGCTCCCTGTACATATGAATGAATACGGGGATAAAGTCCTCATCATTGAATAGTAGACTTGTGCACAACGGAAAATTCTGTTTAGTTTTGTTTCATTGTCATTCGTAAAATACATAATTTCGTTCTGTTATATTCGTTCTGTTATGTTAATTCATTTTTGGATAATTCGTTATTTCTGTAGAGTGTCGATATTCTCGAATCATGTCGAATTAATTCGTGATATCCGCTATAATTTCTTTCGTATTAGTTGAAATTCGATATTTATGTATGTATGTATTTGTGATAATGATTCATAGTTTGGAAAGTTGTTTGTTTATTCAATCTATTAACACACACAATGACAATATCTCTTCTCCTCTGCTCAAATACAATACAACACCCTTCTCACTCAGTTCTCAGGAATGCACTTTGCCAGTAATCCAACCTCCAGCACAAAATTAATCAGCTGGTTGGACTGTAAGATTTACTTTGAGTTGACCTTTTGTTTCATTAGATCTTTAACGAATTATCGAATCATGTCAAATTCATTCGTTATATTCACTATAATTGCTTTCGTATTAGTTGAAATTCGTTATGTTTTTATTCGGACATTCGGATGCAAAGATGTGTACCTTAGAACGATCGGCGCTTCCACTACTCCTTCCTCCGCTCACAGATCATACGTATTACACACGCGTGTTACGCTTTATATTCACTGTGCATGCGTGAAACACCGCCCGCCCCAGACGTTCTTTATAGTATATTCCCCACCCCTTGTTTTTCGGCGCAGAAGGAGAGCACATGGCGGAGACAGAGAAGGTGCCTGAGAGTAGCAGCAATGACAAGGAAAGCCCGGAGCCACAAACGTCCCGATCCCGGAGGATATTTAAGGCCTCAAATATGGCCTTTATAGAGATGGTGGAGAAGGTGGACATCTTCAAGAGGGCTGACTATGACGGGAACCATGGAAAAATGTGAGAAAGGCCAAGATCATGACTAAAGTTGTGAGAAGTCTGCATAAGAATTTTGGGGTACAGCGATCCAAGGATCAACTGAGGAAACGATGGTCAGACCTCAAATTGAGGGAGCAGGATCAGTACAGAAGAATCAAGACAGTGCTGCAAAAAAGTAAGTATTTTGTCATGTGTTCCTATTCTTTTTCTTATGTTTGTGCTTTTCTTTACTATTGTACAGTTTAAAATGGCAAGTTTCAGGTTCGTGGGCACATTAATCGTTCGTAGTAAACATGGTTTGTTCACCCACTAATGCAATGTTTTTTGCAGATTCAGGTTAACTACATTTGGTCATGCCTATTTGTCCTTAAAGAAATTTAGTACATTGTTGCCTAGATGGGTTTGTAACTAGAATGAAATGCAAACTTAATTCAGAGTATGGAGAGGACACTCAGCAGCTGTTTACACATCTGGACGCAGGAGCACTAGTGTGGGACACCAGAACAAACTTTTTAGGGTGTCCCACATAGGTGCTCCAGTGGATACTAGGAGGCTTTACATGTGTGATACTTTAAAAAAAAGGTAAGTATTCCAGCTTTGTAAAGGGAAAAAGTCATGTCTTCAGCTTTGAACTCTGCAAAAACAGACAATTGTACGACACTTCCAAGCAATGTTTCATATTCCTATTTCTTGCCTCAAATATCTGTTAATTATACCTTTATTTTATTCACATAGGGGAGAAAAGACGTCTGAGGTCACCAGGGACCCCCAACCTCCTAAAGAAGGGGAAATCCAAAAACAACAACCAGAGGATGTGGAGAAAGGAGAGGTTTATGAAGTGGTCCAAATAGTGACCACAACAGGCGAGTGTCTGAGACCACAGCTTCAGGTAATAGATGGATGCCTGCATATTTATAATACATGGTGTGGTTTTTTTTAGGTGATGTGGATGTTGTTGAAGAAGAAACACATTTCACAAGTGCACAAGTCCTCATCAGGGAGATCATGGTGTGCAATCGGGATTTACAGAAGATCAAGGAAGACATCAATGATGTTGAAAAAAGACTCAAAAACATCATTGATGTTTTAGGCAGAATCAAAAACACACCAACATTTATCAAATTCTTTCTATTTTTCTAACTTTTCTCAAAAATTTGGAAAGCCAAATTTTGAAGATGCACACAGTGTGTCAACATGTGCTATCTGCCATCACGGGATATTTTGGTACGCGTACATTGATCCCCCATGAAGGGAGCTAGCACTAAGCATGGGATCAGGAGGGAAATCTCCATTTTGACTGTCAATTTGTGTGCATCTTCAAAATTTGGCTTTCACAGGGGTGACATCACCCCATCGGATGAAGGCAAGATCAACACAGTTTGGACATACTAATGTTTGATATTGCCTTCACTTTGTCAAAGTTGAACTTTGTAAGTTCCTGAGTTGTGTATTGTTTTATGGTTTTAAACATGCCTGTTTTAACACAAAAAAGGCTATTTGTACTGTCAAAAACAAAAATGTTATTACTAAAATATATTGGTTTGTTCAAAAACTATTTTCTAATGCACATGTGAATGTGCACAGAGTAAAAAGTTTTCTACCCAACAATGTGTGGTTACTTCTTTCAATGCTCAATATAATTTTTTGGACTAAGTCGGTGGTTACACAGAAATGGGGGTTATTTGCTAAAGGCAAAGCCACTTTGCACTACAAATGCACTTTCAGTGCAGTTTCAAGTGCACTTTTGCAGTGCACTTGTAGTGCAAAGTGGATTTTCCTTTAGTAAATAACTCCCACAGTGCTTTATAATTTGCCACAATCATGCCATTTTCGCGACTCTGCAAAATTCATTCATGGTGCTGAAAATGATGTATATTTTTAACAGTAATGCATTACATACATTAACAACAAAAACAAGATGTGTGTGTAGCAGACCCACAACATAATAATAGTTCGTTGATGAAGAGATGGTCACCTCATGTATCAAACGCCACCACAACACACACACGCAGTCCCGGAAGCTACGGGCGCTTGTAGAGAGAGCCGGCCGGCTCGTTCATCCGTTTTTGCCTGAATTATTTCGCTTACATGTGAGTGCAATACTGTTTTTATTAATAAACATTATATACGTTTTTACACTATGGAGGATTCTTTTCTCCTTTTATGACTGGCCATTGGACAAGTTGTGTATGGGCTGTTTAGGACAATAGGAGGAGCTGATCTGACCTTTTATCCATCCTTATTTGAGACTGTGGCTGGGTTATAAGCCAAAAGGCGCAATTGATCTCCTGACCAGAGATCAAGGGAGCTGGTAAGAGGCAGTTGTTTTAAAGGTGGAGGACTGTCCTATCTCTAACACTACTTTCCATGGTGAACTGAGTGTGATGTCACTATTGCTGTGGATGAAGATCTGTATCCCATGGTGATTTTTTGTCGGACAATTATTGACATTATCTTTTGATGGACTCATTCGTTTGATGTGCATTTATTTTTTAATTTTTAAGTTCATGTAGCGCGGTTTCTTATACAATTTTAACATTTACAGTGTGGGTATCTCGCATTTTTGTAACCGCAGCTTATTATTCAATTCAGAGTTTATATATTGGATCAATTTATGTATGTCATGCTATGTTTTTTTCTGACAGCGCTGTATTCTTTTATATTTTATCAAATAAATTATGTTTGCACTATTGAGGAAAATGTCCAAAAAAAAAGCCCATTGGAGAACCTAGGAGACAGCTAAAAGAAGCACAAGCAGTAAATCAAAGGAAATATTATTTCAGTATAAATAAAAAAAATATGTTTTTAAAATGTTTACTAAACATTTTCTGGCATATCAATGGCGCCCCTACCCGCAAAGTACTCCATATATTTTATGCGGACCTCGCGTGCACTTTGGGGGGGCAAGCATTGAAAACCAGATACGAACCCACAAGCACAAATTGAAGAGCAGTAATGATCGGAAAAGCACGAGGCTGAAAAGCGCGAATCGTCTCTCACCAAACTTCTACTAACACAAGATTAGAAAAAGGAGCCCAACGGGTGGTGCACTTGGTATTGAACTTCCCTTTTCTAGTGCCATTGTACGTGTTGTACAACACCGCGTTCTTGACGTTTGGAATTTCCAATAAGATTTGTGTGATCGTGTGTATGCAAGACAAGTTTGAGCCAACATCCGTTGGAAAAAATCCATGGATTTTGTTGTCGGAATGTCCGATCGTGTGTACAGGGCATAACAGTGCACTGACACACTACACTGATACTACACTATACTCACACTATACTCACACTACACTAACAGTACACTGACACTCTACACTCAAAGTCACAATAACACACTAACGCGATACTAGCAAACAGAGTCCTGCTCTACCTATCTCCATTCCAACAACACACTACAAAAGGTTCCTGGGGGAGGGAACCTTTTATAGTGTGGGGTGGGACTATGTGCACTGAGTCATGATTGGGCAAAGCCATCATGACTGTGTCCAATCATGGCTCTGAGTGTGCTCTCTGCCCTGATTGGGAAAAGCCTTGCACCTAACCAGTGGTAAGGTGCATTGCTTCATCCAATTAGGGCCCTAGAATGCACTGTGCAGCGCTCGGTGGGTGAACAACAGTTCGCGGCTCGAACTGTTGTCTCAACTCTAATGATAAGGCTGATAGAGCATTTTGTTAAGAAATACCATGGCATTACTTTCAGATGTAGTACTTATATATGTAATTATTCAGTCCCAAATCCTTTCTTTACAACCCACAAAGGTGATCCTTGCAAATTGTTGCCTCAGACCCTTAAATGTGGTTTATACCCATACTCTCAGTACATTAACACTAAAAAGCCTGTAATCCTACATAATGGATACAAACATTTTAGAAACTATAAGACCAATGTAGGGATTTATCTTTTAAAATGTAAATGTAGTTCATTTTACATCTCTTGAAATACTAAGAGACCTTTGCACTTTGCACAAAATCATAAATATTAAATGGATGGACTATCATTTGTGGCCTTTGAGTCCTACCACAACTCAAAAGTGGAGATTTTATCAACAAAAAAATGTAGGTTGTAACAAAAAGGAGTTCCCAGTTAGAGGTCACTCAGTAATCCAGGATGAATGAGCAGTTAGGCTTTGTTCCTTTTCTATAATAGCTTTTGTAATATGTCCCTCTCATCTGTATATAGACAGGTGCAGTCTACTTTCTCCACTGTAGGTGGTACTCGTCTGTAGAGGCATTGCAGTTGGAGAGGAAGTCAAGAGGAACACAATTTCTCTATGGTTTCATGGGTTACTGCGGAAGCTATCTGATTGGATGGTGCTGTAACTCTAGCAGTCATTTTGGGTCAGGCAGAACCTATTTAAGGCCCTGGCTCCCAGGCTTAGCGCATTTGCGTGTGGGTAGAAACAACTTTACTGAGAATTTAGCAAAAATTTTCAATATCTCAACTCAGCAACACCTAACTGAGGCTTCCCCAGGTGTCAAACTGGTAGCCCTCCAGCTGTTGAGGACCTACAAGTCCCATGAGGCATTGTAAGGCTGGCAGTTACAAGCATGTCTCTCAAAGACAGAGGCATGATGGGACTTGTAGATCTGCAACAGCTGGCGGGCCACCAGTTTGACATCCCTGCACAGGTGGAGTAACAACTGGAAAAGTCCAGTGATGTCACTGGCTTCGCCCGACGCATGGCATAACTTGTCATGTGACTTCCTCAGGGGAGCGGCTGAAAGGCTTACTGGGATAAGCTAATGACGTCTCTGTTAGTGGGACATCAACAGCCCTCCCAGTGAGCCTTCCAGTTGGTACCCTGAAGAAGTCACGTGACAAGTGATGCAATGCTTTGGGAAAAGTCAGTGACATCACTTCCATTGTTTCTGGGACCCAGAGGTTGTGCTGAGGAAGTAATCTGCTCTTTTAGATTGTAACCTATCTACTGTCAGGGCTGGGCTCAGCCCTTCCTTCTCAAAGCTGGCCGCTCAACTGTAGGATAATTGCCAGCTTCTATCTCTCCACAGTGACTCACCTGTTGATGATATCCTGCTCATCAGTCCTGCCTACTTAAGCCGTCCAGTCCAGATGATCTCTGCCTTCGCCTTGGTCACATCTCTAGAGACGCTCTCCTGTGTTCCTGTTAAAGACTTGCTTGGCTGACATTCCTTCTGGCTCCAGATCCTGCTTGCTTTTCTACTACGCTCATCTCTGGCTCCCTGACGTTTTGGCTTGTCTGACTATGCGTTCCGGTTCCTGAACTCTGGCTATGTTTTACTACGTTTACTCTGTTTACCTCTTTTTATTATTATTAAACAAGTGTGATTTAACTGTACTTCTGTCTCAGTCAGATTCATGGTTTCTGACAGTAGGCGAAGGCCATGAATTCAGAAGATGCAGTCAATCCACTTGTTGGTAATATATTTTCGAGATTGGATGATCAGTATCACCTCATGGATCAGTTTGCCATGGCGTTACAAACGCTCCTGAATCGCATGGCTCACCTGGAATCTCCCACTGTGGCTGCTCCGGTACAACCTGTGTTGCAGGCCATCCCTGCTGCTGCTGCAGTCTCTGTGCAGGCACGCACCTCAAGTATTACCTCTATAAGAGGTATGTCTGATTCCGCTCTGCAGCAATTTGGGGACGATCCAGTCCAATGCAGAGGGTTTCTCAACCAGGTTGAGATATACTTTGAGATGCTGCCCCAGGCATTTCCCACGGACAGACGCAAAGTAGGTTTCATGAAATCTCTGCTTTCTGAGAGAGCCTTGGCCTGAGCAAACCCTCTATGGGAGACGCAAAAAACTGTTATCTTGAGTTACCCTGAATTTGTGACTTCTTTTAAAAGGGCATTTGACGTTCCCGCACGCTCCACTTCTGCTGCCAAAGTGCCTCATGTCAATCAAACAGAATACGAGTTGCCGAAAACTGTTACCGATTACGCCATTGAATTCCGTACTCTGGCAGCAGAGGTTGCTCGGAACAATGAGGCCCTCGTGGTTGCTTTTTCTCATGGTCTCTCGGATACCATCAAGGATGAGATAGCAGCCTGAGATATACCCACTGAGCTGGAGAGGTTGATCACGTTTGCCATCCTCATTGACTCCAGACTCAGAGAAAGACTCTCTTTTAAGGAGCGCTTGCAGAAGCCTCCTGTACATTTGTCTCAGAGCTTTGCAGTCCCACCTTTGCCCCTCTCACTTTCCATGCCTCCTGGTACCGAGTTGGTCAGTGAAGATGAACCTTTGCACTTGGGCTTCACGCGTCTCCCTGTGGATGAGGGAGAAATTGTGCCTTTATTGTGGCCAGGCAGGTCACTTTTTGAAGTCTCGTCCTATCCGTCCAGGGAATGCCCGAACCTTGAGGCCCTGTCACGAACAGACCTTAGGTGGCGTTGTTTCATTCCCAGTTATCCAGAAGGATAAGCCCCTGGTTTCAGTTACCCTTTCTTTGGCTGAGTTATTCGTCGAGATACAGGCTCTAATCGACTCTGGGACTGCAGGCCTGTTCATTGATGCTGCCTTTGTATCAAAGCACTCAATTCCACTGCAGCTGCGTGACACTCCACTTGCCATTGAGGCTCTTGATGGAAGACCTCTACAGCCTGCCCATGTAACTCGTGAGACTGTTCCATTGTCCATGGCCGTAGGAGCTCTTCACCATGAGATAATCCAATTCCAAGTATTTCCTCACCTAAGTTTCTGCTGGTTATTGGTTATCCTTAGTTACAGAGGCACAACCCCTCTTTTGATTGGCTCTGTGGTGAGGTTCTCTCCTGGTCACCACAATGCAGTAAGACATGCTTCCAGAAGGTAGTCAAGGTCCTGTACATCTCTTCACTCTCCTCCCTGCCAGAGGAGTACCGCGATTTTAGCGATGTCTTTAAATTGATTGTTTAAATGACACCTCGGTTGTTTAAATGACACCTCGGTTGTCATTTCAACAATCTTAGCCGCCCTTTATTTACTAATACTCTGTCTGAATAATACATGTTTTACTTTACTATAAATACATCCGGTTTTATTTGTAGAGGCTGCTCCTCTTTCACAGGACATGTTTATTCCCCTGCACCGTCTGGTGATTTCTCCAGCAATGTGCGGCCGCCCAGCGCCACTCCTCCTCTATGGAGGATTGGCGCAATGGGTGTCCCCTGGTGATGTGTCGGCATGGTCCCGGCTGGCGGATTTCCTCTATCCCCTCCGTGCGAACCAGCTGCTGACGGACTCACGCACAGGGATGAGTCATGTGCGGTAAGCCCCCACGTGACCCAGGTTGCCGGGTTACTGGGACGCGGCTGCCCCCCTCTCTCCCCTGCGCGTCGTCAGCTGTGCGGCCCACCTCGGAGATGGGGAGTCTGCTCGGCCGCGTCCGTGCGGGTATCGTTGCCAGGATACCATGACGCAGCTGCCTCCTCTCTCCCCGTCGCGCCATCAGCTGTTGATGGCGCCGGAGATTGAGGCATGCGCAGTATGCGTCAGCGGCCGGCCTGAATGATGTCACGTTGGCTACGCCGATTGGTGACTACAGGTGGGGCGGATGTACAAGAGACGCTTCCCGCGTCTCTCTTTGTACAACCCACACTACCAGCCGCTCTCCACGAGACCGCTGTGTGGCTCGATGAGGGTAACAACCTCCCCCCCTCCATCTATCTTTTTCAGCTGATTACCCAGGTAAGCCTTGATGCACAACTGCTCATTAGACATTGCTAAATAGTGACAGATGACTTATACCCTACCCCCCCATTATACTTTTATTTATACTTACGGCAAATTATCTTTCTCTATGGGTTTATTTCCTCAACAGCCTCAGTACGCCTAGAGATTGGGACTACTAACCTCTTATACATTTAACCTTTTATGAATCTTGATGCAAGCCATCACGTACCTCTGACACCAGACTCTCGTCCATCAAGTTAAAATTGTTGCCTATTGCAAGCTATTGATACTTGCTAATAAGGTTACTCCCACTTACATAGCTATAACCTACCAGGGTAAGTCCAATATACACTGCAAATCTGATTACCATTCTGAAAGTGGAAAAACTTTTTAAATATGCTATAGATCATTCCCCATACAATTACCGTATTTATCGGCGTATAACACGCACAGGCATATAACACGCACATTTATTTTAAGAGGAAAGTTTCAGGAAATAAACTTAAATTTTAAATAAGGAACTTTGAAGCAAAATAAGGGTCAGTGCCCATCTTCAGCCTCATCAGTCCACATCAATGCAGCCTCATCAGTCCACATCAATGCAGCCTCATCAGTCCACATCAATGCAGCCTCATCAGTCCACATCAATGCAGCCTCATCAGTCCACATCAATGTAGCCTCATCAGTACACATCAATGCAGCTTCACCATTGCCATCAGTGCAGCCTGATCGATGCCCATCTGCAACCCAGAGGGGACAGGGAGGGGGGCGGGACGAGCGCCGACAGATTACATACAGTGAGAATCTCCTAAGATAGACAGAACAGTGGTCCAATGGCGGCCCAGGAGACGGGACTTCCTATTACAGAGACCGCCAAGTAAACAGGAGATTCTCACTGTATGTAATCTGACGGCGCTCGTACCGCCCCCCCTCCCTGTCCCCTCCGAGGCAGCTAAAATTGAAGTATTGGCGTATAACACGCACGCGCTATTTGCACCCGATTTTCATGGTGAAAAAGTGAGTGTTATACGCCAATAAATACAGTATCTATCAATTTAAATTGATTACCTCTTCTAAATTTTGATACTGACATTTGCATATAATATATCCTCTATCCTTTCTTGCTCTTCCCTGTGTGTTCCTTCCCCCCCCTATCCCTTCTCCCTTCCCCCTCCCTCCCCCCTCCCACCTTCCCCCTCCCTCCCCCCTCCCACCTTTTCCCTCCTCTCCCATCCCCTTCCTCTATCCCCCTCCCTCCCCCCCCTTTTCTTTCCCTCCCCCCCCCCTATTGGCTCCTCCCTTCCCTCCACCCTTACCTGCATATTCAGCTTATATCCTATGTTTTATTAAACCTTCTTTTTCTATTATGTTACATACGTCCCCACATTGTCTGTACTTCGCCATGACCCTGTAGGATGGATGCATGTCCCTGGGTTCAGGAGTTAGCCTCTCCTATTACACCATTACACGGTTTCTCGCAGTTCCTCCACTTACCCCTATTCAAAAATACTATACCATTTTAAATTTACTATATTATGATGAATTATTTACCGTAAATGTATTGTTCATTACAGTACTCAATTCTGTGCTCCTGAAGAAGCGCATGTGGCGCGTAACATGTCGAGCCCATACAGAATCTGATTATCACCACTGCATAGCTTCTGGTTCAACGCAATGTAACTATATTGATCAAGACCTTTTGACTTCGAACATTGCTTTAACCACTAATTTAACCATGTAGCTATGTATGGAGTGCATAATTTGTAAAACTGTTTAACGCTGAATTGAACTTTATTTTGCTTCTCTGTTTTATATTGCTTTTTAATATTTTCTAAATAAACTGGAATTTTAATAATATAATTAGTAATTACTGTGCCTTTCAAGTCTTGTGTCCACAATTTTTCTATTTCCTCCAATCTACTTAGATAAGACGTGGCACTTGTAACTAAATCCGTATCCACATGACCACTATGCGCTGATACGTTCCTTTCAATATTCAATGTCTTTGACAAAGATCAAGCCAGTAGTTTGCCTCCACACCGGTCATATGATTGCGCAATTGACCTTCAACCTGGTGCCATACCCCCTCGTGGCTGTATTTAGCCTTTGTCCGTCTTGGAGGATAAGGCCATGGAGGAGTATGTTGCAGACGCACTTTCTCGAGGTTTCATTTGCAAATCTTCGTCTCCTGCTGGTGCTGGTTTCTTCTTTGTGAAGAAGAAGAGTGCTGAACTGAGACCTTGTATTGATTATAGGGGTCTCATTCGTTTTACGATTAAGAATGCCTATCTGATTCAGTAGACTACAGAGTTATTTGACCGCCTCAAGGGAGCAATGGTTTTCACGAAGCTTGATTTGAGAGGGACATAAAAACTCGTGAGCATTAAGGAAGGCGACACCTGTTGATGATATCCTGCTCGTTAGTCCTGCCTACTTAAGCCCTCCAGTCCAGATGATCTCTGCCTTTGCCTTGGTCACATCTCTAGAGACGCTCTCCTGTGTTCCTGTTAAAGAATTGCTTGGCTGACATTCCTTCTGGCTCCAGATCCTGTTTGCTGTTCTACTATGCTCATTTCTGGCTCCCTGATGTTTTGGCTTGTCTGACTATCCGTTACGGTTCCTGAACTCTGGCTATGTTTTGACTACGTTTACTCTTTACCTTTTACCTTTTTTTACCTTTTTTTATTATTATTAAGCAAGTGTGATTTAACTGTACTTCTGTCTCAGTCTGATTCATGGTTTCTGACATATACATAGTTATGACCAGAAGCGTTTTTAACCCCTATTAAAAATACATAATTTAGAAAGCATAATACGCTATGAGCCTATTATTTTATATATTCTGAGCACTCTATTTTTTTTTTTTTTTAATTGTATCTTTATTAGTATTTGTAGATATACAGTGTATCAGATACAGAAACTTAGGGAACATGACATCACCTAGCAGTATAACAAAGTTACTTACAGCAATTAAGTGTCATAATAGAACAAGACATATACATTAGTATGTCACTCTTTGGAAAATTAAGCAAAAGTAAAATGCAAAATACAGCATATCATCTAAGAATTCAAACAATATAGAAAGAAGGACAGAGATCATTAGGACACCATGAATCTCAAAACTTAAGGAGACATACCATGAACAATTCAGAGTTTATGGACATAAGAGATAACTAACTAGGGGTCCAGAGGAACCACTTCAGGACAATAATTGGATTCATCCCAAACCTTCCAAACCTTGTTAAAGCTTGACATTAAGTCATCAATTATTGCAGTCAAGTGCTCCATCCTGCGTATATTTGCTATAGTAGACAAAAGTTGGGAACTCGTGGGAGGAGAGGTTGTCAACCAACAACATGGTACTGTATAACTCGCTTTGCTGGTAATAAAATAAAGGCCATTAGCTTTCCTGCATGTTTAGGGATACCTGGAAAGGGAAGACCCAACAAATAATGTAAAGGGTTCAAAGGAATGAATATGTTTAAGAGATTTTGCAAAAGGTATTGGACATAAGCCTAGAAAGGTTTAACCACTTGCCAACCGCCTAACGCAGATATACTGCGGCAGAATGGCACGGGCAGGCACAATAACGTACCTGGTGCCCGAGGCAGTTGGCATCGTTAGGGGACCGATCCAGGCTGAGGGGGAGACGACTCATTCGTGGCCACCCCCTCGCGATCGCTCCCAACGAATGAGAATCTTCCTCTGCTGCTGTATAGTAAACAGCGGCAGAGGAAGTGATGTCATCTCTCCTCGGCTCTGTATTTTCTTTTCCGTCGCCGAGGAGAGAAGACATCTGAGTAAGTGCACCAACACAACACACACAGTAAAACACACCAGGCATACTTTACACCCCCCATCACCCCCCGATCACCCCCTGATCACCCCCTAATCACCCCCCCCTCCTGTCACAGTGACACCAAGCAGTTTTTTTTTCTGATTACTGCATTGGTGTCAGTTTGTGACAATTAGAAGTGGTAGGGCAGTTAGTGTTAGGCCCCCTTTAGGTCTAGGGTACCCCCTAATAAAGTTTCAACCCTGTGATCACCTCCCCCTCCGTCGCCAGTGTCACTAAGCGATCGTTTTTCTGATCGCTGTATTAGTGCCACTGGTGACGCTAGTTAGGGAGGTAAATATATAGGTTCACCGTCAGCTTAAGGTTTTAACCCCTTGATTGCCCCCTAGTTAACCCTTTCACCAGTGATCACCGTATAACTGTTACGGGTGACGCTGGTTAGTTAGTTTTATTTTTTATAGTGTCAGGGCACCCGCCGTTTATTACCTAATAAAAGTTTAGCGCCCTGATCACCCGGCGGTGATATAAGTTAGGTTTTAGGGTCAGATAGGGTCTGCATCGCCCCAGGCAGCGTCAGGTTAGCGCCAGTACCGCTAACACCCATGCATGCAGCATACACCTCCCTTAGTGGTATAGTATCTGAACGGATCAATATCTGATCCGATCAGATCTATACTAGCGTCCCCAGCAGTTTAGGGTTCCCAAAAATTCAGTGTTAGCGGGATCAGCCCAGACACCTGCTAGCACCTGCGTTTTGCCCCTCCGCCCGGCCCAGCCCAGCCCAGCCCACCCAAGTGCAGTATCAATCAATCACTGTCACTTACAAAACACTTAACGCATAACTGCAGCGTTCGCAGAGTCAGGCCTGATCACTGCGATCGCTAACAGTTTTTTTGGTAGCGTTTTGGTGAACTGGCAAGCACCAGCCCCAAGCAGCGTCAGGTTAGCGCCAGTACCGCTAACACCCACGCATGCACCGTACACCTCCCTTAGTGGTATAGTATCTGAACGGATCAATATCTGATCCGATCAGATCTATACTAGCGTCCCCAGCAGTTTAGGGTTCCCAAAAATGCAGTGTTAGCGGGATCAGCCCAGATACCTGCTAGCACCTGCGTTTTGCCCCTCCGCTTGGCCCAGCTCAGCCCAGTCCAGCCAAGTGCAGTATCGATCAATCACTGTCACTTACAAAACACTAAATACACATAACTGCAGCATTCGCAGAGTCAGGCGTGATCCCTGCGATTGCTAACAGTTTTTTTGGTAGCATTTTGGTGAACTGGCAAGCACCAGCCCCAAGCAGCGTCAGGTTAGCGCCAGTACTGCTAACACCCACCCATGCACCGTACACCTCCCTTAGTGGTATAGTATCTGAACGGATCAATATCTGATCCAATCAGATCTATACTAGCGTCCCCAGCAGTTTAGGGTTCCCAAAAACGCAGTGTTAGCGGGATCAGCCCAGATACCTGCTAGCACCTGCGTTTTGCCCCTCCACCCGGCCCAGTCCAGCCCATCCAAGTGCAGTATCAATCGATCACTGTCACTTACAAAACACTAAACACATAACTGCAGTGTTCGCAGAGTCAGCCCTGATCCCTGCGATCGCTAGCAGTTTTTTTGGTAGCGTTTTGGTGAACTGGCAAGCACCAGCGGCCTAGTACACCCCGGTCGTAGTCAAACCAGCACTGCAGTAACACTTGGTGACGTGGCGAGTCCCAAAAGTGCAGTTCAAGCTGGTGAGGTGGCAAGCACAAGTAGTGTCCCGTTACCACCAAGAAGAAGACAAACACAGGCCTGTCGTGCCCATAATGCCCTTCCTACTGCATGGGCCAATCCTAATTGGGAACCCACCACTTCTGCAGCACCGTACTTCCCCCATTCACATCCCCAACCAAATGCAGTCGGCTGCATGAGAGGCATTTTCTTTATGTCCTCCTGAGTACCCCTACCCAACAAACCCCCCCACAAAGATGTCGTGTTTGCAGCAAGCGTGGATATAGGTGTGACACCCGCTATTATTGTCCCTCTTGTCCTGACAATCCTGGTTTTTGCATTGGTGAATGTTTTGAACGCTACCATACACTAGTTGAGTATTAGCGTAGGGTACAGCATTGCACAGAGGAGGCACACTTTCACAGGATCTCCCAAGATGCCATCACATTTTGAGAGACCCAAACCTGGAACCGGTTACAGTTATAAAAGGTAACAGTTACAAAAAAAAGTGTAAAAAAAAAAAACACAAAAAATATATAAAATAAATAAAACAAAAATAGTTGTCATATTATTGTTCTCTCTCTCTCTATTCTCTCTCTATTGTTCTGCTCTTTTTTACTGTACTCTATTCTGCAATGTTTTATTGTTATTATGTTTTATCATGTTTGCTTTTCAGGTATGCAATTTTTTATACTTTTATACCATTTTTTTGTCTTCAGGTACGCCATTCAGCTGCAGCGCGGATTTATTTATCTTCACAGCAACAGCGTTTGCTCCCACGATATATAAAGCCGTGACTCCAGCGGAGGTGATATATGCCGAAGCATGGGGGCAGCAGGGGCGGAGGAGCGATTTGCTCCTAACTTTTGGGATGGATGCCCCCATGCTTCGGCATAAATAAATGCTGCATGTATGCCAATCATTAGAAGGGGGTGGATGAAGGGAGGTATTCTAATGGTGGGCATACCCACCAATCAATATCTTTTTTTCGTTCAGCCCACAGGCTGCATGAAAAAAAAGATTACAATATATGTCCAACAAGGACTGTCAGGAAAGGCATGCCAGCACCCAAGATGGCTGCTGAAGAAGACGACCTGTTACCTCTGCCTGTCAGGAAGGGCATGCCAGCACCCAAGATGGCTGCCGAAGAAGATGACCTGTTACCTGTTACCCCTGCCCCTGTCAGAATGCCATTGGTGCACACGCACCCTGTGGCAGCTTTTGACACCCAAACAGGCTACTTAAACTCAGTCAGTTTCCAGACTCAGTGCTGTCTGCTCTACAGCGTTCCCTGTGTATCCGGCAATTACCTACCTGACTTCCGTTCCTGTTGTGACCCGGCTTGCATTTCATGACTTAGATTTCGCCGGATGTAAACAGTGCCATTGGGAAATTGGGAAAGCATTTTATCACACTGATCTTGGTGTGGTCAGATGCTTTGAGGGCAGAGGAGAGATCTAGGGTCTAATAGACCCCAAAAGAGTACCTGTCACTACCTATTGCTATCATAGGGGATATTTACATTCCCTGACATAACAATAAAAATGATTTAAAAAAAATGAAAGGAACAGTTTAAAAATAAGATAAAAAAGCAAAAAAAGTAATCAAGAAAAAAAAAAAAAAAGCACCCCTGTCCCCCCTGCTCTCGCGCAAAGGCGAATGCAAGCATTGGTCTGGCGTCAAATGTAAACAGCAATTGCACCATGCATGTGAGGTATCACCACAAAGGTCAGATCGAGGGCAGTAATTTTAGCAGTAGACCTCCTCTGTAAATCTAAAGTGGTAGCCTGTAAAGGCTTTTAAAGGCTTTGTATGTAGTTTGTCGCCACTGCACGTTTGTGCGCAATTTTAAAGTATGTCATGTTTGGTATCCATGTACTCGGCCTAAGATCATCTTTTTTATTTCATCAAACATTTGGCCAATATAGTGTGTTTTAGTGCATTAAAATGAAAAAAGTGTGTTTTTTCCCCAAAAAATGCGTTTGAAAATCACTGCGCAAATACTGTGTGAAAAAAAATGAAACACCCACCATTTTAATCTGTAGGGCCTTTGCTTTAAAAAAATATATAATGTTTGGGGGTTCAAAGTAATTTTCTTGCAAAAAAAAAATATTTTTTCATGTAAACAAATAGTGTCAGAAAGGGCTTTGTCTTCAAGTGGTTAGAAGAGTGGGTGATGTGTGACATAAGCTTCTAAATGCCAGGACAGTTCAACCCCTCCCCCCAAATGACCCCATTTTGGAAAGTAGACACCATAAGGTATTTGCTGAGAGGCATGTCTAGTCCATGGAATATTTTATATTGTGACACAAGTTGCGGGAAAAAGACAATTTTTTTTTTTTTTGCACAAAGTTGTCACTAAATGATATATTGCTCAAACATGCCATGGGCATATGTGAAATTACCCCCCAAAATACATTCTGTTGCTTCTCCTGAGTACAGGGATACCACATGTGTGAGACTTTTTGGGAGCCTAGCTGCATACGGGACCCCAGAAAAAAAATGTAAATGTAAATTTTTGATTTCACTCCTCACTGCCTATCACAGTTTCGGAGGCCATGGAATGCCCAGCTGGCACAACCCCCCCCCCCCCAAATGACCCCATTTTGGAAAGTAGACACCCCAAGCTATTTGCTGAGATGTATGGTGAGTATTTTGCAGACCTCACTTTTTGGTCACAAAGTTTTGAAAATTGAAAAAAGAAAAAAAAAAATTTCTTTTCTTTCTTCATTTTCAAAAACAAATGAGAGCTGCAAAATACTCACCATGCCTCTCAGCAAATAGCTTGGGGTGTCTACTTTCCAAAAATGGGGTCATGTTTGAGCAATATATCATTTAGTGACAACTTTGTGCAAAAAAAAGTTTGTCATTTTCCCGCAACTTGTGGCAAAATATGAAATATTCCATGGACTCAACATGCCTCTCAACAAATAGTTTGGGGTGTCTACTTTCCAAAATGGGGTCATTTGGGGAGGGGGGGGGTTGAACTGTCCTGGCATTTTATGGCCTTCAAAACTTTGATAGGTAGTGAGGAGTGAAATCAAAAATTTACGCCCTTAGAAATCCTGAAGCCTGTGCTTGGTTTCCGGGGCCCCGTACGCGGCTAGGCTCCCAAAAAGTCCCACACATGTGGTATCCCCCTACTCAGGAGAAGCAGCTAAATGTATTTTGGGGTGCAATTCTACTTATGCCCATGGCCTGTGTGAGCAATATATCATTTAGTGACACATTTTTGTAATTTTTTTTTTTTGTCATTATTCAATCACTTGGAACAAAAAAAATTAATATTCAATGGGCTCAACATGCCTCTCAGCAATTTCCTTGGGGTGTCTACTTTCCAAAATGGGGTCATTTGGGGGGGGGGTTTGTACTGCCCTGCTATTTTAGCACCTCAAGAAATGAGATAGGCAGTCATAAACCAAAAGCTGTGTAAATTCCAGAAAATGTACCCTAGTTTGTAGACACTAAAACTTTTGCGCAAACCAATAAATATACGCTTATTGAAATTTTTTTACCAAAGACAAGTGGCTGAATACATTTTGGACTAAATGTATGACTATAATTGAGTTTATTGTATTTTTTTATAACAAAAAGTAGAGAATATATTTTTTTTCAAAATTTTCCGTCTTTTTCCGCTTATAGCGCAAAAAATAAAAATTGCAGAGGTGATCAAATACCATCAAAAGAAAGCTCTATTTGTGGGAACAAAAGGATGCAAATTTCGTCTGGGTACAGCATTGCATGACCGCGCAATTAGCAGTTAAAGCGACGCAGTGCCAAATTGTAAAAAGTGTTCTGGTCAGGAAGGGGGTAAATCCTTCCGGGGCTGAAGTGGTTAATAATGAGACAATCCCAGAAACTATGGTAATGGGTACCTAAGTCATTCCTGCATCTCCAGCAGTACTGGGAAGCTTCTGGATTGCGAGCATGTTGGATATCTGGTGTCCTATACCTAAATATAAGAATCTTAAAGGCAGTCTCTCTCTGTGCCACACAGCGTGAAAATTTTGAGATGGATTCCCAAATTTTAGCCCATTGTGTCAGGGAGATAGGTTGCTTAAATATATGAGACCATTTACAATATAAATGGCTGTAATCAGTCAAGGGGATGGCCTCATGAAGGGGCCTATATATATAGAAGAAATTAGATGTTGTTCATATGGACCCCTAGCACACAACATTTCAAAGCCAGTTGGTCTATCTAAAGATAAGGCAGGTGAGTGAGCACTCGGTTTTATGCGGAGCTTGTCCAGTCTAAAAGGCACATTACAAGAGGAGGTCAACAGACCGGAGGCATACCAGACCAACAGTATAACATCTCAAAGGCGCAAGTAAGGTGAGCAGGCATTGCACCCAGAGGTGTCTGGTGATGGCATTTTGACACACAGCTGTCTGTCTATTTATGGACACCACTTTTTACATTTAATCCTTTGATTGTAGATTCTGTTTTTGAAGTGGACCTTACAATTATAGAAGTTTTTTGTGGACGTTTATCAATAATATTTTTACTGTACAGTATCTCACAGAAGTGAGTACACTCCTCACATTTTTTAAAATATTTTATTATATCTTTTCATGTGTCAACACTGAAGAAATTACACTTTGCTACAATGTAAAGTAGTGAGTGTACAGCTTGCATAACAGTGTAAATTTGGTGTCCCCTCAAAATAACTCAACACACAGCCATTCATGTCTAAACCGCTGGCAACGAAAGTGAGTATACCCCTAAGGGAAAATGTCAAAATTGGGCCCAATTAGCTATTTTCCCTCCCGGTGTCATGTGACTAGTTAGTGTTACAAGGTCTCAGATGTGAATTGGGAGCAGGTGGCTTACATTTGGTGTTATCGCTCTCACTCTCTCATACTGGTCACTGGAAGTTCAACATGGCACATCATGGCAAAGATCTCTCTGAGAATCTGAAAAAAGTACTGTTGCTCTACATAAAGTTGGCCTAGGCTATAAGAAGATTGCCAAGACCCTGAAACTGAGCAGCAGCATGGTGGCCAAGACCGTACAACTTTTTAACAGGACAGGTTCCACTCAGAACAAGCCTCATCATGGTCTACCAAAGAAGTTGAGTGCAAGTGCTCAGTGCCATATCCAGAGGTTGTCTTTGACTTGAGTGCTGCCAGCATTGCTGCAGAGGTTGAAGAGGTAGGAGGGTCAGCCTGTCAGTGCTCAGACCATAAGCCGCACACTGCATCAAATTGGTTTGCATGGATGTCATTCCAGAAGGAAGTCTCTTTTAAAGATGATGCAGAAGAAAGCCCACAAACAGTTTGCTGAAGACAAGCAGACTAAGGACATGAATTACTGGAACTGTGGTCTGATGACACCAAGATAAACGTATTTGGTTCAGATGGTGTCAAGCGTGTGTGGCGGCAACCAGGTAAGAAGTAAAAAGACAAGTGTGCCTTGCCTACAGTTAAGCATGGTGGTGGAAGTGTCATGGTCTGGGGATGCATGAGTGCTGCTGAAACTGGGGAGCTACAGTTCATTGAATGAATGAATGAATGAATGAATGAATGAATGAAAGACTTGTATAGCGCTGCAAATGCGAACTGAATCGCCTCAAGGTGCTTGTCCGTCCTGTGTCGTCCAGCTCCTTAGAAGAGGTAGGTCTTGAGTTTTTTTCTGAAGGCCTGATGGTTTTCTTCCAAGCAGATGTTAGTTGGTAGAGCGTTCCATAGCCGCGGTCCTTGGACTGCGAATCTTCAGTCTCCCTTCGATTTGTAGCGGGACTTGGGAATGAAGAGTAGGTATTGGTTCACTGATCGAAGATTGCGATTAGGTGTGTAGTGTTTTATTTTCTCGCATAAGTATTGAGGAGCATTTCCTTGTATGCATTTGTGGGTGAGGCAGAGGGACTTGAAAGTGATCATTGAGGGAACCATGAATGCCAACATGTACCTTGGCATACTGAAGCAGAGCATGATGCCCTACCTTTGGAGAATGGGCCGCAGGGCAGTATTCCAACATGCTAACGATCCCAAACGCACCTCCAAGAGGACCACTGCCTTGCTAAAGAAGCTGGTGGTAAATGTGATGAACTGGCTAAGCATGTCTCCAGACCTAAAACCTATTAAGCATCTGTGAGGCATCCTCAAATGTAAGGTGGAGGAGCGCAAGGTCTCTAACATCCACCAGCTCCGTGATGTCGTCATGGAGGAGTGGAAGAGGACTCCAGTAGCAACCTGTGAAGCTCTGGTGCACTTCCTGCCCAAGATGGTTAAGGCAGTGCTGGAAAATAATGGTGGCCATACAAAATATTGACACTTTGGGCCCAATGTTGACATTTTCACTTAGGGGTGTACTCACTTTTGTTGCCAGTGGTTTAGACATGAATGGCTGTGTGTTTAGTTATTTTGAGGGGACATTAAATTGACACTGTTATACAAGCTGTATACTCACTACTTTACATTGTAGCAAAGTGACATTTCTTCAGTGTTGTCACATAAAAAGATATAATAAAATATTTACAAAAATGTGAGGGGTTTACTCACTTTTGTGAGATACTGTATATGTGTATGTTATCACCAAGCACATACTTTCACGGAATGTTATATGGGATTTAAATATGTGCTGTATATACATGGTATTTTTGGTAATTGGTAAGGGCCTATAATGCCCTCTACACACGGTCGGACATTGATCGGACTTTCCGACAACAAAATCCATGGATTTTTTCCGATGGATGTTGGTTTAAACTTGTCTTGCATACACACGGTCACACAAAGTTGTCGGAAAATCCAATCATTCTAACGTAAAACACGTATGTCGGGACTATAAATGGGGCAGTAGCCAATAGCTTTCGTCTCTTAATTTATTCTGAGCATGCGTGGCACTTTGTGCGTCGGATTTGTGTACACACTATCGAAATTTCCGCCAACGGATTTTGTTGTCGGAAAATTTTATAGCATGCTCTCAAACTTTTTGTGTTGGAAATTCCTATGGAAAATGTGTGATGGAGCCTACACATGGCCGGAATTTCTGACAACAAGGTCCTATCACACATTTTCCATTGGAAAATCCTACCGTGTGTACGGGATATTACTCTTTCTGAACAGCGCTTCATTTCCTTTTTATATATTTTTATATTTCATTTTGATTGGTTGGAGTTTACCATTTATGGTGGTTGCGGCAGTTCTTTTTTTTGCACAATTACATTGTCTTTCACATAGCAGCACATAATTAACTCAAAACTGATATTTTACAATACCAGTGACACCCTTTTCCACCAGCCCTCTGAATCTCTCCGACAGGCCCAACCTTCTTGCGAATTCAGCAGCACGGTCCCACTCTGATATCATTCCTCTCAGAGACTACCCTGCAGCCAATCACTGTGTCTTTTGAATCCATGGTAGTAGTCTGGGCTCTCCTCTGGAAGCCATGGCTACACCTGCAGCCCTGTCACAGTGCCTGTGTACTCTCTCTCCCCCACTCCCCATATAACTGTTCCTCTGTACACTGACAGCCTGGGAGAAGCGATAACTGCAATGTGTGGTCGGCTTTGAGAGCTTTCGCAGCCTGGTCCAGGCATCTGCAGCCCTGGTGGCACTGCAGATCGGGCTACATGTGCTTTACAGGTATAAGCACAAGCACTGTACATCCCAAGTTTCTGTGATGAGAAAAATGGACACATTTTAACACAAAGTATTAAGGCAAAGGACACACCTCTGTTGTGTGCACCATGAAAAATGAATAACCAAAAAAATGCCTGGCTAAACCCACAATGCTTTTTAAACTATGACTTTTTCCTAAGTGAAAATTGCAATCAATTAAAGCATGGTTTCTCAACCAGAGTTCCTGACATTACCATCCCCTCCAAGGAGGAGCCCCCGGACCCTTAGAAGCAAGCTGGACATGCGGCACAATAAACTTAACATGGTCTACTGCTACAACAGAGTCATATAACGGCAAATGAGATGAGAGTCACACTTGGAAAAACTGTTATTCTCAAGATCCGAATAGGACTGTAATAAAGGAAAGTAACAGGTATTGACCACAAAAGAGTTACAAATAGGCAACTGGTCAGCATTTTTAATTCAGTTTTAGAGGCAGGTGTGGGACTAGGACCTAATCTCTCCTGTAGCCCGAACTATGAGCGGGTTATAAAATTTAAGCCAAGGATAACCTAAGATAAGGCAGAAGAGTATCAAGTAGAAACTGATTGTCTCCCTGTGTAATTCCCCAATGGTCAGAGTATAGGGTGTAGTGCACAAGGTAGCCAGGCCCATGGACAAGGGACAGTTATCAACAGCTAAGACTGAAAAGTGTTTGTGCACATTGGTGAAGGGAATCTGTAGACAATGTGCTAGGTCCCCATTATTCAAATTGCTAGCGTGAATGAAAGCTGAGATGGGATAAGAAAATGTGGCAGAACTAAGTTGTACTGGAACAAATATTTTATCTCGGGGGGGAACCTGGCATCATAGAGTCTAAAGAAGCAGACCCCACCCACACTAGACTCTTGCCATTTCCAGGCTTGTTAGGGCAGCTTGCAACAAAGTGACCATGGTTGCCACAGTATAAGCAGAGTCCCTAAGATCTTCTTCTAGCCTTTTCCCCAGAGGATTAATTAGTAGCACCAATTTGCATGGGCTCCTCCTCCTGTAGAAGTGACTTAAGCTTAAAGTATAGCATACAATTGTTTTTAAAGTTGGAAAACATATGGGGGTCACCAAAAAAAAATGGACAGGCAGGTTAACCTTGGGCTCTGGTTCCTGCATTACTGCTGGAGGTGTGTTCCCAGGCTGTGTCCTGGACTTTCCGTGTAATCTTGCAAAGCTCCTCAGCAAGTAAACAAGCCTGTGTAGAGTCCATCTTCACAGAAACACATTCTTGTTAAAGGCTTATGAAAATGTTATGCTTACCCTTAACACAGGTGATTAGACACTATAGCTTGCTTCTGTGTTCTTCACCTATAGCAGATCTCATAAGGCAAGCAGGCTTACTGGCACTCAGTTGCTCCCAGGTCTTATACACAATGCTATAGTGCCTGGATACCAAGCCAGGGTAGGTTCAAATGGAGCACAGCAAATAGGTAATCACAATTGGCAGAGTGGTCAGTGACAGTCTGGGTTCAGTGCAGGTTGAGTTCTGAGCATAGTCGATATCCAATCCAAGGTCACCAACAAGGGAATCCAAACTAGCAGGCACAGGAACAGGGCAGACAAACAGGGAGCTTGAAGCACATGTTAAACACTATATCACAAGCATGGGACTGCAAGCTTGGCTGGCTTAAATCAGGTTTGGTCTCCATCCAGAGACTGGCTACATCAAACACCTTGCAGACAAACAGGGACAAGCAAACAGGGAGAATGCATCACAACCAAACCCAGGATGCTGAAATTATACCAGCAGCTGTGATGGAGAAGGAGCACTACACAATCCTGACAGGTTCCTCCAGAGCTTGCTAGGGGTTCCTTGAACAATGAGCAATTTCTGCTTCTCAGATAAGTTCCCACTGACACCATTGACCTTTTTAACTATCTGTAAGGAGGTAATTCTTCCCAATGACCACACATGTAAAGAGCATTCTCCCCACTGACCATCACACTAATGTATTATGAATTGTAGATATAATAATTTCTAAGAGTTTCTCTGAGTTGAAAGAAGGTTAAAGGTTAAAGAAGATCGATTTAGAGGCTGTATGATTATGATGATGCAGGTTTAGTTTATTATAATAGTTTTGATAGTTATATGATACATATTTATAGAGATTAATACATCAGACCAAAAGGAGGAACAACTGAGGAGGAAAATGGGACAGAGGAATTTGATTCCAAAAGAGGGACAAAATGAGTCGGGAACAAGCTCTACACTAGGTCAACACAATATGACAATCCCTAGAGTTTGTAAAATGAGCAATCTGATCACTTGAATCATCTTTAGTGTTCTGTATTCCATTGTACATATCCAAGGGTAACAGATTCTACATTGATTACAAGTTGTTTTGTATACTTTATACAAATGTTAAAAAAATAATCTTTTTGCAATCTAGCACAGACACAACAGTGACACACTATACAAATACAAATACGTAATAAATTATGTTTTTCTGCTTTTGTTCTGTTTATTTGTGATGTGTTGACGTTTCCTTTGTGTCTTCATTTCCATAATATGTCTTCAGAAGTATTGTTTTTTATACATACATATATATTATACATATATACAGTATATATTAAGATAATCAATGTTATACTATATATGTATTTTAAATGTTGAATTTATACACATTTATTATTCAACATGAGAATGTGTTTCATGCTGTAAGCAACACCTGTGGTTTTATAGGCAGCATGTGTGAAGAGAGTTGTTCATATCTTAAGAAATCCCAATGGAGGCTTCTGAACGGTAGAAGAAAATCAATTTGGCACAGATTGCATGTCATTGTTTAACTGATAGACAGCGCTTTCCATGTTTTAACATCTCCGACCAACATCGTTGAATACAAACATGCAGTAAAATAATACAGATCTGTACATACCTACATTTCAGGAAAATAGACTGCACATGTTAAAGGGGAACTATACAGTATACTTGATATAATAATAATGTTAAGAAGATCAGCTGAACATGTAATAATATTTTAAAACCACTCTATTGTGTATAGTTTCTCATTATACACATACATAAGCTAGCTCCTTACGTATGCAGGTCCTCCTTTCTACTTGATAGTACTGAGCAGTGGTTTTGCTTTGCTGAGCCTCTCGTTGCACTGCAAGTCTATCAAGTCTGTCGAATGAAAGCTAAGGAGCCTTCTGCAGTGTCTAATAAAATAAAAAACCCTACAAAGTAACTGTTTGCCGGAGACCATTTGATCTATGCTGCTAGGTTTTAGATCCCATGAGGGAGCGCAAGAGCAATTTTGGATTCTAGTTACTCTAAATATTAATATGATTTGACAATGCTGACTTGTGCCCTGTTAAGCCATGAAACATGCATTTTAGTAGAGAGCCCACTTTATCCTGCTTTATCAAAACCAAAACATTTAAAATGTGGCAGCTTACCAATCCTTATATGCAGTGTTTGCATTAGTTTTCTTTTATTAGTTTTTTTCCCCTCTGTTGTCACCTCATGATCTGGCTAGTAACACACCTCCTATATTAAAGTGCCCTCACTCTGGATGGATGAGCACAGGGGGCACATTTGGACAGCTTTGTTTTTAATCTGGGTGTTATTTGTACTAGCAGATTTAGATTCACTAACAAATTGAAGCCAAACTCCTGCAAATACTTTATAGGCAGTTACAAATGTTTTTTTTTCCCTTGTGGAATAAAGGTTTTACATAAAAAAAATAAAGGCTGGCCATTGTAAGCACCCATGTCAGTAGTAAATAGTGAATGTTGCCACTTCTGAAAATAGGACTGATTGAACTGAGAAGCCTTGCAAGAAATAGCAACCACCAACACTAACTTTTTGACAAGTGTCAAAAACATTAAAGTGACAAATAATATCCTTATTCTTGAAAAACTTACTGTGTATTTCTGCCTCCATATAACATCCTCTGTGAGCTCCAGATCCTCTGCTTTTCCCTTTTACGGAAGTATAGTGCATAGCCCATAGCCCCTAATCCATCTCGGGAATGAGCAAGAAAGGGTGCCATGTTCTTACATATAGTGAGAACATGGGAAATGAAGGAAGCCACCCTCTAACAGGAAGTTGTAATCACAGCAGATAAAAAAAGGAGATTTGGAGGAGGCAGAGAGCAATAGAAGGGTCCTTTTTGAGTTGGGAATACATACTTGTTATTTGAATTTAATTTTAAATTCCAGAGTGTAGTGTCACTTTTAAGAAAAGCTATACATTTTTTTACAGGAACTAAAATTGCAAACACTCTGTCGGACATTGATCGGACTTTCCGACAACAAAATCCATGCATTTTTTCTGATGTTGGCTCAAACTTGTTTTGCATACACACGGTCGCACAAAGTTGTCGGAATTTCCGAACGCCAAGAACGCGGTCATGTACACCACGTACCAAGTACCAAGCGCGGCACCCTTTGGGCTCCTTTTGCTAATCTCGTGTTAGTAAAAGTTTGGTGAGAGATGATTTGCGCTTTTTCAGACTCGTGGTTTTCAGTTAGTTTTTCTGGTGTTCAGTTTGTGCTTGTGGGTTTGTATCTTGTCTTTAGTGCGTGCAGCAAGTTACCATTGACTTGTGTTCTTGTTCATTCGTTACTGATTTTCAGGTCGCTCTTCACAGGCCTTGCTGTTCTTCAGTGCATTCTGTTACTTCGTTCTGAGCAGCCGACTGTTTTCTAGCCATGTTGCGTGTATGTACTCATCGTAGAGTTCGTGCTGTGCGGGGGCTTGGTGTTGGGGTTCTTACTTTGACACAAGCCCAGTCCATGAACAGGGTGAGGAAGAGTTCATGGACCAAGAATTGGTTTCTCCAGCGTGACCAGTTCTGTCATATGCCTTTGCTCCATGAGATCCGTGAGAATAATCCTGATGATTTCAGGAATGTTCTCCGGATTACGGACCCCGTATTTCACCATTTGTTGGCTTTGCTGACCCCTTATTTTAGCAGGCATTATACCTGCATGAGGCAAGGCATCACTCCGAAGCAGAGGCTAGTCGCCACCCTGCGGTACTTGGCGACGGGGAGAAGCCTGCAGGACCTCAAGTTCTTGGACAGGCATCTCCCCCCAGGCTCTGGGGATCATTATCCTGGAGACCTGTTCTGCCATCATCCAGGTCCTGCAGAAGGACTATATTAAGGTAAGATTTTTATCCTTTAACATCACATATTATTGTATAGAATGTTTGCTAATGTATTGTATTTCTTTCCTCATCCCCTAATTACCATGATTGTAATATGCTGTGAATGTCCCCTTTCTCCTCATGAATGCTGGATTTTTAGTTGTTTTTTTTTGTCCTTCATACATATTTGCCTTCACTTACCTCCCCAGCATGCTCTCCTGGCCCTATATTCACCTTGTGTAGTCACTTAACAATGTATTTTGTCAGCTCCATAGTAGTGCTTTACCCTAAATACCCCCTAAAATGTGTAAAATTGTGATTTGTGCTTTAAATTCAGGCAGAGTGCCAGAGGTTTTTTTTGGGGGTCCCAAAATCATTTGGAACCCTCCCTCCCCCCAACTGCTAACTCAGTTGATACCAATCCTCTATCTGCTGACTTTGCCAAACCCATACATACTATACCCACCTCTTGTGGTCAGATTTATGGATGAATTTCCCAAAGCATGTAGTGCAAGGGCCTGCCTGAATACTTTCAAATGGTACTGTTTAAAGATTTTGTATCCTATTATTATCTTGATAGGTAATAGTAGAATGTAAAAATGTGCTAAAATGTGTACAGTGTGTATTTATATCTTTGTATTATGACACTTCTTACCTGTCCAGTAGGCTGCCAATAGTGTAAGTAAGGAGGGGCTGGCCAAAGTAACAAACATTATTTAGGCATTCATCTCTCAATGAAGTGGAGAGGGTTACCTGTCCAAAACATCTCCCCCCATAAAATTTACATAAAATAAAAAATGGCCCATGAGAGGGGAGGGGGGAATCTGATAGGTGCACCTTATACCCTTTGTCTTAAAATACTCCCTAAAATAAATGCTATACTGATGTTGACCAAGAATGTTTGTGTCTAATCTGCTTTCCATGTTTATGTGCTAAATTATTAATTTTTTATTCTTGTTTGACTCCACAGTTTCCTTCCAACCCACAGGAATGGCAGACTGTGGTCTCCCACTTTGCCCAGCGGTGGGACTTTCCTAACTGCGGAGGGGCAATTGATGGGAAACACGTCCACATCGTCCCACCACCCAACTCGGGGTCATACTAATACAACTACAAGGGGTTCAATAGTATTGTGATGTTGGCAGTGGCGTCGGCTACTTACGAATTCCTGTATGTGGACGCGGGGAAGAATAGCCGGATGTCAGATGGTGGAGTCATCGCCCACACAGAGTTCTACAGGCATTTCCAGAATGGCAGCTTGGACTGGCCACCTCCGGAAGACAATGCGGAAGGACTCCCATTCCTCTTCGTTGCAGATGAAGCGTTTGTGCTGGGGGACCATCTTATGCGGCCATTCCCTATGACCCTCACCCCGGACTAGAGGGTTTTAATTACCGGCTGGCCAGAGCCAGATGAGTGGTGGAAAACACGTTTGGAATAATGGCCAGCTGGTTCCGCCTATTTCTTACACCGATACATATGGCGGAATATAAACTCAATCACATCATCCTGGCTTGCTGTGTTCTGCAAAACTTTTTATGGAGAAATTCTGTGAACTATGCTGGCTCAGTTGGGCCTGATGCCGGAATTTTTAATCTCAATGAACCAACCCTGACGGCACTTGAAGCTGGCCGCCCTGGCTTGCCCCCCCAGTGCCCCAGTGCCAGAGATGTCCGTATAAGATACATGGAATACTTTGCGGGTAGTGGGGCTATCAATGTCTGAGACATTTTTTAAATAAAAAATATTTAAAACTGAACAAATATTTGGTTTGATTTACTGCTTGGCTTTCTTTTAGCTGACCCTGACTGAAATTTGGGGAGTCCTGAAAATGGAGTGATTGTGTATAATTATAAAGCACTGTTGGGTGTTATTTACTAACGGCAAAGACACTTTGCACTACAAGTGCACTTGAGACTGCACTGAAACTGCACTTATAGTGCAGTGGATTTTCCTTTAGTAAACAACACTCATTGTCAATAAAAACACCAATTTTACAACACAAAAATGCTTTTGAGCATTGGAAGAAGAAGCCACACATTGTTTAATCTCAATCTTTTTAATCAAAGCACAATCACATGTGCATTTATAAAAGGTTTTTAAAACAAACCAACATGTTTGTTGTATAACAATTTTTTCGGTGACATTAAAAGTATAAATGTCCTTTTAAGGTAAAACAGGCATGTTTAAAACCAACAAGAAATACACAAAGCTGGAACTTACAAAGTTCAACTTTTGTAGAACTTGAAGGCAATATCAGACATGAGTATTTATAAACTGTGTTTGATATTGCGTTCAGATGGGGTGAAGTCACCCCTGGAAAAGCCAAATTTTGAAGATGCACACAAATTGCCGAATGTCAACATGTGCTAGCTGCCATCATGGGGGATCAATGGACATGTTTTGTGGGTGCAACCCCTTCCTCTCAGTTACTTTATTATTGAGGAAGGGGTTGCACCCCCAAAAACACATACATTGATCTCCCGTGATGGCAGATAGCACATGTTGACACATTGTGTGTATTTTCAAAATTTGGCTTTTCGAGAATATGTCAAAAAATGAGAAAAAAAAATTTCAAACAAAAAATGCTAAAAAATGAGGGATTTCGAGGGGTTTTAAACTCTCCCTAAAACATCAATGACGTTCTTCATTTTGTTTTGAACATCATTGATGTTTTGCTTGATGTTTTCCAAGTCCCTATTACACCCCATGATCTCCCCGATCAGGATCTGGGCACTTTCACTGGTGAAATTACCTTCATCCACAAGATCACGATCACCTAAAATATAGAAACAAAAACACACCATGTATCATAAATATGCAAGCATCCATCTCTTACCTGAGCCTGTGGTCGTAGACACTCACCTGGTGTAGTGACAATTTCCACCATGTCTCCCTCCTCCTACTTTGCTTGGCTTTGTGGCATTTCCACCTCTTCATGAGGTGGGGGGTCTGTTGTCTCCTCTGATGAGTGGTGTCCTCTGAGTCTTTTCTCCCCTATGTAAAAAAAAAAATAGGTATACTTAGCACAGATATTTGATGGCAGAAATAGGAATATGAAACATTGCTTGGAAGTGGGGTACAATTGTCTGTTTTGGCAGAGTTCCAAGATGAAGAAATATTTTGTCACTTTGTCAAGCTTGAATACTTACCTGTTTTGTACAAGCTTCACAGATGGAGTCACCCCTATAGTATACACTGGAGCACCTGTGTGGACCCCCTAATAAAAAGGGTGTTCTTGTGTCCCACACTAGTGCTCCAGCGTCCAGATGTGTAAACAGCTGCTGAGTGTCCTCTCCTTACACAGAATCTAGTTTGCATTTCATTCTAGTTACAAACCCATCTAGACAACAAAATTATTTTAAGAGAAGTAGGCCAGAAAAAATGTATTGAAATGCATTTGGACAAAACATGGTGTTTTATTGGCTGAATGAACAATGTTTCCTTTGAACGAATAATGTATCCATGTACATGAAAGTTACCATTTTAAACTGTACAACAGTAAAGAAAAGCACATGGAGCAGCACAAACGTTAGAAAAAAAAAACAATAGGAAAACAGGACAACTAATTACTTTTTTGCAGCACTCTCCTGATCCCTCTATACTGATCGTGCTCCCTTTTTTTTTTTTTCTTTTTTTTTTTTTTTTTTCTATTGCCACATCAGTCAACTTTATCCAGAGACTCCTTTCAGATTGGTACTCATATACGTCTCTAATCTAGTCACATCATTGTGGCCTTCCATAGTTATTCCCCTTTTTTTTTTTTTTTTTTAAAGTGACATATTACAATTTGCATTACAATATGTAGGTGATACCAGTAGTCCCAGACTACGGAACCCGTATCATGCAACTTATACCTCGGGGCCTATTGGCCACATTTCCTAACATTACCGTTATGCATATTTATATATTTTATTCTCTTTTCTCTTGATTGAACCTTCCCCCCACCCCCCTGTGACCCTCCCTTATTGACCCCCCATAGTACCCGGGCGCACCTGATGGGCAACGACAGATCTGCGTATTGTTCTCTCTTATCTCTAGGTTACACCTAGTATGGCTATGCCCCATTGCTAAAGACATAAACACTCTCAGCGCACAAGTAGCACTGCTTGCGGACACGGCATTGCTTGGACCCACGGATTCCACAACCTCACAAACTTGTTATAATTGCCAGCCCTAGTATAGAACGTCCTTTCACTCCACACTGTGGAGTTGACTATTCTAATCCAATCTTCCGAGGACGGGGGAGTTCTTGATTGCCAAAGCTGCTCTATTAATTTCCTAGCTTGGAACAAACATCTAGCTACCGCCACCGCTGTGCTCCTGTCTCTCAACCCATTGTCGACTTGACCGAGCACACAAGTCCTAGGATCAAGCGCTAAGTTAGTTTTGAACGTTATATTTATTTTCTTTAAAATCTCGGACCAGTACCTGACTAGTTTTGGGCACCGCCATATCATGTGAATTAAATCGCCTGTTCTTCTACATCTAGGGCACTCATCATTAATTCTGCGGCCAAACATAAAAAGCTTTTTTGGAGTATAATAGGATCTGTGTAGTAGCATCAGATGGGAGGCCATTTGTGAAGGCGAGACCGACACCTCTGTTCCAAATTCCAGAATCCTTTTCCACTCAGCGTCCGTGATCTCCCCCACATCAGCTGCCCATCTGACCCTACCCCCAGGGAGGCCTACCTGCATATTTATTCGCTTTGTTAATTGGGTGTATATCTCTGAGATTAGCCCCTTGGAGGTCTCTGATTTAATTATTGTATGTAGCAGCGGAATCCTACATCATATGGGGGGTTGCCTATCAAACTGCTTGCTCAAGGCATGTCTAATCTGTAAGTAGGTATAGAATGCACGATTTGGCATCACATACTCGTACTTCAATTCCTCGAAAGATTTCAAGATATCCCCCTCATATAACTGTATCAGCCGACTTATCCCGCACCTTTCCCACAGCCTGTTACTATAAACAGATAATAATTCCTGTAAGTTCTTGTTGTTCCAGATTGGTGAATATTCTGAAGTTCCTTTATATCCCATTATTCGCTTGGTTGTCTGCCATACCCTAGTGATCATTTTAAGAGTCGGGATCTCTCGTTGTAGTGACTCTGCCTCCAGTGCTTCCACCAGTGAGCTATGTGGGCAACCCTGCAAAATGATTTGGGCACTCCTGCTTCCCCCTCCATCAATGGCGCATCCGCCCAATTGTTGTAGCTGGGCTGCCAGAAAGTAGGTAAAAGGGTGGGGAACCCCCAGTCCCCCCTCCGTGGTAGGACACTGCAGTTTTTGTAGGCCTATCCTGGCCTGCCCTTTTTTCCATATTAATTTCCCAAAAAGAGATTGAATTTTTTGGAACCACTTCTCTCCAATCCAAACTGGGGAGTTGTGGAGCAAGTATAGCAGCTGAGGTAACCAAACCATTTTTATCAAATTGGCCCGACCCGCCACAGACAGGGGGAGTCTGCTCCAAATATCACATTTCTTTTCAAATTTTAGCAGGAAGGGGGCCAGGTTGTCCTCAATGAACGCGCTGGGATCCCTGGATAGCACAACGCCGAGATACTTCATTTTCTCCGTGACTTTCAGTTGGGGCAAGCTAGTCGGGATCGGGTTGGCCAATGGATCGACCGGCAGGAGCCACGATTTCTCCCAGTTAATGGTTAACCCTGAGAACTTTCCAAAGTCCTCCACTAGGTACATGACCCTCTCCAACGAGGAAGTCGTGTCCCCAAGGAAAAATAGGACATCGTCCGCGAAAAGCGCTATTCGCTATTCCTCCCCTTTCCGAAGGAATCCCTGCAGTTCAGGTGATGATCTCACCGCTCCCGCCAGTGGCTCCATGGCTAAAACATACAACAAGGGAGACAAGGGGCACCCCTGTCTCGTCCCTCTTTCGAGGGAAAAACTTTCCGAGTAATCATTGTTTAACTTAAGTCTTGCCCTAGGATTTCTATAGAGGATCTTTAACCAGCCAATAAATACAGGGCCAAATCCAAACCTCTCAAGTAGGGATGAGCCGAACACCCCCCGGTTCGGTTCGCACCAGAACCCGCGAACGGACCGCAAGTTCGCACGAACGTTAGAACCCCATTGACGTCTATGGGACTCGAACGTTCGAAATCAAAAGTGCTCATTTTAAAGGCTAATTTGCATGGTATTGTCCTAAAAAGGGTGTGGGGACCCGGGTCCTACCCCAGGGGACATGTATCAATGCAAAAAAAACTTTTAAAAACGGCCGTTTTTTCGGGAGCAGTGATTTTAATGATGCTTAAAGTAAAAAAAAAAAAGTGAAATATTCCTTTAAATATCGTACCTGGGGGGTGTCTATAGTATGCCTGTAAAGTGACGCGTGTTTCCCATGTTTAGAACAGTCCCTGCACCAAATGTCATTTTTAAAGGAAAAAATCTCATTTAAAACTGCTTGCGGGTTTAATGTCATGTCGGGTCATGGCAATATGGATGAAAATCAGTGAGACAAACGGCATGGGTACCCCCCAGTCCATTACCAGGCCCTTTGGGTCTTGTATGGATATTAAGGGGAACCCCGCACCCAAATTAAAATAAGGAAAGGTCCCTATATACTCTGAACAGCAGTATACAGGCGGTGCAAACAAGACAGGGACTGTAGGTTTGTTGTTAAGTAGAATCTGTTTGTAATTTTGAACATTTTTAATGTGTTTAGCTCCAGCCAAAAAATCTTTTCTAAGCTTTTTGGAAAACATAGGGAAGGGTTATCACCCCTGTGACATTTGTTTTGCGTCTTTCCTCCTCTTCAGAAGATTTCACCTCACTTTTTTGTCCCAATGAAAAATGTTTTTTGAAAATTTGTGTTTTTTTGTGGAACAAGGATTGGAAAGCATCAGTGGAAAGGAAAAATTGTTTTCCCATATTAACTCTTACAGGAGAGAATTTCCCTTCCTTAGGGGTAGATTTCATCTCACTTCCTGTTGTCTCCTTCCGTTTGCAAGTAGGAGTCGTTTGTAAGTTAGATGTTTGAAAGTAGGGTCCTACCCTATATACTCAGCAGAAATTTGGGCCTTAGGTGTTGCTGTGGCCAAAACACTGTAAGCCCTCACAGGGCCCTGCTGTGAAATATTAGATCAAGAATTGTAATTACATGCTCCTGTTGAACAGGAGCTGAAAAATTAGGCCTTAGGCACTGGTGCTGGTGCCACAACACTGCAACCCCTCACAGACACTCTAGTTGGAACGCAGGAACGAGCCCTGCTGCAAAGTATTGCATCAAAAATTGTAATTACACGCCCCTGTTAGACAGGGGCTGAAAAATTGGGTCTTAGGCACTGGTGCTGGTGCCACAACACTGCAACCCCTGACAGACACTCTAGTTGAAACGCAGGAACAAGCCCTGCTGCAAAGTATTGCATCAAAAATTGTAATTACACGCCCCTGTTAGACAGGGGCAGAAAAATTGGGTCTTAGGCACTGGTGCTGGTGCCACAACACTGCAACCCCTCACAGACACTCTAGTTGGAATGCAGGAACAAGCCCTGCTGCAAAGTATTGCATCAAAAATTGTAATTACACGCCCCTGTTAGACAGGGGCAGAAAAATTGGGTCTTAGGCACTGGTGGTGGCGCCCAGAACCAAAAATGTTCTTACAAGCTATCAGCGTGATGATTGAGGAGGAAGAGGATAATTACTCAGGGATAGTCACTCAGCATCAGCATAGGCAGTCTTTGAAGGGATCTGAGATTTCAAAAAAAATTATTCGGTTACATCTGCATCAGGTGCTTGGTAGCTGGTGGTGATCCAAGACTGATTCATTTTTATGAAGGTCAGCCGATCGACCGAGTCGGTGGACAGACGCACCCTGTGATCGGTTACCACGCCTCCAGCAGCACTGAATGTGCGTTCCGAAAGAACGCTGGATGCAGGACAGGCCAGTAGCTCAATTGCATACTGTGCAAGCTCTGGCCAGTGATCCATCCTCAAGACCCAGTAACCCAGAGGATTTTCGGTGGGAAAGGTGTCCAAGTCTGATCTTGCCCCTAGGTATTCCTGCACCATGTAAAACAGACGCTGGCGATGGTTGCTGGAACCGATCATACCTTGGGGCTGCGGACCAAAAAATTGTCTGAACGCATCGGTCAGACGGCCACCTTCTCCACCGCTCCTTCTTTGACTGACCGAAGCCTCAGCAACACGTTGTCCAGAAACAGGAGTTTGTAACCTCCCAGTCTCTGGGAACGCGTTGCACAGACCTTTCTGCAAGGCCTCCCGAAGATGTTTCATCCTCTGCTCCCTCTGCGATGGCAAGATAAGGTCCGCAACCTTACCCTTGTAACGTGGATCAAGGAGGGTTGCCAGCCAGTATTGGTCCTTCTCCTTGATACCACGAATACGAGGATCCTTACGCAGGCTTTGCAGGATCAGGGAGGCCATGCAGCGTAGGTTTGCTGAGGCATTCGGTCCGGAGTCCTCTGGGTCACTAAGGACAACAACGTCCGCAGCCACCTCCTCCCAGCCACGTACAAGTCCATGTGTTCCTTGGGACTGATCCCTTAAAGACTGCTGATGCTGAGTGCCAGGCTCCACCTCCATACTGACACAATCTTCCTCCTCCTCCTCCTCCTCCTCCTCCTCCTCGTCCTCTTCCTGTGTGATCGGCGGGCACGCAGGAACACTGTCTGGATAAAGGGGGCCTTGAGAGCTAAGGAAGTCCTCCTCTTCCTGCCTCTGTTCTGCCTCAAGTGCCCTGTCCATTATCCCACGCAGCGTGTGCTCCAACAGGTGGACAAGGGGGACAGTGTCACTGATGCATGCACTGTCAGTGCTCACCATCCTCGTGGCCTCCTCGAATGGTGACAGGACAGTGCATGCATCCCTGATCATGGCCCACTGGCGTGGGGAAAAAAAACCAAGGTCCCCTGACCCTGTCCTGGTGCCATAGTCGCACAGGTACTCATTGATGGCCCTCTGCTGCGTGTGCAGCCGCTGCAGCATGGCCAACGTCGAGTTCCACCTGGTGGGCATGTCACAGATTAGGCGGTTCTTGGGCAGGTTAAACTCCTTTTGGAGGTCCGTCAGCCGAGCACTGGCATTATATGACCGGCGGAAATGCACAGAGACTTTCCTGGCCTGCCTCAGGACATCCTGTAAGCCCGGGTACCTGCCCAAGAACCGCTGCACCACCAAGTTAAGGACGTGAGCCAAACAGGGCACATGGGTCAGTTGTCCCTGTCGGAGGGCAGAGAGGAGGTTGGTGCCATTGTCGCAAACCACCATTCCTGCCTTAAGTTGGCGTGGCGTCAACCACCTCTGAACCTGCCCCTGCAGAGCTGACAGAACCTCTGCCCCAGTGTGGCTCCTGTCCCCCAAGCACACCAGCTCAAGCACCGCATGGCATCTTTTGGCCTGCGTACTTGCGTAGCCCCTTGAACGCCTACGGAGCACCGCTGGTTCCGAGGAAGAGGCCATGGAGGAAGAAGAAGAGGAGGGGGTGGAGGAGAGAGGTGTGTCACAATCAGCATTTTGGAGGCGTGGTGGCGGAACAACCTCCAACACTACTGCACCTTGTCCTGCATCCTTCCCAGCTGCCAGCAGAGTCACCCAATGCGCCGTGAAACTTAAGTAACGTCCCTGTCCATGCCTGCTGGACCATGAGTCAGCGGTAATATGCACCTTACCGCTGACCGCCCTGTCCAGCGAGGCATGGACATTGCCTTCCACATGCCGGTAGAGAGCCGGAATCGCCTTCCGTGAGAAAAAGTGGCGTTTGGGTACCTGCCACTGAGGAACCGCACATTCCACAAACTCACGGAAGGGGGCAGAGTCTACCAACTGAAAAGGCAGCAGTTGAAGTGCTAGCAATTTTGCCAAGCTAGCATTCAACCGCTGGGCATGTGGATGGCTGGGAGCAAACTTCTTTCGGCGGTGCAGCAGCTGGGGCAGGGAAATTTGCCTGGTACAATCTGACGTCGGTGTACCAAAAGCAGATTGCCCATAAGTACTTGGCTGTGACACACCTAATTCTACACCTTCATTCCTCTCACTGCAGGTCGCAGAGAGGACTGAAGGTCTAGTGGGGTTGGAAATCTCAGCTGATGAGGAGCAAGGAGAGATCGTCTTTGTTCTTTGGTGTGGGTCTTTTAGATACGCTTGCCAACGAACTGCATGGCAGGTCAACATATGTCTGGTCAAGCATGTGGTACCCAAGCGGGAGATGTTTTGGCCACGCGAGATACGCTTGAGACATATATTGCAAATAGCAGCGGTGCGATCTGATGCACTCGTCTCAAAAAAGGCCCACACCAAAGAACTTTTTGAATAACGCGCAGAGACTGCAGCGCCCTGCACATGTGGAGCTTTGGGGTGTGATGCAGTCAATGTGCTGCCCTTAGGCTGGCCCCTGGAGGGCATCCTGCCTAGTTGGTGATGTGCCACCTCCTCCTCCTCCTCCTCCTCCTCCTCTCTCCTATCAGGCACCCACGTTGAGTCAGTGACCTCATCATCCCCTCCCTCCTCATCACTGGAGCAAACCTGGCAGTATGCTGCAGCAGGGGGAGCATGACTGCCAGATTGCTGTCCTTCTTGGGCACCCCCTCTGTCCGTGCTCATGTTACTGCCTTCATTGAGCTCAGTATCATCATCAGAGCCTTCCAAACGCTGGGCATCCTCCTGGAGCATGTACCCAACACTGTGGTCAAACAGTTCGAGGGAATCCTCAGGAGGACATGGTGGGGCTAGGGAAGGAGTCACTGATGACATTGAGCTGAGGGAAGAGGCCGCTGCTTTGCCAGACAAAGCACCCTGGGCATGGGTGAGAGAGGATGAGGAGGATGAGGACGGCTTGGTCATCCACTCGACCAAGTCTTCCGCATGTTGCGGCTCAACACGGCCAGCTGCCGAAAAAAAGGCCAAGCGTGTCCCATGGCCACGTGCTGATGAGGATGCACCGTCTCCACGACCAGCACTAGACACAGAGCCTGCTTGCCCTCTCTTATTGGCTTGTGACTGTCTGCCTCTCCTTCTTGGCCTTCCAGACATACTAATGGCCTGTAGCTGCACTAAGCTGGGATAGAACACCTGTAATTTTCTTCAGGTAGCTTTATATACTGTAACCAGACAAGCCTGCCTGTCAGTAGGAAGATAACAGGAACGGATCTAGCTGAACACTGTGAGCAGGACGCACTGCACTGAATGTAAATAGCAGGAACGGATCTAGCTGAACACTGTGAGCAGGACGCACTGCACTGAATGTAAATAGCAGGAACGGATCTAGCTAAACACTGTGAGCAGGACGCACTGCACTGAATGTAAATAGCAGGAACGGATCTAGCTAAACACTGTGAGCAGGACGCACTGCACTGAATGTAAATAGCAGGAACGGATCTAGCTGAACACTGTGAGCAGGACGCACTGCACTGAATGTAAATAGCAGGAACGGATCTAGCTGAACACTGTGAGCAGGACGCACTGCACTGAATGTAAATAGCAGGAACGGATCTAGCTAAACACTGTGAGCAGGACGCACTGCACTGAATGTAAATAGCAGGAACGGATCTAGCTGAACACTGTGAGCAGGACGCACTGCACTGAATGTAAATAGCAGGAACGGATCTAGCTGAACACTGTGAGCAGCACGCACTGCACTGAATGTAAATAGCAGGAACGGATCTAGCTGAACACTGTGAGCAGGACGCACTGCACTGAATGTAAATAGCAGGAACGGATCTAGCTAAACACTGTGAGCAGGACGCACTGCACTGAATGTAAATAGCAGGAACGGATCTAGCTGAACACTGTGAGCAGGACGCACTGCACTGAATGTAAATAGCAGGAACGGATCTAGCTGAACACTGTGAGCAGCACGCACTGCACTGAATGTAAATAGCAGGAACGGATCTAGCTGAACACTGTGAGCAGGACGCACTGCACTGAATGTAAATAACAGGAACGGATCTAGCTGAACACTGTGAGCAGGACACACTGTACTAAATGTAAATAGTCTAGCTGCCTGACCGTGGTACTAATAGGATCAAAAAGAACACCTGTAATTTTCTTCAGGTAGCTTTATATACTGTAACCAGACAAGCCTGCCTGTCAGTAGGAAGATAACAGGAACGGATCTAGCTGAACACTGTGAGCAGGACGTACTGCACTAAATGTATATAGCAGGAACGGATCTAGCTGAACACTGTGAGCAGGACGCACTGCACTGAATGTAAATAGCAGGAACGGATCTAGCTGAACACTGTGAGCAGGACGCACTGCACTGAATGTAAATAGCAGGAACGGATCTAGCTGAACACTGTGAGCAGGACGCACTGCACTGAATGTAAACAGCAGCAACGGATGTAGCTAAACACTGTGAGCAGCACGCACTGCACTGAATGTAAATAGCAGGAACGGATCTAGCTGAACACTGTGAGCAGCACGCACTGCACTGAATGTAAATAGCAGGAACGGATCTAGCTGAACACTGTGAGCAGGACGCACTGCACTGAATGTAAATAGCAGGAACGGATCTAGCTGAACACTGTGAGCAGCACGCACTGCACTGAATGTAAATAGCAGGAACGGATCTAGCTGAACACTGTGAGCAGCACGCACTGCACTGAATGTAAATAGCAGGAACGGATCTAGCTGAACACTGTGAGCAGGACGCACTGCACTGAATGTAAATAACAGGAACGGATCTAGCTGAACACTGTGAGCAGGACACACTGTACTAAATGTAAATAGTCTAGCTGCCTGACCGTGGTACTAATAGGATCAAAAAGAACACCTGTAATTTTCTTCAGGTAGCTTTATATACTGTAACCAGACAAGCCTGCCTGTCAGTAGGAAGATAACAGGAACGGATCTAGCTGAACACTGTGAGCAGGACGTACTGCACTAAATGTATATAGCAGGAACGGATCTAGCTGAACACTGTGAGCAGGACGCACTGCACTGAATGTAAATAGCAGGAACGGATCTAGCTGAACACTGTGAGCAGGACGCACTGCACTGAATGTAAATAGCAGGAACGGATCTAGCTGAACACTGTGAGCAGGACGCACTGCACTGAATGTAAACAGCAGCAACGGATGTAGCTAAACACTGTGAGCAGCACGCACTGCACTGAATGTAAATAGCAGGAACGGATCTAGCTGAACACTGTGAGCAGCACGCACTGCACTGAATGTAAATAGCAGGAACGGATCTAGCTGAACACTGTGAGCAGGACGCACTGCACTGAATGTAAATAGCAGGAACGGATCTAGCTGAACACTGTGAGCAGCACGCACTGCACTGAATGTAAATAGCAGGAACGGATCTAGCTGAACACTGTGAGCAGCACGCACTGCACTGAATGTAAATAGCAGGAACGGATCTAGCTGAACACTGTGAGCAGGACGCACTGCACTGAATGTAAATAGCAGGAACGGATCTAGCTGAACACTGTGAGCAGCACGCACTGCACTGAATGTAAATAGCAGGAACGGATCTAGCTGAACACTGTGAGCAGGAAGCACTGTACTGAATGTAAATAGCAGGAACGGATCTAGCTGAACACTGTGAGCAGGACACACTGCACTGAATGTAAATAGTCTAGATAGAAGATAACAGGAACGGATCTAGCTAAACTGAATACAGTGTATATATATATATGCAACACCTGGGATGCATATATATACACAATACACTGTAAGTGCAGCTAACTGACTGACTGTTCTGCCTAATCTATCTAACTCAAATCAAATGACACTGTCTCTCTCTCTCTCTATCGCTCAGCACACCGGAACACACACTACACAGGGCCGCCGTGCAGGCGGCCTTATATAGTGTGGGGTGTGTACTAAATCCCCTGAGCCATAATTGGCCAAAGCCACCCTGGCTTTGGCCAATTACAGCTCTCTCTACTGACGGCGCTGTGATTGGCCAAGCATGCGGGTCATAGTGCATGCTTGGCCAATCATCAGCCAGCAATGCACTGCGATGCCGCAGTGAATTATGGGCCGTGACGCGCCACACGAATTTGGCGCGAACGGCCCATATCGTTCGCAATTCGACGGACGGTCGAACAGCCGATGTTCGAGTCGAACATGGGTTCGACTCGAACACGAAGCTCATCCCTACTCTCAAGTACCCACCAGAGGTATTCCCACTCTAGGCTATCAAAAGCCTTGGCAGTGTCCAAGGACAGTATGGCTCTAGACCCTGCATTCTCGGTCGGCACCTGGAAGTTCAGGTAGGCCCTTCTAATATTAGTACTAGTGGACCGACCAGGGATAAACCCTGATTGATCTGGGTGTACCAGGTTTGCGATGCATTTGTTCAATCTAGATGCTAGCACCCTTGCAACAATTTTGGCATCTGAGCACAACAATGATATCGGTCTATATGAGGTGACTTCCAGTTGATCTTTCCCCTCTTTTGGAATCATTATTATATCAGCCTCTGACATTGATAAAGGCAGCCGCCCATCCTTGAACGACTGCTCCAGTACTCTTAAGAGCTCCGGGAGCAGCACTTCCCCATACTTCCGGTAATTCTCCGATGGCAAACCGTCCGGGCCGGGAGATTTCTGGACTGACATCTCCATGACAGCCCCTTGCAGCTCCTCCAAGGTCAGGGGGGACTCCATCGCACTCCTATCCCCTTCCAATAGAACGGGCAGATCCACCCCCTCTATAAACCTGTCCATACTGCACCGGTCCGACCCTCGACGCGACCTATACAGATCTCTATAGAACGCAGAGAAGGTCTCTAGGACCACGGCGGGATCGGAAGTGATTTCTCCAGCCAGTGTCCTAATCGAGAAAATGGCCGGTGGAGATAGATTGGACTTTGTTATAAGTGCAAGCGTCGGGCCTACTTTCTCCCCTTCACCGAAATAATTTTGTTTCTGGAAATGTCTTTTATTCTCTGCTCTTCTATTAATTACCTCTCTATACTCTTGTTGTCGATTGAGCCAAATCGCCTGCCTTTCAGTAGTTGGATCCGCCACATATTGCGCCTCTGATTCCAAAGCTTCCCTGCTAGCCCTCGCCTCCCATTCCCTTGACTTTTTCTTTATTTTGGCGACCTGTTGGTGTAATAATCCCCTAAGAAACGCTTTTAGGGCGTCCCACACTACACCCGCAGGTGCTGTACCTGAGTTAAATGTTACAAATTCTTTTAATTTGGAGGTTACTTCTTCTGGGCAACTTATCAGGTCCAACCAGAGCGGTTTTATTGTCCACCTTTTCCGGCCAATTCTAGTGTTTAAATTCAAGGTCAAAGTCAAGGGAGAGTGATCTGAAATTCCCCTCGGCTTATACTCTATGTTCCCTACTAATTGCAGGGCCTCGCAATTACCTAATGCCATGTCTAAGCGCGAGAGAGTGGAGTGTGTCCCTGAGTAACAGGAATACTGCCGGATATTTGGGTTGTGAGATCTCCATAGGTCGCACCACCCAACCTCTCTCAGGAGTTGGCCTAAACGTCCCTCTGATAATCTCTCTGGGCGATTCACTGGTGGGATTCGGTCCATTTTGTTATCCAAGACAGTATTGAAGTCCCCCACCAAAATTATAGGTACATCGGCCTTGTTATCCACGAACTCCAACAGATCCAATATGGTCTCTGTTTTAAACGGAGGCGGAACATAGATATTTGCTAGCACTAGTGGTCTATTTTCCACAACACAGCTCAGGAATACGTAGCGACCCAGCACGTCTATCCTGGCTTCCCTGCAGGAAAATGAAATACCCCTACCCACCAATATGCTCACCCCTCTTGAGTATGAGGTGTAGACAGAATGATACTGTTCTTGAAATTTATAGTTCCGAGCATGTAGTTTGGTGTCGTTGGTGAGGTGAGTTTCCTGCAGACAAGCCAGTTCGACGCCATAAGCCTCCATCGCCAAGAACACCGCTGCCCTTTTAGCCGGGTCGCTCATACCCCTAATATTCCAGGAACCTATTTTTAACGTTTTTAATGACATCTAGCTAGGATAAAAAACAAAAGAAAAAAATACCAAAGAAAAAAAAAAAAAAGGAAAGCCAATGCCTTTGTGGATTCGTGAGTACAAAACTTGCCAACTCTGTGATTGTGCTAACCAAAAAAAAAGAAAGAAGAAAAGAGAGTGGGGAGGGACATAGGACCCCCGTATCCAGGGATCTCTCCCTCCCCCCTCTGCATCCCTTGATTGCAAATTCAAAAACACGTGTACCAGTATGCATTGCCTTTATAGGCCCCCCCCTCCTAACTATGTGTGATTTACAAGCGCCCCTTTGCCCAACCCTATGTCTCACTACAAACCCCCCTCCCACCATCACCTCCCACTGTAATCGTCCCACCACCCTAGTTCGTGACCCCCCCTCCTGCCTAGTTAGGCTAGCCCTGGGGGCTGCACTTGTGACCTGGTTTTTCCCCCCACCCAACCATTCTGAGAACAATTCCCCTCTCGTGAAAGAATAAGATGCGTTGTGTCTTGCTACCACACTCTTACCCCCCTCCCCCCTTCCCGCAACCCTCTTCCAAACTTTCAGAACAATACTTAAAACACTCATAATCCGTGTAATCGCATCGTTTGTTCGTGCTTCCATCTATCATACCCCCCCTTCCCTCCCCCCGTGTCGTCTACTGTTTACTCTAAAAAAAAAACGAGAAATTAACAAAAGAAAAAGAAAGGGAGAAGGAGAAAAAAAAATACATTTTCCTCCCTTCCTTTCCTGGTTTAACTAGCCTTTTTTCCACCCCTAACTCAGCAGGTCCTTTTTATTATCTTCCAGCCATTTTGTTGCCCCTGTTGTTGTGTCAAAGAAGTGGGTAGTCCCTAGGGCAGTGATACGCAGTCGAGCGGGATACAGCAGGGCATACTCCAATTTATAATTCCGCAAGTTACGCTTAATGTCCCTGAATTCAGCCCTTCGTTTTTGGAGGTCTGGGGAATAGTCGGGAAAAAATAAGATCTTAGTTCCGTTGTACAGAATATCTCCCATTTCTCTGGCCCTGCGCATCAGGGTTACCTTATCCCTGTAGCTAATAAGCTTCATAATTATTGGTCTGGGGTATCCCCCTGATGGTGGGGCCCTACTTGGCACTCTATGAGCTCTTTCAATGGCAAAAAGATGGGAGAAAGTTTCCGCCCCGAATATTCCCCTGAGCCAATTCTCGATAAACTCCTCGGGGTGGGGGCCCTCACACCGCTCCGGTAGTCCTACCACCCTTACGTTGTTTCTGCGGGACCTATTTTCCATTTCCTCGATTTTTGCGTTGTGTAGACCCATCTGTGTTTTTAATGCCTTAAGCTCTAGTTTTAATGGGTTTAGATCGTCCTCGGCCTGGCTTACTCTCTCCTCCAGTGTTGTTGTTCTAGCGATAGTCCTTTGCAGTTCTTGGCTTACTATAATTAACTCTTCCTTTAACCCAGTTAACTGGCCGCACAGATCATTTAGGGAGGCCTTACAGGAGTTGACAGCGCATAAAACGTCTTTCAATGTGGGTTCCGCCTCTACTGGTGCGTTATGCACAGTAGCATTGTTAGTCACTAATCCTGCGGACTCCCCCTCCGAGCTTTTACTGTTTGCTATTTTCGTTGTGTGCGTTATCGCTGGTCCTTTTCCTAGGCTCCTCCTGTCCCCTGCCTGTAGTCTGTCCTGCTGGTGCTGGATATTTTTAGATGGAGATGAGGTAGAGGTAGAGGGGTGAGCAAATTTTTCAAGTTTAGCTGCTGCTGCCGCTGCTGCCTGATTTCCCTTCTCTTTTGAGGTGCGGGTCATTTGGGAGCTAGAGTTCTCCTGTGGCTGCGGCTCTTCTCCCTTTTTCCTAGTCATAGCTGGTTATGTTAGTCCCAGGGATATATTAGAAAGCCAACCAAAAATCGACCGATACCGCTGCACTGTCAGTACTCCAAGCTACAACCCCCACCCCCAACACAGCCCTCCACCAGCTAACAGGAGGTAACAGGAGGTATATTATCACCAAAAAAAAAAGACGCTAGGTGTCCGTGTAATACGTTGCGTAAGTCTTCACCCCCCCACTGTCCGCGGTGGTAACCCACCCCTCGGAAAGTAGGGGGAGATGATCCACTTTTTTAATAAGCACAATATATAGTAGTAGCAGCAGCAGTAGCAACAGTTAGCAGTCGGTACCTTGGTGCTACTCACACATTAACACTCCTGGCGGTGGCTATGACTCCTCTTATCCTGTACACACGGTGTCTCAGCCGCCTCCTCCCGCTGGAGACGGGATCGTTGCCCGGGCGACCGCTCGAGCAGAGAGCCCCACCTCCTTCTCCCCGCCCCGAGGGCTCGGGTCACGTCCTCTCCCGGGCGGCCGTACCACACCCGGCGTCGCACTCCGACTCAGACAGGCGGGCGGGAGAGCCAAGCAGCCAGTCAGGTAGACCACAAGGGGAGAGGGCTCACTCAGGCAGGCTCCGGGCGCCAGGCACAGCAGACAAACACGGAGGCATCAGGCTGGGGGAAGGTCACGCTTGCCTCCACTCACTCCAGCATCCGGTCACGCATCCGGTCACGCCCCCCAATGAACCCTGACAGGTGTGCTCCCTTAATTTGAGGTCCGAACAAAGCCCTTGGATCGACGTACCCCAAAATTCCTGTGCAGACTCTTCACAGCTTTCGCCATGATCTTGGCCTTTCTGACATTGGGGTTGGGGTAAGGTCCATACTTCCCATCATAGTCAGCCCTCTTCAGGATGTCGACCATGTCCACCATCTCCACAAAGAACATATTTGATGCCTTAAATCGTCTCCTCCGGGATCGTGATGTTTCTAGTTCCGGGCTTTCCTCCTCCTCCTCCTCGTTGCTGTAATTAGCACACACTTGCTCTGTCTGCGTCATGTGCTCTTCCCCACTGCGCCGAATGAAAAGGGGCGGGGAATAGACTAGAAAGAACATCAGGGGCGGGCGGAGTTTCACGCATGAGCAGTGTATATAAAGCATAACATGCGTGCGTAGTACGTACGATCTGTGAGCGGAGGAAGGAGTATCGGAAGCGCCGATCGTGATAACGAAGGTAACATTTAAACTTGGCCCTATACTGCTTATAGATTGAGGCCTATATTGGGACAATATTAGGAGAGTTTAGCCTGACATTAGGGTTTGTCTTGTGTTGTGTCTTGCAGAGAAAATGGATGGCTTAAATGACCACAACTTCCTCCCCCTGTTCATAGACAAGTACAGGGAGCTGCCCTGTCTGTGGCAGGTGGTACATCCACATTATAATCATAAACAAAAGAGGCAGGCAGCGCTGGAGAAACTGCTGGAGTTGGTGAAGCCGGTGGTCCCCACGGCAACCACCCCACGGCGATTTTTGTCAGACCAGACTGAAGTCAGGGAATCCCTCTCAACCCTACCTTCCACTCTTCCTTCCACCCTATCTTCCACCCCAGCTGAGGCTTCCAATGTCCAACCTGGGACTTCCAGCCAGGAAGAAGTGGAGGAGCCCAGCTTGAGCCAGGTATAGCATTGTTCTACAGATTTCTGGTCAAGAAATAAATGATGTTTACTAGATGTTAGTATTGATCACTAATTGCTGATTTAATAAAGTGTTTTACATATCAATAGACAGTAGTGGGCAAAAATAATTGGGACAAGAATGAAAAATGCTGGGCTCAGAATGATAATCTGTTATATTTGTTAACATTCAATTTGCAACAGTCATGAGATGAAAATTGTGTGTGATTGCTAAAGATAAAATTAAAACTATGTCCCTTTTTCAATCACAGGAAGACCTCAGCCAGGAGGAGGCTGTGGAATGTGGTACACAGGAGGAGGCTGTGGAATGTGGCAGCCAGGAGGAGGCGGGTGTAACAAGCAGTCAGGAGGAGGGGGGGGTAAGTGGCAGCCAGGAGAAGGCCGGGCCCAGTAGGAACCTGATAGAATTCCAGGTTCCTCCCCTCCGCCTTCCAAACAAAAGACCCAGGAAGGGGAGTAATGTGGAGGATTCAGCACTCAGGCTGATTCAGGAGGCTTGTGCACCCCTCAGAGCCCCCCCCACTCGTGAAGAGGCCTTTGCCTATATGGCTGCCACCAAACTGCAAGACATGCAGGAGGGCCAATGCTTCATGTGTGAGGAACTCATTTATCAAACATTAAATAAGGGGTTGAGGGGCGAAATCACACCCAATACCCACCTGAGTGAGTTGGACCATCCTCCTCCTGCCACAACTCCACCACCACAGACACAACATGGAAGGAAGCGTGGAAGGAAGACAAGAGAGTGAAGGCCCTGGGTTCAGTCTGGTCTGGCAAAAGATGCAGGCTCTTGTATGACCACAGCCTGGGGACATACATGTTATATGCTGCTGTTCATGATCTCTTGGACTTCTGGACCAGATTGTACTCCCTTATACATGGACTCTTCAGGCCACCAATTTTACAGTAAAATAATTGATGTGTGCCCTGGGGGCCAAAGGCTTCGCCAATTTCTACAGTTTCTTCAGCGTTGCCTCCCTCATTCTTTGGTTCGGGCCCCTTAATAAATTTTAGTTTTGATTTATTATACTCGCCTATGTGTGTTTTCCTTCAAAAAGGACAGTTTGTTTGTGAGGAGACAGGTACATTTCAAAAATACAATGTGAAATTAACAAGAGACACCAACACCAAGAAATCTCCTTGAGATAAAATAATACAAGATAATAATGGTGTTGTGGAAACTTGACACACAAAACACACCCAAAACTATTCTGGAGTAAAAAAAAAAAAAAAGAATAAAACACAAGATCAGGCTTTTAAAAAATCCCAAAAAAACATATTTAATATAAAAACATGCAAAAAATATTTTTTTTCGGTAGATGTGACAAATAAAAATATTATATTGATGAAATCATGAAAAATCATAAAGAAAGACGTTTGGGAGAACTCTGTGTGAATATCAGCAGCAAAACTACTTCATTCTTCTAGCATTATAAAGAAAAAGAGAGTGCGTTGCATTAAACAATTTAAAACATTGCAGCGTGACGAAAGTGCTATATCCATTCCGAATGCTAATTTTACCAGACCGAGCTGTTCCGTCTCGGAATTTATTCTGAGCATGTGTGGCACTTTGTGCGTCGGAATTGTCCACACACGGTCGGAATTGACGTGATCAGATTTTGTTGTCGGAAAATTTTATAGCCTCCTCTCAAACTTTGTGTGTCCGAAAATCCGATGGAAAAAGTCCGATGGACCCCACACACGGTCGGAATTTCCCATAACAATCTCCGATCTCACATTTTCCATTGGAAAATCCGCCTGTGTGTACAGGGCATAATCCTCAATCCGGCAAATCAGAAGCAGGTCTGTGACCCGTTTTCCGATTGGCTGAAAAGAGACGACTTCCCGATTGACCGCCGAGGAGGAGGGAGGAAACGGAAGCCGCTGATTCCCATGGAGAGTAGATGAAGGGAAAGCTGTCGCCGCCACCGAGCAAGGGAAGACGTTGGTAAAGTGCTGCATAGATGGGGTAGGGGTAAATGCACCAGACCCGACTGCCGACCCCCCAAAAAAATTACCACTGACCGCCACTGGTTTCCAGGTCTGCTTACTGCAAGGTACTCTTAGCTTTTCTCATTCCAATAAGTGCAGATGATTCATGTAAAATTTACTTCCTGAAACTCATCTGTCCTTAGCTAAGGCATGCAGGCAGTAAGGTGTATCTTATCTGAGAAAACCTCTCCTACCCTCCTGAAAACTCCTGGGATGTCTGACAATTTGTCTAGTCCTGGAAACCAGAAAGTAACTGAAGAAATGTAAAAAAAAAAAGTTTTAAAGAAGTAAATATTATATACTTCCTATCTATTTACTATGCTAGCTGCATAAGGATTAACCTCCCTGGCGATAATCCTGAGTGTGGCATGGGGTTAAAGTTTCCTCCGCCCGATGCTCTGTGTGCTGGGCTCTGTTCCCAGTGAGCATCGCGATGCATCGGGGTGGAGCCCAGCGGCAAATTCAAAAAGTACAGAAAACATAACACATACAGTACACTGTAATCTTGCAGATTACATTACTGTATCAAATCATTTCACCTCCCTTTCGTCCCTAATGCTTTGTTTAGTGCCCTGCATGCAATTTTATATTATATATACTGTTTTTTCTGCCTGGAAACTTGAGAATGTCCATGGCAACCAAAAAGTGTCCCTTTACATCAAAAGTGGTTTTAGACCAGCTAGAAAACAGCGATAGTAAATTAGAAAGCTTGCAGAATTGAGCGATAGTGATTCGTGGGGAAATTCATTATGTTATATTATTTTTTTTTTATAATTATTTATAGTTATTTATTATATTATAATTTATGATTTCGTGTTTCAAATGTTATCATACCCGGGATGTCTACTAGACTCTTGTTTGGACAGATTTAAGTGTGTTACTACTAAGAATTACAGGCCTACAATATAAAACGCCAAATTTCTTTGCAAAACAATGTACCGCTTTGAGATTAAAAAATCTGACATAATCATACCCCCAGGGTGGTTAAATGATGAGTTCACCTTTAGTAGCTTGTTATATATTACACCCATATTTAGGGTGTAACATATGACATATTACTAATGCAGCGCCCTGCATACCCCCCGATCCCCCACTGTGACAGTAGGTGGGAGATCCTCTCCCCACAGCTGTTGTCACATTTTAAAAGCACGGTTTGCAGGGCTCTGCCCACACAGCCACAACTATAGGTCTCATCTGCCACCACAGCAGATGGCTTTAATTCTCAATGAGCTACCAGGGCGCTCATTGGCACTGACACTTCCTGCAGTAACTGTCTGGCTGTAGGAGCATGATATTGCACCCATGATCTACTAATCCCAGGTGCAATACTTGCAGGCTCCATAGTAAAAAAAATATTATTTTTTTTTTTCCCTGAAAACCATGTGCATCTAATTTATATTTTTACAAAAGGTGAACTTCGCCTTTAAAAATACTCAATGTTGATTAAAAGAGTGATGTTCCACTAAAAAGGCATGTTGCAGTGATGAAGAAGTTAATATACAGGAGAGTTTAATATAACACAATTACAGTGCCTTGAAAAAGTATTCACACCCCTTGACATTTTCCGCATTTTGTCATGTTACAACCAAAAATGTAAATGTATTTTATAGGGATTTTATGTGCTGGACCAACATATAGTGGCATATAATTCTGAAGTGGAAGAAAAAATTTTTTTTACAAATAAATATCTGAAAAGTGTGGCATGCATTTGTATTCAGCCCCCTTTACTCTCATATCCCTAACTAAAATGTAGTGGAACCAATTGCCTTTAGAAGTCACCTAATTAGTAAATAGAGTCCACCTGTGTGTAATTTAATCTGAGGTTTGTTAGAGAACCTTAGTGAACAAACAGCATCATAAAGGCAAAGGAACACACCAGACAGGTCAGGGATAAAGTTGTAGAGACGTTTAAAACAGTGTTGGGTTATAAAAAAAATATCCCAAGCTTTGAACATTTCATGGAGCACTGTTCAATCCATCATCCGAAAATAGAAAGAGTGTGGCACAGCTGCAAACCTACCAGGACATGGCTGGCCACCTAAACTGACAGGTTAGACAAGGAGAGCACTAATCAGAGAAGCAGCCAAGAGGCCAATGGTAACTCTGGAGGAGCTGCAGAGATCCACATCTCAGGTGGGAGAATCTGTCCACAGGACAACTATTAGTCGTGCACTCCACAAATCTGGCCTTGTCAGAAACTATGAATCAGACTGAGACAAAAGTTAAATCACACTTGTTTAATAATAAAAGTAAATAGAACAAACGTAGTCAAAACATAGCCAAAATTCGGTAACCGGAATGGATATTTAGATAAGCCAGAAAGTCAGGATGCCAGAGATCAGCATATTGAAACAGCAAGCAAGATCTGGAACCAGAAGGAAAGTCAGCCAAGCAAGTCTTTAACAGGAACGCAGGAGATAGTCTCTGTGATGTTGACCAAGGCAAAGGCAGAGATCATCTGGGCTGGATGGCTTAAGTAGGCAGGACTGATGAGCAGGATATCATCAACAGGTGAGTCACTGTGGAGAGATAGGAGCTGGCAATTATCCGACAGCTGAGCGGCCAGCTTTGAGAAGGAAGGGCTGAGTCCATCCCTGACATGCATTTTTGGAAGAGTGGCAAGAAGAAAGCCATTGTTGAAAGAAAAACATAAGAAGTTCCATTTGCAGTTTGTGAAAAGCCATGTGGGGGACACAGCAAACATGTGGAAGAGGGTGCTCTGGTCAGATGAGATCAAAATTGAATCTTTTGGCCTTAAAGCAAAACGCTATGTGTGGCAAAAAAGGAAATACACCATCCCCACTGTGAAACATGATGGTGGCAGCATCATATTGTGGGGATGCTTTTCTTCAGCAGCGACAGGGAAGCTGGTCAAAGTTGATGGGAAGATAAATGGAGCCAAATACAGGGCAATCTTAGAAGAAAACCTGTTATGCCCCGTAGACACGAGCTGATTTTCTGTCGGAAAAACTTTGATGGTTTTTCCGACAGAATTCCGCTCAAGCTTGCCTTGCATACACACGGTCACACAAAAGTTCTCTGGACTTTCGACCGTCAAGAACCCTGTGACGTACAACACTACGACGAGCCGAGAAAATGAAGTTCAATGCTTCTGAACATGTGTGGAATTGTTTCCGAGCATGCATAGGAATTTTGCGCGTCAGAATTTGTACAGGCAATCGCATTTTCAGATAGGAACTTTTTCCGACCGAAAAATTGAGAACCTGCTCTCAATCTTTTGCTGGCGGAAATTCCGCAGGACAAAAGTCCACCAGCAAATGCGAGACATGGTCGCATTTTCCGACCAAAAGCTCTCATCTGTCTATTGCTGGCTGAATTGTACGTGGCATTAGAGTCTGCAAAAGACTTGAGACTGGAGCGGAGGTTCACCTTCCAGCAGGACAACAACCCTAAACATACAGCTAGAGCTACAATGGAATGGTTTAGATCAAAGCATATTCATGTGAAAGTCCAGACCTAAATCCAATTGAGAATCTGTGGCAAGACTTGAAAATTGCTGTTCACAGATGCTCTCCATCAAATCTGACATTCTTTGCAAAGAAGAATGGGCAAAAAATTCACTCTCACTTTTTCTCAATTTCACTAGATGTTCAAAGCTGGTAGAGACATACCCAAAAAGACATGCAGCTGTAATTGCAGTGAAAGGTGGTTCTACAAAGTATTGACTCAGGAGGGCTAAATACAAATGCACGCCACACTTTTCACATATTTAGTGTCCAACAGCGAAGTCGTATCCATTTTTGTCATATGAGCCTGGTAGATATTTTCATTGGTCATGAGTTACCACAATCTAATCATAGTCCCCTCTTTTAGGGCAAAGGATAAATACTCTTTGTATTTTCGTCACTTTCATTCCTTACATTCATGACCTCACTGCTTTCAGCTTAGGCTACATGTACACTAGATGTTTAGCCTATGTGGGTCCAATCCCGGCATTTTAGTGCACCCAAGAGGCACAGGTGCAGAATCCAGCTTTGATGCCTGCAACCTGTCAAAACTCTATATCCAGCTGAAATGCACTTTGTCTGAAGGGGCTGAACACTGTGCCGAGTGGTATTCACTTTTAGAGCCCTGAATACCTGCATTCCAGACATACATCCCTAAAAGCATATGGTGCTAAACACAAATACTACTTGCTATAGCACCCAGACCCATTCATCCTGTCATAGGCTTTGACAGGTTGTAGGGAGCAGGGCTGGATGCTGCACCTCTGCCTCCCAAAACACTGGGATTGAACACATGGAAACCACATATCATACTATCTCAATTACTATTTAGTTATTCTTTTTGTTATTGTTTTTTGTTGTTATACATATTTGTATTTAAATTAGTACACATCTTTAGAAGGAATACTCTCTTTCTGCTTTTTTCTATTCCTGCCATGTGCCTGGTAGATGGCTCTTGAGTCAAATGAAGCAATGTTTCCATATGAGGTGCTTAAGAAGGGTAACCACATTAACAATATTTTTTTTTCTAATGCAAACAATCTAAATTTGCATGAACAAAAATAATTGGGGAATGCATATACCTCAATGTCATCACATCCTGGAAGCAGAGTGACTGAGACCTACAAGTGGAGCAAAGAATCTTGGGACATGTAGTCCAAAGAGCCAGGTTTTGCACTCAAGTCAGACTGTTATGGACTACATGTATCAGCCGGCTGGAGAAGAGAACAGAATGCTGGGAGAGGTAATAAAAAGCCTGGGAGAGGACGGAGTTGTCCTCTTGGGACCACGGCCTGGATCTGCAAGCAGTGACTCGGTGCTAGACTGTGCTGTGGTTTGCGGCCTGTGCTACAGGGAGAGAGAGTCATTGTGAGCAGATATGGATGCATCCGTCTTTAAATATGAGAAAGCCTTGAGCTACCTTGCGTGTTCACTTGAGCCTTTTAGCGATGAAATTATATATATATAGATGGCCAGCTGCTAACACTGTTCACAACTTCAAATATAGTGCAAAGTAAACAGAAATTAATAAAGTGTCACACTGAGCGACACTTTGACGGGTGCATCCATAGCCAGCCACATCTGATCGTTAGGCCTCTACACTAGATCCAGCAGGACAGTAGCTTGATTTGACATGGGGACCGAGCACTGTCCCATGAGCCAGACTCTGCAGAGGCCTGCTGTGGAGCCCTCATACCACTGTTTAATACAGAAGGTTGCTGGGATTGGTAAGCGGGCACTTGCCCGTTCTTTGTAAAGGACACAAAAGGACCAAAGGATACTGCATGCAGATGTTGCCTTATTCATTCCACCAAGCTTGCAAGGGGACCCTTGTTACACTTTAATCCACACTGAGAGAATCTATTGTATATCTTGTTTTCCAGGACACATTGTGCACAATTTAAAGAGATAGCTGAAGACTCAAGCCATCCTCTTCAAAGGACTACAGAATATCCCCCACACACACACACACACACACACACACACACACACACACACACACACACACACACACACACACACACACACACACACACACACACACACACACACACACACACACACACACACACACACACACACACACACACACACACACACACACACACACACACACACACACACACACACACACACACACACACTATTACACATGACTATTTGTTAGAGAATGGTTGTAAGAACTTTAGTGTTTGCTTAGGGTGAATTTAGAGTTTGCACACTACTGAGACTGTGGTATCAGGGGATTAAAGGGAGAGGTTTGACAGAAGCCTAGTAACTCCTCTACCCTTTTTAGGCTGTAGCCATAGACTCTATACAAGGTAAATGTTGCTGATTATATGTTCTTGAAGTGTTATAATTGCCTATTTCTTATTTGACTTTGCCACCAAGTTTACTGACCGTGTCTTATCTATTGCTGTAGTGATATAACGTATATAGGGTGCATGATTAATTTATTAGTAGTTATTATAATGATGATGCAAGTACTCTTCCGCAGCAACCCAATTCTTCCAGAGAGATACACTTTATTGACTTCCAACACAGAACAAAGTCCAAAGTCCACAGATGACAAAAAATCTGACAGAGTATATAATTCAGAGTCCCATTTTTTCCTACGTCTGCACCTTCATCGTCATACACAGACAAGATTATACTAAACTATAGACTGAACGCCATGTTATATTCACTAGACATTAAATGGCTGAGCAATTTGATTGGCAGTCTCCATTCAGGCCTTTGATATGCTTTAGTCTTTCAGACAGACAACAACCCCCATCCGTGAACAGCTGCAGTCATAAACCGCCCCAATTTGCACTCCCGCATATCAACATCAACAAGTGCCCTTAGATATATGTAATTAGATTAGATTAACATATACCACCTGAACACCCTTTGAAATGTTCAATTAGTTTAACAGGCCATACCTCACACACCTAGGTAGACTTGCATAAGATAAACATATCAAAGGGACATCAGCTGTTATATTAAAATTGAGTTGGCTTGGACAAATCGACTATTGTCAACTAAATTCTAGGCCTGGTTAATATTGTGCTGTATGTGTACATACATATAATAATATAATGTCCCACATAAATCGGTGAACAAATTACAACAATTGCATGTTACAAATGCTTTGTTACTGAATTTTCTACCATTTGCCAGTAAACAAATATATCTGGTTTACTTTGCATGTGTTTGGGCCTTTAAATTCTTAGGTCAGAAATGTCAGAACCCAGAGTGTCACAGATGTCGAAGGACTTGCAAGGTCAAGGCAACCAATGGGGTACAGAATCTTTGAGCAGCCCCTACGGGGGTAGCGCTACATATGTGTATACAAACATTTTTTTAAAACCATAATGGTTATTAATTTTAACCATTTAAATTATTAATATGACTGTGACTTAACCCCCCAACCCAACTTCTAGGGCGCTAGTGGGATGGCAGAGCCCAGAACTCATGAGTATAAGGCACCATTGCTTTTAGAAGTCTGCAAATGGTAACTTTGCAACAATACAGGTGCTGTAGCAAAACTTGTAATTTTGCCAGAATCACCAGTTTGTATTATATTATATTATAGTGACACATCAATGAAGTAGTGGCACAGGATTCAAGAAAACAAATATTCAAAGTGAACACAGGCATCTAACACACCCAAAGGTTTGGATGCTAAAAAGTCTGCCAGTGGCTATAGCTCTGCAAGAAAGCTAAAATACTAAGAACAGGTGGTAGGAGAGGTAAGTATTAATAGTTTTCCTTTGCATGGTGTTTTTTTCTATTTCAATTTTGACATTAAAGAAAAGAAATAATAAAATTGTGTGCAAAGAAATCCATTGCTGTTTTTGCAGAGGATTCTCAGCGAGAATTTTGCAAGACCTTGGGACACAGGCTAGTGCTTGAAAATAAATGGTTCCTCTGCAGCTTGTGAAGTCCTTTATTAAACCAAATATAAAAATGATTTATATACCCTTTTGCACAAGAGACTTTTAGAGGATATATCTGCCGATGTCATTGTGTTTTATTTCAAAATCAAACATCGGAATAAGCGGTAAGGCAGGCTGGATATTGCTTTGTATTTCTGTCCCTTACTGATAAGGGGAAATAGCAAATAAATTAGTTAATGAACAGTTCCAGGTAACAGTTCACATAACTTACACATACCATAAACATAGAAGGACAAGGCTTGTGTATTACCAAACAAAGATCCTCAGTATATAATATTGTGTACCTGAAAATTGACCTTTCAGCAGCATTAAAGAGCATTTGACTATAAATTATCCAACAGTAAATTTTGTGCTAACCAGGGTAATTCTCACATTCCTATGTTAAGATCAAGGTTATTCTAACCCATATGTTTCTCATTAGGCAGAAGGTAATGAAAAGATTAGTCTGTTTATGAAGAAGAATGCAGTGATGTATTATTCACCTTTCCGATACAGGGAGAGCTGAGGAATAGCAAGATTTTCAGTGCTTCTCAATCCTTCATTTACGTATTAAATATTTTGTAGTTGAAGGGGTTATTAAGACAGTGCTTGCTATGTGTTGTACCTGCCAAAATGCTATAAATCATTCAAAATTTTGATTTATAAAAATAGTTGGCTGCATTCAAGAGTTCTTATTCTTTATGTTAAATATAGCATTACCCCATCTCCAGCTCCCACAGCCACCCCTTGGAGCACCCCCACATGTATTTTAAAAAGGGCAATATACATGCCTTTTTCCAAGGTGACATCATGGGTTCTCTTTCCTCTCAGTTGTGGACAGGTCTGGACTATTATACCAGTCTCCGCCCCATTGTCCTTGGAGGTCTACTAGTTTTTTTGGTTATGCCCATGTTAGAGGGATGCTGTGAGTTTAAGGGTGGGTCCCTGACAACCTGGACTCACAGTAAATAGTTCGAATGGCCCTGTCTATCTTTCAACCCTTTTATTTTTGCATGTACAGGACAAGTTTGCTTTTTTTTGTTTTAATAGTTAATAGTTTGTTTAATAGTTAAACTTATTCTTAAAATACAATATTTCATTGTGGATAGAATATGGAAGTGTTAAAACTAGGGATGAGCCGAATACCCCCCGGTTTGTTTCGCAGCAGAACAAGCAAAAAATTTGTTCGAACACGTGAACATCGTTAAAATCTATGGGACAGGAACGTGAAAAATCAAAAGTGCTAATTTTAAAGGCTTATATGCAAGTTATTGCCAGAAAAAGTGTTTGGGGACCCGGGTCCTGCCCCAGGGGACATGTATCAATGCAAAAAAAGTTTTAAAAATGGCTGTTTTTTAGGGAGCAGTGATTTTAATAATGTTTAAAGTGAAACAATAAAAACAAAATATTCCTTTTAATATCATGCCTGGGGGGGTGTCTATAGTATGCCTGTAAAGTGGTGCAGTCTTCCCATGTTTAGAACAGTACCACAGCAAAATGACATTTTTAGAGAAAAAGTCATTTAAAACTGCTCGTGGCTGTAATGTATTGTCGGGTCCCAGCAATAAGGATGAAAAACAGCATGGGTTCCCCCCCCAGCCCTTTGGGTCTGGTATGGATATAAGAGGGAACCCCGCACCCAAATTAAAAAAAAAAATTAGGTGGAGGTCCCCCAGGCCCCCCAGGCACTATATACTCTGAACAGCAGTATATATACTATACGGCCTGCCCTATATACTCTGTAGAAAATTGGGCCTTAGGTTTTGGTGGTACCAGAACACTGTAAGCACTCACAGTTACTTTTGGTGAGTGCAGGAATGGGCCCTGCTGTGAAATACTATATCACAAATTGAAATTACATGTCCCTGTTAAACAGGGGCAGAAAAATTGGGCCTTTGGTGGTGGTGGTTCCAGAACACTGTAAGCCCTCACAGTTAATCTTGCTGGGTGCAGGAATGGGCCCTGCTGTGAAATATTATATGAAGATTTGGAATTACATGCCCCTGTTAAACAGGGGCAGAAAAACTGGGCCTTTGGTCGTGGTGGTGGTGGTGCCAAAACGCTGTAACCCCTCACATATACTCTTGTTGGGTGCAGGAACGGGCCCTGTTTTGAAATATTATATCAACAATTGTAATTACATGCCCCTGTTAAACAGAGGCAGGAAAAATTGGGCCTTGGGTGGTGGTGGTGGTGCCACAACACTGTAAACCCCCTCACAGATACTCTTGTTGGGTGCAGGAACGGGCTCTGCTGTGAAATATTAGGTCAAAAATTGTAATTACATGTCCCTGTTAAACAGGGGCAGAAAAATTGGGCCTTGGGTGGTGGTGGTGGTGCCCTAAACCAAAAATATTGTTGGAAGCTAGCATCATCAAGATTGAGGAGGAATAGAATAGTCAGCATAGGCAGTCTTCAAGGGATCCCACATCTATAGAAAATTCAATCAGTTGCATCAGCATCAGGTGCTTGATAGCTGCTGATCTAAGACTGATTCAATTTTATGAATGTGAGCCCATCAACTGAGTCTGTGGACAGGCACACTCTATGATCCATTACAAACCCTCCAGCAACACTCAATGTGCGTTCAGAAAGAACACTGGATGCAGGACAGGCCAGTAGCTCAATTGCATATTGAGCAAGTTCTGGCCAGTGGTCCATCCTCAAGACCCAGTAACTCAGTGGATGCTCTGTTGGAAAGGTCTCCAAGTCTGCTATTGCCCCTAGATATTCCTGCACCATGTAATGCAGATGCTGGCGATGGTTGCTTGAACTGATCAGACCTTGGCGCTGAGGACTGAGAAATTGTTTAAAACCATTGGTCAGCCGACCACCTTCTCCACTGCTCTTCCTCTGACTGAACGAAACCTCAGCAACACGTTGTCCGGCACCAGGAAATGGTAACCTCCCAGGATCTGGAAATGCATTGCACAAACCTTTCTTTAAGGCCTCCCGAAGATGTTGCATCCTCTGCTCCCTCTGCGAAGGCAGGATGAGTTCTGCAACCTTACCCTTGGAATGTTGATCAAGAAGGGTTGTCAGCCAGTAATGATCGCTCTCCTTGATACCACGAATCCTAGGGTCCCTTTTCAGGCTTTGCAGAATAAGGGAGGCCATGCAGCATAAGTTTGCAGAGGCATTTGATTCAGAGTCCTCTGGGTCACTAAGGATCACATGAGACCCTGTGTGTACACCACCAGAAGTGTAGTAGACCCTATACACACTGTATTAGATACTGTGTAAACCACCTGCACTGTATTAGCAACTGTCGTATGGCTTCACTGTACTGTGTACTGTGTACACCACCAGAAGTGTAGTATAAACTGTACACACTGTATTAGCTACTGTGTTCACCACCACAAAAGTAGTACAAACTGTACTACGGCTGCACTGTATTGGGTACTGTGTACACCACCAGAAGTGTAGTAGAAACTGTACACACAGTATGAGATACTGTGTACAGCGCCTGAACTGTATTAGCAACTGTACTACGGATGCACTGTATTTTATACTGTGTACACCATCAGAAGTGTAGTAGACACTGTACTGACTGTATTAGATACTGTGTACACCACCTGCACTGTACTAACAACTGTACTAAGGCTGCACTGTGTTGTATACTGTGTACACCACCAGAAGTGTATAAGAAACTGTTCACACTGTATTAGATACTGTATACACCACCTGAAGTGTATTAGAAAGTATACACCACCGAATGCACTGTATATATAGGCTACACTGCATGCAGAGTATATATATATACACAAGACTGTTTATATATATTAAGACACCGCCGAATGCACTGTAGATATAGGCCACACTGGATGCAGAGTGTATATATATATATATATATATATATATATATATATATATATATACGAGACTGTATATATATATTAATACACCGCCTGAAGTGTATTAGAAGCAGTACACCACAGAATGCACTGTAGATATAGGCTACATATAATATATATATATTTAGAAAAAAGGTCCAAGAAGTTGCTGCACTTAAAAACTTCTTTGCTTTATTTCACAATATCTTCAGGAGAGATTTACAAAGCAAGTATAATCCTTTCAAGCAATATCAAAGGCAACCAATGCCTACACAGTTTCAGACATGAGTAGATTCAGATATGGATGGATGGATGGATGGATTACGTTTCGGGCTAGTCAGCTTACGCCCTTCCTGAGATCCATTGAAGCACATCTGAAGGTTTCATTCCAATCATTCATTTAAATACAGGTTTAGTGAAGTACTTCACATATGGAATCAATATGGCTAATTAGTTCAAATCGCATACCATTTAACATCTATATATGCATATGTGTATCTATAACATGCCATTAAAGCAAGGATAAGCAGCAGGTGTCTAATTTCTCATTCTCCTCACTCGCATTTTTTATATTCAGAATACCTAAAAATGCAGGGAAATGGTACATTCATAAGTAAAAACAAAAAGATATCCCCATCATAAAGTTATTTTACCTGGCTACTTTTAAATGCTTATTCCAACGATTAAACAAATAAATAAAGATCCAAATCAACATTTAAGCCATATGGAGCAATCGTATTTAAAAAATGTATCCAGTATACTTCTCTTTTTCTTAGAATCAATTCACGGTTGCCCCCTCTCCTATTTTTCTCAATACCTTCTAGGACCATATATTTTAATTGTGATACATTGTGGCCAAATTCCAAAAAGTGTCTCGCCAATGGTAATTGGGTTAGTTTATCTCATATTGAGTATTTGTGTCTCGCTATCCTGTCTTTTATTTTTTGTGTAGTCTCCCCTACATAAACTAAACCGCACGGGCACTTTATGGCATAAATTACATATGAGGATTGGCATGTATAGTAACTCCGTATGGGGATATTGAAACCCCTATGTGGATGTGTAAAGTATTTACCTTTAATCATAGAGTTACATTGTATGCATGACAAGCAGGGATATGATCCCAGATTTTTTGGTCCCAGAAAGGTTAGTTTGGCTGCTGCAGCCACAGGTTGATCAGATTTAATCAATCGATCTCGTATCGTTCTACGTTTTCTATAGGAGGACATGGGTGGATTCCAGAATTCCTGTACCATGGGGTAACTGGATCTTAAAAGATTCCAATGTCTTTTGACAATTTGGTTGATTTTGTTGGAGAAGGGATGATACTGCATAATGAAGGGGATTCTCTTGTTTTCCTTTCGGGGTGATCTATTATAATCTGTATTAGAGTAATCGATATTAACTAAAGCTTGTGGGTATCTTCTACTAGTAAGTTTGTTCTTTATTTCATTAAGTCTCTGATCACGGCACAGCGGGTCACTCACGATCCGCTGTACCCTCATCATCTGACTTTTTGGGATGGATGAAAAAACGTTTGGGAGATGAAAGCTATTACAATGTAGCAATTGGTTACGGTCCGTGGGTTTCACATATAAGTCGGTAGTAATATATACAGTTTCTCACAAACGTGGGTACACACCTCACGTTTTTGTTAATATTTTCTTCTACCTTTTCATGTGACAACACTGAAGAAATTACACTTTGCTATAATGTAAAGTAGTGAGTGTATAGCTTGTATAACAGTGTAAATTTGCTGTTCCCTCAAAATAACTCAACACACAGCCATTAATGTCTAAACCGCTGGCAACAAAAGTGAGTACACCTCTAAGTGAAAATGTCTAAATTGGGCCCAGTTAGCCATTTTCCCTCCCCAGTGTCATGTGACTCATTAGTGTTACAAGGTCTCAGTTGTGTTAAATTTGGTGTTATTGCTCTTACTCTCTCATACTGGTCACTGGAATTTCAACATGGCACCTCATAGCAAAGAACACAGAGGATCTGAAAAAAGAATTGTTGCTCTACATAAAGATGCCCCAGGCTATAAAAAGATTGCTAAGACCCTGAAACTGAGCTGCAGCATGGTGGCCAAGACCATACAGGGGTTTAACAGGACAGGTTCCACTCAGAACAGACCTCGCCATGGTTGACCAAAGAAGTTGAGTGCACGTGCTCAGCGTCATATCCAGAGGTTGTCTTTTGGCAATAGACATATGAGTGCTGCCAGCATTGTCAGTGCTCAGACCATATACTGCACACCGCATCAAACTGGTCTGCATGGCTGTTGTCCCAGAAGAAAGCCTCTTCTAAAGATGATGCACAAGAAAGCCTGCAAACAGTTTTCTAAAGACAAGCAGAATTATTATTATTATACAGGATTTTTATAGCGCCGACAGTTTACGCAGCGCTTTACAACATTGGGGCAGACAGTACAAGTACAATACAACTCAATACAGGAGGAATCAGAGGGCCCTGCTCATTAGAGCTTACAAGCTAGGAGGAAGGGTCAAGTTATACAAAAGGGTAATAGCTGTGGGGGATGAGCTAATGGAGAAAATAGTGCAGTTGTTAGATGGAGGCAGGATAGGCTTCTCTGAAGAGGAAAGTTTTCAGGGATCGCCTAAAAGTGGATAAATTTGGAGACAGTCTGACAGATTGGGGTCGGGAATTCCAGAGGATGAGCGAGGCTCGGGAGAAGTCCTGGAGGCGGATATGGGAGGAGGTGATGAGGGAGCTAGAGAGCAGGAGGTCTTGGGAGGAACGGAGATGGCGATTAGGTTGGTATTTTGAGACCAGGTTAGTGATGTAGCAGGGGGCAGGGTTGTGGATGGCTTTGTAACTTATTTGATAAGATATATTGCGGCGCTAAAAGAATGTCCAAAAAGATCTGAAGAGTGGGAGGAATCAAATCACCAAACCCAGTGTAGATGTAGAAAGGGCACTCGTCACCACGTGGTAATGTAGTCTGCTTACCAGAAGGCAAATAGGATTAAGCATGAATGGATATTTCTGAATGGCATCCAGCAAATCCAGCTCCCTGGAACCCCTCGTCAGACGACACCCTCCGTGTAACTTCCTTTACACTTCCACAACTCCAAATGATCACATCAGAGATAGGTCCCAATTGTATCGCAGTTACAGGTCTCTGTATGTCCAGGATGGATTTCCAGATTCAATCTGCTGAGATGCCCTTTGGATCAGTTGATCATTTTAGGCTGTAGTTTTGATTCGGTTAGTGTCCGCAATTGTAGCCGTTGTATCATAAAAAGATAATGCCTAAAACTGCTGGTTTTCAGGGAGAGGATTTAATCATCCCAGGCATAGTGCAGGACACATGCAGATCTCTGATGTGATCATTTGGAGTTGTGGAAGTGTAAAGGAAGTTACACGGAGGGTGTCGTCTGACGAGGGGTTCCAGGGAGCTGGATTTGCTGGATGCCATTGAGAAATATCCATTCATGCTTAATCCTATTTGCCTTCTGGTAAGCAGACTACATTACCACGTGGTTACGAGTGCCCTTTCTACATCTACACCGTGTTTGGTGATTTGATTCCTCCCACTCTTCAGATCTTTTTGGACATTCTTTTAGCGCCGCAGTATATCTTATCATGTAGCTTTTTGTTTGCTATCAACGAACTTTGCTGGCTGCTTGCTCATTTTTGAGTTCAGCACGAATTTTGCTTGTTCTTTGTAACTTATTGTTAGTATTTTGAATTTAATTAGTTGGGTGAGTGGTAGCCAGTGGAGGGATTGGCAGAGAGGGGTAGCAGACACTGAGCGGTTTGTAAGGTGGATGAGTCTGGCAGCAGCATTCATGATGGACTGAAGGGGGTATAGTCTATTTAAAAGTAAGCCAATGAGGAGGGAGTTGCAGTAGTCAAGGCGAGAGATAACCAGGGAGTGATTTAGGAGCTTTGTGGTTTCATTGGTTGGAAAGGGACATAGTTTAGAGATGTTGCGGAGGTTGAGGCGGCAAGCTTTGGAAAGTGATTGGATGTGGGGCCGAAAGGAGAGTTCAGAATCCAGGATAACACCTAGCACCCTGACATGTGGGGACGGGTGGATGGGTTTGCCATAGCTCTTGACAGAGAAGTCAGGGGAAGAGGCACGTGGGGGAGGAAATATTATAAGCTCGGTTTTGCACAAGTTGAGTTTGAGGAAGTGGTGTGATATCCATACAGATATGTTGGTTAGTAAGTTAGTGATGCGTGAGGAGACTGATGGAGTAAGTTGAGGGGTGGAGAGATAGAATTGTTTAGAATTGAGGAGTGGAGGATGTAGAATTGTAAGTGACACTGAAGGTGCGTTGGGATAGGTAGGATGAGAGCCACTGAAGAGCGCAGTCATGGAGACTGAGGGAGTAGCGTTTTTTGAGGAGGAGGGGGTGGTCAACCGTGTCAAAGACAGCTGAAAGATCCAGAAGTAGGAGTACAGAATAGTGTCCGTTCGTTTTTGCAGTTAGTAGGTCATTTGGGAGTTTTAAAAGAGCAGTTTCTGTGGAGTGTTGAGAGCGAAATCCAGATTGAAGGGGATCAAGAAGGTTGTTTTTAATGAGGTGGTCACTCAGTTGGTTGTAAACAAGGCGCTCAAGGAGTTTAGAGGAAAAGGGGAGCAAGGAGATAGGGCGTAGGTTGTTAAGATTAGTATGGTCCAAGGATGGCTTTTTAAGTATGAGGGTGACCAGTGCATGTTTTAGAGCATTGGGGAAGATGCCAGAGGTGAGGGAGAGATTGAAGATGTGCTTTAGAGAGTCTAGGATGGGGTCAGAGGGCGACCGTAGCATTTGAGAGGTAATAGGGTCCAGGGGACAGGTGGTTAGGTGGGCGATAGAAAGGAGTTTAGCAACTTTGTCTGTAGTAGCAGATTTGAATAGGGGGAGTTTCAGTTGTACCTGTTGACATGGGGTTTTAGCTGGGGGAGATACCTGTAGAGTGGAGATTTCATCACGGATTGTATCAATCTTGTTTATGAAGTGATTAGCGATCTCCTGGGCAGTGAGTAAGTCAGTGAGTGGAGGCGGTGGAGGACAAAGTAGAGAGTTGAAGGTAGAGAAGGGTTTACGGGGACTGGATGAAAAGGTGTTAATAAGAGTTGTAAAATAGGTTTGCTTGGCAGTGTGGAGGAAAGAATAGTATTTTTGGAGGGCAGATTTGTATTGGTTGAAGTCTTTGAGAGAGTTATGCCCCGTACACACGGTCGGATTTTCCGATGGAAAATGTCCGATCGGAACGTGTTGTCGGAAATTCCGACCGTGTGTGGGCTCCATCGGACATTTTCCATCAGATTTTCCGACACACAAAGTTGGACAGCAGGAGATAAAATTTTCCGACAACAAAATCCGTTGTCGGAAATTCCGATCGTGTGTACACAAATCCGACGGACAAAGTGCCACGCATGCTCAGAATAAATAAAGAGATGAAAGCTATTGGCCACTGCCCCATTTATAGTCCCGACGTACGTGTTTTACGTCACCGCGTTTAGAACGATCGGATTTTCCGACAACTTTGTGTGACCGTGTGTATGCAAGACAAGTTTGAGCCAACATCCGATGGAAAAAATCCTAGGATTTTGTTGTCGGAATGTCCGAACAAAGTCCGACCATGTGTACGGGGCATTAGTCTTGTACCACAGAGGCTCAAGAGCGCGACTATGTTTTTTGAGAATTTTAATGTCATCTGTTTGCCAGGGTTGTAGGGGTCGGGGCCTGATTCTACGTGTGTGTTGCGTTTGTTACAACATGATTTTTTTTTATTAATCAGACTTACGATACATGGGACAACATTACACAATAGTGGTTGGTCATAGAGATATTGTCAGTTTTTGGCTTAAGTAGGTTTTTCAAACAAATGCTGTTTTATACAATGGAGGTATTGTTGTATTGTTACAGTTTTCAACAGGCTATTGTCTCTATTGCTACAGTACACAAGAAAGAGATTTAGTTGTTTGAGATTTTCAAACTGAAAGAATGACTGTTAGATTACTATCAGGTGTTGGTTTGATTAGACAATGGGTACGTAGATACAGTTTTCAACAGTCCATTGTCTACACAGCTACAGCAAACAGGTATGTTTTCTGTTGTTTGGTAAATATGGTAAACAGCCTGGCACATAAAAGGGGGATTCAGGCATAAGCTAGACACACACACCATCCTGCTTTGAAGATCAGAAGCTGCCACTCATGATACAAGAACTCTGCCTGGTGTCCAAGAAGCATCGTTGCCAATTGAGATCACGAACATACAGTAACAGAAGATAAGTAATTTTCAAGTGTATTTGTACTGATATAGACTATAGGCTGTTCATTTGATAGGCATTTTGATTGTTATAGAGATCTGTCAGTCTTGTATTGTATTCCTAAGATTGTAATAGTTTGTATGTACAGCATCTTTGTATAGTAAAAGCACAATTTACACACTGCAGAAATTTCAGCTTCCTTGCTTATACCACAGAGTAACCTTGCTAGATAGACAGAAGCAAAACATTTGGGGGCTCGTGCCGCGGTCTGTGCTATAGTTCAATTGAAGCAGGCCTGTTTTTCTGTAGTGTGTTTTGTAGCTTGTGCTAGGTAAAATGCTGCATAAGCTGTTTAGGAAAAGCAAGGCTGCAGAGGGTTCTGGTGGCCAGAAGGAAGTGTGCAGCTTACCTATCTGGGCCAGAGACAATGAGTGGGAGCCTCTTGCTAAAGAATTTGTGAAGTATGCTTCTCCCTTGAAGCTGACTTGGGGTGATAAAGTCTCAGATCATTTTGTAGAATTTAGCCTTAAGGGGTTGGATTTAAGTAAAAAAGAGAAGAGGACAGTGTCCACAGTGGGCTGGTATTTTCTTAATGCTATTTACACTGAATCACAGAGAAGGGAGAAGGCAGAGGCAGAAGTTAAGGTATTAAAAGACCAGCTAGCAGTTACTTCAGAGTGTGTGCGTTCAACTGCTAGTCGGGATGATGATTTGCAAGAGCGGTGTGCAGCCCTCATGACCAAATCAATTAATGCCTTAAGGAAAAGGAAGGGCCGTAAACCTGTTAGTAAAGCCAGGGTACGTGCCATTGTCACATCCCAAAATTGGGATTGTGAGGATGTGCTCTCCTCAAATGATAGTGAGGATGAGGAGATAGAGTTTGATATTTGATAACCCTTTACGTCTGCTCTGCGCTCTAAGCTGATGAAGTCTGCTCCATTTAATCTCAGGGCTCCATTATTGTCCTGGGATTAAACAGCAAGATTTATGAAGCCAAAACCCTTTTAAGCCAGTTGGGGGAGCTAGAGGAGACTAAAACAAAACCTGTCAGGGCAGTAGATAAGGTCAAGGCCAGACAGGAAGAATACAAGCAGAAAAGAACAGAGAAGAAAGGGAATGGGGTAGAGAAGACAGGAGGTGAAGAGAAAACCAGGCTAGTTATTTCTAGGAAACAAATGTGGGTGGACCTATTAAAGGCAGGAGTACCTAAAGATGAGAGAGATGGCATTCCTACTGCAGAAATGCTGAAGAGGTGGAAACATTTAGTAGGGAAAACTGTCAGGGTTAGAAATAGAGATGAACCGAACACCCCCCTGTTCGGTTCACACCAGAACATGAAAAACAGAACAGGAAAAAAGTTTGTTCGAACACGCGAACACCGTTAAAGTCTATGTGACACGAACATGAATAATCAAAAGTGCTAATTTTAAAGGCTTATATGCAAGTTATTGTCATAAAAAGTGTTTGGGGACCTGGGTCCTGCCCCAGGGGACATGGATCAATGCAAAAAAAAGTTTTAAAAACGGACGTTTTTTCAGGAGCAGTGATTTTAATAATGCTTAAAGTCAAACAATAAAAGTGTAATATCCCTTTAAATTTCGTAGCGGGGGGTGTCTATAGTATGCCTGTAAAGGGGCACATGTTTCCCATATTTAGAACAGTCTGACAGCAAAATTACATTTCGAAGGAAAAAAACCCATTTAAAACTACTTGCGGCTATTGCATTGCCGGCAATACACATAGAAGTTCATTGATAAAAACGGCATGGGAATTCCCCACAGGGGAACCCCGAACCAAAATTTTTTTTAAAAATGACGTGGGTTCCCCCTAAATTCCATACCAGACCCTTCAGGTATGGTATGGATTTTAAGGGGAACCCCGCGCCAAAAAAAAAAAAAACGGCGTGGGGTCCCCCCAAAAATCCATACCAGACGCTTATCCGAGCACGCAACCTGACAGGCCGCAGGAAAAGAGGGGAGATGAGAGTGCGCCCCCCCCCTCCTGAACCGTACCAGGCCACATGCCCTCAACATTGGGAGGGTGCTTTGGGGTAGCCCCCCAAAACACCTCGCCCCATGTTGATGAGGACAAGGGCCTCATCCCCACAACCCTGGCCGGTGGTTGTGGGGGTCTGCGGGCAGGGGGCTTATCAGAATCTGGAAGTCCCCTTTAACAAGGGGACCCCCAGATCCCGCTCCCCCCTGTGTGAAATGGTAAGGGGGTACTTACCCCTACCATTTCACTAAAAAACTGTCAAAAATGTTAAAAATGACAAGAGACAGTTTTTGACAATTCCTTTATTTAAATGCTTCTTCTTTCTTCTATCTTCCTTCATCTTCTTCTTCTGGTTCTTCTGGCTCTTCTGGTTCTTCCTCCGGCATTCTCGTCCAGCATCTCCTCCGCGGCGTCTTCTATCTTCTTCTCCTCGGGCCGCTCTGCACCCATGGCATGGGGGGAGGCTCCCGCTCTTCTTGAAGAGAAGAAAGAAGAAGAGAAGAAGATGAAAAAGAAGATGAAGAGAAGAGCGGGAGCCTCCCTCCATGCCATGGGTGCAGAGCAGCCCGAGGAGAAGAAGATAGAAGACGCCGCGGAGGAGATGCTGGACGAGAACGCCGGAGGAAGAACCAGAAGAACCAGAAGAAGAAGAAGATGAAGGAAGATAGAAGAAAGAAGAAGCATTTAAATAAAGGAATTGTCAAAAACTGTCTCTTGTCATTTCTAACATTTTTGACAGTTTTTTAGTGAAATGGTAGGGGTAAGTACCCCCTTACCATTTTACACAAGGGGGGGCCGGGATCTGGGGGTCCCCTTGTTAAAGGGGGCTTCCAGATTCCGATAAGCCCCCTGCCCGCAGACCCCCACAACCACCGGCCAGGGTTGTGGGGATGAAGCCCTTGTCCTCATCAACATGGGGACAAGGTGTTTTGGGGGGCTACCCCAAAGCACCCTCCCAATGTTGAGGGCATGTGGCTTGGTACGGTTCAGGAGGGGGGCGCACTCTCGTTCCCCCCTCTTTTCCTGCAGCCTGCCAGGTTGCGTGCTCGGATAAGGGTCTGGTATGGATTTTTGGGGGGACCCCACGCTGTTTTTTTTTTTTTTTGGCGCAGGGTTCCCCTTAATATCCATACCAGACCTGAAGGGCCTGGTATGGAATTTAGGGGGACTCCCACATCATTTTTTTTTTTTTGGTTCGGGGTTCCCCTGTGGGGAATTCCCATGCCGTTTTTATCAATGAACTTCTATGTGTATTGTCGGCAATGCAATAGCCGCGAGTAGGTTTAAATGGGTTTTTTCATTCGAAATGTAATTTTGCTGTCAGACTGTTCTAAGTTTGATACCTAGGTAGTCAATATGGTCTGTTGTCCAAGGATATGGAAGGGTGTTCTTGAGGAATTTTTTAAGTTTTTCATTTATATGAATTCCTAGTATGTTGGATTTGGATGCATTTACTTTATAGTAGGAAACCTTGCTGAAATGGTTAAGGACATCGTGTGCTGCGGGAAGTGAGGTAGCTGGGTTTGATAGTGATAGGATGACATCATCAGCAAATAAGGAGATCTTATGTTGTCGGTCATGCGATTTAATACCTTGTATAGTTGGGTGGGATCTTATTTTCTCCGCTAATGGTTCCATAAGCATAGTGAATATTATGGGGAAAAGGGGGCACCCCTGTCTGGTCCCGTTTGTGATGAGGAATGGTTTAGAGAACATTCCTTCTGTGTATACAAATGCTGAAGGTGAGGAATATAGTGCCATTATGGCTTTTTGTAATGGGCCGACAAGTCCAAACTTTTCCAAGACTTTGACCAAGTATCCCCAGTGTACTCTATCAAAGGCCTTCTCTGCATCTAAAGTCAGAAGCAGAGAAGGCTCCCTGTTTTCCCCAACCATGTGTAGTAGGTTTAGCATCCTTCTGGTGGCGTCCGTTGTTTGGCGACCCATTACAAATCCTACCTGGTCGTAATTTATCAATTTGGGTAAAATAGTTGATATTTTGGTGTGTATTTTAACATCTAGATTTAATAAGGATATTGGCCTAAAATTTTGTGGTAGGTTCGGTGCTTTACCTGGTTTTGGAACGGTGATGATTGTGGCTATAAGCATGTCTGGGGGAAATTTTGCCGTGAGTGAGGCTGCTTCAAAAACTGGAAGTAAATGAGGGGCAAGGATAGAGGTAAATAATTGGTAGTATTCGGAAGAATAACCGTCTGGGCCTGGGGCTTTGTTGTGAGGGAGGTTTTTGATGGAATTTTCTATTTCTTGTAAAGTAAAGGGTTGATACAAACAACATAAGTCTTCTTGGGATATTTTAGGGAGATTAATTGTTTCTAAAAAATCAGAAATCATCACTTCATTGGGTTGATGTGTGTCTGGATCAGTATTAAGATTGTACAATGCCTCGTAGTAATCACTAAATGCATCCGCTATTTCCTTTGGGTTGTTTACTGTCTGTTTAGATTTGGGATTGATGATGTGGGGTATTTTTTGTTTAATAATTTTTTCCTTTAGTTGTGTAGCTAATAGCTTCCCTGCTTTGTTCCCATACCTGTATGTCTGGGCCTTGAGAGATTTCATTTGATGATTATGATGAGATATCAGATGTGTTCTTAATTGTCTTGTTTTAAACAGTGTTTCCCTTGTGCCCTGTGTGGTTTGCTGTTTGTTTGTGTTTTCAAAATTCTGGATTTTACCTAATAATTCGTTTAACTTTTCTGATCGAATTCTCCTTGCCCTTGCACTCATCTATATTAGTAGACCTCTTATATAAACTTTATGGGCATTCCATAGCGTGAACAGATCGTCCACCGAGGGGGCATTGATGGAAAAATATTCTTTGATTGCTTTTTCAATTTGCGCTCGATTTTGGGGTTGAGATAATGTGTAAATATCATTTTGCCATCTGTTAGCCCTGGTCTCGGTGCGACGATCCCCCACGATGACAGAAATCGGAGCATGGTCCGACCATGTAATACAATGCAATTCTGATTTTGAAACCTGTTGCAAGATAAATTTATCTACTAAAAAAAAAGATCTATGCGAGAATACGTATGGTGCACATTTGAATAAAATGTAAAGTCTTTTTCAGATGAATGTTGACATCTCCACACATCATACAAACCCGAGGAGGAAATGAAACTATTCAGGGTGGTTCTTCTTCTTGATTGTTTTGTTTGACTGGATACGTCCAATTCTCCGTTAGGGATAGCATTAAAGTCTCCACACATGATGACATGACCTTGCCTCATTCTTGATACTTTTTTCCATACTTTTTTTAGGAATGAAAGTTGTTTGGTGTTGGGAAGGTATACATTCACCAGTGTGTATTTTTTGCCATTAAGTTTGCATACTAGGACTATGAATCTTCCTGAGTTGTCTAAATGTACCTCCAAACTTCAGAATTGTAGTGTGTCCTTAATTGCTATTGCTACCCCTCTCTTTTTTAAGGTGTAATTTGCTTGAAAAACATGGGGGAAATGACGGTTTTGAAAGGTAGGCAGATTGTGCGAAGCAATATGGGTTTCCTGGAAACACATTACATCACTGTGCAGATTTTTAGCTTCTTTCCATGCCATTTGCCTTTTATATGGGCTATTTAGCCCTTAAACAATTAGAGATACAATGTTGATAGGCATGGTGGAGTTTTTGGGTTAGAGTGCCTCTAGACGTCAAAAAGTAATATAGATTTGGTTTACCTTAAGTCCAATATGAGGTGGTGGTGGATCAGGAAGGATGGGTTACTGCTGATAGTTGTGTTTCAGTTGGTGTGGTGGGACGTAGGGATGAGAAGATCTTCAGGTGCTTGCTGTTCCGGGTGGCTGGAAAAGATGGTCCGGTGTGTAGAGTCTTTGATCAGACGGCGTTAGTAGATGTCTTTGTTAGCGCACAAGGATGGATACGAGTCTTGGAAACTTCAAAGAAACAGTTAGTAAAAGAACGAATAAAGTAACAGTGATAACTTTGTTAAAGATTCGTAAAAGAATCTGTGCTGTAATAACAACCGCTCAACTTAAGGGGTGTTTAACGGGTAAACAAAAAGTGGCACTCCCCTGGGCCATCAGGGGTGTGGTAAAAGCTTAGAACTCCTAAGAGTAGGGTTAGCTTGTTTGTTCTGCTTTCTAGCCATTTTTGTCCTGGTCAGAGGCATCAGGCGTGATAATCTGCCATTCACGCAGGAGGCGGAGGCCCTCTTTAATGGTGGAAATCACATGCGTAGTGCCTTCTTTAATGATCATAAGTTTTGCTGGGTATATCCACCGATACGTGATGTGGTGGTTGTTTAAGGGTTTTGTAATAGTAGCCAGTTGGCGCCTCTGCTGCATAGTAAATGCTGATAAGTCAGCATAAAAAGACAGGTCTTGTATATCTTCTGGTAGGGAATCACGATTTCTTGTTGCTGTCATAAACTGATCCTTGACGTGATAAAAGTGGATCCTGACAATAGTGTCCCTTGGTAGGTGTGCAGCAATGTGTTTAGGTTTTGGCAGTCTGTGGATGCGGTCCACAATGAGTTCATCATGTGGTACTTCTGGAAAGACTGATTTCAGCATTTGTATGAAGTGAGGTTTTAGGTCTGGGGGTTTAATTGTTTCAGGGATCCTCCGTATTTTAACGTTATTTCTTCTAGACCTGTCCTCTAAATTTGCTAGTTTCAGTTTCAGTTGCAGCATGTCCTCACCTCTGTCATTATGGGCGTCCACTAGTTCATTAAAAGTGCATGCAAACTCTCCCATTTTCGTTTCTACATGTGATATTCTTTTATTTACCGATGAGAGTTCGGTCTTGAATTGTCTGGTTAATGACTGTGTATCTGCATGCAATGTAGATCTTAAAGAAATCAACATATCTTTAAGCGTGGTGTCCATTATTGGTGTGTTTGCAGTGGGGAATTCAGTTATGGAGTCCTCCAGTTCCCTAGTATCATCCTGAGATGGGTGCAGGCTTACCTCTTCATCTTCCTCCTCTGTGTGCTCCAGTTTTTGTTTGCTTTTAGCTGGGCTGGATGAGGCTGAAGGTGGCAAGGAGTATTTGTCCACTGCAGGTGAACTGTATGAGCGACCCAATCGCCTCCCCTGTGCAGCGTTGCTCTGTGAGAGAGAGCCTCGTGTACCTTTCCCCTGCTTGCCGCCGCCATCTTTCTCCGGAGACCGCCGCTGCCACATAAAGTAATCCGGCAGTTTATTTGGGTAAATTTCTTCTTTTATTTTCCATGATGCCATCCTGAGGGTTCCCCAAGCTGAACCGCACTGGTTGTGTGTGAAATTAGGGCTTCTAGTCGCTGTATTTTTGCCTGATGGCCCGTGGCAGAGAGGAGCTCTTTCAGTGAGCGTCCATTCACTGTGACGGCTAGCCACGCCCCCGCTGTCAGACTGTTCTAAATACGGGAAACATGCGCCCCTTTACAGGCATACTTTAGACACCCCCCAGGTATGAAATTTAAAGGAATATTACACTTTTATTGTTTGACTTTAAGCATTATTAAAATCACTGCTCCTGAAAAGACGGCCGTTTTTAAAACTTTTTTTGCATTGATCCATGTCCCCTGGGGCAAGACCTGGGTCCCCAAACACTTTTTATGACAATAACTTGCATATAAGCCTTTAAAATTAGCACTTTTGATTTCTCCCATAGACTTTTAAAGGGTGTTCCACGGCATTCGAATTTGCCGCGAACACCCCAAATTGTTTGCTGTTTGGCGAACTTGCGAACAGCCAATGTTCGAGTCGAACATGAGTTTGACTCGAACTCGAAGCTCATCCCTAGTTAGAAACACTAATCCTAGTGAAGATAACATCAGCCTGGACTTAGAGAAAACAGAACAGACCCCTCCTGTTAGCCCCAAACCAATTCCCAAAACTAAACATGAACCCAAACCCAAATCCCTTTATCCTGGGGAGGAATTAAAGAGAATCAGAAAAGGGGATTGGGAGGTTCCTTATCCTTTATGAAGGGAAAGTGAGTCTCCTGTAATAGCCGTGAGGGCAGTGACAGTAGGAGACCGACGCCCATATGCACCTGTCACTGTATGGTGGGGGAAGTCATCTTCTCCTATACATGTAATGGCTTTAGTTGATAGCGGAGCTGAAGTTACACTTTTGCAAGGTAATCCTTCCCATCACAAAGGAGAATTGATTTATGTAGAAGGTTTGGGAAGGCAAACCACACCAGCAGTTAGGATACGGGTGAAATTGGCTATTGGCAAGGGATCAGGATTTATAACAAATGTTTTGGTATCGGAGTTACCCGAAAATATTCTTGGGATGGATGTACTTCAAGGTCAGTCAATTCAGACTGAAAGAGGTACATTCACATTCGGGTATCCTGATAAAGCGTATCTGGTTAGGGCGGTGAAGGCTGTGGTCAGAGGTCATGCGAAATGGACCCCTGTCTACATTCCTCCATTAGAGAAGCCAGTCTGTCTCAAGCAGTACAGACTTCCTGGAGGCCACAAAGAAATTGGGGAGACTATTCAAGAACTATTGAGAGTAGGGATCCTTAGACCTGCTGTAAGTCCTTTCTTGTCTCCGGTGTTCCCAGTAAAAAAACCTGATGGGACATATAGAATGACTGTGGATTACAGAGGTCTAAACAAAGTGGCACCTCCATTGAAGTCAGCTGTACCAGATATGATCTCAATTGTTGAGAAAATTGCTAAAGATGCTGTGATAGACCTGGCTAATGCTTTCTTTTCGATTTTGATAGACCCAGAGTGTCAGGACCAGTTTGCTATAGTGTGGAACGGCAGTACACTTTTACAGTGCTTCCTGAAGACTATGTTCATTCTCCAACGATTTGTCATGGACTGATTGCCCAAGATTTAAGTACCCTGAGTTTGAAAGTCAATGTGTTCCACTACATTGATGACATCATGATCTCTGGAACAAAAGAAGATGTAACTGAAGCACTGCACCTGCTGATACATCACATGGAGAACAGAGGGTGGGCTATCGACAAAAACAAAGTCCAAGGACCTGCCACGGAAGTGAAATTCCTGGGAATGATGTGGACTGGGCCGCAGAGGAAAATTACAGAGACAGTTGTGCAAACTATCCAGGCTCTGTCGCCCCCTACTTCCAAAGATGAGGCACAGAAGTTCATTGGAGTTGTGGGGTTCTGGAGATCGTTCATCCCACATCTTGGACTGATTCTGAGGCCTATATGTAATGTCACCAGAGAAAAGACTGAGTTCTCATGGGGTTCAGAGCAGCGGACTGCATTACTGGCTGCTAATGAAGCTATTTTGCAGCATCAGGAATTATGACCCGTGAGACAAGGAGTACCATTTCAGATGGATGTAGTGGAGCAGAATGGTATCATATCTTGGAGTCTATGGCAGCCAAATGAATAGAAAGGACTGAGAGCAATACCCATTGGATTTTGAACTGATAATCCGCTTTGTTTTCCACTCCACAGGCTATCTCCGATTTGATCCATAGGAAGACCAGAGAAAAGTGGTTACATGATGGAAAGAATGACAGAAGATCGCAAGAGCTGTGGAGAGAAAGGCCTTTGATGTATTACAAGCCTGGACTTGTTTCTAAAGAACTTTAGAATGGACTTTCTAATGAACTTTTTTAGTTAAAGACTGAAACACCTTCTCAGTGATAGAAATGGGAGGTGTTGCATTCAAGAAAAATTAATGTTTAGAATGAGTTTAGTAATGAAGAGATTTTGTGTGTAGTCTGAGAAAAAAAATCTAGGGCGGAATGTGTTGCGTTTGTTACAATATGATTTTTTTTTATTAATCAGACTTATGATACATGGGACATAACATTACACAATAGTGGTTGGTCATAGAGATATTGTCAGTTTTTGGCTTGAGTAGATTTCTCAAACAAATGCTGTTTTATACAATGGGGGTATTGTTGTATTGTTACAGTTTTCAACAGGCTATTGTCTCTATTGCTACAGTACACAAGAAAGAGATTTAGTTGTTTGAGGTTTTCAAACTGAAAGAATGACTGTTAGATTACTGTCAGGTGTTGGTTTGATTAGACAATGGGTACGTAGATTTTCGACAGTCCATTGTCTACACAGCTACAGCAAACAGGTATGTTTTCTGTTGTTTGGTAACTATGGTAAACAGCCTGGCACATAAAAGGGGGATTCAGGCATAAGCTAGACACACATACACACCTTCCTGCTTTGAAGATTAGAAGCTGCCACTCATGATACAAGAACTCTGCCTGGTGTCCAAGAAGCATCGTTGCCAATTGAGATCACGAACATACAGTAACAGAAGATAAGTAATTTTCAAGTATATTTGTACTGATATAGACTATAGGCTGTTCATTTGATAGGCATTTTGCTTGTTATAGAGATCTGTCAGTCTTGTATTGTATTCCTAAGATTGTAATAGTTTTGTATGTACAGCATCTTTGTATAGTAAAAGCACAATTTACACACTGCAGAAATCTCAGCTTCCTTGCTTATACCACAGAGTAACCTTGCTAGATAGATGCAAGCAAAACAACGTGTAGTGAGGGGAGCGAGCTTGTCCAGGGTGGAGGACAGGGATTTATTGTAGATGGATGTGGCTTGGTTGGGGCAGGACAGGGGAGAGATTTTGTCGTAGAGGTGGTCAGTAGCAGAATAGAGGAGCGAGGAGTTGAAGTTGCAAAAGTTTCTACGGGTGATGGTTAGGCGATTGGAGGGAAAGGTGGTGAAAGACAGGGGGAGAGAGAAACTAATAAGGTGATGGTCGGAGAGAGGAAAAGGATTGTTTGAGAAGTTGCATGGAGTGCATAGGTAGGAGAATACAAGGTCAAGGGTGTTGCCATCAGAGTGAGTAGAAGCCTGTACCCATTGCTTCAGGTCAAATAAAGAGGTTAGACTAATGAGAATGAGAATGAGGACATGGATTACTGGAACCATGTCCTGTGGTCTGATGAGACCAAGATGAACTTATTTGGTTCAGATGGTTTCAAGTGTGTGTGGTGGCAACCAGGTGAGGCGTACAAAGACAAGTGTATCTTGCCTACAGTCAAGCATGGTGGTGGTAGTGTCATGGTCTGGGGCTGCATAAGTGCTGCCAGCATTGGGGAGCTACAGTTCATTGAGGGAACCATGTATGCCAACATGTACTGTGACATACCGAAGCACAGCATGATCCCCTCCCTTCAGAGACTGGGCCACAGGATAGTATTCTAACATCATAACGACCCCAAAGACACCTCCAAGATGACCACTGCCTTGCTAAAGAAGCTGAGGTTAAAGGTGATGGATGGCCAAGCATGTCTCCAGACCTAAACCCTATTGAGCATCTGTGGGGCATCCTCAAATGGAAGGTGGAGGAGCGCAAGGTCTCTAACATCCACCAGCTCTGTGATGTCGTTATGAGGGAGTGGAAGAGGACTCCAGTGGCAACCTGTGAAGCTCTGGTGAACTCCATGCCCAAGAGGGTTAAGGCAGTGCTGGAAAATAACGGTGGCCACACAAAATATTGACACTTTAGGCCCAATTTAGACATTTTCACTTAGGGGTGTACTCACTTTTGTTGCCAGCAGTTTAGACAATAATTGCTGTGTGTTGAGTTATACAAGCTGTACACTCACTACTTTACATTGTAGCAAAGTGTCATTTCAGCAGTGTTGTCACATGAAAAGATATAATAAAATATTTCCAAAAATGTGAGGGGTGTACTCACTTTTGTGAGATACTGCTGTATATATATATATATATATATATATATATATATATATATATATATATATATATATATATTACAGTATCTCACAAATGTGAGTACACCCCTCACATTTTTGTAAATATTTCATATCTTTTCGTGTGACAACACTGGAGAAATTACACTTTGTTACAATGTAAAGTAGTGAGTGTACAGCTTGGGCCCAAAGTGCCAATATTTTGTTTGGCCACAATAATTTTCCAGCACTGCCTTAACGCTCATAGAGTTCACCAGTGCTTCAAAGGTTGCCACTAGAGTCATCTTCCACTCCTCCATGACGCTTTTACGGAGCTGGTGGATGTTAGAGACCTTGCGCTCCTCCACCTTCCATTTGAGGATGCCCCACAGATGCTCAATAGAGTTTAGGTCTGGAGACATAATTGGCCAGTCCCTTACTTCACCTTTACCCTCAGCTTCTTTAGCAAGGTAGTGGTCCTCTTGAAGGTGTGTTTGGGGTCGTTATCATTTTGGAATACTGCCCTGTGGCCCAATCTCCAAAGGGAGGGGATCATGCTCTGCTTCAGCATGTCACAGTACATGTTGACATTCATGGTTCCTCAATGAACTGTAGCTCCCCAGTGCAGCACTCATGCAGTCCCAGACCATGACACTCCCACCACCATGCTTGACTGTAGGCAAGACTTACTTGTCTTTGTTCTTCTCACCTGGTTGCTACCACACACGCTTGACACCATTTGAACCAAATAAGTTTATCTTGGTCTCATCATACCACAGGACATGGTTCCAGTAATCCATGTCCTTAGTCAGCTTGTCTTCAGTAAACTGTTTGTGGGCTTTCTTGTTCATTATCTTTAGAAAAGGCTTCCTTCCAGGATAACAGCCATGCAGACCAATGTGATGCAGTGTGTGACATATGGTCTGAGCACTGACAGGCTGACCCGCCACCCCTTCAACCTCTGCAGCAATGCTGGCAGCACTCATACATCTATTTCCCAAAGACAACCTCCAGATATGACGCTGAGCATGTGCACTCAACTTCTTTGATCAACTATGGGGAGGCCTGTTCTGAGTTGAACCTGTCCTGTTAAACTGCTGTATGGTCTTGGCCACTGTGCTGCAGCTCAGTTTCAGGGTCTTGACAATCTTCTTAAAGCCTAGGCCATCTTTATGCAGAAAAACTATTTTTTCAGATCCTCAGAGAGTTCTTTGCCATGAGGTGCCATGTTGAACTTCCAGTGACCAGTATGAGAGAGTGAGAGCAATAACACCAAATTTAACACTCTTGCTCCCCAGTCACACCTGAGATCTTGTAACACTAAAGAGTCACATGACTCCGGGGAGGGAAAATGGCTAATTGGGCCCAATTTGGACATTTTAGCTTAGGAGTGTACTCACTTTTGTTGCCAGTGGTTTAGACATTAATGGCTGTGTATTGAGTTATTTTGAGGGGAGAGCAAATATACACTGTTATACAAACGGTACACTCACTACTTTAGATTGTAGCAAAGTGTCATTTCTTCTGTGTTGTCACATGAAAGCTATAATAAAATATTTACAAAAATGTGAAGGGTGTACTCACTTTTGAGAGATACTGTATATGCTATCTTTAGTGTCTTTAATGTCACCTGGGGGTGACATTAAGTATTTATTTAAGTATGTTTTAGTTTGTTGTATACATTCGTATACATTATTTTGTACTTCCAAATTTTTTAACTGTAAGCCTGAGCAAGTCAATATTAAAACTTTTTTTCAATAAAAAAAAAAAATAGAGGATCAGGACGAGAGTTGTGACCCTCATTATTGTTGCATTGCATGATGCATTGTATCTGCGTCATTGGCTAAAGAAAAAGAAAAAGTCCATGCCTTTCACAGTCCCAATGGAGCATGAAAATGTTACATTGAAAACCAATAAATGAATGAAAAGTTATGTTATTGGTATGAAAAGATAAATTTATACTGTATTTATACTGTAGATCTATCTATCTATCTATCTATCTATCTATCTATCTATCTATCTATCTATCTATCTATCTATCTATCTATCTATCTATCTATCTATCTATCTATCTATCTATCTATCTATCTATCTATCTATCTATCTATCTATCTATCTATCTATCTATCTATCTATCTATCTATCTATCTATCTATCTATCTATCTATCTATCTGTCTATCTATCTGTCTATCTATCTGTCTATCTATCTGTCTATCTATCTGTCTATCTATCTGTCTATCTATCTGTCTATCTATCTGTCTGTCTGTCTATCTATCTATCTATCTATCTATCTATCTATCTATCTATCTATCTATCTATCTATCTATCTATCTATCTATCTATCTATCTATCTATCTATATTTATATAGATACCACTTTATTATGTACACCTTGCTAGTACCAGGTTGATCCCGCTTTTAGTAAATGAGCAATATTTCGCTAAGTGCATATAGAGTAAATTAAATTATGTAAGTGACATGGATGATCCATGGGTCACAACAATGTACACTTCATAACAAACATTTAAATCAAAATGTGTAGTGCTTTCAAACCATGCCCTTAATGATTAAAGTGCAAAAAAATCTAATATAATGCAATAAAGATGAAAATGTGAAAAAATGAAAAGGGAAAATTAGTGAGCTTTCACCCCTCACTATGGGCTCAACTGCATCCACTACCCAGCCTAATTGGATTCCACAGGTGTATACTCCACAGTTATCATCAGTTAAGGATTCCGGTCATACATTCATCAAATGAAAGAGGAAGATAAACCCATTGAACCCACAACATTCATTTAAAAGCACACAGGAGTTTATTAAAAGTTGTACTAACAACAAAAACGATAAAATCAGGCTCGAAATGGAAACATTTGTTCGTCCAGCACCCTCCACGAGTGTTCGGACATCACCGCTCCTCCGTGTCTAGCCTGACGTACGTTTCGTCCAATGGGACTTCTGTGAGGCAGTAAGGGTCAGTGGTGCTCACATCACTTCCTTATAGTCAGGGAAATTTCTGTTGCCGAACACTAGAGAGCAATGCTGCTAGTATTCAAAACCAGCATGAACTGCACTGCCATATTTCCGTAGTCCAAGACTATTGACATGGTGGCCATGTTCCAAGGAATCCACTGCGCTCTATTTCAGCAACATATAACCAAACGTATTGCAGTTTTAATCAACATATACAGTAACTCACAAAAGTGAGTACACCCCTCACATTTTTGTAAATATTTTATTATAGCTTTTCATGTGACAACACTGAAGAAATGACACTTTGCTACAATGTAAAGTAGTGAGTGTACAGCTTGTATAACAGTGTAAATTTTCTGTCACCTCAAAATAACTCAACACACAGCCATAAATGTCTAAACTGCTGGCAACAAAAGTGAGTACACCCCTAAGTGAAAATGTCCAAATTAGGCCCAATTAGCCATTTTCCCTCCCAGTGTCATGTGAGTCATTAGTGTTACAAGGACTCTGGTGTGAATGGGGAGCAGGTGTGTTAAATTTGGTGTTATTGCTCTCTCTCTCTCATACTGGTCACTGGAAGTTCAACATGGCACCTCATGGCAAAGAACTCTCTGAGGATCTGAAAAAAAGAATTATTGCTCTACATAAAGAAAGCCTTGGCTATAAGAAGATTGTCAAGACCCTGAAACTAAACTGCAGCATGGTGGCCAAAACCATACAGCGGTTTAACAGGGCAGGTTCCACTCAGAACAGACCTTGTAATGGACAACCAAAGAAGTTGAGTGCACATACTCAGTGTCATATCCAGAGGTTGTCTTTGGGCAATAGATATATGAGTGCTTCCAGCATTGCTGCAGAGGTTGAAAGGGTGGGGGGTCAGCCTCTCAGTGCTCAGACCATTCGCCACATACTGCATGGAATTGGTCTGCAGGGCTGTCATCCGTGAAGGAAGCCTCTTCTAAAGATGATGCACAAGAAAGCCCACAAACAGTTTGCTGAAAACAAGCAGACTAAGGGCATGGATTACTGGAACCATGCCCTGTGGTCTGATGAGACCAAGATAAACTTATTTGGCTCAGATGGTGAATGAATGAATGAATGAATGAATGAATGAATGAATGAATGAATGAATGAATGATTTGTAAAGCGCTGCAAATGCGAACTGAATTGCCTCAAGGCGCTAAATGGTGTCAAGTGTGTGTGGTGGCAACCAGGTGAGGGGTACAAAGACAAGTGTGTCTTGCCTACAATCAAGCATGGTGGTGGGAGTGTCATGGTCTGGGGCTGCATGAGTGCTTGCTGCCAGAACTGGGGAGCTACGTTCATTAAGGGAACCATGAATGCCAACATGTACTGTGACATACTGAAGCAGAGCATGATCCCCTCCCTTCGGAGACTGGGCCGCAGGGCAGTACTCCAACATGATAAGAACCCAACGACCCCAAACACACCTCCAAGACAACCACTGCCTTGCTAAAGAAGCTGAGGGTAAAAGTAATGGACCTGCCAAGCATGTCTCCAGACCTAAACCCTATTGAGCATCTGTGGGGCATCCTCAAACAAAAGGTGGAGGAGTGCAAGGTCTCTAACATCCACCAGCTCTGTGATGTTGTCATGGAGGAGTGGAAGAGGACTCCAGAGGCAACCGGTGAAGCTCTGGTGAACTCCATGCCCAAGAGGGTTAAGGCAGTGCTGGAAAATAATGGTAGCCACACAAAATATTGACACTTTGGGCCCAATTTGGAAATTTCGCTTAGTGGTGTACTCACTTTTGTTGCCGGCAGTTTAGACATTAATGGCTGTGTGTTATTTTGAGGGGACAGCACATTGACACTGTTATACAAGCTGTACACTCACTGCTTTACATTGTAGCAAAGTATCAATTCTTCAGTGTTGTCACATTAAAAGATATAATAAATATTTACAAAAATGTGAGGGGTGTACTAACTTTTGTTAGATTCTGTGTGAGTTCCTAATAGCTGTCATCTGTCATCAGCGGTCCACGCACTCATATAGAGTATACAAATCCTGTATGGTCTGCATCACCATGTTACTGTAGCCAGAGATTCTTCCTATAGTGGCCATGTTCCAAGTGATCCACTGCTCCCCAATCCAGTAACAGTTGACCAAACGTATTGCTATCCTTAGCTTAGCATACATTCAATCCCCTCTTATAATATTCAAATTAATCTAATGGCATATCCATATTAGTATCCTATATGGTGAATGGTAAATACTATACAATAAAATACATAAATAAAATACTAAAAAAATTGAATAAAATATTGAATAAATGTAGTCCCCTAATAAATTCTTTAGCTATTATTAATAAAACTATTGATGTCCCACTCAACATTTAACCCCTTTGGTTGATGGGATAGGAGTTCGTCTATCAAGTGAGTTTCTCGCCTGGATATATGTCGGGCCATGTTCATGCCCCTCCAATGTGGTATGCCCACCTTGATACCCACCACCTTCAGTTGTGATGGGTCCATATTATGTTTTAACGCAAAATGCCTGGAAAGGTTGTGTTTTGGAAATCCCTTATTGATATTGGCTAGATGCTCACCCACTCTAATGTGTAGTGCCCACTTGGTCCTCCCAACATATTGTTTGCCACAACTACATTCCAGTAGATAAACCACATTCTTTTTGTTACAAGATATGAATTTTTCAATCTGGTATGATTTACCTGTTACTTTAAATGAAAACGTTGTGGTCCTGATGGAATTTGGACCCACACATTTGCATACTGGACACTTCCGGCAAGGAAAAAAACCTTTTAGATTTGCAAAGAAAGAATGCCTTGATTGGTGGTTCCACTACATTGAGGGCTATTAAATGTCTCAATCTGGGTGTCTTCCTGAAGATCACTTTTGGTTGTTCAGGGAGAGCAGGACCCAGAATCTCATCACTTTTTTATATTCTCCAGTGCTTTTTAAGCAGTTGGTTAACCATTCTGTGCTAAATAGAATAGGTAGTGTGGAAAGACCATTCATATCCCCCCTTCTTGACAGATTTATCCTTAGGAGCCAAGCTAACCTTCCTATCCAATGTCATTACCTGTTAAATGGTAGCCTCCAAGGCATCCTCTGGATAACCTTTTTCTAAAAATCTCTGCCTGATTATTTCAGATTGCTTCAGAAAATCACTTTTATCAGAACAATTTCTTCTGATCTTTATAAATAGGCTTTTTGGAATACCAGAAAGCCAGTTGGGATGATGGCACGTGGACATTGGTATGTAGTAATTTCCATCTGTTTTTAGAAAAAAATTCTTAGTACAAAAACCGTTACCTTTCCTCATAACAACTAAATCCAAGAAATTAACTTCCAATTTACTATATTCATAACTCCATTTAATACCCAACAGATTCATATTTAAAGCAGGGTTCCACTCAAATTTTTAACTTAATCTTACCCCCTTCAGTTAATTGCATACGTGTTCAAACGCCGAACAAAATTTTTTTTTATCGCTGTAATTACCTTTTTATTGTACTTTATTGTGGCACTTCCTGTCTCTCCTCCCATGGGAGTAGGAGTGTTTACTGCCTTTCCCCGGCGCCGCACTGTCTCCTGGGAGCTTAGTGTCAGGCTTCCCAAGATTCAGTGCGGAAACAATGATCATGCGTGTGAACAAGCTGTGAATGAACAGCATTCACCGCATCCAGGAAATCAATGCTTATGGGCTTCACATGCCCACAAGCAAGATGGAAACAGCCAGCATCACATTTTTTAAGTTATTCTTCAGTACAAAAACAGACAGAGGCGGAAATGTTACACCCAAACTGTGAGTATTATTTTGGGGTTAGCAAAGTGTCTCAATGACCTAAAGAAAAAAAAAAAAAAGATTGGTCGCCGGACTCCTGCTTTAAATCTTCCATACAGATCAATAATGTATCCTCTGTGCCCTTCCAAATAAACAATGCGTCGTTGATGTAACAACGCCAAAATATGAGCTCCATCCTTGGTGTGTTGAAAATAGCCTTTTCCTCTCAGTGAAAAAAAATTGGCCACACTGGGAGCAAATTTTAGCAAATTTGGCCCCCATAGCCACTTCAGTCTGTTGCAAGAAAAATTGATCATCATACCAAAAATAGTTATGACCCATACAGAAATCCAATAAGGTTAAAATAAATCTCTTATGGAATCTAGGTATGTCACAATTGTCCTTTAACCACTTTCCGGCCAGCCGCCATCATTATACTGCAGGTTGGCACGATCCCGCGAGCCATCGTAGCTATACGTTGGCTCCTTTAAGCGGGATAGCAGGTGCACACATGCGCCCGCTGCACTTGGGGGATGCCGATGCTCGAGACCAGCGGTTGCGATGACCGCTGGCCGTGATCGATCGCGGGCACAAGACACAGAACAGGGGCGTGTGTGTGTAAACACACAAATCCCTGTTCTAAGAGGAGATGCAGATCGTGAGTTCCTAATAGCTGTCATCTCCTATAGTCAGTCCCCTCCCCCTACAGTTAGAACACACAGTCAGGGAACACATTTAACCTCTTTATTGCCCTCTAGTGTTAACCCCTTCCCTGCCAGTGACATTTATACAGTATTTTTATAGCACTGATCGCTGTAAAATTGTCAATTGTCCCAAAAATGTGTCAAAAGTGTCTAATGTGTCTGTCATAATGTCGCAGTCACCATAAAAAACACAGATCGCCGCCATTACTAGTAAAAAAAAAAAATAATAATAAAAATACCATAAATCTATCCCCTATTTTGTAGATGCTATATCTTTTGCGCAAACCAATCAATATATGCTTATTGTGATTTTTTTTACCAAAAATATATAGAAAAATACATATCGGCCTAAACTGAGAAAAAAATTGCTTTTTAAAAAAAATTGGGGATATTTATTATAGCAAAAAGTACGAATTATTGTGTATTTTTCCAAATTGTCACTCTTTTTTTGTTTATAGTGCAACAAATAAAAAATGCAGAGGTGATCAACTACCACCAAAAAAAATCTCTATTTGTGGGAAAAAAAGTGCGTCAATTTTGTTTGGGTACTGCGTTGCACGTCTGTGCAATTGTCAGTTAAAGCGACGCAGTGCCGTATTGCAAAAAGTGCTTTGGTCATTGAGCAGCCAAATCTTCTGGAGCTGAAGTGGTTAAAAAGAACTTCACTGCCTTAAGAGCCTCATCATGTTCAACTATGGTGTATAGTGAAGATACATCCACAGTTACGAGTATGCAATCTTCCTCCACTGTCAATTTATTGAGAGCTATTGTTGTATCCTTGATGTCTTTAAGATATGCTGGTGTATTAGTCACCAGCGGCTGTAGGAAAAGGTCAATGTACTTCCCAGCTCTTGAAGTCATGGACTCAATCCCACTAACTATGGGGTGAACTGGGGGCTTTTCTAGTGACTTAAGAAGTTTTGGAAGGTGGTGCACATTTCAGACCTTTAGCTAACAAGGACGTCTCTTAGGTAGACTCCACTTGACTTAAGTTAAAAATTCCACTGGTTTCTAATGTCTCCTCCTTTTTGGTCCTGCTTCTTCTTCCTCCCCTGCTCCCTCTTTTCTTTTTTCTTTTCCATTTTGCTTGGGGCCTTCCACTAAAAAAGATCTAGATGTGGTGGAAGTGGAGGTTAATATGTATGCTGAGGGTAGTTATAATACTGATACGAATTTGGCCCATATTCTCTAGGAGGATTCTGATACTCGTTCTCATAATACCTCCTATCCCTAGGGGGAGATCGTGGTCTCCACCCCGGGGTGTAAACATCCGGATCTGGTGTGATCCCCTTTTGCCTTCAGAACTGCCTTAATTCTTTGTGGCATGGATTTAACAAGATTTTGGAATCATTCCTCAGAAATTAAGTTCCATATGGACATGATAGCCTCACACAGTTGCTGCAGACTTGTTGCCTGCACATCCATGATAGGAATCTCCCGTTCTGCCACATCAGAAAGGTGCTCTATTGAGTTGAGATCTGGTGACTGTGGAGGCCATTGGAGTACAGTGAACTCATTGTCATATTCAAGAAACCAGTTTGAGATGATTTGAGCTCTGTGACATGGTGAACTATCCTCCTGGAAGTAGCCATCAGAAGATGGGTACACTGTAGTCGTAAGGGGATGGACATGGTCAGCAACAATACTCAGGTAGGCTGTGGCATTTAAAAAATGCTCAACTGATACTAAGGGGCCCAAAGTGTGCCAAGAATATACAGGTATCCTCCACACCATTACACCACCACCACCCTGAACCGTTGATATAGGGCAGGATGGATCTATGCTTTCATGTTGTTTACGCCAAATTCTGACTCTACCATCTGAATGTTGCAGCTGAAATCGAGACTCATCAGACCAGGCAACATTTTTCCAATCGTCTATTGTCCAACTTTGGTGAGCCTCAGTTTCCTGTTTTTAGCTGACAGGAGTGGCACCCGGTGTGGTTTTCTGCTGCTGTAGCCCATCTGCTTCAAGGTCCAATGTGTTGTGCATTCAGAGATGTATTCTGCATACCTCAGTTGTAACAAGTGGTTGTTTGAGTTTCTGTTGCCTTTCTATCATCTCAAACCAGTCTGCCTATTTTCCTCTGACATCAACAAGGCATTTTCTTCCACACAACTATTGCTCACTGGATCCCTCTTTTGGATCATTCTCTGTAAATCCTAGAGATGGTTGTGTGTTAAAATCCCAGTAGATCAGCAGATTTTGAAATACTCACATTCTCACAAGTCACTTAAATACCCTTTCTTGCCCATTCTGATGCTCGGTTTTAACTTCAGCAAGTCGTCTTCACTACATATAGATGCCTAAATGCATTGAGTTGCTGCCATGTGATTGGCTGATTAGCAATCTGTGCTACCAAGCAATTGAACAGGTGTACCTTATATATAATGTGGTAAACAGGTTTTGTAAAATTGTTTTCATTTCACCTATTTAAATACTCCTGAAGAACTCCAAAGACATGCTGACCCTAGTATGTATGAATGTAAGTTAAGGACCTTAGATTGTAAGCTCCTTGAGGGCAGGGACTGATGTGAATACAAAATGTATATATAAAGCGCTGCAGAAATTGATGGTGTTATATAAGTACCTGAAATAGATACAGTAAATAAAATAAATAAGTTGTATGTCAGCAAGTAGCCAATAAGTACCACCTCTATCCATATCTCTGACATGTGTATATTATTGCATCATACAATGGGGACGGAAAGTATTCAGATCCCCTTAAATTTTCACTCTTTGTTATATTGCAGCCATTTGCTAAAATCATTTAAGTTCATTAATGTGCACACAGCACCCCATATTGACAGAAAAACACAGAATTGTTGACATTTTTGCAGATTTATTAAAAAAGAAAAAGTTAAATATCACATGGTCCTAAGTATTCAGACCCTTTGCTCAGTATTTAGTAGAAGCACCCTTTTGATCTAATACAGCCATGAGTCTTTTTGGGAAAGATGCAACAAGTTTTTCACACCTGGATTTGGGGATCCTCTGCCATTCCTCCTTGCAGATCCTCTCCAGTTCTGTCAGGTTGGATGGTAAACGTTGGTGGACAGCCATTTTTAGGTCTCTCCAGAGATGCTCAACTGGGTTTAACTCAGGGCTCTGGTTGGGCCATTCAAAAGAACAATCACGGAGTTGTTGTGAAGCCACTCCTTCGTTATTTTAGCTGTGTGCTTAGGGTCATTGTCTTGTTGGAAGGTAAACCTTCGGCCCAGCCTGAGGTCCTGAGCACTCTGGAGAAGGTTTTCGTCCAGGATATCCCTGTACTTGGCCGCATTCATTTTTCCCTCGATTGCAACCAGTCATCCTTCCCCTGCAGCTGAAAAACACCCCCACAGCATGATGCTGCCACCACCATGCTTCACTGTTGGGACTGTATTGGACAGGTGATGAGTAGTGTCTGGTTTTCTCCACACATACCGCTTAGAATTAAGGCCAAAAAGTTCCATCTTGGTCTCATCATATCAACGAATCATATTTCTCACCATCTTGAAGTCCTTTAGGTGTTTTTTTAGCAAACTCCATGCGGTCTTTCATGTGTCTTCCATCGGGCCACTCTGCCATAAAACCCTGACTGGTGGAGGGCTGCAGTGATGGTTGACTTTCTACAACTTTCTCCCATCTCCCAACTGGTCATCCCAAATGTCTTCCATTTAAGGATTATGGAGGCCACTGTGCTCTTAGGAACCTTAAATGGAGCAGACATTTTTTGTAACCTTGGCCAGATCTGTGCCTTGCCACAATTCTGTCTCTGAGCTCTTCAGGCAGTTCCTTTGACCTCATGATTCTCATTTGCTCTGACATGCACTGTGATCTGTAAGGTCTTATATAGACAGGTGTGTGGCTTTCCTAATCAAGTCCAATCAGTATATTCAAACACAGCTGGACTCAAATGAAGGTGTAGAACCATCTCAAGGATGATCAGAAGAAATGGACAGCACCTGAGTTAAATATATGAGTGTCACATCAAAGGGTCTGAATACTTAGGACCATGTGATATTTCAGTTTTTCTTTTTTAATAAATCTGCAAAAATATCAACAATTCTATGTTTTTCTGTCAATATGGGGTGCTGTGTGTACATTAATGAGGAAAAAATTAACTTAAATGATTTTTGCAAATGGCTGCAATATAACAGAGAGTGAAAAATGTAAGGGGGTCTGAATACTTTCCGTCCCCACTGTATATCTGGCAAGTAAAGGTAGAGCTATTTGAGATAAGATGTTGTAAAGACCCGGGCTAGAAGGTGTTTCTTGTTTTAATATAAAGGGTATATGCATAAGTGCCAGTCTAACTGACCTATGTTTATGAAATCATTTTTTTCACATTTTATTTATACTGTATAAATAAAATGTGAACAAAATTATTTTATACACATATGTGTTTTAAGTATTTATAGTACCTGCAAAGTACATTTATGCGCATAACTACATTGTCCCTGGTGATGATTGTGATATGGTACTGGTACTTCTAGGCATAATTAGAATCAGTCCATATTTAAATGTATGTGTAAAAGTAAATGTAAGCGTAAAAGTAAATGTAAGTGGTAGATGAGTATATATAATAAAAACACAACTGTAAGGTCACTTTTCTCCAAATTCACCTTTGTGCCACATTTTATCCCCTGGACACCAAGGGAGTCATAGCCACTAGAAAAAACAATAGATATATTGGGGGTCATTTACTATAGCGCCGCTCTCTAATTAACGCTAATTACCGCTCAAATTACAACAACTGCGGCAATTAGCACCCAAACAGGAAATCACAATAGTGCTGGAGAAAAATACTCCCATTTACTATAGCTCCCAAACAACAGATATTGCCCAAACCCTTACTCTTGCTAGGACCTGGAGTATTGCACATGATATAATCGCCTAAATGGTACTGATGTATATGGTATATCGTTTAAAGATAATATGCTTTTCAACTGTGTTAAAAAATGTTATATACACTGAAATAACTTGAAAAATATCTTTAAAAGTCTGAGAATAGATAAATTCCCTGTCTCTTTACAACTAGGGGCCAGCACAACTGAGCAGGCTCAGACCTAAAAACAACACTCATTTTAACTCCCATGCCTTTTTTACCAAGAGTTATAGTAACTACCAAAATGAGCGCTGGGTTAAAAAGCATTTTTTGATAGTGAAAATGAGAGTTATGTAGCCCAATGCAAGTTTCAGCCATGGGTTCTAATGGTACAATTGTAACGTCCCCAAATAAATACTTTTCATGTTGAGATGAAACGTATCTTTCTCTCAAAGAAATTGTCCTTGCAACACTGTTGCTTCTTCTTCATCTATTTTGTTTTTAAGAATGCTAGAATGTTGAATGTTTTCATGTTTTGGTAAAATATATTCTTCTCTGTATCTCTCACTTGTTTCTCTCCATCTTGCAAAAAACCCTAACCAAACTCACACAGGTGTATTTACAAACCACAAACAATACTATTGCTGATGCCAATTTAAAATGAGTCACACTTTTGTGTGTTTTTTAATTATTTCCAAATGATCATAATTTGAGCCCAAAAAAATGTGATATGTGTGCTAACATCAGAAATCAAAATGTCATTCCAAAAAAATCAGAGGGTAACACTATTCTACACTCACACACCAAGAACCACCAAATATCACAGAATAAATCAAGAAGAATAACTCCTGACTAATGTAATTCCATCACCTATAGGTAATTCCACCACCACCTAGGGTTTCATGCGGCAGCACAGTGGCTAACAGGTTAGCACTTCTGCTTAGCAGTGCTGGGGTTTCTGGTTTGAATCCCAAACATGCCACTTCATGTAGAGAAGTTGTCTGTTCTCCCTATGTTGTTAAACATAACTCCTGACTCAGGTCCTTACATAAATTATGCCTAAATGTAGTATTTATGTGTAGGAGGGTTCCACCACCATTGCAAATCGATGGGCAAAGATTATAATCAGCTTTAACATTTCCCCACCAGCACTAATTGCAGCCTCTTACAAGCCTAAACCCACAAAATGATGGAAATTTATTAGGGCTGTAGAAATTAAAGATTAATTCCTTGATTAATCGTTCATTTTTTTGATCAATCAAAATTTTTTTGATCAGTAGGCTGCCTGCCGCTTTGGGACAAACTGTGGCTGCAGCGCAGTGCTCCGCTCCCTCCTCCTCTTCCTCCACTATATGTCATACACCCACTGTGTGTCTCGGAGCTGTGTGTGAAAACTTTGGGCGCGCTGTGAGAAAAGTCCCTCCTAGATCAGCTCATGTGATAGACGCAGTGTTCTGTCTATCACACAAGCTGATCTAGGAGGAGGGCGGGACTTTTCTCACAGTGTGGCCAAAGTTTTCACACTCAGCTCAGAGACACACAGTGGGAGATGCCCGCAGACTGTGTAATCCAGGCACAGGCACTGACTACAGTGAGGCTGCGATTATGGGCACAGTGAGACTGCATTATGGGCACAGTGAGACTGCATTATGGGCATGGTGAGACTGTATTATGGGCACGGTGAGGCTGCCATTATAGGCATGGCAGGCTGCCATTATGGGCACGGTGAGACAGCATTATGGGCACGGCGAGACAGCATTATGGGCACGGTGAGGCTGCGATTATAGGCACGGCGAGGCTGCGATTATGGGCACGGTGAGACCATATTATGGGTATGGTGAGGCTGCGATTATGGGCACAGTGAGGCTGCGATTATGAGCAAGGTGAGACTGCATTATGGGAACAGTGAGGCTGTGATTATGGGCATGGTAAGTCTGAGATTATGGGCACGGTGAGACTTCATTATGGGCACGGTAAGGCTGCGATTATAGGCACGGTGAGGCTACAATTATGGGCATGGTAAGGCTGAGATTATGGGCACGGTGAGGCTGAGTTTATGACGTGTGACGTTCTAGTGACGTCCTAGTCATGCTAAATCAGCTAAAAGTAGTTGGATCTGTATGTGCGTTATAATTAATCGAAATTAGTCATTTAATCAATTTAAAAAAAATCGATTAATTGATCACGAAAATTTTACTCAGTAACAGCCCTAAAATGTATCTCACAGCATGCTGACAGTAGTCAGCCATAACCAGCCTTCAAAACAGATGGCATGTCAGGGTCTCAAGTCTGCAGACTATGCCCTGCAATGGATCAGCTGCAGGAAGCGGCACGTCAGCTGGGTCCATGGCTGATCAAACTGTCAGGTCACCTGAGGTCAGGTGACAGATGCACACCATTGGGATCAGGAGTGCACCGCAAAGGTAGTGGACCCTACGGCTGACTGCTGTGGATGGGAATCTGAGTGGTAAAGGAAGGCAGGCCCGCTGGAACACCAAGACGGATCCCACAGGGGCTAGAGCGTAAGATTCCCTAGGGCGCGGAGTCTTAAAGCCAGCAGGTGTTCACCAGAGCCTCTAGTGGAGAGGATGGACTGGGCTGCAACTGGCTCCAGGTCGCGACCCCCAGGGTCTCCCAGCTCATGCCCACAGTAGGCTACAGGAGGATAGAGATAGTAAGGGAATAAGCCAAAGGTCGGGGCGACTAGCAGACAAGGATAAACATAGAACACGCCAAAGGTCAAGGTCACAAGCAGACAGGATTAGTCAAGAACAAGCCAAGATCGGTAACTGGAATCAAACGTAGAAGACACAGCAAGATGCACACGGAAGTTAAACACACAAAGTTGATCAGCAGGGTTGGCTTGAAGTGCACAGGTTAATATAGAGTTCTCTGATAGGGGCTGGGGTGGAGCCATGCTAGAGAAGAGATTATAAAAGCAGTCAGGTGAGAGTGGCTGGTCTCTAGAGGTAAGCTGACAAACACTACTGCATAACCATGACAGTACCCTCCTCTTACGAGGCCTCCCCCTTCCCCGTCTGGGACCAGGTTTAGAGGGGAACTTCAGATGAAACTTCCTCAACAGACGAGGTGCAAAGACTTCAGAATCCGTGATCCAAGACCTCTCCTCAGGACCAAACCCTTTCCAATGCACGAGATACTAAAGATTGCCTCTACAGAGTCGGGAATCCAAAATTTGACTAACCTAGTACTCCTGATTATCCTCAGAGACCAGCTTTGCAGTAGAGAGAGGACGAGAGAACTTATTGAGGACTAAAGGCTTCAGAAGGGCAACATGAAGGAGTTAGCGATTTTGAGGCTTTTGGGAATCTGGAGTTTGAAACAAATCGGATTCAGTTTATAAGTTATAGTGTACAGACCAATGAATCTTGGGGCAAATTTGAGAGAAGGAACCCAGAGTCTGATGTTCCTGGTGGAAAGCCAGACTTTGTCTCCTGGCTATAGAGAAGGCGGCTTATGCCTGCGACGGTCAGTAAAACTCGTGAATTTGTTGGCAGCTTTCTGGAGGGAATCATGAACGTCAACTCACATGGAATTGAATGATTCCAGAATGGTAGCCAAAGCTGGGATGTTGGAAGAACAGGTCATAGGAAGAGGGAGCTAAGGATGTCTTCCATAAACAGTGACAAAGGGTGTTTTCTGAGAATTGACGTTGACATGATTATTGTGGGAGAACTCTGCCCACTGGAGTAGTGATGCCCAATCATCGTGATGAGCCGAGACCAAGATACGGAGAAAGACCTCCGTTTGCCAGACCGTTGTTCCTAATTTTCACAGACAGTCTACTGGCTGGAATGGTACCAGCTGATTGGAGAAAAGCCAATGTAGCACCAATATTTAAAAAGGGCCCAAAATACATCCCTGGGAATTATAGACCAGTTAGCCTAACATCAATAGTATGTAAACCCTTGGAGGGGATGGTAAGGGACTATATACAAGATTTTAGTAATGAGAATGATATCATTAGCAGTAATGGATTCATGAAGAATTATTCTTGCCAAACCAATCTACTAACCTTCTATGAGGAGGTGAGTTGCCAGCTAGATAAAGGAAGGCCCGTAGACGTGGTGTATCTGGATTTTGCAAAAGCATTTGACACAGTTCCCCATAAACATTTACTGTACGAAATAAGGTCTGCTGGCATGGACCATAGGGTGAGTACATGGATTGAAAACTGACTACAAGGGCGAGTTCAGAGGGTGGTGATAAATGGTGAGTACTCGAAATGGTCAGGGGTGGGTAGTGGGGTCCCCCAGGGTTCTGTGCTGGGACCAATCCTATTTAATTCATTCATAAACGACCTAGAGAATGGGATAAACAGTTCAATCTCTGTATTTGCAGACAATACTAAGCTAAGCAGGGCAATAACTTCTCCGCAGGATGTGGAAACCTCGCAAAGAGATCTGAACAAATTAATGGGGTGGGCAACTACATGGCAAATGAGGTTCAATGTAGAAAAATGTAAAATAATGCATTTGGGTGGCAAAAATATGAATGCAATCTACACACTGGGGGGAGAACCTCTGGTGGAATCTAGGATGGAAAGGGACCTGGGGATCCTAGTAGATGATAAGCTCAGCAATGGCATGCAATGCCAAGCTGCTGCTAACAAAGCAAACAGAATATTGGCATGCATTAAAAAGGGGATCAACTCCAGAGATAAAACGATAATTCTCCCGCTCTACAAGACTCTGGTCTGGCTGCACTTAGAGTATGCTGACCAGTTCTGGGCACTAGTCCTCAGGAAGGATGTACTGGAAATGGAGCGAGTACAAAGAAGGGCAACAAAGCTAATAAAGGGTCTGGAAGATCTTAGCTATGAGTAGGGATGAGCTTTGAGTTTGAGTCGAACTCATGTTCGACTCGAACATCGGCTGTTCGCAAGTTCGCCGAACAGCGAACAATTTGGGGTGTTCGCGGCAAATTCGAATGCCGCGGAACACCCTTTAAAAGTCTATGGGAGAAATCAAAAGTGCTAATTTTAAAGGCTTATATGCAAGTTATTGTCATAAAAAGTGTTTGGGGACCTGGGTCCTGCCCCAGGGGACATGAATCAATGCACAAAAAGTTTTAAAAACGGTTGTTTTTTCAGGAGCAGTGATTTTAATAATGCTTAAAGTCAAACAAGAAAAGTGTAATATCCCTTTGTAGCTGGGGGGTGTCTATAGTATGCCTGTAAAGGGGTGCATGTTTCCCGTGTTTAGAACAGTCTGACAGCAAAATTACATTTCAAAGGAAAAAAAGTCATTTAAAACTACTCGCGGCTATTGCATTGATGGTCCGACAATACACATAAAAGTTCATTGATAAAAAATGGCATGGGAATTCCCCACAGGGGAACCCCGAACCAAAAATTTAAAAAAAATTACGTGGGGGTCCCGCTAAATTCCATGCCAGGCCCTTCAGGTCTGGTATGGATATTAAGGGGAACCCCAGACAAAATTAAAAAAAAAAAAATGATGTGGGGGTCCCCCTAAATTCCATACTAGACCCTTTAGGTCTGGTATGTATTTTAAGGGGAGCACCGCGCCAAAATAAAAAAAAACAGCGTGCGGTCCCCCCAAAAATCTATACCAGACCCTTATCTGAGCACGCAACCTGGCAGGCCGCAGAAAAAGAGGGGGGTGAGAGAGCGCCCCCCCTCCTGAACCGTACCAGGCCACATGCCCTCAACATTGGGAGGGTGCTTTGGGGTAGCCCCCAAAACACCTTGTCCCCATGTTGATGAGGACAAGGGCCTCATCCCCACAACCCTGGCCGGTGGTTGTGGGGGTCTGCGGGCAGGGGGCTTATCGGAATCTGGATCCACACCCATGCTGGCATGGTGGGAGGCTCCCGCTGTGTGACGCGTCTCCTCTTCTGACGGTACTTAAATAATGGGGACGGGGCCACCTGGTGACCCCGCCCCCCCTCTGACACACGGGACATGACGGGAAGAGGAGACGCGTCACACAGCGGGAGCCTCCCTCCACGCCAGCATGGGTGCGGAGAGGCCCGGAGAAGAAGATGAAGAAGAGAAGAAGAGAAGAAGATGAAGAAGAAGATGAAGAAGATGAAGAAGATGAAGAGAAGAGCGGGAGCCTCCCCCATGCCATGGGTGCGGAGCGGCCCGGGGAGAAGAAAATAGAAGACGCCGCGGAGGAGATGCTGGACGAGAACACTGGAGGAAGAACCAGAAGAGCCAGAAGAAGAAGAAGAAGATGGAAGAAGATAGAAGAAAGAAGAAAGAAGCATTTAAATAAAGGAATTGTCAAAAACTGTCTCTTGACATTTTTAACATATTTGACAGTTTTTTAGTGAAATGGTAGGACATTTCACACAGGGGTGGGCCGGGATATGGGGGTCCCTTGTTAAAGGGGGCTTCCAGATTCCGATAAGCCCCCTGCCTGCAGACCCCCACAACCACCGGCCAGGGTTGTGGGGATGAGGCCCTTGTCCTCATCAACATAGGGACAAGGTGTTTTGGGGGGCTACCCCAAAGCACCCTCCCAATGTTGAGGGCATGTGGCCTGGTACAGTTCAGGAGGGGGGGCGCTCTCTCGTCCCCCCTCTTTTCCTGCGGCCTGCCAGGTTGCGTGCTCGGACAAGGGTCTGGTATGGATTTTTGGGGGGACCCCACGCCGTTTTTTTTTTTTAATTTTGGCGCGGGGTTCCCCTTAAAATCCATACCAGACCTGAAGGGCCTGGTATGGAATTTAGGGGGACCCCCACGTCATTTTTTTTTTTTTTAATTTTGGTTCGGGGTTCCCCTGTGGGGAATTCCCATGCCGTTTTTATCAATGAACTTTTATGTGTATTGTTGGACCGGCAATGTAATAGCTGCGAGTAGTTTTAAATGACGTTTTTTCTTTGAAATGTCATTTTGCTGTCAGACTGTTCTAAACACGGCAAACATGCGCCCCTTTACAGGCATACTATAGACACCATGTTCGTGTCCCATAGACTTTAACGGTGTTCGCGTGTTTGAACAAACTTTTTTTCCTGTTCGCATGTTCTGGTGCGAACCGAACAGGGGGGTGTTCGGCTCATCCCTAGTTATGAGGAAAGGTTGTGAGCACTGAACTTATTCTCTCTGGAGAAGAGACGCTTGAGAGCGGATATGATTTCAATATCCAAATACCGTACTGGTGACTCCACAATAGTAGAGAGTTTAACAAGACTCGTGGCCACTCATTAAAATTAGAAGAAAAGAGGTTTAACCTTAAACTACGTAGAGGGTTCTTTACTGTAAGAGGGGCAAGGATGTGGAATTCCCTTCCACAGCCGGTGGTCTCAGCGGGGAGCATCGATAGCTTTAATAAACTATTAGATGAGCACCTGAATGACTGCAACATACAGGAATATACAATGTAATACTAACACATAATCACACAGGTTGGACTTGATGGACTTGTTTCTTTTTTCAACCTCACCTACTATGTAACTATGTAACCTCCAACTCCTGATTAACCCTCTCAGTCTGGCCATTGGATTAGGGATGGTAAGAAGAGGTAAAATCCAAGGTAATGTTGAGGGATTTGCAAAAGGCTCTCCAAAAGCGAGAAGTAAACTGAACACCGCTGTCCGAAACGACATGGAAAGGGACACCATAGAGGTAGAAAATCTCTCGTACAAAAATGGGAACCAAGGCAGGGGCAGAAGGGAGACCAGGAAGAGGAACAAAATAAGCCATCTTGGAGAACCGATCGATTACCACCCAAATGACGGTATTAGTCTCTGACAGAGGAAGATCGGTGATAAAATCCTTAGGAATGGGCAAGTGCATGAGAAGACCAGCAGGGGCATGTGTGGAGGATTTAGACTGAGCACAGACATGACAAGCCTTAACATAATCCTTAACATCCGAGCAGAGATTAGGCCACCAGTAGTGATGACTGATGAGTAGGAAGGATCTGAGGAACCCAGCATGACCTGCCACCTTGGAATCATGTCCCCAATGAAGGATCTTAGCTCTTAGCTCAGTGGGAACAAAGGTCTTGCCAGGAGGAATTTTTGATTCCAGGGTGGTAGAATGGGCAACAATGCATGAGGTCAGAATGATCGGCTCAAAATCAGGGGTGGACTCCTCGTCCAAAGTGCCAAATGACCTAGAGAGCACATCAGCCCAACAGAACATTCAAAGGAACATTTCTCCAGCTTAGAGATTATTCTCTCTAAGGCGCTGAAGTACTGTGCAGACATGATTTCTGTGATCAAGCAGATTTTCTGAAAAGATGAGAATGTCATACATATAGATGACAACAAACTGGTACAGCAGATCCATGAAGATTTCATTGACAAAGTTCTGAAACACAGCTGGAGCATTACACAAACCAATAGGCATAACCAGGTATTCGTAATGCCTATCTCTAGTGTTAAACGCAGTCTTCCATTCATCACCTTCCCGTATTCAAATGAGATTGTATGCACCTCTGAGATCCAACTTGGTGAAAATGGAAGCACCCTTCAACCTGTCGAATAGCTCATATATTAGGGGTAAGGGGTATCGGTTTTTGATAGTTACTGCATTTACACCTCGATAGTTGATGCAGGGTCTCAGGGTACCATCCTTTTTGGCAACAAAAAAGAAACCTGCTCCTGCAGAAACCTCTCTCCAGATTCTCGGCAACATACTCAGACATGGCCTGGGTCTCTGGAATGGACAGAGGGTAGGTACGACCCCTGGGCAGCACCAGGGACAAGGTCAATAGCACAGTCAAAAGACCTGTGGGGAGGAAGCACCTCAGCTGACTTCTTACAGAACACACCCCGGTAATTGCTGTATGCAGCGAGAAGATCAGAAGATACGGAGGTGGTAGCAATGAGAAGTCTCTCCTTGGGGACCACCTTGAGAAGACAGGACGAGAAACACGAGGGGCCCCAAGCCAGGATCTGCCCAGAGACCCAGTCCACATGTGGAAAGTGGAGCTGTAGCCAAGGAAGGCCCAATACTATGGGGGTAGAGGTCTTGGGTAGAATGAGGAAGGAAATCCACTCCTGGTGGTGTACCCATACCGACATACTAATCGGTAGCGTCTTGAAGCGGATAGGACCCCCCTAGGACCACAGTGCCATCAATTGCCGAGACTACCAGTGGTGTAGTGAGGGGAGAAAGGGTAAGCTTCATAGAAGAAGCAGTTCTCCAGTCCATAAAATTGAATCCAGATATGCTAGGAACGATTGGGGAGAAGTGCCTACATGAAGGAACACTGGAAGAAGAAGATCAGAAGGTGATGTTTCTGGGTCCAATACTCCACCTTCCAAATGTATTAGACCCGAGCTTTTCCCAGACGAAGCGAGCTGGAGTCACGAAAATTAGACATTTAAAATCTCTTTTGTAACAAATCGAAATTCGGCCAAATTTTGCATCTTTCGGACATTCGGGTGCATCCGAATATCCGAATAAAAAAATAACAAATTTCAACTAATACGAAAGAAATTATAGCGAATATAACAAATGAATTCGACATGATTTGGTAATTCCTTAAAGATCTAATGAAACAAAAGGTCAACTCAAAGCAAATCTTACAGTCCAAGCTAATTAATTTTGTGCTGGAGGTTGGATTACTGGCAAAGTGCATTCCTGAGAAATGAGTGGGAAGGGTGTTGTATTGTATTTGAGCAGAGGAGAAGAGATATTGTCATTGTGTGTTAATGGATTCAATAAACAAACGACTTACGAAATACGAAAGAAATTATAGTGAATATAACGAATGAATTCAACATGATTTGAGATTCAGTATAACGAATATCGACACTCTATGAATAATAACGAATTATCCGAAAATGAATTAACATAATATAACGACAATAAAAGAACGAAATTATGTATTTTACGAATGACAATCAACCAAAACTAAACAAAATTTTTCGTTGTGCACAAGTCGAAAACGAAAATTACCCTTGCCCCCACAATTAAGACACAAGCTCAGGGTTCTGCACCTAGCACATTCTTCAGGGGTTAGTCTGGTCCGGCCCAGCTGCATAGGTTCCTCAGCAGGCAGAAGATGCTCCACAGGTCGAAGGGGGAAGAGTTTAGACTGGCTAGGACCCAGGGAGTGCTGGCGTCTTCTTTCTTGGGACCTCTCGTGAAAACGAATGTCGATCTGATTGCACAAGGAAATTACATCATCCAGACCGGCGGGGATGGCTCTTCCCACTAATTCGTCTTTCACATGGTCAGAAAGGCTGCGACCAGGGCCTCATTGTTCCAGCTCAATTCAGCTGTAAGGATACGGAAATGAAGAGCATATTGTCCCACTGAACAAGATTCTTGGCGAAGACTTAAAAGGGCACTAGCCGCTGAAGAAACCCAAGCTGGCTCCACAAAAATGTTACGAAAGAGCTTCAAGAAGTGGGACAGGCTGGAAACCACCGGATCATTCTTCTCCCACAGGGAAGCAGCCCAGGCTAAAGCTTCACCAGGGAGGAGGGAAATTATATAGGCTACCTTAGCACGATTAGACAGAAAGTTTTGAGGCTGGAGCTCAAAATGATTAGTGCATTGGCTGAGGAACCCCCTGCAGGCCTTGGAGTCCCCAGAGAAATGGGATGGAGCTGGCAGTTGTAATGAATGTGTGGCTGTGACTGGTGTGATAGGTGCAGCCACTGATTGTACTGTAAGGTTGCTGGTTCGGGGTTCCCAACCTGAAGCTGCTTGAAGTGGGAAGCCAGATCCTAAAGGAATCACATCACCTAAGTCTGATTAGATTCTTGGATCTCAAGTCTGCGGACTATGCCCTGCAATGGATCAGCTGCAGGAAGCGGCACGTCAGCCAGGTCCATGGCTGATCAAACTGTCAGGTCACCTGAGGCCAGGTGACAGACGCACACCATTGGGATCAGGAGTGCACAGGTAGTGCAAAGGTAGTGGACCCTACAGCTGACTGCTGCGGATGGGAATCTGAGTGGTAAAGGAAGGCAGGCCCGCTGGAACACCAAGACGGATCCCACAGGGGCTAGAGCGTAAGATTCCCTAGGGCACGGAGTCTAAGAGCCAGCAGGTGTTCACCAGAGCCTCTAGTGGTGAGGATGGACTGGGTTGCAACTGGCTCCAGGTCGCGACCCCCAGGGTCTCCCAGCTCATGCCCACAGTTGGCTACAGGAGGATAGAGATAGTAAGGGAATAAGCCAAAGGTTGGGGCGACCAGCAGACATGGATAAACATAGAACACGCCAAAGGTCAGGGTCACAAGCAGACAGGGATAGTCAAAAACAAGCAAAGATCAGTAACTGGAATCAGACGTAGAAGACACAGCAAGATGCACACGGAAGTAAAACACACAAAGTTGATCAGCAGGGTTGGCTTGCAGTGCACAGATTAATATAGAATCCTCTGATAGGGGCTGGGGTGGAGCCATGCTAGAGGAGAGATTATAAAAGCAGTCAGGTGAGAGTGGCTTGTCTCTAGAGGTGAACACATGGAGGAAAGGTAAGCTGACAGACAAATACTGCTGCATAACCATGACATGGCATATGCCAGAAACAGGTTGTTCAATGGGTCTCTGGCCTTCCACACATTTGCATTGATTAACTTCTTGCATCCCTGGGACTTAGGACAGTTTGGGTGTGTCCTTTACTGGGTGGGTTAGCAATCCTAGCTAGGTTATTTAACCACTTCAGATCCGTGCTATTGCCAAATGATGGCAACAGCGCGGACCTACATTGCAGTCGTCCAGTGCACGAGCGGCCTGCGCGCCCCCTGCAGGGCGTGCGCAGCGCGCTCGTTGATCAGCGAGTCTATGAGACTCGCCTGATCACAGATCAGAGTAAGGGGTTGGTCCTGACCCCTTACCACATGATCAGCTGTCAGCCAATGACAGCTGATCATGTGATGTGAACAGAGCCGGTAATCGGCTATTTTTTCTCCTCGCGCTGACAGCATGAGGAGGAAAAAAAAGCCGAACACCGGCGGCCGCGAGAGGGACAGTCCCGATCACGGTGATCATCTGCCCCCTGCCAGTGACACCTAGCAAAAGGGAGCAGTGACGCCTACCGGTGCCCACCAGCGTCACCCATCAGTGCCCACAGTGCCATCCATCAGTGCCCACAGTGCCACCCATCAGTGCCCACAGTGCCACCCATCAGTGCCACCCATAAGCACCCACAGTGCCACCCATCAGCACCCACATCAGTGCCACAACAGTGCTGCACATCAGTGCCACCTACCAGTGCCCATTAGTGTCACCTACCAGTGCCCATAAGTGCCCATCAGTGCCGCCCATCACTGCCTATCAGTGCCACCCATCAGTGCCCCCCATCAGTGCCACCCATCAGTGCCACCATCAGTGGTACCTATCAGTTCCCATCAGTGCCACCTATCCGTACCACCCATCCATGCCACCCATCAGTGCCACCCATCAGCGCCCATCAGTGGCCATCAGTGCCGCCTTATCTGTGCCCAACAGTACCGCCTTATCTGTCCCCATCAGTGCTGCCTTAACTGTGCCTATCAGTGCCGCCTTAACTGTGCCTATCAGTGCCGCCTTAACTGTGCCTATCCGTGCCCGTCAGTGCAGCCTATCAGTGCCCACCAGTGCCGCCTCATCAGCGCATATCAATGAAGGAGAAAAATTACCTGTTTGCTAAATTTTATAACAAACTATGAAACATGATTTTTTTTTTAATTTTCCATCTTTTTTTGTTTGTTTAGCAAAAAAAATCCCAGCTGTGATCAAATACCACCAAAAGAAAGCTCTATTTGTGGGAAAAAAATGATAAAAATTTTATTTAGGTGTTGTATGACTGCGCAATTGTCATTCAAAGTGAGACAGCGGGGGGCGTGGCCTGACAAGGCATGTGAGCAGACCTGCTGCACGGAGCTCCCGCTGAGAATCCTGCCTAACATCCTTTTCTCACCACCGTGATCGCCCGTTTTTGCCCCAGAGAGCTGCCTGATACCTCCTGGAGACACCCGGTGTTGTTGGCTGATTGATTGGAGCTGATGATGACCCGGGGGAACCGAATGGAGACCGAGGCCTGGGAGTCCCAAGCTGACCAAGATGGCGCCGGCCGGGCTCAGCCTCCTAAAGCACAGCGCGGCCTGGAAAAGAAATCCGAACAGGGGGGTAAGTCCAGCAAACTTCCTAAAAGCAAGGAGCAATCCAGGGACATGCTTTATTATGCTCAAAAGCTGGCCGGACACTCTAATTCCCTTCTGCATGACTCCCCCCAGCCCTTATACACCTCTGAGCTGACTAACAGGGAGGATACAAGCATGCTAGATGACACAGTGCCATTAGATCTGCAGCAGGATCTCATGTCTGATCCATCTGACTCCCCCACAGAGGACAATGTACAGCCTTCTCTGAGTGAAATCCTGCATGCTGTGCACAAATGCACTGTTTCAGTTGATGATTTGAAGGAGAAATTTGGAGGCCTGAAAGAAACAGTGTCCCTTATGCGCCAAGATCTACAAAAGATCAGGGAAAGAACCACAGCAGTGGAGGGCCGGGTGAGCGACGTGGAGGACCAGTTGCCCCCCCTTCACAGAGATGTCAGGATGGCCACTCAAAATGCCTCTCAAGCCCTTAGTAAAACTGACCAAATCGAGAACCGCCTGCGACGCAATAATGTGCGCATAGTGGGACTCCCTGAAAAAGTGGAAGGACGTGACCCCACTGCATTTATTGAAGAATGGCTACAGGAAGTCTTTGGTAAAGAAGCTTTCTCTCCCATCTACACAGTGGAAAGGGCCCACAGAGTACCCCCACGCCCTCTTTCCCCTGGGAACCCCCCAAGATCAGTGCTGGCCAGGCTCCTGAATTACAAGGACCGGGAGGTGATACTGAGACTGGCCAGGGAAAAAGGCAGCATTAAACACAACGGCACTAAAGTATCATTTTACCCAGATTTTTCCGCCGAAGTACAACGCAGGCGATCAAAATTTGCAGATGTTAAAAAGAGGCTACAAAGGCTGCAACTATCCTATGCTATGATGTTCCCAGCCAAGCTGAGAGTAACGGCCAACGGACAGAACCACTTTTTTGAAAATGCACATGATGCTGCAACATGGCTAGTAGGGATGAGCCGAACACCCCCCCGGTTCGGTTCGCACCAGAACCCGCGAACGGACCGAAAGTTCGCACGAACGTTAGAACCCCATTGACGTCTATGGGACTCGAACGTTCGAAATCAAAAGTGCTCATTTTAAAGGCTAATTTGCATGGTATTGTCCTAAAAAGGGTTTGGGGACCCGGGTCCTACCCCAGGGGACATGTATCAATGCAAAAAAAACTTTTAAAAACGGCCGTTTTTTCGGGAGCAGTGATTTTAATGATGCTTAAAGTAAAAAAAAAAAAAGTGAAATATTCCTTTAAATATCGTACCTGGGGGATGTCTATAGTATGCCTGTAAAGTGACGCGTGTTTCCCATGTTTAGAACAGTCCCTGCACCAAATGTCATTTTTAAAGGAAAAAATCTCATTTAAAACTGCTTGCGGGTTTAATGTCATGTCGGGTCATGGCAATATGGATGAAAATCAGTGAGACAAATGACATGGGTACCCCCCAGTCCATTACCAGGCCCTTTGGGTCTTGTATGGATATTAAGGGGAACCCCGCACCCAAATTAAAATAAGGAAAGGTGTGGGGCCACCAGGCCCTATATACTCTGAACAGCAGTATACAGGCGGTGCAAACAAGACAGGGACTGTAGGTTTGTTGTTAAGTAGAATCTCTTTGTAATTTTGAACGGGTACATTTTTGACGTGTTTAGCTCCAGCCAAAAAATCTTTTTTAAGCTTTTTGGAAAACATAGGGAAGGGTTATCACCCCTGTGACATTTGTTTTGCTGTCTTTCCTCCTCTTCAGAAGATTTCACCTCACTTTTTTGTCCCAATGAAAAATGTTTTTTGAAAATTTGGGTTTTTTTGTGGAACAAGGATTGGAAAGCAACAGTGGAAAGGAGAAATTGTTTTCCCATATTAACTCTTACAGGAGAGAATTTCCCTTCCTAGGGGTAGATTTCATCTCACTTCCTGTTGTCTCCTTCCGTTTGCAAGTAGGAGTCGTTTGTAAGTTAGATGTTTGAAAGTAGGGTCCTGCCCTATATACTCAGCAGAAATGTGGGCCTTAGGTGTTGCTGTGACCACAACACTGTAAGCCCTCACATGGCCCTGCTGTGAAATATTAGATCAAGAATTGTAATTACATGCCCCTGTTGAACAGGAGCTGAAAAATTAGGCCTTAGGCACTGGTGCTGGTGCAACAACACTGCAACCCCTCACAGACACTCTAGTTGGAACGCAGGAACGAGCCCTGCTGCAAAGTATTGCTTCAAAAATTGTAATTACACGCCCCTGTTAGACAGGGGCAGAAAAATTGGGCCTTAGGCACTGGTGCTGGTGCCACAACACTGCAACCCCTCACAGACACTCTAGTTGGAACGCAGGAACGAGCCCTGCTGCAAAGTATTGCATCAAAAATTGTAATTACACGCCCCTGTTAGACAGGGGCAGAAAAATTGGGCCTTAGGCACTGGTGGTGGTGCCACAACACTGCAACCCCTCACAGACACTCTAGTTGGAATGCAGGAACGAGCCCTGCTGCAAAGTATTACATCAAAAATTGTAATTACACGCCCCTGTTAAACAGGGGCTGAAAAATTGTGCCTTAGGCACTGGTGGTGGCGCCCAGAACCAAAAATGTTCTTACAAGCTATCAGCGTGATGATTGAGGAGGAAGAGGATAATTACTCAGGGATAGTCACTCAGCATCAGCATAGGCAGTCTTTGAAGGGATCTGAGATTTCAAAAAAAATTATTCGGTTACATCAGCATCAGGTGCTTGGTAGCTGGTGGTGATCCAAGACTGATTCATTTTTATGAAGGTCAGCCGATCGACCGAGTCGGTGGACAGACGCACCCTGTGATCGGTTACCACGCCTCCAGCAGCACTGAATGTGCGTTCCGAAAGAACGCTGGATGCAGGACAGGCCAGTAGCTCAATTGCATACTGTGCAAGCTCTGGCCAGTGATCCATCCTCAAGACCCAGTAACCCAGAGGATTTTCGGTGGGAAAGGTGTCCAAGTCTGATCTTGCCCCTAGGTATTCCTGCACCATGTAAAACAGACGCTGGCGATGGTTGCTGGAACCGATCATACCTTGGGGCTGCGGACCAAAAAATTGTCTGAATGCATCGGTCAGACGGCCACCTTCTCCACCGCTCCTTCTTTGACTGACCGAAGCCTCAGCAACACGTTGTCCAGAAACAGGAGTTTGTAACCTCCCAGTCTCTGGGAACGCGTTGCACAGACCTTTCTGCAAGGCCTCCTGAAGATGTTTCATCCTCTGCTCCCTCTGCGATGGCAAGATAAGGTCCGCAACCTTACCCTTGTAACGTGGATCAAGGAGGGTTGCCAGCCAGTATTGGTCCTTCTCCTTGATACCACGAATACGAGGATCCTTACGCAGGCTTTGCAGGATCAGGGAGGCCATGCAGCGTAGGTTTGCTGAGGCATTCGGTCCGGAGTCCTCTGGGTCACTAAGGACAACAACGTCCGCAGCCACCTCCTCCCAGCCACGTACAAGTCCATGTGTTCCTTGGACCTGATCCCTTAAAGACTGCTGCTGATGCTGAGTGCCAGGCTCCACCTCCATACTGACACAATCTTCCTCCTCCTCCTCCTCCTCCTCGTCCTCTTCCTGTGTGATCGGCGGGCATGCAGGAACACTGTCTGGATAAAGGGGGCCTTGAGAGCTAAGGAATTCCTCCTCTTCCTGCCTCTGTTCTGCCTCAAGTGCCCTGTCCATTATTCCACGCAGCGTGTGCTCCAACAGGTGGACAAGGGGGACAGTGTCACTGATGCATGCACTGTCAGTGCTCACCATCCTCGTGGCCTCCTCGAATGGTGACAGGACAGTGCATGCATCCCTGATCATGGCCCACTGGCGTGGGGAAAAAAAAACAAGCTCCCCTGACCCTGTCCTGGTGCCATAGTCGCACAGGTACTCATTGATGGCCCTCTGCTGCGTGTGCAGCCGCTGCAGCATGGCCAACGTTGAGTTCCACCTGGTGGGCATGTCACAGATTAGGCGGTTCTTGGGCAGGTTAAACTCCTTTTGGAGGTCCGTCAGCCGAGCACTGGCATTATATGACCGGCGGAAATGCACACAGACTTTCCTGGCCTGCCTCAGGACATCCTGTAAGCCCGGGTACCTGCCCAAGAACCGCTGCACCACCAAGTTAAGGACGTGAGCCAAACAGGGCACATGGGTCATTTGTCCCTGTCGGAGGGCAGAGAGGAGGTTGGTGCCATTGTCGCAAACCACCATTCCTGCCTTAAGTTGGCGTGGCGTCAACCACCTTTGAACCTGCCCCTGCAGAGCTGACAGAACCTCTGCCCCAGTGTGGCTCCTGTCCCCCAAGCACACCAGCTCAAGCACCGCATGGCATCTTTTGGCCTGCGTACTTGCGTAGCCCCTTGAACGCCTACGGAGCACCGCTGGTTCCGAGGAAGAGGCCATGGAGGAAGAAGAAGAGGAGGGGGTGGAGGAGAGAGGTGTGTCACAATCAGCATTTTGGAGGCGTGGTGACAGAACAACCTCCAACACTACTGCACCTTGTCCTGCATCCTTCCCAGCTGCCAGCAGAGTCACCCAATGTGCCGTGAAACTTAGGTAACGTCCCTGTCCATGCCTGCTGGACCATGAGTCAGCGGTAATATGCACCTTACCGCTGACCGCCCTGTCCAGCGAGGCATGGACATTGCCTTCCACATGCCGGTAGAGAGCCGGAATCGCCTTCCATGAGAAAAAGTGGCGTTTGGATACCTGCCACTGAGGAACCGCACATTCCACAAACTCACGGAAGGGGGCAGAGTCTACCAACTGAAAAGGCAGCAGTTGAAGTGCTAGCAATTTTGCCAAGCTAGCATTCAACCCCTGGGCATGTGGATGGTTGGGAGCAAACTTCTTTCGGCGGTGCAGCAGCTGGGGCAGGGAAATTTGCCTGGTACAATCTGACGTCGGTGTACCAAAAGCAGATTGCCCACAAGTACTTGGCTGTGACACACCTAATTCTACACCTTCATTCCTCTCACTGCAGGTCTCAGAGAGGACTGAAGGTCTAGTGGGGTTGGAAATCTCAGCTGATGAGGAGCAAGGAGAGATCCTCTTTGTTCTTTGGTGTGGGTCTTTTAGATACGCTTGCCAACGAACTGCATGGCAGGTCAACATATGTCTGGTCAAGCATGTGGTACCCAAGCGGGAGATGTTTTGGCCACGCGAGATACGCTTGAGATATATGTTGCAAATAGCAGCGGTGCGATCTGATGCACTCGTCTCAAAAAAGGCCCACACCAAAGAACTTTTTGAATAACGCGCAGAGACTGCAGCGCCTTGCACATGTGGAGCTTTGGGGTGTGATGCAGTCAATGTGCTGCCCTTAGGCTGGCCCCTGGAGGGCATCCTGCCTCGTTGGTGATGTGCCGCCTCCTCCTCCTCCTCCTCCTTCTCCTCTCTCCTATCAGGCACCCACGTTGAGTCAGTGACCTCATCATCCCCTCCCTCCTCATCACTGGAGCAAACCTGGCAGTATGCTGCAGCAGGGGGAGCATGACTGCCAGATTGCTGTCCTTCTTGGGCACCCCCTCTGTCCGTGCTCATGTTACTGCCTTCATCGAGCTCAGTATCATCATCAGAGCCTTCCAAACGCTGGGCATCCTCCTGGAGCATGTACCCAACACTGTGGTCAAACAGTTCGAGGGAATCCTCATGAGGACATGGTGGAGCTAGGGAAGGAGTCACTGATGACATTGAGCTGAGGGAAGAGGCCGCTGCTTTGCCAGACAAAGCACCCTGGGCATGGGTGAGAGAGGATGAGTAGGATGAGGACGGCTTGGTCATCCACTCGACCCGCATGTTGCGGCTCAACACGGCCAGCTGCCGAAAAAAAGGCCAAGCGTGTCCCATGGCCACGTGCTGATGAGGATGCACCGTCTCCACGACCAGCACTAGACACAGAGCCTGCTTGCCCTCTCTTATTGGCTTGTGACTGTCTGCCTCTCCTTCTTGGCCTTCCAGACATACTAATGGCCTGTAGCTGCACTAAGCTGGGATAGAACACCTGTAATTTTCTTCAGGTAGCTTTATATACTGTAACCAGACAAGCCTGCCTGTCAGTAGGAAGATAACAGGAACGGATCTAGCTGAACACTGTGAGCAGGACGCACTGTACTAAATGTAAATAGTCTAGCTGCCTGACCGTGGTACTAATAGGATCAAATAGAACACCTGTAATTTTCTTCAGGTAGCTTTATATACTGTAACCAGACAAGCCTGCCTGTCAGTAGGAAGATAACAGGAACGGATCTAGCTGAACACTGTGAGCAGGACGCACTGCACTAAATGTAAATAGCAGGAACGGATCTAGCTGAACACTGTGAGCAGGACGCACTGCACTAAATGTAAATGGCAGGAACGGATCTAGCTGAACACTGTGAGCAGGACGCACTGCACTAAATGTAAATAGCAGGAACGGATCTAGCTGAACACTGTGAGCAGGACGCACTGCACTAAATGTAAATGGCAGGAAAGGATCTAGCTGAACACTGTGAGCAGGACGCACTGCACTAAATGTAAATAGCAGGAACGGATCTAGCTGAACACTGTGAGCAGGACGCACTGCACTAAATGTAAATAGTCTAGAAGATAACAGGAACGGATCTAGCTGAACACTGTGAGCAGGACGCACTGCACTAAATGTAAATGGCAGGAACGGATCTAGCTGAACACTGTGAGCAGGACGCACTGCACTAAATGTAAATAGCAGGAACGGATCTAGCTGAACACTGTGAGCAGGACGCACTGCACTAAATGTAAATAGTCTAGAAGATAACAGGAACGGATCTAGCTGAACACTGTGAGCAGGACGCACTGCACTAAATGTAAATAGCAGGAACGGATCTAGCTGAACACTGTGAGCAGGACGCACTGCACTAAATGTAAATGGCAGGAACGGATCTAGCTGAACACTGTGAGCAGGACGCACTGCACTAAATGTAAATAGCAGGAATGGATCTAGCTGAACACTGTGAGCAGGACACACTGCACTAAATGTAAATAGCAGGAACAGATCTAGCTGAACACTGTGAGCAGGACGCACTGCACTAAATGTAAATAGCAGGAACAGATCTAGCTGAACACTGTGAGCAGGACGCACTGCACTAAATGTAATTAGCAGGAACGGATCTAGCTGAACACTGTGAGCAGGACGCACTGCACTAAATGTAAATAGCAGGAATGGATCTAGCTGAACACTGTGAGCAGGACGCACTGCACTAAATGTAAATAACAGGAACGGATCTAGCTGAACACTGTGAGCAGGACGCACTGCACTAAATGTAAATAGTCTAGATAGAAGATAACAGGAACGGATCTAGCTAAACTGAATACAGTGTATATATATATATGCAACACCTGGGATGCATATATATACACAATACACTGTAAGTGCAGCTAACTGACTGACTGTTCTGCCTAATCTATCTAACTCAAATCAAATGACACTGTCTCTCTCTCTCTCTATCTCTTAGCACACCGGAACACACACTACACAGGGCCGCCGTGCAGGCGGCCTTATATAGTGTGGGGCGTGTACTAAATCCCCTGAGCCATAATTGGCCAATTACAGCTCTCTCTACTGACGGCGCTGTGATTGGCCAAGCATGCGGGTCATAGTGCATGCTTGGCCAATCATCAGCCAGCAATGCACTGCGATGGCCCATATCGTTCGCAATTCGGCGAACGGGCGAACAGCCGATGTTCGAGTCGAACATGGGTTCGACTCGAACACGAAGCTCATCCCTAATGGCTAGATCATAATGAGCAAGCTCTGCGCCGCCAGGGCCGGGATGACGGAGCCAGATAAACCAGAGATGGCAGAAGAAATGCAAGAGAAAGCAGGGCGTCCATTTTCCCTTTTATGTATACCAGTCTGAAGAGGAACTATACTAGTTGCTTACACAGCGAGTGACTACCACTGAAATACCGTTATATCTTTCACAACCAGTTTTGTTCACTTGAAGCACAGACCCGCACAGGGGACGATATCGTGCAGAATAAGTAGAAATTGCTTGAAGTCATGGGATACATGGCTAATGTTTCAATGCCCTGTTGGCGTTAATATCCAGGACAGATCACATACCCTACAGTTTCAGGACAGTTCTGGATGTATGCGCCACGGCGTGGCGGGATCCAGGGCCCTTAACACAGTCTGTTCCTACTTTTGCTTTGTTCTTTTTCACTGTTTTGCCGCGCAGTTGCGCGAGAGTATCCATCCTTTCGGAACACTGAGCTTCCATTGGGACAACCTTTTATTGAAAAAATGCTTTTTGATGCAACAAATTCTAATGCTCATGGGTAACCATATAACCAGATCAGCTCTGACTCTCGGAAGAATCTCCTTTCAATGTATTTTTGAATATTTGCAATGGTATCCACGCCCATAGTTTCATGGAATGTGCGCGGAGTGAATGACCCTTTAAAAAGGACCATGATCTCCTCTGGTTTGCGCAAATTCCATCCGGCCATTATTGCCCTTCAGGAGACACACCTCCTGGGGGACAATGTGAACTGCCTGCAGTATGCCTGGGTGGGCAAGTCCTATCATTCCACTCACACCGCCTATTCCCGCGGGGTGAGTGTACTGATACACAAAGCTTTGACATACCAGGAGCTAGACTCGCTAGTGGATGGTGCCGTTTTCACGGGAGGTGCTACAGTTGTTACTGATGTACCTGGCGGGCAAACCTGATGTCCCACTGCTGATCATGGGAGACTTTAACTGCTACCTAGACCCTAAATTGGATAGGCATCCCCCAGTCCATTCTTCTAGGGGTGGTAGGGGTACAGCACTCAGCCGCCTAATTCTGGAATTAGGTTGGACCGATTTTTGGCGCATACGCAACCCTAATGTAAAGCAGTTTTCATGCTTCTCTAAAACTCACGGATCCCTGTCCCGTATAGACCTTAGTATAGGCACCCCCAATTTGCTAGAATATATCTCTAAGATAGAGTACTTCCCTCGTGAAATATCTGACCATTCACCTGTGGCTGTATGGCTGACTGCTCAACCCCCAACCTCATTACCTAGAGCGCCATGGAAGCTCAACGCCTTTTGGCTGAAACTGTTTAATTCCCCAGAGCGAATTCCTAATCAAATAGAAATATTCTTTAACTCTCATAAGCATTTAACAGGTAAAATTCAAACCTGGGAAGCCTTTAAGGCCTACCTTAGGGGAGTATTTATTGCCGAAATAGCCACGGTCAAGAGAAATTCCTCAGCACTATTGGAGCAGGTTGGAGATCAGGTGCGCCAGCTGGAGCTTGCCTATGTTACTGACCCTACAGAGTCTGCGAGGGAGGCGTGGATTTCGGCCCAGGATTCACTGGACCGCTTGAGAACCTCCGCCGCAGAACGCAAAAGGTTCTTTAGCAAACAGGCATTTTATAAAGAGGGGGAAAAAACGGGACGTTTATTGGCAAAAATAGCCAGGTCCCAGCAACTGTCTCCAGCGGTTGGGGCGATTCGCACGGCCGGTGGAAAGGTGGTCAATGGCCCGGATCAAGTTTTATCAGAGCTAGCATTCTTTTACAAAGATCTTTATAGAGCGAGGGATGATTACACAGATAACGAGCTAGAAGCATACCTTTCAGGGATTGATCTGCCCTCTCTATCTGAAGAGGCTAGACAATCACTGGAAGCTCCCCTGACACTGGAAGAGTTACAACATGCGGCATGTTCCTTTCCTACGTGCAAGGCTCCAGGAGAGGATGGTATCCCCATGGAGGTTTTCGCCCAGTATGGCGAGTGGATAATGCCACACCTGCTGGAAATGTTCAATGACTCGCTTAAAGAAGGCAGTTTGCCAACCTCCATGACTAGAGCTAATATAATTTTATTATTGAAACCTGGGAAGGATCCGGTTGACCCGGGCTCATACAGGCCTATTTCACTACTGCAAAGTGATGTTAAAATCCTGGCTAAGGCCCTGACGCTTAGGGTCAACCGGATCATTGACTCCATAATACATCCCGATCAGGCTGGGTTTATGCCGCAAAAATCCACTGCCACCAACCTCAGACGCCTATTTTTAACCACTTCCCGCCCTCCCTATAGCGGATTGACGTCCGGGAAGTGGTTCTGTTATCCTGACTGGGCGTCATATGACGTCCAGCAGGATAACATGCCGCAGCGCGCCCCCGGGGGCGCGCATCGCGGCGATCGGTGGAGCGGTGTGTCAGTCTGACACACCGCTACACTGATCTTGGTAAAAAGCCTCCGGCGGAGGCTCTTTACCACGTGATCAGCCGTGTCCAATCACGGCTGATCATGCTGTCAATAGGAAGAGCCGTTGATCGGCTCTTCCTCACTCGCGTCTGACAGATGCAAGTAGAGGAGAGCCGATCGGCAGCTCTCCTGGCAGGGGGGGTCTGCGCTGATTGTTTATCAGCGCAGCCCCCCCGCAGATCACCACACTGGACCACCAGGGATCGCCACTAGGACCACCAGGGAAGGGGCAACATGTGGATGGCCAGGTATGTACCCCATGGCCATCCACATGTGCCCAGTGTGCCAAATCCGTGCCAATGAGTGCCCACAAATGGGCACTGATTGGCACAATTATGTTGCAGTGATGCCCAGCAATGCCACCCTTAGGGGCATCACTGCAAACAATTAATGCCATCAGTGCCACCCATCAGTGTCCATTCATGCCACCTGTCAGTGCCCATCCGTGCCCATCAGTGCCCATCTATCAGTGCCCATCTGTGCCCATCTGTGCCAACTATCAGTGCCACCCATAAGTAACCATCAATGCCACCTACGAGTGCCCATCAATGCCACCTATGAGTGCCCATCAGTGCCGCCTATAAGTGCCCATCCGTGCCACCTATGAGTGCCCATCAGTGCCGCATACCAGTGCCACCTATCAGTGCCCATCAGTGCCACCTATCAGTGCCCATCAGTGCCGCCTATCAGTGCCCATCATCAGTGCCCGTCAGTGCCACCTCATCAGTGCCACCTCATCGGTGCCCATCAGTGCCGCCGTATCAGTGCCCGTCAGTGCAGCCATATCAGTGCCCATCATTGAAGAAGAAAACGTACTTATTTACAAAAAGTTTTAACAGAAACAAAGAAAAACTTGTTTTTTTTCACAATTTTCGGTCTTTTTTTATTTTTTGCGCAAAAAATAAAAACCGCAAAGGTGATCAAATACCGCCAAAAGAAAGCTCTATTTGTGGGAACAAAATGATAAAAAATTTGTTTGGGTACAGTGTAGCATGACAGTGCAATTGTCATTCAAATTGCGACAGCGCTGAAAGCTGAAAATTGGGCTGGGCGGGAAGGTGTCTAAGTGCCTGGTATTGAAGTGGTTAAATATGCAGCTGCAGTCAGATAATGAAGGGAGCAGGGCTCTGCTCTCCCTAGACGCCAATAAGGCGTTTGACAGTGTGGGCTGGAGATATCTATGGGCGGTACTATCAAAGCTTGGGTTTGGAAGTCGCTTTATAGCATGGGTCAAACTGCTGTATGCCTCCCCAAAGGCGACTATCAGGATGTCAGGTAGGATGTCTCATGCGTTTGCTCTGGGCAGGGGCACAAGGCAGGAATGCCCCCTGTCTCCCCTGCTCTTTGCCATCGCCATTGAGCCATTGACGGCTGCAGTAAGGGCCAGTCAGGGGATCACGGGCTTCAAATATGGGAACCTCCACAAAAAGATTATGCTGTATGCTGACGACATGATGCTTTTCCTGGGGGACACCACAATGTCTTTGGCGGAGGTGACAAAAATCATTACTGGGTTCGGCCATTTTTCTGGCCTGACAATTAATTGGTCTAAGTCGGCTCTGATGTTGCTGGACGAGGGGGGAGAGGTGAATTTACCGGATTCCTGCTCGGTTCCGGTAACGTCATCATTTAAATATCTAGGCATACAAATTTCACCTAAACTAGCGGAATATTGCCCATTAAACATACACCCCCTGCTATCCAGATTTAGGGACAAAATCAACACATGGAACAGGCTCAAACTGTCACTGGCGGGCAAAGCAAATTTAATAAAAATGATTCTAATGCCGCAGCTACTCTATTTTTTACACAACTCCCCAGTAGTGATACACTTAAAGATTTTTAGGGTGGTTAACACTCTTTTCCGGAAGTTACTGTGGAATTCAGGCACACCTAGAATCAAGCTGAAACAGCTACAAAACCCTAAGGACAGCGGAGGGCTGGCAGTACCCAACCCTTGGCTGTACTATATAGCAGCTCAGCTGCAACACTTGGTTGGATCTATGAACCGGGACCCTGCTGGCTCATCGGCGCAGTTAATGCTGATTGGGACAGGAGCGGAAACAATCCCACTAGGCCTGGAGGCTCAGTTGTTTCACAAGTCCAATAAACTAACACCCACTCTTACTTTAATACAGAAAATCTGGAACAAGGGAAGGCAGCTGCAGGAAGTGACAGGTTTCACGGAATACAGCCCAATATGGGGGAATCTTTCGTACGTCGAGCTAGCAAAGTTGCAACAGGGTCCCAAATGGCGCTCATTTGGTATTATCCTTTTATCCCAAATATTTAGAAATGGCAAGTTGCTGATGTTTTCAGAGCTACAAAACACATACAACCTCCCAAATACTATGTACTATTCTTATATCCAGCTCAAACATGCGGTGGACACACAGGGAAAAGCAGCTCCCTGGACACTGTCAATCACCCCTATTTTCCATTTGATACAGTCGAGCACAGAAACTAAAGGATTTATCTCATATTGCTATCAAATGCTATTGATGCAACTTTTGAAAACATACCCGAATAGGGCACCATCCCTATGGGAGCAGGACATAGGCCCAATTACGGGAGATCAATGGGAAGAAATTCTGCAATCCATTAATATATGTTCTCTCAATGTGGCCCAAAAGGTATCCCAACTATATATTGTACTTAGAGTGCATTACACCCCACTTAAACTTTACAATATGGGTAGAAGGTCTGATCCTATATGTAGCAGATGTGAGCGACATCAAGGTGATCTCATTCATCTACTATGGTGTCCAAAACTCCATAGGTATTGGAGTGAGGTTATGGGAACACTTAATCAAGTGTTCCAGACTACCATTCCCCTTGATCCAATTCACTGTATTTTAGGAGTCCTAGAAGATATTGTACCGGAAGAGATGACTAGAATAGCACTTACTAGGGCACTGTTCCAGGCATGCAAACTTATATTACTTGGCTGGAAATCGACCTCGCCGCCATCAGTGAAATCTTGGATAACGCATATGGGTAACACCCTGATTATGGAAAAATATATTTACCAACACAGAGGCAGCTCCAATAGATTTGAGAGGATTTGGGCACCATGGTTAGATACCCCTGGACTGAGTCCTAGGGAGCTGGTGATGTCCAGACTGTTGCAGTGTCCCGGGGGGGGGCCCATGAGGTTCTTTAAACGATTGCTGACCGTAAAGTGGTAGAGCATTGAAATGTCACAGGATTTTCGGTAACAAATGATGAGTGGAATGTACTACGGTATGTACTATTTACATGAATGTATGTTGTTGCATAATGCTTGTACAATGGAAGCTATGTGAATTTGTTCAATAAACACCTTTCTGATTTAAAAAAAAAAAAGTGAGACAGCGCTGAAAGCTGAAAATTGGTATGGGCAGGAGGGTGATTTAACCACTTCAGCCCCGGAAGGATTTACCCCCTTCCTGACCAGAGCACTTTTTACAATTTGGCACTGCGTCGCTTTAACTGCTAATTACGCGGTCATGCAATGCTGTACCCAAACGAAATTTGCGTCCTTTTCTTCCCACAAATAGAGCTTTCTTTTGATGGTATTTGATCACCTCTGCCATTTTTATTTTTTGCGCTATAAACGGAAAAAGCCTGAAAATTTTGAAAAAAAATGATATTTTCTACTTTTTGTTATAAAAAAAATCCAATAAACTCAATTTTAGTCATACATTTAGGCCAAAATGTATTTGTCCACATGTCTTTGGTAAAAAAAATGTCAATAAGTGTATATTTATTGGTTTGCGCAAAAGTTATAGCGTCTATAAGCTAGGGTACATTTTCTGGAATTTACACAGCTTTTAGTTTATGACTGCCTATGTCATTTCTTGAGGTGCTAAAATGGCAGGGCAGTACACCCCCCCCCCCCCCAAATGACCCCATTTTGAAAAGTAGACACCCCAAGGAAATTGCTGAGAGGCATGTTGAGCCCATTGAATATTAATTTTTTTTGTCCCAAGTGATTGAATAATGACAAAAAAAAAATTTGAGGTGCTAAAATGGCAGGGCAGTACACCCCCCACCCCCAAATGACCCCATTTTGAAAAGTAGACACCCCAAGGAAATTGCTGAGAGGCATGTTGAGCCCATTGAATATTATTTTTTTTTGTCCCAAGTGATTGAATAATGACAAAAAAAAAAAAATTACAAAAAGTCGTCACTAAATGATATATTGCTCACACAGGCCATGGACATATGTGGAATTGCACCCCAAAATACATTCAGCTGCTTCTCCTGAGTACAGGGATACCATATGTGTCAGACTTTTTGGGAGCCTAGCTGCGTACGCCCCGAAAACCAATCACCACCTTCAGGATTTCTAAGGGGGTAAATTTTTGATTTCACTCCTCACTACCTATCACAGTTTTAAAGGCCATAAAATGCCCAGATGGCACAACCCCCCCCCCCCAAATGACCCCATTTTGGAAAGTAGACACCCCAAGCTATTTGCTTGGGGTGTCGAATGACGGAGCGATCACTTGTAACAAACCGGCGTCATGTCATGACGCCGGTTTCTCTCTCCCCCTGTCAATACTCTGCAATGCCCTGCCAAAACTCTGCAATGCCCTGCCAAAACTCTGCAATGCCCTGCCAATACTCTGCAATGCCCTGCCAATACTCTGCAATACTCTGCAATGCCCTGATAATACTCTGCAATGCCCTGACAATACTCTGCAATGCCCTGACAATACCCTGCCAATATACCCACCAATACCCTGCAATACCCTGCTAATATATTATTACAGTGGGGGAGATTGTGGATATTACAGTGGGGGAACGATCCGAACCGTGAGTTTTTTGATCCGTCGCACCCCTACAAAATACTCACTATACCTCCCAGCAAATAACTTGGGGTGTCTACTTTCCAAAATAGGGTCATTTGGGGGGGGGTTGTGCCACCTGGGCATTCCATTGCCTCCGAAACTGTGATAGGCAGTGAAGAGTGAAATCAAAAATTAACGCCCTTAGAAAGCCTGAAGGCGGTGCTTAGTTTTCAGGTCCCGTATGTGGCTAGGCTCACAAAAAGTCTCACACATGTGGTATCCCCGTACTCAGGAGAAGCTAAAGAATGTATTTTGGGGTGTAATTTCACATATTCCCATGGCATGTTTGAGCAATATATCATTTAGTGACAACTTGGTACAAAAAAAAAAAATTGTCTCTTTCCCGCAACTTGTGTCACAATATAAAATATTCCATGGACTCAACATGCCTCTCAGCAAATAGCTTGGGGTGTCTACTTTCCTAAATGTGGTCATTGGGGGGGGGGTTGAACTGTCCTGGCATTTTATGCACAACATTTAGAAGCTTATGTCACACATCACCCACTCTTCTAACCACTTGAAGACAAAGCCCTTTCTGACACTTTTTCTTAACATGAAATTTATTTTTTTTTGGAAGAAAATTACTTTGAACCCCCAAACATTATATATTTTTTTAAAGAAAATGCCCTACAGATTAAAATGGTGAGTGTTTCATTTTTTTTCACACAGTATTTGCGCAGCGATTTTTCAAACGCATTTTTTGGGGAAAAAACACACTTTTTTTAATTTTAATGCACTAAAACACACTATATTGCCCAAATGTTTGATGAAAAGATGATCTTAGACCGATTACATGGATACCAAACATGACATGCTTTAAAATTGCGCTCAAACGTGCAGTGGCGACAAACTAAATACATTTTTAAAAGCCTTTAAAAGCCTTTACAGGTTACCACTTTAGATTTACAGAGGAGGTCTACTGCTAAAATTACTGCCCTCGATCTGACCTTCGCGGTGATACCTCACATGCATGGTGCAATTGCTGTTTACCTTTGACGCCAAACCAACGCTTGCGTTCGCCTTAGGGGGGGACAGGGGTGCTTTTTTTTTTTCTTTATAATTTTTTTGCTTTTTTATCTTATTTTTTTTTTCTTTTTTTTTTGTCACATCAGTCGACCAATTTGAGGGGTGTAGATCAACTTTGCAGTTCATTTAGTTATCCGGCCCTCTCTCATTGTCTCATCATCGTGACACTTTGCCATATAAAACAAAAAGAAGAAAGAAGAGAGCTTTCAACCATACATATATCCAGTCAAGGGGATTATTTAGACTTGCCGGAGGTCATATAAATCCAGTTGACCATGATAAATTCTTATTTGTCTATCCCTGCCCTCCCCCTTCTCCCCTCCAACCCATTCCTCCCCCCTCCCCAATCCCCCCCTCCCTTCTCTCCAGGGTCTAACGTTCATTCCACTCTCCTTCTTAAATTACAGATTTTATTTCTTTGGCGTAGCTCCATGTTTTTTAAAATTTTTTCCAATGGTCCCAGCTACCCAGATTCTTACTTCTTATGTCTTCTACTCTGCACTCCAGTGTCTCCAAATTACAAATCTCCTCTATTGCGTCAAACCACTCCCATATCTCCGGGCTCTCTCTCCTCTGCCAGTTCCTTGGGATCATTCTTTTTGCCGCGTTCAGAAGTTGCGGGACAAGAGTCTGCTTACCGTTATTTAGATCCCCCCTCCCCCCTAGGAACAGGACCTCCCAAAGGGTCGTCTGCTACCTCTATTCCCGTTATTTCCTTTATGAGGACAAAGATTTTATGCCAGAAGTTTTTAATTATGGGGCAACTCCACCACATGTGTCCCATTGTTCCAATCTCCTGGCATCCTCTCCAACAGGTGGCTGGCCCTTTCTGATATTTACTTGTTATCTCGGGGGTCAGGTAGCTTCTACTGATGCATTTGTAGTTCATTTCGGCCGTTCGAGTGTCTATTTTTGAATTGGCACTTATTTTAAAAATCCTTTTAATTGTGTCAATATCCTTTTTAGTGCCTAAATCTCTCTCCCATTTAAATATGAATGGCGGCATCTCCCACTTTTCTGAAGCTAGCAAGATTTTATAGATCTGAGAGACCGTATTTCTTGAGGCCTCCTTATCACACAGCTTTTCAAAGTCTGTCAGTTGTCTTCCAGACCTGATTGGCTGTGGTAGCCTATTCACAAAGTGGTTTAGTTGAAGATATCGCCATCCATCTAAACCCCGTGTATTCCTCCCGTGTGTGAGTTGCTGGAGTGACATAATTGTACCTTCATTCATAATTTCTCTTAATTGTGTTTTTCCCCAAAAAGCTTCTTTTCCTCCTATACTCTCCATACCTGGTGTAAAAAAAGTATTATCTAATAGTGCAATCAGTGGTGAATTATATTTCCCATTTACTTTCTTGTATATCCCATCCCATATTTTCAAGACATTTCTTGTTATTTTGTGTGTACTATCTGCAAGTGGTCTAAAGTGTGGGGGATTCCAAATGATAGTGCCTAGTAGTGAATTACTTAAATCTTCTTCTATTTTTACCCATTTTTTCCGTTTATCCTTCCTCGCCCATTCTACTACCCTAGATAAAACTACAGCTTTGTAGTACATCTGTATATCAGGAACTGCCAAACCTCCGTCTACTTTCTTTTGTTTTAGCGTCTGTAGGGACACTCTCGGTTTTTTGTTTTTCCAAATAAAGGTCATGATTATTTTTTTTAACGTCCTCAGGTAATTCTGGGGTAGGGGAACCGGTAGCATCTGGAAGACATACATGATCTTGGGTAATAATACCATTTTAAAGACATTGATACGTCCAATCCAGGAAAGGGCCTTATGGTAGAGTCTATTACATTCTGATCTTACCTGGTCTAATAAGGGCATATAATTACTACTAAACGTCTTCTTAATTGAGCTGGTTAGTTTAACGCCCAGGTATTTTAATTCCTTAGTCCATTTAAAACTAAATTCTTTTTTCAAAATCTCTACCACTGGCTTGCTTACATTTATATTTAATATTTCTGATTTATTCATATTTATTTGAAAATTGGATACCTCTCTGTATTTTCTTAATGCCTTTATGAGGTTGGTCATCGTCGTGTCTGGGTCCGTAACATAGAATAGCACATCGTCCGCATATGCTGCGACTTTGTGTTCCTCCTTTCCGACCACAACACCACGAATATGCGGGTCCCTTAGTATTGAGGCCAGGAAGGGTTCCATGGCTAAAACGAAGAGAAGCGGGGACAGGGAACACCCCTGTCTCGTGCCTCTCTCCATCTCAAATGGTTGAGAAAAGATCCCATTAACTTTGATTACAGCAGTTGGATGATTGTACAAAGTTTTTATCCTCCGAATTATTTTAGGGCCCAGTCCCATGGCCTCCAGAGTCTGGATCATGAACCCCCAGTCTACCCTGTCAAAAGCCTTCTCGGCATCAATTGACAGAAGTAGTCCTGGGGGCCCACTCTCCTTCATTTTCCCCGCCAAGAGCAGGGTCCTAATCCCGTTGTCCCTCCCCTCCCTATTGGGGACAAACCCTGCTTGGTCTGAATCAACTAACAGGTTCATGTATTCCTTTAATCTTTCTGCCAACACTTTAGTGTAGAGTTTTGTATCGTTGTTCAGTAGAGAGATTGGGCGATAGCTTGAGCATATTGTTTTATCTTTGCCTTCTTTCAGTATAATTGTAATGGATGCTTTCAATGCATCTCTGCTCATCTCAAAGCTGTCACCCAATCCGTTCATATACCGACACAACCTAGGTACTAAAACTTCTCTAAATGCTTTGTAATAAAGTGTTGTTAGGCCATCTGGGCCTGGGCTTTTCCCCAAGGCCATTCCAGCTAACACTTTACTAATTTCTTCTTCTGAGATTGGTCTTTCCAATAGGTCTCTATCCTCCTCAGGGATCTTGGGGAGCGCTGCCTTTTTGATATAGTTGTTACCTCTCTCTATCCTGTTTTTGAGTAGATGTCTTGCTTGGGGGCAGAGTATATCTCTTTATAATAGTCCCTGAAGGTTTCTGCCACCTTCTTAGTTGAATATTCTATTTGACCCTCTTTAGTTTGAATTTTTTCTATGAAATTCCTATCTTTTTTTTTCTTTTGGACTATTTTTGCAAGATGTTTGCTCGGTTTATTACCCCATCTGTGTCTCTCCCAGACTATCTTATTCAGTGAAGCTCTGGACACCTGTTCCATTACCGTTTTTAACTCAGATCTTTTAATGACCATCTGATGGTGTATCTCTTGGGGTAACTGACCTGTATATTTTTTGTGGGTTTGTTCTAAACCCGTAAGCTCCTCCGTTAATTTTAGGATTTTTTCCTGCCTCTCTTTTTTCTTCCTAGCCCCCATTTCAATCAATACTCCTCTAATGTAGGCTTTATGTGCCTCCCATAATGTTGCCCCTGATATATCCCCCATATCGTTTACCTCAAAATAATTCTCTAGTTCTTGTCTAATTCTGTTATACCCCTCTACTTCTCTAATCAGCTCCTCATTTAGCCTCCACTGCCCCCTCTCAGCCTGGTCCCTTCCTGACCTCATTTCGATGGTCATTGGTGCATGGTCAGAGTAAGTTATGTTTCCTATCATGGATCCCTTTACCCTATCAATCCCCTTATGCTCAATTATACCCCAATCAATCTGAGAGTAAGTCCCGTGCACAGGGAAATAGAACGTGTAATCTCTCTTAGTTGGATGTTGAACTCTCCAGATGTCCACCAGTTGCCATCTGGAAAGTATTTGCTTTATCTTCTTTAGCTGACTACAGTCCTTCCCCTGGGGACGAGCCGTACTGTCCATACTCGGGTTGAGGCAGAAATTAAAGTCCCCCATCATAATCAAGTGTCCACTCATGAACTCTACTATTTTTCCCAAAATGTTTGCCAGGTACTTCATCGGATTTTTATTGGGGGCATAAATATTGACTAGGGTAACTTTCTCTTCATTTAAACTACCTCTGAGGCACAGATATCTTCCTTCTGGGTCCACTAACCTTTCCTCTAGCACGAACCTTATTCTCTTTGCGAAACCAATAGCTACCCCCCGTGACCTATTGTAGATAGTATCTCCTTGAAACCAGACCGGGTAGTCCCTCGAGAACAATCTTAATCGCGATTGGAGTGATATGTGTGTCTCTTGTAGGAACACCACGTCTGGTCCCAATGATTTCAACTCATTAAAAATATTATATCTTTTCCTGGATGTATTTAAGCCTTTAACATTATATGTTGTAAATTTTATTGTTGCCATATCTCTTTATTTAATCCTCCTGAAATCTCCCTTTGCCTTAGACCCTGGAGAGTTTTCCCTTTTCCATCGGGATGAGGTTGAGCAAGACCCCTGGTTCCTACTACCCCTCCCTCCCTCCCCTCTATTTCCCCCCCACCCTCTCCATCCCCCCATCCTCTACCCACCCCTCTTCCCCCCAACCCCCGCTCCCTCCCCTCTTCCCCCCCACCCCCCTCCTGGTCCCTACCGAACCCTTAGACCAGTGAGGGTCACTAACATTGTGGCCCATCATTGGTCTTCTCCTCCGAAGGCGGAGTCTAAGGTGCACCGTCCCTACATTTCATATTGCCTTAACAACCAAACAAGCTAGGCTCTATTTCTGCAAATCTTCTCTTTTCCCTAAATATAATTGAAAATGACCTTTAGCTCCCTCCCCCCCCAGAACCTCCCCCACCACGCCCCCCCCTAGCCCATACTCAGTTCAATCCAGCGTTCCATTGACCAGTCCAGTGTAGGGGGTGCCTGTATCCCCAATTTCTCGCAGAACTCTTCTAGTTCTCCTGGGAATCTTAGACTTGCGGATCTCCCACCTTTCCTACCTACTAGGCAGGCTGGGAATCCCCATGTGTACGTAATATCTTGATTCACCATTTGTTCCAGTAGGGGTTTTAGATGTCGCCTTCTCGCCAGTGTGCCTTTAGCTAGATCCGCAAAGACTTGAATTCTTGCTTCTTCAAACTGTAGTGGGGCATGGCCCTTAAGCTTAAATCAGATATTTTCTTTATCCTCATAAAATCTGAACCTCACAATTATATCACGGCTACCTTCAAACCGTCTGGAGTCTAGCCTGCCCAACCGATGCACACGCTCAATTTTTGGGAAGTCTTCTCCTTCCAACCCCAGAAGTGGGCTGAAGATAGTCGCCACAGTCTTCCTTAGATCTTCACCCCTATTTTCTGGGACCCCTCTGAGTCTACTGTCTCTATTTTCCTGATCTTCCAGCCTGTAGCATACTTTTATCTGATTTTGTTGGGTTGTTTTAAGTTGTTCTTTTAATCCAAAGATCTCCCGTCCTTGCTTATCAAGCTTATCTTCAGCCTCTTCCACTCTTACCAAAAGGTTGCCTAAATCAGACCTCAGCAAGGTGAACTCCGCCTTGATTGATATTTCAAGCGCTTTAAGCATCTCTGCTAATTCGCCTTTTGAAGGTAGTTGTGAGTCTTGTCTATGTTCGTCGATTCTAGAAGCTACCATCGTATTTTCGGCTAATAGCTCCTCCCTGGAGTGATCTGGGGTCATGTCTTCCCTCTCGTTGAGTCCCTTCTTCTTTTTATCTGCTATATTTAATTTTTGAGTCTCTTGCTGGGAACTCCCCGGGCTCCCCCCTTTCACCATGTATTGCTTGATGGTACTAGCGGGGGTATTGCCCGCCATATTCTCTTTTGGGGTTTTCGGTAGGCCCCCCTTCCCGGCTTTAGCTGAACTGCGACTCATACTTCTCTTCCCACTGTCTAGGCCTGCATAGTCTTAATCAGTGTGTCCAGAATTAACCGTATTAGGCCAGGCTCCAGGCTTTTTCTGTTTAAATACCAGATAGAGTTATACTCAAAGTGCAGGTGCTGGTGTGGTGATGGTACACAATTAAATCAATTAAATCAATGAATGAGCCTCTGTGTGACTGTGCTGAGGTCGTACCTTTATACAATACTGAGACATAGGGTTCCTATATGCGTTTTCCGCTGGTCTATATCTGGCGTCCGGAGTTAGGTAGATCTTGTAGGGAGAGTCCCGTTATGATGCTATATATTTAAAAATTTCTATTCCAATACCACTCACTCAGCCCTCTATCTGCTGTATACCACCCTCCATACCCCTCAGACGTATAAATCCTTACAGGGCTTCCTCCCTATATTGATGTTTACAGAAGTATCAACTCTGCTTACAGCATACTCTGGGGTTCGCCGTGTCACACTATCCCGCTTCTTAGATAAGAAGCCCCTTGGGCAAGAGCCTCCTGGATGCTGCGGTGCTGGTATGCCGGCTTATAAATGGCTTATAAATGGCACAAATATGCCCTAGGAGTTCATGTGCTTCAGAAAAAAAAGGGAGAGACAAAAGAAACAGTCCATTGTTCCACCCGGGGATATCCGTTATTCCACTTCAACCCTAAATAGCAGTACTCTTATTGTATTCTATTCATTTAGTGTAGTTTATGCAAAAACAGGTTATACAAAATGATACCAGAGGACCCACTTTCCCTCCATCCGGTTACAGGGATAACAAAGCTGATCTCACATAAGCTTTCTTACATAGCATTCGCCTGTATGCTTCTCAAACTTGTTTCTGATACACTCTGATACACTCTTACCTTCCGCGTTTATTCGGCTTTGTGAATCTCTTACCACCACCACACTTAGATGTCTGTCACCACTCCATGTTGTTATATGAGATGCTCAGCTGTTGAACTTCCTTGCCACTCTCAGTCTGTGAAGCACCTATCCGCTGACACTTGCCGTGGTGTCCGGCTCGATACTTTACTCATCCACTGACATTGCCTGCAGGGAGGGGGGGGCGTACGGGGGGAGAGCAGGGACTCAGAGCGGTCCGCGGAGTTTGCCGCTCTGTGTGTTGCCTCTATTTTCTGGGAGAGGGGCTGGTTCTCAGCACGCCGACCCCCTCTCAATACTCCCGGAGTTCTCCGCTCTATCCGCTCCGTCCTAGCATCCCGCTCTGAGTAGGCTAGAGGGAGTCTGACAGAGCTTCAGCGGGACGGCACACCTCTTACTCCTCCCTTCCCCTAGGACGTCTGACGTCTCACGTCATCCTCCCCTCTTTATCTTATTTTTAAACTGTTCCTTTCATTTTTTTTTTTTAATCATTTTTATTGTTATCTCAGGGAATGTAAATATCCCCTATGATAGCAATAGGTAGTGACAGGTACTCTTTTTTGAAAAAAATTGGGGTCTATTAGACCTTAGATCTCTCCTCTGCCCTCAAAGCATCTGACCACACCAAGATTGGTGTGATAAAATGCTTTCCCAATTTCCCAATGGCGCTGTTTACATCCGGCAAAATCGAAGTCATGAAATGCTCGTAGCTTCCGGTTTCTTAGGACATAGAGATGTTTGGAGCCACTCTATTCTCTGATCAGCTCTATGGTCAGCTGGCTGAATCACCGGCTGCATTCTCAGGTTCCCTGTTGAGACAGGAGAGCCAGAGAAAAACACGGAAGATGGTGGGGAGGGGGGGCATTCCTTCCCACTGCTTGTAAAAGCAGTCTAGAGGCTAATTAGCCGCTAGGATTGCTTTTACATGAAAGCCGACCGCTGGCTGAAAAGAATGATACCAAGATGATACCTAAATCTGCAGGCATCATTCTGGTATAACCACTCAAAGTCGTGAATGGCGTACCTGAAGACAAAAAAATGGTTAACAATAAAACACAGTAAACGGTAAAGTATAAAAAATTGCATACCTGAAAAGCAAACATGATAAAACATAATAACAATAAAACATTGCAGAATAGAATACAGTAAAAAAGAGCAGAACAATAGAGAGAGAATAGAGAGAGAGAGAACAATAAAACGACAACTATTTTTTTTAAATTTTATATATATATATATATATATATATATATATATATATATATATATATAATATATATATATATATATATATATATATATATATATATATATATATATATATATATATATATATATTTTTTTTTTTACACTTTTTTTGTAACTGTTACCTTTTATAACTGTAACCGGTTCCAGGTTCGGGTCTCTCAAAATGCGATGGCATCTTGGGAGACCCTGTGAAAGTGTGCCTAGTTTGTGCAATGCTGTACCCTACGCTAATACTCAACTAGTGCATGGTAGCATTCAAAACATTCACCAATGCAAAGACCAGGATTGTCAGGACAGGAGGGACAATAATAGAGGGTGTCACGCCTATATCCGTGCTTGCTGCAGACACGACATCTTTTTTGGGGGGTTTGTTGGGTATGGGTACTTGGGAGGACATAAAGAAAATGCCTCTCATGCAACCGACTGGTTGGGGATGTGAATGGGGGAAGTACGGGCGCTGCAGAAGTGGTGGGTTCCCAATTAGGATTGGCGAATGCAGCAGGAAGGGCATTATGGGCACGATGGGCCTGTGTTTGTCTTCTTCTTGGTGGCAGCGGGACACTACTTGTGCTTGCCACCTCACCAGCTTGAACTGCACTTATGGGACTTGCCACGTCACCAAGTGTTACTGCAGAGCTGGTTTGACTACAACCGGGGTGTACTAGGCCGCTGGTGCTTGCCAGTTCACCAATACGCTACCAAAAAAACTGTTAGCGATCGCAGGGATCAGGCCCGACTCTGCGAACACTGCAGTTATGCGTTTAGTGTTTTGTAAGTGACAGTGATCGATCGATACTGCACTTGAGTGGGCTGGGCTGGGCGGAGGGGCGAAACGCAGGTGCTAGCAGGTATCTGGGCTGATCCCGCTAACACTGCGTTTTTGGGAACCCTAAACTGCTGGGGACGCTAGTATAGATCTGATCGGATCAGATATTGATCCGTTCAGAAACTATACCTCTAAGGGAGGCGTATGCTGCGTGCGTGGGTGTTAGCTGTACTGGCGTTAATCTGACGCTGCCTGGGGCGACGCATATCACCGCCGGGCGATCAGGGGGCTAAACCTTTATTCGGTAATAAATGGCAGGTTCCCTGACACTGTAAAAAATAAACAACCTAACCAGCGTCACCCGTAACAGTTATATGGTGATCAGTGGTGAAAGGGTTAACTAGGGGGCAATCAAGGGGTTAAAACATTTATTAGATAGTATATGGGGGTCCCTGTCGCTATAAAATGCTGACAGCGAACCTAAATATTTACCTCCCTAACTAGCGTCACCAGTGACACTAATACAGCGATCAGAAAAATGATCGCTTAGCGACACTGGCGACGGGGGTGATCAAGGGGTTAAAACTTTATTGGGGGGGTTAGGGGGGTATCCTAGACCTAAAGGGGGTAATACTAACTGCCCTACCACACTAACTGTCACAAACTGACACCAATGCAGTAATCAGTAAAAAAAAACAAAAAAAACTGCTTGGTGTCAGTGTGACGGGGGGGGGGGGGGGGTGATTGGGGGGTGATTGGGGGGTGATCGGGGGGTGATCAGGGGGATCGAGGGTGTAATGTATGCCTGGCATGTTCTACTGAGTGTGTTGTGTTGGTTCACTCACATTACAGTCTTCTCTCCTCGGCGCCGGAACGGAAAATGCCGAGCCAAGGAGAGATGGCATCATTTCTTCTGCTTCTGTGTACAATACAGAGGCAGGGAAATGATCCCATTGGCTGGGAGCGATCGCAAGGGAGGGGGGCACTAATGGATGGCCTCCCCCTCACCTCCGATCACCGGGGAAGATTTGCCGACCGCCGCAGGCAACGGGGGGGTCCGATCGGACTTACGTACCTGTAAGTCCTTTTGCCTGCCCGTGCCATTCTGCCGACGTACATCGTCGTGCGGCGGTCGGCAACTGGTTAAGTGCCCAGTAAGCAAGTGGTTAAAGGCCTACATTTGTGGCGGGTGTTTGGCCTAAGAACAGGCCTGAATCTTTCTTTGCAGTGTGTATATTGGGTTACAAATAGATATGGTTTTGTGTTTTTTTGGGGGTGGTGCATAATTCCTGACCCACACCCCCACTAAGGCTGTTGTTTAAAGATTATTTAAAGATTACTTATAAATCTCACATGTTAGACTTACAAGTGCTATGTAATGGTTTAGATGAAAAGAAAGGTTCCTGCTAAATCATTCCTGCCGTGTGTGTCAATGTAGTTTGTGTGCTGCGTTTTTGGCTTTTGTATTAATTTTGTCTGTTTTTGCTTATGATAATCCTGCCATTTAACTTTTTAGGGGTTTGGGGCGAGTACTTCTGATAACCACAAAGGTTTGTCATGGTTGTTATTAGCTTGATTTTTATCCCTGCTTTTCTAATGTTATTTGTCTAATTTTTAGCGTCCTACCATTGTAGATTGTAAGCTCCTTTGAGCAGGGCCCTTCTAACTATATTGTCAAATGCTGGAGCATCATTTCCATGCCTTTTATTTATTTTTTGGCCCAAATACATTAATGTAACAAATGTTTATGTTGAAATAAAAAGTTTTTGATTTATGTTTGACTTTTGCAGACTCAAAATACATATTTTATAAAATATATATTTTATAACGCGATTTTAAGGGGAACTCCATGGCAAAATGTAAAAAATTGGTATGGGCCCCACAAATCCATACCAGACCCTTATCCAGGCATGCAGCCTGGAGGTCAGGATAGGGGGGGGACGAGCGAGTGCCCCCCTCCTGAATCGTACAAGTCCACATGCCCTCAACATGAGGGGGTGCTTTGGGGTCTGCGGGCGGGGGGGCTTATCAGAATCTGGAACCCCCTTCAACAAGGGGGACCCCAGATCCCGCCCCCTATGTGAATGGGTGTCGGGTACATCATACCCCTACCCATTCACCCCAAAAAGCAGTGAAATGTAAAAAAAACCTACGAGCCAGTTTTTGACCTTTATTGTAAAATAGCTCTGAGCTGTCTTCTCCCCGAGCCATCTTCTCCTGCCGCTGTCTCTCCTTCTGCCGTATCTTCCGCCGCCATCTTCTCCTGCCGCTCTCTCTCCTGCAGCCATCTCTCCTGCCTTTTCCTGCCACTGTCTCTCATGCCGCCATCGTCTCATGACGCTGTCTCTTCCGCCTCCATCTTCTCCTGCCGCCACCTCTCCTGCCACTGTCTCTACCACTGCAATCTTCTCCTGCCGCTGTCTTTCACAGTGCCATCTCTCCAGTCACCATCTTCTCCTGTCGCTGTCTTCTCCTGCTGCTGTGTTCTTCCTTGCCGCCGATTACTCACTAAAAAAACAAACAAACACATGGGACGGGCTCTCTGGGTGACATCATCCGATGGCCATGCCCCATGGCTGGCTAAGAGATGCCAGACAGCGGGTGACAACACAATGGAGGAAGACAGCCACAGTTGAAGATCGACTTTTTTTAAATTTAGTGGGTAACCGGTGGTGAGGAAGAACACAACAGCGGGAGAAGGCGGCGGTGGGAGAGACGACGTCAGGAGAGACGGCACTGGGAGAGACGGCAGTAGGAGAGATAGCGGTAGGAGAAGATGGCAGCAGAAGAGACAGCGGCAGGAGAAGACGGTTCAGGGAGAAGGCAGCTCAGAGCTTTTTTACAATAAAGGACACGTCAAAAACCGGCTTTTGTTTTTTTTAACATTTCACTGCTTTTTGGGGTGAATGGGTAGGGGTACGATGTACCTGATACTCATTCACATGGGGGGGCGAGATCTGGGGGCCCCCAGATTCTGATAAGCCTTCCGCCCACAGACCCTGACAACCACCAGCCAGGGTTGTCGGGAAGAGGCTCTTGTCCCCATCAACATGGGGACAAGGTGCTTTGGGGAGGCACTTTAAGCATCATTAAAATCACTGCTCCTTTAACCACTTCAGCCCGGAAGGATTTGCCCCCTTCCTGATCAGGCCATTTTTTGCGATACTGTACTGTATCGCACTGACGTTGTACCCAAACAATATTTATATCCTTTGTTCCCCACAAATAGAGCTTTCTTTTGGTGGTATTTGATCACCTTTGCGGTTTTTAGAGCAACAATTTTGAAAAAAACACAATATTTTGTACTTTTTGCTATAATAAATATCCACAAAAAAAATGTCTTCATCAGTTTAGGCCGATATGTATTCTTCTACATATTTTTGGTAAAAAAATGGCATTAAGCGTATATTGGTTGGTTTGCGCAAAAGTTATAGTGTCTACAAAATAGGGGATAGATTTATGGCATTTTTTTAAATTATTATTTTTTTTACTAGTAATGGCAGTGATCTGCGATTTTTATCATGACTGCAACATTGCAACAAGCACATCGGACACTTTTGACACTTTTTTGGGACCACTGACATTTATACAGCGATCACAGCTAAAAATAGCCACTGATTACTGTATAAATGTCACTGGCAGGGAAGAGGTTAACACTAGGGGGCGGTCAAGGGGTTACCTGTGTTACCAATGTGTGTTTCTAACTGTGGGGGAAATGTGGCTGACTAGAGGAGGAGAGAGATCGTTGTTCCTACTTAGTAGGAACACACAATCTCTCACCTCTCCCCTGACAGAACAAGGATTTGTGTGTTTACACACACAGATCCCGGTTCTCGCTCTGTCACGAGTGATCGCGGGTGCCCAGCGGTCATCGCACCCGCCGGGTACACGCACCGGCTCCGGGAACGCGCTGCGTGCGCGCCTGCTACAGAGTCCTAAAGAGCCAACGTACAGCTACGACTGCTCGCGCAGTTGTGCCAACCTGCCACAGTATAACTGCATCGGCTGATCGGAAAGGGGTTAAAAACGCTTATTTTAAAAACTTTTTTTTTTTGCATTGATACATGTCCCCCCAGGGCAGTACCTGGGTCCCCATACACTTTTTATGACCAATAACTTGCATTAAGGCCTTCAATGAAGACTTTTGATTTTGCAGGTTCGAGCCCCATTGACTTCAACAATTCCGTATATATCGGTGTGACAGGCATGTTCGCGGGCAATAGCACACTTTCCATTTGCATGTCCTTCCAGTTGAAGTCTTAATTGACTTTAATTGGGCGTCCAGTACTTCCTGGGAATCTTAGTAAATCAGACCCATAGTAATAAAAAAATATATACAAATACCCGGTAGTGACTGGCACAAAAATTGCATACACAGCAGTAAGATTATGGACAAAAAAAACTAGGAAACCCATAAGGAGTATTCAAAATGCCAGTCATGAGCCAGTGAGAAAGGTTTTCTTGCTCAGCAAAGGAAGCAGAACCTGCAGAACAGAAGAAAATGTCAAGACAGCCAGTAACTACAGCAAGTATGACCTTTTAAAGCCATACCACTGATTTTAAAAATACATCCCATCCCATCCCAATACACCCCATACTTTGCTTTAGTATGTGCATCTTGGTTTGTTTGCTTCCGGACCCTTAATCAATCAAAGCTGCATTCATTTTAAGTCCCAGAGCCTAGTCACATGACCTATCAATCACTTTGACGGCCTGCATAAGTGAATCATAAAATGCAGGTGCAGTGTGGTATAAACACAGCACAATCTGTCTAATAGTGAGTATTGGTATCCACTCTCTATCATAAATAGAGTGACACATAAGGAGAAATCAGAGTAACAAAGGACCTTGCTAAACATGTTTTATGGGATCATATATTATTATATCACTATAAATAAATTATATATATTGTAATATATCGATATACATTACTTGGCTTGTTCCTATTGTTATATGTTATAGTGTGATGAATATTTGATTCATGATATTACTATTTTAATAGAGGAGTCAATAAATAGAGAGTAAATCTGCTCAGGTTGGTTGTTGTATGTATTTTTGCCATTTCATACTCATTTAGTTACAGAGGAGCTCCAGTCTCACAGCCAGCTAGGGACTACTCGTGTGTGAGCCTCACTGCGCTTTGTGAATGGTCCAGTAGTCTTCTGGGATATGTGATGTGTCCCAGAAGGCTAAGGGGGAGGGAGGGAGGATGAACTCCCATTCGGACTCAATCAGGGTAACATATGGCTACATACCATTCTTTTCAGTATAACAGTAGAGAACACAGCTACTTGTGATTATCCTCATAGACAGAATTCATCACGGTGATGTCCAAGGCAGCTCTCCTAACACAAATGAACAGCTGAAAAAATACAATGCCCTTGGATAAAGACCCACCTCACTGAAACTGCAGTACTCTAGTGGCAGTCTGGGAGAGGCTCCCCACAGCAGCTGGGTCTTCTGGAGAAACTAGGTGCTATTAGGCTCCAGCCTAGCTGCCTGCATTTCAGTTCTGACAGTGGAGGGCCTCCCACCTGGCTGCAGATCACTTATGCAGATATTTCTGCTTCATTATGTGTGGCCTCCCTGAGCTGCTGATGGAGGAATGTAGAGAAGTCTATCTTTTCTGGATGTGTCCAGGAACCCAGGAAATTGTTGGAAAATGAGTTTAAAAAGTTCCTGCATCTGCATCTGAGCTTGATGAGTGAATGGGCACTGCAATACGCTTCACATAATAGAACTTTCTGCCACTGGCAAGTCTGCAAATTATTTATATTCATCATGATCAACGTGAACAGGGGTCATCCAGAGTTATATCTCTGGCAGTTCCTCTGGGGTTGAATCTCAACTCCATTCAGGACATTCGACACTCGGTTCTGTCTGGGACAAGAGGCAACATGGCTCTGTCTTTGGGAACATAAGTGGATGATGGTTCAGAAGACTCCTCAGTGGGAGAAATTACCTGAAATGAGTTAACATTGGGCTGTGTAATATTTTCAGGATCTGTGTTTTTTTCTGGGGACCTTGGAGACAGTAGTAGATGAGTAGTGGACAGCCACCATTGAACCTCTAATGGCAGATATGTTTGTGGCTCACGAATCTGGACTGGTTCTTTGAAAACCTCCTTACGGGTCTCTTCAGGGACTCCAGGAACTGCTTCTCGTGGTGTTTGCAATTTTCCTTACTGGTGTGTGCCTTTACTTTGGACTAGCACTCTGTCTCCAGTTTGAAGATCAATGTTTGGTGCTTCCAAGAGATCCCAATAGAGAGGAGGTCATACTCTCATAGTTTAACAAATAACTGAATCTAAGTTATTAATTATAAATACAAACATTCTGTTAACATATATCTAATGCATGTATTTGTACCAAGTTATATACGACAACTTATTGTATGACAATGTTTGATGCTTCCAAATCACCTTGTTCTACGAATGATCAGTCTTTAAAGAAAGTTGGGCTTCAAATAGGCATGATTTCCACTTCCTGAATCTTGGAAGTGGGAGTGTGTTCTGTGAAGCTCTTTTGTGGACACAGACCAATAGGTCAGTGTGCTTCCTGAGAGTATGGCCAAACATACCATGGTAAGGTAAGCAGCCTGTTGATGATTGCACTGCATGATTGTAATTCCAAACCACTTTGGCTAAGTAATGGGCCCATTTTCTTTATTTCTCAGGAGCTCAGCTTCTTAGCAGTTGTCGGTTTCTCACATACTCCATTACCATGTGGGTTGGTACGGCATGAAAGGCACCAATCTTGGAGGAACTTGCTCTAGAAATAGGGTTCCTGGTCTTCTAAAGACAGCCATAAAGAAAGACAGAAGTGCTTACACACTATCTGTCTTTGCAGTCTGGTTGCTGGTCAGTTCTGCCATCACAAACTTTGTAATGTGGTCCACCACGACTAGAAGATAATGGTATCCATCTTCTGACATGTTGAAAGTAATAAAGATGATGGTTAGTACTTCCAGTGGTACAGATATTTGCCAAGTGAGATGTGGAATTCTTGGCTCAGCACACTCTGACAATGAACAGATCACACAGTGTTGGCAGACTTATTCAACCAAATGGAATAGAGCCACACACATGGCTTGTCTCTTGAACCAAGTGAACATTTTGTGGACACCTCCATGTCCCGCTTGTATGTAGATTCTCTTTGCTTTAGATAGGGCTGGAACCCTTGATAATATGATTTGCCAGGTCCTTGTTGAGTATGGGAGAACCTTATTCTGCAGTACAGATACCATCCCTCGAGGCAAGACAGGACCAGTCACTCATCGGTTTGTTGGCTCTGGCAGTAGCTTACATCTTTCTCTAGGACTGGGTCCCCACTGTAATCATATTGCCTCTATTAGGGGGACAGCCAGAGGATTCTGTGTCTCTGCCCAGTTATACTCTCCCAATCTTTGAATAAGGTTCGCTCTAGACCAACTCTTAGGCCTTCCTCTAGTTAAGTCAAGGATTTCTATCTCTTTAGCTTTTTCATCCAAATCCTCATTTCTTAAATAGGGAGTTGTTCCATTTTGCCGTCCCACTGCTTGACTGCTGACAATGGGATATTCTAGTCTAACCTTCTAATCTTGACTTATCTTGACAGCCCTGGAGGTGAGCAATCTCTTTTGTCAGTTGGGAGATGGCCACCTCACATGGAGCCATCTGTTTGGCTGGTTTGGCTGGTCTGGTTGGTCTACTGATTCCCTTCCTATCTGGCCATAAGTGCCTGCTAAAAACTGTTCCTGAAACATTAGGCTACTTCTATCTTTCTTTTTCAACATTTCTCTGATCTTGTCGGACAGCAGTCCATCTGCAAAATGTTCTTCAGCCATCTGTATGCATCACCCCAGCCATGCCATCCTACTCGGCCCCTTTTCCTACAGTGTTATCTCTGCTGCTATGTCTTGTAGTTCCAGTGCAAATTGTGAAACACATATTCCCTCTGCTTTCTGTTGAGAAAGTAAACCATAAGGTTCCTTTTTGTTGCCACTTGTCTGTACACTACTTCTAAGCTGTTAACTATCTTGTCCAGGGAATCCTGGAATAACCACTTCAGGATGTATACACCACAGAATAATAAAAGCTGCACGAACATTTAAAAGCTGCACAAACATGGACTCTTCATGGCAATGTCTCTGTGATTCAGACAGGGTAACATATGGCTGCATAGCATAGTCTCTATAAAACTCTGTAACAACAGAGAGTCAAACTGAGAATTACTTCTTCAATAACACAGGCAACACAGGTGATCAGTTGGAAGGATCCAAGGCTCAAGGACAAGGTATCACACCACTGGAACTGAAATACTTTGGTAGAAATCGGAGAGGAACTCTTCACAATAGCTTGGTGTTGCAGAGAAACTGCATGCTATTAGGTTCCAGCCCAGCTACCTCTGCCTGATCAGGTGTGGCCTCTCTGAGCTGCCGAGGGAGGGAAGCGGAGAAAAGCCAAGGAAATCGTTGGAATAAGAGTTAAAGTGGTCTGTGCCTGCATCTGAGCATGGTAAGTAAATGGGTACTCTACTACAAAAATAATCAACTAAATGCTGAAATCTTTTTGTAAATTAAATAGGTGTGGCCTGCAATTGATGTGAATGTGGCTTTTTAAAGAATTATCAAACATCATCCAGCCTACTGACATTTCCTTTCACTTTGTTATGTCTGGTCTATATGATTCAATAAAAACTCAAAATGTTTCTGAGTTGATTTAAAAAAACAGTGCATTGTGCAGTAAATATACTCATTCTATGCTTTGGAAACATATAGAAAAGATATTTTACTAATTGCTTTTTTTTCTAATTTACTTAATTTAAATACATATCTGGGAGGAGGAAGTGTTGATTGACAAGGCTTTAGGCAGCGGGATTTCTGTGCCTATAGGCTCCTAGAATATAAATTGGGCCCCAAAAACAGTTTCATTATCTGGGAGAAGATTATTATTTTGGCCACCTTGTGCAGTATGTTGCATAGACCCAACAACATTGCACTCTGTTAAGCAATTTGGAGAAGAAATAACGAATACTATTATTTATGCAATGTCTCCTATTTTTTCACATTTCCTACCTGTAACATATTTGCTGTGCATTCTTTATTTTCTTTTTTATTACTTCATCATCACTTCAGGTCATGCAAAGGAAATATCACAACAGCCTAAAGAGAGAAGCAGTACGTGTGGTGAATGTTGAGAGCAATTTCCTTATGTAGCCCATCATCATGCCACCCAAATCTGAAGAAATTGTAGACATTGAATAATAAACACCTGAAGTTATTTTAAATTGAGTTATTCATCTACATAAAATGTATCAGCACATAGAAGCATACATGATTATTTTTTTCTTAAAGGGAATGTGTAGCCCTTTCAATCCTTTTTTGGATATAAAAGAGATCAGCCTGAAAAAAATTTAATGATGTGTGCTCAAAATGTATTTTCTGTGTATGATATGTGATTATATATTACTCATTGGTGTAAGACATATTTGCTGACTTATGGAAATCAATGTACTATTTATATGGCTAATATATTGTTTCAGCAGTTGTTAAAGTATATGTAAACCTTAACTAAATGCCATTTTGTTTCCTAAATAATAAATAATGCGTATAATAAAAAATTATAAAAAGCCAGTTTGCAGACATGAATAGCTCAAACTGAAATTTATACACACACTATTGAATGGCTCATTGCAGCTATTCATCCCATCCCTTATCAGAATGCTCTTTCCAAAGTTTTAGTCAGACAGGGCCAGCCTAAAAGGAAGCTACATTTGCTCATCCTTTCCCATTTACAATTGTATCTGATGTTTATTCATAATCATAAAACATAATTTTACATTTTTAAACATAAAAAAACAAAAAGCAAAATAAGATTGGCATGCAAGCATTTTCATCGTCTTTCAAGACCTATTTACAACAAAATGAATGCTATTTAATTTTGGACATAAGGAAAATGTGCAAGAGATTTTGTCAAGTTTTTATTGCCATTTGTGTCCCTACTGGGGAATCATACCTTAACTTTTTGACAGGACAGAGCTGTTGGGAAAATGTATCCAACAGGGACATAATACAAGCACTTTTTTTAACAGACTGTGGAAGGGTTCGAACTTCTGACAATTTTCTACAAACACATACCTCCATTTCCTATATTACAGACCATCAACACTGCCTATGTTGATGATCTGTTGTTCACATCAGATGGGTTTTGCATTCTTATTCAAAATCTGCTTGAAACAGATCAGAAGCAGGTCAGGTGGTTAGCTGTAGGTTAAATGTACCTGTCAATAAATTCTGAATGATCTCACAAGTGTCAATTGACACCATTGACAAAAGCCCAAACCCCATTGGCATAGGCCCTAAAGAACACTGGAGTGATTAAGAACACAGGAAATTTTCAATGATTGGATCAACCAAAACCTGGAGCAGGTGTGCATGGCAACTAATCAGCTTATAGCTTTCATTTTTGAAGTTTAACTGAATGAGCTGAAAATAGAAGCTGATTGGTTGCTATGCACAGCTGCTCCATATTCTGTCTGCTCCAGTTTTAGTACATTGCCGCCAGTATTATCCTTTTTTTAAAATAGCTTTCTCAGTGTATGAGTGTGAATTGAAAAGTTCTTAGCCTGATCAGATGATATCTGGAGACACACACGTTGTTGATAAGCAGTCAGCAAGCCATTTTAAAAAATGTAGTGTGTAGGCTGTGTTTAAGTTCATGCAGCAGCCTAAGTAATGTACATATAACAATGAAACCAAGCATACATACAACAAACACTTTACTGACTTTCCCTATTCAAAATTATGTGAATTGATCCGCCCTCTGGTGATAAGCTGGTTGGCTAAGAACCCTTCAATCCATCCTCGTAGATCCTGTATCAAGAAAAGTTTTTATTGGATTACTAAACTGCAAATGTATTGTGTTCAGTTAAATAAATGTCCATATATCTTCACTGCAAAAATGAGATCCATAAATAAAGGGAGTAACAGTATATTATTTACTCTATTATACAGTTGGAGATATTATAGGCAGATGTCTTTTATCAGAAGGAAATCAGCAAAGGTGGACTACATATTTCTTTCATAATGGGTTTACTTTAAAAGCGAACGAATAGTGGTGTTTTTGCAGATTTTGGAGTATTCTGTCCAGCCAGCAGGTGGGGTGTAAGGCACCCTTTTACATGTTTACTTGTTTATCCTTACTGCTTGTTTTAAAAAGCCTCTTTCCTGGTGCCTCCATGGCAGCATACTAGTGATAGAGCTCCACCTCGACTCCTCCCTCAGGACCAGTGAATAGCATAAATTAAAGACGTAGTCCCTCCCCCAACATTCTCCTTTTTTTCCTCATACCTCTTGTGCTGGTGAAGAGTAGCAGTATGTCCATACCTCTGCATTCGGCAGCATCCGCCGGGTTTAGCTTTTCCCGTGCGCAGTCCCTGTTCTTGGGCCGCTCACAGCACTGATAAGACTGGGAACCCCTCTGTGGATCTGTTGGGGTCTTCGTGCAGAGTTTCCTCAGGAACGCAGTCTGCCACCATAGCCTATGATGAAGCCAAAAGGAGTCGCATAAGGATCAGCTCCCTTTTCTTCCAGGCCTGTGATTTTTCATTTTTTTCTCTTTCAATCTCTCATTTTAAAAAAAAAAGAAGAAAGAAAGATGCATTTGTCTCCCCCCCCTCTTTTCCTTTGTTGTATCACCCCTTTTCTTTCCTTAAATGAAGATATGAATATAAAGGCTGTAAAAATATTGATACCTAATGTGTTCTGGAGACATCTGTTACTCTGTTGTTGTGGGGGCCGTGTTGTGTTTGTTTTTTCCTTCTCTTGCAGACAGCGTGGCTCGTCGTCCCCTTCGTTATACTGCGCATGCGCGATCCAGCCGTCGCTCTCGGCTTCCAGGCGTCTTCTCGGCGGCGGTTCTACTGCGCATGCGCGGGCGCGGTCTCTCGACGCCGCAGCGGCCATCTTTGATTCTGGAAAAAGGGCCAATTTTGCCCTTTTCTTCCAAAAATTAAAAAAAAAAAAAAAAAAGTAAGGGAGCAGAAGGACGGGGGGTTAATGGGACTGCCCCACCCACCCTTAGGCTATTTAGGATCAGCTTTGGGAACTGATGGTCAGAGTTTCCTCGGCTGCCCTGCTAAGGTCTCTCTGGCTGCTCTGTGGTAAGTTTAAAAAAAAAAAAAAAAGGGGAACAAAATGGAATTGTGCCTCTTAAAAAAAAAAAAAGAGAAACAAAACATTCTTTTTCTTCCTTACCTTTTCTGCTATTTTTTCTTCTGCAGCTGATCCTTATGCCCAACTCCGAAATGAGCCACTCATCTCGCAACAAATATCCTCACACCTCCGTTAGGTATGGGACCACCTATACGTGAGTATAAAAAAAAAAAAAAAAAAAAAGTGCGCTCGCTGGCCTGACATGATTTTTTCTTAAAATCATAGCCCTACCCACTCCAAGAGGACCGAAAAATCCTCAAGGCACCGCGATGACGACAGCCCAAGTCGTAGATCTCGTTCTTCACGCCACCGGTCCCGCTCGTCAAGACGTGAGTCCCATTCTTCGTGACAGAGGTCAAGATCCAGAAGACGGGACCGGTCCCCCTCCCCTAGATCCTACAAGAAGAAGAAGTGCTGGACCTGTGGGGCTAGTCCGCTGCCGAATAAAGTAGTCTGCAAGGACTGTTTTGCGGACTATGCATCCAGCCGTGAGTTAGAAAACCAGCAGGTGGTGGACCTGCTCAAAAGGACTATGAAGGACTCCTTCTCTGAGCTTGCGGCCTTGGTTCCTGCCCAGCCAGTCCCGCAGACGTCACAGGCACAGGATGTTGAGCTTGTTCTTCCCAGTCCTTCCGCGGCCAGTACACCTCTACCTCCATCAGGCCGACTGGCCAGAGATTCCCCACCCGAAGACCTCTCTGGCGATTCGTCAGATGAGTCAGATCCTTCCGGCTTCAGCCATTCATTGGTAAAGCCATTCATCCAGGCAGTAAGAGCCGCAATAGCTTGGGAGGATACTGAAGAACCTCCCCAGGAAGCAAAAAGCTACTTCCCATTCCTTAAAATGAAACAGGCTTTCTTCCCTTTGATGGGAGAAATTACGCAAATCATTCAAAATGAATGGTCTAGGACTGATAAAAAGCTGTCGTTGGGCCGTTTCAATAAGTTGTATCCCTTGCCGGAGGCGGGAACAAAGTCACTAAACTCCATACCTGTGGTAGATGCATCAGTGGTGCGACTCGCAAAGAATATTACCCTGCCTATGGAAGATTCCGCTTCTTTCAAGGATCCTCTTGACAGAAGAATCAATCTGGATCTCAAGAGGAGCTATTTAGCTGCAGGAGCGGCATGTAAGCCAGCGATCGCCCTCACCTCCATATCTAATGCCATTAGAGCTTGGACGGATAACATTGAAACAGCTCTACGCCAGGATGTCCCCAAGGAAGACATAATGAAAGCCTTGGAAGAAATTAGATTGTCAGCAGACTTCGTTGGAGTAGCAGCTATAGACACGATTAGGTGTTCAGCAAGATCTATGCTGCACTCAGTAATGGCGAAAAGGGCCTTGTGGTTAAAACCCTGGACGGCGGATTTGGCTTCCAAGCAAAATTGGTGCAAAATCCCGTTCGACGCAAAGGCATTATTTGGAGACAAAATGGATAAAGCCATATCTAGGCTGTCAGGAGGAAAGTCAGGTATGCTTCCCCAAGACAGAAGGATACGAAGATCCAGAGGGGGTTCTTCCAGGTTCCGCCAGTCAAACCCTAGAGATTTCAGACAAGCAAGGCAGTTCAGAGACGGCAGAAGACCCTGGAGGGGCACTCAGGCATCCTTCTTGGGCAGAAAGTCGAAGGCCCCTCAGACTCCACATGAGCAGAAGCAATCCTTTTGACGCCAGATTAGCCCAGACACTCCCGGTGGGAGCCAGACTAAAATTCTTTCTTCCAGTCTGGGCCAGCAAATGCCAGGATCCCTGGGTTCTCTCAACAATCCAATGGGGACACTTTTGGAGTTTCTCTCATCCTCCACCTCAAAATTCGTTCACACGAACGGAAATTCCATCCTCTCTGCCGAAGGCTCAAGCCCTAAGACAATTCGTATCGTCACTCCAACTTCAGGGAGCAGCTGTGCCGGTTCCTTTGGCGGAGCGCTTCGCAGGCTTCTATTCCACTCTATTTCTGGTTCCAAAGAGAACGGGTGGATGGAGGCCTGTGATCGATCTAAAAAGACTCAACAGGCACATACACCCAGAAAGCTTCAAGATGGAGTCTCTACAAACAATTATTCAGGCAGTACAGCCAACAGATTGGATGATATCAATCGATCTGCAGGATGCGTACTTACACGTGCCAATTCTACCTGCCTTTCAGAAGTATCTCAGATTTGCAGTAGGTCGGATCCACCTGCAGTTCCAAGCCCTGCCCTTCGGTCTGTGCACCTCCCCCAGGGTGTTCACCAAAATTCTAATATCCGCTTTGGTTCCCCTGCGGGAGAGGGGTTTGAGGATATACCACTATTTGGACGACATCCTCCTCCTAGCAAGCAGTCCGGGTCAGTTGGTGTATCACCGAGACATTCTTCTCCAGTCCCTGAGAGAACTAGGATGGTTGATAAACTCAGAGAAGAGTCAGCTTGCACCTACACAGCGAATGATCTATCTAGGTGCGATGTTCAACACCCGGGAGGGGACAGTGTCGTTACCATCCCTGAAGATGAGGATTATTATCCAGAAGATGGTCAAAACCATTGCGAGCCGGTATCTAACGGCATCGCAATGCCTGAGCCTCATTGGCACAATGTCTGCCTGTATACCGATGATTCCTTGGGCCCATTGGCATTTGAGGTATTTTCAGATGGGTTTCTTGGCGCAGTGGAAGAAACAGCGACTCTCTCAGACAATTCTGCTGACGGGAGCAATGCGCAAGAGCCTTCATTGGTGGACTCTGCCGGAAAACCTCTCCAAACCTCGTTATCTGGGTTCCCTCTTCTGGATCACAGTTACGTCCGACGCAAGTGGACAGGGCTGGGGAGCCCATTGCGGGGAAACCAGGATACAGGGGAGATGGTCCTGCTCCACTCAGGGAGTAGTATCCAACATACTGGAGATGAGAGCAGCGTTCTTGGCACTAACTTCATTGGCTTCTCAGATCAGGGGCCAGAGAGTACTTTTACGCCTGGACAACAAGGCAGCTGTCGCATACCTGCAGAGGCAGGGGGGCACTCGCAGCACATCACTACTCAGGGAAGTGGAACCGATTATGCTCTGGGCAGAGAAGAACATCCTAGACCTCAGGGCGATGTATCTCCCGGGAAGGTTGAACATGGAAGCAGACATGTTGTCGAGGAAATTCTTGGACAACAACGAGTGGGCTCTTCATCCCCAGGTCTTCCATCAGATTGCCAACCTCTGGGATCCCCCTCAAATAGACCTATTTGCCACCCCGGGGAATGCCAAACTGACCAGGTTCGTCTCTCGCCTTCCGTATACGCAAGCGGAGGAAGTAGATGCCCTGTCATGCCCCTGGAGGTTCACCACCGCATATGCCTTCCCCCCCCGGCCATTAATATTCAAGTTCCTCCTCAGACTTCTCAGAGAAACAGTCCAGGTACTGGCAGTACTCCCATATTGGCCGAAGAGACCCTGGTTTCCTCTAGCTATGCGCCTCAGCGTGAGCTCTCCAATCAGGATCCATCCTTTCCCTCAACTTCTGACGCAGGGCAGTTTAGTTCATCCAGACCCTCAGAAGCTGAACCTTCGAATCTGGAGGCTGAGAGGCGAAGGTTCGAGTCCCTAGGATGCTCCCCAGGGGTCATAACAACCCTCCTAGGAGCCAGGAAACCAGCAACCAATGCTATATATTCAAGAATATGGGACAAGTTCTTGTCATTTGCTGCCTCAAATGAGTTTAATCCAATCTCTCCTTCTACATCAGGTGTTCTCGGCTTCCTCCAATCAGGACTTGATCTGGGTCTTGGCCTAAGTTCTCTCAAAGTGCAAGTAGCAGCAATTTCTGCCGCAACAAATAAAAGATGGGCGGAAGAGCCCTTAGTAGTCACTTTCCTCAGAGGAGTGCTGAAGATCCGGCCACCTGCCAGACGGTCTTTTCCCAAGTGGGATTTATCCCTGGTCCTTGAAGTCCTCTCTGACCATCCATTTACCCCAGTGGAACAACTGACAATATGGAACATAACACTGAAACACTGGTTTTTCTGTTAGCCATTACATCTGGTAGAAGGATCTCAGAACTCCACTCGTTGGGAATAGGTGATGACCACATCTCTTTTTTTCACGATAGAGTAGAACTTCGTCCCCTTCGGGGGTTCACACCTAAGGTCACTACTCCAAGCCACCTTTTGGAGCCCTGGGCACTACCAGTATTTGCTGAAGCAGATTCAGGATCATGTCACGAGCTGGACATATCCAGAGTGCTCAGAGCCTACCTAGAGGCCACTAGACCCTTCAGGAACTCGGAAAGACTCTTGATTGTTCCATTCGGTAAATACAGGGGCAAAGAAGCTTCCATCAGAACTCTGGCATCTTGGGTGGTAAAGTTAATCCAGAAGGCCTACAGGATAAAGAATATGGAACCTCCATCCCGAGTGAGTGCTCATTCTACAAGGGCAGTCTCAACCTCCTGGGCAGCAAGGGCTAACGTGTCATTAGAGACGGTGTGCAGGGCCGCCACCTGGTCTTCTCGCAATACTTTCCTCAGACACTACCGTATCGACCCAGGAGCTCTCACAACGGTTGAGTTCGGGAGAAGGGCAGTTCAGGCTGCAATGTCTCATTCTAATTAAACATTTATTGTTAAGCATTATCCCACCCGTGTCAGCTAGTTATTTATCACTAGTATGCTGCCATGGAGGCACCAGGAAAACGGAAAATTGTATCATACTTACCGCAATTTTCCTTTCCTGGTGCCTATCCATGGCAGCATATGCTCCCACCCTTGGTATTCTATTTTACGGAGAATGTTGGGGGAGGGACTACGTCTTTAATTTATGCTATTCACTGGTCCTGAGGGAGGAGTCGAGGCGGAGCTCTATCACTAGTATGCTGCCATGGATAGGCACCAGGAAAGGAAAATTACGGTAAGTATGATACAATTTTCCGTTTTAGAGAGTCTCATAGCTGTAGCTGCTCACATAAGTGAATGCATGCAAGGTTTTGTTCAAAGATTTACTGAGATGCATCACTCCTAAAGAAAGGGACATTGACTGTGTTGTTTCTTTGTCATTAATTAATTTATACAATATAAAAAGTATACTGTATATACAAATGATGGTTTTTGTGGGATTATCTGGAATGCAGGACATTTTATTCAGGTTATCACATGTTTTTGTTCTGCTAGTCTTTTTCATTTTAGCCTCCAGCACAGATACCCAGTAAGGAGGCACTGGGTCTAGATGAAGCGACTTGTTAATTTTTGTCATTTTTTTTGGAACGTGGAGAAATATCTCCAGGCTTTGGATGAAATTCTTTTATCAAACTATCTAGCCTGGATGTTTGAATTGCCTTGTTGCCAGCTAATTTAAGCTTAGCATTTTTCATAGACTGTTTTGCAGTTCCTTTAATTTTTTTTTGTTGCTCACCCACAAAAGCAGTTTTATTAGTTTGTAATATGCAGGAAGCTTAGGCTGCAGTATGCGATGGGTACACTTGGCATTTTGTACAAGGCTTTGCCATGGTGGAATCGGTGTGCTTTCTGCGGAGGCTACTTTCATTTTACAGACTTTGAGGTTTATGTCCTGTAGATTACCTTCTAATGCATCCTGAGGATTGAATCTTCTGTAAATTGGGTGACTTTTTGAAGGCTGTTTTAAGTGTTTTGTCCAGCTGGATTTTCTGCTAATAGTAATCAGATCAAATGGTAAATATAACTTTGGAGCAGACATTGCAATGTATCCAAATCTGTGTCCTTCGTAGGTTTTATCCCTTTAAAGCAACTGGATAATTATTTTAAGTTTCTCAAACACCCAGTTAATTTGATGTTTAGATGGATTTTCTTTCTTTATTGCTGACATTTCTAGTAAAATTATCTATCTAGTTTGTTAATATCAATTTTTCTCCACCTTGACTGAACTTATCCAGTTTTTTTACCATCAGGAATTGTGTGCCCAAATTATATATTTTTCTTTGTAGAGCAAGATCTGGGTATCTTTTGAAGATACCGTGACATTGGCTTTTAAAAAAAATTCATTTAATACCCTTCTTTAGCTTTTGTATGTATTTAAATATGCTTTATTACATGAGGATCCATATTGTCTCTCAGATTGACACTCATTGGTTGGCTTTTTTGTCCTTGGTCTCAGTGTCTCTGGTGCCTTGGTTACTAGCTTCTTGGTCTCTGGTTTTTCGCATTTCTTCTTCAAGGCCAATATAATCAACCTGCCTGTTTTTTTTTAGTAATTATCACAAAGACAGAAAAGTTCTTCATTGCCCATGATTAGATCTCCAACACACCGGTACCCTGTGTTTTTTTGGAGTAAAGAATTCTAAATGCTGATTTTTTTCAATCTTCTGACATAGTTAAACATTTATCCATCACGAGCATACATAGATCAAATCTGTTTTTTTCACTGTGGCAGGAGATCTGCTGGTAGATGAAGAACTTTTTATGTCAAAGTTCAGGATGCCTTCATCTCTCTCTGTGATACCCTTATCTAGTGAAATATGATCTTTCTAATATTTTTCAATGACATGTGGACAACCTTTTAATTCAGTATCTCTCTGAGGAGACAGAAGGAAAATGTAAACAGATATTAAGTTGCTTGATATATTAGCGAAAATACCCTATTTATCTAGTAAGCCAAATATTTGGTTTACCCAAAACTTGTCTTTTAACTAATTAAAGGCTTCTATATATGGTTTAAACTTCAGCCAATTAAGAATAAAGTGCAAGCTATTGGTGCCCTTGTCAGCACCACCCTGCCCAACAAAGGTCAATTAAATAATCAACTTTTTTGTTGAAGGAGCTGGATGGAGAATTGTTGACTGAACATTGCCTGTATTCAATTAGGTGCAAGCACTGTGCAGGTATTTTGACAGCCGCTCAAACCAGTTGTCACAATAGAATAGCTGGAGGAGAGATGCATCCATCCACACTGTTTAGACTGCCATCTGAATGAAAAAAATCATTAGTGTATGTCCAGCTTAACTAACTAACTATAAATGTAAATAGCTGCCAGTATGTGGACTCACATTGGCTTCTACACCTACACTCAATTCAGCAACATCAGTATAGGTCCTTGAGTTCTCTGTAATCCTAAGTAGAAATCGAACAAGGAAACTGAGACTCCCTCATAATGATAATCGCAGCTAAGCGAACATGGAAACATGGAGCATAAAGATCCTGTCCCAAAAAATTAAGTTTTCTGGCACCCATAATCTAAATTGGTAAACAAACAGCGCAAATGTATTTATCTCCTAAATAGTACAGTGCTTCCACACAATTCAAATCAATAATAATAAATATATGCATAAATAGTAAACAACTCCGAGTAATACAGTATCTCACAAAAGTGAGCAACACCCCTCACATTTTTGCAAAATATTTTATTATATCTTTTCATGTGATAACACTAAAGAAATTACACTACAATGTAAAGTAGTGAGTGTACAGCTTGTATAACAGTGTAAATTTGCTGTCCCCTCAAAAAAACTCAACACACAGCCATTATTGTCTAAACCGCTGGCAACAAAAGTGAGTACACCCTTAAGTGAAAAAGACCAAATTGGGCCCAATTAGCCATTTTCCCTCCCAGGTGTCCTGTGGCTCGTTAGTGTTACAAGGTCTCAGGTGTGAATGGGGAGCATGTGTGTTAAATTTGGTGTTATCGCTCTCACTCTCTCATACTGGTCACTGTAAGTTCAACATGGCACCTCATGGCAGAAAAACTCTCTGAGAATCTGAAAAAAAGAATTGTTGCTTTATATAAAGATGGCCTACGCTATAAGAAGATTGCCAGGACCCTGAAACTGAGCTGCAGCATGGTGGCCAAAACCATACAGCGGTTTAACAGGACAGGTTCCACTTAGAATAGGCCTCGCTATGGAAGACCAAAGTGGTTGAGTGCACCTGCTCAGCGTCATATCCAGAGGTTGTCTTTGGGAAATAGACGTATGAGTGCTGCCAGCATTGCTGCAGAGGTTGAAGGGGTGGGGGGTCAGCCTGTCAATGCTCAGACCATACGCCGCACACTGCATCAAATTGGTCTCCATGGCTGTCATCCGAGAAGGAAGACTCTTCTAAAGATGATGCGCAAGAAAGCCAGCAAACAGTTTGCTGAAGACAACTAGACTAAGGACATGGATTACTGGAACCATGTCCTGTGGTCTGATGAGACCAAGATAAACGTATTTGGTTCAGATGGTGCCAAGCGTGTGTGGTGGCAACCAGGTGAGGAGTACAAAGATAAGTGTGTCTACAGTCAAGCATGGTGGTGGGAGTGTCATGGTCTGGGGCTGCATGAGTGCTGTTGACACTGGGGGGACACAGGGGAGGGGAGGGGGGAGAAGGAAGAGCAGATTGGCTGTGTCCTGTCTCATCCCCTGCAAGAAAGGATGGAGGGGGAGATAGACCTGTCAATGCCAGCTGTGTGCTGTTCCATGAGATAGTCGCTGTCAGCTCAGAATTGTTCTGAAAAGGCTGATGACACTGATGGGCACTGATAGGAGCCATTGATGAGCTTTGATAGGAGGCACTGATAGGAGGCATTGATGAGCACTGATAGGAGGCATTGATGGGCACTGATAGAAGGCACAGATGAGCACTGATAGGAGGCACTGTGGGGCATTGATAGGAGGCACTGTGGGGCATTGATGAGCACTGATAGTCAGAACTCATAGGCTGCACTGATGGGCACTGATGAACACTGATAGGCAGAACTCAGGCAGCATTGATTAGCTCTGATAGGTGGCATTGGTGAGCACTGATAGGCAGAACTCATAAGCAGCATTGGTGAGCACTGATAGGTGGCACTGACAGGCAGCATTGATGAGCACTGATAGGCAGCACTAATGGTCATTGAGCACAGATAGGTGGCGCTGATAGATACTGATAGGTGGCATTGATGAGCACTGATAGGTAGCATCGATGAGCACTGATAGACACTGATAGGCAGCATTGATGAGCACTGATAGATGGCACTGTTGGGCAGCATTGAAGAGCACTGATAGGTGGTGCTGATAGGCAGAATCGATGGGCACATTAATGAGCACTGATAGGTAACACTTGTAGGCAGAATTGATGAGCACTGATAGGCAGCATTGATGGACACTAATAGGTGGCATTGATGAGCACTGATAGGTGGCACTGATGATTGGCGCACTGATTATCAGTGTAAAAAATTTACTGACATTCTTGACGGTTAACGGCAGTCCTTTCCTCACACAGACACAGCGTGGGAGGAAGCGGTTGCGGATAACCGGCTGTCTGTTTCATGTGATCAGCTGATCACATGGTAAAGGGCCGTTGTGATTGTGCTGGATGCACATCCCAGAGGACACACGGGAAGCAGGGTTATGGGAGGATGACACCCTCCCAAAATTGGAAGGGGCAGGGGGGCCCATCATGGTTTCTTGCACCGGGGCCCTGAAGGTTCTAGAAGGCTTTTGAAGAAATATAGAAACTGCCATTGCATATTCAGAATATTTATTAATTACTTTATCAATCCCTATGGAAATTATTAAGATATGCTTACATTTAACTAAGACAAAAAATTCTAGTTGCTTTGCTGTCTCTAGTATCTAAGTAAATGACTTAGAAGAAACATGCAGCAGTTAAAGGTAATGTAAAATCAGAATGCCTTACTTACTTACTTGCTCTGGGTCCTCTCCTTTTTAGAAGAGGTCAGCAATAACAGTGTATTTCTTTCAGGGCAGTTTCTTTTGCATATATCACATCAAAAACACATGAACACACAAAAGAAGCAAGTACAGTGTTTATCTTCCTTGTCCTACTCCACGGCACACAGCTTACTACTGAAGTCTCCTCAGTCATTAATTCCTGCTTCCCTCTAGCTTCACTTTATTAGCAATACTTTAAGCCCTGGTTCACACAAGTGTGAAAGATAAGTGCGATTTGAACCTCTGATTTCATTGCGGCTTGCGACTTCATTTAACAGAAGTCAATGCAAGTCTAAATCATATCTCAAAAAGTAGTGCAGTAACCTTTTTCAAAATCAATCACTGCGACTTGAGTCGCAACAAGTTGAACAGTTCCATTGCTGGCAATGGGTGCAACTTGTCATGCGATTCTGAACTGTCAGATCGCATGACAAATTGTACTGGTGTAACAACCAGAGCTAAAGGTTTTTTTTTTGTTTGTTTGATTTTTTTTACCAGTTCAAAACATGACTTCAGCTGTTTCTCTTTCCAGGCCACATCTTTGCACTTCTGGTTGGGGATTTCACACTGTACACATCCCATAGTCATCACTTTATCAAAAGCAAATGGTCTAAATATCCCACAATACCTTGAGCTCTTCTTGTGAAGTGTACTCCATTTTACCTTTCTGCTGTTCGTGCCTTCCTCAACTTCCAGCATTGGAGGACTCTTTTTCACATTTTTATTCAATATCTTTTATTTCCCAACGGTTCTCTTGCTGCTGATTCCTCATCTCTCAGCCTCCTGCATTGGAGGGCAAACACTTGTGTGTTTTTTAAATTACCCTTAAAGCAGTTGTATACCCAATCTGAACAGTTTCAGTTTCCTTTAAATTAATTAGTGCAGACCATAGTATTGTATGCTACTTTTTTTTTGAAGTTTAAATAAAGTTTATTCAAAATAAAATGCATGACAGAAGATGACATCAACAATACAGCGGGTATGACATTGTTGTCCACTGAAAAATGTAAGTTACCAAAGTATACAAAGAGCCTACTTTGGAACAATTGATCAGAAATGATACAGTCTTGTGAAAGTGAACATACTGGGAAGGTAGAGCAAGATAACCCTGTTGTTAATAAAGTAATGTGGAGGACTGCCACTCATGACACCCCGAACGGGAGCAAACTGTGACATGAGATGGCTTCCAGAGAGAGAAGAGGTTGGAGCTATCTGCGGAGCTGCTTTTCCGAGCAGTTGGTCATGAAATTGATAAGTCAGAATTCTAGAAAAAAAAACATTTTAAGTTAACGAAAGAGGGGGAATAATACCATGACAACAGTGTTATTCCAAATGTACAACTTATGGTATTCTTTCGCCTTCAGCTATTCAGGGTCTAGTGATAGGTAAGAACCAAATAAATGTAAACTTAGTGATTGTCATAAAATAGGTCATAATGGGGAGAGGAAAAGGAAAAAGAGAAAGGAAGAGGGAAGGAGAGAAAGGGAGAGGGAGTGGGGGGTAGAAACCAAAGTTCAGTGCTCTCTCTTGTTTCTTATAAGTTAGGTGCCAGGGATGAGAGGGATGCCCACATATCTGGCCCAGGGTTCCCATGTTGCTTGGAATGATTTGGTAGTGTCCAAAATTGAGCTAACCATTTTTTCTTGGGTCATAATCCAAGATATTTTATTTTTCGCTGCTCGGTAGGAGACCTTGGGTTTTTTCCATGCTTTTGCAATTGTTATTTTTGCTCCCAAAAGTATGAAGAGAATTAATTTCTGGGAATATTTGGAGGTTCTCGGAACAGGGAAATTCAGGAGGGCCACTTGTGCTGATTTGGAACAGAGTTTCCCGTAACTTTCCTGATGAAGTTCAAAATTCTGTTCCAGAATCCTCTGATATTTGGACATTCCCACCAGACGTGGATCATAGACCCAATCACTTGACATTCCCTAAAGCATAGTGGTGAGGTAGAGGGAAACATAGTGGCTAATCTGGTGGGGACCAGGTACCATCTGGTAATTACTTTTAAGTTTGCTTCAACAAGGGAGACATTCATAATACATTTGGACACTCTCGCTATTGCTCGGTTCCATTCCTCCAGGTCCCGGGACTCCTGTAATTCATCCTCCCATGCATATATATATGGAAACCTGAAAAAGGGTTTGGAAAGTGCTGCATATATTATTGACATCCCCCCTTTGTTCCACCGCCTGTCCACACCATTGTTCATAGTTTGTAAATTCTAGGGGTGTAGATTTTTTCTTCCAGATGGAGTTTAGAAAGTGAGAGATTTGAAAAAAGCTAAATCTCTCTGACACTGGTATATCCAGTTTATTTATGTAATGTTTCAGGGTCAGCGGGCCCGCCCTCGAGAAGTAGTGCCCTATGCGGTACATCCCCTTGTCCAGCCACCATTGGAAAGATTTGATATTCATGCCTGGGGGAAAGTTTGGGTTGCAAAAAATATGCGCTAAGGGTGTATATTCAAGGTTAGGGAAGGTATTTGACGTAGTTCGTCCCACAACGCTAGTGAATGAGAGAGGGTAGGGGACATTATGGGAGGTCTAGCTTTTTGGGGGCACCACAGGAGGAAGTCTAGGGTATTCTCAGGAACTGCTTGTCTTTCCATTTGTATCCAATCTGGTTTCTCATATTTTTAGTACACCACAGATAGCTATGCAAATCTAGCTGCCTTATAATACCAAAGGAGGTTGGGTAGTCCCAGGCCCCCCTGTGTTTTGGGGCTGAAAAGGACTCGCTGGGCAATCCTATGACCCTTATTCCCCCAGATGAATTTGATGATTTTCTTTTGGAATGTTTTGAGTTGGTGCCTTTTAATCGCTATGGGAAGTGATCTGAAGAGGTAGAGGAGACTGGGAAGTAGGGTAATCTTGACGGAGTTGATCCTGCCAAGCCACGATAATTGAAAGGAAAACCAGATTTTGAGGTCAGATTCAAGTTTGTGAAACATAGGGGGGGAATTCGCCTGATATAGTAGTTGGACCTTGGGGGTGAGATTAATCCCTAAATAACGGATGGAGGAGTCGCTCCATTTAAATTTGAAAGCGGGTTTTAGACTTTCCACAATTGATTGGGGTAGGGAGATATTCAGAGCTTGGGATTTAGCTAGGTTCACCCGTAGACCTGAGACTGCTTCAAATGCGTCTAATAAACTACATAAGCTAGGCAATGAGGTGATTGGTGAGGTGATAAATAATAAGATATCATCTGCGAATAATGCACATTTATGGTAGGTTTGGCCACATTGGACACCCCTCATATTCGGATTAGTTCTGATTGCTATTGCTAAAGTATCTATCGCCAATGCGAATATCAGAGGTCCTTGCCTCGGGGTTGTGGTAAAGTGATCTAAGAGTTCCCAGAAAGCTTTCTCCGAAGTCCCAATGCCTGAGGGCTGCGAACAAATACGGCCAAGAGATCGAATCGAAGGCCTTCCTGAGGGAGGTCCCTGTCCCACCTGGATTGAAGGACTGAGATTATGTCTATCGCCAGTCTCACTTGGTCTGGGCCTTGTCGGCCTGGTATGAAGCCGACTTGGTCTTTGTGTACATAGCAGTTAATGAAAGATCCCATTCTATTCGCTAAGATTTTGGTCAATATTTTTAGGTCATTGTTGATCAATGAAATGGGCCTGTAGTTCTCCACTAGTTCTGAATCTCTATCGGGTTTAGGTATAACAGAGATAAACGCCGAATTAAGGTAGGGGTCTACCGGGTCTCATTTTCTTTTAGAGTTGAAGAATTTGGCTAGACGAGGGGCTAGGGTTTCCACAAAAGCTTTATAGTATGGGACAGAAAAGCCATCCGGGCCAGGGGCTGAACCCCTTTACAGTTTCTTGATTACCTCTAGCACCTTGTCTGCCAAGATAGGAGCATCTAAGATTTCCCTATGATCATCTTTCAGTGTGGGGATGGGTAGGTCTTCTAAAAAGGAGTGTATTTTGGACTCGTCAGTATCGGACCCTCCCTGGTACAGTTTGGAGTAGAACAATTCAAATGTTTGTAAAATACGTTTTTGGGCTTTGAGTTATTGAGCCGTCTTTTAATCTAATTTTCGGGGATGCGTGGGATCAGAATTTGGGGGTCAGTTTGGTGGCTAGCATAGTGCTCATCTTATCTTTGTGTTGATAGAATTTTACATTGTTCCAGCAGATGGCTTTCTCGACCCTGACCGCCAAGTTTAGAGATAAGCGGGCAGAATCAAGCTGCGCTATGGAGACCATAGAGGGGTCTTGCTTGTGATGTTTGCTTAAGGTTGCAAATTCCTGTTCTAATTTAATAATTTCCGAGGATCTTTCTTTTTTTAGTTGAGTAGCAATTTGAATGATTTTACCTCGGATCGTAACTTTATGTGCTGCTCAAAGTGTCTCGGCCGAGACGCCATCCACATCATTAATTCGAAAATATTCTTTTAGAGCTTTATCAATTTCAATGACCCTGATGGGGTCGTTCAGTAGTCATTCATTGAGAGTCCAGTGTGATCTATTTGGCCTAGTGATGGGGCCTAGAAGGGTAATGAGAACCATGGAGTGGCCCGAAAAGGCTGAGTCCATGATGTGGGCTTTACTGACATAGGGGATATGTTTAGTGGAGATGAAAATATGGTCTATCCTGGAATATACCTGATGAGGATGTGAGAAGTGTGTATAGTCCCGTATTGTCGGATTAAGTTCCCGCCATATGTCTGCTAGGCCTTGTTGGAAAACAAGTTTAGCAATGTTTGAACTAATCTTGGTGGGGCGAGTTAGTTGTGAGGATGGTGGTTTTGACTTGTCCATTGATTGATCGAAGGCTGTGTTGGAGTCTCCTTCAAAGTTAATCATCCCTTCTACCTTAGACCTTAGTTCCTGAAACATTGAGCGGAAGAATTTAACCTGGCCTTTGTTGGGGGCATAATAAGAGACGAATGAAAAGAGCTGTCCCTCGATGAAACCCTTAATGAGGATAAGTCTGCCTTCTGGGTCTCTGTATTCCTGCTGCTTAGTGAATTTGCATTTTTTTGCAATTGGGATAGCTACCCCCTTGGACTTGTCCTCTGCATTTTCTAGATAGAATTGCGGGAATTTAGCGTGGAGGAATGAGGGGATGTATCGTCTAGGGAAGTGTGTCTCCTGAAGCATCACTACATCAGCTTTTTGTGAGTGGTATGATTGGAGCACTTTCCTTCTCTTGACTACTGAGTTTAGACCTTGAACATTGTGAGAGACTACCTTAAGAGCAGGGTTATTCGTGGCACTAAGCGACATGGCAAGCGGAACAAAGGTGGATGCTAATGCAGGCAGCACTTACCTTCATCTGATGAGATGATGGAATGTATGCTACTTTTTAATCACTTTTTACCAGCTTGCATTCAGAGTAATCCTTCATTTTCTTTTAAATGAGGTCACCAGCGCATCCACCAGTTAGCCCTATTTTTCTGGCAAGCTTACGCTGCCAGAAAAATGCTGTAAAAACAAAGACAAAAAAAGTGACATATCCATTGATGGCACATTCACCATGTAATTAAATTAATACAGACCAGGTGACATTCACTCATGGAAGGTGTTGTTGCCATAGCCCGGCATACTGAGCAAAAAAGAAGGGTAGGATGAACCAACAGTTGGGGACATCCAGGGAAGAAAAGCGGCTACAGGGGCAGTAAAAAGGCACTACTGTAATCTGAAATAAGTATACAAAAATATATTTATTAAATATACAGATAAAAATATGTTAAGTGAACTGAAAGTTAGTGAACATACACACTGATTAAACGTTTGTTAACCACTTCAGCCCCGGAAGGATTTACCCTCTTCCTGACCAGAGCACTTTTTACAATTTGGCACTGCATCGGTTTAACTGCTAATTGCGCGGTCATACAATGCTGTACCCAAACAAAATTTGCGTCCTTTTCTTCCCACAAATAAATCTTTCTTTTGATGGTATTTGATCACCTCTGCCGTTTTTAGTTTTTGCGCTATACACGGAAAAAGACCAAAAATTTTGAAAAAAAATGATATTTTCTACTTTTTGTTAAAAAAATCCAATAAACTCAATTTTAGTCATATATTTAGGCCAAAATGTATTCGGCCACATATCTTTGGTAAAAAAAATTTGTCAATAAGTGTATATTTATTGGTTTGCGCAAAAGTTATAGCGCCTACAAACTAGGGTACATTTTCTGTAATTTACACAGCTTTTAGTTTATGACTGCCATGAATGTCATTTCTTGAGGTGCTAAAATGGCAGGGCAGTACAAAACCCCCACAAATGACCCCATTTTGGAAAGTAGACACCCTAAGGAAATTGCTGAGAGGCATGTTGAGCCCATTGAATATTCATTTTTTTTGTCCCAAGTGATAGAATAATGACAAAAAAAAAAAAAAATTACAAAAAGTTGTCACTAAATGATATATTGCTCACACAGGCCATGGGCATATGTGGAATTGCACCCCAAAATATATTCAGCTGCTTCTCCTGAGTATGGGGATACCACATGTGTGGGACTTTTTGGGAGCCTAGCCGCGTACGGGGCCCCGAAAACCAATCACTGCCTTCAGGATTTCTAAGGGTGAAATTTTTGGTTTTACTCATCACTACCTATCACAGTTTTGAAGGCCATAAAATGCCCAGATGGCATAAACCCCCCCCCCAAAATGACCCCATTTTGGAAAGTAGACACCCCAAGCTATTTGCTGAGAGGCATGTTGAGTCCATGAAATATTTTATATTTTGACACAAGTTGCGGGAATGTGACAATTTTTTTTTTTTGCACAAAGTTGTCACTAAATTATATATTGCTCACACAGGTCAAGGGCATATGTGGAATTGCACCCCAAAATACATTTAGCTGCTTCTCCTGAGTATGGGGATACCACATGTGTGGGACTTTTTAGGAGCCTAGCTGCATACGGGGGCCCGAAAACCAATCACCGCCTTCAGGATTTCTAAGGGTGTAAATTTTTTGATTTCACTCTTCACTGCCTATCACAGTTTCGGAGGCCATGGAATTCCCAGGTGGCACAAACCCCCCCAAATGACCCCATTTTGGAAAGTAGACAACCCAAGCTATTTGCTGAGAGGCATGGTGATACTGCACTTGGGTGGGCTGGACTGGGCTGGGCGGAGGGGCAAAATGCAGGTGCTAGCAGGCATCTGGGCTGATCCCGCTAACACTGCATTTTTGGGAACCCTAAACTGCTGGGGACGCTGGTATAGATCTGATCGGATCAGATATTGATCCATTCAGATACTATACCACTAAGAGAGGCGTATGCTGCGTGCGTGGGTGTTTTAGCGGTACTGGCGCTAATCTGTTGCTGCCTGAGGCGACGCATATCACATCCGGGTGATCAGGGGGCTAAACCTTTATTCGGTAATAAACGGCGGGTGCCCTGACACTATAAAAAATAAACTAATTAACCAGCGTCACCTGTAGTGGTTATACGGTGATCAGTGGTGAAAGTGTTAACTAGGGGGCAATCAAGGGGTTAAAACCTTTATTAGGTAGTATATGGGGGTCCCCGTCACTATAAAACGCTGACGGCGAACCTAAATATTTACCTCCCTAACTAGCGTCACCAGTGACACTAATTCAGCGATCAGAAAAATGATCACTTAGCGACACTGGCGACGGGGGGTGATCAAGGGGTTAAAACTTTATTGGGGGGGTTAGGGGGTATCCTAGACCTAAAGGGGGCTAACACTCACTGCCCTAACACACTAACTGTCACAAACTGACACCAATGCAGTAATCAGAAAAAAAAAAAACTGCTTGGTTTCAGTGTGACAGGGGGGAGGGGTGATTGGGGGGTGATTGGGGGGTGATCGGGGGGCGATCAGGGGGGAACAGGGGTGTAAAGTATGCCTGGCATGTTCTACTGTGAGGTATAGTGTTGTGCAACTCACTCAGATGTCTTCTCTCCTCGGCGCCGGAACAGAAACTACCGAGCCAAGGAGAGATGACATCACATCCCCTGCCTCTGTGTACTACACAGAGGCAGAGGACGATTCTCATTGGCTGGGAGCGATCGCGAGGGGGGGGCCACGAATGGATGGCCCCCTCATCTCTGAACGCTCCCAGACCAAAGCCGACTGCCTCGGGCACCCCCCGCCCACGGGAAGGCAATCACGTACCAGGTACGTGATTTTGCCTGCCCGTGCCATTCTGCAGACGTATATCTGCGTGAGGCAGTCGGCAAGTGGTTAAGTTCCACACTGCAAGAAGAGTAGTGGAACTGACACAATGGACAAACAAACAAATGGGGAAACAAACAAAACATGTAACAAGGTTCGGATCGTCGAAAAAACCATACACACAGAGACCGCCAGTGGAGAAGACCACATGAGGGATGGTGCAAGAAATGCACTCAGGAAAAATTCCTATGAAGGCGGTCTGTGTGTGTATGGCCTCCGGGGGCTACAGAAGAGCAAAAAATGTAATAGGGCTGCTAATTACTAAATAGAGACTAGCAATTATTATAAATGGCTGTAGAGGATCTCAGGCCATAGTGCCAAGCATGATGCTGCAGGAGATGACACCTCAAAATAATGCACCGGCCGACACAGGGAATGAATAGAAAAGATGGCAACTGTCACATAGGGGATTCCCGTGAGGTGAACAGATATATTCCTGTAGTTGTTGACATCAAGTACATGAGTCCCAGGAACTGTTGGTTAGTCCTACCCTCCTTTTTTGCTCGGAAAAATGCTTTGTCTATGCCGGGCCTACGTCATTTCCTACATGAGCCCTGAGATCCCACAACACTCCCTCCCCAAGGAAAGCTGAGCCTGGACCCCTTCTGACTCGCAACAGGATCGGCTCCTATTCGTTGGACATGGTTTTTGTAGTAACCGTAAATTAAAACGAGGCTTTGCTTCAACCAACAATGTCCATGCACAGGATTATGGCCAAGGATACATACTAAAGGCATAAATAAAGTATGTACAGATGTGGAAGCCAGGAGTTGTAATGGTGGTGGCAAACAAAATGAAGAAAATTCACAAATTTTTTATTGCTGCAAATAAGTTTTTGGAGCATACTATTTGCAGCGTTTTGATTGCAAACAACTAGATTCATTGATATATTGCTGAAATGTTGTCACATTGTCAGAGTTTACTACTGCTTTAAACCTCAACTGTTCCATTTCTGTTGGTCCTTATTCTTTCAGCTTCTAGCAGTGGAGGACCAGCATGTTTTATTTCAATAAACTTTATTCTCTAGCTTTTTTTTCTAACAAATAATTGTAATCAGGTGCAGCTGTAGTTTAGGCAAGGAGTGTGCATAGTAGATAGTGTGGCTATGCTGAAGCTCTAGAAGCCAGAATCGCCCCCCCCCCCCCCCTAAAGACTTAAGTGTTCTTGATAAGCAGTTCTAGACTTTCTTTTCAAGACAAGAGGACAGAGAGAATAAAACAAGCCAGCATTTCAGCAAGCTCACGATTGCACTAAAATTTAAATTACAGGTGTCTTTAAAATGTTACTGTGTCTTGTACAAATAGTAAATTGTATTTGCTGATACTCTGTGATCTCTTACTGTAACTAGTATCTAAAATTTTAATCATGTTAAAATAGGAATAATAAAAATAATAATAATAATAATAATAATGCAGAATATATGAATAGTTTGATATAGATTAGATGCAATGTCTTCAATTCCCTTTTAGTCTATTTTGCTCATAGAACTCTCATCACATAATTTAGCTTTTAATTTCTGTACTCACTGCTCAGTCATGAACTGTACATAACAAGAATGCTATTTATGTTATAGATAAGACTATATTCGATTTTTTACTATATTCATTACTGCAAGCGCCAAGATGGGATCATATTAAATTTTGAATCACTTTTTTTTTCCAGAGTTCATTTTCATGGCCTCTGTTAGCAAATAGCTGCTTATAATTTGAAGGTGGTTTTCTCATTTGTGTCTTATGCTAGAGCTCCCGATGGCCCAGCCATGATTTAATAGGCACTGAAGAGCAGTTTATGACTGGCACCATGGCACGGGGCTAGACAGATGGGTCTGAGGAGCGATAGGGTCGTGTAGCAGCAGTGCTCACTTCTCATCCTGATGGAAAGTAAAACCAATCATTTTAATTTTTAATACATCCCATTCATATTGTGACACCAGCAGCAGCAGCGTAGGCAGAATGACAGATTGTTTTACTTAAACTGGAAGAATTTGATTAAAATGCATCAGCAGGGACATAGCCAGAGTGGAAACACGGCCCGAATTGTACTATTTCCACTCATAAAGTGCCAGTCATGGGCGATTTGTCACAGACTTTATGCTTGAAATTGCATTGGAGAACACATAGGGAGAGGGAACATGGTCATCCAGCACCTTAAAGGTAAAATGTAGTGCATAGAGCTTAATTCAACTTTTCTTTAACTGTTGTGTAAATAAACTGTGCATATAAGCTGCTTCCTCAACATATTTGTGTGTGTGTGTGTGTGTGTATACAGTATACAGTATATATCTGAACACTACACCTTTATAGCACCCCTACTTGTGAGTTGTTTGCAAAGTGTTATAGAAAGATAAAATTAATCTAACCAATTTTAGTGGAGCAGTGATAATTTCCTGTTCTGTATTGGGATGCTGCTTCATAAAATTAGTGGCTGCTTTAGTTCAAATATGGCCATGCATGAGGCACTCTTTGATTTAGGCTAGGGGCAAGGTTTAATATTTTTATACTAAGGCACATTTTGTAAGCAATTGCTATATATAAGTGAGAATGAATGTGACACCTTTAAGTTTACTACCTGTAAAAATTAAAGTACATCTAAAGGCTTATGTGTGGTAGTCTAAATTGGTAACGCAGTTACTATATGATGCAAGAGCCATAGAAAAAAAAAGTATTTTGCTTTCCTTGAGTCAGCCAAATCCTCCTTTATTTGTGTATCACATGCTTCCTTTCCCAGACGCTGCAGCCTACTGTGGGAGGGTTTGAGCAGCACAGTTCTGCGAAACCAGAAAACAGTTGGCAGGGCAAGACAGTGGCGTAGCATGGGTTGTCAGCGCCCAGGAAAGGCAAGTAATTTTCACCCCCAAACATGCAGACTTTTATCATTCCCTGAGTCCCTTCCACTAGTACATTAAACCCTTTTTGGTATATTTTAAGATGTACCACTCTTTATCTTTGTTCTCCTTTCTTTCTCTTTAATCTCTCTCTATCCTTATTTCTTGTTTATATTTCCATCTCTCCTTTTATCCTTCCCTTTCCTCTCTCTATCCGTCTTTCTTGTTCTTTTTATCTTTTATTATTTCTCTCCCCTTTTTTTTTGCCCCCCTTCTCTTTTTCTCTATCTCCCATGTATTCCCTTTTCATTCCTTCTCTTAGGCTGGGTTCAAATATAGTCTGGTGCATTTCTGTTCACCGGTTTCTGGTGCAATTCAGGTGTAAATTTGTCCCCTGAATTTGCACCTGAACTGGACCCAAAAACACACAGGACCCTTTTCAAAACCGCACAGCAGGCCACCCCGCACATGTGTGAACTGGCTCCATTGAAAGCCAGTCACATTCACATTTTATGTGAATTGGATGTGGTTAAACACACATTCAATTCGCATATTTGTGAAACCAGCCTTACTCCTTGGTTTTTTTTCTCTCTCTCTTACCTCCTTTCTCCCCCCCCTCTCTAGTGTGTAGTTTGTACACTGTGTGTGTTGTCTGTGCATGTATAGAGTGTGTTTATTGTTTGTGTACAGGATGTGTATTGTGTGTGTGTGTATTATGTGTGTATAGTGTGTGAATTGTGTGTGTACAGTGTGTGTACAGGGAGTGGATTGTGTGTGTGTGTGCAGTGTGTGTATTATGTGTGTGCCCTCTCCTGCATGTATCCTGGCTGCAGAAGAGGAGGAGACCTGCCTTGTAGTGGAGGTGTGCTGTGCAGTGTAGTGGGATGTCCAGGATGGCATAGCTGTGAATGGAAGAATGGATCCCTCTATGACAGCTGATGTGGTGGGGGTTGGTGATCCTGCAGATCTCACTCATGGCCCATAGAACACACAGTAAGTATCCATGCCCCCACTCCCGTTATCCTCCTGTCACTTTGTGTGTACAGCACAGCTCAGACCTGTTCGGTGCCAGTGCCACTGCCACCTGCTGCACAATGGCCGCTTGCTCCTCCGGCCCTCTGCTGCTAGAGCTCATGATAGCCCCTGCCTCCTGTTCACTGCACCACCGCCACTACCATCTCCTCTTTCTGAGCTGTGCTGTCTGAGGTGCTCCCTGTGTCACTGTGCTGTGTGAGGCGCTGCCTGTGTCACCCGAAAGAGCCTGGGGCAAGATGTGGCCAACTGTAGACTGACAAGCTACAGAACTGTGAATTAGCAGTGACAATATTGATAGCCACTCTGCCTGCCACATTTTGTCATTCTACTGTAGTGAAAGCAGAATCAGCCTGCTTTGAATTCAGAAGCATTGCAGCAGTGCTTGGGTTGCCACCTGTCTCAGGACTAAGCCCAGATTCATGGGATGGTGGGATTTTGTTAAAATCTCAGGAAAGGCCCACTAAAACCGGGACATTTGGGAACTATGGATTTGTATTAGTAGGTGGGAAAGTATGTGTTTGGGGGGGGGGGGTTGTACTGGTTGGGAGATTTGTGATGAAACTTGGGAGAGGACTGGGGGGGGTGTTGGGACTGGCAGAAGATTTGTGCTGGGAAAGGGGATATTTTGGGGAGAAGACTAGAAGAGGGATTAAGGGGGGGGTGTTGTACTTAAAGGGGGGATCATTTTTTCTGAGAGAAGAAATTTGGGGGATTTGTGGTACTAAAAAGGGGGGGGGTGGGGGAAAGAGGATTTGTGCTGGGGGGATTTGGAGAGGGGAATTGGGTGGGGGGGGTTTGTACTGGAATGGGGAGCTGTGCTGGGAGGGAGGATTTGGGGAGTGTAAGAGGATTTATTCTGAGAGGGGTATATGGGAAAGGAGGATTTGTACTGGTAGGGGAAGAGGATTTGTGCTAGGAAGGGGAATTGAGGGGGGTGGGGAGAATTTCTGGAATGGGAAAAAGAGGGGGTTGTGTTAGGACTGGGAATTATAGGAAGGTAGAGGAGGACTTGTGCTGAGGAAGGGGGAAGAAGATTTGTTTTTTTGGGGGGGGGGGTACATTGTTCTGGGAGGGGGAGAGATAATTAAGTCTCAAGATACAAAAAAATAGGAAACATTGTGATCAACTGAGTATGAAGGTACAATATAGCAAGTACAATGAGACATATACAGTAACCCAAGAGTGACTGTTTAGGAGGATACAGTTAGTGGAGGTAGCTAAGTCGAATACCAATAGGTTAAAGTGGATACAGAAATATTAGTGTAGTGTCATTGAGTAGAGACAAAGTGACATTGTCTTGCATATCAGGGTGTCAAAGTCAAATGCCTATGGATCGTACCTCGTGAGGTAAGTATAATACGCAAGCAAAGTAAAGGAAATCTGTAGAATAAGATAGATGTAGAAGAAAGTGCACAGAAAAGGACAAGATTTCAAGAGGATAGGTGGAGCTGGGGAAGGGGGAAAGGGAACCGGCATACACCCAGCGGATGGTTAATATAACTCATGGGGGGGGGGACTTACTAAAACTGGAGCACTCAGAATCTGGTGCAATTACCTTTGACAATAAAACCTGGAAGCTGATTGGTTTCATACTTTACAGGACATGGAACTTGTATTTGTAGACCATGGGTTATATGCTGCTACCTTCTGGTGATTGGACCCCAGCTAAACTTTTGTTAGGGCTGCCCCCAGAGTGTACCCATGTAAGCCCACCCACTCCGTGTGGCTCCAGTTCTTTGCTAGTGTTCTTAGGTAATAGATAGGGATGAGCCGAACACCACCCGGTTCGGTTCGCACCAGAACCTGCGAACGGACCGAAAATTTGCACGAACGTTAGAACCCCATTGACGTCTATGGGACTCGAATGTTCGAAATCAAAAGTGCTTATTTTAAATGCTAATTTGCATGGTATTGTCCTAAAAAGGATTTGGGGACCTGCCCCAGGGGTCATGTATAAATGCAAGAAAAACTTTTAAAAATGGCAGTTTTTTCGGGAGCAGTGATTTTAATGATGCTTAAAGTAAAAAAAAAAGTGAAATATTCCTTTACTAGGGATGAGCTTCGTGTTCGAGTCGAACCCATGTTCGACTCGAACATCGGCTGTTCGACCGTCCGTCGAATTGCGAACGATATGGGCCGTTCGCGCCAAATTCGTGTGGCGCGTCACGGCCCATAATTCACTGCGGCATCGCAGTGCATTGCTGGCTGATGATTGGCCAAGCATGCACTATGACCCGCATGCTTGGCCAATCACAGCGCCGCCTGAACAGAGAGCCGTAATTGGCCAAAGCCAAGGAGGCTTTGGCCAATTATGGCTCAGGGGATTTAGTACACGCCCCACACTATATAAGGCCGCCTGCACGGCGGCCCTGTGTAGTGTGTGTTCCGGCGTTGAAAGAGATAGACAGAGAGACAGTGTTTGATTTGAGTTAGATAGATTAGGCAGAACAGTCAGTCAGTTAGCTGCACTTACAGTGTATTGTGTATATATATGCATCCCAGGTGTTGCATATATATATATACACTGTATTCAGTTTAGCTAGATCCGTTCCTGTTATCTTCTATCTAGACTATTTACATTCAGTGCAGTGTGTCCTGCTCACAGTGTTCAGCTAGATCCGTTCCTGCTATTTACATTCAGTACAGTGCTTCCTGCTCACAGTGTTCAGCTAGATCCGTTCCTGCTATTTACATTCAGTGCAGTGCGTGCTGCTCACAGTGTTCAGCTAGATCCGTTCCTGCTATTTACATTCAGTGCAGTGCGTGCTGCTCACAGTGTTCAGCTAGATCCGTTCCTGCTATTTACATTCAGTGCAGTGCGTCCTGCTCACAGTGTTCAGCTAGATCCGTTCCTGCTATTTACATTCAGTGCAGTGCGTCCTGCTCACAGTGTTCAGCTAGATCCGTTCCTGCTATTTACATTCAGTGCAGTGCGTGCTGCTCACAGTGTTCAGCTAGATCCGTTCCTGCTATTTACATTCAGTGCAGTGCGTCCTGCTCACAGTGTTCAGCTAGATCCGTTCCTGTTATCTTCCTACTGACAGGCAGGCTTGTCTGGTTACAGTATATAAAGCTACCTGAAGAAAATTACAGGTGTTCTTTTTGATCCTATTAGTACCACGGTCAGGCAGCTAGACTATTTACATTTAGTACAGTGTGTCCTGCTCACAGTGTTCAGCTAGATCCGTTCCTGTTATTTACATTCAGTGCAGTGTGTCCTGCTCACAGTGTTCAGCTAGATCCGTTCCTGCTATTTACATTCAGTACAGTGCGTGCTGCTCACAGTGTTCAGCTAGATCCGTTCCTGCTATATACATTTAGTGCAGTACGTCCTGCTCACAGTGTTCAGCTAGATCCGTTCCTGTTATCTTCCTACTGACAGGCAGGCTTGTCTGGTTACAGTATATAAAGCTACCTGAAGAAAATTACAGGTGTTCTTTTTGATCCTATTAGTACCACGGTCAGGCAGCTAGACTATTTACATTTAGTACAGTGTGTCCTGCTCACAGTGTTCAGCTAGATCCGTTCCTGTTATTTACATTCAGTGCAGTGTGTCCTGCTCACAGTGTTCAGCTAGATCCGTTCCTGCTATTTACATTCAGTACAGTGCGTCCTGCTCACAGTGTTCAGCTAGATCCGTTCCTGCTATTTACATTCAGTGCAGTGCGTGCTGCTCACAGTGTTCAGCTAGATCCGTTCCTGCTATATACATTTAGTGCAGTACGTCCTGCTCACAGTGTTCAGCTAGATCCGTTCCTGTTATCTTCCTACTGACAGGCAGGCTTGTCTGGTTACAGTATATAAAGCTACCTGAAGAAAATTACAGGTGTTCTATCCCAGCTTAGTGCAGCTACAGGCCATTAGTATGTCTGGAAGGCCAAGAAGGAGAGGCAGACAGTCACAAGCCAATAAGAGAGGGCAAGCAGGCTCTGTGTCTAGTGCTGGTCGTGGAGACGGTGCATCCTCATCAGCACGTGGCCATGGGACACGCTTGGCCTTTTTTTCGGCAGCTGGCCGTGTTGAGCCGCAACATGCGGAAGACTTGGTCGAGTGGATGACCAAGCCGTCCTCATCCTCCTCATCCTCTCTCACCCATGCCCAGGGTGCTTTGTCTGGCAAAGCAGCGGCCTCTTCCCTCAGCTCAATGTCATCAGTGACTCCTTCCCTAGCCCCACCATGTCCTCCTGAGGATTCCCTCGAACTGTTTGACCACAGTGTTGGGTACATGCTCCAGGAGGATGCCCAGCGTTTGGAAGGCTCTGATGATGATACTGAGCTCAATGAAGGCAGTAACATGAGCACGGACAGAGGGGGTGCCCAAGAAGGACAGCAATCTGGCAGTCATGCTCCCCCTGCTGCAGCATACTGCCAGGTTTGCTCCAGTGATGAGGAGGGAGGGGATGATGAGGTCACTGACTCAACGTGGGTGCCTGATAGGAGAGAGGAGGAGGAGGAGGAGGAGGAGGAGGAGGAGGAGGAGGTGGCACATCACCAACTAGGCAGGATGCCCTCCAGGGGCCAGCCTAAGGGCAGCACATTGACTGCATCACACCCCAAAGCTCCACATGTGCAGGGCGCTGCAGTCTCTGCGCGTTATTCAAAAAGTTCTTTGGTGTGGGCCTTTTTTGAGACGAGTGCATCAGATCGCACCGCTGCTATTTGCAATATATGTCTCAAGCGTATCTCGCGTGGCCAAAACATCTCCCGCTTGGGTACCACATGCTTGACCAGACATATGTTGACCTGCCATGCAGTTCGTTGGCAAGCGTATCTAAAAGACCCACACCAAAGAACAAAGACGATCTCTCCTTGCTCCTCATCAGCTGAGATTTCCAACCCCACTAGACCTTCAGTCCTCTCTGCGACCTGCAGTGAGAGGAATGAAGGTGTAGAATTAGGTGTGTCACAGCCAAGTACTTATGGGCAATCTGCTTTTGGTACACCGACGTCAGATTGTACCAGGCAAATTTCCCTGCCCCAGCTGCTGCACCGCCGAAAGAAGTTTGCTCCCAGCCATCCACATGCCCAGCGGTTGAATGCTAGCTTGGCAAAATTGCTAGCACTTCAACTGCTGCCTTTTCAGTTGGTAGACTCTGCCCCCTTCCGTGAGTTTGTGGAATGTGCGGTTCCTCAGTGGCAGGTACCCAAACGCCACTTTTTCTCACGGAAGGCGATTCCGGCTCTCTACCGGCATGTGGAAGGCAATGTCCATGCCTCGCTGGACAGGGCGGTCAGCGGTAAGGTGCATATTACCGCTGACTCATGGTCCAGCAGGCATGGACAGGGACGTTACTTAAGTTTCACGGCGCATTGGGTGACTCTGCTGGCAGCTGGGAAGGATGCAGGACAAGGTGCAGTAGTGTTGGAGGTTGTTCCGCCACCACGCCTCCAAAATGCTGATTGTGACACACCTCTCTCCTCCACCCCCTCCTCTTCTTCTTCCTCCATGGCCTCTTCCTCGGAACCAGCGGTGCTCCGTAGGCGTTCAAGGGGCTACGCAAGTACGCAGGCCAAAAGATGCCATGCGGTGCTTGAGCTGGTGTGCTTGGGGGACAGGAGCCACACTGGGGCAGAGGTTCTGTCAGCTCTGCAGGGGCAGGTTCAGAGGTGGTTGACGCCACGCCAACTTAAGGCAGGAATGGTGGTTTGCGACAATGGCACCAACCTCCTCTCTGCCCTCCGACAGGGACAACTGACCCATGTGCCCTGTTTGGCTCACGTCCTTAACTTGGTGGTGCAGCGGTTCTTGGGCAGGTACCCGGGCTTACAGGATGTCCTGAGGCAGGCCAGGAAAGTCTGTGTGCATTTCCGCCGGTCATATAATGCCAGTGCTCGGCTGACGGACCTCCAAAAGGAGTTTAACCTGCCCAAGAACCGCCTAATCTGTGACATGCCCACCAGGTGGAACTCGACGTTGGCCATGCTGCAGCGGCTGCACACGCAGCAGAGGGCCATCAATGAGTACCTGTGCGACTATGGCACCAGGACAGGGTCAGGGGACCTTGGTTTTTTTTCCCCACGCCAGTGGGCCATGATCAGGGATGCATGCACTGTCCTGTCACCATTCGAGGAGGCCACGAGGATGGTGAGCACTGACAGTGCATGCATCAGTGACACTGTCCCCCTTGTCCACCTGTTGGAGCACACGCTGCGTGGGATAATGGACAGGGCACTTGAGGCAGAACAGAGGCAGGAAGAGGAGGACTTCCTTAGCTCTCAAGGCCCCCTTTATCCAGACAGTGTTCCTGCGTGCCCGCCGATCACACAGGAAGAGGACGAGGAGGAGGAGGAGGAGGAGGAGGAAGATTGTGTCAGTATGGAGGTGGAGCCTGGCACTCAGCATCAGCAGTCTTTAAGGGATCAGTCCCAAGGAACACATGGACTTGTACGTGGCTGGGAGGAGGTGGCTGCGGACGTTGTTGTCCTTAGTGACCCAGAGGACTCCGGACCGAATGCCTCAGCAAACCTACGCTGCATGGCCTCCCTGATCCTGCAAAGCCTGCGTAAGGATCCTCGTATTCGTGGTATCAAGGAGAAGGACCAATACTGGCTGGCAACCCTCCTTGATCCACGTTACAAGGGTAAGGTTGCGGACCTTATCTTGCCATCGCAGAGGGAGCAGAGGATGAAACATCTTCGGGAGGCCTTGCAGAAAGGTCTGTGCAACGCGTTCCCAGAGACTGGGAGGTTACAAACTCCTGTTTCTGGACAACGTGTTGCTGAGGCTTCGGTCAGTCAAAGAAGGAGCGGTGGAGAAGGTGGCCGTCTGACCGATGCGTTCAGACAATTTTTTGGTCCGCAGCCCCAAGGTATGATCGGTTCCAGCAACCATCGCCAGCGTCTGTTTTACATGGTGCAGGAATACCTAGGGGCAAGATCAGACTTGGACACCTTTCCCACCGAAAATCCTCTGGGTTACTGGGTCTTGAGGATGGATCACTGGCCAGAGCTTGCACAGTATGCAATTGAGCTACTGGCCTGTCCTGCATCCAGCGTTCTTTCGGAACGCACATTCAGTGCTGCTGGAGGCGTGGTAACCGATCACAGGGTGCGTCTGTCCACCGACTCGGTCGATCGGCTGACCTTCATAAAAATGAATCAGTCTTGGATCACCACCAGCTACCAAGCACCTGATGCAGATGTAACCGAATAATTTTTTTTGAAATCTCAGATCCCTTCAAAGACTGCCTATGCTGATGCTGAGTGACTATCCCTGAGTAATTATCCTCTTCCTCCTCAATCATCACGCTGATAGCTTGTAAGAACATTTTTGGTTCTGGGCGCCACCACCAGTGCCTAAGGCACAATTTTTCAGCCCCTGTTTAACAGGGGCGTGTAATTACAATTTTTGATGTAATACTTTGCAGCAGGGCTCGTTCCTGCATTCCAACTAGAGTGTCTGTGAGGGGTTGCAGTGTTGTGGCACCAGCACCAGTGCCTAAGACCCAATTTTTCTGCCCCTGTCTAACAGGGGCGTGTAATTACAATTTTTGATGCAATACTTTGCAGCAGGGCTTGTTCCTGCATTCCAACTAGAGTGTCTGTGAGGGGTTGCAGTGTTGTGGCACCAGCACCAGTGCCTAAGACCCAATTTTTCAGCCCCTGTCTAACAGGGGCGTGTAATTACAATTTTTGATGCAATACTTTGCAGCAGGGCTTGTTCCTGCGTTTCAACTAGAGTGTCTGTGAGGGGTTGCAGTGTTGTGGCACCAGCACCAGTGCCTAAGACCCAATTTTTCAGCCCCTGTCTAACAGGGGCGTGTAATTACAATTTTTGATGCAATACTTTGCAGCTGGGCTTGTTCCTGCGTTTCAACTAGAGTGTCTGTGAGGGGTTGCAGTGTTGTGGCACCAGCACCAGTGCCTAAGGCCTAATTTTTCAGCTCCTGTTCAACAGGGGCATGTAATTACAATTCTTGATCTAATATTTCACAGCAGGGCCCTGTGAGGGCTTACAGTGTTTTGGCCACAGCAACACCTAAGGCCCAAATTTCTGCTGAGTATATAGGGCAGGACCCTACTTTCAAACATCTAACTTACAAACGACTCCTACTTGCAAACGGAAGGAGACAACAGGAAGTGAGATGAAATCTACCCCTAAGGAAGGGAAATTCTCTCCTGTAAGAGTTAATATGGGAAAACAATTTTTCCTTTCCACTGATGCTTTCCAATCCTTGTTCCACAAAAAAACCCAAATTTTCAAAAAACATTTTTCATTGGGACAAAAAAGTGAGGTGAAATCTTCTGAAGAGGAGGAAAGACGCAAAACAAATGTCACAGGGGTGATAACCCTTCCCTATGTTTTCCAAAAAGCTTAGAAAAGATTTTTTGGCTGGAGCTAAACACATTAAAAATGTTCAAAATTACAAACAGATTCTACTTAACAACAAACCTACAGTCCCTGTCTTGTTTGCACCGCCTGTATACTGCTGTTCAGAGTATATAGGGACCTTTCCTTATTTTAATTTGGGTGCGGGGTTCCCCTTAATATCCATACAAGACCCAAAGGGCCTGGTAATGGACTGGGGGGTACCCATGCCGTTTGTCTCACTGATTTTCATCCATATTGCCATGACCCGACATGACATTAAACCCGCAAGCAGTTTTAAATGAGATTTTTTCCTTTAAAAATGACATTTGGTGCAGGGACTGTTCTAAACATGGGAAACACGCGTCACTTTACAGGCATACTATAGACACCCCCCAGGTACGATATTTAAAGGAATATTTCACTTTTTTTTTTTTACTTTAAGCATCATTAAAATCACTGCTCCCGAAAAAACGGCCGTTTTTAAAAGTTTTTTTTGCATTGATACATGTCCCCTGGGGTAGGACCCGGGTCCCCAAACCCTTTTTAGGACAATACCATGCAAATTAGCCTTTAAAATGAGCACTTTTGATTTCGAACGTTCGAGTCCCATAGACGTCAATGGGGTTCTAACGTTCGTGCGAACTTGCGGTCCGTTCGCGGGTTCTGGTGCGAACCGAACCGGGGGGTGTTCGGCTCATCCCTATCCTTTACATATCGTACCTGGGGTGTGTCTATAGTATGCCTGTAAAGTGGCGCGTGTTTCCCGTGTTTAGAACAGTCCCTGCACAAAATGTCATTTTTAAAGGAAAAAATCTCATTTAAAACTGCTTGCGGGTTTAATGTAATGTTGGGTCCTGGCAATATGGATGAAAATCAGTGAGACAAACGGCATGGGTACCCCCCAGTCCATTACCAGGCCCTTTGGGTCTTGTATGGATATTAAGGGGAACCCCGCACCCAAATTAAAAAAGGAAACAGCAGTATACGGGCTCTGTGCTCTGAACAGCAGTATACAGGCGGTGCAAACAAGACAGGGACTGTAGGTTTGCTGTTAAGTAGAATCTGTTTGTAATTTTGAACTGGTACATTTTAAACGTGTTTAGCTCCAGCCAAAAAATCTTTTTTAAGCTTTTTGGAAAACTTAGGGAAGGGTTATCACCCCTGTAACATTTGTTTTGCTGTCTGTGCACCTCTTCAGAAGATTTCACCTCACTTTCTGTCAAAATGACAAATGTTTTTTGAAAATTTGGGGTTTTTTGTGAAACAAGGATTGGTGATAAAGCATCAGTGGAGAGGTGACACAATTTTCCCATATATAACTCTTACAGGAGAGAATTTCCCTTCCTAGGGGTAGATTTCATCTCACTTCCTGTTCTCTCCTTCCGTTTGCAAGTAGGAGTCGTTTGTAAGTTGGATGTTTGAAAGTAGGGGCCTGCCCTATATACTCAGCAGAAATTTGGGCCTTAGGTGTTGTTGTGGAAACAACAATGTAAGCCCTCACAGGGCCCTGCTGTGAAATATTAGATCAAGAATTGTAATTACATGCCCCTGTTGAACAGGGGCAGAAAAATTGGGCCTTTGGTGGTGGTGCTGGTGCCACCACACTGTAAGTCCTCACTCGCTCTTTGTGGGCGTAGAAATGGGCCCTGCTGTGAAATATTAGATCAAGAATTGTAATTACATGCCCCTGTTGAGCAGGGGCTGAAAAATTGGGCCTTAGGCACTAATGCTGGTGCCACAACACTGCAACCCCTCACAGATACTCTAGTTGGACTGCAGGAACGAGCCCTGCTGCAAAGTATTGCATCAAAAATTGTAATTACATGCCCCTGTTAAACAGGGGCTGAAAAATTTGGCCTTAGGCACTGGTGGCGGTGCCCAGAACCAAAAATGTTCTTACAAGCTATCAGCGTGATCATTGAGGAGGAAGAGGATAATTACTCAGGATAGTCACTCAGCATCAGCATAGGCAGTCTTTGAAGGGATCTGAGATTTCAAAAAAAATTATTCGGTTACATCAGCATCAGGTGTTTGGTAGCTGGTGGTGATCCAAGACTGATTCATTTTTATGAAGGTCAGTCGATCGACCGAGTCGGTGGACAGACGCACCCCGTGATCGGTTACAAAGCCTCCAGCAGCACTGAATGTGTGTTCCAAAAGAATGCTGGATGCAGGACAGGCCAGTATCTCAACTGCATGCTGTGCAAGCTCTGGCCAGTGATCCATCCTCAAGACCCAGTAACCCAGAGGATTTTTGGTGGGAAAGGTGTCCAAGTCAGATCTTGCCCCTAGGTATTCCTGCACCATGTAAAACAGATGCTGGCGATGGTTGCTGGAACCGATCATACCTTGGGGCTGCGGACTAAAAAATTGTCTGAACGCATCGGTCAGACGGCCACCTTCTCCACCGCTCCTTCTTTGACTGACCGAAGCCTCAGCAACACGTTGTCCAGAAACTGGAGTTTGTAACCTCCCAGTCTCTGGGAACGCGTTGCACAGACCTTTCAGCAAGGCCTCCCGAAGATGTTTCATCCTCTGCTCCCTCTGCAACGGCAAGATAAGGTCCGCAACCTTACCCTTGTAACGTGGATCAAGGAGGGTTGCCAGCCAGTATTGTTCCTTCTCCTTGATACCACAAATACGAGGATCCTTTCGCAGGCTTTGCAGGATCAGGGAGGCCATGCAGCGTAGGTTTGCTGAGGCATTCGGTCCAGAGTCCTCTGGGTCAGTAAGGATGACATGGTCCGCAGCCACCTCCTCCCAGCCACGTACAAGTCCATGTGTTTCTTGGGACTGATCCCTTAAAGACTGCTGCTGATGCTGAGTGAAGGAGGAGGAGGGGTGGAGGAGAGAGGTGTGTCACAATCATTAGTAGTGGCATTGTGGAGGCGTGGTGTTGGAACAACCTCCAACACTACTGCACCTTGTCCTGCATCCTTCCCAGCTGCCATCAGAGTGAACCAATGCGCAGTGAAACTTAGGTAACGTCCCTGTCCATGCCTGCTGGACCATAAGTCAGCGGTAATATACACCTTACCGCTGACCGCCCTGTCCAGCGAGGCATGGACATTGCCTTCCACATGCCGGTAGAGAGCCGGGATCGCTGTCCGTGAGAAAAAGTGGCGTTTGGGTACCTGCCACTGGGGAACCGCACATTCCACAAACTCACGGGGCAGAGTCTACCAACTGAAAAGGCAGAAGTTGAAGTGATAGCAATTTTGCCAAGCTAGCAACTTACTGGGCATGTGGATGGCTGGGAGCGAACTTCTTTCGGAGGTGCAGCAGCTGGGGCAGGGAAATTTGCCTGGTACAATCTGACGTCGGTGTACCGAAAGAAGATTGCCCACAAGTACTTGGCTGTGACACACCTAATTCTACAGGTGAACACTGTGCAGAGCTCGCACTACACTAACTTGTAGCTTATTTAGCTGCCTGCGGTAGTGATAGGATCAGGAAAACACCACCAACCTTCTACAGGTAGCTTTAGGTGAACACTGTGCAGAGCTCGCCAAAAAATAACTTGTAGCTTATTTAGCTGCCTGCGGTAGTGATAGGATCAGGAAAATACCACCAACCTTCTACAGGTAGCTTTAGGTGAACACTGTGCAGAGCTCGCAGTACACTAACTTGTAGCTTATTTAGCTGCCTGCGGTAGTGATAGGATCAGGAAAACACCACCAACCTTCTACAGGTAGCTTTAGGTGAACACTAGGGATGAGCCGAACACCCCCCTGTTCGGTTCGCACCAGAACATGCGAACAGGAAAAAAATTCGTTCGAACACGCGAACGCCGTTAAAGTCTATGGGACACGAACATGAATAATCAAAAGTGCTAATTTTAAAGGCTAATATGCAAGTTATTGTCATAAAAAGTGTTTGGGGACCCGGGTCCTCCCCCAGGGGACATGAATCAATGCAAAAAAAAGTTTTAAAAACGGCCGTTTTTTCAGGAGCAGTGATTTTAATAATGCTTAAAGTCAAACAATAAAAGTGTAATATCCCTTTAAATTTCATACCTGGGGGGTGTCTATAGTATGCCTGTAAAGGGGCGCATGTTTCCCGTGTTTAGAACAGTCTGACAGCAAAGTGACATTTTGAAGGAAAAAACACATTTAAAACTACCGCGGCTATTGCATTGCCGACAATACACATAGAAGTTCATTGATAAAAACGGCATGGGAATTCCCCACAGGGCAACCCCGAACCAAAATTAAAAAAAAAAAATGATGTGGGAGTCCCCCTAAATTCCATACAAGGCCCTTCAGGTCTGGTATGGATATTAAGGGGAACCCTAGCCAAAATTAAAAAAAAAAATTGACGTGGGGTTCCCCCTAAATTCCATACCAGACCCTTCAGGTCTGGTATGGATTTTAAGGGGAACCCCGCGCCAAAAAAAAAAAAAAAAACGGCGTGGGGTCCCCCTAACAATCCATACCAGACCCTTATCCGAGCACGCAACCTGGCAGGCCGCAGGAAAAGAGGGGGGGACGAGAGTGCGGCCCCCCCCCCCTCCTGAACCGTACCAGGCCACATGCCCTCAACATTGGGAGGGTGCTTTGGGGTAGCCCCCCAAAACACCTTGTCCCCATGTTGATGAGGACAAGGGCCTCATCCTCACAACCCTGGCCGGTGGTTGTGAGGGTCTGCGGGCGGGGGGCTTATCGGAATCTGGAAGCCCCCTTTAACAAGGGGACCCCCAGATCCCGGCCCCCCCCCTGTGTGAAATGGTAAGGGGGTACTTACCCCTACCATTTCACTAAAAAACTGTCAAAAATGTTAAAAATGACAAGAGACAGTTTTTGACAATTCCTTTATTTAAATGCTTCTTCTTTCTTCCTTCATCTTCTTCTTCTTCTGGTTCTTCTGGCTCTTCTGGTTCTTCCTCCGGCGTTCTCGTCCAGCATCTTCTCCGCGGCGTCTTCTATCTTCTTCTCCTCGGGCCGCTCCGCACCCATGGCATTAGGGGGGAGGCTCCCGCTCTTCTCTTCATCTTCTTCTTCTTCTTTTTCTTCTTCTTCTTCTTCCTTCTTCTCTTCTTCTCTTCTTCCTGTCTTCTCCGGGCCGCTCCGCAATCCATGCTGTGGCATGGAGGGAGGCTCCCGCTGTGTGACGGCGTCTCTTCGTCTGACGGTTCTTAAATAACGGGGGGCGGGGCCACCCGGTGACCCCGCCCCCCTCTGACGCACACATGACGGGACTTCCCTGTGGCATTCCCCGTGACGTCACAGGGAAGTCCCTCAAGTCACCGTGCGTCAGAGGGGGGCGGGGTCACCGGATGGCCCCGCCCCCCGTTATTTAAGAACCGTCAGACGAAGAGACGCCGTCACACAGCGGGAGCCTCCCTCCATGCCACAGCATGGATTGCGGAGCGGCCCGGAGAAGACAGGAAGAAGAGAAGAAGAGAAGAAGGAAGAAGAAGAAGAAGAAAAAGAAGAAGAAGAAGATGAAGAGAAGAGCGGGAGCCTCCCCCCTAATGCCATGGGTGCGGAGCGGCCCGAGGAGAAGAAGATAGAAGACGCCGCGGAGAAGATGCTGGACGAGAACGCCGGAGGAAGAACCAGAAGAGCCAGAAGAACCAGAAGAAGAAGAAGATGAAGGAAGAAAGAAGAAGCATTTAAATAAAGGAATTGTCAAAAACTGTCTCTTGTCATTTTTAACATTTTTGACAGTTTTTTAGTGAAATGGTAGGGGTAAGTACCCCCTTACCATTTCACACAGGGGGGGGGCCGGGATCTGGGGGTCCCCTTGTTAAAGGGGGCTTCCAGATTCCGATAAGCCCCCCGCCCGCAGACCCTCACAACCACCGGCCAGGGTTGTGAGGATGAGGCCCTTGTCCTCATCAACATGGGGACAAGGTGTTTTGGGGGGCTACCCCAAAGCACCCTCCCAATGTTGAGGGCATGTGGCCTGGTACGGTTCAGGAGGGGGGGGGGGCCGCACTCTCGTCCCCCCCTCTTTTCCTGCGGCCTGCCAGGTTGCGTGCTCGGATAAGGGTCTGGTATGGATTTTTAGGGGGACCCCACGCCGTTTTTTTTTTTTTTTTGGCGCGGGGTTCCCCTTAAAATCCATACCAGACCTGAAGGGTCTGGTATGGAATTTAGGGGGAACCCCACGTCAATTTTTTTTTTAAATTTTGGCTGGGGTTCCCCTTAATATCCATACCAGACCTGAAGGGCCTTGTATGGAATTTAGGGGGACCCCCACATCATTTTTTTTTTTTTTTTTTTGGTTCGGGGTTCCCCTGTGGGGAATTCCCATGCCGTTTTTATCAATGAACTTCTATGTGTATTGTCGGCAATGCAATAGCCGCGGGTAGTTTTAAATGAGTTTTTTCCTTCCAAATGTCATTTTGCTGTCAGACTGTTCTAAACACGGGAAACATGCGCCCCTTTACAGGCATACTATAGACACCCCCCAGGTACGAAATTTAAAGGGATATTACACTTTTATTGTTTGACTTTAAGCATTAATAAAATCACTGCTCCTGAAAAAACGTCCGTTTTTAAAACTTTTTTTTGCATTGATCCATGTCCCCTGGGGCAGGACCCGGGTCCCCAAACACTTTTTATGACAATAACTTGCATATAAGCCTTTAAAATTAGCACTTTTGATTTCTCCCATAGACTTTTAAAGGGTGTTCCGCGGCATTCGAATTTGCCGCGAACACCCCAAATTGTTCGCTGTTCGGTGAACTTGCGAACAGCCAATGTTCGAGTAGAACATGAGTTCGACTCGAACTCGAAGCTCATCCCTAGTGAACACTGTGCAGAGCTCGCCAAAAAATAACTTGTAGCTTATTTAGCTGCCTGCGGTAGTGATAGGATCAGGAAAACACCACCAACCTTCTACAGGTAGCTTTAGGTGAACACTGTGCAGAGCTCGCACTACACTAACTTGTAGCTTATTTAGCTGCCTGCAGTAGTGATAGGATCAGGAAAACACCACCAACCTTCTACAGGTAGCTTTAAGTGAACACTGTGCATAGCTCGTCAAAAAATAACTTGTAGCTTATTTAGCTGCCTGCGGTAGTGATAGGATCAGGAAAACACCACCAACCTTCTACTGGTAGCTTTAGGTGAACACTGTGCAGAGCTCGCCAAAAGATAACATGTAGCTTATTTAGCTGCCTGCGGTAGTGATAGGATCAGGAAAACACCACCAACCTTCTACAGGTAGCTTTAGGTGAACACTGTGCAGAGCTCGCCAAAAAATAACTTGTAGCTTATTTAGCTGCCTGCGGTAGTGATAGGATCAGGAAAACACCACCAACCTTGTACAGGTAGCTTTATGTGAACACTGTGCAGAGCTCGCACTACACTAACTTGTAGCTTATTTAGCTGCCTGTGGTGGTGATAGGATCAGGAAAACACCACAAACCTTCTACAGGTAGCTTTAGGTGAACACTGTGCAGAGCTCGCACTACACTAACTTGTAGCTTATTTAGCTGCCTGCGGTAGTGATAGGATCAGAAAAACACCACCAACCTTCTACAGGTAGCTTTAGCTGAACACTGTGCAGAGCTCGCAAAAAAAATAACTTGTATGTTTAGCGAAACACTGTGAGGAGGATGCACTACACTAACTTTTAGCTTTAGCTGAACACTGTGCAGAGGTCACACTAAACTAACTTGTAGTTTTAGCTAAAGACTGTGAGGAGGACGCACTACACTAACTTGTAGCTTTAGCTGAACACTGTGCAGAGGTCGCACTACACTAACTTGTAGTTTTAGCTGAACACTGTGAGGAGGACGCACTACACTAACTTGTAGCTTTAGCTGAACACTGTGCAGAGGTCGCACTACACTAACTTGTAGTTTTAGCTGAACACTGTGAGGAGGACGCACTACACTAACTTGTAGCTTTAGCTGAACACTGTGCAGAGGTCGCACTACACTAACTTGTAGTTTTCGCTGAACACTGTGAGGAGGACACACTACACCAACTTGTAGCTTTAGCTGAACACTGTGAGGAGGACGCACTACCCTAACTTGTAGCTTTAGCTGAACACTGTGCAGAGGTCACACTAAACTAACTTGTAGCTTTAGCTGAACACTGTGAGCTGGATGCACTACCCTAACTTGTAGCTTTAGCTGAACACTGTGCACTACACTAACTTGTAGTTTTAACTGAACACTGTGCAGAGGTCACACTAAACTAACTTGTAGCTTTAACTGAACACTGTGAGGAGGACGCACTACACTAACTGTAAATAGTCTAGCTACCTGACTGTGGTACTAATAGGATCAAAAGAACACCAGCAATTTTCTTCAGGTAGCTGTAAATACCGTAACAACACAAGCCTGCCTGTCAGTAGGAAGATAACAGGAACGGATCTAGCTAAACTGAATACAGTGTATATATATATATATATATATATATATATATATATATATACACACAACACCTGGGATGCATATATATACACAATACACTGTAAGTGCAGCTAACTCACTGACCGTCCTGACTAATCTAGCTAACTCAAATGAAATGACACTGTCTCTCTCTATCTCTCAGCACGCTGGAACACACTACACAGGGCCGCCGTGCAGGCGGCCTTATATAGTGTGGGGCGTGTTCTAAACCCCCTGAGCCATAATTAGCCAAAGCCACCCTGGCTTTGGCCAATTACAGCTCTCTCTACCGACGGCGCTGTGATTGGCCAAGCATGCGGGTCATAGTGCATGCTTGGCCAATCATCAGCCAGCAATGCACTGCGATGCCGCAGTGAATTATGGGCCGTGACACGCCACACGAATTTGGTGCGAACGCCCCATATCATTCGCAATTCGACGAACGATCGAATAGCCGATGTTCGAGTCGAACATGGGTTCGACTCGAACACGAAGCTCATCCCTAGTAATAGACCTCTCCTCCTGAAAAGTATTTTCCTTTTTAAACTATTGACATTTTTTATCAACATCTGACTGTTTATTGCCATGCTCTACCGAGCAGTTTCCAGATCAGTTATCCTTTATGTATACCCCAGGGTCTGTACCCTTTCTGTTTGCCTCGGCACTGGATCCCATGTTAGGCACTCACCTTGTAATGAAGTGCAATGCGTGAAGTTAGCTGCAGGGTGCTATACAGGTCCAGGGACATGGTCCATTTCTATGGTTGCCAGACCCTGATGCTGAAGACCCCTTTGGAAGTAGGCCCATCATGACGGGAAAAGCCTGGACCTTTAATAAGCGCAGCATCTTAGATATGGTAAGACAGGGATTTCCTATATATGGATTCCTGGCTGTTAACAACCCTATCCACAGGGCATAGCACACTAGGCAGTTTAGAGGGCAGAGAATTGGGGGTTTTTCATCTTATAGTGGTAACCCCTGCCATTTTGTCTCTAACATTTCTCTGCATGAGCACTTTCAAATGTGATATTTTTTCCTCCCATTTGGACTTAATCTCAGAATGATTACATAACAGTGTCATGCCTTCCAGATAACATGTTCCCATCCTCTTGTTCTACTGAGAATGCAGTAGATGCATTACTGCTGCAATCTTCTACAGAGAAACAGCCCCAAGATATTGGTCAGCATTTGGGTTATAGCGCTACACTAAACACATTACTGTTCCTATGAAGTTGTTTTCTCATTTAAGGATTCTGGTAATAGGTATTTTTGAAGCCCTTTTTTAAGACCCTATTTGCACTTGCAGGTCCAGCCCTACAGCTGGCAATTGTTGCCATGTTTATTTGCCGCTTTCTAAACCACAAGAAAAAGCTTAAGTATCCTACTGCTAAAGCTTTTACCCCTACATGAAGAAAGGAATCTTTCCATTTTCCCCAGGAATCAACCTCAAAACCAACACTTCTCTTTGTAGAAAGCTCTGGCCCACCAAGGCCACCAAGCCTTCCCAGAAGTTCTCTTCACAATGACATGGCGCCTCCACTCCTCACAGTGGGAGTTGTCTACTGATGTTTGCGCCATTCTGGATCTGAGACAAAATAGAATTTCTATCCTTGCCCTCTCCTCGCTTTCTACATTCGAAATCTGACAGACTAAGGTAAAGCAGATTTAATGATCACCTTGCACCAACTTGAACAGACGCAAGTCTCTTCAGAAGAATGGTTTCATGATTTCTATTCAAACTTATTTGAAGTCCAAAAAAACAAATACGTATAGGCTTCCTCCCAAAAGTGGATTAAAAACCCCTAAACAGATTTCTTTGTGTACTAAAATGTTGGATGGAATCTATAAGAGCTGTCATTGCTTCACTCAGACAAGGGGGATTTCTTGAATCAGTAGACATACAAGATGCCTATCTCTATGTTCCCATTTTCCAATCACATCAATACTTTCTATATTTGCTGTGGAAGACCAGCAATTCCAGCTTGTGGCACTGCCATTCAGGCTCTCCTATGCACCCAAAGTGTTCATAAAAGTGCTTGCCCCACTTCTGGCTCTTCTAAAAACCCAGGGCATTTATATCAAATTTAACCTGGATGACCTCCTGTTGTAGAAGTCTTCAGCCAGTACCTGGCCTGTCATTTTTCAAAGGACCACCCAGTTCCTTTAAAACATTTTTTTGGCTGGACATCAACTTTTCAAAGTCTCCTCTGCACTCCAAGTGTTCATAAAAGTGCTTGCTCCACTTCTAGCTCTGCTACAATCCCAGGGCATTCATTTAAAATTTTATCTGGATGACCTCCTGTTGTAGAAGTCCTCAGACAGTATATGGCCTTCCAATTTGCAGTTTCTTTAAACCTTTTTTTGGCTGGATAATCAACTTTCAAAGTCTGCTCTCTCAATCGTCTGGGGTACTTGTTTCTAAGCTTGGAAACAACCCAAGCCACAATTCTCCTCCCTCAAGAGAACACTACTTTTCAGGGTCCACCTCTTAGGTCACAACAAAACCTCTTGATTTATTTCTGCATGAAGGTTCTTGGCCTCACGGTGGACTCCTTGAAAGCAATTCTCTTTTTTCAGTTTCTCTTCAGACCCCCTCAATCCAACATCCTCAAGACATGGAATAGGTAAATGCAATCCTTGGTTTACCTAATGCTTCTGTCCAGCCAAACAAAGCTCTCTCTGGCATGGTGGATCTCCACATTGTTCTCAATTCCTTTTGTCCTGCCACAAAACATGACAAGCAGATTACTTTTTTTTTAAACAGATTTTATTAATCAAAAATATTTTTATAAACATTACATATACACCTAGGCATTATTATTATTATACAGGATTTTTATAGGCCCAACAGTTTGCGCAGAGCTTTTGACATAACATTTCAATCAAACAAAACCAAACTACAGAACACAAAAAAATAAAATAAAAAATGCAATTCCTTCCAAAACAGCTTTGGTACAACCAGCAGGGTATTAAGCAAAAAATGTACTTGTAAAATACATCTAGTAATATACCCAGCCTAATTCTTTATTTCAAAAATGTGTAACTAAGCTTTAAATACCTGTACATGTGATACACGTGAATTAGGAAACATGTAAATATGTAGCATCATTTCCATGTGCAATCAAATGTAAACATAGCATTACATATATATGTAAATATGTAGCATCATTTCCATGTGCAATCAAATGTAAACATAGCATTATGTAAAAAATATGAGTTCAAAAAAATTATTTTTATATGCAATATATATATTCAATTTCTGTAACCATTTTGATATTGTGGGGGGATTGAGGTCCATCTAATAACAAGCATTCTGCAAGCAGCAAAAAGTAATCTGGAAACCACCAAAAAATGTAAAGTCATCTATAGAAAATTAATTAAAATATCCCAAAATACTTAAATTAGGTGATGCTCATGTTACATCATTAAGAATATGGATAAACTTCAGTCCAATATCTTTTAAGTTTAGGACAATGCCACAACAAATGTATCAAATCTCCATGAGATTGACCACACTTGCCGTAGTGAGAATCTTGACATAGACCTATAGTGTATATGCCCTGTGTATAATAAATAACTGTTTAAAATGATATGAAGGAGAGAGAAAAATAAGAGGTACTGTCTGCAGAACCCTTTCCCATACATCCTCAGAAATAGGACCTATCTTTGCTCCCATTTCTGTTTATAAGGAGCTGGTTGTCTAAAACACAAGTTTACACAAAAGATGTATGTAAATCACAGAGATAAGCCCCTTTGGGTCCTGTGTTTTAAAAAATGTGATCAAATAACAGGGTATATGTAATTAAGAAATTGATGGAGCCATTCTGGGATAAAGGCGAGCCTAAGTTGAAGATATTGATTGAATGCCCTCTTATTCAGGGATAATTCTGTTTGCAATTGCTAAAATTATTTAAAAGTTTAATTAGAACATAAATGTGAAATCGTCAGAATGCCATTCTTGGCCCAATAATGGAAACCTTGGCGCTTTAGCAAGTTCAGGAAGTACAGTAAATCATTAGATCAAATGGATGTAAACCAAGTATAACCTGTAATATCAAGTAGATCTTTGGCAGATGTCCAAATACGTTCTTTCAAATAAATAGAATATTGTAAGGGAGACATATGCCCTGTACACACGATCGGACATTGATCGGACATTCCGACAACAAAATCCATCAGATTTTTTCAGACGGATTTTGGGCCAAACTTGTCTTGCATACACACGGTCACACAAAGTTGTCAGAAAATCCGATCCTTCTGAACGCGGTGACATAAAACACATACGTCGGGATTATAAACAGGGCAGTAGCCAATAGCTTTTGTCTCTTAATTTATTCTGAGCATGCATGGCACTTTGTGCATCGGATTTTTGTACACACGATCAGAATTTAAACGATCGGATTTTGTTGTCGGAAAATTTTATATCCTGCTCTCAAACTTTGTGTGCCGGAAATTCAGACGGAAAAAGTCAGATGGAGCCCACACACGATCTGAATTTCCGACAACACCGGGTGATGTTGACCACGCCCCCTAACAGAGGCGGCTCTAGGCTTTGTGAGGCCTTAGGCAAAACTTGGACATGAGGCCCCACTCACGCCCATAATGGGAAAAACAATTCAAGCGATAAAAAATAACGGTGTGCCCCCCCCAGCGCTGCCGACTTCCCTCCTCTGCTCTCCCGCTGACTGCCTTGGGGGGATATTCAGGATGGAGGCGGGAAAAAGGGGCTGGTAAATGTTATTTACCAGCCCCTATCTTTACTAAAAGAACACAGTGAGTGATCTGTACTGATCACTTACTGTGTTCATTCATAACTGAAGCACAGTAAACTGTGTTTACTATGCTTTAGTTTATGAATTAACAGGAGCCTCTGTCTCCTGTTCATTCATCTGCAGTGCATAGGGGTGCAGAGTGTATGGAGGTGGGAGGTATGTACATGAGAGTGGTGTGGAGTGTATGGAGGTGGGTGGTATGTACATTAGAGGGGTGCGGAGTGTATGGAGGTGGGTGGTATGTACAGGAGAGGGGTGCAGAGTGTATGGAATTGGGTGGTATGTATATGAGAGGGGTGCGGAGTGTATGGAGGTGGGTGGTATGTACATGAGAGGGGTGCGGAGTGTATGGAGGTGGGAGGTATGTACATGAGAGGGGTGCAGAGTGTATGAAGGGGGGTGGTATGTACATGAGAGGGGTGCGGAGTGTGCGGCAGGTGTCACGGCTGTCTGCTGTGGTATGGAGTAAGCACATTTTTACGAGTCACATTTCCCCTGGCCAAGTCTGCCCCTACCTCCTTCCGGGTTCAGCAGCGGCCGGCAGCTCCACCTCCACGGCAATCCTTTACCAGTCCGGCCTGCTCACCCTGCCAGCTTGGGGACACTGATCAGGGACATTTCCTCCCATTCTCCCATGCACAAATTAGGCGGCCGTGAGGCCCCTGGGAGCGCGAGGCCTTAGGCAACCGCCTTTTTTGCCTAATTAGAGAGCCGCCTCTGCCCCCTAATATGTCACAGTCCCAGCATGCCCAGGGACTGTGACGGCATAAGGGGGCGGGGTCTCCACCTATATAAGTCATAGCGGAGCGCTCAGAGACCATTCCAGCCGGAGAGACCGTTGTGTCAACATCTGGAGAAGAGAAGAGGGAAGAAGCCAAGAAGCCAAGAAGACAAGAAGCCAGAAGTCCGGGCCTCCACTGGCAAAAGAGTGGCATGAAGACAGTGGAGGAGCCGGCAGAAGAACTGGAACACCGGGAGAAGTGGCCAGAGAGAGCGGAGAAGAACCAACCGGACGCCGGGAGAAGAGGAACCGGAGGGACCCCCGAAGCCGGAAGAAGACCCCCGAAGCCGGAGGAAGACCCCCCCGGAGCTATCTAATAAATTACTTCAAATACTTGTGTAGTGTGTTTTATTATTGACACTTTTTCCCTAGGTAAATGGGTAGGGGTACCATGTACCCCATACTCATTCACATAGGGTGGGGGGGCTGGGATCTGGGGGCCCTCTTATTAAAGGGGGCTCCCGGATTCCGATAAGCCCCCCACCCACAGACCCCGACAACCAACGGCCAGGGTTGTTGGGAAGAGGCCCTTGTCCTCATCAACATGAGGATAAGGTGCTTTGGGGTGGGGGGGTCCCGCAGGGCGCCCCCCTCCCCAAAGCACCCACCTCCCATGTTGAGGGCATGCGGCCTGGTACGGTTCAGGAGGGGGGTGCTCACTCCTCCCCACCCCCTTTCCTGACCGGCCAGGCTGCGTGCTCGGATCAGGGTCTGGTATGGATATTAAGGGGGACCCCACGCCGTTTTTTCGGCGTAGGGGTTCCCCTTAAAATCCATACCAGACCTAAGGGCCTGGCAAGATCCGCGCTCGCCGCAATAGGAAAATTTGTTTTTCCTATTGCAGCGAGCGCGAGATTCAATACCCTGTCCATCGGACCAGCATACATACGGACGGACTTTCTGTCAGGGACTTTCTGCTGGGCCGGCGGACTAGGATTTGAAACATGCTTCAGATCTAGGTACAGCGGACTTTTGGGAAAAAAAAGTCCGCCGGAGCCTACACACGGTCGGATTGTCCGGCGGACTCTGGCCACCGGACCAAGTATGCCGTAAAGTCCGATCGTGTGTACGCGGCATTATACTACAGTATTTGAGATGCATGATAGATGGCACTGTGCTTCCCTTCAATGCCTATTATTACTGCTACCTGTCAACGATTTCTTTAACCGCAGGGACCCTACGCACACCTCGCGGCTTGGACTCCTTCTTACCCCTTTGCTGTATTACCTTAATTTAAAATGGGTCTTAAGGTGATCACTCATAACCTTAAAGGTTTTAACTCACAGCATAAATGGAGAAAAGCCTTTCGCTACTATAAATTATTAGGAGCCGATGTTCTTCTACTACAGGAGACACATTTCTCCTAACAAAATCACCCATAAGGCTTTTCAACAATGTTATTACACCACTTATGAGTCCAAATCGCGAAGCGTAGCTATACTCATAAAAAACTCAGTTATGTTTGATGTTCAAAATACATATAGAGACCCTGGCAGTCGCTTTGTAATTGTTAAAGGCTCAATACAGGGCAAGGGAATCACCATGGCCTCTGTATACGCTCCGAATGAATCCCAGGCTTCTTGTTTTACAACTTTTTTTCAAGTATTAGATAAATATCACTCACCCCACCTGATGACAGGTGGTGACTTTAACCAGGTGACACACTCGGGGATTGACAGAAGTCGCATGGTGACCTCAGCTAACGCCTTTCCAAAGTCACTCCAACACCTACTTAGGTCACACCAATTGCTGAACACCTGTCGAGCACCTAATGTAGGTGCCCGAGAATATACTTTTTACTCTCACCCCCATGACAGCTATTCTCGGTTAGTTTACATTTACTGCTCTCCTGTCTTGGTCGCAAACTCTACCTCAGCCAAGATTTAAGCCTGTCCTTGGTCGGATCATCCCGCAACATTTCCCACATTGGCCTTTCTCCTGCTCTGGGGGCCTGGCATCTTAACGACTCCCTGCTCACAGACCCAGTAGTACTTACCCAAATATCAGGCCACATTACAGATTATTTCACTCATAATGATATAGAGGGGATCTCTCCTGCTTCCTTGTGGGTGGCTCACAAGACTGTATTGAGGGGCCACTTCATGGCAATAGCTACCACTAGGAAGCGCCAAAATTTAAAGACATACATTCCCTTATGATGGACCTAGATAGGCTTTAACACCAGCATAGCCAAACCCCAGCTCAGAATTTGCTGATTCAAATCAACCAAAAACGAAGTGCTCTGGATACCCTACTCTCGGAGCAAATGGAAAAATCCCTCTGCTGGTCCAGAGCTCGTTTCCTTTTGCATAGTAATTCAGCTTTGGCTATGTTTGCAGGAAAGTTAAAACAATCAATCCAACCCTCACATTCATATAAGCTCTGAGACACCAATGGTAATCTCACATCTCACCCCAATGAGGTTTTGAAATTGTTTTCCTCATACTATCAAAAACTTCTTGCTGACCCACCTGCCATGACAGGTTCCACCCCCCAGACCTGGCTTGATACCCTCTCCTTGCCTGTGCTCACAGACGAACAACTATAATCCCTAAACGCACACTGTAATGAGGAAGAGATCTATTATTGCCTCTATTATCTCCTCCTTGAAACCCTTCAAAGCGCCAGGCACTGGCGGCTTTACAGCACTATATTATAAAACATTTGCAGGATTGCTAATCCCTAAAATGACAAAATTATTTAACCGTATTCTAAAGGGCGACCCATTCCCAATGGATATGCTCTTAGCGAATATATGTCCTTGATCCCAAAACTAGGCAAAGAAAATACCCTCCCTTAAAACTATCGCCCTATATCTGTTATTAATAATGACTTGAAGATTTTTGGCCGTATCCTAGCAGACCGTCTAGCGTCAGTTATCATGACATTAATGTCCCCAGACCAAGCCTGTTTTTTACCAACCAGACAAATTACAGATAACATACGCCTGGCATCGAACATCACCCAAGATGCAGATATTAACTCCCGTAAGGTCTTGCTTTTGAGCCTGTACATTAACAAGGCCTTTGACAGCATCCTATGGACCTATCTTGACACTATTTTATCCAAATTTATTTTTTACGGAGAATTTGTTAACGGTTTTCGAGCCCTTTACCATCTACCCCATACTCAAATTAAGCTCCCTGGTTGGAACTCTGACTATTTTACCCTGGGTGGAGTCACAAGACAGGGATGTCTCCTGTCCCCTCTTCTATTCGCCCTGGCAATAGAACCCCTGGCCCACTTTATCACCTGTAACCCTAATATTAGGGGTTATATTAAAAATAACCAAGAATTTAAATTAAGCTTACATGCAGACAATGTCTTTTTGTTCTTGACTGACCCTTTAATCTCCCTCCCCAACCTATTCACTACCTTAGACACCTTCTATAACCTATCAGGCTTAGGAGTGAACCCATCGAAATGCTTTGCCATGCCGATTAATATTCCACAACCTTTACTGACTACCATCAAGGACAGGTTTGAATTCTCCTGGAGCACGAGTACAAAACAATATTTAGAGATTCGCTTGGCCCCCTCTCTAAAACTGATGTACACACATAATTACCCACAGGCTTTCCCTAACATCAAAAGGTTTCTCGCCCAATGGTCCTCATACCGGATTTCATTTCTGGGCTGAATACGAGCTGTGAAAATGTCTATCCTCCCAAAGTTGTTATTCTATTTAAGATCTTTGCCACTGTATGTATCTCGCTCAACAATAGAGGCGATACAGGCCTAACTGCTTAGATTTATTTGGCAGAATAAGAGCTTCATTTGGGCCGCATACTGATGTATAGGGCCCAACCCAGGGAGAGCCTGGGTTTTCCAGACCTCTGGAAATGCTTTCTGGCGTCACTGCTAATACAATTAGAGCAATGTGAATAAAGTAAGTGGTGATTGCGCTGTGATAAGTGGGGAAGGAAGGAGGAAGCAGGGGAAGGGGCTAGCTCAAATGTATAGAGAGGTGAATGAAAAATGAAAAAATTATACAAAATATAAAGGTATAATGAGCATGAGGGCTAGTATCATACTAGCACATAAAAAATATCATGTGAATACTGAAACAGAAGAAAAGAAAAATCTCAGTGCAAAAGGGCTAGTACCATACTAGCACATATGTGGTAACTCAGCAAATACTTATCAAAAGAAAAAAAAAAAAAAAAAAAGAAAAAACTCAGTGCAAAAGGGCTAGTATCATACTAGCACATATGTGGTAACTCAGCAAATACTTATCAAAAGATAAAACTCAGTTCAAAAGGGCTAGTATGATACTAGCCCTTTTGCACAGAGTTTTTTCTTTTTTTTTTTTTTTTTTGATAAGTATTTGCTGAGTTACCACATATGTGCTAGTATGGTACTAGCCCTTTTGCACTGAGATTTTTCTTTTCTTCTGTTTCAGTATTCACATGATATTTTTTATGTGCTAGTATGATACTAGCCCTCATGCTCATTATACCTTTATATTTTGTATAATTTTTTCATTTTTCATTCACCTCTCTATACATTTGAGCTAGCCCCTTCCCCTGCCTCCTCCTTCCTTCCCCACTTATCACAGCGCAATCACCACTTACTTTATTCACACCACTTTTGTCTGTTTGGATCAGCCATTTAGGTGTTGCAGCAGTGCCCCTTAGCATAGGTATTTCTGACAGCGCAGGAGTTTCTTCATTATTTAACAATTAGAGCAATGGCACACCTTCCAAGTTCACGTACCTTGGCTCCAATTTATGCCAATTTTACCTTCCGGGCCTCTTATGGTAATGAAAAAAAGGGGGAAGTGGGGAGCGCTAAATAAAAGTGAGAAATCAGGCTTCCTGAAGACGTGTTTAACGAAACGTACGTCCAGGCAGTACTTGGTCACGCAATTACATCACATCCGGCCTCCGTGGTTGTCTGTCTGTTGTGGGTGGAACGCACGCCGCTGCCACGATCAGCTGAGAACCTTTTTGCAGTACAGGTTCGCCACCAAAGATACGCTTTCCAGCCTCAGTGCTGGGCGATGGCACCTTATATGTGAGTAGCCTTTTGGCTATGGTTGTTTTTATAAATTTTTAAATAAACGGTGTTACACTATGTTCGGTTCCTCTCCATCTGTTTTATATCCCATACGTGAGACCCTGTGATGTGAGGATAAGAGTCCGGTTTACCTCTCTCCATTGCAGCAAGCATTATCTTGCTAAAGCCTATTTGACCTTTTTTTCATTAAATTGATCAACTCCATCTGGTAAGCTGACACCCATTTCCATGAGCACATTGGTGTTTTTCAGTGATGGTAAAGGGATTCTGCTGTTCACGCTTTGATGTCATGGCTCAAACCAGGATTTCACTTCAAATATTTTTTCACCTTTGATGGACTTTTTTATTGCAATTTTTTCATCATGTTTATTTGAATTATCATTATTTATATCACTCATTTGTGTTATGGTTGTTCAACAATCACTGTACAATATCATCTATATTGGTTTCTAGTCCCAGTAATTTATTTGTTTTGATTCACATAGGTAGGCTGGTTATTATACACTAGAATTTATCATTTGTGGTCAGCACTGGGTGTTTATATTTTTATTTTTATACTTAAAATATACAACAATTTTTTTACATATTTGATTTCTCACTTTTATTTAGCGCTCCCCACTTCCCCCTTTTTTTCACTTATGCATTGATGATTTTTTCATCCAGTTAGAGTGTAGCTGCTGTAATTTATCCAAATGTATTAACACTTTTTGGCGCGGAATTGTTCACTATTTTTTACCTCTTATGGTAATGCTCTGTTAGCCCGAGACATATTGCTTTGCTTAATGTAATCATGAGCCAGTCCCTCGTACCCCTGGACCCTCTATAAAGAAAGATTTGAGGGGAGGGCGCATGCGCGAGGCTTTACATGGCAGACGCTTCTCTGTAAAGCTCCGCACTCCCCGCCGCACACTCGGGACTCTCATGCCTTGCTGAACCAGCATTTCGGAGCTGCTATCACAGAGATCGCATCTCCCCACATCAGTGCCCCTTCCGGTATGGTGCTAACGGGTCATCGCGAAAAATCCAAGCAAAAACCCATCAAAGAAGCGCTGGTCCGCGCTTCCTCTAAGATGGCGGCGAAGGCCCGGGCCCTGGCTGAACTCTCAGCATCATCTCCTGCTCGCTCTGATATGCCTGACAGTGAAGATGAGCCAGACATACAGGAGAGCCTCGGCGGTTCCCCATCCGCCCCAAATACAGGTATGTCACAAACTGCCTTCATGAAACACATGGAAACTGTGCTTCACAAGGCCCTTAAAGTAACATCAGACCAGATCACCAATAGCCTGACACGTGAAATACGCAAGATAGGCCAACGCACAGCAGACCTTGAAACAAGGGTTGATGACATGGAATTAACCCTTCAAGAGCAGGCACAGGAGCAAATTGCTCTCAAAGAGGAGAACACCATGCTTTTGTCCTGCCTCGAGGACGCGGAAAACCGCTCCCGCAGATCTAACCTATGCCTCAGAGGCATTCCAGAAACAATTGATGACTTGTAATCTTTCACTACAGCACTATTCCAAGAGCTGGCGCCCTCCATACCTATTGACAGACGGGCCACCAAGGGACATTATTATCAAGCTGCATTTCTTCCGCACGAAAGAACAGCTCCTGGCAGCCGCCCGTAACAACAGCACCCTTCAATTTCAGAGTCACACGTACCAATTGTTCTCTGACTTAGCACCCCTCACGATTGCTAAACGCCGTGCTATGAAGCCTCAACTGCAGGTACTTATACAACACCAACTTAAGTACACATGGGGGTTCCCATTCATGTTACAATTCTCCTATCAAGGTCAGCAGCATACCTCCACCACACCAGAATCGCTTCAAAGACTGCTGGAATCGCTCCACCTGTCTCCCCAGACCGACCATTCAGATACATCCCTTTCTCGCACACCAGCCAGATCTGCTTCTCCACCATACACCACGACCCCTAAACGGAATAACCCCGGACCACCATCTATCCGGAAAGGTACCCCAGCCAGATCATCCGAATATTCCTATTGCAGCCCGAAATCCCGAGCCCCACGCTGAAGACAAAGGAACTAACTTTTTTTTCTCCTATCTCCCCCTCTTTTTTGAGCACACAGGTACTCGGTTGCACTTGCAGTGATTGACTTCACACCACCTCAAGAGACCCTCCTTGTGACCGAGACCTGTTGGAAGACCTCCGTCGAGTACGGACACTTTGTACTCTGAGAATGTTTCCTCTTCAGGGCTCGCAGGCCATTTAAGGCCTCCTCAGGTTCAGTTGTTTTGTTAAATTTTCTTTTACTGTTTTAAAAGTTTTTATTTGATACTATAGCCAAGCTGTTCTTAAATACACAATTGTGTAATGAACATACTTAGAGTGCGCTTGACCTGGTTTGCTAATGGTGAGCCAGGTGAAACCCGCTACTCTGCCACTATCGAGTTCAAGTACTGGTAATGAAACAGTTATGCAGCCTTTACACTTTGGTTAAACTACCACGATTATCAAGTACACTTTTTTAGTATGCATCCCATGCCTCCCCCCCCTCCCCCCTTTCCCCCTCCCCCCCTTTCTTCCCCCCCCCCTCTCCCCCCTTTTTTTCTCCCCCTATCCCTCTTTCTCCCCTTTCTCCCCTCCCTCCCCTATCTCCTCCTGTCCACATCTCTCCCCTTCCCCCCTCCCCATCCTTCCCCTCCTCTCCCTTCTTGTAATCCTAGGATACTAACCCCTCATGGGAATAACACTAACTGAGAACTCACACACGTACTTATCAGCTACTGAAGTGAACTGTACCATTCGCTCTTACATTCCCCACCCTCCACTTTTATTTTGATGCTTCACTGTTATATACATTATCCGGGGGCAATGGGGAATAACTTGCATTTTTTTTTCTTTGTTTTGTTGTGTTCCACTTTACTTAATTTTAAATTGTCTTTTACTATAGCCGGTTGCGGCGGGGAGCAGTCAATGCTCACCCTCTCTACGGTGCACTCACTCTTCAGCCGGATTTTCGGTTGCAGAGCCAGTGCACACATTGGTCGGGCACTACTGACTTACTGCCTCCTTATTAGGGGGATCACTCAGTACTTCGTCCGACACCCTATGCTCTCCCTCTCCTTCCCTTCTTTCTTCCCCCTCTTTGACTCTACATCTATACTCCCTAACTTTCTCTGTGCCGGTCAACTCGCGCGGGCCCTGTATTCTTTGTCATTGGCTTCCCATACACCCCATAATGGCCCCACTTGAAATCCTTACCCTAAACGTTAAGGGACTAAACTCACCACATAAACGAGTAAAGGCATTTCAAACCTTTGTATCCCTAAAAGCTAAAGTTGTAGCCCTCCAGGAAACCCATTTTTCCACACGCCAAACCCCGAGCTTTTTTAGCTCTAAATACCCACAGGTTTTTACTGCTTCAGCAAACACAAAACATAGGAGTTTTAGTAGCTTTCCACCACACCATGCCATTTACCCCCCTGTCTGAAATAAAAGACCCTGAAGGTCGTTATCCTATCCTAGTGGGACTATTGCAGGACATAACCACGACCTTCGTCTCCTACTACGCCCCTAACACAAATCCGAACCCTTTTTTTTCGCATCTATTACAAGTTGTGAAAACACACTGCAGGGGAACTTTGTTCCTGTGCGGTGACTCCAACTCAGTGTTGCAACCACACATAGACAAATCACCCTATGCCCCAGAACATTACACTCCTTCTACACAATTTCGTAAACTAATACAGTCGGCCTCCCTCCTAGACACATGGAGAGAATTCAATCCCACTAAGAAAAATTATACATTTTACTCACACCCACATAAATCTTTTTCCAGGATTGACCATATATTCTTTTCCATAGCATCTGCCCCACTCCTCCTCCATTCACACATCCAACCAGTTACATGGTCAGATCATTGTGCTGTTATCACCACAGTGTCATCCTTAATTCCACAAGCTACCAACAGATCATGGTGCATGAATGACTCTCTCTTGACCAACCCATCATACTGTCTGGATATCCAGGTAGCCCTTAAGGACTATCTAACACACAACGCCACCCCTGACATCTCTCCCATCCTGCTCTGGGAAGCACACAAACCCGTGATACGAGGCACATGCATCTCAGTGGCGTCACATCTTAATAGAGACAAGAAGCACAAATTACGTCAACTTGAATCAGATTACCATGATAGTTTCCTTTTATTCCAATCCAACCCAACCGAAACACACAAATCAACGTTAGAAAAAATTAAGCTAGAACTAGATCTACTTTTAGCTGAGACGGCTGATAAAGCTATCCGTAGAACTAGCCAAACGATCTACACTAAAGCAAACAAACCAGACACCTACCTGGCTTTACGTCTACGTAGACCAGACCGTACTCGTATTCCTATTAGACTCAGACTGGCTAAAGACATAATCACTAGCAATCCTGTTAAGGTTCTCTCGGAGTTCCGTAAACAGCTAGCAAATCTCTATGATTCTAAAACAGCGTTTCCATTGCGTCAAGCAGAGAAGCTGTTTCATAATTTACCTATCCCAACCCTGTCTGAAGCCAATCGCGAGCTCATGGAGAGTACGATCACGACAGATGAAGTTTTCGCAGCCATAAAAACCCTCAAACCTCAGAAGCGCCCGGGCCCTGATGGCCTCCCCAGTCTCTATTATAAAAAATTTGCTACAGAACTATCCCCCCTTCTTACCAATAGTTTTAACACCATACTAAAACAACACTCTTTTGGCAGAGACACATTGACAGCTCTTATCTCAATAATCCCCAAACCAAACACTGACAGTACATTATGGTCCAACTATAGGCCAATTTCACTTCTCAATGTGGATATTAACATCTTAGCCAAAATTCTTGCCCTACGCCTCAATCCCATCATTGGAGGTTTGATACACAAAGACCAGGTTGGCTTTATACCCAAACAACAAGCGAGCGATAACATCAGACGTGTAATTCTCCTACAACACCTGGCCGGCTCCCGTAAGATCCCTATGCATCTTCTCTCACTAGATATACGAAAAGCTTTTGATGCAGTCTCTTGGCCCTATCTATTTTATATCCTCCAGCGATGGGGCTTCGGCCCAAATTTCTTAAATTGGATCAACGCCCTTTACAACCACCCACAAGCTTATGTACACTATTCCGGATTTCGGTCAGATCCTTTTCCAATCGCACGGGGGACTAGACAGGGTTGCCCCTTATCTCCCCTGCTGTTCGCACTCACTATCAAACCTCTAGCAGCCCTGATTAGATCTAACCCTGATATTCGAGGCTTGGAAGTAGCATCAGTTTCCCATTAATTGTGCCTCTTTGCTGACGACGCACTAATGTTTATTACATCACCCCACACTACATTACCAATCCTCATGAGCACCTTAGATAAATTCTCTCGCATTTCTGGACTTGAAGTCAACCAATCCAAATCCAAGGCCCTCGATGTGTCTCTGCCACAAGCTGATCTTGAAACATTACGTAGAAACTTTCCCTTCCACTGGTCTTCCTCAACGATTCCTTATTTAGGGATCAAGTTAACTAAAGACCCATCCAACCTGTTCCAATCTAACTACCTCCCAATGCTCTCACAAATATCTTCTCTACTTAATTCCTGGCTACCACTATGCGTCTCCTGGTTGGGGCGTATCGCAGCTGTGAAAATGTCAATATTGCCAAAGCTTTTGTACTTGTACAGAGTGCTCCCTACCACAGTCCCACCCTACTACCATAGGATTATACAAAACAAAGTTTTCAAATACATATGGGGTCCTACTAGACCCAGAGTAGCGAGATCGGTTCTCCTCCGTAACAAGCTCTGTGGCGGCCTGGGCATTCCTAACTTTTCACATTATTATCACGCAGCCCGTCTAGCCCAGTCAATACTGTACCACGCTAAAACGGAGACACCACTTTGGATTGCCCTCGAGGCCATAGATTTACACCCGATTAACGTAGCTAATCTACTATGGCTCCCTACATCAGCGCGAGGACCCATATCTAACCCATTAACACAACACACACTTAAACTATGGGACAGACTGAAAACCCCCTTTAAACTAATCTCTCCACACTCCCCACTTCTATCTTATCTAGGCCACCCCCAATTCTACCCAGCTCACACAGAACCAGCTTCATTCCATGCCTGGGTCCATGCGGGTCTGACTCGCATCTGCGATCTAGTTAGTGGAGACTCTGTAAAAACATTCCCAAATATCCAGGAACAAGCACAGCTCCCCTACAGAGAATGTTTCCGCTACCTCCAAATTAAACATTTTGTGCAAACAATCATAAAATCTAACTCTGGACTGGATACTCTAACTGAGTTTGAGCATATGTGCGACTCGGACCCGGATGCCCCAGGTATTATTTCCCGTATATACTCCCACCTTACATTACCGCCCCCAGATCTCCCCACCTATGCACAGCGTTGGTTAAGGGACCTAGACATTACCCTTGAACTAGACGACTGGTCGACCATATGGTCTAACACAAAAAACTCATCCCAAAATGTTGTTGCTTCAGAAGCGAACTACAAAGTGTTAATGCACTGGTATCCTGTTCCAGCTAGAATCGCTAAATTTCTACCTGAGTCCTCTCCGAGCTGTTTCAGAGGGTGTGGAGACAGGGGCACACATCTACATATTTGGTGGACATGCCCCCTGGCGCAATGCTTCTGGGCAACAGTATTTCAGATGGCAACCACCCTCCACCAAATTACCTTATCTCCTAGCCCTACCATAGCCCTCCTTAACCTTTTCCTGCAAGGCTACACCAGAACACAACTCCGACTCCTCCTACACTTATTTACCGCAGCTAAACAGACAATTGCTAAGGCTTGGAAAGCACCCACTCTTAACATAGTTGAAATGAAGAATAGGATTACCTAAGCAACGATACATAGCAAAATTGAAGCAAGAATTCTTGATAAAGTCCCTCAACACTCCAGAACTTGGCAACCCTGGGTTGAACATTTTTTGCCAGCGGATATTGACGAAAGCCTGGTGTTGCTTTAGGTGGGCCTCAACGTCACCCGGAAACTTTGGAATAGTTCTTGTGCCCGCGCGGGCTAACCGGTACCTCCTTTCTCTCTCCTTCTCCTACCCACATCTCCTTCACTTAGACCCCTTCTTTACTACTACTTTTCCTCTTTTCACTCTTCCACTTCACCCTACCCTCCAAACTTAAATATTGGTAATATACTCTGTTACATGCGATAGTATTGGCGGCCTCCCCACCACTGTTCTTGCGGAATGGCCAACACCATTTAGTAGTAAAACTGGGAACGAAGCTCCCTTTAATCTTTCATATATCTACTTATACTGATCCAGCATGTTGCTTGATTAAAAATATACCTGCAGTTATATTATCCAGTTTTCTTTAAGCTTATGTTCTTCTACATTATTTTTATGTACACTGTCATCTATTCTAAAGATACCATGTATTGAACTTAATGTAACAGTTGTATGTGAAATTACCAATAAAATATTTGAAAAGAAAGATTTGAGCTGCTCTCTAGACCTCCCCGATTGGTTTACTTTTTAGGTGACCCTAAATACCCCACAGCTTTCAATGCAGATTTGGAATTTGCCAATTTTTCTATCACATGGCCGGTGACTTTGGACTCATTACTACAGGGTACCTCCTTTTGCTCTTTTGAACACCTCCAACATAATTATGCATCCCTCAACTCTGAATTTTATAAACACTTACAAATTTGCCCCATCCGTTCCATGGTCTCAGGTGCTTCTTAGAATGGGATCTATTAAACTAATGTAAAGAATACAATACTGTGATAGGGGGCTGTGATTGCTAGAGGCACTGTAATAAAAAAGGGGCACTGTGATATAAATGTGACTGCATTGTAAAGGGGCACTGTAATGATTTTTCTGTATACGAACAATGGCCATCAAAATCCCCTGAATAAGCATTGATAGGTGAAACATGTTGGGAACATGATTGTGATACCGCTATATATGTGAACAGTTTATGATAGTGTAACCAAGATATGTATTTATTGCCTATTTTTTATTCAACTATAAACTTGTATACCAATAAACTATGTCATTTTAATTTTCCTTTATGTTTCATTTTAATTTATGTGTAGACTGTTATATGACACCTAGAAAATCCCATATTACCATAACCATTTTCCAGTATATCTTATTTTGTTTTTTGTTTTTTAAGTTCCTCTTTCAGAATGACACAGTTTCTCAAGACTGACATACAACAGATGTCTTACTATTGTTGTTCAAGCTTCAAGCTACTATGTAGTGCTGCACCAGATTTTGCACTCTCCAGTTTTAGTAAATCAACTCAAAGTGTATTTATACCTAGCTATTGAGTATTATATAACAACTGAAAGTTTTTGTGCCTGCTTTAATTTGCTCTTATTTTAAATCTTATAAAAACATACTCCTTATAGGGCAGTCACAGTGTTTAGCTGCAGATATTTGCACTAGAAATCTGTACAATTTAATAATTGACAGACCAAACACATGAAGGACATTTGGCTGCTTAATCCACTTACTTCCCTAAGTTATTTAGCATTTATATAATGCCAAAACAAGCAAATTATATTCAGCGTTTTAGAGAAATTGATTTACTGAGAATTACAACAATGTGAATGGGGATACATAGGCTAAGCATAAAATGACAATGCATCTGCCATGAAAGTATGTTGGCTGTCTACTAGTTGGAAAAGAAGAGGTTGCAGCCAGCTCACACAGAGTAAAAATCTCAGGCAATCTTGAGCTTTATGTTATGTGCCAATGGTGTAAAATACATTTTCATTAAAATATAATCCTGAACAGACTGTTTGTTTTATATTCCATCACAAATATATATAGATGTAGTTTTGCAGGTGGTATGCAACCAAAGACACATTAGAGACCATTAATAAATAAAGCACAGGAAAAAAATATCACATATTTCCAGTATGTAAGAGGTATTCATAAATATATTACATCTCCCATTGTACCCAAATAGCTAAGAAAATATGAAATTGTCACAGTACAGAACTGTTTATTTATCCCCATTCCTTTTACTAGATTGGCTGTTCTATATTTTACATGGGATATGTTGAAGGGCAAGAGGTTGACTGCATCCCTAAAACACTTAATGTAAATTGACCCCCCCCCCCAAGTGTAGTCCACCTGGTGAAATACATACAGTACCCTTCTCCTCATTTCATTGAGCTTTATTGTGCAACCCTTTCCAGTACAGTTGTCTTTTTAAATAATAGTTTATATTTTTTCTAAATAATGTCTTTACCATGAACTTTAATTTAAAGCCCCTTGAGGTCTAGTATTGAAGGCGAGTCTTGAAAATCAATTCTGGCTGTTTTCAAGTCGAATAGGCAAGAAATTGTCAAACAAAGGGCATAGGTAGTTGGGCGTTGGCATTAAGGACATGTACCGATGCAAATAAGTTTTTTTTTTTATATGCCATACAGTGGGTAGAAGGTCCACCTTTAAATAGGAATTCAGAGGGGACATGAAAAAATAACCAATCCTTTCTATTACATGCTTGGGAAATGCCTTTAAAGAGGAGGGCCAGTCAAAAAAAAATTAAAAGTCAGCAGCTACAAATACTGCAGCTGCTGACTTTTAATTGGACACTTACCTGTCCCAGGGTCCAGCGATGCGGGGGATCGAAGCTCCGCTCATCTTCCCCTCCGTTCAGCGAAGCCGGCATTGCAACTGTGGGCGCCGGGCTGTGGCTTCACAGCCTGGCACCCACTGCGCATGCGCGAGCGGCGCCGCGCGCCGTGACTGGCCGCTCAGTCACCTGGGACCTGTAATGGGTCCCAGATGATTGACAGGAGGGAGGGAGCAGAGCTGAGCCCTTCCTGTGCCGAGATGGAAGTGATGTCACCAGCCCAGGCACTGAAACAGGCAGACTACGAGGGACCCCCTAGCAACAGGCATTTAGAGGTGAGTAAAAAAATATCCAAATGTTTTGTTGTGTTTTTTTTAGGACTTTTCATGTAGTTTTTTTTTTTTTTTTTTGGGTGGAACCCCACTTTAAGCTCTATGTGGTGTTTTGGAAATGGACAATTCCCATGGACAAAAATCAGCAACAACATATGTTGTTCTCACATATTTAGTACTTGAGTACTTGATTTGTTGACTTTTAAATAAAGCTTGGCTTAAAGTGGAATCCCAGCTTACACCTGACTAGCCCTAAAGCCATCCCCTCCCACTACTAACACCTATGCTAAGTAATCTGTGTAACGTCACCCATAGGCTTCAATAGTCCATACATTGTTGGCGCTGCCTCCTCTCCACTACAGCCTCGCTGGATTGCAGGATTGTAGGGGATCTGGATCACGTGACCAAAGCATCCTGACACTAGGTAAGTACAGTATGTACAGCTTTCTTTTACAGGTTAGCATACAGTAGGTGTTAGGAGGGGGGAGAAGACCGTTTTAAGGCTAGTTAGGTGTAAGCTAGAATTCCACTCTAAGTATAGCACCCTAATTTGATTCATTACACCTTAAAAATAAGTTTTTTTTAGTTAGTTAGTGGATGGAATGATTAAAGTAAGAGCCAGAGCAGATGTTAAAGCTACAGTGCCTTGAAAAAGTATTCATACCCCTTGAAATTTTTCACATTTTGTCATGGTACAACCAAAAACATAAATGTATTTTACTGGGGTTTTATGTGATAGACCAACATAAAGTGGCACATAATTATAAAGTGGAAGGAAAATTATAAATGGTTTTATTTTTTTTAACAAATAAATATGTGAAGAGTGTGGCATGCATTTGTATTCATCCCCTTTACTCTGATACCCCTAACTAAAATCTAGTGGAACCAATTGCCTTCAGAAGTCACCTAATTAGTAAATAGAGTCCACCTATGTTTAACTTAATCTCAGTATAAATACAGCTGTTCTGTGAATCCCTCAGAGGTCTGTTAGAGAACCTTAGTGAACAAACAGCAGCATGAAGGCCAAGGAATACACCAGACAGGTCAGTGATAAAGTTGTGGGGAAGTTTAAAGCAGAGTTAGGTTAAACAAAAATATCCCAAGTTTTGAACATCTCACGGAGTACTGTTCAATCCATCATCTGAAAATGGAAAGAGTATGGCACAACTGAAAAACCTACCAAGACATGGCCGTCCACCTAAACTGACAGGCTGGGCAAGGAAAGCATTAACCACTTGCCGACCGGCTCACGCTGATATATGTTGGCAAAGTGGCACGGGTGCACAAAATCACGTACCCGTATGTCACTCCGTCATCGGCGGCTAGCTGGCGCGTGCCGCGGGAGCGTGCCCGCGGGTCCTGCAGACTCGATGTCTGCCAGTGGCCTGCGATCATGTCACGGAGAGGCAGAATGGGGAGATGCCTATGTAAACAAGGCATTTCCCTGTTCTGCCTAGCAACATGACAGGGATCTACTGCTCCCAGTGCTTGGAAGCAGTGATCTCTGCCATGTTCTAGTGAGCCCATCCCCCCTAGAGTTAGAACACGCTGAGGGAACACAGTTAACCCCTTGATCGCCCGCTAGTGTTTAACCCCTTCCCTGCCAGTGACATTTACACAGTAATCAGTGCATTTTTATAGCACTGATCGTTGTATAAATGTCAATGGTCCCAAAATAGTGTCAAAATAGTGTCAAAGTGTCCGATCTGTCTGCCGCAATGTCCCACTCACGATAAAAATCACAGATCGCCACCATTACTAATAAAAAAAATAATAATAAAAATGCCATAAATCTATCCCCTATTTTGTAGATGCGATAACTTTTGCGCAAACCAATAAATATACGCTTATTGCGATTTTTCTTACCAAAAATATGTAGAAGAATACATCTTGGCCTAAACTGAGGAAGAAATTTGTTTTTTTGTATATTTATTATAGCAAAAAGTAAAAAATATTGCTTTTTTTTTCAAAATTGTCGCTCTTTGTTTGTAGCGCACAAAATAAAAAGAGATGATAAAATATCAGCAAAGGAAAGCTCTATTTGTGGGAAAAAAGGACGTCAATTTTGTTTGGGTACAACGTTGCATGACTGCACAATTGTCAATTAAAGTGCCGCAGTGTCGTATTGCATAAAAAGGCTTGGTCAGGAAGGGGGTAAGCCTTCCGGGGCTGAAGTGGTTATTTCAGAGAAGCAGACAAGAGGCCCATGGTAACTCTGGAGGAGCTGTAGAGATCTATAGGTCAGGTGAGAGAATCTAATAAAAAATTCCCCGCTAGAACAAAATATAAAACATAAGCAGCAGTAAACAGTGCGACAACATTAATTAGAAATAAAAAATATTAAACCGCGCTAAGTAATATAATAATATAAATGGTTGATATGGTGGAAATTTGACTGCCACACTAAAATTAAATTGAAAATGTATAAAAAACAAAAATTCAAAAAAACTATTACATAAAAGGAAAGTCCAGATATCTCCTGAGGTAAGATCAATCACCAAATCGCCAAAATATTTCAACTTGTGTAGATAACAGTCCAAGGGTTATAAGAATAAGTTGCCCTTACCAGAACATCAATTAAGATAGATGGATGGCTTAAACCCAGCCAGGGCCTTTGGGATGGAAACCAATCTGCTCCGTCCAGATTCGGGGTGTAATTCCCTCAGTGAATGCAGGAGAAAAAATAACAAAAAAGACTGGCCATAGTGTAGCATGATCAGATGTTAATATGGACATACAGACATACCAACACCCTGGTGTGCACACAGGAAAAAAGGGGGGGAGTGATAACCCACCACCGTGGCTGTAGATCGCGCTTACAGACTCACAGTGGTAAACAGGCTCTCTATCATGCTAGGAGCTGATTGATGGATGACAGGGAACGATTGTTTCACCCGCTGTAGCCAGGAATCCATGCCCTCAGTACATGACCCAAAATGAAAATAAATTCTCTCTGTACAGCGATATGAACCGTGCCCTTCACCGACCACTACTCTAGATGAGAGAATCTGTCCACATGACAACTATTAGTCATGCACTCCACAAATCTGGCTTTTATGGAAGAGTATCAGGAACATGAATCAAACTGAGACAGAAAATGCAGTAAAAATCACACCTTTTAATAAAATGGTAAAAATGATACAGAGCAGTAAACATAGTCAAAACATAGCCAGGGATCGGAAGCCAAAGCAGATAGTCAGACAAATCAGTAAATTACGAAACCAGAGATCAGCGTAGTCGGAGGCAGCAGGACAGGAAATGGAACCAGAAGGGACGTTAGCCGGGCAAAGTCTTTAACAGGAACACAGCAGAGAATATTCAGATATGTTTGACCAAGGCGAAGGCATCAAAGAAATGAACAAGACAGTTTAAATAGCCAGAAAGGGCTGGTTGAAGGCTGGACTGACGAGCAGGAAATGATCAACAGGTGAGCCACTGTGGAACGATGAGTGCTGACAATTATCCGATAGTTGAGCAGCCTGAGCACAGAGAAGGGAGCTGCTGACAGCCCAGAACTGAAAAAGAGTGGCAAGAAGAAAGCCATTGTTGAAAGAAAGCCATAAGAAGTCCTGTTTGCAGTTTGCGAGAAGCCATTTGGGGGAACAGCAAACATGTCAAAGAAGGTGCTCTAGTCAGATGAGACCAAAATTTAAGTTTTTGGCCTAAAAGCAAAATGCTATGTATGGCAGAAAACTAACACTGCACATCACCCTGAACACACCATCCCCACCGTGAAACATGTTGGTGGTAGCATCATATTGTGGGGATGCTTTTCTTCAGCAGGGACAGGGAAGCTGGTTGTCAGGGCTGGGTTCAGCCCTTCCTTCTCTGAGCTGGCCACTCAGCTGTCAGCTAATCGCCAGCTCCTAACTCTCCACAGTTGCCTGTCTGCCTACTTAAGCCGTCCAGCCCAGAGGATCTCTGCCTTCGTCTTAGTCAACATCACAGAGACTATCTCCTGCATTCCTGTTTAAAGGACTTGCTTGGCTGACATCCCTTCTGGCTCCAAATCCTGTTTGCTGTTTTACTACGCTCATCTCTGGCTTCCTGACGTTTTGCTTGTCTGACTATCCGCTCCGGTTCCTGAACTCTGGCTATGTTTTGACTATGTTTGTTCTATTTACTTTTATTATTAAACAAGTGTGATTTAACTGTACTTCTGTCTCGGCCTGATTTTATGGTTTCTGACAGTAGGCCAAGGCCATGAATTCAAAAGATACAGTCAATCCACTTGTTGGTAATATTTTTTCCAGATTGGATGAGCAAGATCACTGCATGGATCAGTTTGCCATGGCATTACAAATGCTCCTGGGTCGCACGGCTCACCTGGAATCTCCCACTGTGGCTGCTCTGGTACAATCTGTATTGCAGGCCATCCCTGCTGCTGCTTCAGTCTCTGTGCAGGCACCCGCCCCAAGTATTACCTCTATAAGAGGTATGTCTGGTTCCACTCCGCTTCCCCAGCGATTTGGGGGAGATCCAGTCCAATGCAGAGGGTTTCTCAACCAGGTTGAGATATACTTTGAGATGCTGCCCCAGGCGTTTCCCACAGACAGAAGCAAAGTAGGTTTTGTGATATCTTTGCTTTCTGAGAGAGCCTTGGCCTGGGCAAACCCTCTATGAGAGACGTAAAAACCTGTTGTCTTGAGTTACCCTGAGTTTGTGGCCTCCTCTAAAAAGGTGTTTGACGTTCCCGCACACTCCGCTTCTGCTGCCAAGTACCTCATGTCCATCAAACAGAGTACGAGAACTGTTCCCGACTATGCCATTGAATTCTGTACTCTGGCAGCATAGGCTGCTTGGTACAGTGAGGCTCCCATGGCCGCTTTTTCTCATGGTCTCTCAGATTCCATCAAGGATGAGATAGCAGCCCGAGATATACCCACTGAGCTGGAGACGTTGATCACGTTTGCCATCCTCATTGACTCTAGACTCAGAGAAAGTCTCTCTTTTAAGGAGCGCTTGCGGAAACCTCCTGTACGCTTGCCTCCGAGCTTTGCAGTCCCACCCGTGCCTCCCTAACCTCCCATGCCTCCTGGTACCGAGTCGGTCAGTGAAGATGAACCCATGCGCTTGGGCTTCACGCGTCTCTCTGTGGATGAGAGAACCTTTAGGAGGAGGGAGAGATTGTGCTTTTATTGTGGCCAGGCAGGTCACTTTTTAAAGTCTTTTCCTACCCGTCCAAGGAACGCCCGAACTTTGAGGTCCTGTCACAGACAGACCTTAGGTGGCGTTGTTTCACAGTTATCCAGAAGGATAAACTCCTGGTTTTGGTCACCCTTTCTTGGGCTGAGTCTTCCATCGAGATACAAGCTCTAATCGACTTTGGGGCTGCAGGCCTGTTTATTAATGCTGCCTTTGTATCAGAAACCTAGGTGAGGGCACAACCCCTCTTTTGATTGGTTCCATGCTGAGGTTCTCTCCTGGTCACCACAATGCATTAAGACATGCTTCCAGAAGGTGGCCAAGGTTTTGTGCACCTCTTCACTCTAGTCCCTGCCGGAGGAGTACCGTCATTTTAGCGATATCTTTGACAAAGGTCAAGCTGGCAGTTTGACTCCACACTGGCCGTATGATTGCGCAATTGACCTTCAACCTGGTGCCATACCCTCTCGTGGCCGGGTTTACCCTTTGTCGGTCTTGGAGGATAAGGCCATGGAGGAGTATGTTGCAGACACACTTTCTTGAGGTTTCATCCGCAAAATCCTCATCTCCTGCTGGTTTCTTCTTCGTGAAGAAGAAGACTGGGGAACTGAGACCTTGTATTGACTATAGGGGTCTCACGATTAAGAATGCCTATCCGATTCTGTTGATTATGGTGTTATTTGACTGCCTTAAGTGAGCAACGCTTTTCATGAAGCTTGATTTGAGAGGGGCATACAATCTTGTGAGGATTAAGGAGGACGACGAGTGGAAAACTGTGTTTAATACCAGAACAGGCCATTACGAGTACCTTGTAATGCCTTTTGGCCTTTGTAACGCCCCGGCAGTTTTCCAGGAATTTATTAACAATGTCCTCCGAGATTTGTTGCAGTTATGTGTGGTGGTTTATCTCAATGATATCCTCATATTTTCCAAGTCCCTGGAGAGCCACCACACAGATGTCTGTCATGTGCTTCAGAAACTAAGAGAGAACAATCTCTATTGTAAATTGGAGAAGTGCGAGTTCCATCGTGAACAGGTTCAATTCCTGGGTTATGTCATTTCCACTGCTGGTTTTTCGATGGACCCAGAGAAACTTTCAGCAGTCCTACAGTGGCCCCGACCCATGGGTTTACGTCCTCTGAACCGTTTCCTGGGCTTTGCCAACTATTATCGGAAGTTTATTAGTAACTTCTCATCTCTGGTCAAGCCCCTGACTGATATGACCAGAAAGGACGGTAACCCTCAGAGTTGGTTTCTAGAGTCCGTTAAGGCCTTTGAGAGTCTCAAGGCTGCCTTTGTTTCTGCTCCTGTGTTGGCACATCCTGATCCTACGTTGCCTTTTATCCTTGAGGTTGATGCTTCTGAGTGTTGGCTCCCTTCTGTCTCAACATCCGTGCTAAATACACCAGAGGTTGCTATAGCTACCTCTGGTGTACTTAATACGGGTGATCACGTATCTTCTGTGTCCACTGATGAAGTCCCCGCCCATAGGGACACAACGCGTACGGAAGGAAGCGTTGTGACATCACCCGCAGCCATCTCGCATCCTTGTTTACCCACACGCTTAAGCATCTGGCACTGGAATAGTGCCATGTTTGTAAGTTTGATTTTAATTGTTCATCAATAAAAAGTTTACCTTGCGGAGAGCACTATGTTGTACCCCTTTTTGCTTACATGATTCATGTGCCTTGGGAGTTTTCTACGCTGCATAGTCCTTGCTCTTTGTATCCAGTCCGATTGGGATCTGCTGCCAATCATCTACATTGACCCGTAACGGAAGGTGCATTTGACCCTCTGTAATAAAGAGTCCCTGCGCTGCGGTGAGCGGCCATCTTTAACACTGGTGGAGGGGTCACACACACCCACTGAGTTTTCTGCATGATGTTACATCACTGATGACCACTTGGATACATTTTTTACTGTTTGATTTATGGACTTTATCATAAAAAATTTTTAGCGCTGCACCATCTGTTTTATATGTCTCAACGTCCTACCTCTGAGAGCGCTTTGCATCCTTGTGGCTACTTTTCCAAGAAATTGTCACCTGTGGAGTGCAATTACGAGATTGGTGACAGAGAGCTATTGGCGATCATTTTATCCCTCAAACGATTGGAGACATCTCCTCGAAGGTACCACTGTGCCAGTTCTCATTCTTACTGACCATAAGAATCTCATATTCTTGTCTGAGGCTTAACGCCTCTCTCCCAAAAGAGCGCGATGGGCTCTATTCTTGTCAAGTTTCAATCACATGCTCCCTTTTCCTCCCCTTCTTCCTCAAAGGAGCATAATAACTGTGCATTAGGAATGACCTCGATGTTCGGGTTGAACATAAGTTTGACTCCAACATCGGGTGTTCACCCGTTCACTGAATAGCGAACATTATAGGGCGTTAGCGGAAAATTTGAGCACCGTAGAACGCCCCATAATGCATTGTGAGACCTGAACTGCATGCTTTGGCCAATCACAGCTCACTCTGTTGAGAGAGCCATAATTGGCGAAAAGGCAGGGTGCCTTTGGCCAATTATGGCTCAGGTGGACTAAGACCACGCCCCACACTATATAAGGCTGATTACAGAGCAGCTGTGTGTAGTGTTGCTGGCATGGACAGAGAGATAGCTAGAGACTAGATTAAGCAGGCAGATACAATAAACACAGTAACTTCCAGGGCTAATAGCTCTTCCAAGATATGGAGTAACAGGTGTCAGATAAAATGATGGTGTGAAAGGTATATATGGTATCCCAAAACTAGGTGGATGCTGCCTTCCTCAGGTAAGGGTAATCCGAAAGGAACTACAAGAAAAACAGAAATGGAAGGCGTGCACACCTAGTGCATTACCAGATATAATTTAATAATAAGCCTAGCTCTGAGGAAGGGGGTGCACCCCCCGAAACGCGTTAACTGTACCCCATGTTCTGTGCATGTCCATGTACTGTGTTTATGGCCTTTTGTCAATTGCATTTTTTGAGTACCCACTTTTATACAGAAATTTCTTATTATTAAATTATCTCTGGTAATGCACTAGGTGTGCGCGTCTTCCATTTCCGTTTTTCTTGTAGATTAAGCAGGCAGGTTATTCAGTTAGTGGCAGTGTATTTGAGATATATATATATACATACAGTCAGTCTAGTATATATATTTACTCTGCATTTAGCATAGACTATATATTCAGTGTTTACCAAAGATAATTTAATAATAAAAATGTTTTCATTCAGTGTAGCCTATATATACAGTGCATTCGATGGTGTATACTTTCTATTACACTTCAGGCGGTGTACACAGTATTTAATATAGTGTGTACAGTTTCTACTATACATCTGGTGGTGTACACAGTATACAATACAGTGCAGCCGTTGTACAGTTTCTAATACAGTGCAGGCAGTGTAGGCAGTGTACACAGTATCTAATACAGCGTGTACAGTTTCTACTACACTTCTGGTGGTGTACACAGTATACACTACAGCGCAGCCATTGTACACTTTCTAATACACTTCAGGCGGTGCACACAGTATCTAATACAGTGTTGCAAAACAAAAAATACATCATGTCTGGAAAGCCACCAAGGAGAGGCAGATGCTCACAGGCCAAATAGAGAGGGCAAGCAGTCTCTGTGTCTACAGTCAACAGTGGTGGTCGTGGACATGGTGCAGGTGGCCATGGGGCACACTTGTCCTTTTTTGATGCTGCTGGTCTTGTTATTGAGCCAGAACACCCAGAAGAGTTGGTGGAGTTGATAACAAAGCCGTCCTCATCCCCCTCATTCTCTGTCACCCAGGCACAGAGTAGTTTGCCTTCCAACGCAGCTGCCAAAGTGGCCTATTCCACAGGCTCCTTGTCCACAGTCACTACTTCCATAACCCAACCATCATGCACAGTGGAGTCCCCAGAATTATTCATCCATAGTGTCGGTTATATGCTGCTGGAGGATGCGCAGCGATTTGAAGGCTCCGATGTTGGTTCACAGGTTGAGGAAGGGAGTAACATGAGCCTAGAGAGCAGGGGTGCCACAGAAGGACAAGAAACTGGCAGTCATTTTCCACCAGCTGCAGCGTACTGCCAAGTTTGCTCCAGTGACAGGGAGGGAGGGGATGATGAGGTCACTGACTGTACTGTACTTGGGTGCCTGAGAAAAGGGATGAGGAAAGTGAAGAGGAGGAGGCACAATTTCAATGAGGCAGGATGTCCTCTTGGGGGCAGCTTAAGGGCAGCCATCCCATTGCATATTGCATCACACCGCAGAGCTCCGCAGGTGCAGGGCGCTGCTGACTCCCCGCTGACTTTTAAAAGTTCCTTGGTGTGGGCCTTTTTCAACATGTGTGGAGCAGATCGCACCATTTCTGTTTGCAACCTATGTCTGAAGCGAATCAAGCATGGCCAGAACAGCAGCCGCTTGGGCACCACATGCTTGACCAGACATATGATGACCTGCCATGCAGTCCATTGGCAACAGCACTTGAAAGACCCACATCAAAAAAAAAGCGGACTTCATCCTTGCTCCTCATCTGGGATTGGGATCTCCAACCCTACTATACCTCCAATCCTCTCAAAAACCTGCACTGAGAGGAATGAAGGTATAGCAATAGGTGTCCCAAGTACTTGCAGCCAATCTGCTAGCAGTACACCACCAATTGTTTTTAGAAGGAAAATTTCCCTACCCCAGTTGCTGAACCATAAAAGAAATTTGGTCCCAGTCATCCATATGCTCAGCATCTAAATGCTAGCTTGGCCAAATTGCTAGCACTGCAACTGCTGCCTTTTCAGCTGGTAGACTGTGCCCCCTTTCATGAATTTGTGGAATGTGCTGTACCTCAGTGGCAGGTTCCAAAACACCATTTCTTTTCACGGAAGGCCATTCTGACTCTACTGGCATGTGGAAGGCAATGTTTTGGCCTAGTTGGACAGGGCGGTAAGCAGTAAGGTTCATATTACCGCTGACTCAAGGTCCAGGAGGCATGGGCAGGGATGTTACCTTTCCTTCACAGTGCACTGGTTAACTCTGCTGGCAGCTGGGAAGGATGCAGGAAAGGGTTCAGTGTTGTTGGAACTTGTTCTGCCACTACGCCTCCAAAATGCTAGTAGTGATTCTGCCACAGCTCTTTCTTCCACCCCCTCCTCTTCTTCTCCCTCTATGGCCTCTTCTGCAGATTTGTCCTCTGAACCAGCAGTGCTTGAGTTGGTCTGCCTAGGGGATAGGAGCCACACTGGGGCAGAGATTCTGTCAGCTCTGCAGGGGCAGGCTCAGAGGTGGTTGACGCCATGCCAGCTTCAGCCAGGAATGGTTGTTTGCGACAATGGCACCAACCTTCTCTTCGCCCTCCGACAGGGACACTTGACCCATGTTCCATGTTTGGTACACGTCCTGAATTTGGTGGTGCAGCGGTTCTTGAGCAGGTACCCAGACTTACAAGATCTCCTGAGGCAGGCCAGAAAAGTGGTTATTTCCGCCGGTCATACAATGCCAGTGCTCGGCTGGCTGACATTCAAAGGGAATGCAGCCTGCCCACCAATCGCCTCATTTGGAACATGCTCACCAGGTGGAACCCAACGTTGGCAATGCTACAGCGGCTGCACACACAGCAGAGGGCCATCAATGAGTACCTATGCGGGAATGGCACCAGGACAAGGTCAGGGGAGCTTGGCTTCTTTTTGCCACGCCAGTGGCTACTGATCAAGGATGCATGCACTGTTCTGTCACTATTTGAGGAGGCCACAAGGATGGTGAGTAGTGACACTGCATGCATCAGTGACACTGTCCCTCTAGTTTTCTTGCTGAGCACACGCTTCGTAGAATCATGGACAGGGCACTTGAGGCAGAACAGTGGGAGGAAGAGGAGGACTTCCTTCCTCTCAAGGCCCTCTTTATCCAGATAGCATTCTTGCGGGCCCACCAAACACACAGGAAGAAGAGGAGGAGGATTGTGTTAGCGTGGATGTAGAGGATAACACTGAGCAGCAGTCTTCAAGGAATGGTTTGCAGTCCCCAGAAACCCAAGCAGTTGTAAGTGGCTGGGAGGAGGCAGTTACAGATCATGTAATCCTTAGTGACCCAGAGGACTCAGAATCAAATGCCTCTGCAAAATTATGCTGCATGGCCTCCCTGATTCTGCAAAGCCTGTGAAAGGACCCTAGGATTCGTGGTATCAAGGCAGGGGATCATTACTGGTTGGCAACCCTTCTTCATCCACGTTACAAGGGTAAAGTGGCAGAACTCATCCTGCCTTCGCAGAGGATAAAATATCTCCAGGGGCCTTGAAGAAAAGTTTGTGCAATGCATTTCCAGACCCTGGGAGGTTACAATTTCATGGTGCTGGACAACATGTTGCTGAGGCTTTGTTCAATCAGAGGAATAGCGGTGGAGAAGGTGGCTGGCTGACCGATGCCTTTAAACAATTTTTCAGTCCTCAGGTCTGATCAGTTCAAGCAACCATCTCCAGCATCTGCATTATATGGTGCAGCAATATCTATGGGCAAGAGCAGACTTGGAGACCTTTCCAACAGAGCATTCACTGGGTTACTGGGTCTTGAGGATGGACCACTGGCCAGAAGTTGCTCAATATGCAATTGAGCTACTGGCCTGTCCTGCATCTAGTGTGCTTTCTGAACGCACATTTAGTACTGCTGGAGGGTTTGTAATAAATCAAAGAGTGCGCCTGTCCACAGATTCAGTTGATAGGCTCACATTCATTAAAATGAATCAGTCTTGGATCAGCAGCTATTAATGCTGATGCTGATGCAACTGATTGAATTTGCTATGGATCTGGGATCCCTTGAAGACTGCCTATGCTGGCTGTCCTATTTGTCCTTAATCTTGATGATGCTAGCTTTCAACAATATTTTTTGTTTAGGGCACCACCACCACCACCCAAGGCCCAATTTTTCTGCGTTTAACAGGGGCATGTAATTACAATTTTTGATCTAATATTTCACAGCAGGGTCCGTTCCTGTGTCCAACAAGAGTAACTGTAAGGGCTTACAGTGCTCTGGCGCCACCACCGCCCAAGTCCCAATTTTTTTCGTCTCCTGGTTAACAGGGCCATGTAATTACAATATCTGATATAATTATTCACAGCAGGGCCCGTTCCTGTCCACAACAAGAGTAACTGTGAGGGCTTATAGTGTTCTGGTACCACCAGTGGCCCATTTTTTGTTGCAGAGTATATAGGACAGGCCATATAGTATATATAGTGCTATTCAAGGTATATAGTGCCTGGGGGCCTGGGGGACCCCCACGTCATTTTTTTTTTTTTGTGCAGGGTTCCTTAATAACCATACCAGACCTGAAATGCCTGGTATGGATTTTGGGGGGACATCCACCCCATTTTTTTTTTGTATTTTTGGGTATTTTTATCTACATTGCCGGGATCTGACAATACATTACATTGTTTCACTTTTAAGCATTATTAAAATCACTGCTCCCGAAAAAAGTTTTTAAAACTTTTTTTTGTATTAATACATGTCCCCTGAGGCAGGACCCACATCCCCAAACACTTTTTATGGCAATAACTTGCACATAAGTTAAGAAGAGAAAAAAGAGGAAAAAACGCGCAACGAAAATTAGTAAATGATATTGACCTTCTATGCTGCAGAGTCCTATATGTGACGCAAACACACAAATTTGGATGGGGAAAGAAGTTGACTCGCGCTAAAACAAAAAAAACTAACACATGTATGATTGCAAAGGTGCAAAGGTAAACATTATGTGAACATATAATATAATGTGACAACACCAAATTAGGTTGATGAATGAAAACAACCTCCCCTTAAGTAAAAAATAAACAAAAATGGATTATAAAAATTATATGTAAAAGTCCATATACAAGAAGCCCCAAAAAAGTGCAGTAATGTGCAAAAAAAAATTATTAATTGGATGAAATCCCAGATGTGTGGGTCCACCACCATAGATGAAGTGCCTGGCCGCTTACCGGAACCCCATGACCCCCCGTTACAGAGGGTCTAACTGGGCATTGTAGTCTTGTTGCTTCGGGCAACCCAGGAATCAGGATGGAACCGAAATGAAACCTCAGAAGCTGTAGTGCGAATGGATCCACAGGGAAAGATAAAGCCCAGCCCTCAATGGAATGTTAACATCATGTGGGGAAAACAGAAGAAGGCTCCCATAGTGTAAAATCCAATGGTATCTATTTGAAAAAATGTAATAAACACTCACATATAGAAAAACAATTTGTCCTCTGATGAAAAGACAGTCTGTGACACCGGTGCACACCGCAATCATACATGTGTTAGTTTTTTTTGTTTTAGCGCGAGTCAACTTCTTTCCCCATAACTTGCACATAAGCCTTTAAATTAGCACTTTAGATTTTTCACGTTCGCGTCCAATAGACTTTAACGGTGTTCGTGTAAATGTTTTGCCTGTTCACATGCTCTGCTGCGAACCAAACCGGGGGGGAGGGGGGCGGTGTTTAGCTCATCCCTACTGATAATCAGTGCACTGATGATCCATGCGCTGATTATCAGTGTAAACAATGTGCTCACTGTGCCCTGCCAGACTTGCAGGTTATTGACTCTCCTTTCCTCACACAGAGACAGTGTGTGACGAAGGGAGAGCCAATAACTGGCAAGTTCGTTTACACGTGACCAGCTGTGACTGGACACAGCTGTTTACATGGTAAAAGGTGTCCATGAATATCCTCCCAGAACTGGAGGCCTGCGCTGTAGCCGTCTTTCAGCTATAGAGCAGGCAGGAACTGGTTAGTTTGCTAAAGCACTGCATATCATAAAAATTAGATTTTTTTAAAGGGACCTTTTTCACTAATAAGTGGTCCCACCTTTTTTTCTATTCTTTGTTGTGTCTCAGTGCTGCTGATCTAATACAGCCTCTTTGCAGTCACTTATAGGGGTTGATTTACTAAAGTTAACTAGACTGATGAGGTGAAGCTCTTCTGACTTCCATTTTCCTTGCACATGATTGGGTATTCTTTGCAAAGTCAATTTTCGCCACATTCACTCAGATAGGGAAACATTTCCCTTGCAAAGTGAAAATATCCTTGCAAAGTGAACAGCCTGTTTGTCTTTAATGTTTGGCTCATCCCTACTGTGCATCAGCAGTCCTCAAAATAAAACACTTTCCCTCCTTCTGCCTCTCAAGGGTGCATAGCAGCCATTATTTTGGAGGACTGATCTACAGTGCCTTGCAAAAGTATTCACCCCCTTGGCTTTTTACCTATTTTGTTACATTACAGCCTTTAGTTCAATGTTTTTTGAATCTGAATTATATGTGATGGATCAGAACACAATAGTCTAAGTTGGTGAAGTAAAATTAGAAAAATATATACATAAAACTATTTTTCAGAAATAAAAAACTGATAATTGGCATGTGCGTATGTATTCACCCCCTTTGTTATGAAGCCCATAAAAAGCACTGGTGCAACCGATTACCTTCAGAAGTCACATAATTAGTGAAATGATGTCCACCTGTGTGCAATTTAAGTGCCACATGATCTGTGATTACATATACACACCTTTTTGAAGGGCCTCAGAGGCTGCAACACCTAAGCCAGAGGCACCACTAACCAAACACTGCCATGAAGACCAAGGAACTCTCCAAACAAGTAAGAGACAATGTTGTTGAGAAGTACAAGTCAGGGTTAGGTTATAAAAAATATCCAAATCTTTGATGATCCCTAGGAGCACCATCAAATCTATCATAACCAAACGGAAAGAACATGGCACAACAGCAAACCTGCCAAGAGATGGCCACACACAAGCTCATGGACCGGGCAAGGAGGGCATTAATCAGAGAGGCAGCACAGAGACCTACGGTAACCCTGGAGGAGTTGCAGTATTCCACAGCAGAGACTGGAGTATCTGTACATAGGACGACAATAAGCCATATGCTCCATAAAGTTGCGCTTTATGGCAGAGTGTCCAGAAGAAAGCCAATACTTTCAGCAAAAAACAAAATGGCACGTTTTGAGTTTGCGAAAAGGCATGTGGGAGACTCCCAAAATGTATGGAGGAAGGTGCTCTGGTCTGATGAAACAAAAATTTAACTTTTTGGCCATCAAAGAAAATGCTATGTCTGGCGCAAACCCAGCACATCACATCACCCAAAGAACACCATCCCTATAGTGAAACATGGTGGTGGCATCATGCTATGGGGATTTTTTTCAGCAGTCAGGACTGAGAAACTGGTCAGGGTTGAGGGAAAGATGGATGGTGCAAAATAATCAAATGGAGCCTATTATAAAAAACATAACATCCTTCACCATAATAAAATCCTATAACTAAATATCAATGTGATAATAAATTATTGAACACAATAAAGAAAGAAAGAAAGAAAGATGAGATATATTAATGTGATGAACCACAGTGCACAGATATCTCAATAGGACAGCGTACCGTTGTGAAGAAATATAACGTCTGGTGATTGATGAATATAGAAAGGTTTCAATGAGTAATCCCCAGTGATAGATGGCTTGCTCATATATTCAGCTGCTCATTAGCATGAGCTGGCTTCTGGCTTTCAAAGAACTTCCGCAGTATGAAACAACAAAAAGAGAGACCATTGCGCAGGTAGTATAATATATATTCCATATAAACTAAGGGTAAACTTCACTCACACTTTTCAGCAGAATAAATCGAATATGGTAAGGTCAGTTGCATACAGCTAACAGCTGGGATCTCCTCACACGCCAACAGTGCACACACAGCACTGCTTGTCACTGGCTCCTCCTAAACGGTTTCATCACTAGACAAGTGACTTTTTCAAGGGTGACCATGTGACGACCTTGCTTAGCATTTATAGTGTGCATGCCGGTTGCCATAGTGACCAGGGAGTGTAATGCATCATCATGTCGCTATATGCGTTCTGCACTACATTCAAACAACATAATATCCATACAAAGTAACAATTTAATACATATACATACATAATCTTTACAATAAAACATAATTGCAACTCTAACCTAAGACCCACTTAAATACATGAAGTAAGCAGATATAACCTAGGAACTACTGTCCACTATACTGTCCACTACACTACACTGACCACTATACTACACTGACTACTATACTATACTGTCCACTACACTGAGAACTACACTACACTGACAACTATACTGTCCACTACACTATATTGTCCACTACACTATACTGTCCACTGTACTACACTGATCACTATACTGTCTACTACACAACACTGACCACTATACTACACTGACCACTATACTATACTGTCCACTGCACTGAGAACTACACTGACCACTATACTGTCCACTACACTACACTGACCACTATACTATACTGTCAACTACACTACGCTGTCCACTATACTGACCACTACACTATACTGTCCACTATACTACACTGACCACTATTCTGTCTACAACAATACACTGACCACTATACTTTCCACACCACTACACTACACTGTGCACTACACTATATTGGCCACTACACTGACCACTATACTGTCCACACCACTACACTGACCACTACACTATATTGACCACTACACTGACCACTAGACTGTCCACACCACTACACTGTCCACTACATTAAACTGTCCACTATACTATACTGGATAGTAATAGCAGGTAATAATAATAATAATCTTATCACAAAACAACCTAATATATAAAATAATTACTTGGATAGTCCAAAGGGAAGGATCCAAAATGAATAGTGTCCTTGAAATTAATCGCTTATATAAATTGTATAGCAAATGATTAACAAACCAATGCTATAACAATACATGAAAGAATGAATACACTACACTGACCACTATACTGTCCACTACACTATACTGACCATGACACTATACTGTCCACGACACTATACTGTCCACTATACTGTCCACTACACTATACTGTCCACTACACTACACTGACCACTATACTACACTGACTACTATACTATACTGTCCACTACACTGAGAACTACACTGACCACTATACTGTCCACTACACTACATTGACAACTATACTGTCCACTACACTATACTGTCCACTATACTACCCTGACCACTATACTGTCTACTACACTACACTGATTACTATACTGTCTACTACACTACACTGACCACTATACTACACTGACCACTATACTATACTGTCCACTACACTGAGAACTACACTGACCACTATACTGTCCACTACACTACACTGACCACTATACTATACTGTCCACTACACTACACTGTCCACTATACTTACCACTATACTGTCCACTACACTACACTGACCACTATTGTGTCTACTACACTACACTGACCACTATACTTTCCACACCACTACACTACACTGTCCACTACACTATATTGGCCACTACACTGACCACTATACTGTCCACACCACTACACTGACCACTACACTGTCCACTACACTATATTGACCACTACACTGACCACTATACTGTCCACACCACTACACTGTCTACTACACTATACTGTCCACTATACTATACTGGATAGTAATAGCAGGTAATAATAATAATCTTATCACAAAATAACCTAATATATAAAACAATTATTTGGATATTCCAAAGGGAAGGATCCAAAATGAATAGTGTCCTTGAAATTAATCTCTTATATAAATTGTATAGCAAATGATTAACAAACCAATGCTATAACAATACATGAATGAATTAATACACTACACTACACTGACCACTATACTGTCCACTACACTATACTGACCACGACACTATACTGTCCACTAAACTACACTGACCACTATACTGTCTACTACACTGCACTGATCACTATACTACACTGACTACTATACTATACTGTCCACTACACTGAGAACTACACTGACCACTATACTGTCCACTACACTACACTGACAACTATACTGTCCACTACACTATACTGTCCACTACACTACACTGACCACTATACTACACTGACTACTATACTATACTGTCCACTACACTGAGAACTACACTGACCACTATACTGTCCACTACACTACACTGACAACTATACTGTCCACTACACTATACTGTCCACTACACTATACTGTCCACTAAACTACACTGACCACTATACTGTCTACTACACTATACTGATCACTATACTGTCTACTACACTACACTGACCACTATACTACACTGACCACTATACTATACTGTCCACTACACTGAGAACTACACTGACCACTATACTGTCCACTACACTACACTGACCACTATGCTATACTGTCCACTACACTACACTGTCCACTATACTGACCACTACACTATACTGTCCTTTATACTGTCCACTACACTACACTGACCACTATTCTGTCTACTACACTACACTGACCACTATACTATACTGTCCACTACACTACACTGTCCACTATACTGACCACTACACTATACTGTCCACTATACTGTCCACTACACTACACTGACCACTATTCTGTCTACTACACTACACTGACCACTATACTTTCCACACCACTACACTACACTGTCCACTACACTATATTGGCCACTACACTGACCACTATACTGTCCACACCACTACACTGACCACTACACTGTCCACTACACTATATTGACCACTACACTGATCACTATACTGTCCACACCACTACACTGTTCACTACACTATACTGTCCACTATACTATACTGGATAGTAATAGCAGGTAATAATAATAATAATCTTATCACAAAATAACCTTATATATAAAACAATTACTTGGATATTCCAAAGGGAAGGATCCAAAATGAATAGTGTCCTTGAAATTAATCTCTTATATAAATTGTATAGCAAATGATTAACAAACCAATGCTATAACAATACATGAATGAATGTGCAAAAACAGTAATCAGCTTTCTGAACGATGTTCAATGGTGTCCTAGGAAGGTGACTAAACTCACATATTTGCCAATAAATAAGTCCAAACCGTGGAGGAAGGAACATCAATAAATGAATAAGAACATGCATCAGTGGCATAAACGCATGTGTAAACTAATGTGCATCAAAGGTAAATACTGCACAAACAACAATTAATTGTGCAAAGTAATTGTGCAATAAATGACAATAATCTGTGCAAATGCATAACAATATAAAGTGCAAATGGCAGTGAAAATAAGATGCAAAAAACAGTCCAAAAATAACTCCCAGTAAGCGAATAATGTGATTACACAAATGAGGAAATTTGCCATTTGTACTTTATATTGTTATACATTTGCACAGATTATTGTCATTTATTGCACTATATACAAGGCGCCTCTCTCTCTCCAGCACCCTCCCCGACCATCCATTCCTCACCTTCGGACTCCGGAGGATAGGAGGAGGAGGAGAAGACAGCGGCCCGGGGGGCTCACACTTTCCAGTGCTCACACTTTCCAGTGCTTGTCCTGCGCTCCGGCCGCCATGTTCAGTGTTTCCCGCCACACTGTGATTGGGCGTATGGGGGTCATGTGCGGAGGCGGGACTTCTGGAGCAACAGCAATCACGGACAGGCCAACCCCACGCCTAGCATGACCCCCATATGCCCAATTACAGGGCGCGGGACACTGAACATGTAAATTAGGAGGAGGCAGCCAGTAGTAACACTACTGGCATGAAATTGCGCCCCCCTAAATGTCGCGTCTGGGGCCACGGTACCCCCCGTACCCCCCGCACTCCCCACTCTACGCCACTGATTTAAGCCAAAAAGGTGCAAGAGTCCCCATTTCAAAAATGCATTTTGATTCATTTTTACTTAATTCTCTTACTTTATTACTACCCCGCCAGTGCGGTTTATATTTTTAATGGCCCAAAATTTCAATAACGCAGGGTTTTTGTCATGATATAGAGCAAAATGGCGTGACACACTGTGTTTTGGAAAACCTTTTTCAATATCCTGTATGTGCTCCCGAATGCATTTCCACATAGGGCGTTTCGTTTCTTCCCACATACTGTAGGGAGCATGGACATTGTAATACATACACCACCCCCTCAGTTCTACATGACACAAAATCTTTGATTTCATAATCTTTGTTTTTACTGGTAGATGTGAAATTGTATTTTTGACCATTTTGGTTTATATTTCTACAAGCATAGCATCTTTTAAATGAAAAGAAACCCTTTCCTTGAAAAAATGTGAACCCCTGTGAGATTTTTGGAGGGTCCAAAACATTTTTCACTATTAAATCCCTTAAAGTTGGTGCCTTTCTATAAACAAATTTTGGTTTCTCTGGTAAAAGACTACGTAATTGGTGATCCGCTAAAAGTAGTGACCAATGCTTTTTAAATATATGCCCGATTTGCCTATGCTGAATATTATAATCCAGAATCATAGGAATCTCTTGGTACTGTGTGGTTTTCTTTTGTTTGTCTCTAATTAATTCTTCCCTTGAGAGCTCCGATACCTCCTTGATTTTATCTTCTATAAAATCATTATTATACCCTTTTTGAACAAATCTCCTTCCAATAATATTAGCTTGTTCCAAAAAAGTGCTTTTATCAGTGCAATTTCTTTCTAAACGTATTAGTTGCCCCTCGGAATGTTAATCAGCCAGGGATCAAAGCTGTCCACAGGGATATAACTATTCCTCTCGACTGGTTTTAAAAAAGTTTTTGTTAGGAATCCATTCTTAGTTCATTGTGTATCCAGATCCAGGAAATGTATAGATGTGTTACTGATTTCATAGGTAAGCTTGATATTTTTTTGAATGTCATTCAGTTTTTCCAAAAATTCCATTGGAGTATTTTCATCCCCATTCCATAATATTATACAATCATCTATAAATCTTCGATACATTATCAATTGTGGGGTGTATTTGAGTGCACCGCATATTCCTCCCATTCGGCCATAAAAATATTAGCCATGCTTGGGGCATATTTAGCACCCATTGCAATACCATTAAGTTGCCTATAAAATTCTGAGTTATACCAAAAATAATTGTATTGTAAACCAAATGCCAAACATCTTAAAATAAATCTTTTCTGTTTAGAAATGATATTGCTATATCTATCCATGGCCCATCTTGAGGCTTGTATGGCCTCCTGATGGCCTATGCTTGTATACAAAGCCGAGACGTCTGCTGTGGCTAACAAATATTTTTGATCTGGCCTGATTTCAATGTTATTCAATTCCTGAATCGAGTGCATGGTGTCCCTTAGATAAGCTGAAAACTTACTGACTCCCTATATGGTATCTAAGCACTTTTACTAGACCACAGTATTAGAGGGAGACGCCAGCCAGGTGGGGGGGGGATTAATGTTAGGAGGGGTGATTGTGAAAGGGGGGTGGTTGTCCTAGGAGGGGGTGTTTGAAAGGGGAAAGATTTGTGCTAGGAAAGAGGATGGGGGGGCTAGAAGGGGGATTTGGGAGAATTTTGTGCTTGGAGGGGGGGGTTGTAGGGGGGAGATTGTTTCAGGAAGGGGTATTGGGGGATTTGAGGAGGTAGGATTTGTGCTAGGAGGGGGATGGGGGGATTTGTGGTAGAAGAGGGGTGGGGGGATTTGGGTTAAGGGGGGAGATTTGGGGAAATCTGCGCTAGGAGGGGGCTGGGGGGAGGAATTTGTGCTAGGAGGCAGGGTTTGAGGGGGAGAGGATTTTTGCTAGGAGTGGGGATATGGGGGGGGGGGATTTGTGCTAGGAAGGGGATTAGGGAAGGAATCTTGCTAGAAAGGGTGATTTGGGGAGAAGAGGATTTGTGCTAGGAGGGGGGATTTGAGAGGGAGAGGATTTGCACTAGGATGGAGGATCTGGGGATGATTTGTGCTGGGGGGAAAAGGGGATAAATGATTTATGCTAGGAAAGAGGTTGGGATGGATTTGTGCTAAGAGGCAGGATTTGAGAGGGAGAGGATTTGTGCTAGGAGCGGGGGGGGGGGTTGGGAGGAATTTGTGCTAGGATGGGGTTGGGGATTTGGGCTTAGAAGGGGGAATTGGATTGGGGGAGCAATTTGTGCTAGGAGGGGTGATTTTGGGAGAAGAGGATTTGTGCTAGGAGAGGGGATTTGAGGGGGAGAGGATTTGAACTAGGAGGGGGAGTTTGGGGTGATTTGTGCTGGGAGGGGGGATTTGTGCTGTGAGGGAGGATGGGAGAGGGAATTGGTGCTAGGAGGGGGATTTGAGTGGGGAGGATTTGTGGTAGGAGGGGGGGGGGGATTTGTGGTAGGATTTAGGTTAAGGGGGAGATTGGGGGAGATTTGTGGTAGGAGGGGGCTGGTGGGAGGAATTTATGCTAGGAGGTGGGCTTTGAGGGGAAGAAGATTTGTGCAAAGAGTGGGGGTTGGGGGGATTTGTGCTAGAAGGGGGCAGGGATTTGGTGGAGATTTATGCTAGGAAGGGGATCAGGGGAGGAATTTGTGCTAGGTGGGGTGATTTGGGGAGAAGAGGATTTGTGGTAAGGGGAGAGGATTTGCACTAGGAGGAAGGATGTGGGGGTGATTTGTGCTAGGAGGTGGATTGAGGGAAAAAAATTGTGCTGGGAGGAGGATTTGGGGGGAGAATTGTGCTAGGATGGGACATTTGATAAGAAAGAGGATGTGTGCTAGGAGGGATGATCTTGTTGGGCAGGGGAGATTTGTGCTAGGAGGGGGAAATGGGGGGGGGGTAGGAATTTGAGTTGGGAGGCAGGTTTGGGGGGGCAAAGATTTTATGCTGGGAGGGGAAATGTTTGCATTTTTGTCTGGGGAGAATGTTGGCTTGCAGAGGGAATTTATGCTTAGAGGGGGAGCGTGCTGATCAGTGCTGCATTTTTTTTTTTTTGGAAGGGGGATTTCTGCTGAGACATGATGCTTACACATGGGGAGTACAGTTTGTTATCTTCACCTGGGCACTAGATGACCTTGTCTTAGCACTACCCACACTACACTCAGGGAACGCAATAGATCTCCCCCCACCCCACACAGTACATAGCTGAGCTTGGATTCCTGGCAGCTGCAGTATCTAGCCACACATTGTGCAGATTGAGGCTGTGACTGTAAAGGAATTTGATGTCAGCTATGTGCTGTGTTGGGAAGGAGGAGATCTGCTGAGTTCCCTGCCAGCAGTGACCCTATCCCCTTCTCTACTGACCACTGTTTTCTGCCCTGCTGTCTCCCTGTACACTGCCCTGCTGACCCCCTTTCCTCTCCTGTGCTGACCCCCTTTCCTTTGCACTGCTGCCACTTTCCTCAGTCTTTCTGAGACTTGTCATCTGCCCTTGTGATTCCTATTCTCTGCCATACTGACCGGGGTCGCCGTCTCCCCCTGTCCATGAATCCGCCCCTTTCAGAATGCCAGATGCATGAATTCCAATGCGGGGTGTTTTTTTGAAGCACAATACGCTTCAAAATAGGATGGGCTCGGGGCGCAGAGAATGTGCTCACAGCCCACCCAGGTGTGTTACAACAGAGAATAAATATTCACTATTGTAACACTGATCCTCCTCCCAGCCAATCAGGAAGCGTGTTTTGACACCCGTCACCTGATTGGCTGAAAGGACAGGCGATCATATTGGACGCCTAGGAGGAGGGGAGGAGCCGCATTCTGAAAGCCGCTAATGGAGGAGAGGACACAGAGCTGCTACATGCTGCTGCCACCTGCCTAGATGGGGTAAGTGCCGGACCGACAGGCATACAATGGGGGGGAGGTGCTGCCAGCCACTTAGGGGGAGGGGAGGTGGTTGTTTGCTGTCAATCCCCCCCAATAAAAACACCAGCCGCCACTGATACTGACTCCTGTTTTCTGCCCTGCTGACCCTTTCCTCTGCATTGCTGACCCCTGTACACTGCCCTGCTGACCCCCTTTTCTCTGCCCTGCTGATTCCTGTCATCTGCTTTGGTGACCCCTGTTCACTGCCCTGCTGACCCCCTGTCCTACGCCCTACTGACTCTTCTCCTCTGCCCTGATAACTCCTGTTCTCCACCCTACTGACCCCTGTTATCTGCTCTGCTGACCTCTGAACACTGCCCTGCTGGCTACCTGTCCTCTGCCCTACTGACACTTGTTCTCTGTCCTGTCATGATAACCCATATTCACTGCCCTGCTGACCCCTGTCATCTGCTCTGCTGACCCTTGACCCCTGTCATCTGCTCTGATGCCCTACTGACTCTTGTATACTGCCCTTCTGATCTCATACCCTCTGCCCTGCTGACCCACTGTACACTGCCATGTTGACCCACTGCACATTGCTATGCTGCCCTCTGTCATCTGCCCTGCTAACCCCTGTACCACTACCCTACAAACTAATGGCTCCTGTACACTGCCCGACAATCTGCTTACTCTATCTTCTGCTCTGCTGACCCCTATACACTGCCCTGCTGACCTCGCATCCTCATCCTCTGTCATGATACAGGAGATGGTCAGGGACTGCGAACATGATACAGGAGATGGTCAGAGACCGCAGAAATGATACAGGAGATGGTCAGAGACTGCGGACATAGCACAGGAGAAGGTCAGAGACTTTGGACATACTACAGTAGGGATTGGCGAATGGTACGACCCGAGCATAAGTTCGGGCCGAACCTTTGTTGTTCAGTCGTTCGGAGAACAGCCGAACAAACGGGTCATTAGACTGTTTGTTCTGCCCCCTGAACCGACCACAATGCATTGTGGCGCTGAACAGTGCATTGCAAGCCCTGATTGGCTGAAGCGGTGAAAGCTTTAGCCAATCAGGGCACGGAGCACTGTCAGAGTCACAATTGGACACTGTCATCATGACTATTCTTTCAATGGCAGCCATTTTCAGTGTGATTTTGCCGTGGAGAGAGATAGAACAGGGCTCTGTTCAGTGCTATTAGTTAGTTAGTGTGCTATACTGTGCTATTTTGCTTCAATTGTCAGTGTAGAACATTAGTTTAGTGTCAGTCTAGAGATAGTGTGAGTGTTGTGAGGAGGACTATCATTCAGGTTTGCATAGTGTGCAGCTAGAGTAGGGACAGCTCAGATAGTTTCACTGTAGTGTAGTGAGACCGTGTCATTCATACAAGTGTAGAGTAGGGATGAGCTTCGTGTTCGAGTCGAACCCATGTTCGACTCAAACATCGCCTGTTCGGTCGTTCGTCCAATTGCGAATGATATGGGCCGTTCATGCCAAATTCACGGCCCATAATTCACTGGGGCAGCGCAGTGTGTTGCTGGCTGATGATTGGCCAACCATGCACTATGACCCGCATGCTTGGCCAATCACAACGCCGTCTGTACAGAGAGCTGTAATTGGCCAAAGCCAGGGTGGCTTTGGCCAATTATGGCTCAGGGGGTTTAGTACACGCCCCACACTATATAAGGCCGCCTGCACGGCGGCCCTGTGTAGTGTGTTCCAGCGTTGAGAGACAGAGACATAGAGACAGTGTCACTTGATTTAAGTTAGATAGATTAGGCAGGACAGTCAGTCAGTTAGCTGCACTTAAAGTGTATTGTGTATATATATATATAACCAAAACTCCTGAAAGAATGTTCTGACATCTTGGCTCCTACTATACCACACCTCTGATCCTATCACTACCGCAGGCAGCTACATTATTTACACGTTACTGTGGTGCGACCTCTGCACAGTGTTCAGCTAAAGCTACGTGTAGAAGGTTGGTGGTGTTTTCCTGATCCTATCACTACCACAGGCAGCTACATTATTTAACCACTTCAGCCCCGGACCATTATGCTGCCTAAGGACCAGAGGACTTTTTCCAATTTCGCACTGCGTCGCTTTAACTGCTAATTGCGCGGTCATGCAATGCTGAACACAAACAAAATTTGCATCCTTTTCTTCCCACAAATAGAACTTTCTTTTGATGGTATTTGATCACCTCTGCCGTTTTTATTTTTTGCGCTATAAACGGAAAAAGACCGAAAATTTGGAAAAAAAATGATATTTTCTACTGTTTGTTATAAAAAAAATCCAATAACCTCAATTTTAGTCATACATTTAGGCCAAAATGTATTCGGCCACATGTCTTTGGTAAAAAAAAAGTCAATAAGCATATATTTATTGGTTTGCGCAAAAGTTATAGCGTCTACAAACTAGGGTACATTTTCTGGAATTTACACAGCTTTTAGTTTATGACTGCCTATGTCATTTCTTGAGGTGCTAAAATTGCAGGGCAATACAAAACCCCCTCAAATGACCCTATTTTGGAAAGTAGACACCCCAAGGAAATTGCTGAGAGGCATGTTGAACCCATTGAACATTTTTTTTTTGTCCCAAGTGATTGAATAATCACAAAAAAAAAATATTTACAAAAAGTTGTCACAAAATGATTTTTGCTCACACAGGCCATGGGCCTATGTGGAATTGCACCCCAAAATACATTCAGCTGCTTCTCCTGAGTACGGGGATACCACATGTGTGGGACTTTTTGGGAGCCTAGCCGCGTACGGGGCCCCGAAAACCAATCACTGCCTTAGGGATTTCTAAGGGCGTAAATTTTTGATTTCACTCCTCACTACCTATCACAGTTTTGAAGGCCATAAAATGCCCAGATGGCACAAACCCCCCCCAAATTACCCCATTTTGGAAAGTAGACACCCCAAGCTATTTGCTGAAAGGCATGTTGAGTCCATGGAATATTTTTTATTTTGATACAAGTTGCGGGAAAGTGACAATTTTTTTTTTTTTGCACAAAGTTGTCACTAAATGATATATTGCTCACACAGGCCATGGGCATATGTGGAATTGCACCCAAAATACATTAAGCTGCTTCTCCTGAGTATGGGGATACCAGATGTGTGGGACTTTTTGGGAGCCTAGCCGCGTAAAACCAATCACCGCCTTCAGGATCTCTAAGGGTGTAAATTTTTGATTTCACTCTTCACTGCCTATCACAGTTTCGGAGGCCATGGAATGCCCAGGTGGCATAACCCCCCCCCCAAATGACCCCATTTTGGAAAGTAGACACCCCAAGCTATTTTCTGAGAGGCATGGTGAGTATTTTGCAGCTCTCATTTGTTTTTGAAAATGAAGAAAGACAAGAAAAAACATTTTTTTTTCTTTTTTCAATTTTCAAAACTTTGTGACAAAAAGTGACGTCTGCAAAATACTCACTATATCTCTCAACAAATAGCTTAGGGTGTCTACTTTCCAAAATGGGGTCATTTAGGGGAGTTTTGTGCCACCTGGGCATTCCATGGCCTCCGAAACTGTGATAGGCAGTGAAGAGTGAAATCAAAAATTTTTGCCCTTAGAAAGCCTGAAGGCGTTGCTTTGTTTTCGGGGTCCCGTACGCGGCTAGGCTCCCAAAAAGTCTCACACATGTGGTATCCCCGTACTCAGGAGAAGCAACAGAATGTATTTTGGGGTGTAATTTCACATATTCCCATGGCATGTTTGAGCAATATATCATTTTTTTAATATAATCTTTATTATATATTATTTTCATATATAACAAATAATAATACAAGGGGTACAGAATAAGAAAAAAAAAAAAAGGAAAAAAGGGGGGGGGATCCAATAAATCACAGTGTAGTACCATAAAAGTATACAAAACCACACATATTAAGAGGATGTGCTTTGAAGAGAGTGAAGAACATGAGATGCAAACTGCTTACGAAAACCTTGACGTATTTATGTCATGAGACACTTATGACTTCTACATCCTGCGTCCACCATCATAATAGAGGCGGAATCTATAGTTGAAACCACCAATACATCTAAGCAGGTTAACGGTAATCGTGTTAAGAAAACAACATCCTGTTAGTGTCTTAGGGTTAGACCCTAGCCGGAAAGGGGGGTTAAAGAAAAGGGGGGGTAAAAAAAAAAGGGGGAGAAAATTGGGGGGAGGTTGATGGGTATATCTAATAATCACTGACACATCTGTCTAATAGCTAGCACAACTGTGTGAATTAAAAGTGCAATAAGATTATGTAGAACCTGGGGGTTAGTTAAGTACGCCATGGCTCTCACCCTCTAAAGTTGTTTAAGGAGCAACTCCAGCAATGTCTGATCTACAGGAAGCAGCCCCAGGGGAAACCTGAGGGGGAGCCGCCATTCCCTTAGACTTATAGTGTGTCCATGTCGCCCAGATTGCATAGAATTTGTCAAACTTATCTTTACATTTTGCCATCCACTCCTCCGCTGCCATGACTGAGTCAATCAGGCCCATCCACTCACTTCGTCCCGGAATATGGGTTGATTTCCAGTGGACAGGGATCAAACGCCGTGCAGCATTTAAGAGGTGTGGGAGTATTGACTTCCGGTATTGACTTAGTGGGGTGGATGGCACGTGCAGTAAGAACTCCATTGGGGAGTCCGGTAAATCCACGTCTAGGATAACCTTTATCTGGGCTCTAACATCTAGCCAGAAGGGCCGAAGCCTCGGGCACTCCCACCAAAAATGCAGGAAAGTGCCCCGAAGCCTGCAGCCCCTCCAACATGCAGCAGAAGTTGTCGGATAAATTTTTGCCAGTTTCGTTGGTACCTTATACCATCAGGTTAACAGTTTGAAACAATTTTCCTGCATTTTGGTATCTATTGAGCTCTTATGAGTGAGCCGATAAAGGTTATTCAATTGGACCTCAGTAAATGTGTGTCCCAGGTCTCTCTCCCATTCCCTAATGTATGTAGGTTTGTTCTGAGATTCCGCAGACTGCAGCATCGCATAAAGCAAGGAAATAGAGTGAGAAATGGGGCCCTCGGATTTACATAGTTTTTCGAAGGGGGTTAGTGATGAGGGGGGTCGCACAGGGAGAGGTAAACTCTTAATAAAATGCTGTAATTGTCTATATCGTCATCCATCCATAGGAAAGCTACCAAACTGGGATCGGAGCCAGTCCAAGGACACCAAACCTTGTTTGTGAACAAACCGTCCACAACGAACCTCCCCATCATTGGTCCAAGTGCGGAAGTAGGAGAGGTGTTCCCCTGGAGTGAACCAGGGAAAGCCCCCTAGCGGTGCAAGCGGGGATGTTGGTTGTGACAGCCGCTCCTTTGAGTTAATAGCATCCCACAATCTTAGCACATGTATAGAGATCGGGGACACAAAGCTCGAAAGACCTCTGTTCTCTCGCGGGAACCAAGGGGCATGAGACAAGTTGCGCCCCGCCAGAAACTTCTCGAGAGGAACCCAAGCCTTGGTAGAGGTGTGATGGTGCCAGTCGAGAACTCTCTGCAGGGCCACTGCCTCATAATATTTGTGGACAGAAGGCACTCCCAATCCTCCCATATTTTTAGGGCGTTGCATTGTACGGAGAGCTAAGCAGGGTACATGACCCTGCCAAATAAATTTAACAAACAGGCTGTTGAAGGCCGAGAAAAGAGATCTGGGCAAAGCAATAGGTACCATCTGGAGAAAAAACAGAATTCGTGGTAGTACATTCATTTTCAGTATGCTGACCCGCCCCATCCACGAAAAGGAAGTGCGATCCCACCTAATTAAATCAGTTTTGATAGTTGCGAGTAATGGGGCAAAATTGCATGAGTAAAGTTGTGTTATATCAGCTGGGAGATGAATCCCCAGATATTTTAAGGAAGAGCATCACCACATGAAGGAGAAGGAGGCTTGTAGTTGTGAACGCATTGTATGAGGAACATTGAGGGGGAGAATCTCAGACTTGCTAGAGCAATATATCATTTAGTGACAACTTTGTGCAAAAAAATAAAATAAAATTTGTCTCTTTCCCGCAACTTGTGTCACAATATAAAATATTCCATGGACTCGACATGACTCTCAGCAAATAGCTTGGGGTGTCTACTTTCCAAAATGGGGTCATTTGGGGGGGTTTTGAACTGTCCTGGCATTTTATGCACAACATTTAGAAGCTTATGTCACACATCACCCACTCTTATACCACTTGAAGACAAAGCCCTTTCTGACACTTTTTGTTTACATGAAAAAATTATTTTTTTTTGCAAGAAAATTACTTTGATCCCCCAAACATTATATATTTTTTTAAAGCAAATGCCCTACAGATTAAAATGGTGAGTGTTTCATTTTTTTTTCACACAGTATTTGCGCAGCGATTTTTCAAATGCATTTTTGGGGGAAAAAACACACTTTTTAAAATTTTAATGCACTAAAACACACTATATTGCCCAGATGTTTGATGGAATAAAAAAGATGATCTTAGGCCGAGTACATGGATACCAAACATGACATGCTTTAAAATTGCGCACAAACGTGCAGTGGCGACAAACTAAATACATTTTTAAAAGCCTTTAAAAGCCTTTACAGGTTACCACTTTAGATTTACAGAGGAGGTCTACTTCTAAAATTACTGCCCCTGATCTGACGTTCGCGGTGACACCTCACATGCATGGTGCAATTGCTGTTTACATTTGACGCCAGACCGACGCTTGCGTTCGCCTTTGTGCGAGAGCAGGGGGGGACAGGGGTGCTTTTTTTTTTTTTTTTTTCTTTATTATTTTTTTGCTTTTTTATCTTATTTTTAAGCTGTTCCTTTCATTTTTTTAAAATCATTTTTATTGTTACCTCAGGGAATGTAAATATCCCCTATGATAGCAATAGGTAGTGACAGGTACTCTTTTTTGAAAAAATTTGGGTCTATTAGACCCTAGATCTCTCCTCTGCCCTCAAGCATCTGACCACACCAAGATCAGTGTGATAAAATGCTTTCCCAATTTCCCAATGGCGCTGTTTACATCCGGCGAAATCGAAGTCATGAAATGCTCATAGTTTCCGGTTTCTTAGGCCATAGAGATGTTTGGAGCCACTCTGGTCTCTGATCAGCTTTATGGTCAGCTGGCTGAATCACCGGCTGCATTCTCAGGTTCCCTGTTGAGACAGGAGAGCCAGAGAAAAACACGGAAGACGGTGGGGGGGGCATTCCCTCCCACTGCTTGTAAAAGCAGTCTAGAGGCTAATTAGCCGCTAGGATTGCTTTTACATGAAAGCCGACCGTTGGCTGAAATAAATGATACCAAGATAATACCTAAACCTGCAGGCATCATTCTGGTATAACCACTTAAAGTCGTGAATGGCGTACCTGAAGACAAAAAAATGGTTAACAATAAAACACAGTAAACGGTAAAGTATAAAAAATTGCATACCTGAAAAGCAAACATGATAAAACATAATAACAATAAAACATTGCAGAATAGAATACAGAAAAACATTCACCAATGCAAAGACCAGGATTGTCAGGACAGAAGGGACAATAATAGTGGGTATCACGCCTATATCCGCACTTGCTGCAGACACAACATCTTTTTTGGGGGGGTTCGCTGGGTAGGGGTACTCGGGAGGACATAAAGAAAATGCCTCTCATGCAGCCGACTGCATTTGGTTGGGGATGTGAATGGGGGAAGTACGGGCGCTGCAGAAGTGGTGGGTTCCCAATTAGGATTGGCGAATGCAGCAGGAAGGGCATTATGGGCACGACGGGCCTGTGTTTGTCTTCTTCTTGGTGGCAGCGGGACACTACTTGTGCTTGCCACCTCACCAGCTTGAACTGCATTTATGGGACTCGCCACATCACCAAGTGTTACTGCAGTGCTGGTTTGACTATGACCGGGGTGTACTAGGCCGCTGGTGCTTGCCAGTTCACCAAAACGCTACCAAAAAAACTGTTAGCGATCGCAGGGATCAGGCCTGACTTTGCAAATGCTGCAGTTATGCATTTAGTGTTTTGTAAGTGACAGTGATCGATCGATACTGCACTTGGGTGGGCTGGGCTGGGCCGGGCGGAGGGGCAAAACGCAGGTGCTAGCAGGTATCTGGGCTGATTCCACTAACACTGCGTTTTTGGGAACCCTAAACTGCTGGGGACGCTAGTATAGATCTGATCGGATCAGATATTGATCTGTTCAGATACTATACCACTAAGGGAGGCGTATGCTGCGTGCGTGGGTGTTAGCGGTACTGGCGCTAACCTGACGCTGCTTGGGGCTGGTGCTTGCCAGTTCACCAAAACGCTACCAAAAAAAACAGTTAGCGATCGCAGGGATCAGGCCTGACTCTGCGAACGCTGCAGTTATGCGTTTTGTAAGTGACAGTGATCGATCGATACTGCACTTGGGTGGGCTGGGCTGGGCCGGGCAGAGGGGCAAAATGCAGGTGCTAGCAGGTATCTGGGCTGATCCCGCTAACACTGCTTTTTGGAAACCCTAAACTGCTGGGGACGCTAGTATAGATCTGATCGGATCAGATATTGATCCGTACAGATACTATACCACTAAGGGTGGCGTATGCTGCGTGCGTGGGTGTTAGCGGTACTGGCGCTAACCTGACGCTGCTTGGGGCTAGGGATGAGCCGAACACCCCCCTGTTCGGTTCGCACCAGAACATGCGAACAGGAAAAAAGTTCGCTCGAACACGCGAACACCGTTAAAGTCTATGGGACACGAACATGAATAATCAAAAGTGCTAATTTTAAAGGCTTATATGCAAGTTATTGTCATAAAACGTGTTTGGGGACCTGGGTCCTGCCCCAGGGGACATGGATCAATGCCAAAAAAAGTTTTAAAAACGGCAGTTTTTTCAGGAGCAGTGATTTTAATAATGCTTAAAGTCAAACAATAAAAGTGTAATATCCCTTTAAATTTCGTACCTGGGGGGTGTCTATAGTATGCCTGTAAAGGGGCGCATGTTTCCTGTGTTTAGAACAGCCTGACAGCAAAATGACATTTCGAAGGAAAAAAAGCCATTTAAAACTACCCGCGGCTATTGCATTGCCGACAATACACATAGAAGTTCATTGATAAAAACGGCATGGGAATTCCCCACAGGGAAACCCCGAACCAAAATTAAAAAAAAAAAAATGACGTGGGGGGGTTCCCCTAAATTCCATACCAGGCCCTTCAGGTCTGGTATGGATATTAAGGGGAACCCCGGCCAAAATTTTAAAAAAAAAATGACGTGGGGTTCCCCCTAAATTCCATACCAGACCCTTCAGGTCTGGTATGGATTTTAAGGGGAACCCCGCGCCAAAAAAAAAAAAAAAAAACGGCGTGGGGTTCCCCCAAAAATCCATACCAGACCCTTATCCGAGCACGCAACCTGGCAGGCCGCAGGAAAAGAGGGGGGGACGAGAGTGCGGCCCCCCCCTCCTGAACCGTACCAGGCCACATGCCCTCAACATTGGGAGGGTGCTTTGGGGTAGCCCCCAAAACACCTTGTCCCCATGTTGATGAGGACAAGGGCCTCATCCCCACAACCGTGGCCGGTGGTTGTGGGGGTCTGCGGGCGGGGGGCTTATCGGAATCTGGAAGCCCCCTTTAACAAGGGGACCCCCAGATCCCGGCCCCCCCCCTGTGTGAAATGGTAAGGGGGTACTTACCCCTACCATTTCACTAAAAAAGTGTCAAAATAGTTAAAAATGACAAGAGACAGTTTTTGACAATTCCTTTATTTAAATGCTTCTTCTATCTTCCTTCATCTTCTTCTTCTTCTGGTTCTTCTGGCTCTTCTGGTTCTTCCTCCGGCGTTCTCGTCCAGCATCTCCTCCGCGGCGTCTTCTATCTTCTTCTCCTCGGGCCGCTCCGCACCCATGGCATGAGGGGAGGCTCCCGCTCTTCTCTTCATCTTCTTCTTCATCCTCTTCTCTTCTTCATCTTCTTCATCTTCATCTTCTCTTCTTAATTTTCTTCTGCGGGCCGCTCCGCATCCATGCATGGAGGGAGGCTCCCGCTGTGTGACGGCGTCTCCTCGTCTGACGGTTCTTAAATAATGGGGGGCGGGGCCACCCGGTGACCCCGCCCCCCTCTGACGCACGGTGACTTGACGGGACTTCCCTGTGACGTCACGGGGAATGCCACAGGGAAGTCCCGTCATGTCCCGTGCGTCAGAGGGGGGCGGGGTCACCGGGTGGCCCCGCCCCCCGTTATTTAAGAACCGTCAGACGAGGAGATGCCGTCACACAGCAGGAGCCTCCCTCCATGCATGGATCTTTTCCTGCGGCCTGCCAGGTTGCGTGCTCGGATAAGGGTCTGGTATGGATTTTTGGGGGAACCCCACACCGTTTTTTTTTGTTTTTTTTTGGCGCGGGGTTCCCCTTAAAATCCATACCAGACCTGAAGGGTCTGGGATGGAATTTAGGGGGAACCCCACGTCATTTTTTTTTAATTTTGGCCGGGGTTCCCCTTAATATCCATACCAGACCTGAAGGGCCTGGTATGGAATTTAGGGGGACCCCCCCACGTCATTTTTTTTTTTTTTAATTTTGGTTCGGGGTTTCCCTGTGGGGAATTCCCATGCCGTTTTTATCAATGAACTTCAATGTGTATTGTCGGCAATGCAATAGCCGCGGGTAGTTTTAAATGGCTTTTTTTCCTTCGAAATGTCATTTTGCTGTCAGACTGTTCTAAACACAGGAAACATGCGCCCCTTTACAGGCATACTATAGATACCAACCAGGTACGAAATTTAAAGGGAGATTACACTTTTATTGTTTGACTTTAAGCATTATTAAAATCACTGCTCCTGAAAAAACGTCCGTTTTTAAAACTTTTTTTTGCATTGATACATGTCCCCTGGGGCAGGACCCGGGTCCCCAAACACTTTTTATGACAATAACTTGCATATAAGCCTTTAAAATTAGCACTTTTGATTTCTCCCATAGACTTTTAAAGGGTGTTCTGCGGCATTCGAATTTGCCGCGAACACCCCAAATTGTTCGGTGTTCGGCGAACTTGCGAACAGCCAATGTTCGAGTCGAACATGAGTTCGACTCGAACTCGAAGCTCATCCCTACTTGGGGCTGGTGCTTGCCAGTTCACCAATACGCTACCAAAAAAACTGTTAGCGATTGCAGGGATCAGGCCTGACTCTGCGAACGCTGCAGTTATGCGTTTAGTGTTTTGTAAGTGACAGTGATCGATCGATACTGCACTTAGGTGGGCTGGGCTGGGCCGGGTGGAGGGGCAAAATGCAGGTGCTAGCAGGTATCTGGGCTGATTCCGCTAACACTGCGTTTTTTGGGAACCCTAAACTGCTGGGGACGCTAGTATAGATCTGATTGGATCAGATATTGATCCGTTCAGATACTATACCACTAAGGGAGGTGTACGGTGCGTGCGTGGGTGTTAGTGGTACTGGCGCTAACCTGACGCTGCCTGGGGCTGGTGCTTGCCAGTTCACCAAAATGCTACCAAAAAAACTGTTAGCGATCGCAGGGATCAGGCCTGACTCTGCGAACACTGCAGTTATGCGTTTTGTAAGTGACAGTGATCGATCGATACTGCACTTGGGTGGGCTGGGCTGGGCCGGGCAGAGGGGCAAAACGCAGGTGCTAGCAGGTATCTGGGCTGATCCCGCTAACACTTCGTTTTTGGGAACCCTAAATTGCTGGGGACGCTAGTATAGATCTGATCAGATCAGATATTGATCCATACAGATACTATATCACTAAGGGAGGCGTATGCTGCGTGCGTGGGTGTTAGCGGTACTGGCGCTAATCTGACGCTGCCTGGGGTGACGCATATCACTGCTGGGCGATCAAGGGGCTAAACCTTTATTCGCTAATAAACGGTGGGTGCCCTGACACTATAAAAAAATAAACAAATTAACCAGCGTCACCCGTAACACTTATACGGTGATCAGTGGTGAAAGGGTTAACTAGGGGGCAATCAAGGGGTTAAAACATTTATTAGGTAGTATATGGGGGTCCCTGTCGCTATAAAACGCTGACGGCGAACCTAAATATTTACGTCCCTAACTAGCGTCACCAGCGACACTAATACAGCGATCAGAAAAATGATCGCTTAGCGACACTGGCGACAGGGGGTGATCAAGGGGTTAAAACTTTATTAGGGGGGGTTAGGGGGGTACCCTAGACCTAAAGGGGGCTAACCCTAACTGCCATACCACATTAACTGTCACAAACTGACACCATGCAGTAATCAGAAAAAAAAAACTGCTTGGTGTCAGTGTGACAGGGGGGGAGGGGTGATCGGGGGGCGATCGGGGGGGGGGGATCGAGGGTGTTTTGTGTGCCTGGCATGTTCTACTGAGTGTGTGTGTGTTTGTGCACTCACATTGATGTCTTCTCTCCTCGGCGCCGGAACGGAAAATACCGAGCCGAGGAGAGATGACATCATTTCCTTTGCTGCTGTTTAGCATACAGCAGCAAAGGAATGTTCTGATTGGCCGGTGGCGATCGCGAGGGGGGGGCCACAAATGGTTGGCCTCCCCCTCACCTCCGATCGCCGGGGGACAAAAGAGGACCGCCTCGGGCACCGGGGGGGGTCTGATTGGACCCTCCCACCCGCGGGAGGCAGATCACGTATATGTACGTGATTCTGCCTGCTGTGCCGCCTTGCCGACATAAATCGGCGTGAGGCGGTCCTTAAGTGGTTAATAGGGATGAGCTTCGAGTTCGAGTCAAACTCATGTTCGACCCAAACATTGGCTGTTCGCAAGTTCGCCGAACAGCGAACAATTTGGGGTGTTCGCGGTAAATTCGAATGCCGCGGAACACCCTTTAAAAGTCTATGGGAGAAATCAAAAGTGCTAATTTTAAAGGCTTATATGCAAGTTATTGTCATAAAAAGTGTTTGGGGACCTGGGTCCTGCCCCAGGGGACATGGATCAATGCAAAAAAAGTTTTAAAAACGGCCGTTTTTTCAAGAGCAGTGATTTTAATAATGCTTAAAGACAAACAATAAAAGTTTAATATTCCTTTAAATTTCGTAGCTGGGGGGGTGTCTATAGTATGCCTGTAAAGGGGCGGATGTTTCCCGTGTTTAGAACAGTCTGACAGCAAAATGACATTTCGAAGGAAAAAACCCATTTAAAACTACTCGCGGCTATTAATGCATTGCCGGTCCGACAATACACATAGAAGTTCATTGATAAAAACGGCATGGGAATTCCCCACAGGGGAACCCCCGAACCAAAATAAAAAAAAAAAATGACGTGGGGATCCCCCTAAATTCTATACCAGGCCCTTCAGGTCTGGTATGGATATAAAGGGGAACCCCGGCCAAAAAAAACTAAAAAAAACGGCGTGGGGTCCCCCCAAAAATCCATACCAGACCCTTATCCGAGCACGCAACCTGGCAGGCCACAGGAAAAGAGAAGGGGACTAGAGTGCGGCCCCCCCCCCTCCTGAACCATACCAGGTCACATGCCCTCAACATTGGGAGGGTGCTTTGGGGAAGCCCCCCAAAACACCTTGTCCCCATGTTGATGAGGACAAGGGCCTCATCCCCACAACCCTGGCCGGTGGTTGTGGGGGTCTGCGGGCGGGGGGCTTATCGGAATCTGGAAGCCCCCTTTATCAAGGGGACCCCCAGATCCCGCGCCCCCGTGTAAAATGGTAAGGGGGTACTTACCCCTACCATTTCACTAAAAAACTGTCAAAAATGTTAAAAATTACAACAGACAGTTTTTGACAATTCCTTTATTTAAATGCTTCTCCTTTCTTCTATCTTCCTTCATCTTCTTCTTCTGGTTCTTCTGGCTCTTCTGGTTCTTCCTCCGGCGTTCTCGTCCAGCATCTCATCCGCGGCGTCTTCTATCTTCTTCTCCTCGGACCGCTCCGCACCCATGGCATGGGGGAAGGCTCCCGCTCTTCTCTTCATCTTCTTCATCTTCTCTTCTTCTTTTCTTCTCTTCTTCTCTTCTTCATTTTCTTCTCCGGGCCGCTCCGCACCCATGCTGGCATGGAGGGAGGCTCCCGCTGTGTGACGGCGTCTCCTCGTCTGACGTTTCTTAAATAATGGGGGGCGGGGCCACCCGGTGACCCTGCCCCCCTCTGGGACATGACGGGACTACCCTGTGGCATTCCCCGTGACGTCACAGGGAAGTCCCGTCAAGTCCCACGTCAGACGAGGAGACGCCGTCACACAGCGGGAGCCTCCCTCCATGCCAGCATGGATGCGGAGCGGCCCAGAGAAGAAAATGAAGAAGAGAAGAAGAGAAGAAGAGAAGAAAAGAAGAAGAGAAGAAGATGAAGAAGATGAAGAGAAGAGCGGGAGCCTCCCCCATGCCATGGGTGCAGAGCGGCCCGAGGAGAAGAAGATAGAAGACGCCGCAGAGGAGATGCTGGACTAGAACGCTGGAGGAAGAACCAGAAGAAGAAGATGCAGGAAGATAGAAGAAAGAAGAAGCATTTAAACAAAGGAATTGTCAAAAACTGTCTCTTGTCATTTTTAAAATTTTTGACAGTTTTTTAGTGAAATGGTAGGGGTAAGTACCCCCTTACCATTTCACACAGGGGGGAGGGCGGGGATCTGGGGGACCCTTGTTAAAGGGGGCTTCCAGATTCCGATAAGCCCCCCGCCCGCAGACCCCCACAACCACCGGCCAGGGTTGTGGGGATGAGGCCCTTGTCCTCATCAACATGGGGACAAGGTGTTTTGGGGGGCTACTTCAAAGCACCCTCCCAATGTTGAGGGCATGTGGCCTGGTACAGGCACTCTCGCCCCCCCCCTCTTTTCCTGTGGCCTGCCAGGTTGCATGCTCGGACAAGGGTCTGGTATGGATTTTTGGGGGGACCCCATGCCGTTTTTTTTTTTTTTGGCGCGGGGTTCCCCTTAAAATCTGTGCCAGACCTGAAGGGTCTGGTATGGAATTTAGGGGGACCCCCACGTCATTTTTTTTTTAAATTTTGGCAGGGGTTCCCCTTAATATCCATACCAGACCTGAAGGGCCTGGTATGGAATTTAGGGGGACCCCCACGTCATTTTTTTTTTATTGATTTTGGGGTTCCCCTGTGGGGAATTCCCATGCCGTTTTTATCAATGAACTTCTATGTGTATTGTTGGACCGGCAATGCAATAGCCACGAGTAGTTTTAAATGGGTTTTTTCCTTCGAAATGTCATTTTGCTGTCAGACTGTTCTAAACGCAGGAAACATGCATATTACAGGCATACTATAGACACCCCCCAGCTACGAAATTTAAAGGGATATTACACTTTTATTGTTTGACTTTAAGCATTATTAAAATCACTGCTCCTGAAAAAACTGCCTTTTTTAAAACTTTTTTTTGCATTGATCCATGTCCCCTGGGGCAGGACCCAGGTCCCCAAACACTTTTTATGACAATAACTTGTATATAAGCCTTTAAAATTAGCACTTTTGATTATTCATGTTTGTGTCCCATAGACTTTAATGGTGTTTGCGTGTTCGAACAAACTTTTTTCCTGTTCGCATGTTCTGGTGCGAACCAAACAGGGGGGTGTTCGGCTCATCCCTAGTGGTTAATTGTACACCTGTGTTTTCACTGTCACAGGTGCAAACGCTATATTTACCTATTCCCTTTTCAGGGAAGGTAAACTCTTTTTGAGTGGAGTTTTACTCACACGTTTTTTCACAATCACAGGTGTAAACCTCATATATATATTTATCCATTCCATCCAGGGAAGGCACACTTCACAGTACTATGGATATTTTTGAGTTTTGTAACAATAGGAAAATCAACCCCGAGGAGGTTTTTGAGCAAGCCAGTCCAGCCACTGAGGGAATAAGGGGCACTTTTATGAGACTTAAAAATGTCCTTATATCCGAATTACATGCGATGGAGAGGTATCTCAAGGAGAAAATGATCCCAAGGAGCTTGAGATGGAATGTTTATCTGGACAAAGGGGACACTGAAATCAATGAGTGGTTCTTGTACTTTAATGATGTTGGTATGGCTTTCCTTGAATTTCTGGTTGCCAAAAAAAGATCTAAGTTGGCCAAGTTACAACTTGAAATTGGCGATATAAAAGAAAAACTAGCCCCTAGGAACAAAGAGGGTCTTTACCAAGTATACATGAAAGAATTACATGATATTATGATAGAAAAAGAAGAGGAGCAGAAAATCAAAAAACAAAAAAAGTATCTCAGGGATGTGGAGGATTATAAATCCCACAACGTTTTTAAATGGCAGGACAATTATCGTGACATTTTTTCAAAATCATCTGAAACTAGTAATATGGAGAAATGTAAGATGGCTATTAGCACATCAGTACCACCTTCGAACGAACATTTCAGATCAATTACATCAAATGCATAGAAAGAAAACTACCAACAATAATGCAGGCAGATCAATGAACAACGGACCATATAATTCATATCCGCTTTCTACCTACCAGCAGCCTAGGAATCCTGGTAGGGGTCCGAATACAGGTAATAAGGGTAACAGACCCTCATATGGGTCTACCCAGCAGTATGCTGGCCCTCAACCATACCCCCGTATCAGACAACCCGAAATGGATTATCGGGGATACTATGATGATCATTCATATAGGAATCATCCAGAGGAGGGACAGAGAGAATGTCCACCCTTTTCCCCACAGGTTCCATGGAGGTATGATATACCAACAAGAAATCAATATGGTCCTTTACAGGGGTATATGGAGAATGTAGAGGAAACAGGGTATTCCAATACAGCAACAAAATCTATGGGTAATCAGCACAACCGCACTTTAAATGGCCCCCCAGGAGCAGCCCCCTTAAGAAATAAGGTGGATAATTTTTTAGGGAAGGGCCAAAACAAAAAAGGAAGACTAAGAGAGGATGCAGAGGAGGGAAACAAAGCAACTCCAAGAAAAAGGAGGAGATAGCATGTGAAGGAGTATTTAATCTAAGTGGAGAGGAACTAACCAGATCAGAAAAGTTTACTTTGAATAAGGGTTTAAAATATGCCCCCAAAAAAACATTAAACAAATTCCAGATGTTTTTAAATGTACAGAAATATATTAGGAAGTTAAGTATCAAACGTTACTTCCTTTCAAACCCCATAGAGAAAAACTACTCTCGGACAGGAGGTCAATCTTCTAAGAGTACAGGTATGAGAAATGCATCTTTATTTAATCCCCCGAGAAAACTAGCCCCCAACTTATCGGTTTTCAAAGATTTAGTTTTACAGGATTTACTACAGGTGAAATTCAAAATGCCAAAGGAAGGAACTTATTATAAGGCCAGCGGACAAAGGGGGGGTGTTGTTGTTTTGAAAAAACAGGATTATTTGAGTGAGATGGAGGTTCTTCTGTCAGACAGAGGTACTTATACCATCCTTAAAGGGGATCTTTTGAGTAAATACAAAAAGGCCCTGAATAGTTTACTTTCAATATGTTTTTATTTTCCAATGATGTCATACAAATTATGCATTAACATATTTAGATTGCACAGGAGGGAACGCCTCCTCGAACATGAGACAAAAAGGTTACAATTCGAGTGCAAACAAAGAAAAGAAAAAAAAAAAAGAACAGATAATATACGGTTTCTATGCCTCAAGGGCTGGTGGAGAGGACAGCCTGATATATAACCTTGACTAAGCTTTAAGTAAGCAGTCTTCATGTTTTGCCCCCCACACAGCACGGGATCTTTCCCCATCCCCGGCACCCCTGACGGGATCTAGCTGTGCCAGGTGGGGAAATCTCCCTACTTCTCCTTTGCCCATTTGGTCTGGGCCATCAGGAGTGTGTAGGGGTTGTGAGTCCCCGTAAGCTAGGTACTATACCGTATGGTAGCTTTCCATTGAATTGCAACCAGATAGTAAATTTAAAGTAAGATAGAAGACAGGAAGAAGAGGAGAAAGAGAAGAAGAGAAGAGTGAGGCGGGAAGAGGGGTGGGGGGGATCTTTAAGGTGGGTGGGGAGGGAAAAGGGGTGCCTTTGTGTACCTCTATTAATACTGAGGAATAAAGCAGTCTAGTTGTGGGTTAGGTGGTGATGCGCACCTGAACCCCTGGTATGAGGGAGGTTCCCATAAATTGGGCCCAAGGTTCCCATATTGTTTGGAATTTCTTGGAGGTGTTTGACGTGATGCTATAGAGTTTTTCTTGGGCCATGATCCATGAAACCTTCCTTTTTACTGCGTTAAACGAGGGCCTCGGCTGTTTCCAGGCTTTGGCAATGGAGATTTTAGTGCCCAGCAATATAAAATTGATCAGTGTTTGTTTAGCCTTTGAGATTCCAGGAAGGTTAGCATTAAGAATAGCCACCTCTGGGGACCTAGGGATCTGGCAAGCCGTCACCTTGTAAATCATAGAGAAAACTTTCCTCCAAAAAGTGCGCAGTTTGGGGCATTCCCACCAAATGTGGGCCATTGTGCCCCGGTGTTGACATCCTCTGTAACACAGGGGGTTCGCTGAGGGATAGATTGCTGCTAACCTGGTAGGGGTCATGTACCATCTGGTTATCAGTTTGATGCTTGCCTCCATCAAAGAGATGTTCTGGATCCCCTTAAAGGATTTAGTTAGAGCTGCTTGCCAAATCTCTATGTCCCTGCTGCATTGGAAGTCAGCCTCCCAGGCCTGCATGTATGTGGTTTTGTTCGTTGGGTAAGTGAGGGCCGAATATATCACAGATATGCCTCCCCTCTGCTCCATGGCTTGTCCGCACCATTGTTCATATGTAGTGAATTTAGGGGGGAGCGGTTTCTCCTGCCAAATTGAGTGTAGATAGTGAGAGATTTGGTGAAAACGGAATCTTTCCGAATCCGGGAGGTCTAGGTGTTTGATACAGAAATTGAGGGTGATTGGTCCATTGGGGGTGAAGAAGTGCCCTATCCGGTATAGCCCTTTGTCCAGCCACCATTTGAATGCTGAGATGTCCAGTCCAGGTGGAAAATCAGGGTTGTGGAATAAGTGTGCTAGGGGACGACCTGTGGAGACCAGGGCAGTGGAGTGTCGGAGGGAGTCCCAAAGGGCGCAGGAGTGGGATAAAGTGGGTGACAGGATGGGCGGCCTAGATTTAGTCGGGCACCAAAGTATGTAGTCTAGTGTATGTTTGGGGGTGGCCTGTCTTTCAATAGTTACCCAATCTGGTTTTTCATACCGCGAGTAGATTGAGGATAGTTGGGCTAATCTAGCCGCTAAGTAGTATTTATGTAGATTTGGGAGACCCAGCCCTCCCTTGCGTCTGTGAAGGAATAGGGTGTTCTGAGGGATACGATATCCTTTCTTACCCCAGATAAACTGGAGAATTTTACTCTGTAAAGCTTTTAGGTGATTTTTCCTTATTGGGATAGGGAGGGAACGGAAGAAGTAGAGGAGCCTGGGGAGTAAGGTCATCTTAATGGAGTTTATCCGACCCAGCCAGGATAATTCATGTTTTGACCATGTAGTAAGGTCAGCCTCCAGTTTCCTAAAGAGAGAAGGGTAATTTTGTGCATAGAGAGTTTCCGTCTTGGCCGTCAATGTGATACCTAGGTAGCAAATGGAGGTGTCGCCCCATTTGAAGTGGAAGGATTGTTTTAGAGAGTCAACTGTTCGTGGTGGTAGCGAAATATTAAGGGCTTGAGATTTGGCGAAATTGACTTCGAGTCCAGAGATTTTAGCAAAGTTCCTTAACAATAGGCAGAGGTTAGGTAGTGTAGTGAGGGGGGATGTCAGGAAAAGGAGGATGTCGTCGGCAAAAAGCCCACATTTGTGCGTCTGGTCTCCACAGGTCACCCCCTTTATGTCCGGGTTCTGTCGGATTGCGATCGCTAAGGTTTCTATGGCTATTGCGAAGATTAGGGGGGATAGAGGACACCCTTGTCTAGTGCCACGTAAAATGTCTATTGAGTCGGAGTAATGTCCCTGGAGTCGTATGTGGGCCTTTGGTTGTGAGTAGAGAGCATGTAGAATTCCCAGGAAACGGTCGCCAAATCCCCATCTCTCCAGCACGGTAAAGATGTATTTCCAAGAGACCGTGTCAAAGGCCTTCTGCAGATCTAATGATAGAAGGAATCCCGATTGATTTGGCCCCCCTTCCCAATTTGTTTGAAGAATCGAGGTGATGTCTATTGCTCTCCTTATTTGGTCAGGACCCTGTCTCCCGGGTATGAATCCTACCTGGTCCTTATGTATATATTGACTAATAAAGGATGACAGCCTGTTGGCCATTATTTTGGTGAGTATTTTTAGGTCGTTGTTGATGAGTGATATTGGTCTGTAATTGCTAACGTCTTCGTGGTTTTTGTCAGGTTTAGGTATGACTGTGATTAATGCGGTATTGAGGTGGATGTCAAGGGGGGTTCCATTGGTTTTGGAATTAAAGAAGGAGGTCAGGTGAGGTGCTAGTATGGCTGTAAAAGATTTGTAGTATGCTACCGAAAGACCATCAGGACCTGGAGCTGACCCCCCTCTTAGATCTTTTATGACCCCCAAAACCTCCTCCTCTGTGATGGGTATTTCCATCTTTTGTTTATGGGTATCTGTTAGGGATGGTAGGGAGATACCCTCCAGGAACTGAGGGATTAAGTTCGCGTGTGGTGTATTTTTTTGGCTATATAATTTAGAGTAGAAATCCCGAAAGGCTTCTAGAATCTTTGAAGGGTTGGTCGTGGGGGGTTGACCATTTATTCTAAGTTTGGGAAAGGCGAGGGTCCTAATGCGGGGGGAGAGTTTTTTAGCTAGGAGGGGACCTATCTTGTTTGCCTGAGTGTAAAATTTTTGTCCATTCCAGCGGACGGCCTTTTCGGCTTTGGATGTCAGTGCTAAATTAAGGTCTAGTCTAGCTTTGTCGATAAGGTGAATAGGGGTCTTGGAGGGGTCCTTTTTATGGGCAGCCTTCAGTGAGGTATATTCCCTGTCCAACCGGATTATGTCTGCTTTCTGTGCATGTTTGGTTTGAGTGGCAATCTGGATGAGTTTACCCCGTATAAAAGCTTTATGTGCGGCCCATAACGTTTCTGGAGAAATATCCTCCGATTTATTGAGTTTAAAGTATTCTTGTAGGGCTTTTTCGAGTTCAGTGACCCTGATGGGGTCAGATAATAGTGACTCATTCAGTCTCCAATGTCTCCTGGGTACGCCCAGGGGGCCAGTTTTGAGAGATATGGTGACTATGGAGTGGTCCGAGAGGGTCGACTCTCTGATTTGAGCTCTGTGAATCAGGGGAAGAAGGGTGGAAGGGGTTAAAATGTGGTCAATCCTCGCATAGGTGTTATGAGGTGACGAGTAATGGGTATAGTCCCTTTTGTTGGGATTAAGTTCCCTCCAAGTGTCAGCTAAACCGTGGGCGTGGATTATTTTTGCGATCCTGAGGCTCTCCTTGGTGGGTCGTGTTAGTTGGGTCGATAGGGGTTTAGACTTGTCCAAACCCTGATCGAACGCTGCGTTTGAGTCTCCACCAAAGATGACCGTTCCCTCCAGTTTCTGAGCGAGGCTGCGCAGTAGGGTGTCAAAAAATTTCGCTTGACCTCTATTTGGGGCATAGTAGGAGACCAGGGAATACAGGTGGTCCGCCACTGTGCCTTTGACCAGGATGAACCTGCCCTCTGGGTCGGCGAATTCAGAGATCTTTACAAATTTAAGATGTTTGGAAACGATGATTGCAACACCCTTAGTTTTGTTATTCGCGCTCGCTAAGAAGAACTGTGAGAAGTGGGGGTGTAGATACTTAGGGCTATACCGGGAGGGGAAGTGCGTTTCTTGCAGCATAACGATGTCTAGCTTGAGGTGTTTGTAGTAGTCGAGTACTTTTCTCCTCTTAATCTGGGAGTTGATTCCCTGGACATTGTGTGAGGCTATGCGGAGTTCATCTGTGGTGTTATTAGCCATGGAGCAGGTGGAGTGCAGTGCAACGGTCCTCACTTACCCTTTGATGTGGGGAAACCCGGGTCTGAGGATGATGGTCATTCCGTCTTCTTGGTGGAGAGATATCAGGAACTTCCGTGGGGGTGTGTGTGGTATCTGAAACATAAATTGTGATTAGGTACATTGATGTGCACATGGAGGAGGGGAGGGGGAGAAGGATAGCAGAGAAAAGGTCTCCTAGAAAGGAAAGGAAAGACGCAGGGAAGGAGAAGTCCCTTATGTCTTTTAAGAAAAAAATGGAGTGTGTCTGGCCCATCTGGGCTCAAACAACCTAGCCCCCAGAGACCTACGGGTGTCTAAGGGTTAGGTGGGTGTGCATGTGTTTCCTCACGAAACCGAACGCCCAAAATGAAACTTAAAAGAAAAGAGCAAGTAAAAACAAAGAAAATTTTAAGCTATTACCGGTGACTATCAGGTTTTCACAACAGTTTGGCCAACTAGTGGCCCTAAGCCTATGCCCAGTGCAGTAACCTTCTAGGTCTTCATTAAATTGCTATCTCAGCAGAGCGTCCAAAGTCTAGACCTATATAATTCCCTAGAACTGGGGGTGAAAATCCCACTCCCCCCCCCATAACTAGGCTTAAGGGTACCGCCCCTCTCAATCCGGAGAGGTGCAGCTCCCCTGTGCCCAGTCTAAATGGCAGTGGGCCAGTAAAAAGCAGAAAAAACTAAAGAGGGAAGAATTGAACAAAAATCTAAAAATAAATAAAAAAAAAAAAAAAAAAGTCCCTCCTTGGAACCAGCAAAAGCAACAAAAAATTCTGATAAGTCAGAAAACGTAGCCCGGTAGACACGGGGGGATTCCCTATAATCATGGGGATGTTCAATCCAATCCCCACTTCACATTCGGGATAGAAGCGATGCAGTTCTCATCATCACTGGCTTCAGGTTTGGTTGTTGTCTTTGGCCTTCTTTGCCTTTCCTGTTGACCACAGGGGAGATTGAGGGCTGGTGGGGGTCTGACGTTTGTTAGAGTTGGTCCCGGCATTGGTTGTGTCCATTTCGGCTTCCTGGGAGATGATTTTCAGGCGCAGGAGAAGTTTTTCACCTTCTGTGAGGGAGGAGAAGGCATATTGTTTCCCTTTGACGGAGAATTTAACCGCGAAGGGGAAGGCCCACTTGTATCTCACGTCTCTTTGGGTGAGAGCGAGAAGCAGTGGCTTCAATGATCTCCTCTTCTGGATCGTAGAGGGTGAGAGGTCAGCAAAGATCTGCACTGGGTGTCCCATACACTGCACGGAGTGAGAGGACCTGGCCTGTCTCATCACTTCCTCTTTAACTGTGTAGTGGTGCGGCTTAGCGATAATATCTCTTGGGGTGCCGTCTTTTCTGGGGGGCCCTAAGGCTCTGTGTGCCCTGTCCAATTCAAGGCGTTGAGAGGAGATATTAGGGATTAGCTGTTTAATCAGGTCTTGGACTGCTTCTGGGACATTGAGAATTGTTTCCGGTAGGCCGCGGATTCTGATGTTATATCTTCTTGACCTGTTCTCGAGTTCGTCAATACGAGCCATTGCTAGGTCCAGTTGATCTTGCACAGTGCTGATGTGCTGCGATTGTTGGTTAGTGATGGCTATAGTGTCCTCCATTTTGTGTTCGATTGCATCGATTCGGGCCCCTAAATTAATAAAGTCTGCCTTCAGGTCCCCTGTAATTTTGGCTGCTGTTTGAGCCAGGCCTCTGTCCAAAAGTTCAGAGAATCTGTGAAAGAGGGAGTCCATGTGAGAAGCAGAGTCACTGGCAGGGAAGGCATATGGTGTGAGGCCTGTGTGATCTGAGGCAGATCCCTGGGGGGATAGAGGGCCTTCACAGTAGGGGCGATCCTGCAGGGATCCTGTAGAGGCTGGAGAGGGGGTCAGCAGAGGTGGGTATCCCTGCTGTCTCCCTGGAGTGAAGTGAGGGGGAGTGAGGGGTTGCTCTGACCTGTAGTCCGCCGGGCCTGTGGAGCAGAGAATCTGAGGCAGAGGCTGTGCCTGTGTAGCGGACGGCCATCTTGGGCGTCTCAGCCGTTTGTGTTCGCTCCTGTTGTGGCCACAGGTTCCGTTTTACCTGGGCCCCGGGCATATGGGGGTGTAGCCTGGACCTTGGGGAGTACCCCCGGGTGTTTTGGTTGTGCGGTGGGGCGCTGTGGTCCGTGCTGTGAGCGCCGGTTGTTCGTGAGGGAGCGGAGCTCTCGGCTTTAGCGGCCATCTTGCGAGCTCCGCGCATGCGCACTCCGGCCCTGAATAGTTTAATACAGGAAGGCCATAGGAAAGGAATCATTAAAGAGAAAGAACTGGATTTCCTTATACCCTTGGCACCCAGAACACCCATTATATATTATATCCCCAAAATGCACAAAAACCCCATCCAACCCCCCGGCCGCCCCATTGTAAGCGGCATTGATTCCCTGACCTCTAGAATAGGGAAATTCATTGACTTTCACCTTCAGCTGGTAGTAAGCAAAACACTAGCCTTTTTAAAGGATTCAACCCAAATTATTAAAGGAATAGCTGAGTATAAAGTGGAGGACAGCGTCTTGCTTGTTACGGCAGACGTTGCCTCCCCTTATACCATTATACCTCACCAACTGGGATACCAGGCGGCCGAGTTTTTTCTCAAAAAGGAGTCTTCATGCAACACTACAACCATAGAGTTTGTTATGAAATTACTCCAATTTGCTATGGAACATAACTATTTCTATTATGGGGGAGATTTCTATCTACAGAGTACTGGAGTTGCTATGGGGGCTAAATTTGCCCCCAGCTTAGCTGGGTTGTTCATGGCCTTATGGGAGAACGACAAACTTTTTTCCCTGGAGGAGCCCCGCCTCCTCTTGTGGCGTCGCTACATTGATGACGCCTTCTTCATGTGGAAGGGTGACGAGGAATCTCTTCACTCTTTCATGATCCAACTCAATACCAATAATTGGGGTATTAAATTTGCCTATGAATATAGCCCCAATTCAGTCAACTTTTTAGATATGGTAATTTTCAAAGAACATGGTTCCTTCCACACGAAAACCTTTTTTAAAAACACTGACCGCAATGGGTATATCCCATTGGACAGTGGACATCGCCCTAAGTGGCTTAAGGCCATCCCTAAAGGACAATTTCAACGTATTCACAGAAATTGTTCTCATATAGAATATTTTAAGGTCCAAGCAAATGTCCTAAAAGGTTGCTTTATAGAAAAAGGATATCAGTCCTCGTCACTTGACAGGGACCTACAAGAGGTTGCACATCTTGATAGACCAAGTCTCTTGGTCCCCAAGAATAGGGACGAAAATAAAAACAATAAAAAGTTAGAATGGTCCTTTTTGACCACCTATTCTTCTCAATATTGGTGGGTGAATAGAATTATTCAAAAACATTGGCAGACTTTGAAGTGCGACAAGGTGTTAGGACCTGCACTTCCAGATCGGCCAAATGTTTTATACAGAAGGAACCAAAATCTAAAGGACCTTTTGGCACCGAGTGCCCGCCCCCCAGGGTACAAATGTTTGGTAATCTAAAAGGTTTCTTTCCTTGTAAAAAATGTGCGGTATGTAGGTCATCTCAAACCATTAAAAGTTCCTCCTTCACATCCTTTGTTACTTCCAGGATCTATTCTGTAAAAGATTTCAACACATGTGGGACTGTAGGGGTGATATATTTTCTTAGATGTCCATGCTGGTTTCAATACATTGGTAGGACCACCCGTGCGCTCAAAATTCGGATTGATGAGCATTTGTCGAACATATGGAGGGGTTTCATTGGACATAGTGTCTCATGGCATATCCGTCAATTTCACAACCGTAATACATCATTATTGAAAGTTATGGCCATAGAGAAATTCACTCCCCATTGGAGGAGCAGTAATTTCAAATGCCATATTTCATGCCGTGAAACCCGTTGGATATTCAACATGCAATCTTTCAGTCCTTGGGGCCTTAACATAGAATGGGACATAAATTGTTATATAGATAACAGCTGAAGCTGTCCCCCTATCCCCTTCTATTGATCTAAATCACAAGGTGAGGAGTCCCCCCTTTTTGTATTTATTTATTTGGTTTACCTCTCCCTTTTTCCCCTGCTGCTCAATTTTTATCAATTTTTATACATATAAGACCATTTCTGATTTTTCTGCTTGGGATATTACAGTATTAGTATAACACAAACAATTGCATTTGCCTTCTCCCATATGTCTGCTGACCGGCATCCCATTTCGCCCATAGTTTCCCCACCCCCCTTTATTGTGGGGGAATGGGCGATGTGCGATGTTTTCCAGCAATGCTTTGATCATTATGTGTTTGGAACCTGTGGCTTGTATAATGTATTTAGTATCCTTTGGGTCTAAGTGCCACTTATTTGGGTCATACATCCTTATAACACATCCATTGCTGTTTCTGGTTTATATGTTTTCTGATTGATGTCATATATTGTGTTTTTTAACTTTTAATATATTTTCAATATATAAATGATTTTTATTTTTATTTTATTTTTATTTTTATTGCTTTTTGGCAATGATATTGTGACAATGGTATTGTTTTATTATGTACATTTGGCACAGCATAACAGCATTTATAGATCTATTAAGGATTTGGTCACACTATGAACTAATTGAGAAATGATCTCAATCTTGTTTCCTGTGTCACCCTGCCTGTTGAGATACCTATAAAGTGTGGTGTGTGACTTCTGGCTTCAGCCTCCTTTGCCAGCCGATGCCTCTTACGGAGAAACACAGCGTAGGGCGGAGCTAAGAAACCTAACGTCACCACACAGTAGCGGACCAGCTTCAATGCGGTAGTACTGCTCAACTTTCGTTCTTTTGATTTTCTGCCAACCCCTTGATGCCGACTGTGTTATTGGTTTTAATAAAGAAGTTTTTTTTACCTACTACACCATGGAAGCTCTTCTCCCTTTTCAATCCCCTCTCATACATGACAAGCGATACAACCAAAGCCGGTCCGCTCATATAGAATCCACAGCATATGTGAAGGATCGGAGCCTGTGCAATCAGATCAGCTGTTCCCTCAGATCAGCTGTTCCAGTCTACGGGACCTCATCACATTGCCATCCTGATGCCAGTGGAGGATCGTATGCGGATAGATGTATAAGAGGACCTCATTGGCCATCTCTGCCTGCGGGATTCGCTACATTAGAGCCTGAAAGACCCCCGTAACAGGGGTCTCACATATCTGGTAAGCGGCCGCCCTTTTTCATTATACTACAGGATCCTGGGTCTTAGGGAAAGGACTATTTCATCCAAGATAGTATACACTTGGGTTATAGGACTGTTTTCAAATCACTTTTTTCAATCACCCATCCTTCAAGGGGACTTTGTCACACTGTCACTATTTATCACCTTTGAAGGCATAACATCTGTGCTTTTATTTTATTTTATTTGTTTTTATTTATTTTGATATTTTTTGTTATATATAGATTGTAAAGGGAATATTCACATGCACACCCAGAGTAAGGGAGTTCCCTCAGTCTGGTGGATTTGACACTAGTAGCGCACCTGAGTACTTTCAACACAGTCCTCAGGCAAGGCATCATTTCCTCTGTTTAGTGAGTTTTCCATGCTATCCAGCCACAGCATTCAGAGGAGGTGGTGGACTGGCTTACTAAACCTTCCTCTTCAGCCATTTCTGGATTCAGATGTTGGTTCTGAGGTTGAGGATGACAGAAACATGAGCCTAGAGAGAGGGAGGAACACTGGTAGACAGATTGGCATTCATGTTCCCCAAGCCACATTGCCAAGTTGTCTCCAGTGGTAATGATGAAGATGGAGGAGATGGAGATGATGATGATGATGATGAGGTCACTGATGCGACTTGGGTGCCAGATAGAGCAGAGGAGGAAACTTAGGCTGAGGCGGCACAACCCCAAGGAGGCCGACATCAAGAAAGAGTAGAAAGCAGCCATCCTATTCCGCCACATTCTGCAGCTGTTATCTCCCGGCCCACTCCCCAAAGCTCAGCTGTCTGGGCCTTTTTCAGCACATTTGCAGCAGATCGCACTGTTGTTATCTGCAAACTGTGTCTCAGGCACATCAAACGTGGCAAAAACACCAACCCTTTGGGTACCACATGCTTAACAAGGCATTTAATGTCCAACCACTCAGCCCATTGGCAAGAGCACCTAAAGGCCACACAAAAGGGGAACAAATCTGTCCCTCCTCCTCCTCCTTACCCACTTCAGTCTGCCCCTGGGATACCGAGTCATTACCTTTCAGCAGCCTAAACTTCTCTGCCCCATCTGCTGCAGCGGAAAAAAAATACAGTCCCTGCCACCCACATGCCCATCCTCTGAACGCTATGTAGTTTTGTGTGTTCCTGCCAGTTTAACGCCATTTACTTCTGTGTGCATTACTGCCAGTTTAACGCCATATAATTTTGTGTGCGTTACTGCCAGTGTCTGTGTACTGTGAGTACTCAAATTAAAGTGCACCAAACACCTCTTTACATTGATTAAAGTGTATCTACGTACAGATTTCAACTTCTCCTTTACATTTGCCTATAAGCACCGCCCCTTCCCTCCCAATAATGTCTGGGAGTACAATAAGGAGAGGCAGATGTTCCCTTGGCACTGCAGGGGGGCCAGCAACAAATGTGTCTACAGGCAAAGGTGGACATGGTGGTCAGTCCTCAGGCAGGGCATCATTTCCTCAGTTTAGTTTTACCACATGCTTAACAAGGCATTTAACGTCCAACCACTCAGCCCATTGGCAATAGCACCTAAAAGCAACACAAAAGGGGCACAAATCTGTCCCTCCTCCTCCTCCTCACTTCAATCTGACCCTGCGATACCGGGTTATTACCTTTCAGCAGCCTCCACTATGAGGAATGATGGTATAGCACAGGGTGTCTCAGGTCCTAGCAGCAGATCTGCCAGCAGCACACCACCAGCTGTAGACTGTAGCCAGCAAATTTCTCTGCCCCATCTGCTGCAGCGGAAAAAAAATACAGTCCCTGCCACCCACATGCACAGCATCTGAATGCAAGCTTGTCAAAGCTGTTGGCTCTCCAATTTCAGCCTGGTGGATTCTGCCCCCTTCCGTGAATTTGCACAATGTGCTGTACCACAATGGCAGGTTCCCAGGTGCTACTACTTTTCACGTAAGGCCGTTCCATTTCTCTACCATCACGTGGAAGGAAATGTTCTGGCATCATTAGGCAAGGCAGTCAGTCGTAAAATCCACCTAACTACTGACACTTGGTCCAGCAAGCATGGACAGGCACAATATATTTCGTTCACAGCACACTGGGTAACGCTGCTTGCAACTCGAAAGGATGCTCGGTGCTGCAGCTTGTTGTGCCCCCATGTCTCCATAAAGCTGGTGGTGATGATGCCAGACCTGTTAGCTCTACCCCTCCTCCTCCTCCGCCACCTCCATGCCCTTCTCCTATGAACATCAGGTACCCCCTAAGCGTTCAAAGGGCTATTCCATGAGTCAGACTAAAAGATGCCATTCAGTGCTTCAGCTGGTGTTTAGGGGACAGGAACCATACTGGAGCAGAGATTCTTGCAGCTCTGCAGGGACAGGCCCAGAGGTGGTTTACACCACGCCAGCTGGAGCCAGGAATGGTGGTGATCCGATAACAGCTATAAACCTCCTGTCCGTCCTTAGACAGGGAAAGTTGACACATGTACCATGCCTGGCACATGTCCTCAATTTGGTGGTGCGGCATTTCCTAAGTACGTACCCAGGGTTGCAAGATATACTAAAGCAGGCCCGAAGAGTCTGTAGCCATTTCAGGCAGTCATACACAGCCAGTGCTCGGTTGGCTGAAATTCCACCTACCTGAGCAGGTACTCAGGCTTACAGGATCTCCTGAGGCAGGCCAGAAAAGTCTGTGGTCATTTCCACCAGTCAGACAATGCCAGTGCTTGGCTGGCTAAAATTCAAAGGGAATGCAACCTGCCCAACATCCGCCTGATTTGTGACATGCCCACCAGGTGGAACTCAACTTTTAGAATGCTGCAGGGGCTATACATGCAGCAGAGGGCCATCAACGAATACCTGTGCCAGTACGGCACGACGACAGGATCAGGCCGCCTCAGCTTTTTTCCCCACGCCAATGGCTGATCATTAAGGAAGAATGTACTGCATTGTCACTATTTGAGGAGGCCACAAGGATGGTGAGCAGTGACAGTGCATGCATCAGTGACACAATCCATGTTGTGTTCCTACTGGAGCAGACTCTGCGTGGGATTATGGACAGGGCACTTGAGGCAGAGCAGCAGGAGGAAGATGAGGACTTCCTTTCCTCTCAAGGCCCACTTTATCCAGACACCATCATTCCTATGTCACAGAACACACAGGAGAGAGGGGAAGAGGATGAGGAGGATTCTGGCACTTTCATAGGCTTCGAAGAAGAGGAAGACATGCGTCAATCTGTAAGGGATGGCTTTCCAACCCCAGGACCCTTGGGAGTAGTACATGGCTTGGGAGGAGGAAGTTCCAGATGCTGTCATCCTGAGTGACCCTGAGGAGTCTGCTTCTCAAGCCTCAGCAAATTTGAGGCGCATGGGCAACCTCATGCTTCAAAGCCTGAGAAAGGACCCAAGAATACGTGGCATAAAGGAGAAGGATGATTACTGGTTGGCAACCCTCCTTGACCACTGTTATAAGAGGAAGGTCTCAGAACTCATCCTGTCCCCACAGAGAGTGCAGAAGATAAAATTTCTTGAGGACACATTAAAGAGGAATTTATTGAACATTTTTCCTGAATCCGGTAGGTTACAGTGTCGTGGAAAATGTAGTTTTGAGTCTTTTGTTGGTCAAGAGAGGAGTGTTGGAGAAGGCGCCGCCTAAGTGGGGCATTTCATATTTTTTTTTAGTCCTCGCCACCCAGGGCTGTCAGCTTCCACATCCCATCTGCAGCATCTGCATCATATGGTGGACGATTACCTCTGGGCCAAAACAGAAATGGAAAGCTTTCCAGCTGACAATCCACTGACTTACTGGATCATGAGAATAGACCACTGGCCAGAACTTGCCCTGTATGCTATTGAGTTTTTGGCTGCCCTGCATTCAGCGTGCTTTCAGAACGGGCATTCAGTGCTGCAGGAGGTTTCATTACTGATCATAGAATGCATCTGTCCACAGACTCAGTGGACCGTGGGTTTGACTTTTATAAAAATAAATCAGTTCTGGATTACCAGCTATGAAGCCCCTGATGTCGATGTGACTGAAGTCTTTTTGGGATGTGGAATCTCTGCAGGACTTCGAGGATGCCTAGCTTTGAGGGTGTTTAATCATTTCATCTGGAAGAATGTTTTTGGTATAGGTTTCATGGGCACAATTAACACCCAAAGACCAATTTTCAGCACCTGTTTGATAGGTGTATATCATTGCAATTTTTTACAGCAAGGCCAAATCTTGCTTTCATCAATAGTACCTCTATAGGGTTACGGTGGGATGGCACCCCTGACATCCAAAGACCAATTTTTCTGCACCTGTTTGACAGGTGTATACAGTATCATTGCAATGTTTTACAGCAAGGCCAATTCTTGCTTTTATCAAGAGTACCTCTATAGGATTATGGTGGGAAGGCATCCCCGACACCCAAAGAGTAATTTTTCTGCACTTGTTTGACAAGTGCATATCATTGTAATTTTTTACAGCAAGGCCAATTCTTGCTTTCATCAAGAGTAACTCTATAGGGTTACAGTGGGAAGGCGCCACAGACATCTAAAGACCAATTTTTACGCACCCATTACTTCTATCAAAAGTGAAAGTGACACCAGAATGTATCCAAAAAATCTTTAATTTTGTTCCCAGTGCACTACATTGTGGCCTCGTCATACACACTGGCTCCCCAGCTTTTGCTGAGCAAAATAAAGGCAGCTTGCAGGGAAAATGTCATTTTTTTTGGCTTTAGAAATGAAATTATTGCTGCAGCAGATTCTAGACATGGTACAGGTTTGCCACTTTACAGGTAGACCAAGGGGACCCCCAGGCACTATATTGGGAGGAATTTTTTATTTTTCACTTATTTTTCGCTTTCACTTTAAAAATCAAAAAATCACTGCTCATTTAAAAATGACGTTTTTCACAAACTTTTTTTTTTATTGATACATGTCCCCCAGGGCAGGATCCGGACCCCTATAACCATTGTATGCCCAATTGCTGCATATAAGCCTCCAAATTGAGCACTTTTGATTTTTGACGTTCGGGTCCCATTAACTTTAACGGGGTTCGTTATTCGGGTCCAAACTTTCGTGGTGTTCGAAAGTTCTGGTGTGAACCAAACAGGGGTTCGTTCTGCTAGTCCCTATACTACAGGAGATGGTCAGAGACTGTGGACAAGATACAAGAGATGGTCAGACTGCGGACATGATACAAGAGATTAATGCAGCCTCACCAGTGCCCATCAAATGCAGCCTCACTCTGCCCATCAATGCAACCTCACTGTGCCCATCAATGCAGCCTCATTGTGCCCATCAATGCAGCCTCACTGTGCACATCTGCAGCCTCGTCAGTGCCCATCAATGCAGCATCACTGTGCCCATCTAAGCAGTATTACTGTGCCCATTTGCAGCCTTACTGTGCCCATCCAAGCAGCATCACTGTGCCCATTTGCAGCCTCACTGTGCCCATCAAAGCAGCCTCACTGTGCCAAGTTTAAGCCTCACTGTGCTCATCTAAGCAGCATCACTGTGCCCATCTGCAGCCTTACAGTGCCCATTTGCAGTCTCACGGAGCCCATTTGCAGCCTCACTGTGCCCATCTAAGCAACATCACTGTGCCCATTTGCAGTCTCACTGTGCCCATCTAAGCATCCTCACTGTGCCCATCTGCAGCCTCACTGTGTCCATCTAAGCAGCATCACTGCAGCCTCACTGTGCCCATTTAAGCAGCCCATCTGCAGCCTCACGCTGCCCATTTGCAGCCTCACTGTGCCCATTTGCAGCCTCACTGTGCCCATCCAAGCAGCCTCACTTTGCCCATCTGAAGCTTCACTGTGCCCATCTAATCAGCCTCACTGTGCCCATCTAAGCAGCCTCACTGTGCCCATCTAAGCATCCTCACTGTGCCCATCTGCAGCCTCACTGTGTCCATCTAAGCAGCATCACTGCAGCCTCACTATGCCCATCTAAGCAGCCCATCTGCAGCCTCACGCTGCCCATTTGCAGCCTCACTGTGCCCATTTGCAGCCTCACTATGCCCATCCAAGCAGCCACACTGTGCCCATCTGCAGCTTCACTGTGCCCATCTAATCAGCCTCACTGTGCCCATCTAAGCAGCCTCATTGTGCCCATCTAAGCAGCCTCACTGTGCCCCTCTGCAGCCTCACTGTGCCCATCAATGCAGCCTCATTGTGTCCATCAATGCAGCCTCACTGTGCCTATCTAAGCAGCATCACTGTGCCCATTTGCAGCCTTGGCACTAATGACAAAGTCATAAGAAGATGGAGTGTCCTAAAAAAGACTTTAGGGACTTAGGAGCTAAATTGAGGAAAAGGACCTCCAAGGTAGTATTCTCAGAAATACTACTGGTACCTTGAGCCACACCAGAAAGGAAGAGGGAGATTAGGGAAGTAAACAAGTGGCTGAGGAGCTGGTGTAGAAAGGAGGAGTTTGCGTTCCTGGAGAACTGGGCTGACTTCTCAGTCATTTACCGGCTCTATAGAAGGGACGGACTGCACCTAAATGAGGAGGGTGCAGATCTGCTGGAAGTGAAGATAGCCAACAAATTAGAGGAACTTTTAAACTAGGCGATGGGAGGGAGGGTCCAGAGATAGTGCAGAACAAATTCCAGAGGGTAGTATTGGGGGCATTAGTGGTAGGTTGACTAAACCGAGATAAGTACAGTAACAAGTCCTATTTGCAACCTCAGAAGACCCAATAAAGAGATAGTATGCGACCAGTCTAAACTACGTGGCATGTTCGCCAATGACAGGAGTCTTGCAGACAAGATGGGAGAACTAGAGCTGCTATTGTACAAGGAGAATTTAGATTTTGTAGAAATTTCAGAGACCTGGTCCAACAGGTCTCATGATTGGCTGGCAACCATTCAAGGGTATTCCTATATTGCAGGGATAGAGAGGGTAAAAAGGGGGAGGGGTATGCATGTATATCAAAAATGCTGTACAAGTGAATTTAAGAGACGACATCACTAAGGGAGCAAGGGAGGAGGTGGAATCCCTATGGGTAGAGCTACAAAGGGAGGAAACTAAGGGGAAAGTAATGCTGGGAGTATGCTATAGGCCTTACCTAACCACCCTAACCAGAAGGAGGAGAGGAAAGCAGACCTCCTATCACAATTTGGATTAGCGGCAAGGATGGATAGTGTCAATATAATGGGGGATTTTAATTATTCAGACATAGAGTGGGCGGAAGGAACCACGCATTCATCTAAAGCTCGCCGTTTCCTAAATGTCTTGCAGGACAATTTCATGGGTCAGATGGTAAATGCACCAACTAGAAACAAAGCGTTACTAGACCTACTGATTACCATCAATACAGACCTACAGGAAACAGTGATCACAGGTCAATTCATTTCAGTATAAATAACACAAATTGGAAACATAAGGGGAATACAAAGACTGAATTTCAAAAGAGCCAACTTCCCTGAACTACGATCCTTGCTAGAAGGTACTAAATGGGATAAAATCTTAGGAACAAAGAACACAGAGGAAAAATGGGTATGCTTTAAGAGCATATTAAATAAGGGTATTAGCCAGTGGATCCCAATAGGAAATAAATTTAAAAGAGCTCGTAAAAGTCCTGGGTGTCTTAACTCCTAAGTAAAAATGCATATAAAAGCAAAGGAGAAGGCCTTCAAAAAATACAAGGCTGAGGGATCATCATCAGCTTTCCAATTTTACAAAGAATGCAACAAGAAATGTAAGGGTGCAATCAGGGTGGCTAAGATAGAACACGAAAGGCACATAGCGGAGGAGAGTAGACAAAATCCCAAGAATTTTTTAAAGTATATAAATAGTAAGAAAGGGAGATCAGATCATATTGGTCCCATAAAGAATGATGAAGGGAAGATGGAGAGTTGGCAAAGGTATTCTTCTCCTCAGTCTTCACGAGGGAAATGAGGAGGGGTGTCAGGAGACTAGTAGACCAGACTGTGTGGACTGTACAGAGATAACCCAAAACACATGTAAGTGAATAATAATATTTATTAAAAATAGGTGATAAATCAGAAAATACAAACAGTGCACAATCAACACAACAAACCCACCACAAACAACAATATATACAGCAAAGGGGCAGTACCGGAATCACAGATGTCAGCCAGGGTCATACACGGCAGGTCAGCAGGACAAGGGATATACCAGAAGCATAAATGTTTAGCCAAGCCAAGGTCATACACAGGAAGATCCGTAAATGAGGGACAGGGGACCAACAGGACAGAGAGGGGATGGAGCGGGCTAAAGGGCACAGGAACACAGAAGGGACTGGGTCAGGATAAGCTCGGAAACAAGGTCGGATGCAGGCTCAGGATCAGAAAACAGGGAACCGAGGTCAGGGCTCAAGGAGAGAGATACCAAGGCAAGCATGTGAGGGCTTGCCGGGTATTTATGGGACTGACTATAATTGACTTCAAGTAACACCTGAGCGCAGGGAGTGTTGTCTGCTCCATACTGCCAGGATCCATCCGCTGGTGGACGTCAGTTCTGCTGCCAAAAGATGAAATGACACCAGCACGGAAATATTCTCCTGACAGTTCAACACTGCCAGGAGACACCTGGCAGTATATATCTTACCAGCGGATGGACCCTTTCCTGACAGTACCCCCCCTAAAGGAGCAGTCTCCGGACTCTCCAACTAGTCTTAATTGTCCATAGTCTATGGCATCAGGCAGAATGGTGGAAGAAGGCATTTCAGGCTGGTCGTCAGGCACATCTGGGCAGACAGCTGGCACATCAGGGTCATTGAGCTGGGTAGCGGACAGGAACAAACCAAGCTGGGCAGCAGACAGGAACAAACCGAGCTGGGCAGCAGACAGGAACAAACCGAGCTGGGCAGCAGACAGGAACAAACCGAGCTGGGCAGCAGACAGGAACAAACCGAGCTGGGCAGCAAACAGGAACAAACCGAGCTGGGCAGCAGGCTCCGGGTCATCAAGCTGGGCAGCAGGCTCCGGGTCATCGAGCTAGGCAGCAGGCCTCGGGTCATCGAGCTGGGCAGCAAACTCCGGGCCATCGAGCTGGGCAGCAGGCTCTGGGTCATCGAGCTGGGCAGCAGGCTCCGGGTCATTGAGATGGACAGCAGGCTCTGGAGCATTAGGCCGAATAGCGAGCACCGTAAGGACAGGCCGGATTACAGGCACCGGCTCAGCAAACTGGGTAACGGACCTCGGCCCAGTGGGCTGGGTAACAGGCCCCAACTCAGCAAGCTGGACACCGGGCACTGGTTCGGCAAGCCGGATAACAGGTACTGGCTTAACAGGCAGAGTGACGGACTTCGGTTTAGCAGACTGGGTAATGGGCACCGGTTCAGCAGACCGGGTAACGGGCACCGATTCAACAGACTGGGTAACGGGCACCGATTCGGCAGGCTGAGACACGGACACCGAAACTCCAGGCTGAAACACGGGCACCGAAACTTCAGGCTGAGACATGGGCACCGAAACCTCAGGCTGAGATATCAACATCACGACATCAGGCTGGAAGGCAGGTACCAGGATATCAGGCTGGAGGATGGGCACATCAGACCGGAAAGCAGGCTCATCAGGCTGAACAGTGGGCACATCAGGCTGGAAAGTGGGCACATCAGGCTGGAAAGTGGGCACATCAGTCTGGAAGGCGGGTACCGAGACATCAGGTGCTGGAACTTCAGGCTGGACAGCAGAGACAGGCGCTGGCACATCAGGCAGAACAGCAGGTACTGGCACAACAGGCTGAACAACAGGTACATTGGACTGGTCAGTAGTCACTGGAGCATTAGACTGGAACATGGACACTGGGATTTCAGGCTGAGCAGCAGGCACTGGGACCTCAAACTGGACATCGGGCATAGTTATTGGCACAACTGGCTGAGTAGCAGACACTGGCACATCAGGCTGGAAAGTGGACTGGAAAGCCGGCACCGAGACATCAGACCTGGCAGCGGTTACTGGAACTTCAGACTGGGCAGCAGACACAGGCGCTGGCACATCGGGCAGAACAGCAGGTGCTGTCATACCAGGCTGAACAATAGGTACATCGGACTGGACAGTAGTCACTGAAGCGTCAGACTGGAACATGGGCACTGGGATGTCAGGCTGAGCAGCAGGCACTGGGACCTCAAACTGGACAGCGGGCACAGGCATTGGCACAACAGGCTGAGTAGAAGACACTGGCGCATCAGGCTGGGCAGCAGACAGAAGATTGTCATACTGGGAAGCGGGCACATCAGACTGGAACACTGGTAGCAAAACTTTAGGCTGGAACATGGACACAAGGTCATCAGACTGGTCAGCAGGCACTGGGACGTCAGACTGGTTAGCAGGCACTGGATCATCAGACTGGGTAGCAGGCACTGGATCGTCAGACTGGGTAGCAGGCACTGGAACGTCAGACTGGGTGGCAGGCACTGGAACGTCAGACTGGGTAGCAGGCACTGGAACCTCAAACTGGGTAGCAGGCACTGGAACGTCAGACTGGGTAGCAGGCACTGGAACGTCAGACTGTGTAGCAGGCACTGGAACGTCAGACTGGGTGGCAGGCACTGGAACGTCAGACTGGGTAGCAGGCACTGGAACCTCAAACTGGGTAGCAGGCACTGGAACGTCAGACTGGGTAGCAGGCACTGGAACGTCAGACTGTGTAGCAGGCACTGGAACGTCAGACTGGGTAGCAGGCACTGGAACGTCAGACTGGGTAGCAGGCACTGGAACGTCAGACTGGGTAGCAGGCACTGGAACGTCAGACTGGGTAGCAGGCACTGGATCGTCAGACTGGGTAGCAGGCAATGGATCGTCAGACTGGGTAGCAGGCACTGGATCGTCAGACTGGGTAGCAGGCAATGGATCGTCAGACTGGGTAGCAGGCACTGGAACTTCAGACTGGGTGGCAGGCACTGGAACGTCAGACTGGGTAGCAAGCACTGGAACGTCAGACTGGGTAGCAGGCACTGGAACGTCAGACTGGGTAGCAGGCACTGGAACGTCAGACTGGGTAGCAGGCACTGGAACGTCAGACTGGGTAGCAGGCACTGGAACGTCAGACTGGGTAGCAGGCACTGGGACATCAGACTGGGTAGCAGGCGCTGGGACATCAGACTGGGTAGCAGGCACTGGGACATCAGACTGGGTAGCAGGCACTGGGACGTCAGACTGGGTAGCAGGCACTGGGACATCAAGCTGGAAGGCAGGCACCAAAACATGCGGCTGGAAGGTAGGCACATCAGACTGGAAAACGAGAACATCAGATTGGGGCACAGGGACTTTAGGCGGAGACACTGGCTGGATAGCAGGCAGAGGTTTGGCAGAATCAGGTGGGTTATCAGGTTTAGCTGGCCCGCAAGCAGACTGGAGTGCGTTGGTTGGTGTGGAAGCAAGTTGGGCTACTGGCAGGATCGTGTGGGTAGGAAAAAACTTTTATTTCTTCTTTGGTTTAGCCAGCGCAGCCTTGTAGGTAATTGCAGGGCTGTAAGGAAGGGATGTAACTGGGCAAAAGGAAGACCAGGGAACAGTGGCTGGAGGAGGGGTTTGTGGGACTGTTACAGGTGGAAGAGAAGAGGCAGGTGGATTGAAAGCAGGATAAGTGCAGTGAGTAGAGACTGGGTAATAGTACTTAGTGGGAAGCTGTGTATACTGGACTGTAGCTGAGGTTGCCATGGGCGACTGGGAGAAAGATTCTTGGGAAGGTAGGTGACTAATGCTGGGTTGCTGTGGCTTAGCTAAATGCAGGAGATCTGACTGACCATGCTTGCAACACAGGTTGAACAAAAGTTGGGTCACATACAGCCTGTCTAATCAGAGATTGTACCGAATAAATGCAATCGGATAACACCTGCTGGGAACAAGCGGAATAATGGTCATCAAAAAAGCCGGATCATCCTCTAACAACCATACCAGGGATTCAACCTGGTCACAACTGAAAGGAGGGGAGAAATCATCACTACCTTCAGGAACGCATGACAAGGCTGACTTTGTACATAATTGGATCAAAGGCTAAACATCCTCAAATAACATATGACCCTGATCTATGAGAAAATGGGCTGATTGGATCGTTTCCAGCAGTTGGTCAGGGATGGCCTTGGTATACTGTCAGGAGACTAGTAGACCAGACTGTGTGGACTGCACATAGATAACCCAAAACGCATGTAAGTGAATAATAATATTTATTAAAAATAGGTAGTAAATAAGAAAATACAAACAGTGCACAACCAACACAACAAACCCACCACAAACAACAATATATACAGCAAAGGGGCAGTACCGGAATCACAGATGTCAGCCAGGCCAGGGTCATACACGGCAGGTCAGCAGGACAAGGGATATACCAGAAGCATAAACGTTTAGCTAAGCCAAGGTCATACACAGGAAGATCCGTAAATGAGGGACAGGGGACCAACAGGACAGAAAGGGGATGGAGCTGGCTAAATGGCACAGGAACACAGAAGGGACTGGGTCAGGATAAGCTCGGAAACAAGGTCGGATGCAGGCTCAGGATCAGAAAACAGGGAACCGAGGTCAGGGCTCAACGAGAGAGATACCAAGGCAAGCATGTGAGGGCTTGCCGGGTATTTATGGGACTGACTATAACTGACTTCAAGTAACACCTGAGGGAGTGTTGTCTGCTCCATACTGCCAGGATCCATCCGCTGGTGGACGTCAGTACTGCGGCCAAAAGATGAAATGACACCAGCAGGGAAATATTCTCCTGACAGTTCAACACTGCCAGGAGACACCTGCTGGTGGACCCCAGTACTGCATGCCAAATGATATATCTTACCAGCGGATGGACCCTTTCCTGACAGTACCCCCCCTAAAGGAGCGACTGTTTTTTTATTAGAACCAAAATTACAAGTCTTTATATACCGTTAGAGGAGGTTCCCCCCCCCTGCTCATATTACTCTAACAACACAACTGTAACCTAATTAACACGAGCTAGTTTACTAAGTCATTTACCCAGAATAGGTGACTCAGAGACATGACTTCTGGGTTTAAGACTTTACGTCTCTTAGCTCATTGACTATTCAATACACATTACAATAAACATCAACACAGGGTTAATTAGAACAAACAACAATGTGTGGAATACCCTTAGAACCTGTGGTAAGCCAGACTAGACTCATTTACTTTGAACACATTATAGCAGACATCAGACAGGTGAGTGGAATTGATATTAGCATCTCCTCACAGTATGAGTCCCAACAGTATGACTCAGTCACTATTGCTAAAATTGGCAAATACAGGGTCCCCAGAGTCTATGTGTCCTGGGGGACAAAGACCCAGAGCCAAAGTAACAACACCTCAAGAGTACCCCAAATGCCAGGGCCCATAATCTGTAGGCAAGAGGCTGACATTCAGTCCCCTCCAAAAGCCTCTGTCCTGGGTGAGTCTGTCACATTTCTCCCCCATCAAAAGTTGACTAACAAGGTCCCAGACCTCCACCTGCTCTGGACAAGCGTTAGTCAGGCAAAGTGAACTCACAAAGTCTGTCCGCATGATCTCCTTTCTTGGCTGAAAGGAATAGTTGACCTCAGTAGGTGTGGGGCAGAGGTCATTGACTCTCTGTTCGGCTGTCAGCAATTCAGCTGGGTGGTGTTTACCATTCCATGGCATGGCCTGTTGCTGGGCAGAGGGGCCCACTGCCCCAGTTCCCTGAAGCTGAGAAGAAAGTGTAGGTGCTATGCAGAGGCCAGCAGCGCTCTGCCCTGTTGCCAGCGATTCAGCTGGGAGTAGCAGCTCCACTACATCAGCTTGTCGCCGGAGAGAGGGGCCGACTGCCATGGCTTCCTGGATCTCCACAGTTGTTGCCGGTGCTGGGCAGAGGTTGGTAGCACTCTGCCCTGTTGCCAGCACTTCTGCTGGTGACTTCACACCCTCTGCTCCGGCTAACCGCTGGGGCAGGAGGCTGGATTCCTCCACTTCCAAACTGTGTAGCTGCCATTGGGGAGGTGTGCTGGCTGCTTCCTGTTCCATTCCCTCATCTGGATGCTGGGATGACATGTCTGTGGTACTGCCTCCCAGGTGCACGGATCTTTGCTGGGGAGGAAAGACCGCTTCCTCCACCCTGGCCAACTGTTGGGGAGGGACGAAGAACACCTCCTCTCCCTTATCCCCCTGTATCTGCTGCTGGGAAGTGATTGCCACCTTCTCACTCTGAGCCTCCGAAACTGCCACAGGTGTGGGGCAGAGGTCTTGGACCCTCTGTCTGGTGACCAGCACTTCAGCTGGGGAAGTTCCTTGTAACTCCACAGATACTGCTGTTGGTGCTGGGCAGAGCACAGTGAAGTTTGGCCCTAATACCAGCTCTTCTGCTGGAGGCTCACCCGATTGTTCTTCCTCAGCAGAAAAGTCTATCAAATCCCCTGTCTCTGCAACTGGTGTCTGGGGATAGAGGTTCACCATCTCCTGTCCATGGAACCCAGAAGATGCTATCAGTGCCAGACAGAGGTTAGCAGAGCTCTACCCTATTGTCAGCACTACAGGTTTGGGGAAGGCAATCTCCAGATTTTCCACTGCCGATTCTCTGGCATGCTGCTGAACGTGTTCTAGCAGTTTCCTGTATGCCCTTTCCAGATGCTGTTCCTTCCTTAGCAAATGGTCCAGATCAGTTTAAGCTCTGAGACCCCTGCAAGACTGAGCATAGCCTTTTTGTATTCTCACAGGTCCTCAAGGGTAGGTTCCCCTTCATCGCCAAACACAAAACAATCTGAAAGGTTCTCCCACAGCAATCCAGGGCCACCAAAATCATATCCCCCCAGAGAGCATTCTGTTCTCTCCCCTAAATATTCCTCCTCCGTGTGCCATTGCAGAGCCCGATAATGATTGTCCAGCTCTATCTCCTGCTGGACCAGCCTGTCCAACTCAGTCACCCATTGCTCCTGGGGCCGCTCTCCCAGGAATGCCATCTGCAATGCCCGTTGGTCACTGGCCCGTTGCTCTTGGGTTGGAAAGCATTTGCCCCGTTTTATACCAGCGAGCTGGAGGGCTCCAATCCAGAGCTCTACCCGAATTTGCTGCCTGACCTCCAGGTATTCATCCTCAGACACAGTCCTGGTGTATGCTGAAAGGACGATCTGCAGCAGCCCCGGGAATTCTGTTGCCAGGTCCATATCTCTGCTGGGGTGACCGAAGTCTGCTATCCTGATCTTGGATTCAGGTGGAAGTTTGGATGTCCCAGAATGCAGGAAGCATCCCACTGCTGCCACCAATGTCAGGGAACGTAGCACACTCTGCTTGAATACTTCCGTCAGTATCCCACTTCCTCCCAGTCTGACTCTAGATATCAGATATTCCAACCGCTCATAAGCACAAAACAAGGCGAGACTTGCTTAGTTGCTAACATGGACTGTTTTTTTATTAGAACCAAAATTACAAGTCTTTATATACCGTTAGAGGAGGTTCCCCCCTCCTGCTCATATTACTCTAACAATACAACTGTAACCTAATTAACATGAGCTAGTTTACTAAATCATTTACCCAGACTAGGTAACTCAGAGACATGACCTTTGGGTTTAAGATTTTACGTCTCTTAGCTCATTGACTATTCAATACACATTACCATAAACATCAACACAGCGTTAATTAGAACAAACAACAATGTGTAGAATACCCTTAGAACCTGTGGTAAGCCAGACTAGACTCATTTACATTAAACACATTATAGCAGACAGAGAGTTGGTCTGATTAATGGTGAAACACCCAATCATATGGCACCCCATCCCAAATATAGGTAAATCAAGATAGAGGAATTGCAGGGATTTTTGCGGTGCCAAGAAAATCCAGAAAAAGTAATCGTTTAAAAAAGTATATAGCAAATATTTTATTTTAACAAATTCAAGGTTAAAAGATACAGAGGGAAATATTCACAATAATAATCAAGATATGGTGGTCACAGAAAGCAGGTGCATGTAAAATAGATACATTGCACATTAGCCCGACATGTTTCGCTGATTGCTTCTTCAGGGTATGTGCGAATGAAGACACAGATAACATGAACAGCTATATAATCATAGAAACAAAAAAATATATAATGAATAAACAATGAATACACAAAATATCAAAATGTAATATATATAGACAGATATGTCAAGATGAGAGCATAGTGTTGAATCAAACACCACCGACTAAATCGCTTACCCTGCAACAGCTTCCAACCAGAAATAACCACCAACTGAGTTCACACACCCATAGGCCCCCCACGGGAAGTCATCAAAGTGCAATCACAGAGGACAGAAAGGTGAGACTAAAAAACAAAAAAATTTTTAAGGGGGATAAAGAAAAAATATATTTAATAGGCAAGGGAGAGAAAGTCTGGCTGTAAACAACTTCCAGCCAGAAAAAGAAAAAAATCTCGAATTATGAATACTTACTAAAAGCAGTATATTTAACAATGCATCAGGTGAAAGGCGACTTTGGACAGCCTGCTAGATATTAAACGCTGGGAGTCTAACTAAAGAGAAAAAGAAAAAAAAAAAAAAAAAAAAACTAAATGAAAGGAAAAAAAATCGAAAAATCAAAAAAGAGAAATGAGATATTGATCAACAAATATATGTAATTTAGATGGAAAAATGGTATTTGAAAAAAGGGATAATCAAAAATCGCAAAGGTAATCAAGATATAAGCTTTTAAATCGGTATATAGGACTATGTCTCTAAGGAACGAAGTAAACGAAGAGGTGTTGGTGCAGGGAATAAAAAAGGTAGAGATAATCAAACGGCAGTAAAACTTACCTGTGACAAAAACATTGCTCGATAGGGTCTGACCTTCCGGCTCTGACGGACAAAGCAGCCAGACAAGCCGGTGTTATCTGCCCCCCATCGAGCCGGCGTCTGATGTCACCGACTCGATGCGGACGAAAAGAGGCCCGTGCGCATGCACCAAGAGCCGGCGGATCCCTGAAACTACAATACCCAAGGGGCATAGTGGTGAAGGGAGGGATCAAGGCAATCCACGATGACAAAGTGGAAAAGCCGAGCCAAACATCCATCCTACATGGCATGGACCAATGGGGAAAGAGCTAGTGGTGGAACATGGCACAGATGGAAGTGCAAAAGAACTGGAAAATGCCATAGACGTCACCCAGGGATACAGGCTAACAGCAGCACAATGCGGCATAAAACGGGCATACATTGAATAATTAATGTATGCTCTGGGTGTCCGTATGACTGCTGGAGACAAAATCCCGGAGAAAAAGGGTTATTTCTGGTTGGAAGCGACTTATTCGGTGGTGTTTGATTCAACACTATGCTCTCATCTTGACATGAGAGCATAGTGTTGATATTTTGTGTATTCATTGTTTATTCATTATATATTTTTTTGTTTCTACAATTATATAGCTGTTCACGTTATCTGTGTCTTCATTCGCACATCCCCTGAAGAAGCAATCAGCGAAACATGTCGGGCTAATGTGCAATGTATCTATTTTACATGTACCTGCTTTCTGTGACCACCATATCTTGATTATTATTGTGAATATTTTTCCCTGCATCTTTTAACCTTGAATTTGTTAAAATAAAATATTTGCTGTATACTTTTTTAAACAGTTACTTTTTCTGGATTTTCTTGGCACCGCAAAAATTCCCGCAATTCCTCTATCTTGATTTACATTATAGCAGAAATCAGACAGGTGAGTGGAGTTGATATTAGCACAGTATGAGTCCCAACATTATGGCTCAGTCACTATTGCTAATATGGCAAATACAGGGTCCCCAGAGTCTGTGTGTCCTGGGGGACAAGAACCCGAAGCCAAAGTAACAACACCTTAAGGGCACCCCAAATGCCAGGGCCCAAAATCTGTTGGCAAGAGGCTGACATTCAGTCCCCTCCAAAAGCCTCTGTCCCGGGTGAGTCTGTCACAAAATCTATCTAAAATTAGTTTTCTATTTAAAGTGGGGTTCCACCCAAAAAACAAAAATACCTGGAAAAATTCTAAAAAAAACCCCAAAAAAACATTTGGATATTTTTTTTTTTCACTTACCTCTAAATGCCTGTTGCTAGGTGGTCCCTCGTAGTCTGCCTGTTCCTTTCCCTGGGCTGGTGACATCACTTTCCCCTCGGCACAGGAAGGGCTCCGCTCTCCTCCCTCCTGTCAATCATCTGGGACCCATTACAGGTCCCAGGTGATTGAGCGGCCAATCACGGCGCGCGGCGCCGCTCGCGCATGCACAGTGGGTGCCAGGCTGTGAAGCCACAGCCCGGCGCCCACAGTTGACATACCGGCACCGACGAGCGGAGGGGGGGACGAGCGGGGCTTCGATCCCCCGCATCGATGGACCCAGGGACAGGTAAGTGTCCAATTAAAAGTCAGCAGCTGCAGTATTTGTAGCTGCTGACTTTTAATTTTTTTTTTTTTTGACGGCCTCCCTGGGTGGAACTCCTCTTTAAGATACATTACTAATTGAGTTTATTCAGCATGAGATGGAGCTTAGTTATGTAGCATGAGGCTGTATATTCTGCAATATTTACATTTTTGATAAACTCATTCAATGAATCCAAGCTCTGCAAGCTGAGATACCATGCACTGCATTGATGCATTCACACAATTTTACAATAACCATGAGATAAAACAAAGTTCAGGAATATTCCTTTATCCTATTGTTTTGCAAATATAAGTACACTACAAACTGTATTATTGTTTGAAGAGAAATGCATCTGTACCCCACTCTAATGCCGCACATACCCGACCGGTTTTGCCATCCGAATAAGCTCTGAAGGTTTCTCTGACGGAACTCTGATGGAATTCCATTCAAGCGGTCTTGCCTACACACGGTCAAACCAAAGTTCGACCAAAGTGCGACCATCCAGAACGCGGTGACGTACAGTGCGTTCGACGGGACTAGAAAAAGGACGTTCAATAGCCAGTAGCCGAAGGCTTCCATCTCGTACTTGCTTCAGAGCATGCGTCGTTTTGGTCCGTCGGAACAGCATACAGACGAGCAGTTTTCCCGATAGGAATTGGTTCCGTTGGATATATTTACAACATGTTCTATTTCTAGGTCCGTCAGAATTTTTGAAAAAAAAAGTCTGATGAGGCACACACATGATTGGAATATACAATGAAAAGCTTCCGTCTGACTTTTTCTGTCGGACATTCCACTCTTGTGTACGCGGCTTTAGTGTGAGGAGGAAGGGCAAGCAGTAAAAATGAAAGTGAAACCTTCTAAGCAACTTATAAACCTTGTGATCTTTCTGCACATAGCTTGAAATGCTTTATTCCTCCCTTGAGAAGCAAAATGGCAGCAGGCTGTAACAGAGACCCAGTTTGAGAATATTTACTAACCTGACAGCTTATTATTCTAAATAGGAAACCTTAATTTTGTTTGCAAATATTAGAGATTATAACTATGAGCAAGAATGAGTGCTTACATTTAAAGAGCACCTGTCATTTCAAATCCTTCATGGCCGCGCATGTTGGCGGGCATCCACTCACCTGCTGCCGCCACCTTCCTCACCTTGTTGTGTCACTGCCGCATCACCAGCCGTCCCATTAAAGTGAATGGGACTGTCGCGAGAGAACAGCGGGTCAGAGGAGGAGCCGCTGCGGGACAGAGATGACAGTTGCTCTTTAAAAAATTATGATTTAAATCAAGTTGACTTAAATCAAGCCTTTTTACTAGTGATTTAAATCACAATTTAAATTGTGATTAAAATCGACTTGATTTAAATCAAATCCACCCTGGTCAAGTAATTGCCAGGCCATTGTTTCTAATTTTCACAAACAGTCTACTGACTGGAATGGTACCAGCTGATTGGAGAAAAGCCAATGTAGCACCAGTATTTAAAAAAGGGCCAAGATACATCCCTAGGATCTACAGACCAGTTAGCCTAATGTCAATAGCATGCAAGCTCTTGGAGGGGAAGATAAGGGACTATATACAAGATTTTACTAGTGAAAACAGGATCATTAGCAGGAACCAGCATGGATTCATGAAGAATCATTCTTGCCAAACCAAATCTATTAACCTTCTATGAGGAGGTGAGCTGCCATCTAGATAAAGGAAGGCCCATAGACGTGGTGCATCTGGATTTTGAAAAGGCATTTGATACATTTCCCTATAAACGCTCGCTGTACAAATTAAGATCTGTCGGCATGGACCATAGGGTGAGTACATGGATTGAAAACTGGCTACAGGGGCAAGTTCAGAGGGTAGTGATAAATAGGGAGTACTCTGAATGGTCCGGTGTGGAAAGTGGGATCCCCCAGGGTTCTGTCCTGGGACCAGTCCTATTTAATTTAACATAAGCGATCTGGAGGATGGGATTAGTATTTGCGGACAATACAAAGCTAAGCAGGGCAATAATTTATCCGCAGGATGTGGAAACCTTACAAGAAGATCTGAAAAAATTAATGTGGTGGGCAACTACATGGCAAATGAGGTTTAATGTAGAAAAATTTAAAATAATGCATTTCAGTGGTGAATGCAATCTACTCACTGGGGGGAGAACCTCTGGGGCAATCTAGGATAGAGGAGGACCTGGGGGTCCTAGTAGATGATAGGCTCAGCCCTGGCATGCAATGCCAAGCTACTGCAAGCAAAGCAAACAGAATATTGGCATGCATTAAAAAGGGAATTAACTCCAGGGATAAAACGATAATTCTCCCACTCTACAAGACTCTGGTCACCTGGAGTATGCCGTCCAGTTCTGGGCATCAGACCTCAGGAAGGATGTGCTGGAATTGGAGAGAGTTCAGAGAAGGGCAACAAAGCTAATAAAGGGACTGGAGGACCTTAGTTATGAGGAAAGGTTACGAGCACAAAACTTTTCTTTACTGTAAGAGCGGTAAGGATGTGGAATTCTCTTCCACAGGCAGTGGTTTCAGCAGGGAGCATCGATAATTTAAAAAAAACAGAACAACTTACACTTAGGAATCACCCTTATAAATGGGAAAGTACTTACCCCCAATATAGAATCCCTTTATGAACATAACTTTCAACCACTATTTAAAAAGATTGTATATAACCAATTGTGCCTGCGCTAAAAAATATATGAACTGAGTGAAAAAATTGTGCAGAAATATTAAATTAAAACCGTAATTAATATGCTAATGAAGACATACATATATGAATATATTGTGCAATCCTTGTATATGAAAAACCACAAAGTGCATACACATAAAAGTGCAATCCTTATATAAAATGCTCAAAGTGCATCATGCATGGATATAAACCTAAAATCTAAGTGCAAATCCTGTGGCAATCAAGTGTCCAATCAAAATACGATCGGCAAATTCAAACTAAAGCAAAAAGGTGCAAGTAAACAGTGTCCATGAATTAAGTGTCCATCATGCTTCTCCTGAAAGGTGTCCAAATCACAACAAGCTAGATGTGCTCTCCCGTGATCCCCCACTTGTGCTTGCGCTCACCTCTATTCGTGTGACACGGTAGTTAAACAGTGTCAAACACGCAATGGGGCCACTCCAGGGCTCACTCAGGATACAGTGATGTATATTCAATCCTCTCAGGTAAAGCCAAACATCATTCATAAAAGAGAAAAAGAGAACGCCATGGTGTAATATAGTAGGGATTTATTTGAAATAAAAGAAGTTCCTCCAGGAGGGTACTCACAATATGCGGATGCTACAGTGCACCAAACTATCCAGGTGTAATTCATTAGCAGCGGCTCGTATGATGTGTGGTGTGGTGTATAATAACCTCCTTCCCTGCTGACAGCTCCGTCCTACCCCTCCCTGACGCGTATTCGGCACAGGGATCATGTGCCTTCCTCTGGGATATCATTGGACGGACGCTCAGTGTTAATTTTTTATGCTTACGGCGGCCATTTTGCCGAGGACCGCCGACAGCCCTAGTACGAAACTGCAGCTAAAATGAGCGGCCGATGGCCATTTTGCCTAGGACCACCAATCCCTAATGTAATGGGCTTCAGTTGTGCCTAGTGATTGGCATGAAGAGCCATGTTGGACACTTAATTCATGGACACTGTTTACTTGCACCTTTTTGCTTTAGTTTGAATTTGCCGATCGTATTTTGATTGGACACTTGATTGCCACAGGATTTGCACTTAGATTTTAGGTTTATATCCATGCATGATGCACTTTGAGCATTTTATATAAGGATTGCACTTTTATGTGTATGCACTTTGTGGTTTTTCATATACAAGGATTGCACAATATATTCATATATGTATGTCTACATTAGCATATTAATTACAGTTTTAATTTAATATTTCTGCACGATTTTTTCACTCAGTTCATATATTTTTTAGCGCAGGCACAATTGGTTATATATGTTTAATACACGGAATGAAACGTGGTGAAGTGTTTGCTGCTTAAAAATAGTTGATTTACGCCTTAGAGGCATTGGTCCACTTGTGACTCGCAAGAACCCCACATTTTTATTTAAAAAGATTGAAAAGGATTTAAAAAACTGGAACTCCAAGCAGTTCTCGTGGTTTGGCAGGGCCAGCATCTTAAAAATGACGGTATTGCCAAGACTACTGTACCTATTCCACACCCCTCCTATAGATTTACCAGAAACTTACTTCAAAAAACTAGCGTCAATCCAAAGATATTTTCTATGGGCCAACAAACGTCCCTGAATACAACTTAGTTTGCTACAACGCCCTAAGATAAGGGGAGGAATGGGACTTCCCGATTTTAGAAAATACTATTATGCGATTCATCTATCCAGAATAGTTGATTGGCATTGCCATGACCAGAATAAGGATTGGGTGAACCTAGAAAAATCATGGTCAAAATTCGCTGTGCAATATTTACCACGGACTGACCCTGGACAATACCCTCTTAACATTAAAAGACCCTTAATTTACACAACTCTGAAGATATTCCATAAGATAGCAATTAAACATAAAATATCCTCTATGCCCAGCCCCTTATCTTCACTAGCAAACAACCCAGACTTTCCATCTGAACTTGATAATAACATCCTGTCACAAGCTAAAACCACTAAACCTCTACTAGTCTATCACTGCCTACAACACAATAAACTAAAATCCCATACAGATTTACAGCATGAACTAGGCTCAAAACCCCTCAACTTCTGGATCTACTTACAAATTCATGACTTTATATTAAACAATAAAAAGAAAGACTATAAAGTTAGACCACTCACTAACTTTGAACACATATGCCTCAACCAAACTCCAATAAAAAAGACCATTTCACTTGCATATAATTGGCTGTCACAGCTGACGTCCGATTCCCCGGAGAAATATAAAAAAATTTGGGAAGATGAACTAAACATACAATTTTCAGACCAACAATGGGAAAAAGCCAGTGTGTTTACCCATAAATGCTCCCTAAGCACACGTTTACAAGAAATATCATATAAAATACGCACTCAGTGGTATATCACACCGACAAAACTCAAAAAATGGTCTCCGGGGAGTCGGATGCTTGCTGGAGATGCAACAAAGAAAGAGGCTCCTTCCTCCACTTATGGTGGAACTGAGCCCCAATTCAAACCTTCTGGACTCAAGTTAAAAAGTGGATAGTCCACATCACGGATACTCAAATAGAACTTAATGCAGCCTTCTGCCTACTTCACATCAATGATCTTTCCTACAGAAAATACAAAAACTCCCTAACAAGACATTTACTCAATGCGGCCAAAGCATTAATCCCAATTAACTGGAAAACCAAAAACACCCCATCAATTAAGGATTGGCTAACAAAAGTTAAATCAATATACGAAATGGAAGAAACTATATGTGTAATGCCCCGTACACACGGTCGTATTTTCCGACAGAAAATGTGTGATAGGACCTTGTTGTCGGAAATTCCGACCGTGTGTAGGCACCATCACACATTTTCCATCGGATTTTCCAACACACAAAGTTTGAGAGCAGGATATAAAATTTTCCGACAACAAAATCCGTCGGAATTGTCGGAAATTCCGATCGTGTGTACACAAATCCGACAGACAAAGTGCCACGCATGCTCAGAATAAATAAAGAGATGAAAGCTATTGGCCTCTGCCCCGTTTATAGTCCCGACGTACGTGTTTTACGTCACCGCGTTCAGAATGATCAGATTTTCCAACAACTTTGTGTGACCGTGTGTATGCAAGACCAGTTTGAGCCAACATCCGTCGGAAAAAATCCTAGGATTTTGTTGTCGGAATGTCCGAACAAAGTCCGACTGTGTGTACGCCCTATTAGGCTGACCGCAGGTCAGCCTGTAATTGTAGGAGGAGTCAGGCTGCATAAAGCCTGTCCTCCTTCTTCTCCTTTCTGTGGTCGTAGGATCTCGTGTCGACATGCCATTTCCGGGTTAGGGCAGGTCATGTTATCACTTATGGTTTCGGCTTGCAGGGCGGCAGCATGGTCGGCTGCAAGGTTCTCTCCCGGTGGTCGCGGTTCCGGTAGGTGTGGGCGGGTGGCATCAACGGAGGATCCACATCAGATGCCACCCGTCCCGCTCAGGTGCCAGCCTGGGCTGGGGGGGGCAGCCTGTTGCGGGGGGCAGCCTGTGGCGGGGGGCTGGAAAGAGAAGTTTTAGACGGCAAAGCAATATTGCTGCAGCAATGCTGTTGACAAATGTATACCTTCGGGCTGTATATCCAACTATGTGGGCAGGGTGAGCTCCTATAAATCATCCAGGAAAGTTGGCAGCAATATCAGGAAGCGAAGGAGGGGGGAGGTTAGTCTGTACAGTAAGGGAGCATAGCAATTGGAGACATGTTTCTAAATCTGAGTGCTTCTAAGCTCTGTAACATGACCATGCAAAGTAGCCAGACATCACAGCATAACAGCTGTGGGATTCAAGCGCAGAAACCACTCCCACAGCCTCTCTACCTCTAAGCAACTTGCAGGAGAGTGCAAGATCTCAGGGGACAGGTAGGGCCAGAGCCAGGTTGCTTGGAAGGATAGCAGCAGGGGGTTGGTGGAAAGAGGCACAAGGAAGGGATGATCAGGGCACTGCACATAAATCTTATTACATTGTGATCCGATTCGCCATTAGAGCTAAAGGATGGATGAGAACTTGCTACTCCAAGGTTCAGGGGTAATTCAGGCGGTGGGGTTGTCATGACACTTGCTCATTCGCCTGTCATCTCATCATATTCTGTGGGAGTCCTTTGGGGGCATGCAAATTACAGTTTCTAAGGTAATTTATGGTTTCTCATGCATGTTACGGTTTTAGGCGATTTACGGTTCTCATACAATTACGGTTCTCATGCATTTTACGGTTTTCATGCGATTTAAGATTTCTTTTTCATTTTACGGTTTCATCCAATTTATGGTTTCTTATGCATGTTACAGTTTCGCAGGTATTTTACGGTTTTTATGCATTTTACGGTTTCTCGTGCATTTTACGGTTTTCTCATGTATTTTACGGTTTTCTCGTGCATTTTACGGTTTTCTCACGCATTTTTACGGTTTCTCATGCATTTTACGGGTTCTCATGCATTTTACGGTTCTCATACAATTTATGGTTTCTCATGCTTTTTATAGTTTTATGCAGTTTACGGTTTCATAAATTTACGGTTTCTCATGCATTTTACGATCACTCATGCTTTGTTACGGTTTCTCATGCTATTTACGGTTTCTCATGCAATTACGTTTTCTCATGAAATTTACGTTTCTCATGCTGTTTACGTTTCTCATGCTATTTACGTTTCTCATGTAATTTACGTTTCCCATGCAATTTACGTTTCTCATGTAATTTACGTTTCATGCAATTTACGGTTTTCTCATGCAATTTATGTTTCTCATGCGATTTACGGTGTTCTCATGGAATGTACGATTTCTTATGCAATTTGTCACTTCTTATGCCTATATATGTTTCTTTCATTTCTCACGTTTTTCATGGTTCTCACATTTCTCTTGGTTCCCATGTTTTCCCTTGGTTCTCACGTTTTTCCATGTTTCTCACGCTTCCCACGTTTCCATGCCTCTCACATTTTCGTGCTTCTTACGTCTTCCCATGCTTCTCACGTCTTCCCATGTTTCTCACGTCTTCACATGTTTTCTCAAGTTTTCCCATGTTTCTCTCGTTTTCCATGATTCTCTCGGTTGCTTTTCTCGTTTTCCCATGCTTCTCTCGTTTTCCCATGCTTCTCTCGTTTTCCCATGCTTCTCTCGGTCTCCCATGCTTCTCTCGTTTTCACATGTTTTTCTCATTTTTCCCAGGTCTATTACGTTTCATGTCATGTGTTTTTATGTCATGGTCTGTCATTCGCTGCATTTCAGTTAGTTAATGCTCACATTCAGGGTCTGGCACGTTTACAGATCCGTACGGGCTGAGGTTTCGTTTTAATTGATTGTTGTCCCACAATCTTCTCGCCTGTTTTCCATACATCATACGTGCACGTTCACCATTACACCTTTACTACTACCCATCACGGTCTGTGGGTACCTTAGCCCTGAGTGTTCGTTTTTAATTTCCTGTCCTGGCGTTGCAGGTTGCTCGGGCTCGCTCACTGCATACAGTAGGGGGGTGTCGTCATTAGGTTCACATTCTTACGCTCTTGGTCTTGTCATTTCTGCACTCACATCATCATCCTTGTCAGGTACTAGGGGTGTTATGTCTTGGGCTGGTTATCTGTATGTTATCTGGTTGCTTTCATACAGCTGAGTTGTTCATGTTCTACCACTGCAGATTACCCGTCACGTCTATGGGTTTAACAGATTGAGGTGATCGTTTTTAATTGGCTTGTTCGGTGGCAAGTCTTCTCATCTGTTCTTACGCTGCTTATGTATTTCGTACAAACTCACGTTTCTCATGCAGTTCATGTTTTCTCATGCAATCTACGCTTCTCATGCAAATTACGTTTCTCATACAAATTACGTTTCTCATGCAATTTACGTGTTCTCATGTTATTTACGTTCCTCATGCTATTTACGTTCTTCATGCTATTTACGTTCCTCATGCTATTTACGTTCCTCATGCAATTTACGTTCCTCATGCAATTTACGTTCCTCAAGCAATTTATGTTTCTCATGCAATTTACGGTTTCCATATAATTTATGTTTCTCATGCAATTTGTTGTTTCTATGATAATCTCACTTTTTATGTTTCTCCCGTTTTTTCCAGGTTACTCATGTTTTCCCAAGGTTAGTCTCGTTCTCAGGTTTCTCACGCTGTTCATCAATTCACGTTCTCATGTAGTTTGCGGGTTCTGGCAGCCTCGGGTTTTAGGCTGCTCACGTTTCATAAGCTCGCGCTATACATTGGTTTTGTTCCTTCACGCAGCTTACGTTCCTGGCACAGGTTTTCTCATTATGCTCACGTTTCTCTCGTAGTTCATGTTGCTGTCCCAGTGGTGTGTCACTTACATGGAATAGGTTACCCAGGGTTCTTCCTTGTCCAATGCACACGACCTTTTATTTCCTAGCTACATTTGGCTAGGGTTGGCAAAAGCATGGAACTATTGGTAAGTCAGCCATGGCAGCTCCAGCAGCCTTTACGGGCTCAGGGGCTTTAGTGGATTCCGAATTTTCTCAGTCTCTAGGCCAGTATCAGTAGGCTTCCTACTTGGTTCGGTTTTTGCCTCTTTTAACTCATATCGGCACAGCATTGTCGGGGCGTATCTGATTGGGACTCAGCATTTCATGTTGTTAGTAGACCCCGACAGGTCTTTCTTTATTTGCTTTGTATTCTATTAAGCCATCTTCAGGGTTCCTGAAGAGTAGCCCTCCTGCTGTGATCAGCAGACTTCTCATCATGGGTTCCCGTCACATATCACATTCTCATGGTCTCCTTCGTGTTGGGTACCAGCTCGGTGCTCAAGGCAGGCCTATACCCGGCTTTTTGGGTCATAAGAGATAGGAGCAGTTTCTGTGTATTTGTGCCAGGGACCCCAGCCGTATTGGGTAGGTGGAGGTCGTCTTGTTTCTCTGGGTTTGGCCCAGAGCCACTTTTTGAGATACCACAAATGTTTGTTAATTTGGTAGATTATACGTTATTTCAGTGGGTAATAATTTGGCATCATATTCATCCTACTGGTCATTTTTGCCCCCTTTCAGGCATACTGACCACTTGACCCAGGCACAACTCAGGTCTATGTTTTTTGTTGCACTTTGTTCCTTTCCTACACTATCCACAGATGGACTCCGAGTACAACTACTAAAAGAGAAAACACAACTCAGTTCAACCTTAGATGGAAACCCTGGTTCATTTTCACCCTTTCAGAGACCTTTAAAGAAATCACCTTTGGTTTATTCTCCTTTTGGAACCACCTTTTAATGTTCATTTATCCCATCATTTCACCACATAAAAATACTCCTCTTACATTTGTATTTGTATTTTTATATATATACATTTGTATTTACCATTACACATCCAATCTCTCATACTATACATGAATAATGTTTGTTTATTCAGTTTCATAGCTTTTATACAAAAATAATTTCATAAAATATACTACCATATTTCATATATCTGTTAACAGTTTGACATTTATGTTGTAACATTTTTATTCCCTGTTAAAACGTTTGCATTTTGGGTATTTGCAATACCCATTTTTCTATGTACTCCTTACCCTTTTTCTTTATCTATACAATAAACTTTATTGTAAAAAAAAAATTGATTAGATAGGCACCTGAATGACCACAACATACAGGGATATACAATGTAATACTGACATAAAAGCACACACTCAGGTTGGACTTGATGGACTTGTGCCTTTTTTCAACCTCACCTACTATGTAACTATGTAACTATGACTGATGCTGACAGAAATGTAAAAACTATTAAAAAAAATATACTGTATAAAAATAAAAAAGGGGGGACACCAGTGTCGCAGTCAGAAAAAATGCAGCTGAAAATTTAAAAAAAAGAGGCAGGGAGGGGACAAAAAAGACAAAAAAAAAAAATAAAAAAAGCAGCAAAAAAAAAAAGAAAAGGGTATACAGCACTAAATGTTATGAAATTAAACACTGCACTACACTAACACACTACACTGACACTACACTATACTTACACTATACTGACACACTACACTATACTGACACACTATACACACACTACTCTATACTGACACACTATAATGACACACTACACTCACACTATATTAACACTACACTAACACTCTACACTCAGAGTCAGAATAAGTGAACACATTAACTCGCTAGCAGCAGTGCTCTGTGCCCTTATTGACAAAGCCTTGCACCTGAAATTTGGGTGTTTGCCAAACGGGCGACCAGGTGAGGTTTGGGCTGAACTTTTGCTCAGCCAAACTGTTCACCCAAATCTAGGAGACATCTTCCATGGATTTTCTTACGGTGTGTTTTCTGCAAGTGCAAAACAGATAAACTCCTTGTCATCTACAGTCAAATTAGAAAGCAGCGACCCCAAACCGAACCTTGTAGGACATCACTAGACACTAATCTTAGATTGTTCAGTTTGAATCACTGATCACAGCTCATGAGATGGGGTCTTTAAGCCAGTTTTCCATCTATTTACAAACTGTATTTTCTAAACCAGCAGGCTTTCATTTACACATTGGGCATTGGTGTGGAACTGTGTCAGATGCTTTAGCAAAGTCCAAATAAACAACATGCGCAGCCAACTTTTAATCAAAGTATCTACTCACTTCTTCATCAAATGAAAGTACATTTGTTGGAAAACATTAGTCTTTCATCCATCCACCCTGGCTATCACTTTACAGTACATATTCTTGTATATGATTTCTTAAAAACAACTCAATACCTTTCTAACAATCTAACAAGTCATTGTTTACTGGGCGAAAACCTTGATCCTTTTTAAATATAGGTATTACTTTACACTAATGCACTGGTTACATATCAGTTACTAACAGGTCTTTAAAAATAATAAACAATGGCTTAGATATTATTAGTAGCTCTTTAAGGTGGACCTTTCAGAAATGTTAAAAGTCTGCAGAGATAAATTCTCGACATACCACAATATACATACAACAGTAGTATTTTTCTAAAAGCTCTAACTTTGATCATTAACCACTTGAGCCCCGGACCATTATGCTGCCTAAGGACCAGAGGTCTTTTTCCAATTTGGCACTGCGTCGCTTTAACTGCTAATTGCGCGGTCATGCAATGCTGTACCCAAACGAAATTTGCGTCCTTTTCTTCCCACAAATAGAGCTTTCTTTTGATGGTATTTGATCACCTCTGCGGTTTTTATTTTTTGCGCTATAAACGGAAAAAGACCGAAAATTTTGAAAAAAAATGATATTTTCTACTTTTTGTTATAAAAAAAATCCAATAAACTCAATTTTAGTCATACATTTAGGCCAAAATGTATTCGGCCACATGTCTTTGGTAAAAAAAATGTCAATAAGCGTATATTTATTGGTTTGCGCAAAAGTTATAGCGTCTACAAACTAGGGTACATTTTCTGTAATTTACACAGCTTTTAGTTTATGACTGCCTATGTCATTTCTTGAGGTGCTAAAATGGCAGGGCAGTACAAAACCCCCCCAAATGACCCCATTTTGGAAAGTAGACACCCCAAGGAAATTGCTGAGAGGCATGTTGAACCCATTGAATATTTATTTTTTTTGTCCCAAGTGATTGAAAAATGACAAAAAAAAAAAAAAAAAAAAAATATTTACAAAAAGTTGTCACTAAATGATATATTGCTCACACAGGCCATGGGCCTATGTGGAATTGCACCCCAAAATACATTCAGCTGCTTCTCCTGAGTATGGGGATACCACATGTGTGGGACTTTTTGGGAGCCTAGCCGCGTACGGGGCCCCGAAAACCAATCACCGCCTTCAGGATTTCTAAGGGTGTAAATTTTTGATTTCACTCTTTACTGCCTATCACAGTTTCGGAGGCCATGGAATGCCCAGGTGGCACAAAACCCCCCAAAATGACCCCATTTTGGAAAGTAGACACCCCAAGCTATTTGCTGAGAGGCATATTGAGTCCATGGAATATTTTATATTTTGACACAAGTTGCGGGAAAGTGACACTTTTTTTTTTTTTTTTTTTTTCATAAAGTTGTCACTAAATGATATATTGCTCACACAGGCCATGGGCCTATGTGGAATTGCACCCCAAAATACATTTAGCTGCTTCTCCTGAGTATGGGGATACCACATGTGTGGGACTTTTTGGGAGCCTAGCCGCGTACGGGACCCCGAAAACCAATCACTGCCTTCAGGATTTCTAAGGGTGAAAATTTTTGATTTCACTCTTTACTGCCTATCACAGTTTCGGAGGCCATGGAATGCCCAGGTGGCACAAACCCCCCCCAAATGACCCCATTTTGGAAAGTAGACACCCAAAGCTATTTGCTGAGAGGCATGGTGAGTATTTTGCAGCTCTCATTTGTTTTTGAAAATGAAGAAAGACAAGAAAAAACATTTTTTTTTTTTCTTTTTTCAATTTTCAAAACTTTGTGACAAAAAGTGAGGTCTGCAAAATACTCACTATACCTCTCAGCAAATAGCTTGGGGTGTCTACTTTCCAAAATGGGGTCATTTGGGGGGGTTTTGTGCCACCTGGGCATTCCATGGCCTCCGAAACTGTGATAGGCAGTGAAGAGTGAAATCAAAAATTCACGCCCTTAGAAAGCCTGAAGGCGGTGATTGGTTTTCGGGGTCCCGTACGCGGCTAGGCTCCCAAAAAGTCTCACACATGTGGTATCCCCGTACTCAGGAGAAGCAGCAGAATGTATTTTGGGGTGTAATTTCACATATTTCCATGGCATGTTTGAGCAATATATCATTTAGTGACAACTTTGTGCAAAAAAAAAAAAAAAAAAAAAAAAGTTGTCTCTTTCCCGCAACTTGTGTCGCAATATAAAATATTCCATGGACTCGACATGCCTCTCAGCAAATAGCTTGGGGTGTCTACTTTCCAAAATGGGGTCATTTGGGGGGGTTTTGAACTGTCCTGGCATTTTATGCACAACATTTAGAAGCTTATGTCACACATCACCCACTCTTCTAACCACTTGAAGACAAAGCCCTTTCTGACACTTATTGTTTACATGAAAAAGTTATTTTTTTTTGCAAAAAAATTACTTTGAACCCCCAAACATTATATATTTTTTTAAAGCAAATGCCCTACAGATTAAAATGGTGGGTGTTTCATTTTTTTTTTTCACACAGTAATTGCGCAGCGATTTTTCAAACGCATTTTTTGGGGAAAAAACACACTTTTTTAAATTTTAATGCACTAAAACACGCTATATTGCCCAAATGTTTGATGAAATAAAAAAGATGATCTTAGGCCGAGTACATGGATACCAAACATGACATGCTTTAAAATTGCGCACAAACGTGCAGTGGCAACAAAATAAATACATGTTTAAAAGCCTTTAAAAGCCTTTACAGGTTACCACTTTAGATTTACAGAGGAGGTCTACTGGAAAAATTACTGCACTCGATCTGGCCTTCGCGGTGATACCTCACTTGCATGGTGCAATTGCTGTTTACGTTTGACGACAGACCGCCGCTTGCGCTCGCCTTAGCGCGAGAGCAGGGGGCGACAGGGGTGCTTTTTTTTTTTTTTTTTTTTCTTTATTATTTTTTTGTTTTTTTAATCTTACTTTTAAACTGTTCCTTTCATATTTTTTTTTTTTAATCATTTTTATTGTTATCTCGGGGAATGTAAATATCCCCTATGATAGCAATAGGTAGTGACAGGTACTCTTTTTTGAAAAAATTGGGGTCTATTAGACCCTAGATCTCTCCTCTGCCCTCAAAGCATCTGACCACACCAAGATCGGTGTGATAAAATGCTTCCCCAATTTCCCAATGGCGCTATTTACATCCGGCGAAATCTAAGTCATGAAATGCTCGTAGCTTCCGGTTTCTTAGGCCATAGAGATGTTTGGAGCCACTCTGGTCTCTGATCAGCTCTATGGTCAGCTGGCTGAATCACCGGCTGCATTCTCAGGTTCCCTGTTGAGACAGGAGAGCCAGAGAAAAACACGAAAGACGGTGGGGGGGGGGGGCATTCCCTCCCACGGCTTGTAAAAGCAGTCTAGAGGCTAATTAGCCGCTAGGATTGCTTTTACATGAAAGCCGACCGCTGGCTGAAAAGAATGATACCAAGATGATACCTAAACCTGCAGGCATCATTCTGGTATAACCACTCAAAGTCGTGAATGGCGTACCTGAAGACAAAAAAATGGTTAACAATGGTTAACAATAAAGCACAGTAAACAGTAAAGTATAAATAATTACACACCTGAAAAACAAACATGATAAAACATAATAACAATAACAATAACAATAAAACATTGCAGAATAGAATACAGTAAAAAAAGAGCAGAACAATAGAGAGAGAGAATGGAGAGAGAGAGAACAATAAAACGACAACTATTTTTTTTTATTTTATATATTTTTTTTTTTACACTTTTTTTGTAACTAACTTTTATAACGGTAACCGGTTCCAGGTTCGGGTCTCTCAAAATGCGATGGCATCTTGGGAGACCCTGTGAAAGTGCGCCTAGTCTGTGCAATGCTGTACCCTACGCTATTACTCAACTAGTGTATAGTAGCGTTCAAAACATTCACCAATGCAAAGGCCAGGATTATCAGGACAGGAGGGACAATAATAGCGGGTGTCACGCCTATATCCGCGCTTGCTGCAGACACGACATCTTTTTTTGGGGGGGTTCGTTGGGTAGGGGTACTCGGGAGGACATATAAATGCCTCTCATGCAGCCGACTGCATTTGGTTGGGGATGTGAATGGGGGAAGTACGGGCGCTGCAGAAGTGGTGGGTTCCCAATTAGGATTGGCGAATGCAGCAGGAAGGGCACTATGGGCACGACGGGCCTGTGTTTGTCTTCTTGGTGGCAGCGGGACACTACTTGTGCTTGCCACCTCACCAGCTTGAACTGCACTTATGGGACTCGCCACGTCACCACGTGTTACTGCAGTGCTGGTTTGACTACGACCGGGGTGTACTACGCCGCTGGTGCTTGCCAGTTCCCCAAAACGCTACCAAAAAAACTGTTAGCGATCGCAGGGATCAGGCCTGACTCTGCGAACGCTGCAGTTATGCGTTTAGTCTTTTGTAAGTGACAGTGATCGATCGATACTGCACTTGGGTGGGCTGGGCCGGGCGGAGGGGCAAAACGCAGGTGCTAGCAGGTATCTGGGCTGATCCCGCTAACACTGCGTTTTTGGGAACCCTAAACTGCTGGTGACACTAGTATAGATCTGATCAGATCAGATATTGATCCGTTCAGATACTATACCACTAAGGGAGGTGTACGGTGCGTGCGTGGGTGTTAGCGGTACTGGCGCTAACCTGACGCTGCCTGGGGCTGGTGCTTGCCAGTTCACCAAAACGCTACCAAAAAAACTGTTAGCGATCACAGGGATCAGGCCTGACTCTGCGAACGCTGCAGTTATGCGTTTAGTGTTCTGTAAGTGACAGTGATCGATCGATACTGCACTTAGATGGGCTGGGCTGGGCCGGGCGGAGGGGCAAAACGCAGGTGCTAGCAGGTATCTGGGCTGATCCCGCTAACACTGCGTTTTTTGGGAACCCTAAACTGCTGGTGACGCTAGTATAGATCTGATCGGATCAGATATTGATCCGTTCAGATACTATACCACTAAGGGAGGTGTACGGTGCGTGCGTGGGTGTTAGCGGTACTGGCGCTAACCTGACGCTGCCTGGGGCTGGTGCTTGCCAGTTCACCAAAATGCTACCAAAAAAACTGTTAGCAATCGCAGGGATCAGGCCTGACGCTGCGAACGCTGCAGTTATGCGTTTAGTGTTTTGTGTCAGTGATCGATCGATACTGCACTTGGGTGGGCTGGGCGGAGGCGCAAAACGCAGGTGCTAGCAGGTATCTGGGCTGATCCCGCTAACACTGCGTTTTTGGGAACCCTAAACTGCTGGGGACGCTAGTATAGATTTGATCGGATCAGATATTGATCCGATCAGATACTATACCACTAAGGGAGGTGTATGCTGCGTGCGTGGGTGTTAGCGGTACTGGCGCTAATCTGACGCTGCCTGGGGCGACGCATATCACCGCCGGGCGATCGGGGGGCTAAACCTTTATTCGGTAATAAACGGCGGGTGCCCTGACACTATAAAAAATAAACGAACTAACCAGCGTCAACCGTAACGGTTATACGGTGATCAGTGGTGAAAGGGTTAACTAGGGGCCAATCAAGGGGTTAAAACATTTATTAGGTAGTATATGGGGGTCCCTGACGCTATAAAACGCTGACGGCGAACCTAAATATTTACCTCACTAACTAGCGTCACCAGCGACACTAATACAGCGATCAGAAAAATGATCGCTTAGCGACACTGGTGACAGGGGGTGATCAAGGGGTTAAAACTTTATTAGGGGGGGTTAGGGGGGTACCCTAGACCTACAGGGGGGTAACAGTAACTGTGCTAACACAGTAACTGTCACAAACTGATAGCAGCAGTAATCAGAAAAAAAAAAAAAAAAAAAACGGCTGGTGTCAGTTTGTGACAGGGGGGGGGGGTGATCGGGGGGGGATCGGGGGGCGATCGGGGGGGGGATCGGGGTGTTTAGTGTGCCTGGCATGTTCTACTGTGTGTGTAGTGTTGGTGCACTCACTCACATGTCGTCTCTCCTCGGGCCGGAACGGAAAATATCGACCCGAGGGGAGATGACATCACTTCCTTTGCTGCTGTTTAGCATACAGCAGCAAAGGAGTGTTCCTATTGGCCGGCGGCGATCGCGAGGGGGGGCCACGATCGGATGGCCTCCCCCTTGTCTCCGATCGCCGGGGGACAAAACGGGACCGCCTCGGGCGGCGGGGGGGGGTCCGATCGGACCCCCCACCCGCGGGAGGCAAATCACGTACATGTACGTGATTTTGCCTGCCCGTGCCGCCTTGCCGACGTACATCGGCGTGAGGCGGTCCTTAAGTGGTTAATAACTTATTAATAATAAGCTATTCTTGTGCTCCAGGCAAGGGAGTTCATGTCACCAGTAGGGATGAGCTTCGAGTTCGAGTCGAACTCACGTTTGACTCGAACATTGGCTGTTCGCAAGTTCGCCGAACAGCGAACAATTTGGGGTGTTCGCGGCAAATTCGAATGCCGCGGAACACCCTTTAAAAGTCTATGGGAGAAATAAAAAGTGCTAATTTTAAAGGCTTATATGCAAGTTTTTGTCATAAAAAGTGTTTGGGGACCTGGGTTCTGCCCCAGGGGACATGGATCAATGCAAAAAAAAGTTTTAAAAATGGCAGTTTTTTCAGGAGCAGTGATTTTAATAATGCTTAAAGTCAAACAATAAAAGTGTAATATCCCTTTAAATTTTGTAGCTGGGGGGTGTCTATAGTATGCCTGTAAAGGGGCGCATGTTTCCCGTGTTTAGAACAGTCTGACAGCAAAATGACATTTCAAAGGAAAAAACCCATTTAAAACTACTCGCGGCTATTGCATTGCCGGTCCGACAATACACATAGAAGTTCATTGATAAAAACGGCATGGGAATTCCCCACAGGGTAACCCCGAACCAAAATTTTAAAAAAAAATGACGTGGGGGTCCCCCTAAATTCCATACCAGGCCCTTTAGGTCTGGTATGGATATTAAGGGGAACCCCGGCCAAAATTTAAAAAAAAATGACGTGGGGGTCCCCCTAAATTCCATACCAGTCCCTTCAGGGCATTCCCCGTGACGTCACAGGGAAGTCCCGTCAAGTCACCGTGAGTCAGAGGGGGCGGGGTCACCGGGTGGCCCCGCCCCCCGTTATTTAAGAACCGTCAGACGAGGAGACGCTGTCACACAGCAGGAGCCTCCCTCCATGCCAGCATGGATGCGGAGCGGCCCGGAGAAGAAAATGAAGAAGAGAAGAAAAGAAGAAGAGTAGAAGATGAAGAAGATGAAGAGAAGAGCGGGAGCCTCCCCCCATGCCATGGGTGTGGAGCGGCCCGAGGAGAAGAAGATAGAAGACGCCGCGGAGGAGATGCTGGACGAGAACGCCGGAGAAAGAACCAGAAGAGCCAGAAGAACCAGAAGAAGAAGATGAAGGAAGATAGAAGAAAGAAGAAGCATTTAAATAAAGGAATTGTCAAAAACTGTCTCTTGTCATTTTTAACATTTTTGACAGTTTTTTAGTGAAATGTTAGGGGTAAGTACCCCCTGACTATTTCACACAGGTGGGAGGGCCGGGATCTGGGGGTCCCTTTGTTAAAGGGGGCTTCCAGATTCCGATAAGCCCCCCGCCCGCAGACCCCCACAACCACCGGCCAGGGTTGTGGGGATGAGGCCCTTGTCCTCATCAACATGGGGACAAGGTGTTTTGGGGGGCTACCCCAAAGCACCCTCCCAATGTTGAGGGCATGTGGCCTGGTATGGTTCAGGAGGGGGGGCGCTCTCTCGTCCCCCCTCTTTTCCTGCGGCCAGCCAGGTTGCGTGCTTGGATAAGGGTCTGGTATGGATTTTTGGGGGGAACCCGCGCCGTTTATTTTTTATTTTTTGGCGCGGGGTTCCCCTTAAAATCCATACCAGACCTGAAGGGTCTGGTATGGAATTTAGGGGGAACCCCACGTCATTTTTTAAAAAATTTTGGCCGGGGTTCCCCTTAATATCCATACCAGACCTGAAGGGCCTGGTATGGAATTTAGGGGGACCCCCACGTCAGTTTTTTTTTTAAATTTTGGTTTGGGGTTCCCCTGTGGGGAATTCCCATGCCGTTTTTATCAATGAACTTCTATGTGTATTATCGGACCGGCAATTCATTAATAGCCGCGAGTAGTTTTAAATGGGTTTTTTCCTTCGAAATGTCATTTTGCTGTCAGACTGTTCTAAACATGGGAAACATGCCCCCCTTTACAGGCATACTATAGACACCCCCCAGCTACGAAATTTAAAGGGATATTACACTTTTATTGTTTGACTTTAAGCATTATTAAAATCACTGCTCCTGAAAAAACGGCCGTTTTTAAAACTTTTTTTTGCATTGATCCATGTCCCCTGGGGCAGGACCCAGGTCCCCAAACACTTTTTATGACAATAACTTGCATATAAACCTTTAAAATTAGCACTTTTGATTATTCATGTTCGTGTCCCATAGACTTTAACGGTGTTCGCGTGTTCGAACAAACTTTTTTCCTGTTCGCATGTTCTGGTGCAAACCGAACAGGGGGGTGTTCGGCTTATCTCTAGGCACCAGCAGCAGGAAACATTTGTTCAGTCTCCTTCCCATCAGTGATCAGACTGTAACAATGTAACTTTGTAGCAAGTCACAAAAAAAAGAACGGGCACAGAGACCCCTCCATAGATCTGTTATCTATTTTGGGGGACCTTTGGAGGGGTCTGTGTACTGTTTATTTTTTTTTTTAAAGAATGAATGGCATTTGCTGGCAATTTAAACTGTAACATTTTTTTTTTCACATGGTATGGTTTTTCGGATGTACTACCGCAAAATGTCAATTCATAGTTTGATGCCAATGTCTGAGCTGGCGACCTTATCTTGCAAGGATCAAAATGATGTTCAGGCCTAGGACCTCCTTCTTGCCTAAGAAGAGTGCACAATTTGCTTGCATTGCCATCCCTGTCTCTGTTTGCTTGACCAGGAAAATGAGGAAAATGAAAAAAAAAAGCAGTAAAAATGTAAAATGTTTAAAAAATGACATTGTAAATGAAACAAACAAAAAAAAACCCATAAAAATTAGCGATGTTGGGTGGGAAAGTGGCTGGGTCTGGACCAGCCTTTGGCCCTCAGGTCTCTCTGCAGTTCAGAAACAGCTCTTTTGGCTCATCAAAGACATTCTTCTCTGTACTGCCACCTACAAAGTGGTATCTATTGTAGCCATCACCCTTGCAAGAAAAGTGTCTGAGCAGTCGGCCTTATCATGATCGGCTGCAGGCAGAGCTGGGGAGAGAAGCTGTGGCTGAGATCAGGAGAGAGGGCAAGACGGGGTGCACCATTCCGGTCGGGAGTGTGGCTGGGATCGTAATACATCTGCCTTTTTGCCTATTTTGTCTGGTAAGGGGACAATCCCGAAGGTCCGTTTATCATTTATTCCTTGGTGTCGGTTCCTGTTTTTTTCCACTATTCTGCATATGAGGGTCAACCCTCTGGTAAGCAGCTCGCACTACTAGTTGTCCCAGCACTTGGTGGGAGTTCTTTTTCACAACCCTTCACTTATTTTGGAGTGCTTTACACACGCCGACTGTCCCATTATTTGGTTAGCAGATTTTGGAGGTCGTCGCAGTTTTCACCCATACTATTTATCTTCACCTAAACAATATATTTTTCCACTTATGTTTGCACGATTGCATGACACCCACTCCATGGTCCTAGCTATTTAGCGTAGGATTCTATATGATTTCACGTGATTAAGGGTAATTGAGTGTCACTTTCTCTTTCTGGTGTGGCGTATTTTCTAAAACAATATTACGCTGTATTTTTGTTGTATTCTTTTGCATTATATCTGTGGATACACGGGATGAGGGCGCCCTTCCTGCCTCATTTGGAGTGTACATCTAAAGGCCCAGGCTGGGTTTAAGCCACTCGCCCTTTAAAGTCTTACTTCTGGTAAGCGCAATATATGTTGGAGTGTTCTGCTGATTGTGTCCATTATTACCGTTTCCTTTGGAAGAATTTTACCACCTATTGATCCTTCTTGTCTGGATTACCATTGGGACTATTCATTTATGTTATACGGGACTTCATACTTGGACTCTTATATCACTTATAGCGCGTTTTTTTCTCTTTTTATCATGTAAGGAACCCATTTTATTTTTCCATAGTGACAAAGCAATGCTGAGGCCTAGGACTTTCTTCTTGCCTAAGATAGTGCCCAATTTGCCTATGTTTGCTTGACAAGAGCAAAGATGGTCTTACAAGCAAAATATAAAACATTTATAAATATATATATAGTAACATTGGGGGTTGTTTAGCTTAGTGTAGAGCCTACCAGTGAGCGGAGTCCACACCAGATATGCCATTTAACAACAAACTGTTCGACTATAATGACTATAGTAGCAAACGCCTGGCTGCACCTGTTTCTTTCAAGCCCAGCAGTACTTTGACATCCAAAAGACCCAACTAGAGTTTAGAAAAAAGAAGAGACAGCACTTCAACCTCCCAAACCTCATGTTCCACACTAGTGCCTGGCTCACAGCCTCTGCAAGTCAAACTAAAATCCAGCTTACAAAAGAGCTAACGTGTTTCGGTCCACAGGGGCCTTACCCATAGCTGTCAAAAAAGATTTATCCACCATGTTATACACCCCCACACTCCACACCCAGAGGGGAGAGCACACCTATTAACTCCTTAAGAACAACAAGAAACAAAAAATAATAATAAATAAACAATACTACAAATAAAAACCATTACATTATCATATCAAACAGATAAGACAAACAGCAGAATGTGCCAATAAATATATACTAGAGAGCAAGACAAATGTGAAACATGCAGGCAGAGTAGGCAGAGGGTGAAAACAGAACGATGACATACCAGTTCAGTGAAGGTACAGATCAAAGTCCAACCACAGGCTCAGACTATGTGGGACTTGAGTCTAAAAGACCTAACACCCAAACACAAATTAAGTGATTTGGAATAAGCAATACAGAGTGGTTAGAAATGCAAAGAACTTTACATTGGGAAGACAAAATAAGCTCTCAACAAATTAATGGTCCATAATAACAAGTAGCATTCTACAAGTCAAAACTCAGCAGTTTTTCTACACCTTAAAGAAAATGGACATTGAGGACAGTAGGGGGCATATTTTGGACACAGAGAACAACTGGTTCACAAGAGGTGTGAAAGAGGCCATCTACACCAAACTGGAAAAACCATCATTAAACAGGGATAGAGACTCAACATTATCTGTTTCCCACATACGATGCTGTTTTATCATCTCTACCTTTGTGTTCTGACAACAATTCACACCTTCAGCCCTGTAAATCAAAGTATTAACACCTATGAAGCCTTCCTGTTAACAAGGATGGGGTAAGGTAACTAAAATAGGTGGTTCCACAATATTCACACGTCCTGTTCTTGGAAAATAACATCTGCACTGCATTTCCATGATGACTGAATCAAAGTGTCTGTGCTACCTGTGTTAGTATAAATACTGTGATATATTTACCTGACACTGCACAGAACTAAAGAAGTAGCTTTGAAAAGCTACAAAACATCTTCAGCATTACAGAACAAATCCAGTTGAAAGTGACTAACTACTACTAGATACTGTATACTTTGACCTGGATGATTGAGAACCTTCACAGATATAAAAGCAATCAAGTCGTTCAGAAGCTGCCAGTGAGTGCTGCTAGCATCGGGCCTGGCCACTGCTGTGTAAAAAAAAGAAACTCCTTTCAGGGATCACGGGATTAGAGGCATATTGGTCATCAGAGGGGAACCTGTCACCATGGGAAAATGAAGCATTAAATATGTTCGCAACACATTTCCAAAGTTCTGCATTTTGGGCTCCCATTGGGATGGTGACAGTAGTTCCCTTCATTTTACATTTTTATCAGGGGGATGTTAAACATCCCTCTTAATACACCTCCACATTTTCTCCTCCTCCTCCCCACCACCAGCAACCCAACCCTCTTCCTCACCGCCAGCACCCTGAAACTCCTGCTCCTTCTCACTGTCAGCACCCCAACCCTTCTCCTTGTATTCTTGCTCCTGCTGAGTAGGTTTAAATGATACAGTTGGGGTTATTTACTATAGGCAAATCCACTGTGCACTTCCAAGTGCACTTGGAAGTGCAGTCGCTGTAGATCTGAGGGGGCATGCAAGGAAAAGAAAAAACAGCATTTTTGCTTGCACATGATTGGATGATAAAATCAGCAGAGATTCCCCTCGTTTCAGATTTTCCCCTCAGATCTACAGTGACTGAACTTCCAAGTGCACTTGCATGGTGTTTATTATTGTAAAGAGGCAATAATTCTAGTTTAGATTTTTTTTTTTTTTCAAAAATTTTTTATTAGATTTTGAAAAGAAAAAAAAATAACAAGCTGTAGTTACATGTCGTATATGAAAATAAACCATATATAAACGATACAGCGATATGTTTTTGCATGTTAACAACTTATATACTAGAGATACATCATACAGTAGATGTATTTGGTATTACTTCGGGTCAGATCTTATCTTATCCGTGTCATTTCCGGCCTTTGTGATTTGGCTTAGAGTTTCTATCCGATTCCTCCACCAGCACCCCTATATGGGATCACACTGTGCCGGAGAGAGGAATAGGCTCCATCCTCTAATGGCCTAATGACTGAGCGACGTAAAAACAAAATAGGTACACGAACCAAATAAACCTTGGTAGCAAAAATAGCATGCTAAACGGATAACTTTTCAACCTTATATTGACAATCCTTCTGGCGAAGACGCTGCTTAGACAAGAAGCGTAGAGATGCTATTATGTGTATTTTAATCACAGGGACAAGCTACTTAGTGAAATATTCTACTATTGATCCCTCCAGTGTAGTCCAACTGAAGGGATGAGTCCCCTTTTATTACATGCCAGAGATGATGAAAAGATGGGATGGGGAAAGAGAGAGGAAAGAGCAGAAAAGAGGAGATAGAGGTGAAATAATGCTGTAGAGTCTAGATAAGAGAGGAATTTTGCTGTCTGCTAGGTACACCCACTTCTATTGGAGTGCTATTTCTAAGAATGTGGATGTTCCCTTATTCCTATATATGTGGACCATGGTTCCCAAGTCTTCTCAAACTGAGCTGAGGTGTCTAGTATAGAGCTTACTAATTTCTCCTGAGTCATTATCAATGACACTTTCCGTTTTGCCGCTATGAGAGAAACTGATGGCTTCTTCCATGCTTTAGCTAGGGTGAATTTGGCTCCCAGGAAAATAAAAAATACTAATTTTTGTGATGATTTGGGGATCCCCGGTATGGGGTGGTTGAGAAGAGCTGTTAGGGGAGACTTGGGAATGGTCCTGCCTGTTACTTTGGATATGGTGTAAAATATTTTTTGCCAAAAGTTCCTGATTTTAGGGCACTCCCACCATACATGTATCATGGAACCTTTCATGTGACATCCACGAAAGCAGAGAGGGGAGACTGAGGGATGCATCATAGAAAGCCGGGAGGGGGTTAAGTACCATCTGGTGATTACCTTTAGGCTAGCTTCAATCAGGGAAATATTATAAATGCCCTTGAAGGATCAGAAGAAGGTCATGTGCCAGTGATCTAGGTCCCATGTGTCCTGTAAATGTTGCTTTCCTGTCTATAGCAGCAAGCGAAGAGTAGATTAAGGAGATGCCCCCCCTCTGCTCCATGAGTCCCCCACACCATATTTCGTATGGGGTGAATTTCGGTGGTTCTGGTTTCTCAACCCAGGCTGATTGGAGAAAATGTGATATTTGGAAGAATCTGAATCGTTCCGAATTGGGGAGATTCAGATGTTTTACGCAGTGGTTAAGGGAAATCGGCCCAGCTGCGGTAAAATAGTTCCCGATCCAGTACATTCCCCTGTCCAGCCACCACTGGAATGATTTTATGTCCATACCCGGGGGGAAAGCGGGATTACGGAACAAGTGGGATAGGGGTTTGCTTTGCGACACCAGAGAGGGGCTCTTTCTGAGAGTGTCCCATATCGTCAGAGATTGTGATAATGCGAGAGACAAGACTGAGGGCCTAGCCTTTGGTGAGCACCAGAGGAGGAAGTCAATTGTGTATGTTGGCACCGCCTGTCTCTCCATTTCTACCCAGTCAGGTCTGGCTGTTTTGGCGTAAACCATCGAAATCTGTGCTAGTCTAGCCGCTTGGTAGTACCAAAAAAGATTTGGAAGTCCCAATCCACCCCTATTTCTTAGATCGAACAGGGAGCGTCTTGGGAGACGGTGCACCTTCGATCCCCAAATAAACTTTACCACGTTGTTTTGGAGTGCTGAGAGGTGATCCTTCCGTATGGCAATCGGAAGTGCTCTGAAAATATATAGTAGTCGCGGTAGCAGAGTCATTTTTACAGAGTTTATTTTACCTAACCAGGAAATGTGATGCGGCGACCATTGTTTAAGATCGCATTCTAATTTTTGGTATATGGGAGGATAATTTGCTTGGTATAACTGTTCAAATTTAGGAGTAAGATAGACTCCAAGGTATCTTATGCTAGACTCACTCCATGAAAAGCGGAACGCCTCTTGCAGCCGAGATACCAAAGCAGACGGGAGGGACACATTAAGGGCTTGGGACTTGGAATAGTTAACACATAATCCAAAGACCTGTGCAAAGTCTTCTAGGAGCTTACATAGCACCGGCAGGGAGGTTATTGGTGACGTGAGGTAAAGAATGAGGTCATCAGCGAACAGGCTGCATTTATGTGTAGATAGCCCACAACGCACCCCCGCTATGTCCGGATTAGTGCGTATAGCTATTGCTAATGATTCAATCGCAAAAATCAGTGGCGAGAGCGGGCAGCCCTGGCGGGTCCCTCTTGCTGTTTTAATAGGTTCAGAGAGTTGTCCTTGTAATTTAATTCTAGCTTCAGGGCAAGAGTATAGGGAATGAAGTAACCCTGAAAACCGAGGGCCAAAGCCCCATTGTTGTATAATTGAAAATAGGTAGGACCAAGAGACAGAGTCGAATGCTTTTTGTAGGTCTAGAGACAGTAACATTCCCTGTTGGGCTCCACTGCCATCCCAGCCCGATTGCAGGATTGAGACCACATCCACCGTTCTTCTGATTTGGTCAGGACCTTGTCTTCCAGGGATGAACCCCACTTGGTCCTTATGAATGTAGGATCCAATAAAGGAGGCCAATCGGTCTGCCATAATTTTAGTCATTATTTTCAGATTGTTATTGATCAGGGATATGGGTCTATAGTTGGATACCTCTCCCTTGTCTTTGTCTGGCTTTGGAATCACGGTTATGAAAGCAGCGTTCATTTGCGGGTCCAGAGGCTCTCCCTTGGTTTTGAAGTTAATGAATCTAGCAAGATAAGGCGCTATGGTGTTTGCAAAAGTCTTATAGTATGGTACGGAGAAGCCATCTGGACCCGGTGCCAAATGCCTCTTTAGGTTTTTGATTACCGCTAGAACTTCAGCGGTGGAAACTGGGGCTTCGAGTCTGTCTCTGTGTTCCGCCGATAGGGTAGGAATCGGGAGGTTATCTAGGAATTTAGTCAGAGATTTGGGATTCTTTGCCTTATGTTCTCTATACAGATCTGCGTAGAAGCCATGAAAAGCTTCCATAACTTTCAGAGGGTTTGTGGTGTGGGGTTGGCCCGCTATTTTAATTTTAGGAAAGGTATAGGAATGAGGGCGCGGTGTGAGACGGGACGCCAAGAGAGATCCAGCCCTGTCCTTCTGATAGTAATATTTCGCTCCTAGCCATGATAAACTTTTTTCAGCCTTTGCTGTAAGAGCTAAGTTTAGTTCTAGGCGCGCAGCATCCAGTCGGGAAACGGGGACTACAGCCGGGTCTCTCTTGTGCTCCGCACACAATTTTTGAAAGTTCTTTTCTAGGTTGACTATGTCTATCCCGTGTTCTTTTTTAATTTTGGCTGCTATTTGTATTAATTTTCCTCTTATTGTAGCCTTATGAGCTGCCCATAAGGTTTCCGCGGAGACATCTGCAGTATCATTTTGATTAAAGTATTCAGTGATGGCCTTTTCAATTTCTACTTTCCAGGCGGGTCAGAAAGAATATTTTCTTTTAGTCTCCAAAGGTTGTGTTTGTGGTTTGGGGTTTGGTTATTTAACAGAACACTTAACAAGGAGTGATCAGACCAAACCATGTCAATAATTTGTGATCTTTGGGCAGCCGGGATCAAGTTATTCGAGACTAGCAGATGGTCTAGACGGGCATAGGATTGGTGGGCATAGGAGAAATGAGTGTAATCCTTTTTGGTGGGATTTAACTCCCTCCAAATGTCTGTGAGTCCTTGTGCATATAACAACTTAGCTATTTTCAAACTGGTTTTAGTTGGACGGATGTTTTGGGCGTTGGGGGGTTTAGATCTGTCTAAGCCCTGGTCAAAGGCAACATTGGAGTCTCCCCCAAAAATTATGGAGCCTTCTAGCATTGGTCCAAGCGTCTTAAACATTGAGCTAAACAATTTTTGTTGTCCTGTGTTAGGGGCATAGTAAGATACCAGGGAATAAAGTCTGCCCTCTACGGCTCCCTTAACTAGGATATACCTACCCTCTGGGTCACGCTGTACCTTCTGTAGTGTGAATCTGCAATTTTTAGAGATAAGGATAGCGACCCCTCTGGTCTTATCTTCCGCATTAGCTAAATAAAATAATGGAAACTGAGCGTGGATAAAGTTAGGTTTGTACCGGATCGGGAAGTGGGTTTCTTGGAGAAACAAAAGATCAATCTTGCGGGCTTTTATAAAATCTAATACTTTCCTACGTTTAGAAGGAGAATTCGGCCCTTGGGTGTTATGCGTGGCCACCCTCAATAGGGAGGTTAAATTCTCAGTGATAGCTATGGAGCAGAAGAAGAGGTCTAGCCCCCCATCCCTCAGCGCTTACCTGAGCCAGTTGGAGAGTTGGCACCGGAGAAAGAACCTCTAAAACGTCCCTGCGCGTCTTATTGGAAGAGTGGGTATTTCCCAGCAGACAGCAAACTACAAGAGAATAAATTGTTAGTGAGGAGAGTAGAAAAGAGAAAAGAGGAGGAGGGGAAGAAGAGTAAATCAAGTCCTCGTGGAACTTGGGTGAGCAGTGATGGGAATGGAGCACATCACCCCTCACAGTAGTGGATGTGTCCGTACCCTGCGAGCAGGGTAGACACAAAACCCAGGAGACCGGCATCACCTGGTCCTTGGGATTAGTGGAGGTGCAGCCTAACTGCCGCGACCTCGGCGCACCTTAATAAGATAAAGAACAATAAAACAACTGATCGGAGCAAATCCGAACTGGGGATCCGAAGGGGACCCCGCCAACCCTTTGTCCCACCTACCACCCCTCCCACCCAGGATACGGTTCCGGGTGGATGGGGAAGACTGTCTAGGCTGTAACCCAGGCAAAATAAAACTCTTTCCTACAACTAAAGCACTGCATTTGGAAGTGTCATGGAATAGAACTTTGTTACACTATGCCTTGTATATCTGGATCTTAAAGTAGTGTAGAGGATAAGATCTGCACATTAAAGTAACATAAGAAAACCACCTGAGAATCATGTCAGCTCACAGTGAAGTATATAAACCTAAGCAAGGCCCGATGGGGTTATCCCCACAAGACTGCACTGTATCAGAGAGTTGAGCGTATGTCATTCTTACTAAGAAAAGGGAAAGAGAGACAGGGGGGGAGAAGAAAGGGGGGGCCAGCTGTCCCCTCCCCCTTCCCCCCCCTCCACCCAAAAGAAAACTTCTAAAGCCGACCATCTAGTGTTGAGATACTTAATAACACTACTCCTTCTCCCCGTATATTGGGGGAGAGAAAAAACAGTGGCTATCTCCCAAACCTTCACCTGGAGCCCTAAATGCGTTCCGGGGAAAAAAGATCTCAGGTAAAATTCAAAACGGAAAAAGCAGAAAAAAGTAATAAAAAAAAGTCAACTGAGTTCATGTAGGTGCCCAAAGGAGAAAAAAAAGAGACAAGGGACAGTCATTCAACCATCTTCTTGACTCGTGGTCTCATGGACGCCTGGCTTCTTTGGAGCGTTTGTATTTAGGTTTCTCCCACAGGGGCTGCAAAGGGCTTGCAGGAGATGGGCGTTTGTAGGACCCCACCGATGAATTGTTAAAGTCCATAGCTGACTCTTGAGAGATGAGACGGAGGTCTAACAGAATACGTTCTCCTTCTGGGAGGCTGCGGAAAGAGTATGTTTTACCTTTGTGATCAAACTTGAGCGCAAATGGAAAGGCCCATTTGTATTTAATTTCATGTTGCACCAACACGGCTAATAGGGGCTTCAGTGCCCTCCTTTTTTGTATTGTGTTAGGTGAAATATCTGCAAAGACTTGTATGGCATGTCCTCTGCATGTGAGGGGCTGTTGGTATCTGCACTTTTTCATCACCTCTTCTTTAACCGAGAAGTAGTGTGGTTTGACCACGATATCTCTGGGGAGGCCATCTTTCCTCGGGGGTCCTAATGACCTGTGAGCGCGGTCAATTTCCAATTTATGTGGAGGAATGTCCGGGATAAGTTGTTTAATGAAGTCTTGAACCACCGTCGTGGAGTCGGTTATAGATTCTGGGAGTCCTCTTAGTCTAAAGTTTTCCCTTCTGGATCTGTTTTCAAGGTCATCAATGCATGAGAGAGCAATGTCCAGTTGATCCTGTAGGACCTGTATGTGGTTAGAGTTATGTCTGGTTTTAGATATGGTCTGGTCAAGTTTATCTTCGATTGCCTCCATTCTGGAGCCCAGGGCATGAAAGTCCTCCCTAATATCGCCAGTTATTTTGGCTGCTGTTTGAGCCAGACCTTTATCCAGCAGGGCTGATAACTGGGAGAAGAGGTCAGGGGCTGTGAGGATAGTGTGGGCTGTAGTGAGTGCCATCTCAGGCCCTGTTGTATTGTGAGGGGAGGGAGGGTGAGATGGGGGTGTCAGGGGCTGTTCCGTGAGGTGCTCTGAGAGAGCCGTGAACTGTGCCATAAGTGGAGGGGTACTCACTGGGGTCCCAGAGGGGAGAGAGCGGGTCACTGCGGCGTAGGAAAGTTTGTTTCCTGAGCTCTCTGCAGCTGTCTGTGTATCTTGCAGCATGGCGCCCGCCATCTTGGATTCGGCCCGCTCCGCCGAGGCTCTGAATAGCAGTTCTAGGTCCCTCCTGGATGATCTGACCGGCATAGATCTGTTCCCCAGCACTTCCTATCTGTTTGTAGGTGGGAATTGTGGTCCCCGGGGTCCCCGTTCCCCCGCTATGTACGCCGGGTGGTCAGGGCAGTGCGGAGCTCCGGGCTTAAGCCGCCATCTTGGAGGAGTCCGCGCATGCGCCCCCTAGTTTAGATTTTTAGACAGGAATACAGTCAGGTCCATAAATATTGGGACATCAACACAATTCTAATCTTTTTGGCGCTATACACCACTCCAATGGATTTGAAATGAACCAAACAAGATGTGCTTTAACTGCAGACTTTCAGCTTTAGTTTGAAGGTATTTACATCCAAATCAGGTGAATGGTATAGGAATTACAACAGTTTGTATATGTGCATCCCACTTTTTAAGGGACCAAAAGTAATGGGACAATTGGCTGCTGAGCTGTTCCATAGCCAGGTGTGTGTTATTCCCTCATTATCCCATTTACAAGGAGCAGATAAAAGGTCCAGAGTTCATTTCAAGTGTGCTATTTGCATTTGGAATCTGTCGCTGTCAACTCTCAATATGAGATCCAAAGAGCTGTCACTATCAGTGAAGCAAGCCATTATTAGGCTGAAAAAACAAAATAAACATATCAGAGAGATAGTAAAAACATTAGGTGTGGCCAAATCAACTGTTTGGAACATCCTTAAAAAGAAAGAACGTGCCGGTGAGCTCAGCAACACCAAAAGACCCGGAAGACCACGGAAAACAACTGCGGTAGATGACCGAAGAATTCTTTCCCTGGTGAAGAAAACACACTTCACAACAATTGGCCAGATCAAGAACACTCTTCAGGAGGTAGGTGTATGTGTATCAAAGTCAACAATCAAGAGAAGATTTCACCAGAGTGAATACAGAGGGTTCACCACAAGATGTAAACCATTGGTGAGCCTCAAAAACAGGAAGGCCAGATTAGAGTTTGCCAAACAACATCTAAAAAAGCCTTCACAGTTCTGGAACAACATCCTATGGACAGATGAGCCCAAGATCAACTTGTACCAGAGTGATGGGAAGAGAAGAGTATGGGGAAGGAAAGGAACTGGTCATGATCCAAAGCACACCACCTCATCAGTGAAGTATGGTGGTGGTAGTGTCATGGCGTGGGCATGTATGGCTGCCAATGGAACTGGTTCTCTTGTATTTATTTATGATGTGACTGCTGACAAAAGCAGCAGGATGAATTCTGAAGTGTTTCGGGCAATATTATCTGCTCATATTCAGCAAAATGCTTCAGAACTCATTGGACGATGCATCACAGTGCAGATGGACAATGACCCGAAGCATACTGCGAAAGCAACCAAAGACTTTTTTAAGGGAAAGAAGTGGAATGTTATGCAATGGTCAAGTCAATCACCTGACCTGAATCCAATTGAGCATGAATTTCACTTGCTGAAGACAAAACTGAAGGGAAAATGCCCCAAGAACAAGCAGGAACTGAAGACAGTTGCAGTAGAGGCCTGGCAGAGCATCACCAGGGATGAAACCCAGCGTCTGGTGATGTCTATGCGTTCCAGACTTCAGGCTGTAATTGGCTGCAAAGGATTTGCAACCAAGTATTAAAAAGTGAAAGTTTGATGGATGATTGTTAATCTGTCCCATTACTTTTGGCCCCTTAAAAAGTGGGAGGCACATATACAAACTGTTGTAATTCCTACACCGTTCACCTGATTTGGATGTAAATACCCTCAAATTAAAGCTGAAAGTCTGCAGTTAAAGCACATCTTGTTCGTTTCATTTCAAATCCATTGTGGTGGTGTATAGAGCCAAAAAGATAAGAATTGTGTGCTTTGCTTTGGATCGTGAGCAGATCCTTTCCTTCCCCATACTCTTCTCTTCCCATCACTCTGGTACAAGTTGATCTTGGTCTCATCTGTCCATAGCATGTTATTCCAGAACTGTGAAGGCTTTTTTAGATGTTGTTTGGCAAACTCTAATCTGGCCTTCCTGTTTTTGAGGCTCACCAATGGTTTACATCTTGTGGTGAACCCTCTGTATTCACTCTGGTGAAGTCTTCTCTTGATTGTTGACTTTGACACACATACACCTACCTCCTGAAGAGTGTTCTTGATCTGGCCAATTGTTGTGAAGTGTGTTTTCTTCACCAGGGAAAGAATTCTTCAGTCATCCACCACAGTTGTTTTCCGTGGTCTTCCAGGTCTTTTGGTGTCGCTGAGCTCACCGGTGCGTTCTTTCTTTTTAAGGATGTTCCAAACAGTTGATTTGGCCACACCTAATGTTTTTACTATCTCTCTGATAGGTTTATTTTGTTTTTTCAGCCTAATAATGGCTTGCTTCACTGATAGTGACAGCTCTTTGGATCTCATGGTATGTGTGTGATGGAAAAATCTGGACAGCCGCACTCCGGATTGGAAAAGTAAAAAATAAAATCCTCTTTATTGAAAAAGTAATAACATGATTAAAATCCGTACATGGCTTTGTTGGGATAATGCAGCATAACCGCTAACGCGTTTTACGCTCCCATAGAGCGCTTACTCATAGCTGGTTTGTACCAAATTGATCACCACTTATATACACATAATTTGTCTACCACATGACTACATATTGATTATCTGATTCTGAACAGCTGATCGTTAGTCTGTGTGGGATCTTTTTGGCATAGATGTGATTAGATGTGCGTCCTTTAGTGGGATCACTAATGAAGACATGAATATATAAATGAAATGTGTTCATGATGACAAATGTCAACATATATGAATGATAAAAAATCTTTTCAAGGTTTTCGAAAAAACATATTTGTTATTTTCCAAAATCACAAGAATGAGATGGGTGCTGGAATTTGACGTTCAAACGTATAAATTATCATACGGATAGGCGCAAGTATGGGCAAACTATGTGAACTGGTGGCTGCGGTATAATGTAAATGGTGTATAAAGTGAGAATTAGGTCTATATGCATGTGGTAAAAAGATGTGCATCCAACACCACTATCGGTGTCTACAAAAAAAGACTAAATATGTGTGTATAGTGCATAAATATATGTAAAAATTTTTTCCATCACACACATACCATTGGAATAGCAATTGCCGGCACCTGGGTCTCTCACAATCATCCACACAGCGGAGGACGGGAAGCTTAAACCCGGTTACCTAGAGCGGTGGTAACTATCTTGTTCATCTCAAATCTTTGGATCTCATATTGAGAGTTGACAGCGACAGATTCCAAATGCAAATAGCACACTTGAAATGAACTCTGGACCTTTTATCTGCTCCTTGTAAATGGGATAATGAGGGAATAACACACACCTGGCTATGGAACAGCTCAGTAGCCAATTGTCCCATTACTTTTGGTCCCTTAAAAAGTGGAATGCACATATACAAACTGTTGTAATTCCTACACCATTCACCTGATTTGGATGTAAATACCCTCAAACTAAAGCTGAAAGTCTGCAGTTAAAGCACATCTTGTTTGGTTCATTTCAAATCCATTGTAGTGGTGTATAGCATCAAAAAGATTAGAATTGTGTTGATGTCTCAATATTTATGGTCCTGACTGTAGATAAATGTAGATATCCACCATGTGAAGCAAATCACTATTACTATGACTCCACCACCATCTATGCACTCACCAGAGGTACATGATGATCATGCCTATCATAATTCTCCCAGAATGGTTTGGTTTCTCAGGTCTCCACACAATTAGTTTCAATGTGTCACAGTACCACTTAAAACACTGCAATAAATGAGCTCACCACCTGGAGCCAAAGGAGTTGTATAGTGTGTGTGGTATTTGTTACATCCACTATATAATTTACAAAAAAAAAAAAACTGCAGCATACATGAAAATAAAGCAAACAGTTGGCCAAAACTTACTAAAGTGGCCACTGAGTATTAAAAATAAAAACGTCTCCATGATTTTATTTATTAATATAGCTTTATTATTTAAACATATGTATGTCACTTTTCTATTATTTGACTAGATGAAAATTCATTATTGATGGTCTACAATTTTATAGTCACTATTCTAAGTGAATTTATTAAATCTCTGATATCTGAAGTTCAGTACAGATAGGGTTAATAAGAGTGAAAGGTCGTCATGTCCAATGCCAATGAGTTCAAAAGGCTGCTGTGTATTTTATACTACTGCTGTAATTGTTTTCTTGATGAAGCAATGGAGCTCTTCCCAAAAGTATTGAAATAAAGCTTTACACTTCAAAATATACAGTATCGCACAAAAGTGAGTACACCCCTCACAATTTTGAAAAAATATTATTAGATATTTTCGTGTGACAACACTGAAGACATAACACTTTGCTACAATGTAAAGTAGTGAGTGTACACCTTGTATAACAGTGTAAATTTGCTGTCCCCTCAAAATACTAAACTGCTAGCAACAAATTGAGTACACCCCTAGGGGAAAATGTCCAAATTGGGCCCAATTGTCAATATTTTGTGTGGCCACCATTATTTTCCAGCACTGCCTCAACCCTCTTGGGCATGGAGTTCACCAGAGCTTCACAGGTTGCCACTAGAGTCCTCTTCCACTCCTCCATGATGACATCACGGAGCTGGTGGATGTTAGAGACCTTGCGCTCCTCCACCTTCCCTTTGAGGATGCCTCACAGATGCTCAATAGTGTTTAGGTCTGGAGACAAGCTTGGTCAGTCCATCACCTTTACCCTCAGCTTCTTTAGCAAGGCAGTGGTCATCTTGGAGGTGTGTTTGGGGTTGTTATCATGTTGGAATACTGCCCTGCGGCCTAGTCTCCGAAGGGAGGGGATCATGCTCTGCTTCAGTATGTCACAGTACATGTTGGCATTCATGGTTCCCTCAATAATCTGTAGCTCCCCAGTGCCGACAGCGCTCATGCAGCCCCAGACCATGACACTCCCACCACCATGCTTGACTGTAGGCAAGACAGATTTGTCTTTTTACTCCTCACCTGGTTGCCGCCATACACGCTTGACACCATCTGAACCAAATAAGTTTATCTTGGTCTCATCAGACCACAGGACATGGTTCCAGTAATCCATGTCCTTAGTCTGCTTGTCTTCAGCAAACTGTGGGCTTTCTTGTGCATCATCTTTAGAAGAGGCTTCCTTCTGGGACGACAGCCATGCAGACCAATTTGATGCAGTGTGCGGCGTATGGTCTGAGCACTGACAGGCTGACCCCCCCACCCCTTCAACTTCTGCAGCAATGCTGGCAGCACTCATATGTCTATTTCCCAAAGACAACCTCTGGATATGACGCTGAGCACATGCACTCAACTACTTTGGTCGATCATGGCGAGGCCTGTTCTGAGTGGAACCTGTCCTGTTAAACCTCTGTATGGTCTTGGCCATCGTACTGCAGCTCAGTTTCAGGGCCTTGGCAATATTCTTGCCAGCGGTTTAGACATTAATGGCTGTGTGTTGAGTAATTTTGAAGGGACAGCAAATGTACACTGTTATACAAGCTATACACTCACTACTTTACATTGTAGCAAAGTTTCATTTCTTCAGTGTTGTCACATGAAAAGATATAACAAAATATTTACAAAAATGTGAGGGGTATAGTCACTTTTGTGAGATACTGTATGTATCCAGAATATGATGTTGCTGATGCTGTTGCTGTCATTGAAAACTCTACAGGTCTGTAACACCACATACAGCTTGAAGGCATCTCTCAAGCATGTAATTTAAAGGATTTGAGTTTTTTTTATTTCACACCTGAAGTCACATTAAGGGTATGTTCATACCAAGTATGCTGAGCTGCATTTAACTGCATTAATCAATGCAAGCTCAGTGCAGGGACACTTAGAAAGCAGTTCTACTAACTGCCTTTATAGCAAAGTTGCACCCCTGTCCTGCCCAGACCTGACCACTTTTGTCTAAGACAACTGACTCTCATCCTCCCTGGACACACTTGCTCCTCTCTCCACAACCAGGCCTTGTCTGCTACATCCCTAGCAAACAGATGACATTAGAAGTCTCAAGAGACACATCCGTGTTCTTGAGCAAGTGTAGTGTAAAACGAAATCCCCGCAAGACTTCATCCTCTACAAATCTAATTCTCATATACAACTCCTGACTCCACACTGCTACAAACAAACCTACTACACCACTCCCATTAAAACCCTCTCATCCAATCCTCATCAACTCTTTTCCACCCTTATTCTCTACTTCATCCCCACTAGTTCCACCTATTAACTTTCTTACTGTCCAGGAGATTGCAAATCATTCAAAAAACAAGATCGATACAATTCATAGTGAAATCTCCAGTGCCCTGCTTTCTCTTCCAACTGACACACAAGGTCCAACACTACGCACAATACTTTCTTCCTTTGACCCTGTTACCACTGAGGAAGTTGCCAAACTCCTTTCTGTGGCCCACTTCACCACCTGTCCCCTGAACTCTGTTCCCTCAAAGCTACTATGGCTCCTTTCCTGCTCTGTCCCACACTCTCTAACCCATATCTTTAATCTCTCCCTCTCTACCGGCACCTTTACCTCCCCTCTCAAACATGCACTGGTTACCCCCTTGGACCCCAGTTGTTTGAACAACTTAAGACCCATCTCTCTGCTCCCATTTACCTCCAAGCTTCTTGAGTGCTTTGTCCACAACCATATGAGTTGCAACCTCAATGATAACAACCTTCCCAACCTCTACAGTCTGGCTTTCCTCTAACAACATGATGAAACTTCCCTACTAAAACTCACTAATAACCTACTAACTGCTAAAACCAATGACTTTTCCCTACTCCTGCTCTTAGACCTTTCCGCTTCCTTTGACACAATCGATCACCTAATCCTCCTTGGCCTTCATGACTCTGCTTTTTTCTGAATCTTCTTCTACATATCTCAGGGCACCTTCAGTGTCATATATACTTTTATCTCCTCCGCTCCTCTTTCTCTTTCTGTTAGGGTACCCCAAGGCTCTGTCCTTGGGCCCCTCTTTTCCTCTCTCTAGACCTTTTCCCTGGGCCAGTTGATAACCTCCCATGGCTTCCAATACTACCTCTACATCAACGACACTCAGATCTACATATCTCCACATATCACAAATGACATATCAGCATGGATGTCACACCATTTTCTCTAACTCAATCTGAGCTAAAACTGAGCTTGTAGTATTTATGCCCTCCTGATCCCTCCTCATTACTTTACCATTGAAATCAAATAGCACAATAATTGGTCCCTTCACACACATCAGGATGCTAGGTGTAATCCTAGATTCTGACCTTTCCTTTGGGTCCAGAATCCTTTCACTTGCTAAATCTTTCCCCTTTAAACTCTGCAACATTTCTTCCTCCCTGACCCCCCCTCATGACTTTACCATTGACACCAATAGCACAATTATTAGTTCCTCCAAACACGCCGGGGTGCTAGGTGTAATTCTGACTCTGACTGCTCCTTTGGAACCAACATCCAATCACTGGCTAAATCTCTCCACTTTGACCTCTGCAACATTGCCAGAATTCACCCCTTCTTAACAAACAACACCACAAAACAACTTATTCTCTCCCTGGTTATATGCTGCCTTGATTACTGCAACTCCCTTCCCACTGGTCTACCTTTACACAAGCTATCTCCCCTTCAGTCTATTATGAATGCTGCTGCTTGACTTATGCACCTTACTAACAAATCCATGGCTGTTGCCAGTCCCTTCACTGGCTTCCACTAGCCCAAAGTATAAAATTCAGAATACTAACCACAACAATCAAGGAACTCCACAACAGTGCCTCCAGCTACGTCACCTACATTATCGCCCAAAAAGTACTCTATGTTCCTCCCAAGATAACTTGCTATCTAGCCCCCTTGTTACCGCCTCTCATACTCGCCTCCAGGACTTCTCCAGAACCTCTCCCATCCTCTGGAACTCCGTACCCCAGTATGTCCAGTTAGCTCCTACCCTGTCTGCCTTTAGGTGATCCTTAAAAACTCATTTATTCAGGAAAGCCCAACCACCTCCACCTAAAAACCATACTTCAACCACCTCCATCAGATTATCTGCTGAAGTTGTTACCTTTTGTACCACCACCTCCTCCCTTTTGATTGTAAACTCCATGAGTAGAGCCCCCCATTCCATCTGCATTGAACTATATTGTAATCGTACTGTCTCCATTATATTGCAAAGTGCTGCACAAACTGTTGGAGCTATATACATCCTGTATATTAATAATTCTATTTGTCCTGTGCATGCCATTCAAGTACGATGGTGTGTGTGTTGCATAAAACTACTCCATGTCTGCATTCAGTTGAATTTTTTATGTTCTCAAATTATAGTTTTAGGGCAATGAAAAGAACAATGATGAGATATTAAGCGCATAATCGATGATGAGTAAAGTACTTTAACCTAAGCAACCAATCAAATTTCAGTTAACTCTAGTCTGCCTATTTGGAAGATGTATTCTGATTGATTGCATTTTTGCACATATACTTATTACGTGTCTTGATAATGACAATATTCGTTGACATTCAAACAGCTACACATCTCCTAACTGTGTAAGCCTTCAGATTTACAGTGGCATGAAACATATCACACAGAGAACCTTCCTAGAGAAAAAGCACAAAAATGTCAATTAACATCACACAGATGTAGAGGCATGGAGTCGGAAAGAAATGAAAGGCAGTGTGGTGGTAATGCAGTTTGCCTGATAATGGAACCCTAGTGTTCTCCAGGATCAACGTAATGGGCAATGCTTTGACCTAGCATCTGATCGTTGAATAGAAAATACAGCTCACTTATGAAGAAGCAAAATGAAACACAAGTATTAATTACTGTCTCTGTGTGCGGCATTGTACCTAATCCAATCATACAGAGGCCACCAAAACAATGCAGTATGAGCAAAGAAGAAAAAAGAAGGCAAGGAAAAAAAGAAGTTATTAGCAGTCTAATAACTGCCATTATTTGTGGAATGTTAGTTAAAATCCATAAAACAAGCTTTAAGTAAAGTATGTTGCAACGAGATTTAACAGAGGGCACTAACAGATCAATAAAAAAAATTATAAAGGGTTTTATTGTTTGCATAGAAGATTGTAAGAAGAGTGAATAATTTGTTTAATACCATGTAATCCTGGCTGAATAAAACACGATTATGGATTATAATCATGTAGCCAAACATGGCATATCTAATTTGATGAGGAATTGCTGCCCAATCTTCTCAAAGTGATCACCCACAAAAAGTAAATCCTTGTGACCTTTAAATCTATATCTGAGTACAACTGTTCCCATAGACTCCAAGTCCTTATAGTCCGACTCTGAAGAGATGAACACAGCTGTGGATATAGATAAAATCAATTGTGCTCGCGCTAAAAATGTGAATTGAAATAAATATGAATATATATAAACTGAGTATAAAATATAAACTAATTGTGCAGAAATATTAAACCATAATTAGTATGCTAATAAAAACATACATGTAAAAATATATATATATAATGTGCAATCCTTATATATAAAATTCACAAAGTGCATCCACATAAAAGTGCAATCCTTATATAAAATGCTGAAAGTGCATCATGCATGAATATAGACCTAATTAATAAGTGCAAATCCTGTGACAATCAAGTGTCCAAACAAAATACGATCAGCAGATTCAAACTGAAACAAAGAAGTGCAAGAAAACAGTGTCCATGAATTAAGTGTTCATCATGCTTCTCCTGAAAAGTGTCCAAATCACAACAAGCTGGATGTGCTCTCCCGTGATCCCCCACTTGTGCTTGCACTCACCTCTATTCGTGTGACGCGGTAGTTAAACAGTGTCAAAACACGCATTGTGGCCACTCCTGGGCTCACTCAGGATGCAATGATGTATGTCCAATCCTCACAGGTAAAACATCATTCATAAAAGAGAAAAAGAAAGCTCCATGGTGTAATATAGTAAGGGATTTATTTAAAGTAAAAGAAGTTCCTCCAGGAGGGTACTCACAGTATGCAGGTGCTACAGTGCACCAAACTATACAGGTGTATTTTGTTTAGCAGTGGCTCGTATGGCGTGCGGTGTGGTGTATATTCCTCTCCTTCCCTGCTGACAGCCCCGTCCTACCCCTCCCCGACGCGTATTCGGCACAGGGATCACGTGCCTTCCTCTGGGGGATATCGTTAGAGGAAGGCACGTGATCCCTGTGCCGAATACGCATCAGGGAGGGGTAGGACGGAGCTGTCAGCAGGGAAGGAGAGGAAAAAACACCACACCGCATGCCATACAAGCCATTGCTAAACGAAATACACCTGTATAGTTTGGTGCACTGTAGCACCTGCATACTGTGAGTACCCTCCTGGAGGAACTTCTTTTACTTTAAATAAATCCCTTACTATATTACACCATGGAGCTTTCTTTTTCTCTTTTATGAATGATGTTTTACCTGTGAGGATTGGACATACATCATTGCATCCTGAGTGAGCCCAGGAGTGGCCCCAATGCATGTTTTGACACTGTTTAACTACCGTGTCACACGAATAGAGGTGAGCGCAAGCACAAGTGGGGGATCACGGGAGAGCACATCCAGCTTGTTGTGATTTGGACACTTTTCAGGAGAAGCATGATGAACACTTAATTCATGGACACTGTTTTCTTGCACTTCTTTGTTTCAGTTTGAATCTGCTGATCGTATTTTGTTTGGACACTTGATTGTCACAGGATTTGCACTTATTAATTAGGTCTATATTCATGCATGATGCACTTTCAGCATTTTATATAAGGATTGCACTTTTATGTGGATGCACTTTGTGAATTTTATATATAAGGATTGCACATTATATATATATATTTTTACATTTATGTTTTAATTAGCATATTAATTATGGTTTAATATTTCTGCACAATTAGTTTATATTTTATACTCAGTTTATATATATTCATATTTTTTTCAATTCACATTTTTAGCGCAAGCACAATTGATTTTATTTATATTCAAATACACGGAATGAAACGTGGTGAAGTGTTTGCTACTTTAAATATAGTTGTTTTACTCCTTAGAGGCATTTGTCCACTTGTGGCTCGCAAGAACCCCACCTGTTTGTTTACAGCTGTGGATATAGTTGTTATATCTAGAACTGGTGCAACATACAAATGTTCAATTTGTTTGACCAATTAAGCTCACTCATAATCAAATCTTTAATAAGGTTGAAATTCAGTTTCTCCCAATTTCTGGAGCTTTAGTGCAATTTTGCCTTACTAGAGGAAAATATTTCCCTCAATACCACCATGGTTGGATAGTTTAATATTTAACATTTCTTTGAAGAAAATGATCAAGCAATTTTTTAAGATGTCATTATTGTTTTCTCTAACGCTGGCCATACATGGATTGAAATACAGCCGGTACAGCAGAGATTGGCCAAAATTCAACCCATCTACTGATTGACTTTTGTGCAACCAGCCTGTTAAGTTTTTCTCGAACAATCCTGCCTATAGCCAGCGGCACTTTTCTGATGTGTCAGAAAAATAATTTCAGGGAATAGGGCATGGAAGTACTGGCAATCTTGCCAGTAGAAGAAATGGGCGCCATATGCGCATCATGTGACAGATGATTCCACCTGCTGACCTATATAAGGCTGCCTCTGTCTGACCCAAGTTGCTGGATTGTCTTCAGCTTTTCCCTTATCCTAAGCCTGTGTTATACTTCCAAGTGATTTCTGTTGTGACCTCGACTTGCCTCCTGACCTGCTCTGATCTCCTTTCCAGTGTTTGACCCCTGGCTTGGCTCACAGACTTTTCTATACTTGCACCTGCCTGATTACCAGTGTTTGACCCCCGGCTTGGCTCACGGACTTTGCTATACTTGCACCTGCCTGATTACCAATGTTTGACCCCCGGTTTGGCTCACAGACTTTTCTATACTTGTACCTGCCTGATTACAAGTGTTTGACCCCCGGCTTGGCTCACGGACTTTGCTTATCACTTACCTGTGATTGACCTTCAGCTGGCCTCACCACAGTCTCCAATCTGCTCTCCTGTGTTCTACCCTCAGCCAGGCTTTTACTAAGTTTCCAGAATACTCCTTGTTGTCTTCTCAAGCAAAGTCTCCAAGTGATCATCAGCTCAAGCCTTCTCAACCTGCTGGCAACCCTTCTTTGTGCCCTATACCTCCTGTACCACCTTCAGGGGTATACTGCGCTTAGCCGCAAGGGGAGCCTCTCTCAGCATCTTGGCCTCGGAAAAAGTACCTGACATGATGGAGGGGAAGTATCCCCATGATGGAGGGGATATTGTCAGAACACAATATCACAGTGGGGAGGATTCCCCCATCCACCTCAAATGTGTAGATGGGGGATTGGCTCATTTTGAATGCTGGGTGAAAAAGAAATATATTAATGCATGGGCAACCTAATACTATCTCATTTGGGAAAACATACCACATCTTAACCATTGTTTCTATAAAGAATCCTTTTCTAAACTGATAGTGAAATGTTTTTTTCTGCAATGCAGAACCAATGTCACCTTGTCCACTGTCCATATAGTTTTGTTAAATCTTTTTTTTTTTGCTAAATCTTGACATTTGCTAAATCTTGGCTTTGGACGTACTGAACAAGTTGGTGTCTTTTGAGGTGTCTTTTTTCTAAACTGAACATTCAATACAGCAATTATGTCATCAAAGCAAAAAGAACACTAAGCCAAAGTTTATAAACCCTCTCCTGCATTATACTGAACCTTTACTGCATTTGAACCACATCTACCTTGCACCTGTGTTAAGACTATACCATACCTATACTATACATATACTGCATGCAGGTTAACTGGGACTGTTGTTAAAGTGGAGTTCCACACAAAAATGGAACTTCCGCTTTTCGGAACCCTCCCCCCTCCGGTGTCACATTTGGCACCTTTCAGGGGGGAGGGGGGTGCAGATACCTGTCTAAGACAGGTATTTGCACCCACTTCTGGCATAGACTCCCATGGGAGTCTATGCCTCTTCCTGTCAGTCCGCGCTGTCTCCTGGGAAACACACAGCTCCCAGGAGATAGCGGGGACCGGTTACGATGCGCAGTGCAACTCGCGCATGCGCAGTAGGGAACCGGGAAGTGAAGCTGCAACGCTTCACTTCCTGATTCCCTCACCTAGGATGGCGGCGGCAGCTGCCGAGAACCGAGCGGTGCCGACATCGCTGGACCCTGAGACAGGTAAGTGGCCGTGTATTAAAAGTCAGCAGCTGCAGTATTTGTAGCTGCTGGCTTTTAATATTTTTTTTTTTGGCGGTTTAGGTGGACCCTTGCTTTAAGTGTAAAGATTTAAAGGACCCCAACGATAGCTGGCAGAAGAACATCTCAAAGGCCTGTCGCTCCTGTAATAATTATTCTAAAAGTCCCTCTTTGTTCTCTGTTCTCCTACCCCTCTGTTACATTCTTCCTTTTCTTTTGCTACCCAGCTGGTCTAGGACTAGCATCACCTCCATAAATGCACCCTGGCAGTATAGTTCCAGTATACAGTGGATTAAACGTTACTACTGCTCACTGTTACACTTGAGGTGGCCTTGCAACTGTTTTTTCTAATCTGGAAGCCAAATGTCATCTTGTGCCTGGTCCCTACTGGCAATCACTTTGTATGCTAAATTGTGTTATTACCATTGCTAATCCATTTTATGCTTGCCTAGTTACCAACCATATTGAGTGACAACATATTTTGTTTGCCTTTACTACCTAGTTTAGTGCCACTGCCTGTTTCTTTGATATACTATAGCACTACTATTGGGTACTAAGTATTACTTTCAGTGATTTCCTGAGATATTGTATGTTTGAACGCTTACCTTGGTGTGTCAGGGGGCCTAAGGTTCTTGAGGCAAATAACAGAGGACCCATCCTATCTAGCAGGTCCTACAGCGGTAGTGCTACATTTTGTAATTTTTGTTAAGCTCAGGGAACATTTACTTAGTAAGAACTTTTTCTTTGCTACGTTAACAGTTTGTACTCCTACTCTTCTCCTTTGTAAATACGGTAAAGCGCCAAAGTAAATCCTGTATAATAATAATAATAATAATTTACTAGGCTTGAGCAACATTTACACTCTATGTCTAGAGAATTAGCCCCAGTAATATAATTGATCCAAAATGGTCATTTTCAATTATCTGTCATCTGCATACCCATAGATCAGTATAAATTTGGGTCAAAATTTCACTGTATTGACTGAAAAAAATGATCATTGGTATAGCAGTGGAGCAGAACAAGTGAGAAAAACAGGTAAAGAGGCTGTAGTTTTTTTTTGTGATTTGATGGAAAGGACAATTATTTCTCTTAATTCCATGTAATCAGAGCTGCATTAAAACTATGTTTATGGCTTATAATTAATTACCTATCTTGGTTTGCTGGATCTTGACATCTGCACATTCATTTTATCCCAAAGATATTCTCGCCGCTGACTGCGGGGTGGATCGTAAGTGTAATTAGAAAATGTCTTGTTTTTCTTGTTAAGAGTGTGTTAATGTATTATATCAGGAGATTGCAGAGACGAAGTGCCTGCAGCGTATATGTCACTGATTGCAAAGACTAAAAAACCCTGACTAACTCAAAATTAACAAGGTTTGTACTAGGAGATCAAAAGTACATTGATTGAATTTCAGCGTGGTCAAAGATGATTTTTTACAATATTAGAATCATACGCTTTATCAAAAAAACATGTTGAAAACAGAATAATAATGTCATACTAGAGGCAAAACACGTATTGTTAGTTATGGACATATATTAAAAAAGTGAGAATCTAACCTGGCCGGTAACGCACATGTTTCAAGAGAAATATTTGCTAAAATTCTAAAGGTACCCACACAAAATGATTTAAGAGTTTAAACAAGTGCATTTATTAAGCTTTTGTTTAAAAAAAAATAGTCACAAGTAAACAACCATGACCATAAACACATGTATCAATTTAGTAATGATTGGATTGTAGCCATGGGTATTTCTATTTAGAACGTGAATATTTACAAGGCAATTTATCAATATTTTTGCTACAATTTTTTTTAATGCTGATCCCCAAGAGTAAAACATTTGCCTTTTCCACCGCCCTGTACCTCATACATTTTATATAAAAAAACGATCTACCTAAAGTTATGTTCACACAGCGGTTGAGAGTAAAGTAAATTAAAAACACATTTGGATGTGTTTTGGTGGTGTTTCAAAGGAGTATCACAGTTCCAAAGATTTGCATTGTGGTGTATGGTAGGTGATTCAAATTAGAGAGAAGCATCACAACCATACAATTTTTAATTTACAGAGGTACATAAAACCATCACATCAGATTCAGCACTAAAGTGACGTGAAAAAAGGAGGCCACCTTGAGACGAAGGGTTTAGTGGTCAAGGACTTCAATGTGATAACATGCAATGCTTCGGGGCTATGCAGTTGTCTTCCAATTGGGGATATCTTTCATTCTAAATGACAAAATAGTCTTTCTTGCTGTTTTGTCATATACAGTGTTTGTTGTGCACTAGACCATTCGCTATTGATGTAAAAATCAGACTCTGTTTTGCAAAGCATCTAGAAAGTTTACTTAACATAATTAAATAAAAGCCCCAATTACTTATCTAAAACTCCAGTCACTTGACAGGCTATGCCCAATGTTACATAGTTACATAGTTAGTCTGGTTAAAAAAGTCCATCTAGTTCAAGTTACCAATAAAAAGGGAAAAAATCATACAATCCTATATACAAAATCCTATACCCCCAGTTGATCCAGAGGCAGGCAAAAAACCCCAGCAAAGCATGATCCAATTTGCTACAGCAGGGGAAAAAATTCCTTCCTGATCCCCCGAGAGGCAATCAGATATTCCTTTGGATTAACTTTATCTATGTAGCGCCTACCCCACATTTCCGGGGGTCTAATTGTGACCTCCAGGGACAGGGAGGACCGACATTCCTCCTTAGGGTGCAGGTTACTAGGCACAGTGGGTGTTGTACACGATAGAAAAATGGGCGCCAGTCACTTTTATGCTTGAACAAAGAGAAGTTTATTTCTCACAAACAGGAAATTGTGGGAGAGAGGGGATGGGGCACAGGACACTTATAGTAAAAAATAGTAATGATCAGCAGACAGGCAGAATCCTTAAACAAAAAGGAGAGATAAGGCAGACAGCAGTACAGGAAAAGAGCCTTTAAGCAGAAGCAGCACATCTGTACTTTGTAGAATAGGCTATCTCCTTTAGCAACTAAACTTAACTCACAGCACCATACACAGATTTCTTTGGATGGGTTCTCTATAAAAGTCCTCCCAGCCACTTCGTAGTCCCCAGCTCACGAAGAGTCACCTCTGGTGCTTCCTTAGAAAACTCCATCCCTCTCAGCATTGCATTCTGGTAGGGAGCAGGCTCTCCCTTGCAGAGCCTTGAGCACATGGTTATGCCTCAGGCTTCAGGCCTACCCAGCAGGAGCTGTTCCTCACACATACATCCAGACCGCAGTCTGGGCAGAGAAGACCTAGATCACCTGACTCTCTCCAAATAAATACCTCCTCCCAGCATTCATAGCAGCCAGACTGATTGGCTGAGAAAGGTATGTTTATTCATAACCTGAATTCACTGTAGCTCATTATACTAATGCCAAAGACAACAGTGCCACCTACTGACAAAAGGAAGAAGCCACAACTGAAACAGGATTAGAAAGAAGCCCATTTGATCCATAAACACTTCAAATTAGCCAGGCTAGCTACCACCCAGCAAGCTAAATATACCTGTAGCCCTGTTTTGGGACAAGTGTGCTACATTCTCCCCTGCCAAGGAGACTATGTCTTCAGGGTCTGCAAAAGAAGAACATATGCTCTCAAGCCTGAGAGTGGATGTCCTGGCAAAAAATGGATGGGAAAGGGTAACAGGAAAAGATAACTTTGAATTACAAATACATGTGGCACGAAAACAGGTGAAAAATACAATAGGAATATGATATTATATCCTAACTGTCTATCTATATAATACTACACTCTAAGGTAATAGAAAATGAGCATTATTATGCAAAATGTAGACATTGTCTCTCCTCATCTGAGGAAAATGTAATGTATAGAAACACACATAGTAGAAATCTACTATTAAAGCAATATCTACACAACTTAACCATTTATATATATGTTTGAAATATTGTCTATCTTCAGCCGAAGAAGACAATAAAAAAACACATATCTATACTTTACTCTTTTAGCAGATAACTGTACATAGAAATATCAACATCATGAAGGGGGCCCCACTCCCTAGAGAGTGACACATCCTTCCAAGAAGTATATATACATCCTATCAATATACTTAAAGCATTAAATTCCTAAGCATATCACCATGGAAATAACAAACTTACTGCTCACTCAGTTTGGCTTCTTGCTGCCATCTGGTGACAGTAAAACAAAAGTTCACATGAATATACTTTGCAGTCCATAAGTATAGGTTTCATATGTAAGCTTGCCCCGGTGCAAAAGCACCACCTACCTGACTACATAACTAGAAGATCACATTGTCTCTGGAACCCCTGAGTCCAATGGGCACAAACTTTAATGTGAGCATTCTTGCTGGCTCTGCCACACCAAAGTTCAACAGGTACTTTCCTTAGTTTTGAGTTTGACAAAGTTCCATTGTAAAGTAACAACCAGTTGGTTTCCCTAGTCACTAATTCCAGGGACTAAAGACTTGAACTTTAGTGTTGCAAACTTTCACACAGGCAACACAAAAAACTTGAAACCTGACTTTTCGCAGGAGACTGAGGCTATTTTACTCACACATGGGTGACAAGGCATACTGGCAATCCAGAGCAACAGGCCAGTATGTCACTTTTCAGGGCACCCCCTGCAACTGCTGGTATCAGAGGCACAGTCCAGCAGCAAACAGCACAGGCAGGAGTGTCCCCACAACAACACTTTTTTCCATGTGAAGTCCTACTTCCTGTGAAACAAACACAGCTAAACTGAGCAACATAGCTGTTTTCCATGCTGACTTGAAAACAGGAACGGCTTGCGACATCACCAGTAATGATGGAGATCAGGTAGTTGAATTGGCTTACCAAATGATCCAATGGTGGTGATGTAATGCCGTAAGTCAGCTTGATTAGGCCTTCTGATAATAAGACAGTCTGGGTAAATGTGACAACTGTGGTCCCAAGTTTGCAAGATAGTAGTATGCCTTCAGCATACCCAGGAAGTAATTTCTGATGCAGTATGATAGGAGTAAGCACAGCAGCACTGACTCCCAGTAATACCAATATTAGTGACAATATTCTTCTCAGCCCCTGCCACAGGCTGCGAACAAAGATTGAACATGTGGGAGAGAGGGCATGGGGCACAGGACACCCTTAGTCAAAAATAGTAACAATCAGCAGACAGGCAGACTCCTTATGCCGCGTACACACGGTCGGACTTTTCATCTACAAAAGTCCGACAGCCTGTCCGACAGACTTTCGGCGGACTTTCGGCGGACTTGCGGCGGACTTGCGGCAGACTTTCTAACGAACAGACTTGCCTACACACGACCACACAAAAGTCCGACGGATTCGTACGTGATGACGTACACCGGACTAAAATATGGAAGTTGATAGCCAGTAGCCAATAGCTGCCCTAGCGTGGGTTTTTGTCCGTAGGACTAGCATACAGACGAGCGGACTTCGGGGTCCGTCGTAGTTACGACGTAAAGATTTGAAGCATGTTTCAAATCTAAAGTACGTCGGATTTGAGGCTAAAAAAGTATGTTGAAAGTCCGAAGAAGCCCACACACGATCGGATTACCAGCCAGCTTTAGTCCGTCAGCGTCCGTTGGACTTTTGTAGCTGAAAAGTCCGACCGTGTGTACGCGGCATTAGACAAAAAGGTGAGATAAGGCAGACAGCAGTACAGGAAAAGAGCCTTTACGCTGAACCAGCACATCTGTACTTTGTAGAATAGGCTGTCTCCTTTAGCAACTAAACTTAAAGAGGACGTTTGTCCACCAATGCAAAAATTATAAGCCAGCAGCCACACATACTGCAGCTGCTGACTTTTAATAATAGGAGACTTACCTGTCCTGGAGTCCAGCGATGTCGGCACCGCAGCTGATGTTTCCGTCAGCTGTCGGGTGCTGCCGCCACCATTGCAGGTAAGGGAACCAGGCAGTGTAGCATTATGGCTTCATGCCCGGTCCGTACTGCGCATGCGTGAGGCACCGCTTCGCTCTCCTACTGGCCAGCGGCAGGGGAAGGAGGAGGAGGGAGCCGAGCTGTGACATAATTCGCCCCAGCCTGGACTCCCGGAAGAGGGGACAGCATACCTGTCAAAGACAGGTATCGGCCCCCTGAAAGGTGCCAAATGTGGCACAGGAGGGGGGAGGAGACAAATGAGTGAACGTTTCACTTTTGGGTGGAACTCCGCTTTAACTCATGGCACCATAGGTGGATTTCTTTGGATGAGTTCTTTATTGAAGTCCTCCCAGCCACTACATAGCCCCAGCTCATGAAGAGCCACCTCTTGTGCTTCCTTATAACTCCATCCCTCTCAGAATTGCATCCCGGTAGTGAGCAGGCTCTCCCTTGCAGAGCCTTGAGCACATGGTTAGGCCTCGGGCTTCAGGCCTACCCAGCAGGAGCTGTTCCTCACATACCCACCCAATCAGCAGTCTGGGCAGAGAAGACCTAGATAACTTGAGTCTCTCTAAATAAATACCTCCTCCCAGCATTCATAGCAGCCAGTCTGATTGGCTGTGAAAGGTATGTTTATTCATAACCTGAATTCACTGTAGCTCATCATACTAATGCCAAGCGCAACAGTGCCACCTACTGACAAAAGGGAGAAGCCACAACTGAAGCAGGGTAAGGAGGAATCCCATTTGATCCATAAACACTTCAAATTAGCCAGGCTAGAAACCACCCAGCATGCTAAATTTACCTGTAGACAAAAAACACAGGTTGAGGGCAAGTGACTACTAGTCAATAGAAAGTAGTGTTCTAAGCAAACACTGCTTACCTATTAAGGTAGTGTCACTTTAGTCTCTATACTGCATATAAACAAAGAATATCCCCACTAAAGGTTGTGGAGAAGAAAGCTGACCATATGAGTGACACAGCGTACAGTGTTGGGGTTTATAAAAATATTTATATTTGTTAATTAATTGATTAAAAGGTGATATTGAATTACCCCCAAATGGAGGAGAGTCATATAACAACAAGCTTGGTGTATGCCAGATGGTCATTGAGACAGAGTGGCCAATGTGTATGGCAACTCAGACATAAAACAATTTGCACAAACAAAAAAAAAAAAACAAGACAATAATACATAACATGTACAACAATGGTCCGGACGCCAGATAATCAATGCACAGGTGGCCAAGCCACGGCAAACCGCCGTATGGCCAGTTAATAATCAAAAATGGTATATGGCTTAATCACCTGTGCAGAGGTCCATGGGTGCTTGAGCCACTGCAGGGTGAGTACATGGAGGGTAAGGATGATAATTCTTCCACTCTACAAGACTCTGATCCAGCCGCACCTGGAGTATGCTGTCCAGTTCTTGGCACCAGTTCTCAGGAAGGATGTGCTGGAAGTGGAGAGAGTCAAGAGAAGGGCAACAATACTAATAAAGGGACTGGAGGACCTTAGTTATGAGCAAAGGTTACGAGCGCTAAACTTGTTCTCTCTGGAGAGGAGACACTTGAGAGGGCATATGATTTTAATGTACAAATACCGTACTGGTGACCCCACAATAGGGATAAAGCTTTTCCACAAAAGTGAATTTAATAAGACATGTAGCCATTCACTAAAATTAGAAGAAAAACGGTTTTATCTTAAACTGCATAGAGGGTTTCTTACTGTAAAAGCGGTTGGGATGTGGAATTCCCTTCCACAGGCAGTGGTTTCAGCAGGGAGCATCTGTAATTTCAAAAAACTATTAGATAGGCACCTGAATGACCACAACATACAGGGATATACAATGTAATACTGACATAAAATCCCACACATAGGTTGGACTTGATGGACTTGTGTCTTTTTTCAACCTCACCTACTATGTAACTATGTAACTAAGGAGAGTGGGGAGAGATGGGGGGGTTACTTGAACTACATTCATGAGGGGTAAAGTGAGAGCATATTGCTGAAATATATTCCCGGCCTGATGAATAGTTCAAACCCATGGATGGATGAGTACTGCAATCCTGCGGTGTTCGATCATGCTTATAATAGAGCAACGTGTAGAGGATCACCAAAGTGGCTTTTACTGTGAACACAAAGTAACACAGTCACTGGTTTCAATAGGTGAGTGTATCTATCGAACTGATACTGCAGACAAAGATAATGTGTTCCATAATCACCATATATCGGCTAAACTGCCATATAAATGCGATGAATAGACAGCCCATAGTTCAGTCTATGGTGTTGGGATAATGATCTAAGCTCTTAACTCTGTAGGTGGATCAACATTTAACATCCACTGGAAGTGGTGATTCCATCAGGTCTGCCAATGTATTAATGTCCATACATTTCCCGATCTCCATGGCCACTTTACCTTCCCTGGCTCACATTGGCCCCTTCCGGGACATGCTGAGGGTGGCGTCACGTGACGCTGATGACATCAACACGTTTCACATTCAAATCGTATAGCTTCATCTGGACGTTGGAACGGATCTCCGACTTTTACTTATCACTGCATCAGCGCCATGGCTAGTATCTGCCCCCAATCAAAATCATTAAAGGAATATTTCAATTTTTGCTTTTTGTATTTGTACCTAGAACTCTCCATTTGTATATATAAAAACTCAAATATCAGTCTTCTACAATGGCTGGTGGTACGATCGTATACCTGGTGGTACAATTGTACACCGCAGGATTGCAGTACTCATCCATCCGTGCGTTTGAACTATTCATCAGGCCAGGAATATATTTCAGCAATACGCTCTCCCTTTTCCCCCCATGAGTGCAGCGCAAGTGACTGTCCATTCCTTCTCTCCCCCCATCTCTCCCCACTCTCTTTACCTTCTATCTCCCCACCCTCCAGTGGCTCAAGCACCCAGTGACCTCTGCACAGGTGATTAAGCCATATCTCATTTTTAACTGGCCTTACCCAGAGGAAACAGCCGCAGGCACAGGGAGAATATGCAAACTCCAGGCAAATTGGGCATACAATGGTTATGGGGGTTCGAGTACTGCCCTAGGGGACATGTATCAATGAAAAAAAACTTTGTAAAAAAACTTCTTTCAAAAATGAGCAGTGACTTATTGATGCTTAAAGTGAAAGTAAAAAATGAATAAAAAAAAACGGAGTTATGCCCCGTACACACGGTCGGATTTTCAGATGGAAAATGTCCGATCGGAGCGTGTTGTCGGAAATTCCGACCGTGTGTGGGCTCCATCGGACATTTTCCATCGGATTTTCTGACACACAAAGTTGGACAGCAGGAGATAAAATTTTCCGACAACAAAATCCGATCGCGTCAATTCCGACCGTGTGTGGCCTGTTCCGACGCACAAAGTGCCACGCATGCTCAGAAGAAATTCCGACACGGGACAGCTCGTTCTGGTAAACTTAGCGTTCACAATGGATACAGCACTTTCGTCAAGCTGCAATGTTAAAAATGATTTAATACAGCGCACTCTCTTCTTCTTTATAATGTGACAAGAATTAAGTAGTTTTGCTGCTCATATTCACACACACTTCTCACAAAGTTTTATTTGTGTTTTTTTAGTGGGATTCCCTCAATATATTGTTATTAGTTGTCACATCTGACAGTTTTATATTTTTTATGTTTTTATTTTTTTATTTCTAAGCCTTTTTTTTTCTTTAATGTTTGGATTTTTTCCAAGGCTGATCTTTGTTCAATGTTATTTTTATTTTTACTCCAGAATATTTTTGTGTGTGTTTTGTGTGGCAAGTTACCCCAACACCATTGATATCTTTTATTATTTAATCTCCAGGAGATTTTTTGTTGTTGGTGTCCCTTGTTCATTTCACATTGTATATTTGAAATGTACCTGAATCCTCACAAACAAACCATCATTTTTGAAGTAAAACACATAGGAGAGTATAATTCAAAACAAAAATCCTTTATTAAGGGCTCAGAACCAAACAAAGAGGAAGGCAACACTGGATCAACAGGAGAAATTAGTGAAGCCTGGGACCCCCACGGCAGACATCAATTCTTAAACCTCAAAATTGGTGGCCTGAGGAGTCCATATATAAGGGAGGGCAGTCTGGTCCGGGATTCACAGAGACTTGGATAGCAGCAGATGACATCTGTGTCCCCAGGCTGTGGTACCACAAGAGGCTGCATCTTTTGGCCGACCAGACTGGATCCAGGGCAATCACTCTCTGGTCTTCCTTTCACACTTCCTTCCTGGCTGTGGCTGTGCAGTTGGAGATGTGGCAGGAGGAGGAGTAGGACCTGGAGGAGGAGGAGGACTGGGAGGACCTGGAGGAGGACTGGGAGGACCTGGAGGAGAGGGAGGAGGAGGAGGAGGACCTGCAGGAGGAGGAGGAGGACCATCCCAAAGCTGTGTGTGAGGTGTAATGTGGCCCCTCACACCTTTCTCCAGAGCCTCTGATATGAGGGCCTGACACATGGCTTTTTGGCCCTCCTCCATCCTCTGCATTTTATAGGCTATGAATGCCGCAAGGTTCTCCTGCATGGTGTGTGGTGCTCTCAGGACCTCTGTAGGCCTAGAAAAAAATCTGATAGCCGCCTCCTCTAGGGCACTCCTCCTCCTGCCACTTTCTGTTTCCAGGGGGGGTGGAGGGACCTGCAGATCAGCCACCTCCTGGCTAAGACTTCCCTGTGTATGAAAAAGGGACATGGTTTTAGTTTTTGCATCATCAATCACAATCATAAATTAGTACTCCCAACTAACATCTAGGTAACATCATTGATTGGACAAGCAGAAATATTTAGAGGAATGCTATACCTGGCTCAATCTGGGCTCCTCCACATATGGCCTGGAAGGCCCAGGTTGGGCATCAGAAGCCTCAGCCGGGGGGGAAGGAAGCGTGGAAGGAAGACTTGAGAGGAATGGCCTGGGTTCAGTCTGGCTTGCCAGAAAGTGCAGCCTGTCATAGTACAACATCCTGGGGACATAGATGTCACCTGCTGCTCCGGATCTCTGTGAATCCAGGACTTTATTGCACTCCCTCAGATATGTGCTCCTCAGGCAACCAATTAATATCTTTAAATAAGTGATGTCTGCCGTGGGGATCACCTGCTTCACAATTTCACACAATTGCTCCAGTGCTGCCTTCCTCTTTGCTTGGTTCTTGTAATGTGGGTGGTTATTCTCCCACAGACAGGGCAGCTCACTTAGCATATCAATGAATAGTGCCATGAAGTCAGTATCTCTCATTAAGATATCCATGTTCACTGCAAGACACAACACAAGACAAAGCCTAATGTCACACCAAACTCTCCTAATCTTGTTACAATATAGGCCTCAATCTCGAAGCAGTATAGGCCCAAGTTTGTCTCTTACCTTCGTTCTTACGATCGGCGCGTCCAATGCTCCTTCCTCCGCTCACAGATCGTACGTAATACGCAGGCGTGTTACGCTTTATACACACTGCGCATGTGTGTAACTCCGCCCGCCCCTGACGTTCTTTCTATTCTATTCCCCGCCCCTTTTCGTTCGGCGCAGTGGGGGAAGAGCATGATGGCGGAGTTACAACAGGTGCGTGATAATTCGAACAATGAGGAGGAGGAGGAAAGCCCGGATCCAGGCACGTCCAGATCCATAAGGAGACGTTTTAAGGCCACAAATATGTCGTTTGGGGAGATGTTGGAGATGGTCATGAAGAAGTCCGACTATGACGGAAAATATGGGCCTTACCCCCACCTCAACATCAGAAAGGCCAAAATCATTGGTAAAGTGCTCCAGAGTCTGGAGAGGAATTTCGGGGTACGAAGGTCTAAAGATCAGCTCAGGAAGCGGTGGTCGGACCTGAAGTTGAGAGAGCCGGAGCAGTACCGAAAGATCCGGAGAGTGCTGCAAAAAAGTAAGTAGTTGTGCTGTGTTCATATTCTTTCTGTCTTTATTCCGTTCGTTCTGCTCCATATGCTTTTAGTAATTGTAACGTTTAAAAGGGCAACTTTAATGTTCATGGGCCCATTATTCGTTCGTATCAAACATTTTTTCTTTCGGCCTCTAGAACACCATTGTTTAGGCCATATGCATTTTCACACATTTTTTTTGGGCCTACTTGGATGCAAAATATTTGTTTGTGTAGATGGGTTTGTTACTAGAATGAAATGCAAACTAGATTGTGTGTAAGGAGAGGACACTGAGCAGCTGTTTTCACATCTGGACACTGGAGCACTAGTGTGGGACCCCAGAACACCATTTTTATTAGGGGGGGCACACAGGTGCTCCAGTGTATACTATAGGGGGGTCTACATCTGTGAAGCTTGTACCAAACAGGTAAAGTATTGCAGCTTGACAAAGGCCCATAAAAAATATACATCTTGGAACTCGGCTAAAATAGACAATTGTACCCCACTTCCAAGCAATGTTTCCTATTTCTAGTTCTGCCATCAAATATCTGTGTGCTAAGTATACCATTTTTGTTTTACATAGGGGAGAAAAGACTCGGAGGTCACTCCTCATCCCAGGAGACCAGAGCCCCCCCCCCCCTCTGGAAGAAGGGGAAATACCCCAAACACAAGAAGAAGAGCAGGAGGAAGAAGAAGATGTGGTGGAGATTGGCACCACAACAGGTGAGTGTCTGCGACCACAGACTCAGGTAAAAGAGATGGCTGGTGGCAGATTTTTGAGACCTGTTTTTTTTGTTCTTTATCTCTTTTTAGGTGATCGGGATCCAGAACGCTTTACATCAGAAAGTGCCCAGATACTGATAGGGGAGATCATGGGATGTAATCTCCAATTGCAAAACATCCAACAACAAATCACTGATGTTATTAAAAAAATAATAACATCATTGATGTTTTGGGGCGAATTTAAACCCCACAAAATCACCTGTTTTATGTTAATAAAATTTTTACAATGTTTCGAAAAGCCAAATTTGGAGGATGCACACAGTGTGCCAACATGTGCTATCTGCCATCACAGGAGATCAATGGACGCGTTTTGGGGGTGCAACCCCTTCCTCAATTATAAAGTAGCGTTGAGGAAGGGCTTGCTCCCCCAAAACACGTCCCTTGATCCCCCCTGATGGCAGATAGCACATGTTGACATTCGTAAATTTGTGTGCATCTTCCAAATTTGGCTTTTCCAGGGGTGATTTCCCCCCATCTGAACGCTATATCAAACCCAGTTCCTAAATATTGATGTCTGATATAGCCTTCAGGTTTTACCTAATGTGAACTTTGTAAGTTCAAGTTTTTTGGCTTTCTTGTTGGTTTTACACAGGCCTGTTTTATCTGAAATGGATATTTCGATTTTTGATAATGCCCCCCCACAAAAATTGTTATACAACAAACATGTTGTTTTGTTTTAAAAACCTTTGGTAAATGCACATGTGATTGTGCAGGTATAAAAAAGTGCCTTACTCAAGAATGTGTGGATTATTGTCTCAACGCTACAACACTTTTGGGGTGATGTAATTGCTGTTTTATGCAAAAATGGGGGTTATTTCCTAAGGGCAAATACACTTTGCACTACAAGTGCAGGTTCAGTGCAGTTGCAAGTGCACTTGGAGTGAAATGTGTTTTTGCATTTAGGAAGTACCAGCCAACACTATTCTTTATAAGGTTACCCAATCACGACATTTTCTGCACTCAACACATTTCTGTCAGGGTCAGCTCAAACAAACACAAGCAGTAAATGTCCACCAAGAATTTCTTTGGGTTGTTTTTTATTTGAAAAAGGTGTCACATATTGTCTGGCATATTGATAGCCCCCCTACCCGCAAAGAACTCCAGGTATCGTAACCGGACATCACGGGCATTCAGGGAGGGCAAGCCAGGACGGCCGCTTTCAAGTGCCGTCATTGTTGATGTATTTGGGATTCCGGCCTCAGGCCCAACTGAGCCAGCATAGTTGGCTGAATGTTTTCGTAGAAAATTATGGAGAACACAGCAGGCAAGTATTATATGGTTCAGTTTATACTCCGCCATATGGATGGGTGTCATAAATAATCAGAACCGGCTGGCCAGGATTCCAAATGTGTTCTCCACCACTCTTCGGGCTCTGGCCAGCCGGTAATTAAAAACCCTCTGGTCCTCATCGGGAATGGCCGCATCAGGTGGTCCCCCAGCGCAAATGCTTCATCAGCAACGAACACAAATGGGAGACCTTCAACATTGTCCTCTGGAGGTGGCAAGTCCAAGCTGCCATTCTGGAGACGCCTGTAGAACTCCGTCTGGGCGATCACTCCACCATCGGACATCCGGCCATTCTTCCCCACGTCCACATACAAGAAGTCGTAATTAGCCGACACCACCGCCAACATCACTATACTATTAAACCCCTTGTAATTATAATAGTACGACCCCGAGTTGGGTGGTGGGACGATGTGGATGTGTTTCCCATCAATTGCCCCTCCGCAGTTAGGAAAGTCCCACCGCTGGGCAAAGTGGGAGGCCACAGTCTGCCATTCCTGTGGCGTTGAAGGAAACTGTTGAGGAAAAAACAATAAACATTACTATTTTTTCACAGAAACCTGGCAAGCAGATTAGACACAAACATTATGGGTCAACCTCCAGATAGCATTTATTAAGGGGAATTTAACAACAACAAAGTATAAGGTACACCTATCATATTCCCCCTCCCCCCCCTCTCATGGGCCATTTCTAACATTATAGGGGGGGGACTCTTGGACAGGTAACCCTCTTCACTTCATTGAGAGATGAATGCCTAAATACAGGGTATTACTTGGAACAGCCCCTCCTTAGTTACACTATTGGCAGCCCACTGGACAGGTAAGAAGTGTCATAATACAAAGATATAAATACACACTGTACACATTTGAGCACATTTCGACATTCTGCTATTACCTATCAAGATCATAATAGGATACAAGAACTTTAAACAGTACCATTGGAAAGTATACAGGCAGGCCCTTGCACTACATGCTTTGGGGAATTCATCCATAAATCTGAGCACTATAGAGGTGGGTATATTGTGTATGGGTTTGGCAAAGACAGCAGATAGATGATTGAGGATAGAGAATTGGGATCAGCTGACTTAGCAGTTGGGGGAGGGAGGGTTACAAAAAATTTGGGGACACCACAAAAAAAAGCCCTTTGGCCCTCTGCCTGAATTTAAATCCAAAATAACATTTCCAAACATTTTAGGGGGTGTTTGGGGTAAAGCACTACTATGGAGCTGATAAAATACATTGTTAAGTGACTACATGAGGTGAATATAGGGCAGGAGACACCATGCTGGGGAGGTTATTGAAGGGCAAATATGTATGAAGGACCTAAAATAATAATTACGTAAAAAATCAAGCATGCATGAGAACAAAGGGGACATTCACAGCATATTACAATCATGGTAATTAGGGAATGAGGAAAGAAATACAATATATTATCAAACATTCAATACAATAAAATGTGATATAAAAGGATAAAAATCTTACCTTCATATACTCCTTCTGTAGGACCTGTATGATGGCAGAACAGGTCTCTGGGATAATGATCCCCAGAGCCTGGGGGGAGATGCCTGTCGAGAACTTGAGGTCCTGCAGGCTTCTCCCTGTGGCCAAATACCGCAAGGTAGCGACCAACCTCTGCTCCAGAGTGATGGCTTGCCTCATGCAGGTATCCTGCCTGCTGATATAGGGGGTCAGCGAAGCCAACAAACGGTGAAACACGGGGTCCGTCATCCTGAGAAAGTTCCTGAAATCATCAGGATTATTCTCACGGATCTCACGGAGCAAAGGCATATGACAGAACTGGTCACGCTGAAGCAACCAATTCTTGGTCCATGAACTCCTCCCCACCCTGTTCATGGACTGGACTTGTGTCAAGGTCAGGACCCCAACACCAAGCCCCCGCACAGCACGAACTCTACGAGGAGTACGCATACAAAACATGGCTAGAAAACGGTCGGCTGCTCAGAACGAAGTAACAGAACGCACTGAAGAACAGCAAGGCCTGTGAAGAGCGACCTGAAAACCAGTAACGAACGAACAAGAATACAGTGACTAAAGTCACGCGGAACTTGCTTGCATGCACTGAAGAGCAGATACAAACCCACAAGCACAAACTGAACGGCAGAAAACGATCTGAAAGCCACGAGTCTGAAAAAGCGCGAATCGTCTCTCACCAAACTTTTACTAACACGAGATTAGCAAAAGGAGCCCAAAGGGTGCTGCGCTTGGTTCTGAACCGGCCTTTTCTAGTCTCGTCGTACGTGCTTGACGTCACTGCGTTCTTGGCGATCGGAAATTCCGACAACTTTGTGCGACCGTGTGTAGGCAAAACAAGTTTGAGCCAACATCCGTAGGAAAAAATCTGAGGATTTTGTTGTCGGAATGTCCGATCAATGTCCGACCGTGTGTACGGGGCAGTAGACTTACCAGTAACTCTGTTTCCAGGAGTCTTCCAGGACAACCCATGAGAGAAGCCCCTCCTCCGACAGGAACAGGGAACACATCACCAATACACTTTAAAAGGCAGTCCCTCTGCTGAACTGGTCAGTTTTAAACAGAAAATGAAGGACAAAACCTTCAAACATATACAAACATAACAACCATTAACATAAGGGTGGGAACCTGGCTGTACTGGAAGACTCCTGGAAACAGAGTTACCAGTAAGTCTAACTCCAGTTTTCCCCAGTCGTCTTCCAGGACAGCCCATGAGAGGATTAGCAAGAACTTACAATGTAAGGGAGGGTCATTAAAAGTCCAAAGACCATTACCACCCTTGGAAATACCATAATTGGTGGGCCTAGTTATCTTAAATTCTCAATTGAGACTAGCCCCAGCTATGGTGGAGATATAAAAAAACACCATCCTATATAGAATATAAACATATCAGGATCTGCTACTTTAGCGCCACTTGCATACTTGGAAAACATGCAGGACTCTGATGGCATGGTTGGATCTGAACCGATAACCCCAGGGCCCCCTGGCAGAAGCACCAACCACCAAGCCACTGCGCTGCCCATGCAAAATATGGTTATACCCATGTAATAACATTTCTTGTGGCACAAGGACACACACTACATAAATGCAGCAATATAATATCCTATTATATAAAATGTAACTGCTCTGATCATAAAGTACTTATACAATATTACCACTAAAGCGGTATTAATGAAATGTGCACAAACATCAAAACTATATAGCTCTATAGTGCAAAATTATTAAATTATTAAGTGCAAATATGCAAAATTATCAAAACTGCAGGGCACAGGTATTTTAACAATATTTCCACAAGTCCACTTCTATCATTTAAATCCCATGTGTGTAGTGTGCTCAAAATCACATCCGTGCTATTTTAGAAGCCTTTTCACCACTTCGTGCATCACCACCACCTTCTGAAATGGTCACTCACCAGAACCTAGAAAAAACCTAGCCTAGAAAAAATCTCCTGGCATTTCTCCAGCTAGATTGCCACTAGTTAAGCCTCAAATCTTGATATCTCATAAGAAGTAAATAGCTATCTTAGTGCAATATGCTTTTATAAACTGTATTTAAACCCACAAGGTAAACATCCCCAATTGTAAAAATGTGCACTCAAAAATCAGATGCCTTTAGACGGGCACTGAGTCATTCCAGCAGTGTGTTTTTTGGTTTGTTTCCACCGTTTTGTTTCTCCGGAGTCGGCGTGCGTTCCAAGCCTCAATCTGGTGCCGGTTAGGACAGGAAGTGACCTCCGCGATTACCCAGAAGCCTCTACGCATTTCACATACATACATGCATCATCAGGAAGTATGTATGTATTATATCTATGTAATATATCAGCACACACATATACATAGACTAATAGGCTAATATGGTGGTGAAAAGGAGTTAAATATATACTGCTGACACTGCTGTGCCCCATTTAAGACAGAAGCCTCTTCTGCAGCCTTAGCTACAACAGATTATCCAGAGAAACATCCAAGCTTTGGAGTACCTCTAGAGACTATGGGTTGGCAGTAAGCAGGGGTGAAATACAGCAGCTGGATGTATCAATAAACCCTGGACTTGAACAACTTAGGGTCCTGGCCAGGGTCTAAGCATAAGAATGCCATGTTAACATAATGTGACTCCACATATAAACTCCCACTTCCAAGGTTTTCTATTTTCACATACAAAACTGGTAGCACAAAAATGGTTACCACACATTAGGCCCATAAAGTAAATATAAAATCTTAGGCCCAAAAGAGACTTGTGCTAAGGCTGTACATTTTCCCTGACACAGATTTCTATCACAGAGAATGTGTATGACAAGATAAACCCCACAGAACTACTGAGCCTTGTAAGGTTAAATCCCAAGTGAGTGAAGGCAAATTACACCAGGTGACAAGTCCTTCATCAAAAAAGCTCTGGAGTTTACACTTCCACCCTCCCAGCTCTGCACTAGAGGGAACAGAGGCTTCTGTAAGTGGAGAATAAACTTCTGCCAGCTGAGTTGTTAATCGACTGCAGATTGCACCGTATGTAGGAAGGCAAGCCAAAACACCTGTGACGCAGCCACACCCAGGTAACAGGCAAAAATGAAACTCCATATGCAAACCCAGCAGCACCAAAATAGTTACTACACATCACACCCAAGATTCAAAGTGCAACATTAAACCTTAGGCCTAAAAGACAGTCTTGTGCTAAGGCTGTAAATTTACCATGAGACCAACCTCTCCAACAAGGCTTATATAGTCAGATCCCAGGTGAGTGAAGACTCCTCCATCAGGAGCTTTAGGAGTTTACACTTTATCCTTCCTAGCTCTTATGGGAATGGAAAGCTCAGAGACAGGTAGAGCAACAATGATTACTACTCAGACCCTTGTGAAGTAGAACATTAAACCTTAGGCTTAAAAGACTGGAGCTAAGGCTGTAAATTTACCATGAGACCGACCTCTCCACAGAGGCTTGTATAGTCAGATCACAGGTGAGTGAAGACAAAGTATATCCGGTAACCAGTCCTCCATCAAGAGCTTTAGGCTTGGTTCACACTAGGATGACTTGTCAGGCGACCTAGGTCGCCTGACAAGTAGCGTCCCATTCAGTACAATGAAACCATTCTAATCGGAGCGACGCAAGTCGCTCCGACTTAGAAAAAGGTTCCTGTACGACTTTGGGGGCGACTTGGGGTGACTTGCATAGACTTCTATACAGAAGTCGTTTTGCAAGTCGCCCGGGCAGTCGTGTGCAGGTCGCCTCGGTGAGGCGACCTGCAAGTCGTGCCGCCTCTGGTGTGAACCGAGGCTAAGAGTTTACACTTCATCCTTCCCAGCTCTCTAGTGGGAATGGGAGGTTTCTGTGAGACAGGTGGAGATTAAAAACTTCTGTCAGCTAAAAATAACAGACTGCAGATTGTACCGTGTGTAGGGAGGTAAACCAAATACCTGTGAGGCAACCACACCCAGGTAACAGATAATAGAAACAATTAGGGCTAATTAATTTGAGCCTAGAGAAGATTAGGAAAAAACAATCCTCTCTCTTAAGCTCTACACATGCTATGATGCAAACCAACTAGTATAACTAGCATGCAAAAACACTGACACTTTCAGCTAAGAAGGAGTAATGGGGCCAGTAAAAACCCCACCCAATCCACCTTCTAGGGATCCCCTACAGCCCACCACAGGGGTAGGGGATCTTGGCACTAGTCAGGTTCTGTCACGTACCTGGTAGGTTTTGAGCCTGAAGTGCAGAGAGAGACCTCCCCTACAGCTCCCACTCTCGTTCCTCTGGAATTGAGACAGAGGACACAGGAGTGAGGAGTGGTATGGGTGCCTGGCAGGATCAACAGTCACCAGAAGTTCAGGAGTGGTGGCAACCTCTGGAACCAGGAGCTGAAGAGGAGACTGGAGACTGGAATGCAGACTGGACCTAGGAACAAGCAGCAGGTAACAGACTGGATACTGGAGCGCTGGACTGGAACCAGGAACAAGCAGCAGGTAACAAACTGGATACTGGAGCGCTGGACTGGAACCAGGAACAAGCAGCAGGTAACAGACTGGATACTGGAGTGCTGGACTGGAACCAGGAACAAGCAGCAGGTAACAGACTGGATACTGGTATCAGGTAAAGGAATGGTCAAACAGGCCGGTGGTCGGTATTGGGCCGACAGCAGAGGTACCAGGGATAACACAGGTGAATGGTCAAGCAAGCCAAGGAGGTCAGGGGCAGGCAGATAGCTGGATAGTCACAACGGGAAGCCGGGTCAGATAACAGAAGGATTCAGATCAGATCAGGTTTTGTACACAGAACGCTGTAGAGCAGACACTGGGGATTGAGTGTGACAGGCAAGTTTAAATAGCCCGCCTGACGCCAGCGGGAGTGTGCGCGCGCGTGCCTGTGCGTGACAGCACCCGTGAATGCGCGCGCATGCGCAGTAGTGCCCGTGGCCGTGTTCCAGTGCGCCTGAATCGCCGATTACTGGCAGGATCTTCATGACAGGTTCATTATCCTCCCTGGTAAATAGGGGGAGCCCAACAGTGTACTGTCACATTAACCCCAACTCAAGGGGCCCCAGGTGACAAATTACAGGCTAGGTGAAAACCTAGGAGCAAACACAAGTGAAAGTAGGTAGGTACAGCAACCTCCATCTTGCCTGTGTCCTGCTGGTGTCAAGGGCGTCTGTATCTGCCTGAGCTGTAGTCTGTATTGAGCCCAAAATGCAGTTTTGCTCCTCCACCTGTAGGTTCCTGACAGCCTGTGCTTGAAGGAAATGCTATTTAAAGGAACCAGCTAGCCCTTCCCCTACTCCTGCGCCGAAAAAGAGGCTTGGAACCAGAGCCTCTGGCACGGAAATGACTTTTCCCCTACCATGATTACTGCCCGTGTATCATCCGGTCACACAGCAACACAGACAGGCCACAACCCAATGTAGCTACTGCCTAACCCCCTGCCCAAAAATGTCCTATAGTGCAGACAGTGCATGCACCCTGACACTTGGACTGGGAACCCACGCTGCCTGTGACGGTTCCTGTCAAGGGGTATGCCACTTCCAGTCATGGCCTTCACCTGGCACAGAAGAAGAAAGGGAACCAAGTTACCACCTTCCTCTCTGGAGTGGTCTTGGGGGGCCCTCTTGAAGAAAATCCTACTAGCTGCTCCCAGTGGAGCCAAGTAGGTAAAGATGTGGGTGGAACAAAAAGAAAGTCAGAGAACAGAGGCCTCCCTCACCCAAGTTCCAGGTGATGCATCTCCTCTGTCCAGAGGAAAGACAAAAACTGACCAGTTCAGCAGAGGGACTGCCTTTTAAAGTGTATTGTTGATGTGTTTCCTGTTCCTGTCGGAGGAGGGGCTTCTCTCATTGGCTATCCTGGAAGATGACTGGGGAAATTCCTTTTAATATAGTGCCTGGGGGGTCTCCTTAGTTTATCTGTAAAGTGGCACATTTGTACTGTGTATAGAAGCTGCTGCAGCAATCATTGCATTTATAAAGCCAACAAAAATGACATTTTCCCTGCAAGCTTTCTTTATTTTGTAAGCAATGACTTGCGGGCCAGTCTGTATGCTGAGGCCACAATGTAGTGCACTGGGAACAAAATTAGAGATTTTTTGGATAAATTCTGGTGTCTCTTTCACAGACTTTGGATAGAAGTAACAGGTATGGAAAAATTGGTCTTTGGGTGTCGGTGGCGCCTTCACACCGTAACCCTATAGAGGTACTCTTAATGAAAGCAAGAATTGGCCTTGCTGTCAAAAATTTAAATGATATGCACCTGTCAAACAGGTTCGGAAAAATTGGTTTTGGGTGTCGGTGGCGCCTTCACACCGTAACCCTATAGAGCAGTGGTTCTCAACTCCTGTTCTCAGGACCCACTAACAGGACAGGTTTGCAAAATAACTGAAATACATCACAGGTGATATAATTTGCTGCTCAGTGATTGCAGTATTCTAGTCTGCATCTCCCCAAGGTAAAACTTAAAATCTGGCATGTTAATGGGTTCTGAGGACAGGAGTGTAGAACCACTGCTATAGAGGTACTCTTGATGAAAGCAAGAATTGGCCTTGCTGTCAAAAATTTAAATGATATGCACCTGATGCGTAAAAATTGGTCTTTGGGTGTTAATTGTGCCCATGAAACCTACACCAAAAAAATTCTTCCAGTTGAAATCAACACCCACAACGCTAGGCAGCCTAGAAGTCCTGCAGAGGTTCCACATCCCAAAAACAATTATTCAGCGACATCAGCATCAGGGGCTTCATAGCTAGTAATCCAGGACTGATTCATTTTCCTCGGGGTCACTGAGGATTATAGTATCTGGAACTGCCTCCTCCCAGCCACATACGACTTGAGATGGAAAACCATCTCTTACTCTTTTACGTATGTCTTCCTCTGCTTCAATGCCTCCAAAACTGACAGAATCCTCTTCCTCCTCCCTCTCCTCTTGTGTGTTCTGTGGAGTAGGAACAATGGTGTCTGCATAAAGTGGGCCTTGAGAGGAAAGGAGTCCTCCTCTTCCTCCCGCTGCTTTGCCTCGAGTGCCCCGTCCATAATGTCATGCAGAGTCTGCTCCAGTAGGAACACAACAGGGATTGTGTCACTGATGCATGCATTGTCACAGCTCACCATCCTTGTTGCCTCCTCAAATGGTGACAGTACAGTGCATGCATCCTTTATGAGCAGCCATTGGTGTGGGGAAAACAGCCGAGCCGGCCTGAGCCTGTCGTTGTGTCATACTCACACAGGTACTTGTTGATGGCCCTCTGCTGCATGTGCAGCCGCTGCAGCATTGCCACAGTCAAGTTTCACCTTGTGGGCATGTCACAAATCAGGCGGTTTACTGGCAGGTGGAATTCCCGCTGAATTTCAGCCAACCGAGCACTGGCTGAGTATGACCATCTGAAATGGCTACGGACTCTTCTGGCTTGTTTTAGCAGATCTTCCAACCCTGGGTACCTATTTAGGAAATGCTGCACCACCAAATTGAGGACATGTGCCAGGCATGGCACATGTGTTAAGTCTGCCTGTCTAAGGACGGACAGAAGGTTGGTGTCATTATCGCACACCACCATTCCTTGCTCCTGGCGTGACATGAACCACCTCTGGGTCTGCCCCTCAGAGCTGCAAGAATCTGCTCTGGTGTGGTTCCTGCCCCCTAGACACACCAGCTGAAGCACTGCATGGCACCTTTTAGCCTGACTCATTGAATAGCCCTTTGAAAGCTTAGGGGGTATTTGTGGTTCATGGGACAAGTAACGTGGACTTTACGGCTGACTGTCTTTCCCAACGATGCCACAACATTGCCTTCCACGTGATGGTACAGAGGAATGGCCTTACGTGAAAAGAAATAGCGACTGGGAACCTGCCATTGTGGTACAGCAGAGGGGGCAGAATCCACCAGATGGAAAGGTAGAAGTTGTAGAGCCAGCAGCTTTGACAGCTTTGACTTGCATTTAGACGCTGGGCATCTGGGTGGCAGGGACTGTATTTTTTTTTTCGCTGCAGCAGATGGGGCAGAGAAATTTGCCGACTATAGTCTACAGCTTGTGGTGTGCTGCTGGCCGATGTGCTGCAAGGACCTGGAACACCCTGTGCTATACCATCATTACTGTCAGTGGAGGCTCCTGAGAGGTCATGAAGTATAGCGGGGGCAGACTGAGGCGAGTAAGGAGGGGGAACAGAATTGCGACCCTTTTGTGTGGCTTTCAGGTGCTCTTACCAATGGGCTAAGTGGTGGGAGGTTAAATGCCTTGTCAAACATGTGGTAGCCAAATGGCTGGTGTTTTTGCCACGCTTGATGTGCTTGAGACAAAGTTTGGAAATTGCAACTGTGCAATCGGCTGCACATGTGCTAAAAAAGGCCCAGACAGCTGAGCTGTGGGTAGTGGGCCGGGAGATAACAACTCCACAATGTGATGGAATAGGGTGGCTGCTCTCTGCTCTTCCATGATGGTTGCCTCGTTGGGGTTGTGCCTCACCCTCACTTTCCTATCCAGCACCCAAGTCACATCAGTGACCTCAACATCATCATCTACTCCATCCTCATTACCACTGGAGAAAACTTGGCAATATGCTGCGGCTGGGGGTACATGACTGCCAATTTGTGTTTCAGTGTTCTCCCCTCTCTGTAGGCTCATGTTCCTGCTTTCCTCAACCTCAGAACCAACATCTGAATCAAGTAATGGCTGTGCATCGTCAAGGGCAAGTGTCTGACGTTGTGTTTAAATAACTCAGCTGACTCCTCCATGCCTGATGCTGGGGCTATGGCAGGAATAGCTGTGGACAAGGAGCCAGATTTAGCCACTCTGGCAGCCAGGGCTGGTGCCAATATAAAGCGGCTTAGGCAGCCTCCTGAGGGTGCCAGCATGAGGGGGGTGGTAAAATCTGAATCCCTTGCCACTTACTGGAAATTCCATACCTCCCACCCATCCTAGATATGGTCCTGCCGCGAATACGCACTGAATCCTGACACGCTCTGGTACTTGGCTGTACTAGTCAGTCTGGTCGGAGCGTGCTAGTGCAGGCAAACTGAGCACCTGCCCCGCATCTCTTGCTCCTCCACTCTATTCTGAATCTCAGCCTGTGTGTGTGTGTCAGGTATAGTGAGATCTGCAGGGTTCCCTGCCTCACCCTATGTGTGTGTGCCAGCACTGCCTACCTCCCGGGATCAGCATTCAGCACTGCATGGAGAGGCAGTGGCTGCTTCTGACTAATGGAGCCTTTACCCAGCCCTGAGACTGGGTGAGTGCCCACCACTGCTTTATACAGGATGCATGCTTCCTGGTTAATGGGGGACTCACTGTCTGGTGTATGGGGGGACATGCAGTCTGGTGTATGGGGGGACATGCTGTCTGGTGTATGGGGGGATGTGCTGCCTGGTGAATGGGGGGATGTGCTGCCTGGTGTATGGGGGACATGCTGTCTGGTGTATAGGGGGCATGCTGTCTGGTGTATGAGGAGACATGCTGTATGGTGTATGGGGGGGACATGCTGTAAAGTTTGGTATATGTGGGTATATAGGGGGCATAGAGCCTGGTATGTGGGGGGTATACAGTGTGGTATATGGAGAGGCATAGAGTCTGGTATATGTGGATTTACAATCTGGTATATATGGGGCATAGAGCCTGGTATATGGGGGTGTACAATCTGGTAGACTGGTGCACAATGGAAAATTTAGTTTAGTTTCGGTTCGTTGTCATTCGTAAAATACATAATTTCATTCTGTTATAGTCGTTATGTTACGTTAATACGCTTTCGGATAATTTGTTATTTCTGTGTCGATATTCGTTATACTGAATCTCGAATCATGTGGAATTCATTCGCTATATGCGCTATAATTTTGTTCGTATTCGTTGAAATTCAATATTTATGTATGTATATATATTCGTGATAATGATTCGTAGTTTGGAAAGTCGTTTGTTTATTAAATCTTTTAACACACACAATGACAATATCTCTTCTCCTCTGCTCAAATACAATACGACACCCTTCCCACTCAGTTCTCAGGAATGCACTTTGCCAGTAATCCAACCTCCAGCACAAAATTAATCAGCTGATTGGACTGTAAGATTTACTTTGAGTTGACCTTTTGTTTAATTAGATCTTTAACGAATTACAGAATCATGTCGAATTCATTCGTATCCGCTATAATTTCCTTTGTATTCGTTGAAATTCAATATTTATGTATGTATATTGATTCGTGATAACGATTCGTAGTTTTTAAAGTTGTTTGTTTATTGAATCTATTAACACACACAATAACAATATCTCTTCTACTCTGCCTAAATACAATACAACACCCTTCTCACTCAGTTCTCAGGAATGCACTTTGCCAGTAATCCAACCTCCAGTACAAAATTAATCAGCTAATTTGGACTGTAAGGTTTACTTTGAGTTGAACTTTTGTTTCATTAGATCTTTAACGAATTACCAAATCATGTTGAATTCATTCGTTATATTCACTATAATTTCTTTCGTATTTGTTGAAATTCGTTATTTTTTTATTTGGACATTTGGATGCATCTGAATGTCCGAAAGATGCAAAATTCGGACGAATTTCGATTTGTTATTAAACGAATTGCACACGCCTACAATCTGGTATATAGGGGGAATAGAGCCTGGTATATGGGGAATACCATCTGGTATATAGGGGGCATAGATCCTGGTATATTGGGGTGTACAATCTGGCATATAGGGGGCAAAGAGCCTGGTATATTGGGTTATTCAGTCTGGTATATGGGAGAACATAGAGCCAGGTATATGGAGTATACAGTCTGGCATATTGGAGGCATAGCGTCTGGTATATGGGAGTACACAGTCTGATATATGGGGGGCATAGAGCCTGGTATATGGTGGTATACATTCTGGTATATGGGGGCATAGTGCCTGATATATACGGGGCATAGAGCCTAGTATATGGGGGTATATAGTCTAGTCAATGGGGTGGCATAGAGCCTGGTATATGGGGGTACACAGTCTGGTATATGGGGGGCATAGAGCCTGGTATATGGTGGTATACAGTCTGTTATATGGGGGCATAGTGTTTGATATATGAGGGGCATAGAGTTTAGTATATGGGTATATAGAGTCTGGTAAAGGGAGTGGCATAGAACCTAGTATATGGGAGTATACAGGGGTATACAGTCTGGCATATGGGGGGGATACAGTCTGGTATATGGGGGGTCATAGAGCCTGGTATATGGGGTAAATCCTTAAAGATAACAATGTATACAGTATATATGCTTTATAAAAAATAGTTTCCAGCAAGTAATTTAAAATAGAAACATGGAACAAGAGATGAAACTGTTAAATAGTGATTATACAGGTTGAAATGAAAGGGTCAGGGCCGGTGCTACCACTAGGCAAACTAGGCAGTCGCCTAGGACGCACTGTCACCTTGAGCGCAGCCACAGCCGCTGGGAGAGAGGAGGTGGGGAAGCATCTGGCAAAAGTGACAACCTGGCAGAAGAAGGATGTAACATGCCGGCGGGAGAAGGATGTAACAAGCCGGCCCGCTGCAGTAGCAAGTCTGGATGACAGGGCTGTTTGTGACAGAAGTGACAGCTGAATGTGAGAGTGGGAGTACTACTGGCGGGGGTGAGAAGAACACTGAAACAGTGCTGCAGGAGTAGAGATGATGCAGCAGCGATGCTGGCTGTAGGAGCGGAGTGATGCTGGCAGGGGTCGGGAAGAATATAGAGGTAGCGCTAGGACACTGGGCAGTGAAGAGGGAATCTTGCTGGCTGGTGGATGGGAAGGGGATGGCGGTAATGGCTCTGAGGGGAAGGGGGAGGGGGGACATTAGAAGGTGAGATACTGACCGGACAGAAGGATATCTGAGTGTTGGCTATGCTAGCTGAGGCAGCATTGAGAAGTGAAATTGTCGCCACTTGGTTTAAACTTGACAGGTGGGTGTGGCTAAAGAGGTTGACAGATGTAGGGTGGGCTAAGACCCTCTTAGAGGATATGGTGAGGATAAAAGGGATATGTGAAAGGTGTATGTGAACTGATTAGGGAGAGTTTAAACCATATTACAAGAGGATTTTTTTTTTAGGGGGGCGAAAGTAGCTAGACATGGCTAGGGTGCAAAATAGTCTAGCATCCACCCTGGAAAGGGTTAAGTAGTAAAAAAAAGAGCATGTCCTAGTTAATTAAGAGTTGATTCCCTGTGCACACAATAAAAACTTTCCTCTGTCAGTTACAGCTCTCTCACTTACCAGTAGTGTATTCAGGTTTTGTGCTGCCTTAGGCCTGACTAAACTCGTGCACCCCCAAATTTAAATATGACACACCCCTTCTTGTCAAGGCCACACCCCTTGCTGTTTAAGACCCACCCTGAAATTTTCGAGTGAAGACACTAGTTCTGAGGGCCTGGGGGGCGCAATGGATTTCCTTAATCTGCATAGATTTCCTCTCACTTCCTGTTTGGCTATGTGGCAGGAAGTAAAGGGAAATCTCTGCAATGGAACAGGGATGGTAAAAAATAAACAGCGCAAGCCGGCGGGGACTCTTTCCGTGCTGCCCACCTGCAAAGTGCTGCCCTAGGCCTGGGCCGTGTCGGCCTAGGCCAGGATACAGCGTTATCACTTACAAATCTGTCTGACAGAATGCAGGAGATAAGATAGCTACTGTGTTACATGTTTTTTCTTGTTTTGGCTTAAAATGTTAAATTAAATTCTCACGAATATTGTCTGCCAAAGTGATCATTCAGTGAGGAAGGCTTCAGACTAGCTCCCAGTCATAGAATCTCACGGGCTGTGCACAGAAGCCGAGCAGAAGGAGATAAGAAAAGATAAGATGCAGGGAGTACAAGACACATCCTGTGTACAGATAAGGGGGTTTTATGGAATTTTCTAAGACGCCCAAGGTAGGCAACTGAATATATTACACTAGCCTTTCCATATACTACCTTAGCCTGTCTATATGCTACCCTAACCTGTCTATATACTACCCTAGCCTCTCTATATACTACCCTAGCCTGTTCATATACTACCCTAACATGTCTATATACTACCCTAGCCTGTCCATATAACTGCAGACCACGGCTGGCGTACCACCACTATTTGTCTTCAGGCCAGGTCCAGAGGTGCAGATGCGGGCCTGCGGACCACGGCTGAAGAAATAGGTGGAGAGGCGTATATATGGGCATGGAAAAGAAGGTGGGGTCAGGGGTTGCAAAATTAGGTTTTGCCTACATGTCAAAAAGTCTTGCACCGGCCCTGGCCGCAGGGATCGATCTTGTGCTGGGAGGATTGGAGGATTTGTATATTTCCACTCTCCAATCCCCTAGACAAAAACGAGCAGTTAACCCATGCAGTGCAGGCACAGCCCCACTGCATGAGTAAAAAAATGTCCAGAGTTAAGCTTTTAAACATTGACAAGTGCAAGTTATTGCTATTCTTTTAACCAAAGGTTTGCTTTAAGTATGCTCACACTGAACACATATTATCCTGTGATTGATGCTATATGAAATATTTTTAATTGAACCATGAGGAAGTTAGGTCAGAAAGCAGGGTGACCATAAAGTGTGTGAATAATTTGGGTCATAACAAGAATAACAAATAAGTCATTTAACCACTTGCCGACCATCTCACGCCGATATACGTATATATACGGGTCCCGCTGACTTTGTGTCCACCGGCGGCCCATGATCGCGGCGAGGAGAGGCAGAATGGGGAACTGCCTATGTAAACAAGGCATTTCACCATTCTGTCTAGTGACATGACAGGGATCTTCTGTTCCCAGTGATCGGGAGCAGTGATCTCTGTCATGTTTCAGTAAGCCCATCCCCCCTACAGTTAGAACATGCTGAGGGAACACACTTACCCCATGATCGCCCCCTAGTGTTAACCCCTTCCCTGCCAGTGTCATTTTTACATTGATCAGTGCATTTTTATGGCACTGCTCAATGTAATAATGTCACTGGTCCCAAAAAAGTGTAATTTGGGGGTCAGATTTGTCCACCGCAATGTTGCAGCCCCGCTAAAAATCTCAGATCGCCGCCATTACCAGTAAAAACAATTAAAAAAAAGGAAAGTCCCTAAATCGATCCCGTAGTTTGTAGACACAATAACTTTTGCGCAAACCAATCAATACACGCCTATTGCGATTTTTTTTACCAAAAATATATAGAATATATATCGGACTAAACTGATGAATAAATTAGTTTTTTTATTTTTTATTTTTTTGGATATGTATTATAGCAGAAAGTAAAAAAAAAAATTTTTTTCTAAATTGTCGCTCTTTTTTTGTTTATAGCACAATTTTGTCTGGGTACAGTGTCGCACGACCGCGCAATTGTCAGTTAAAGTGACACAGTGCTGTATCGCAAAAAATGCTCTGGTGATTAAGGGGGTAAAACCTTCCGGGGGTGAAGTGGTTAAAGGAGACTGGGGAAAAGGCTTTTTACAATGCTAGTTGTCTAGCTGTCATGCTGATCTTACATACGTTTCTCAGTAACTTACATGGAACAGATTACAGACATACCCCACTTTTAAGCACGCAATGGTGTTTATTTACTAAAGCTGGAAAGTGCAAAATCAGGCTCACTTCTGCATAGAAACCAATGAGCTTCTAGGTTTTATTACCAGAGCTTAATTGAACAAGCTGGGGTTAGAAGCTCATTGGTTTCTATGCAGAAGTGAGCCTGATTTTGCACTTTCCAGCTTTAGTAAATAAACCCCATTGTGTACTTAAAAGTGGGGTATGCCTGTATGTGGATCAGGAGTTCAGGATTGGAGTGATAGGATTAATTTACTAAAAGAATAAAGTCCATTCGCTTTAAATGTTCCCTGAGATTAGTTAATAAAGTGAAACTATTGTAACTTCAATCAGCCAATCATGTTCAAGAAACAAATCCTGTCTTTTTGTCCTTGCAAATGACTGTATATTCAAAGTGAGTAAAGCTTCACTTTATTTACTAAGCTCAGTAAACACTTTTTTTGGTAAGTGAACAATCTCTTTAATCTTTTAGTAAATCAATCTTACTGACTCAGGAAGTACCGAAGACAGAGATTTAGCATTACTGTCAGTCATCCAGCATTTTCAGAAGCAGGGCAGTATTGGAATTACATATTGGTTCAATGCAGGCTTCCTTTTCTTGAGAGCCTTTGAAATTCCTTGAGATCACTAACAAATGAACATTTCATTTAAGCAGGCTGTAAAAAATTATGATAAATAGACAGGGATGTTGTCAGAGACTTTATGTATACAGGTACCTAAGAAGAAGCAAATAATTTCATTCCAACTGGAACCTAGACCCCAGAACATATTTTTATTACGATGGCTAGGTTCTAGAAATAATGATAAATGTTGTGTTCCCCTGTAAAACATACGCTGCATATTTTCAGCTAAGTCGTTTGGCCCCTTTCTGCTGCACATGTAACATTATAGTGTTACTAAACCCAGAGCCTGCATTTACTATATCTGGTCTCCCACAGAACACAGAACATGGAAGTGCAAAAGTTTTAGTAAATTTAAACTGCTAAATACTTTTTTCTCATCAGCTGTATATAGTAGTCTTGTGACTTTGTAACACTGTCTGCTTATGCCTGACTCCTAATGCTCTGTTCTATTGAGAGATGGGTTGGAGTCAGGTAAAGAAGAGGAGGATCAGAGAGACAGGATCAAACAGCCTTTATACACAATGTAGAGGATTAACCCCGTAGGTTCCACAGTGAGTATAACAAGCATGCTTTACTGCATATACACACTGATTTTACTGTTGTGGGTTTAGTAATACTTTAACTTCACATCTCCCAGGTGCTGCAGAACTGGAAGTTGACATATGCAGAAATGATCCAAGATATGTCCACTTCCAGAGCTAAACGCTATTATTCAGTATTGTTCTGAAGATGCCCTGAAGAGGAGGTTTTTGCAACCTATGACCCATCTGCAAATGTCACTGTCCTAAATCAGAACTAGGGTCTGGTGTCTGTTCAGCACACAGACAAATCAGAAACAGCATGCAAGCCCAAAAATGAATTAAATCCAAATTGAATTTTCTGTCTATATGAGCAAAATACATCCCAACTACATCGCAACAAAGTGGTGTTGTTTTTTTTCTTGAAAAATAAGCATTAGGAGGTGCATGCGCGGAGTCTAGCAGGGCAGACATGTATTGTTAGAGCTCCAGAAGAGAAGAGAAGAGAAGGACAAAGCGGAGCCTGCAGGCTCAAAAGTTATCCATTTGAACCTTTTTGCCCCAGGGAACAAACTGTGAAGGTTTGGGCAGGAAAAATGGTACTGGGAGGAAGCCGTGGCAGAAATAAAAATCACCTAACAAAGAGCTCACAGGCACTCACTGCAACTAAAGCAGCTCCAGTCACCTCACAATATACAGCATCAGGGCGCTCTCACAGACAGAAAATGTCACAGCAAGACTCTCCATTTGAGTCAGATACAGAACAAATCCTCTCACAAACTTCTCCACAAGCCTCCTCAGCATCCCCAGTAATATTATTACAATTTGAAAAGATGCTTCATAAGGCTTTAAAACAAACCTCAGACCAATTAACAAACAGCCTAACCAAAGAAATAAGAGAGCTGGGAAACCGCACTGCAGCCTTAGAAATAAAAATGGATGAAATTGAAATTACAACCCAAGAAAATATAACAGAATTGGAACAATTAAAAGAAGAGAATTTAATACTTCAAACTAAGTTTGAAGATTACGAAAATAGAGCCAGACGTTCAAAGTTGCGCATAAGGGGAATACCTGAAACTGTGACAGACCTGCAATCTACTATTACTGCTCTATTACAAGAACTAAAGCCAGATATCCCTATTGAACGTTTAGAACTGGACAGAGTACACAGAGCCCTCACAGCCAAAAAGAAAGATGGACCCCCACGTGATATAATCACAAAATTTCATTATTACAGAACGAAAGAACAAATACTAATTTCTGCAAGAGAAAAAAAGGAACTTAATTTTCAAGGACACAATTATCAAATTTTTGCTGACCTATCCCAACTTACTATTACTAAAAGACGATCCATGAAACCCCAACTAATGGAACTGCAACGCCACAACATTATGTATCAATGGGGTTTCCCCTTTTCAGTCAGATTTAACTACCAAGGTACAATTTACAGAAGCAGATCAGCAGATGAACTACAACAAACCCTTTTAAAATTAAATCTGACAGAACCCACAAGCAGCAACTCTCCCACACGCAGAAGAATGGCATCATCTTCACCTTCAGGCAGCACCCAGAAAATATCAGAACAAAATGGGAATCATCATTCTCACAAAAGAGGCCGTTATGCCACATCATCCAGGGACCAAGAAGATTCAATGGACTGACATCCTATTTCCTGATATCTCTTCATTTATTATACTAAGAGATGGTTCTCTATAAAAAACCTGTATTTATAACTGAATGTAACTGCATTCTGATAGTCACACACTGTGTGGGATCATGTTACATTCCAGTTATATTTCTTAATACTTCTGATTCATATAGCCTTAGAATATATAAGTGAAACAAGGAAATTCTTGTTCAGTTATATATTTTCAGGTAATAACAATAGATTTATTACTTTTTAGGACAAATATGTTCAATAATCCAGAAGTAATATAAGCTTTTTCTTTCTTTTCTTAAAACAAATATATTATTACCTAACTAGTTCCTAGAACTATGTTTTTGTTTATTCTAATCTGAAGCAATACAACCTCAATTTTATGAGTTAACATATCTAAACAGTTACATATGAATAAAATATGTAATTGTTTACTCTAAAAGGGTTAAAATCCCAAAATAATTCAAACCATCTTCATCAATACCAAAGTTATTAACAGTACCTTTCTAACTGAATCATTTAGCCTAGGGCAAAACCAACCATATACAACCACCCTGGAATAAATAATTTCAACAAAAACTATATTCTGCACTCCAATTAATGAATCATCATTTTGATGTCTTTTGAGCACTTCTCTCCTGTAAGCGGAAGATCCGTGTACCCCCATTAGCCCTCCTCATTCTCCCAACCATATTATGTGGGAGTGTGACAAAGGCACTTATTCCCCTGAGAGAGATAATTATTCTCTTTCACGGGTAAATTGTGATTACTTGCAAAAAATAATTTATACAATATATCATCTAATCTCATATGTTTTTTGTTTACTCTTTACTCCAGAATTCACTGGTTTCTTTCCTATCTTTTCATCTCTTCAGTCCACACAGGTTGATCTGCGCAGTCAGCTCAGCATAACAAAAAGTAAGTCAAAACTATTTGATCTGTTACCATGGCACCACTGAATATACTTTCCCTGAATGTTCAGGGAATAAATGTCCCTCAAAAATGGACCAAAGCCTTCCGTACTTTCCATAACAAGAAGGCTCACATAGTATGCCTCCAAGAAACACACTTCACCAAAGATTCTACTCCAAAATATATTTCTCCTTTTTATCAACAAATTTACACGGCTTCTGCCTGTACCAAACAAAGGGGTACTCTAATTGCATTTCACCGATCCACACCATTCACCTTATCATCAGAAATTAAAGACCCAGAAGGTAGATACCTGATACTCATGGGTTATATAATGGATACAGCAATCACGGTGATTTCCTACTACGCTCCTAACAAACAACCTACACCATTCCTCTCACATATATTACAAGTGATTAATACACACAAAATAGGAATAGTGATAATGTGCGGGGATTCGAACCAGGTCCTCCTCCCATTTCTAGATAAATCACCTTTTACACCATCTAAAATAACCTCTAGATTACCTTTTTCTCAACTTCTTTTCAAATACAATCTGGTAGATTCGTGGAGAGAAAGTAACCCAATGAAAAAGAAATTCACTTATTTCTCGCACCCTCATCAAACCTTCACCAGAATAGATCATATTTTTCTAACAATAGGAATGATACCAGAAATTATTGCATCAGATATAATTCCGATTCCGTGGTCTGACCATAATGCAGTATACACTACTATAGCCTCAGCCATACCAAAAGCGCATGACCCAACGTGGTACTTACCGGACATAATGCTCAAACACCCACTGCATCAGATGGCCATTGAACAAGCTTTAAAGGAATACATAACAATTAATAATACAACAGACATTTCCCCAATAACACTGGGAAGCTCATAAGCCTGTCTTGCGTGGTACAATACAAAGACAAATGACACTATTTAAACGGGAACGCAAAAATCTAGCAAAAAAACTAGAACTCAATTTTAATGCAGCCTACATATCATTCCAAGATAATCCATCTCAGAGTACAAAATCTCATCTGGAAAAATCTAGATTGGAATACGATCTATTTCTCACTGAGTCAGTTGATAAATCCCTCAAATGCTCCAAACACAATTTCTACATGAATACAAATAAACCAGGCACATATTTGGCACAGGCATTAAATTCAACTAACAAATCTTTCAAACCAATACGTTTGAAATTATCAAAAAATGTTTATACTTGTAATCCAGTTAAAATAGTCCATAAATTTCACTCACACCTCGCAACTTTATACAAGACAAACAATGAATTTAATCCTACAGAGGCTGAATCCTTCTTCTCAAAAATAACCTTACCTGAGTTGTCTCAGAATCAAAAAAGCAGTTTGGATGAGCCTATAACTATAGATGAAGTTGCTAACGCCATAAAAGACCTAAAACTTAATAAGAGACCAGGCCCAGACGGCTACTCGGCTTTATACTATAAAACATTCTCAGAAATACTCTCTCCCATTCTCACTGAAACTTTTAACAAACTTCTAGAAGGATATTCTTTTCGGCAAGAAACATTAATGGCAATTGTTTGTATGATCCCAAAACCCCTTTCTGATGATACTTCCTGTGCGAATTATCGGCCTATCTCTCTGTTAAACCTTGATATTAAATTATTAGCAAAAATAATAGCAAAACACCTCAATTGCATTATAGGAAAATTAATACATAGAGATCAAGTAGGCTTCATGCCACATAGACAGGCAGGCGCTAATATACGCAGGGCAGTGTTATTGGCACATATTGCTAAAAAACGGAAAATCCCTTTATGTTTTCTATCTCTCGATATTAAGAGGGCATTTGATACAGTATCCTGGCAATATATGCAATATTCATTACAAAAATGGGGTTTTGGACCCCACTTTTTAACATGGATCAAAGCATTATATAATAAACCCAAAGCCTATATAAAATATGCTGGATACAAATCTGATGCCTTTAATATCGAAAGAGGTACCCGACAGGGTTGCCCATTATCTCCCTTATTATTTGCCCTTATATTCGAACCCATGGCCCAATACATCAGAACAAACCAAACTATAACTGGCATTGAAGTAGGAGGTATTACACACAAATTATGTATATTTGCAGACGATATATTACTTTTTCTGTCCTCACCGCAAGTCTCTGGTCCTAACTTAATACCAGCTCTTGATGGATTTGCAGGCCTATCCGGCCTTATGATTAATCCTAAGAAATATCTAGTGCTTAATATTTCGCTCACAAACATGGAATTGATCCCGGCTAGGGCTGCACTCCCATTCACATGGGCAGAAAAATCAATCCCATATCTTGGAATTCATTTAACAGCATCTCATTCTGACTTATTCTCAACCAATTACCTTCCTGTATGAAGACAGATCACAAATCTAATAAAACAATGGTCGCAACTTCCTTTATCCTGGATAGGGAAGATTAATGCAATCAAAATGACTATTCTACCCAAATTGCTTTATCTATTCAGAGTCCTCCCTATTCCAATTCCTTCCTATTTTTTGAGAATAGTACAAAAAAGAGCAACTTCGTTTATATGGGGCTCTTCTAAACCACGTATACCTATACACACACTACATCTTCCCAAAAATAAAGGAGGCCTGGGATACCCTAATTTTACTAACTACTACAGAGCAGCACATTTGGCCAGTCTGTCCAAATACCATGCAAAACATGAAATCCCATTATGGGTATTTATAGAGGCTTCAGAAAATGACCCTCTATTAACATCAAACTTGTTATGGCTTGATCCTAAAGACCGCTTTAAAATTCATAATCCCATAACTAAACACTTCTTATCTCTCTGGGATAAACTAAAAACCAAATATCAGTTACAATCTCCACACAATCCTCTCTTTTCTTTTATCAGAAATCCGGCCTTTTATCCGGCATGGATCTACCCAAATTCTTTTAAAGCTTGGACAACATCAGGCATTCAGACACTAAATGGCTTCATAGCATCTAAATCATTCCTTTCATTCCCATCGCTTAGAGAAAAATATGATCTACCAAACTCTGAGATATTTAGATATCTCCAAATTAAAAATTTCTATACACCATTCCTAAAGGAGGATACACCATTATTCCAATTAACCATTTTTGAATCAATCTGTACAAAAGATCCATTTGCTAAAGGTACAATTTCATCACTTTATAATCAATTTTATGGAGTAGTAAATCTTAATAGACCCTCTTACGTTCAGAGGTGGGAGGAGGACCTGGGACGAACTTTAGAAGACACGGACTCGTCTAACATATGGCTCACATCTAAGTCATCTTCACCCAACATCTTAGCACTGGAGACAAATTATAAAGTCCTAACTCGCTGGTACCTTGTACCCGCTAGAGTGGCAAAATATTCACCTAATACCTCAGCTCTTTGTTTTCGAGGATGCCCAGAAATAGGCACACATTTACACATATGGTGGACGTGCCCAGTAATCCAAACCTTCTGGAAGGAAGTCTTAGTGATTGCATCTAAAATATTTAAAAAAATAATACAACCAGATCCATATATAACTTTACTTAATCTAAAACCGGAATGGTTAACACTCTCTCAATTCAAACTTATGATCCAACTAATAACGGCTGCAAAACAAACAGTGGCCAAGGCATGGAAATCTCCTACATTGGTACTAGCAGAAACAATTCACAGAATATATAATACAATGTCCCATGCTAAGATAGTAGCCATCGATCAAAATCAAATTCCAAAATTTGAAAAACTTTGGCATCCTTGGATAAAACAACAGTTCCTGTCAAATTTCAATGACTCTGTCCTATTGCCATGGTAACAGATTAAATGACTTACAGAGATACCCATTCTAAGGCTTCAAAGAGAACTAAAAAGAATAATAAACTGACGAGCGGGACAACCTTGTGGACCATACCTCTGCCTTTCTACCCTTTTTCTTCTTTCTCTTTCCTTTTCTCCACCTTTCGATTAAAGCTCATTATCAGAATTTATTTGACCTATATACACTCTACCTGTAAACAATATGTATAGTAGGTATAAATCATTTAAATACCTACAAAAGTAACTAAGGAAATGATATATATCTTTAATTTAGGTTTACGTGAACCCAATGTTTAATATTTGAAATTTCATGATATTTACCTATATAAACCCTACTGTAAAACAATGAGCTTACTTTATAGATCCTTGTAAACTTACTTTATGTATCTTTATAATATTGTATACTCAATAAACTTCTTTTGACAAGGAAAAATAAGCATTAGGCCAAGTAGAAAAGCCTGTCCCCTACCATCATACTGCAAAGTGGGACCCTTGCTTTCTGTAGGGAAGTAGTAATCTCTTCACTCAGCAGAGAGCATAAGCTTTACTGATTGTAGAGCTATAGGTCTGCTTAGTAGGGGATGTGTTGGGCCACTGCAGTAAGGCCATTGCTTACACACAGTGTAAGGGTCCCACTTGGCAGCTCCTGGCAGGGAAAAGGCCACAGATGCTTTAGAAAAAAATCCACCTATAAGACATTGAACATCTTTTGTTTTAATGCATCTGGATGTATGCAGCTGTCTACCAAGATACGTTTATAAACTTTCTGTTAGTCAAGCAAGCTCATGGCTGCTGCTTCTGTAGTGATGATCTAGGCACTGACTTTTTCAGCCAACACTCAGCTTTCATGTAAAAATGATCCAGGTAGCTACAGAGCCACCTGATAATTTTCACAGCACAGTGAACAACCTGCCCCACCTCCCCCATCCCCTCCATGTTGAAGCCTGCATGATTTATTGGACTCTTTCATGCTTTGGGGAGCCTGGGACTATAGTAAACTCGTTCAGGATGCTGAGGGGAAGAAGATCGTGGAACATCCATTCCCTACAGCTAGGGGGATGTATTTTTAGTACTTATTGCTAAGGAAACCTGTAACAAGAGGAGGACAATGGTGAATGGGATACTCCAAAATGCTTAAACACAATTCTGAAAAGGACACTTCTCTCTCAAAGCAGTAGTAACACAGTACTTTACTCACAGCTGAGGACCATAAGACAACGTTTAGCACAGACAATGATGGTTTGAAACAGTCTGACTCCTTACAGATGGGGACCATAAGGTGAATTGGTAGCACAAATAAGCAAACTGGAACAGTCCACGTCCTTACAGCTAGGGACCATAAGGTTAATTCATAGCGCAAGTAGATAAACTGGAACAGTCCATGCATCCACATCTGTGGACTATCAATAGACTGTGGTACAGGCATTAGACTCTACTTAGAAATCACAGAGCAGGACAAGTCAATAGGCCCTATCCATATCAGCTGTCCAGCAGCCAGTCCAGAAGAGCTCCAGGGGCAAACAGGCCCCAGAAGCTCAAAGATCGATCCATTTTGGCGACAAAGACAATTCTGCACAGAATCCAGCCTATTTACCATCTATCTCTGATCATTTGATGAGCACACCTCCCCAGGTATTAGCCAAAGTTTGATAAATATTCATACTGGCCATTTAAATTTACTGCCCAAAGTTCTGGAAAGTTCCATACAGAAGCAAGGGGAAACAATCAAATCCACAGCCTATGGAACCATAAACCAAAAACCTAAGCAATCCAGCTCGGCTACTCTAATTACAGAGCAAGCCAAACCAAAATTGCCTAGCATCCTATACAAGAATGGTGCTACAGAAGGTTCAATTGGGTTTATATAAAGCCAACATTTATTTTTTAGTTTTAGAGTAGGGAAGGATTAAAGCCACCTGTAAGTGTTTTATTGTTATGTGTAACATATTGGGTGATTCCCCTACACCTCCTGTCCCATAGATACAATAGAAAGAGAGAGGAAATCTATCCAAAGTGAAAGAAATCTCTTGAATTGAATTGAAAGGCCCCTCCTCTATTCCTGTTTTAGTAACGTGTTTTGAGTTTTAAATTTTCCTTCGCTCTCAGTCCTCATGACAATGATTGCTAGGATCAATTGAGAGGGTAAACCCTCCAAGTGGGAACTTCATCAAGTCATTAAAAAAATATTTTAATAATGTTCAGGTCTTAAACTAAAATAATGTGGCTGTCGTAACACTTTATTTGTCACATAATATGCTATTTGAAAATAAATGAAGCCTTTTACATTGTATTTAATTTGCCGCAGTGCCTCATTAGGGTTTTTTGTTCAATTTTAGCATTTAAAAATGTTGGGGTATTTCTTGTATTTACAGCTGCAGAAGCACTTGTTGTTACTTAGCTATTTCTTGAACCATAAAACTCCTGCCTCAGAACTGTTGGAGACCAGTCAGTATATAAAGTGGGACTTCACTCTCTTAATCAACATTGACAATTTGTAATCCTTATGCTGCTAGTATTAGTAAATAAATAGTAAGGTATATCATATTTACTTGTTTTAAATGTTTTCTTTATCCATTTGTTCAGTTACTTTCTGTTTTTTATGCCTAGGCAAATTATGTCATACATCCTAGGAGTTTCAGGAGGGTAGGAGGGGCTTTGTTAGCTAAAAACACTCTCCTACACCTGCATGCCTGAGCTAAAGGCTGATGGATGATGTCATACATCCCTTGATGTCATACAACCCAAGAGTCTTTTTTCATGACTGTAATCTGGTACAGGACACCATACAGCACCAGACGGCATCATGTCAGGGAGACCACCGGGATAGCCAAGCAACGATTTGGGCATCCAGCCACGGACCACTGACTGCAACATCCAAACCAGCAATTGGGTCTTGAAGACCAACAGCAATTATCAATAAGCTGAAAGCTAATAAAGCTAGAAATTGGCCTGGACAGGAAGAGGGTGAAAGTGCTCAGTATTGAAGTAGTTAAATGTCAATAAATCAGGATTTACAACTAATTAACTTCCCTGGCGGTACGATTATTTCAGATTTTTGCGTCTCAAAGCGGTACAATTGTTTTGCATAGAAATTTTGTGTTTTATATTGTAGGCCTGTAATTCTTAGCAATAACACACTTAAATCTGTCCACCAAGAGTCTAGTAGATATCCCGGGTATGATGAAGTTTGAAACACAAAATTATAAATTATAATATAATAAATAAATGTAAATAATTATAAAAAATAATAATATAATAATAATAAAATACATTTCCCCACGATTCACTATCGCTCAATTCTGCAAGTGTTCTAATTTACTATCGCTATTTTCTAGCTGGTCTAAAACCACTTTTGACGTAAAGGGACACTTTTTGGTTGCCATGGACAATCTCTAGTTTCCAGGCAGAAAGAACAGTATATATCATATAAAACTGCACGCAGGGCATTGGGCAAAGCACTGGGGACAAAAGGGATGTGAAATGATTCCATACAATAATGTAATCTGTAAGATTTCAGTGTACTGTATGTGTTATGAATTTTCACTCTTTTGAATTTGCCACCATGCTCCGCCCTCGTGCGTCGCAACCCTCGCAGGGAATGGAGCCCGGGATACAGGACATCGGGGCGGAGGACAGAGCCTGCAGACACAGCAGGGGGACATCGCAGGACCCTGGGGACAAGGTAAGTACACTGCACCAGGATCCTGAGATGTAATCCCGAGTATGGCTCGGAGTTACCACTAAGGGTGCTGAATTTTAACCCCCCGAGCCACACTCAGGAAAACCGCCAGGGAGGCTACCATGCTTGAGGGGTGAGTGTATTTTTTTTTTTTTTCAGCTCAGAAAAAAAAAATTGAATACAAGTGGAAAAAGTTTGAAGAAATTTTTTTTGATCACTTGGATTTAAGAATTGCCCAATTCTCCTTAAATCAGACAAATCTGCATGTAAAAGTGCATCAAAAATTTACTGAAAAAAAAGCTAATTTACCGAACTCTCAGATAAGTAAGTTAATCTCTGCTAAGAGTACCTATCATTTAAAGTAGAAAATACATATTTTTACAGTCTTAGCACGACGAGATAATAGCTGGCCAGCACCATGATGAAAAGTGCACTTTAGATGATGAGAATGTACTGCCTGAACTTTGGCTGATGACCACACTAGGGGGGGTTCATTTCATGTGGCGCATTTACTCACTCTGCAAAACGAATACCAAGCAGAAGCCCACATTACAACTTGTACTAATATCAATGTGATAAAAATAGAAGGTAATTCCATTTGCCTTCACCTCTTCACTGCCACAGGGGCCTAATACATTAATGGATTCAACAAAGTACAAGAGAGAAGTATGGTTCATGGAGAGATGGAGAAGTATTAGTGGAAGATGTCACGCTGTGGAGCTGGATAGTAATTGAAATAATGAAGATATCTGGCGAACATTTCCAACAAGTAGATTGGAGAGGATATGGTCAGAATATGCTTTTATAATAAAAATCGTTTGTAAACAAAAAAAAAAGAATATGCTTTTATGTCAATGGAATTTTCACTTCTGTGAGCAGGTTTTACAGTGTTCTTAAAGTATTGTCTCATAAGCAGATCAAAGATGTGCAGGCTGCTGGTAATGCCAAGCACACAGAAAATGTGTTTTTGTTAAAGCTACTACATAAAGCAAAAAATATAGTAGATTCTTTTATATGTACTATATAAATAATTTTTAAGTTCAACTAAAACCTCAATTGACACTTGAATAGAGTTACATGTTTTGCCTATACATTAGGCCTTATTCAAATTAAAATATATAAGAAAGGTTGTCACTGTTTAAGCGATTATTGTTGCATATTACATGGCAGCACTCTGTGTCTGGTGAGTTTGCACTGCATGTGGGGAGTTAAAGTGGAACACACATTTACAATACTTTCTCTGACATGGGTGCTTACTTTTATTATTCTGTTGCAACATTTTTAGTAACTGCATCAGCCCCGGAAGATTTTGCCCCCTTCCTGACCAAAGCACTTTTTCCGATTCAGCACTGCGTCGCTTTAACTGTCAATTGCGCGGTCGTGCGACGTTGCACCCAAACAAAATTGACGTCCTTTTTTTCCCTACTAATAGAGATTTCTTTAGGTGGTATTTGATTGCCTCTGTGTTTTTTTAATTTTTGCGCTATAAACAAAAAAGAGCATCAATTTTGAAAAAAAAATAAAATGCATTATTTTTTACTTTTTGCCTTAATAAATATCCCCCCAAAATATATAAAAAAAACCAATTTTTTTCTTCAGTTTAGGTTGATATGTATTCTTCGACATATTTTTGGTAAAAAAAATCGCAATAAGCGTATATTGGTTGGTTTGCGCAAAAGTTATAGCGTCTACAAAATAGGGGGTAGTTTTATGGCATTTTTATTATTAATTTTTTTTTATTAGTAATGGCGGCGGTCTGCAATTTTTATCGGGACTGCGACATTATGGCGAACACATCGGACATTTTTTACACTATTTTGGGACCATTTATACAGCTATCAGTGTTATGAAAATGCATTGATTACTGTATAAATGTCACTGGCAGTGAAGGGGTTAACCACTAGGGGGTGATAAAGAGGTTAAGTGTGTCCTACGGAATGGTTCTAACTGTGGGGGGGTGGGCTACTAGTCACATGACAGCGATCACTGCTCTTGATGACAGAGAGCAGTGATTTCTGTCATGGCACAAGCCAGAACAAGTGCCTTGTTTATATAGGAATTTCCCCGTTCTGAGGCTCCGTGACACGATCGCCAGTCACGCTGTATGCGGCGGGAGTGAGCCTGCTATCCGCGGCTCTTGAAGGAGGCATACAGGTACACCCATTTGCCCACCTCTGCCATTGTGCCAACGTATATCGGCGTGCGGTGGTCAGCAACTGGTTAACCACTTCAGCCCCGGAAGGATTTACCCCCTTCCTGACCAGAGCACTTTTTACAATTTGGCACTGCGTCGCTTTAACTGCTAATTGCGCGGTCATGCAATGCTGTACCCAAACAAAATTTGCGTCCTTTTCTTCCCACAAATAGAGCTTTCTTTTGATGTTATTTGATCACCTCTGTGGTTTTTATTTTTTGTGCTATAAATGGAAAAAGACCAAAAATTTTGAAAAAAAATGACATTTTCTACTTTTTGTTAAAAAAAAATCCAATAAACTCAATTTTAGTCATACATTTAGGCCAAAATGTATTCGGCCACATATCTTTGGTAAAAAAAATGTCAATAAGCGTATATTTATTAGTTTGCGCAAAAGTTATAGCGTCTACAAACTAGGGTACATTTTCTGGAATTTACACAACTTTTAGTTTATGACTGCCTATGTCATTTCTTGAGGTGCTAAAATGGCAGGGCAGTACAACCCCCCCCCCCCAATGACCCCATCTTGGAAAGTAGACACCCCAAGGAAATTGCTAAGAGGCATGTTGAGTCCATTAATCTTTTTTGTCCCAAGTGATTACTTAATGACAAAAAATAAAAAAATTACAAAAAGTTTTCAGCTGCTTCTCCTGAGTACGGGGATACCACATGTGTGGGACTTTTTGGGAGCCTAGCTGCGTACGGGGCCCCGAAAACCAATCACCGCCTTCAGGATTTCTAAGGGCATAAATTTTTGATTTCTCTCCTCACTACCTATCACAGTTTTGAAGGCCATAAAATGCCCAGATGGCATAAAACCCCCCCAAATGACCCCATTTTGGAAAATAGACACCCCAAGCTATTTGCTGAGAGGCATGTTGAGTCCATGGAATATTTTATATTTTGACACAAGTTGCGGGAAAGTGACAATTTTTTTTTTTTTTGCACAAAGTTGTCACTAAATGATATATTGCTCACACAGGCCATGGACATATGTGGAATTGCACCCCAAAATACATTTAGCTGCTTCTCCTGAGTATGGGGATACCACATGTGTGGGACTTTTTGGGAGCCTAGCCGCATACCTGGAAAACCAATCACCGCCTTCAGGATTTCTAAGGGTGTAAATTTTTTATTTCACTCTTCACTGCCTATCACAGTTTCGGAGGCCATGGAATGCCCAGGTGGCACAAACCCCCCCCCCCAAATGACCCCATTTTGGAAAGCAGACACCCCAAGCTATTTGCTGAGAGGCATAGTGAGTATTTTGCAGCTCTCATTTGTTTTTGAAAATGAAGAAAGACAAGAAAAACATTTTTTTTCTTTTTTCAATCTTCAAAACTTTGTGACAAAAAGTGAGGTCTGCAAAATACTCACTATACCTCTCAGCAAATAGCTTGGGGTGTCTACTTTTCGGGGTCCCGTGCGCGGCTAGGCTCCCAAAAGGTCTCACATATGTTGTATCCCCGTACTCAAGAGAAGCAACAGAATGTATTTTGGGTGTAATTTCACATATTTCCATGGCATGTTTGAGCAATATATCATTTAGTGACAACTTTGTGCAAAAAAAAAAAATTGTCTTTTTCCCGCAACTTGTGTCACAATATAAAATATTCCATGGACTCGACATGCCTTTCAGCAAATAGCTTGGGGTGTCTACTTTCCAAAATGGGGTAATTTGGGGGGAGTTTGAACTGTCCTGGCATTTTATGCACAACATTTAGAAGCTTATGTCACACATTACCCACTTTTCTAACCACTTGAAGACAAAGCCCTTTCTGACACTTTTTGTTTTTTTTTAACAGAAAATTTTTATTGAACAAATCAGCAGTACAAAACAAGAATTTAGTACAGTCATTGCAGTGAGAATAAAACCAGTTAAATTGACCCCGAAGCAACAGCCGTTAGTTGCTTTGCACACATTCCCGATGTGCAAACATCAGAAGTTTCACTCAACCATGCCTCTCAAAACTCAAATCTTCATACATTTTTTGGTAGTATAGAATGAGTGGCCCAGTATTCAACCATACCTAGCAAGGACAGCGGGGGGGGGGGAGCGGACAAGGAAGGATGGAAAAGGGGCGAGGAAGAAGGGAAGAGAGGGGGGGAGAAGGAATGGGATGAAAGAAAACGGGCATAAGGAGAATAGACATGAGATATAAGATGTCTTCCATTATGTTTCCCATCTTGTTTATGGGGTAGGGGGATCAGGGTCTCTGGAGGCGTCGACCCAGGACGACCAGATTTTATCAAACTTCCCCGGGCATTGCCTACATTCATACGTTAATCTATACAGAGGGAGTACCTTATTCACAGACCTTATCCACGAGGCTAGAGTAGCAGGCTCTACCATTTTCCACCGCAATAGAATTTCCCGCCTAGCATAGTACAATGCGAAGGTTAGACACAATTTGCTATACCTATCACCCACAACATCCTCCAGATGACTGAGTAGTAGTATTTGGGGATCCGCCTGCAAGTCTGATCCTATGACATTGCTCAGTGTGGATGCCACTGCCGACCAAAAGGGTCGGAGACTGGGACACGACCAGACCATATGCCAGAAGGTACCCACTTCTTGTCTACATCTCTGACAATTGGGATCTCTCTGAGGGTAAATGCGCGCCAACCTCTGTGGGGTAAAATATGCCCTGTGTAGGAACTTGAATTGTATGAACCTATCTTTTGCAGCGATCATGGAAGGAATGTAGGATTTAAACACTCCCTCCATTCCTCCTCATCTAACGAGGGAATATCAACCCTCCACTTTTCCCAGGTTTTAGTTAGTTTGGCATCGTGCTCCACCATGAGGTATAGGTATAGTGTGGAGAGGGGCTTCCCCATCACACTGGAAGTCAAGAACCTTTCAATAGAGTCCGGTTCCAGAGTGAGGAGGGCAGGGAACTGAGCCTCAAAGGCGTGCTTCAGCTGCCAGTATCTAAACTGGAAGGAGGCAGGAATAGCAAAGGATTGTCTAAGAGCTTGGAAAGTCATGAGCCTGCCATCCTTGACTATATGCTTTAATGTAAGAATTCCCTTTTTTGCCCAGACAGAGGGGTCCGGTAAAGTGTAAAAATGGGGTAACATAGGGTTTCCCCACAGGGGCATGTGAGGTGAAATGTAATTGGGTTTCCCATATATTTTCCTCACCTCCTGCCAAACCTTTACAGTGGTTCGCATCGGGGTCGTCATGGACAAACTGGCCCTGAGACCCCGAAATGGGAGATTACTCAAGGCAGCGAAGGAACCCAGAACGGCTGCCTCCAGAGTGACCGTGGGATTTTGCGTGGGCTGGGAGAACCACCACCTAATCGTGACCAGAACTGCAGCCCAGTAGTAAATTTGGAAATTCGGTAGCGCCAATCCCCCTCCCGAAAGAGGGAGATATAAGATCTGCTTGGCCACCCTGGGAGGCCTCCCAGCCCAGACAAATTGTATCAGCAGGCTCTTCAGCCTCTGGAAAAAGGACCTAGGGATGGGTATGGGTGTATTGCGAAAGAAATATAGATATTTGGGAAGGTAGATCATTTTTAGCAAGTTGACTCTGCCAACAGGAGTCAATGGAAGGGAATGCCAAGCAGAGCATCTAGCCGTAAGCTGTGTCATAAGTGGACGCAAATTGTTATCAATGTAATCTTGAACTTTACCGCTAATTTTTATCCCCAGGTATTTGAAATCATCTACCCATTTGAGCTGCGGGTGTGGTACCCTTGGGGTCGAGGGGTGGAGCGGGAATAGAACCGACTTGTCCCAATTGATGCGAATCCCCGAATATCCGCCGAATCGATCAATCAGATTAAGTGCAGTCTGCAAAGAGGATGACGCATCCGCTAAATAAAGCAGAGCATCGTCCGCGTACAGCGATAACTTCTCCTCAATGGGTCCCACCTGAAGACCCCTTACCCCAGGGTCGGCCCTCAACAATATAGCCAGGGGCTCCATCGCCAGAGCAAAGGGAAAAGGGGAAAGGGGACACCCCTGTCGCGTGCCTCGAGACAAGTGGAACTTCTCCGAAAGGCATCCATTGGTGCGTATTCTAGCTGAGGGGCCATGGTATAGCATGCGGAGCCATTTCGTGAAACCAGGGCCAAACCCGAATCGCGAGAGGACCTTCCATAATTAGCCCCACTCGACAGAGTCAAAGGCCTTCTCCGCGTCGAGTGAGGCCACTATCCCGTTAGTCACCTCGTCCGCCTTGTCTATGTGAGTGTGGAGGCGTCTGATATTAATGTCAGTTCCTCTGCCGGGCATAAAGCCTGTTTGATCCCTGTGGATTAGAGCGGTAATTACCAGGTTAAGCCTATTGGCCAATATTTTTGCCAGTACTTTTGCATCCACGTTCAGAAGAGATATAGGGCGGTACGAGGAGCACAACATGGGGTCTTTCCCTGGCTTGGGGATCACTACAATAATTGCTTCGCTCATCATGTCCGGGAGTTTCCCAAGGCGCGATGACTCAGAGAAGAGGGCCTGCAGTTTGTCAACTAGTTCTGTGGCATATTGTTTATAAAACTCCACAGGGATGCCATCAGGTCCCGGAGTTTTCCCTGTCCGCATTGATTTAAGTGCCCGTAGTATCTCCAAGGACGTAATTGGAGCATCAAGTTTGTCGCGATACGTTACTGTAAGGGTTGGGATATCAATGTTGTCTAGGTATGTCCCCAGATCCTCCCCTCCGTAGTCTACCCTGGACCTATAGAGGGATTCGTAGAACTCCGCGAAGAAACAATTGATCCCTTCTGGTGTGTGAATCAGCTGTCCCGAGGAGTCTCTAATATGTGAAATGCTCATCCCGCCCGCCTGTTCCCTAGAGAGCCAGGCCAACAAACGGCCTGACCGCTCTCCCTGCTCAAAAATCTGTTGGGATTGAGCCAACATTTTCTTCTGAGTAAGAGAGGTACGGAGACGAACCACCTCCTTCGTCATCAGTTGTAGATGCGAATAGTGCACAGGGTCCCGGGTACGGACAAAAAGAGCCTCCGCACTACTCGCCTCCCGCTCAGCCTTCACCAAGTCTGCCCTACGCTCACGTTGGACTCTGGCAATGATGGTCTGGTAATGCCCCCTCGTCGTAGCTTTAAAGGCATCCCACACCACAACGGAGTCAGCCGAGCCCTCATTTACAGCACAAAAGTCAAGCAATTCCGTTCTAAATTGGGAGTCTACTGCGGTGTCTGAAATCCAAAATCTGGAGAGCCTCCATATCCTTTCTACTGAGCCTAGGGAGAGATCCAAAGACAACAACACAGGCGCATGGTCGGAAATTCCCCTAGGCAATATTTGTATGTCTGTGACCCGTGGAAGGACCTGACTCACTGCAAAGACCAAGTCTATGCGGGAAAATGTTTTTTGAGAGGCCGAGTGGCATGTGTATGCCCTAGATTGGGGGTGACGCCACCTCCAGACATCAGTCAGGCCATAGGTATCCGCCCACTCAGCCAACCCTGGGCAATGATATCCCGCAGGACTTAGCCTGTCTAGATCCGGGTCAGGGACCAGATTAAAATCCCCCAATATGACATTGTTATCAGAGGCAAAGCCGGCCATCTTACCGGTGATCTGATTGAGCACCAGCAAGGAGGTCAGGGGAGGCAAATATAAGCCCACAATAGTCCACATTAGAGAAAATATTTTAGCGTGAATAATAACGTACCGTCCATCAGGGTCCAGGGCCAAATCCAAGAGCCGAAAGTGAAGTGACTTCAACACCAGTATAGTGACACCCCTAGAGAATGTGGAGTGTGTGGAGTGGTAGTGGTGTCCCACCCATGGTTTTTTAAGGGTCAGAACCCTACGACCTGTTAGGTGCGTTTCCTGGAGCACGCATATGTGTGGGTTATAAGATTTAATGAATTGGAACACCAGGGAGCGTTCAGTCCCCTGATGTTCCAGGAGATGATATTAAGTGAGGATATGACCACCGAGAGTGTTAATAATGTTAGGATCAATGGGAATTGCGGCTCTCGGACTGGACCCCGGGACCCGGACCGGACACATTTGTAGACAGTGCAATGCTGATAAGTCAATTATTTTGGTACAAATAACAAACAAAAACAAAACCAAACCAAAAACAAGTAAAGGATCCCAATAACCGAAGCAGATGAAAATAAAAATAGCCCCATTAGGGGAACTTACAACACCCCCCACCCAACCCCCCAAAACTGAGGCGGGTTTCAGTCCCGAACTTATTCAGCTCGCCGGCTGCAACAGAGGGTCCGTGGAAGAGGCGAGCTCACCCCCCCAAACTTCACACGGGGGGGGGAAAGCAGCATTTCAAGCGGCTTATACAGTTGAGGGTTCCGTTTATAAAACAACAGGCTGTGGGGACTTAGAAAGTCAGATGAAGGGGAAATATCCCATAATGCAACCCCACAGTAAAGTCCATCCATCGTTGGGTGAAGATACTGAACAAAAAATGTTCCCAATACCCCTCAAGAGAACAAGCAGTTGTAAAGGAACTTCATATTTCAACGGTCTCCTGACCAAATTGTTTGGCAGGGGCATTGTCTTAGATTTTCCTGGAAGGGGTAATAAATTTCTCCTCCCAAGACTGTCCACACCATGGATTGAACTGGGCATAACTTGTGCAACGAAAAAAATCATCCATGTGGGAGTACATATATTACCTCAGACCTGAGCCAAGGCTATGGTGAACCAACAATGAGGGATCTCACAGTACATACCAGGTAAACCGTCAGCGGATCTGTGGTAGCGAGTCCAGCCAGGCTGAGGCCTCCCTTGCAGAGGTGAAGAAACGAGTAGTCTCGCCGTCCTGGACTCTCAGGCGAGCAGGAAAAAGTACACTGTAGCGAATGTTGCGTGATCGCAGGGCCGCCTTAACTTGGTCAAAGGATTTCCTAAGCCTCTGGGTCTCCACTGTATAGTCGGGGAAGATCATCAACTTCGTGTTCTGGAATCTAAGGTCCACAACATTTCTGGAGGCACGGAGAACTTCGTCTCGGTCTCTAAAATTAAGTAGACGTAGAATGAAGGTGCGAGGGGGGGATCCAGGAGGCCCCGGCTTAGGCGGGATGCGGTGCGCCCTCTCCACCATGTAATAGGGCGACCAGCGGGCCTCAGGTAGAAGGTCATGGAGCAAACCCTCTATGAAGGAGGTAGGGTTATTCCCCTCCGCCCCCTCTGGTAAGCCAACAATGCGGAGGTTGTTACGCCGGTTCCTGTTCTCCGCGTCCTCGGCTCTATATTCAAGGGCCTTTACTTTAGTTTGGAGAGTACGGAGTGACGTCACATGTTCCGTAATGGTGTCTTCGGTGGTGCTCAGTCTTTGCTCAGTCTCAGTGACTCGTGATCTGATTTTATCTATGTCTTGACAGATTAGACCCATGTCCAACTGAACTGCTTCAATCTTTGTTGTTAGTGTCGATTGGCAAGTTGCAATGGCCGCCATGACATCTGCCAACCAGGGGGGACGAGAGTCATCCGACTCCATAGTGCCCGTCTGTGGGACTCTGTGGGTGCCACGTACTTTAGGGGCCTCCAGAGGGGGACTGGTGGGCATCTGGGGGGAGTCCGGCTGCAGTGGGAAGGTCAACTTCTTACCCCCTTTACTATATTTTGTGCTGGAATTCCGATGCCTCATTCAGGTGGCGGGGGCCCAGACCCGGGCCGTATTCAGCAGTTTGTATTGGGAGCCTATCTGCGCGGTCAGGGGTGTTCAAGTAGCAGGCAGGATAAAGTTTGTGTCCCCTTAACAGTGCTCCCCCCCATCTACAAACAAATAACACAGGAGCTTCTTACTTCAGGCCTACACAGGCCCACAGGGATGGTCAGCCCAGCCACCTCACTTCACTACCGGGGTGAGAGGGATGTGGGCACTCCAGGATCTATTCCTGTGGCTTGGCAGTGTCTCCCAGCGGTCTCAGGGCCTCCTCCACTAGGCCGGCAAGTTACAGCACTCCCCCTATCGATCCGGCGGCCCGTGGCTCCAGGAAAGGCCGCGGTCGCGGCCTAGTAAATCGCGGGGGGGGAGAGTCCAGGCCCAGAACACGGCCTAAATACAGTCCAGGATGCCCTCACCTGTGGTCTGCAGCAGCCAGCAAGGCCCAGTGTGCGATCCGATCGCCGGCAGGGGGTTCTCGGCTCGCCGCGCGGCCCGTCAGGAAAGGCCGCGGCTTCAGCCTACTCGCCCGCGGTAGGCCGGGACCCGAATCTCGTGCCAGGGGTCAAAATTTTCCCCACTTCTCGGCCGGGGTATGATCCCCTATCCCCCACTAGGCAGCAGGAGTGGAATTGGTGTGTTTTTTGAGGCGATGGATCCGGATTACTGTACGGATCGGCGGAGCTCTCTAGAAAAGCAGCCGCTTACAGCGCCATCTTGGCCACGCCCCCCTGACACTTTTTGTTTACATGAATTTTTTTTTTTTGCAAGAAAATTACTTTGAACCCCCAAACATTATATATTTTTTAAAGCAAATGTCCTACAGATTAAAATGGTGGGTGTTTCATTTTTTTTTTTCACACAGTATTTGCGCAGCGATTTTTCAAACACATTTTTTGGTGGAAAAAAACATACTTTTTAAAATTTTAATGCACTAAAACACACTATATTGCCTAAATGTTTGATGAAATAAAAAAGATGATCTTAGGCCGAGCACATGGATACCAAACATGACATGCTTTAAAATTGTGCACAAACGTGCAGTGGCAACAAATTAAATACATTTTTAAAAGCCTTTAAAAGCCTTTACAGGTTACTACTTTAGATTTACAGAGAAGGTCTACTGCTAAAATTACTACCCTCGATCTGACCTTCGCGGTGATACCTCACATGCATGGTGCAATTGCTGTTTACATTTGACGCCAAACCAACGCTTGCGTTCACCTTAGCGCGAGAGCAGGGGGGGACAGGGGTGCTTTTTTTTTTTCTTTATAATTTTTTTGCTTTTTTATCTTATTTTTAAACTGTTCCTTTCATTTTTTTTTTAATCATTTTTATTGTTATCTCAGGGAATGTAAATATCCCCTATGATAGCGATAGGTAGTGACAGGTACTCTTTTTAAAAAAAATTGGGGTCCATTAGACCCTAGATCTCTCCTCTGCCCTCAAAGCATCTGACCACACCAAGATCGGTGTGATAAAATGCTTTCCCAATTTCCTAATGGCGCTGTTTACATCCGGCGAAATCTAAGTCATGAAATGCTCATAGCTTCCAGTTTCTTAGGCCATAGAGATGTTTGGAGCCACTCTGGTCTCTGATCAGCTCTATGGTCAGCTGGCTGAATCACCGGCTGCATTCTCAGGTTCCCTGTTGAGACAGGAGAGCCAGAGAAAAACACGGAAGATGGTGGGGGGGGGCATTCTCTCCCACTGCTTGTAAAAGCAGTCTAGAGGCTAATTAGCCACTAGGATTGCTTTTACATGAAAGCCAACCGCTGGCTGAAAAGAATGATACCAAGATGATGCCTAAACCTTCAGGCATCATTATGGTATAATCACTCAAAGTTGTGAATTGCGTACCTGAAGACAAAAAAATGGTTAACAATAAAACACAGTAAACGGTAAAGTATAAAAAATTGCATACCTGAAAAGCAAACATGATAAAACATAATAACAATAAAACATTGCAGAATAGAATACATTAAAAAATAGCAGAACAATAGAGAGAGAATAGAGAGAGAGAGAACAATGAAACGACAACTATTTTTTTTTATTTTATATATATATATTTTTTTTTTACACTTTTTTTTGTAACTGTAACTTTTATAACTGTAACCGGTTCCAAATTCGGGTCTCTCAAAATGTGATGGCATCTTGGGAGACCCTGTGAAAGTGTGCCTAGTCTGTGCAATGCTGTACCCTACGCTAATACTCAACTAGCATTCAAAACATTCACCGATGCAAAGACCAGGATTGTCAGGACAGGAAGGACAATAATAGCGGGTGTCACGCCTATACCCGCGCTTGCTGCAGACACTACATCTTTTTTGGGGGGGTTCGTTGGGTAAGGGTACTCGGGAGGACATAAAAATGCCTCTCAAGCAGCCGACTGCATTTGGTTGGGGATGTGAATGGGGGAAGTACGGGTGCTGCAGAAGCGGTGGGTTCCCAATTAGGATTGGCGAATGCAGCAGGAAGGGCACTATGGGCACGACGGGCCTGTTTGTCTTCTTCTTGGTGGCAGCGGGACACTACTTGTGCTTGCCATCTCACCAGCTTGAACTGCACTTATGGGACTCGCCACGCCACTAAGTGTTACTGCAGTGCTGGTTTGACTACGACCGGGGTGTACTAGGCCACTGGTGCTTGCCAGTTCACCAAAACGCTACAAAAAAAACTGTTAGCGATCGCAGGGATCAGGCCTGACTCTGCGAATGCTGCAGTTATGCGTTTAGTGTTTTGTAAGTGACAGTGATTGATTGATACTGCACTTGGGTGGGCTGGGCTGGGCGGAGGGGCAAAATGCAGGTGCTAGCAGGTATTGATCCATTCAGATACTATACCACTAAGGGAGGTGTACGGTGCTGCGTGGGTGTTAGCGGTACTGGCGCTAACCTGACGCTGCTTGGGGCTGGTGCTTGCCAGTTCACCAAAATGCTACCAAAAAAACTGTTAGTGATCGCAGGGATCAGGCCTGACTCTGCGAACGCTGCAGTTATGTGTTTAGTGTTTTGTAAGTGACAGTGATCGATCGATACTGCACTTGGGTGGGCTGGGCTGGGCGGAGGGGCAAAACGCAGGTGCTAGCAGGTATCTGGGCTGATCCCGCTAACACTGCGTTTTTGGGAACCCTAAACTGCTGGGGACGCTAGTATAGATCTAATCAGATCAGATATTGATCCGTTCAGATACTATACCACTAAGGGAGGCGTATGCTGCGTGCGTGGGTGTTAGCGCTACTGGCGCTAATCTGACACTGCCTGGGGCGACGCATATCACCGCCGGGCGATCAGGGGTCTAAACCTTTATTAGGTAATAAACGACGGGTGCCCTGACACTATAAAAAAAAAAGAACTAACCAGCGTCACCCGTAACAGTTATACGGTGATCACTGGTGAAACGGTTAACTAGGGGGCAATCAAGGTGTTAAAACCTTTATTAGGTAGTATATGGGGGTCCCTGACACTATACAACGCTGACGGCGAACCTAAATATTTACCTCCCTAACTAGTGTCACCAGTGACACTAATACAGCGATCAGAAAAATGATCGCTTAGTGACACTGGCGACTGGGGGTGATCAAGGGGTTAAAACTTTATTAGGGGGGTTAGGGGGGTACCCTAGACATAAAGGGGGCTAAGACTAACTGCCCTACCACACTAACTGTCACAAACTGACACCAATGCAGTAATCAGAAAAAAAAAACCTGCTTGGTGTCAGTGTGATGGGGGGGTGATTAGGGGGTGATCAGGGGGGGATCGGGGGGATCGGGGGGTGTAATGTGTGCCTGGCATGTTCTACTGTGTGTGTGTTTGTGCACACACATTGAAGTATTCTCTCCTCGGCGCCGGAACGGAAAATACCGAGCCGAGGAGAGATGATATAATTTCCTCTGCTGCTGTTTAGCATACAGCAGCAGAGGAATGATCCCACTGGCTGGGAGTGATCGCAAGGGGGGCCATGAATAGATCCGCCGACCGCCTCGGGCACCGGGGGGGTCTGATTAGACCCCCCGCCCGTGGGAGGCAGATCACGTACAGGTACGTGATTCTGCCTGCCCGTGCCATTCTGCCGAGTATATCGTCATGAGGCGGTCGGCAAGTGGTTAATTACTACACTAGGGGGTTATCTACAAAAAGGCAAATCCACTTTGTACTACAAGTGCAAACTACAAGTGCACAGTGCACATTAAATTGCACTGAAAGTGTACTTGGAAGTGCAGTCGCTGTAAATCTAAGGGGTAGATCTGAAATGAGGGGAAGCTCTGCTGATTTTATTATCCAATCATGTGCAAGCTAAAATGCTGTTTTTTATTTTCCTTGCATGTCCCACTTGGATCTACAGCGACTGCACTTCCAAGTGCACTTGCAGTGCAATTTCGAATGCACTTTGCACTTGTAGTGCAAAGTGGATTTACCTTTAGTAAATAACACCCTATATGAGTATTTTTTCTTTGTATGGTTATACCACAATATTTTCAAGGAGAGGACACCATCTGGAACCATAGGAGGAAAATCGCCAAGGAGTAATTAAATAATGTGAATTTATTGTTCTCTTAAAGGAGACAGCATCTTCATTTGGTGAATTGCCACTTTTACTGGTTAGCACTTCAAAAGGAGTTTACTGTGTTGCTTATAAGGACTTTTTCAAGAAAGGACTTGGGAGCGCTGCTATCATTTATATATTTTTTTTCCTGCTCTGCAAGTACTGAGTTAGATTTAAAAATATGCCAACCGTAGATGAGGTAAGTGCTCCAGACCCGACAGACCGGGGGGGGAGTGGTGGTACTGTTTGCCGCCGCCCCCCCCCCCTTAAAAAAAAATTACCACCATCCGCCACCACTGCACCAGAGCATTCTATAGTATAGCATACTTACCCTAATCGTTGTATTATATACAGCAGGCCATTTTTTAACATTGGAATTTATTTAATTAATATATATAAAATTTTAACACAAGCACTAAACATAAATAATAATATAGGCTGGTTGTATACTAAAATGGTATATGTTCTGTTGCATGAAAAAAGTATCTTTGTAACATAAAAGTTGCTTTAACAACCAAAAATGATAAACTACTGTCAGTGCTCAATTCAATAGCAATGAAATCTACAAGTCTATGTCTGTCAAAGTTCAAATCTTTGCAATACAGTCCCTCCAGAACTGGAAATCTTTAGAAAAACTGTAAATGAAACAAAGAGTGCACTGGCATAGTGTAGAATCCTCAGGAAACAAAACTTTAATTGGTTAAAATAAAAAAATAAATAAATATATAAATATATATAAATAAAAAAAATAAAAAATATATATATAAATATATTTTGTAAATATATTGTATTTACAAAAGTGTTAAAAAGACACGCTTCATTTCCATAGGGAACTCCAAGTTGGGAGTTGGCTCTGATGAAAAGGAGCTGCCTTGCAATGCGTTAGCCAGAATATTAGAGTTTGGAATCTAATGAAGCACTAATAGACATATGAATGCATTTGTTGCTCAATAAGATGTTTATTTATGAAAATGAGAGAAGCAGGTGGTCTTCTTATCACTTTTGTGATAAGAAGACCGTTTGTACAAAACATAAAAATTATATATATATATATATATATATATATATATATATATATATATATATACACCGTATTAAATTTTTGTAAATATTCTATCTTTTCATGTGACAACACTGAAGAAATGACACTTTGCTACAATGTAAAGTAGTGAGTGTACAGCTTGTAGAACAGTGTTAAAATAACTCAACACACAGCCATTAATGTCTAAACTGCTGGCAACAAAAGTGAGTACACCCCTAAGTGAAAATGTCCTAATTGGGCCCAATTAGCCATTTTCCCTCCCCAGTCTCATGTGAGTCATTAGTATTACAAGGTCTCAGGTGTGAATGGGGAGCAGGTGTGTTAAATTTGGTGTTATCACTCTCATACTGGTCACTGGAAGTTCAACATGGTGTCAAGCGTGCATGGCGGCAACCAGTTGAGGAGTACAGAGACAAGTGTGTCTTGCCTACAGTCAAGCATGGTGATGGGAGTGTCATGGTCTGGGGCTGCATGAGTGCTGCCAGCACTGGAGAGCTACAGTTCATTGAGGGAACCATGAATGCCAACATGTACTGTGACATACTGAAGCAGAGCATGATCCCCTCCCTTCAGAGACTGGGGCGCAGGCGGACCCCCCACCCCTTCAACCTCTGCGGTTTAACAGGACAGGGTCCACTCAGAATAGTCCTCGCCGTGGTCAACCAAAGAAGTTGAGTGCACTTGCTCAACATCATATCCAGAGATTGTCTTTGGGAAATAGACATATGAGTGCTCCCAGCATTGTTGGAGAGGTTGAAGGGGTGGGTAGTCAGCCTGTCAGTGCTCAAGCCATACACCGCACACTGCATCAAATTAGTCTTCATGGCTGTCATCCCAGAAGGAAGCTTCTTCTAAAGATGATAACGACCCCAAACACACCTCCAAGATGACGACTGCCTTGCTAAAGAAGCTGAGGGTAAAGGTGAAGCAGGTCAAGTATGTCCCCAGACCTAAACCCTATTGAGCATCTATAGGGCATCCTCAAACGGAAGGTGGAGGAGCGCAAAGTCTCTGACATCCACCAGCTCTGTGATGTCGTCATGGAGGAGTGGAAGAGGACTCCAGTGGCAACCTGTGAAGCTCTGGTGAACTCCATGCCCAAGAGGGTTAAGGCAGTGCTGGAAAATAATGGTGGCCACACAAAATATTGACACTTTGAGCCACTTGACACTTTAGGCCCAATTTGGACATTTTTACTTAGGGGTGTACTCACTTTTGTTTCCAGCGGTTTAGAAATTAATGGCTGTGTATAGTGTGGTCCCTCACGCTAAATTGAGTAAACAGGCTATGTGAATATCCACGTGATGAACTAAAATAACGGATAATGAAAAATTTAAAAAATAATGATGTTAAATATGTGTAAATGGTGATGATGTCTCTACGGACTGCAGCAAAATTGAAAGTGTTCACTTACACTCAGCAGTACAATAATGATAGATTTGAAGCGCAAAATCACTTTATTATTATTGTATTAATGGCTGTGTGTTGAGTTATTTTGAGGGGACAGCAGATTTACACTATTACACAAGCTGTACACTCACTACTTTACATTACAGCAAAGTGTAATTTCTTCAGTGTTGTCGCATGAAAATATATAATAAAATATTTACAAAAAGGTGAGATACTGTATTTATAGATATAGATATTGTAACCAATTAAAGATTGTTTTGCTCCAACACTTAGCCTGATCCCGTAAAATACCAATGCACCTTCTATCCCTAGATATAAGGAAAGCGTTTGATGCGGTCTCCTGGCCCTATCTTCACTTTATATTACGTTGTTGGGGCTTTGGCCCACATTTCCTACAATGGATTAGTTCCTTGTTTAATCAGCCACAAGCTTACATTAAGTACTCTGGCTTTCACTCAGATTGCTTCCAAATACAAAGGGGGACTAGACAGGGATGCCCCCTCACTCCCCTAATTTTTGCCCTAGCGAACAAACCCCTAGCTGCCCTGATTAGAGCGAGCCCGGATATCATAGGATTGGAAATTGCATCCATATCTCATAAAATTGCTTTTTCGCTGATGACGCACTTCTGTTCGTAACTTCTCCTCGCACGACACTCCCAAATCTCTTTCGGATTTTGGACAAATTTGCTAATATAACGGGTTTAGAAGTTAATCAATCCAAGTCCAAGGCTCTCAATGTGTCTCTCCCACATCAGGAATTCACTCACCTACAGGGTCACTTCCCCTTTCTTTGGTCCACATTTTCCATACCATATCTTGGAATAAAGCTAACAAGTAATCCTGCCTCATTCTATCAGGCTAACTATCTCCCTATGCTGTCGCGCTTGTCCTCCCTGCTTGACAACTGGCAACCGCTTTGTGTCTTGTGGCTTGGACGGGTTGCAGCTGTTAAGATGTCTTTACTTCCAAAACTTTTGAGTCCTCCCGATCGCAATACCCACCTATTTCCACCGAATCATTCAGTCCCGGGTATTTAAACATATATGGGGCTCCATATAACCTAGAGTGACCAGATCTGTTCTCCTCCGCAGTAAACTTTGTGGAGGCCTAGGACTCCCTAAATTTGCTCATTATTACCATGCAGTCCAGCTGGGCCAAATAACCCTGCTACATGCTAAAACTGAAATACCACTATGGGTCAGTCTGGAAGCGATAGAACTCTCCCCCCTAGTGGTGTCTAATTTACTTTGGTTGCCCTGTTCAACCCGTGGCCTTATAACCAATCCTATCACACGGCACTTCCTTAAACTATGGGACAGTTTACGTGGCCCTTTTAAATTAATTTCTCCCTATTCCCCACTATTCTCTTTTCTAGGCCACCCATTTTTCTATCCAGCCTTCACCAAACCACACTCTTTTCAGTTCTGGTCCCAAGCAGGGTTGACTCGAATTTGTGATCTGGTCACTGATTCCACCCCCAAAACATTTCCTGCTCTTCAATCTCCAGCTGATCTTCCCTCTAATGAATGCTTTCGCTACCTCCAAGTTGCCCAAACAGTAATTGGCTCTTGTTTCTCTCTGGACAGCCTATCAATCTTTGAAGGTATATGTTACTCAGACCCACATGCTCCAGGCATCATATCATGTCTCTATAATCACCTTACCTCATCTCCAGCTAACCTCCCTTCTTATGCTGCACAGTGGTCCAAAGACCTACAGATCAAGTTGGATGCTGAAGATTGGGCAAACAAATGGACTAACACAAAATCTTCATCACATAACATCATAGCACTGGAAGCAAACTATAAGGTCCTCATGCAGTGGTACCTGGTCCCAGCAAGGATTTCTAAATTCCTACCGAATTACCCACCTGTGTGTTTCCGTGGCTGTGGAGAGAGGGGTACGCACTTCCACATTTGGTGGGCATGCCCTATTGTACAACAATTTTGGACAATAATATTCCATATGGCCTCTACATTACTATGTGAAACTATAGATCCTGACCCACCCCTGGAACTCTTGAACCATGTGCAGGGAGATCTCACTAGAGCCCAACTTCGCCTCCTTTTCCAACTTACGACGGTAGCTAAACAGACGATAGCCAGAGCATGGAAAACCCCGAAATTAAATATAGCGGAAGTGAAAAATAGAGTCACCCAAACTATGATCCGTAGTAAAATTGAGGCCACCATTCTAGACCGAATCCCCCAACACTGTAAAACCTGGACGGAACATTTTCTCCCTCCAGACTTTGATACACATTTGCTAGAACTATAGCACTTCTGCAGGTATCTTAATCTTACTCTGTAATTCTCCGGGGACCCAGGTGATCCCGCCGACTGCCTCTCTTATGCCGCATACACACGAGCGGACTTTTCAACTGGACTGGTCCGACGGACCGAGTCCGGAGGACAATTCGACCATGTGTGGGCTTCATCGGACCTGCAGCAGACTTTTTCGGTCGACAATCTGACGGACTTTAGATTTGGAACAAGTTTCAAATCTTTCCGTCAGAACTCCGCCGGACCCAGTTCCTATCGAAAAGTCTGCTCGTCTGTATGCTAGTCCGATGGACAAAAACCAATGCTAGGGCAGCTATTGGCTACTGGCTATCAACATTATTTTAGTCTGGTTATACGTCATCATGTACGAATCCATCGGACTTTGGTGTGATCTTGTGTAGGCAAGTTCGCTCGCAGAAGAATATTTCTGTTCAATTCTGTTACTTTATTGTGATTCTCCTTCTCATGAGTCAACAACATCTGTTGATCTTACTAGTTACTATTGTAACTACATTGGTTAAACTTTCCTTCTATATTTCTGTATAATTTTCACATGAGATGCACTGTAAGTTTTGGTCTCTACTATACAGCTGAGATTATTGGTTAATGTATTCATTGATTATGTTCAATAAAAATGTTTTGAACAGTATTGTTTTGATTGCCAGTGTGCTCTCTGTTTCATTTAAAAAAAAAAATACTTTGGTTAAAAAGCAGCAATAAGCCTTTGGCCAGGGGATAGTAATTCAATAAAAACCAAAACTGAGGACAACAGTTGATTATTTTCAAGGTTTCATGAAACCCTAATGTTCCTCCAGAGGCTGCTAAAGGTTCCTTGAGAACTGGTCAATGTCTGTCTCTTAGATTAGTAACCACTGATACCAATCATCTTTTTAGCTATATGTAAGGAAGGGATGAAACTCAAATACTTTGGCCACCTAATGCGAAGTGAGGACTCATTGGAAAAGACCATGATGCTGGGAAACATGGAAGAAATAAGGAGAAGAGGATGACAAAAAACAAGATGGAATAATAGCATCGTCGAAACAATGAACATGAAGTTAAGCAAGCTCTGGGAGGCAATGGAGGACAGAAAAGCCTAATGCACTCTGGTCCATGAGGTCACAAAGAGTCGGACATGACTAAATGACTGAACAACAACAAAGGAAGGATTGCTTCCCACTGTCCATCAATCCAAGGTAAGCGTTCTTCTATTTGATCACCAATATAAGGGGGAACTAGATCGTCCACCATTGTAAGGGGGCATTCTTCCTATTGATCATAAATATAAGGGGCACTGCTTTGTCCACCAATGTAAGGGGGTACTTTTCCACTGACCATCAATTTAAGGGGGCATTTCTCCACCAATGTGAGGGAACATTACAAGTTTCACACTCTGCATTTTCTTTTCAGGTCATTATGATTTGTTTTGTTTCATTTTAATCGTATTATTGTCATATAAAGCAGCCCTGGGTGAACATAAAAGAAGTGTGCTAAATTCCTTACCCTTTAACTTTTTCTTATATCTCACCCCAATGCCTATAGTTACTGTAGAATAATTCATAGCTGGGGTTCCCTAAGACCTGTAAATTAATTTAAGGGTTCCTCCATGGTTGAGAAAGACTAGTGTAAACAATGTCTAATCATAATAAACTTGAATGTTTATTTAAATTTTGATACATGAAATAAACCTTTAATTTTAACATTACTATTGGAAATCCCTACTTCTTCAAGAAAACTGGGACATATGGGAGCCCAAAGTTAAGGCGTTGTAAAACCATAATTTTCTTACATAATAATACAAAGAATATAATCCTGCCTTCAAAAACCACAATCAGTGAGACATTTTCTTTTTAATGTGTACTTTGTAAAATTAGAATAATACCCCTAGAATGCACATTTTGGTCCAGATAACACCTGTTTCTGTTGACATTGACAGCTGTGCAGAGATCTAATCCTGTGGCTGCTCTCGCTTTGACTGACATTGGAAGAGGCAAGCACTCCTTCATTGCCAGAATAACACAGAAGGCTTTCCAATGAAGGAAATAAATATTTCCTAGGAGAATGCTAGTTCACTTCTTTTAGTATTTTGTACCATCTACAAAGGTCAGCCTTTTACAAGAAAGGACCAGCAAGTGGTAAAGAAATGGAAGTACACAATTGGAAAAAGCACAGTTCCTTCAATGCCGTAAATACCAATTTATTTAAGTGATCAAAATCTGTACAAAGAGGAATGCTGTATAAGGATATATAGTGACTGCAGTTCTCTTCCTCTATGTACAAGAGCATAGATAGTGAACTAACCAAGATAAAAGATATTGTAAAGGGTCACATGGACCTCTGTATTATTGCAACCCTCTCATAAAGCATAGCCCATATCCATTCCTTTCAAGGTCACAGGGTGACAGTCACTATAAAAAAGAACAAGCTATGGATAATCGATGGCGTGTTCCAAGAAGAACACTAAATGCCAGGAGCAAGGGATTGGAGCTATAGACGAGGAGCTGCATAGTTTTGTTTTACCTGACAGACTCAATAATCACGGGAAAAGCTTAACTGATGACACTTCATTAGCATAATGAGTGGAAACTGGGAAGAGGGGAGTCGGATACTCTATCATCAAGCAGATCACGTACAAGCGCACATCTAGCGTTCTGCTTTACTATTACAAGCACTGTTTGTGTTCAGTATGAACATTCATTTTCTTTAGAGCTGTCTCCTACAGTAACTAGGAATATGTCTGCAGACATTACACAGTAATAGCCCAAAGAAAGGCTGTTTAGGTATGGTTCGGTTTTCTTCATCTGCATTCGCTCATGGGCAAAATTTTATACATGGATAGAATAAGAGGAGAGATGGAAGATCATTAAACAGAAAAACAATGCACAAAGACCAATAATATAGTTCTGATGTGTAAAACTGTTAGTGCTGCATAAAACAGGGTCTGTTTATGCAGCACTAACAAAAACGCACAAATAACATATTAATAGGCAGAGGCATACAGCACTTTTTTCATCTTTAAAATGTCCTAATGAGAAGATTAGTGTGGATATGGAATTTGACCAGCAGATATGCATGACAGACAGTTAGGAACAGACATGAGGTCATGGTTGTCCTTGGAATTTTCAGTCCCTCCGTATAAGCCAGTCTCAGAACAGTCTGCAGCATGCACAGTAGTATCTTCTCCTCCCTCTTTAATACCTTAAGCAGGAGTACTTGTGTGGACCAAGCATTTCTGTTTGTGATTTGAAAGTGTGTCAGCAGACATTATGCTTGTACATGTTACTAGTCTTAATCAGGCCGCATTAAAGGTTTCATTGAGCCCTACTAATAATAGTATTACTGTGTGAATTTGTGCTTAAATTTTTTGCTAGGTGCACTACAAAGCATCACTGCAAGATCATGAAGATGCTTTGCTCTGTGCTCTTCAAAATTGAAAAGCACTGCTGGCTATATCAGATAACACACTTTATTAGTTATTATACTATTGTGGGTGTCCATATGCACCACAATATTAATCACAAATATTTGACAACTGGAAGATGAAGATATGGAAGAGATTGGATAACATGTGAGATATAGTTTAACAGGCCAGGCTGTCTAGAAAAAGTGTCAGTTATAGGGGTTTGACAAACTTTATAAAACTTTTAGGGGTACTTACAATGGTCACCTTTTATGCAAATTGTATAAAGTACATGCTCATTTTTACTTGCCCAACAACACTTTTTACAAGTGTGATGTGTTACTCACTAGGGATGAGCTTCGTGTTCGAGTCGAACCCATGTTCGACTCGAACATTGTCTGTTCGCCCGTTCGCCGAATTGCGAACGATATGGTCCGTTCGCGCCAAATTCGTGTGGCGCGTCACGGCCCATAATTCACTGCGGCATCGCAGTGCATTGCTGGCTGATGATTGGCCAAGCATGCACTATGACCCGCATGCTTGGCCAATCACAGCGCCGTCTGAACAGAGAGCCGTAATTGGCCAAAGCCAAGGAGGCTTTGGCCAATTATGGCTCAGGGGATTTAGTACACGCTCCACACTATATAAGGCCGCCTGCACAGCAGCCCTGTGTAGTGTGTGTTCTGGTGTTGAAAGAGATAGACAGAGAGACAGTGTCATTTGATTTGAGTTATATAGATTAGGCAGAACAGTCAGTCAGTTAGCTGCACTTACAGCGTATTGTGTATATATATGCATCCCAGGTGTTGCATATATATATATATACACTGTATTCAGTTTAGCTAGATCCGTTCCTGTTATTTTCCTACTGACAGGCAGGCTTGTCTTGTTACAGTAGTTACAGCTACCTGAAAAAAATTGCTGGTGTTCTTTTGATCCTATTAGTACCACAGTCAGGCAGCTAGACTATTTACAGTTAGTGTAGTGCGTCCTGCTCACAGTGTTCAGCTAGATCCATTCCTGTTATCTTCTTACTGACAGGCAGGCTTGTCTTGTTACAGTATATATAGCTACCTGAAGAAAATTACTGGTGTTCTTTTGATCCAATTAGTACCACAGTCAGGCAGCTACACTATTTACAGTTAGTGCAGTGCGTCCTGCTCACAGTGTTCAGCTAGATCCGTTCCTGTTATCTTCTTACTGACAGGCAGGCTTGTCTTGTTACAATATATACAGCTACCTGAAGAAAATTGCTGGTGTTCTTTTGATCCTATTAGTACCACAGTCAGGCAGCTAGACTATTTACAGTTAGTGCAGTGCGTCCTGCTCACAGTGTTCAGCTAAAACTACAAGTTAGTGGGGTGCGTCCTGCTCACAGTGTTCAGCTAAACCTACAAGTTAGTGGGGTGCGTCCTGCTCACAGTGTTCAGCTAGATCCGTTCCTGTTATCTTCTTACTGACAGGCAGGCTTGTCTTGTTACAGTATTTACAGCTACCTGAAGAAAATTGCTGGTGTTCTTTTGATCCTATTAGTACCACAGTCAGGCAGCTAGACTATTTACAGTTAGTGCAGTGCGTCCTGCTCACAGTGTTCAGCTAAAACTACAAGTTAGTGGGGTGCGTCCTGCTCACAGTGTTCAGCTAAACCTACAAGTTAGTGGGGTGCGTCCTGCTCACAGTGTTCAGCTAAAACTACAAGTTAGTGTGGTGCGTCCACCTCACAGTGTTCAGCTAAACCTACAAGTTAGTGCGGTGCGTCCTGCTCACAGTGTTCAGCTAAAACTACAACTTAGTGCTGTGCGTCCTGCTCACAGTCTTCAGCTAAACCTACAAGTTAGTGGGGTGCGTCCTGCTCACAGTGTTCAGCTAAAACTACAAGTTAGTGTGGTGCGTCCACCTCACAGTGTTCAGCTAAACCTACAAGTTAGTGCAGTGCGTCCTGCTCACAGTGTTCAGCTAAAACTACAAGTTAGTGCTGTACGTCCTGCTCACAGTGTTCAGCTAAAACTACAAGTTAGTGTGGTGCGTCCACCTCACAGTGTTCAGCTAAACCTACAAGTTATTTTTTTGTGAGCTCTGCACAGTGTTCACCTAAAGCTACCTGTAGAAGGTTGGTGGTGTTTTCCTGATCCTATCACTACCGCAGGCAGCTAAAAAAGCTACAAGTTAGTTTTTTGCGAGCTCTGCACAGTGTTCAGCTAAAGCTACCTATAGAAGGTTGGTGGTGTTCTCATACTACAGGCAGGCAGTTGATTTTGCTAGCTGCAGTATCAGTATATATATATATATATATATATATATATATATATATATATATATATCCCAGCTTAGTGCAGCTACAGGCCATTAGTATGTCTGGAAGGCCAAGAAGGAGAGGCAGACAAGCAGGCTCTGTGTCTAGTGTTGGTCGTGGAGACGGTGCATTCTCATCAGCACGTGGCCGTGGGACACGCTTGGCCTTTTTTTCGGCAGCTGGCCGTGTTGAGCCGCAACATGCGGAAGACTTGGTCGAGTGGATGACCAAGCCGTCCTCATCCTTCTCATCCTCTCTCACCCATATCCAGGGTACTTTGTCTGGCAAAGCAGCAGCCTCTTCCCTCGGCTCAATGTCATCAGTGACTCCTTCCCTAGCCCCACCATGTCCTCCTGAGTAGTCCCTCGAACTGTTTGACCACAGTGTTGGGTACATGCTCCAGGAGGATGCCCAGCATTTGGAAGGCTCTGATGATGATACTGAGCTCGATGAAGGCAGTAACATGAGCACGGACAGAGGGGGTACCCAAGAAGGAAAGCAATCTGGCAGTCTGCTGCAGCATACACATGTGCAGGGCGCTGCAGTCTCTGGGCGTTATTAAAAAAGTTCTTTGGTGTGGGCCTTTTTTGAGACGAGTGCATCAGATCGCGCCGCTGCTATTTGCAACATATGTCTCAAGCGTATCTCGCGTGGCCAAAACATCTCCCGCTTGGGTACCACATGCTTGACCAGACATATTTCCCAAATTTCCCTGCCCCAGCTGCTGCACCGCCGAAAGAAGTTTGCTCCCAGCCATCCACATGCGCAGCGGTTGAATGCTAGCTTGGAAAAAATTGCTAGCACTTCAACTGCTGCCTTTTCAGTTGGTAGACTCTGCCCCCTTCCGTGAGTTTGTGGAATGTGCAGTTCCTCAGTGGCAGGTACCCAAACGCCACTTTTTCTCACGGAAGGCGATTCCGGCTCTCTACCGGCATGTGGAAGGCAATGTTCATGCCTCGCTGGACAGAGTGGTCAGCGGTAAGGTGCATATTACCGCTGACTCATGGTCCAGCAGGCATGGACAGGGACGTTACCTAAGTTTCACGGCACATTGGGTGACTCTGCTGGCAGCTGGGAAGGCTGCAGGACAAGGTGCAGTAGTGTTGGAGGTTGTTCCGCCACCACGCCTCCAAAATGCTAATGATTGTGACACACCTCTCTCCTCCACCCCCTCCTCTTCTTCTTCCTCCATGGCCTCTTCCTGTGCTTTGTCCTCGGAACCAGCGGTGCTCCGTAGCTGTTCAAGGGGCTATGCAAGTACGCAGGCCAAAAGATGCCATGCGCTGCTTGAGCTGGTGTGCTTGGGGGACATGAGTCACACTGGGGCAGAGGTTCTGTCAGCTCTGCAGGGGCAGGTTCAGAGGTGGTTGACACCACGCCAACTTAAGGCAGGAATGGTGGTTTGCGACAATGGCACCAACCTCCTCTCTGCCCTCCAACAGGGACAAATGACCCATGTGCCCTGTTTGGCTCACGTCCTTAACTTGGTGTTGCAGCCGTTCTTGGGCAGGTACCCGGGCTTACAGGATGTCCTGAGGCAGGCCAGGAAAGTCTGTGTGCATTTCCGCCGGTCATATAATGCCAGTGCTCGGCTGACGGACCTCCAAAAGGAGTTTAACCTACCCAAGAACCGCCTAATCTGTGACATGCCCACCAGGTGGAACTCAACGTTGGCCATGCTGCAGCAGCTGCACACGCAGCAGAGGGCCATCAATGAGTACCTGTGCGACTATGGCACCAGGACAGGGTCAGGGGAGCTTGTTTTTTTTCACCACCCCAGTGGGCCATGATCAGGGATGCATGCACTGTCCTGTCACCATTTTAGGAGGCCACAAGGATGGTGAGCAGTGACAGTGCATGCATTAGTGGCACTGTCCCCCTTGTCCACCTGTTGGAGCACACACTGCGTGGAATAATGGACAGGGCACTTGAGGCAGAACAGAGGCAGGAAGAGGAGGACTTCCTTAGCTCTCAAGGCCCCCTTTATCCAGACAGTGTTCCTGTGTGCCCACCGATCACACAGGAAGAGGAGGAGGAGGAGGAGGAGGAGGAAGATTGTGTCAGTATGGAGGTGGAGCCTGGCACTCAGCATCAGCAGCAGTCTTTAAGGGATCAGTCCCAAGAAACACATGGACTTGTACGTGGCTGGGAGGAGGTGGCTGCGGACCATGTCGTCCTTAGTGACCCAGAGGACTCCGGACTGAATGCCTCAGCAAACCTACGCTGCATGGCCTCCCTGATCCTGCAAAGCCTGCGTAAGGATCCTCGTATTCGTGGTTTCAAGGAGAAGGACCAATACTGGCTGGCAACCCTCCTTGATCCACGTTACAAGGGTAAGGTTGCGGACCTTATCTTGCCATCGCAGAGGGAGCAGAGGATGAAACATCTTTGGGAGGCTTTGCAGAAAGGTCTGTGCAACGCGTTCCCAGAGACTGGGAGGTTACAAACTCCTGTTTCTGGATAACGTGTTGCTGAGGCTTCGGTCAGTCAAAGAAGGAGCGGTGGAGAAGGTGGCTGTCTGACCGATGCGTTCAGACAATTTTTTGGTCCGCAGCCCCAAGGTATTATCGGTTCCAGCAACCATCGCCAGCGTCTGTTTTACATGGTGCAGGAATACCTAGGGGCAAGATCTGACTTGGACACCTTTCCCACCGAAAATCCTCTGGGTTACTGGGTCTTGAGGATGGATCACTGGCCAGAGCTTGCACAGTATGCAATTGAGCTACTGTTACCAGAAGTGGTGGACTCACTTGTCAGCGACAGAGAGTCATACGAGCAGGTTGCCTCTGTGGGCCTGAAGCACGGACATCACAGCTCTGCGAACCTTCTGGGTCAAACTCTGTGTGGATCTCCCAGGGTTGCCAGGTGGGTCCTCCCAAAGGATGGCCAGGTTACGAATCAGAGGGAATGGTGCTTCACGTGAAAACTTGGGGTGAAGACAGGTTTGGTCTCTCAAAGGGTATGTGGAGAAAAAACAAACAGGCTCCACATGGCGTAGATAAAAAAGGTGGGATTTTTATTGCTAAAAAACCAGGCAATGGTAAAATGTGATCACAAGATATAAAAACAAAGTATGGGCAACAAGAAGGATGCCCATACTTTGTTTTTATATCTTGTGATCACATTTTACCATTGCCTGGTTTTTTAGCAATAAAAATCCCACCTTTTTTATCTACGCCATGTGGAGCCTGTTTGTTTTTTCTCCACATACCCTTTGAGAGACCAAACCTGTCTTCACCCCAAGTTTTCACGTGAAGCACCATTCCCTCTGATTCGTAACCTGGCCATCCTTTGGGAGGACCCACCTGGCAACCCTGGGAGATCCACACAGAGTTTGACCCAGAAGGTTCGCAGAGCTGTGATGTCCGTGCTTCAGGCCCACAGAGGCAACCTGCTCGTATGACTCTCTGTCGCTGACAAGTGAGTCCACCACTTCTGGTAAGAGTTTCTTACACACCATCTTCACTAAGTTGTATGCAGTCACGAGATACAGTGTTGGGGAAGATCTGATGATACGTCCGTTTGGAATATTTGTCTTCTTACATCCATATACCTTTTCTAGGGGGATATCCCATGCTGTTTCATTCCATTCACTGGATTCCATTCACCATCCCTTAGAGACTTTTTAGTTTAATATCAACGTTTGAATCACTTATGGACATTTGTTTGTCAGTCATTATATTGACCTTAATATTTTCTGCACATTTTATGCGCTACATTTTTCTTTTCTTTATATGTTTTATGGTTTTTGTCACCCTGTATGTAGCTGCTTTGCACTTTTGTGTGTATTTAGCGCAGTGTACACCCTCTTTATTTTTGTAATTGAGCTACTGGCCTGTCCTGCATCCAGCATTCTTTCGGAACGCACATTCAGTGCTGCTGGAGGCTTTGTAACCGATCACAGGGTGCGTCTGTCCACCGACTCGGTCGATCGACTGACCTTCATAAAAATGAATCAGTCTTGGATCACCACCAGCTACCAAGCACCTGATGCTGATGTAACCGAATAATTTTTTTTGAAATCTCAGATCCCTTCAAAGACTGCCTATACTGATGCTGAGTGACTATCCCTGAGAAATTATCCTCTTCCTCCTCAATCATCACGCTGATAGCTTGTAAGAACATTTTTGGTTCTGGGCGCCACCACCAGTGCTTAAGGCACAATTTTTCAGCCCCTGTTCAACAGGGGCATGTAATTGCAATTCTTGATCTAATATTTCACAGCAGGGCCCATTTCTGCACCCACCAAGAGCGAGTGAGGACTTACAGTGTTGTGGCACCAGCACCACCACCACCAAAGACCCAATTTTTCTGCCCTTGTTCAACAGGGGCATGTAATTACAATTCTTGATCTAATATTTCACAGCAGGGCCCATTTCTGCACCCACCAAGAGCGAGTGAGGACTTACACTGTTGTGGCACCAGCACCACCACCACCAAAGACCCAATTTGTCTGCCCTTGTTCAACAGGGGCATGTAATTACAATTCTTGATCTAATATTTCACAGCAGGGCCCATTTCTGCACCCACCAAGAGCGAGTGAGGACTTACAGTGTTGTGGCACCAGCACCACCACCACCAAAGGCCAAATTTTTCTGCCCCTGTTCAACATGGGCATGTAATTACAATTCTTGATCTAATATTTCACAGCAGGGCCCATTTCTGCACCCACCAAGAGCGAGTATGGACTTACAGTGTTGTGGCACCAGCACCACCACCACCACCAAAGGCCCTATTTTTCTGCCCCTGTTCAACAGGGGCATGTAATTACAATTCTTGATCTAATATTTCACAACAGGGCCCTGTGAGGGCTTACAGTGTTGTGGCCACAACAACATCTAAGGCCCAAATTTCTGCTGAGTATATAGGACAGGCCCCTACTTTCAAACATCTAACTTACAAACGACTCTTACTTGCAAACGGAAGGAGAGAACAGGAAGTGAGATGAAATCTACCCCTAGGAAGGGAAATTCTCTCCTGTAAGAGTTATATATGGGAAAATTGTGTCACCTCTCCACTGATGCTTTATCACCAATCCTTGTTTCACAAAAAACCCCAAATTTTCAAAAAACATTTGTCATTGGGACAGAAAGTGAGGTGAAATCTTCTGAAGAGGTGCACAGACAGCAAAACAAATGTTACAGGGGTAATAACCCTTCCCTATGTTTTCCAAAAATGTACCAGTCCAAAATTACAAACAGATTCTACCTAACAACAAACCTTCAGTCCCTGTCTTGTTTGCACCGCCTGTATACTGCTGTTCAGAATATATAGGGCATGGGGGCCCTACGCCTTTCCTTTTTTTAATTTGGGTGCGGGGTTCCCCTTAATGTCCATACAAGACCCAAAGGGCCTGGTAATGGACTGGGGGGTACCCATGCCATTTGTCTCACTGATTTTCATCCATATTGCCAGGACCCAACATTACATTAAACCCGCAAGCAGTTTTAAATGAGATTTTTTCCTTTAAAAATGACATTTGGTGCAGGGACTGTTCTAAACACGGGAAACACGCGCCACTTTACAGACATACTATAGACACACCCCAGGTACGATATGTAAAGGAATATTTCCCTTTTTTTTTACTTTAAGCATCATTAAAATCACTGCTCCCAAAAAAACGGCCATTTTTAAAAGTTTTTCTTGTATTGATACATGTCCCCTGGGACATGGGACCCGGGTCCCCAAAACCTTTTTAGGCCAATACCATGCAAATTAGCCTTTAAAATGAGCACTTTTGATTTCAAATGTTCGAGTCCCATAGACGTCAATGGGGTTCTAACGTTCGTGCAAATTTTCGGTCCGTTCGCAGGTTCTGGTGCGAACCGAACCGGGGGGTGTTCGGCTCATCCCTATTACTCACCTTACTTAGCATTGCATCAATTCTCAATGACCAACACCACTAAGTGTCTCTAACAAAAATGACCACCATTGCCCTTTCATTCTTATGGGTGAACTGGTTCCCAGGCAGCCAGTATAATACCCTTTCCTCCCAAAATGCAGACCAAAGCAAGCACAATCTCAGTAGTTTGTATGGCTGTAAAAAAAAGTAATGACCTGACCAAGCTTTCTTGGCTCCATGGGGCACCAGAGCCAGCATCATCACAAGAGCAGAAGGGGCTTATATCATGCCCAGAAGTATTTCTCTTTGCATTGACAAATAAAGTTATGAATTAAGCTGTAATATGCAGTAAGTATAGAAAAGAATCACCCTCTTAAAAATAATCACATTGTGTTGCTTTGCAGCCTGAAATGTAGACAGTCTCAGTTTTTGTTTCATCCAGTTGTATTTACTCAGTGCAACTTATAATATCCAAGTGAAAGAGATAACACCAATGTGCAAAAAAAAAAAAAAAAAAGTAAAAAAATAGAAATAGAGTTTGAAAAAGGATCACCCCTTGTGTCATCTTTTGCTTTAATTACAGTCTTTAGTCTGTTAAATCTCTACTAACTTTGCACATCTAGACTTTGCAATATTTGCCCACTCGTCTTTGCACAATTGCTCAAGTTCAGTTAAATTTGATGTGACCGTCGTTTGTGTACTGCAGTCTTCAAGTCATTCCACAGATTTTCAATGGGGTTTAAGTCTGGGCTCTGGCTAGGCCATACAAGGACATTCACCTTTTTCTCCTTCGATTAATGTGTGTTTATTTTTTTTTTGCTGTGTGCCTTGGGTCATTGTCATGTTGGAGGCTAAACCTTCTTCCCATTGACAACTTTCTGGCATAAAGCAGCAGATTTTTTCTCAAGAATTTCACAGTATTTTGCCCCATCCATTTTTCCTTTTATCATGACAAGTGCTCTATTTCCTGCTGTAGAGAAACACCCACATAACAGGATATTACCACCTCCATGCTTTACTGTAGGAATTGTGTTATTTGGATGGTGAACTGAATTGGATCTCTGCCAGACATATCGTTTAGTGTTGAGGCCAAATAAATGAATTTTAGTCTCATCTGACCATAATTCCTTTTTTCATGTGGCCTCAGAATCTTCAAGGTGTGTTTTGACAAAGCTCAGTTGTGACTGCATGTGGCCTTTCTTGCAACCCTCCTACACAAGCCACATTTCTGAAGAATTTGGTATATTGTTGTCACATGCACACAATGACCACTCTTTGTCATAAATTTCTGCAACTGCTTCAGAGTTGTTGTAGGCCTCTTGGTAGCCTCTCTGACCAGTTTCCTCCTGGCTCTTTCATCCAGTTTGGAGTGGCTTCCTTATCCAGGAAAGGTCTGTGTTGCATAAATACCTTCCACTTCTTAATAATAGACTTCACTGTGCTTCTAGGCATTGATAAAGCCTTTGAATTTTTTTTTTGTATCCATCTCCTGACTTGTGCCTGTCCACAACTTTATGCTGGAGATCTTTTGACAGTGCTTTGCCACCTATAGTTTATTGTTTGTTTCAGTTGCACTACCATTGACTGAAATGCTCCAGGAAAGCTCTTTTTATACTGAGCTAGTCAATATGACCACAGATGATCACAGTTGAAAGTCATTTGGCTTTGTGTGCCATTGAGAAGGTGATTAGCTACACCTGATTGAGATTACAAGTCATTTTTAGCAGGGAGCAAGGCTGGTACAAGGTTTTTTGACACCCTAGGCGAAACCTCTTTTTGCCTCCTCCCCATTGTCTCCACCCCTGACTCCACCCCCTTTGCCCTGCCCATGTATACGCTAGTGGAAGTACCGGCCCTGGCAGGGAGGTGATCCTTTTTCTAACTCAGTGATTCAAAGTTAGAATTTTTTTTCTGTTGGTGTTATATCTTTAAATTGCATGTTAAAAGTTGTCCTGCGTACATATAGCTGGATAAAACACAATCTTTGTCTGGCTTTATTTCAGGCTGCAAAGCAACAAAATGTGATTATTTTAAAGGGGCTGATTCTTTTCTATACCCACTGTACCTAGCTGTGTTTATACAGTATATACTCATGTCTTATGCACAGGAGTTTAGTATTTGAGTGCAGAGAGTAGGAACAAATCCAAAGGCACTAAAAACGAATCCAGTTGACTTAAATATAACTAAACAAAAATTAACCTTTTAAAGTTAAAGATACTTACCTTATCCTTTTTCTTTTGACTTTCACCAAGGTAACACACGACAGTTTTTCCCTTTGGAATAAACTCTGAAGGTTTTTCCAACGGAGTTCCGACGGAATTTCGCTGAAACTGTTTTGCATACACTCGATCACACCAAAGTCCGAACGTCAAGAATGCCGTGACATACAGCACATACGACAGGACTAGAAATAGGAAGTTCAATACCCAGTGCACCACCCTTTGGGCTCTTTCTGCTAATCTTGTGTTTATCTCGTGTTAGTAGAAGTTTGGTGAGAAACGATTCGTGCTTTTCAGACTCCAGCTTTTTCTGATCGTTTTACTGCTGTTCGGTTTGTGCTTGTGGGTTTGTATCTAGTTTTCAGTGCGTGTAGTTAGTTTGTATTTCAGTGCGTTCTTGTCCACTCGTTGCTGATTTTCAGCTCGCTCTTCACAGGCCTTGCTGTTCTTCAGTGCGTTCTGTTAAGTTCGTTCTGACCGTTTTAAAACCATGGTGCGGGTACGTACTCATCGTACAGTTTGTGCTGCGTGAGAACTTGGTGTTGGGGCTCATACTTTGACCCAAGTCCAGTCCATGAACAGGGCGAGGAGGAGTTCATGGACCAAGAATTGGTTACTCCAGCGTGACCAATTCTCGCACATTTCTTTGCTTCGTGAGATCCAGGAGAATAATCCTGATGATTTCAGGAACTATCTCAGGATGATGGACCCCATTTTTCACTGTCTGTTGGCTTTGCTGATCCCTTATATCAGCAGGCAGGATACCTGCATGAGGTAAGCCATCACTCCGGAGCAGAGGCTAGTCGCCACCTTGCGGTACTTGGCGACTGGGAGAAGCCTGCAGGACCTCAAGTTCTCAACAGGCATCTCTCCCTAGGCTCTGGGGATCATTATTCCAGAGACCTGTTCTGCCATCATTCAGGTCCTGCAGAAGGACTATATTAAGGTAAGTTTTCTTCTTTAACATCACATTCTATGTATTTAATGTATGCTAATGTTTTGTATTTATTTCATCATTCCCTAATTAACATGAATGGAATATGCTGTGAATGTCCCCTTTATCCTCATGCATGCTGGAAGCTTTTAATGCTCCTTTTTTGGCCTACATGCATATTTGCATTCACTAACCCCCCCCAGCATGCTATCCTGGGCCCATATACACCTATAGCCTAGTCCCTTAACAATGTATGTTGTCAGCTCCATTGTACCGCTTTCCCCGAAACACCCTCTAAAATGTGTCCAAATGTTATTTGTGTCCTTAAATTCATTTATAACCCCCCCCCAAAATGTGTACAAATGTTATGAGTCCTTAAATTCAGACAATTTTAAACCCCCGCCCCCATACAATTTTATCAATGGGCCATCAGAAGGGGTAAGGAATCTGATAAGTGGGCGTTATATTTTTGTCTTTAAATAATACATTTTTTTTCTTTTTGACTCCACAGTTTCCTTCAACGCCACAGGAATGGCAGACTGTGGCCTCCCATTTTGCTGAGGACCATTGGGACTTTCCCAACTGTGGAGGGGCTATAGATAGGAAGCATGTCCACATTGTGCCACCACCCCATTCGGGGTCTTACTATTATAACTATAAGGGGTTTAATAGTGTAGTGTTAATGGCGGTGGGGTCGGCACACTATGAGTTCCTCTATGTAGACGTGGGGAAGAATGGCCGGATGTCGGATGGAGTAGTCTTTGCCCAGACGAAGTTTTACCAGCGTCTCCAGACTGGTGGCTTGGCATTGCCACCTGATACGGATAAATTGAAAGGACTCCCCTTTGTCTTTATTGCAGATGAAGCCTTCGGTCTGGGCGAGCACCTGATGAGGCCATTCCCCCAAAAGATCCTCACCCCGGAGAGGAGAGTTTTTAACTACCGGCTGTCCAGAGCGAGAAGAGTCATTGAGAATACCTTCAGGATAATAGTCAGCCGGTTCCGCCTGTTTCTGAATCAACCATATCATCCTATGCTGCTGCATACTGCACAATTTTTTAAGAAAAATTTCACATAATTATGTTGCCTGAGTTGGGCCTGAGGCTGTACTTATTACAGAGAATCCTCTGACAGGCCTGGATACTGGCCGTCCTGGCTTGGCCCCCCAAAGCGCCCGCGAAGTTCGGGAGAAATATGTAAATTATTTTATGGGTAGGGGGGCCATTGCTATGCCAGACAATGTCTAACCCTTTTTTTTTAATAAAAAAAAATTATCTGATAAAATCTTGAAATGTCTTTATTGCTTGTGTTTCTTTTTGGCTGTCTCCTAGTTTCTCCTAGTGCACTTGTAGTGCCAAGTGGATTTTCCTTTAGCAAATAAGCCCCATTGTAACTGTAAACACAAAATTACTTACAAAACTGGTATTGAGCATTGAAAGAAGAAGCCACACATTGTTGATTCTCAAAATTTTTACTCTTTGCACATTTACATGTGCGTTCGAAAAGTGTTTAGAAAAGTTTTTTTTTTCTCAATGTTTTTTCATTTTTTTTAGAAACAGGCATGTTTTAAAACATAACATACACAACTCTGGAACTTACAAAGTTCAACGTATATAAACTGAAGGAAATATTAGACATTATAGTGTCAAAAATGTCTTGACATTGCCTTCATCAGATGGGGTGATGTCACCCCTGTAAAAGCCAAATTTTGAAGATGCACACAAATTGGGAGTCCAAATGGGTATTTCCCTCCTGATCCCATGCCTAATGTCAACATGTGCTATCTCCCATCATGGGGGATCAATGGACGTGTTTTGGGGGTGCAACCCCTTCCTCTCACCTACTAGAGTTACGAGGAAGGGGTTGCACCCACAAAACGCATACATTGAGATCCCCTGATGGCAGATAGCACATGTTGATACACCGTGTGCATCTTCAAAATTTGGCTTTTAAAATGTCCAAACAAAAATTGGGTTTAGTCCAACAAATGGGTAAATGGATGGGATTTGAAACCAATTTATATTCTCCCCAACACATCAATCATGTTCTTCATTTGTTGTTCCATAACATTCAGTTTCTTCCTTATAATGTCTATTTCACCATTCCACAGCATGATGTTGTGGATGAGCCTTTGTGCACTGTCACTTGTGAAAGGTTCAGCTTGCTGTTCAACAACCAGCACATCACCTAAAAATTGGATTAAAAACATGTATTATAAATATGCAGGCATACATAGATTACCTGAAGCTGGGGTGTCAGACACTCACCTGTTTTTGTGACAATCTCGCCCACTTCCTCCACCTCTCCTTCCTCCAGATCCTCGGGGGGGGGTCTTGGGCTGATTTCCCCTTTTTGGTGAGGTGGGGGGTCCCTGGTGTCCTCTGAGTGGTGTCCCCCGAGTCTTTTCTGCCCTATGACAATGAAACAAAAGGTATACTTAGCACACAGATATTTGAGTCCAGAAATAGGAATATGAAACATTGCTTGGAAGTGGTGTACAATTGTCTGTTTGGGCAGAGTTCCAAGTTGAAGACATCATTAATTGCCTTTTAACCAAGCTGAAATACTTACCTTTTTTTGGACAAGTTTCACAGATGGAGACACCCCAAGAATCCACTGGAGCACCTGTGTGGGTCACCCTAAAAAATGTGCTCTGGTGTCCAACACTAGTGCTCCTGAGTCCAGATGTGTAAACAGCTGCTGAGTGTCCTCTCCTTACATTCCACTGAATCAAGTTTGCAATTCATTCCAGTTTCAAAGACATCTAGACAACAATGTCCTAAACTTCTTTTAATACAAATTAGCATGACCAAATGTAGTTAATTCTGTATCAGCTAAAAACATCGTATTTAGTTGGCAAAACGAACAATGTTTCCTACGAACGATTACTGTGCCCACGACCATGAAAGTAGCCATTTAAAACTGTACAAAAGTAAAGAAAAGCACATGGAGCAGCAGCATGTAAGTTAATAAACATAATAGGAACACACGACAAGTACTTACTTTTTTGAAGCACTTTCTTTATCCTTCGGTACTGATCTTGCTCCCTTAATTTTAGGTCTGACCAGCATTTTCTTAATTGCTCCTTTGATCATCATATCCCAAATTTCTGCCCCAGACTCTTCACCACTTTCATCGTGATTTTGGCCTTTCGCAAATTGGGGTTTGGGTACGGCCCATTCTTTCCATCATAGTCGGCCCTCTTCAATATGTCGACCATCTCCACCATCTCCTCAAAGGCCATATTGGAGGCCCTAAATCTCCTCCTCTGGGATTGGGTCGTTTCGGGCTCCGGGCTTTCCTCCTCCTCGTTAGTGGAATTGCCACACACCTGCTCTTTATCCTCCATGTTGCTCCTACTGCGAATAGAATAGAGAAGGAGGAGGGAATCTTCAAGAAAGAATGGCAGGGGTGGGCGACACGGGCAGAGTATCCTGCATGCGCAGTCTATATCAAGCTAACACGCATGTGTCGTAACAATCTGTGTGTGGGGAAGGACGAATGGAAGTGGCGAGCATCCCAAACGGAGTTAAAATTTGAACTTGGCCTATCACAGTGGCCTATACTGCTTCAAGATTGAGGCCTATATTGGGATATGATAATGAGAGTTTAGGCTGACATTAGTGTTTTTGTCTTGTGTATTGTCTTACAGCAAAGATGAATCACTTTAAGGACCCAGAATTCATGGCCAGTTTCATAGACAGGGAGATGAGGAATTTGTGGGAGGTGAAACACAGCTTATATTATAATAAACAAGCTAGGAGGTCATTGCTGGAGAAACTTCTGGAGTTTGTGATGACTCAGGTCCCCGATGCAAATATGACGTTTTTGGACAATAAAATTGGGATCTTGAGGAACATGTATAAGAAGGAGCATAATAAGATCCAGAAATCGCTCCGATCAGGAACATCAGCAGAGAATGTTTATGTCCCCAGGCTGTGGTACTTCAACAAACTGCAGTTTCTGAACGACCAGACTGAAGCCAGGGAAACTCTTTCGACCCTTCCCTGCAGCCTTCCCTCCACCGTTCCCTTAACTCCAGCAGAGGCTGAAGAGGAACAACCTAGACCTTCCATCCTGGAAGAAGTGGATGCGCCCAGCTGGAGTCAGGTATATTATTTTTAGACATATTTATTGTCCTAATATTAATGATGTAAACTAGATGTTATAATTGATTACAAATCAATGATTTTATCAAAAAAATGATGTATACATATCACTAGACAGTAGTGGCCAAAAATGTTGGTGACCAGCTTGAAAAATGCTGGGGTCAGAATGATAGTCTTTTCTACTTATTAACATTCAATTCGCAAGTCATGAGAAAATTGTGTGTGATTGATGAAGCAAAAACTAAAACTATGTCCCTTTTTTATACACAGGATGAGCTCAGCCAGGAGGAGGGTCTGGAAAGCATCAGCCAGGAGGAGGCTGTGCCCGGTGTCAGCCAGGAGGAGGTCGTGCCCAGTGGCAGCCAGGAGGTGGCTGGGCCCAGTAGGAGCCTCACCCAATCCCAGGTGCCTCACCTCTGCCTTACCACCAAAAGGCCCAGGAAGGGGACGATGATGGAGGAGGCAGCACTGGGCCTCATTAGGGAAGCCAGCTATTTCCTCAGGAGCCCCACCAACTCTGAAGAGGCCTATGGCTGCAATCTAGCCACCAGGTTGCTAGAATTGGAGAAGGGCCAACACCTCCTCTGTGAGGGGAATTTTGTTTGATGCCCTTCAGAAGGGGTTGAGGGGCCAGCTGACTGAGAACAGCCACATATATGAGCAAGCCCATCCTCCTCCTCCTCTTCCTGCCACAAGTCCACCACCAGAGCCACATCCTCCAAGGAAAGCTGCAGGGAAGGCTGCAGGGAAGCATGGAGGGAAGGCTACAGGAAAGATAAGAAAGTGATGGCCTGGGTTCAGTCTGGTCTGACAGAAGACGCAGGCTGGTGTAGTACCACAGCCTGGGGACAGATATGTCATCTGCTACTGGTCCTGATCTCTGGGATTCCTGGACCAGATTGTGCTCCCTATTATATGGACTGCTCAAGCTTCCAATTTTCTTTTCCACAGACTTGATGTGTGCCCTGGGGGCCAAAAGGCTTTGCAAATTTCTAAAGTTTCTCCAGCATTGACTACCTCTTTATTTTGTTACCCAGAAGAAATGTATATTTTATTTTCAGAAAATTCTTTCCTATGTGTTTTTCTCAGGGCTTTTTTTCTTAAACAATAGGTACTGATACTCAATAACGACCCCCCAAAACCCTTCGCCCACACACACCCTCCAAATCACATCAAATAGTGGGTGTGGTCATATTTCACAAACAGTAGAAGGGGCATTACATATCAGGATTGCATTACATACAGAGTGCAGAGTTCATGGGGGTTACACACAGAGTGCAGAGCTGTCACTTGTAAACATAGAACTCAGACTTCTGTGTTTATAAGTGATTGTGGTGAGCAGGCACCAAAGGGTCTGAGCCAGAGGTGGTGGAACTGAAAAAAAGCCCTGGTTTTTCTTCAAAAAGGACAGTTTGTTTGTGAGTAGGCAGGTACATTTCAAAAAGACAATGTCAAATTAACAAGGGGACACCAACCTCCTTGAGGTTAATAAAAAATACAAGATAATAATGTTATTGTGGTAAATTGACACTCAAAAAAATTTATATGGAGATCACTAGAAAATAATGTTTAAGTAATCCTAAAATAAATCTTGATGAAATAAAAAATTATAAAAGATGACTATAAAAAATAATTGTAAACATTATTATGGAGATCGGGCTTTTAAAAAATAGAATATTATTCAGGAGATCAGGATAAATAATGAAGTAACAAGTTTGTGCGAACTCTGTGTGAATATGAGCAGCAAAACAACTTAATTCTTCTAGCATTATAAAGAAGAAAAGAATGCGCTGCAGAAGATCACAGAATTAGCAGCGTGAGGAATGTGCTAGCTCCAATATGAACGCTAGTTTTACCACACCGAGCGCTTCCGTCTCGTACTTGCTTCAGAGTATGCGTCATTTTTGGTCCGTCGGGAAAGCAAACAGACGAGTGGTTTTCCTGATAGGAATTGGTTCCGTCGGAAATATTTAGAACATGTTCTATTTCTAGGTCCGTCAGAATTTAAAAAAAAAAATAGTCCGATGAGGCATACACACGATCGGAATATACAATGAAAAGCTTCCGTCTGACTTTTTCTGTCGCACATTCCGCTCGTGTGTACGCGGCATAAGGATGACATTACTCTTATGACGGATCCTAGAAAAGCTGAGGATTCCAAATATTTGGAGAAGGCTGCCACAAGCACTGTGTTCCTAAGTTAGCCTTTCTCAATCTATTTACCACGTAGAAACCCTCTAAATAACTCCCCATTGGTGGTCAGTAGAAAAATGCTTTCTTGCATTGGTGATCAGTGGAAAAATATCTCCTTGGTGGTTATTGGAGAAATGCCCCTTTACATTGGTGGTCAGTGGATAAGTGCCTCTTTACATTGGTGGTGAGTGTAGTGCCTGCTTTAATTAGTGGTTTGTGTAATGCCTCCTTAAAGAGGAAGTAAACCCTGATGGGTTTAACTTCCTCTTTTTTCCCCTGCAGAGTATAAGCATAACGGGCTTGTATGCACCACATACTAGCCCAATATATGGCACCAGGTAGCAAATGAAGCCTGCACTGTCCCCGCTGGTGGCTGCATCCATCTTCGCCCCTCTTCCTTAGGGGGCCGTGGACACTGGCTCTGTGACTGGCTAGAGCCGCTAGATGTTTTTCCCACGCATGAGTGTGGGAGCCGCCAGTCACGGCACTTGTGAACAAAGAAACGGCACGGAGGTCCATTTCTTCACAGCGCATGCGCCGATGACATCATCGGCGCACTACAAGGTAAGTATCTCCTAAATGGCGCACGTAGGAGATATTTCCACTACCTGTTATACTACCTTATGCTAGGCTTACCTATAGGTAAAAGTGACAATTGGGGATTTACAACCACTTTACAGTGGTAGTTTGTGTAGTTCCCCCTTGCATGGGTGGTCAGTGGAAATGTGTCCTCTTATATCAGTGGTCAATGCAGTTCCCCCATACATTGATGATTTTTTTAGCCCCCCTTATATTGGTGATTAGTGGGAAGGATGTCCATCTTACAGATACAGTGCCTTGAAAAAGCATTCATACCCCTTGAAATGTTTCACATTTTGTCATGCTACAACCAAAAACGTAAATGTATTTTATTGGGATTTTATGTGATAGACCAACACAAAGTGGCACATAACTGTGAAGTGGAAGGAAAATGATAAATGGTTATCAAAATTGTTTACAAATAAATATGTAAAAAGTGTGGCGTGCATTCGTATTCAGCCCCCCTGAGTCAATACATTTTAGAATCACCTTTTGCTGGAATTACAGCTGCAAGTCTTTTTGGGGATGTCTCTATTAGCTTTGCAAATCTAGAGAGTGAAAGTTTTTCCTATTCTTCTTTGCAAAATACCTCAAGCTCTGTCAGATTTGATGGAGAGCGTTTGTGAACAGCAATTTTCAAGTCTTGCCACAAATTCTCAATTGGATTTAGGTCTGGACTTTGACTGGGCCATTCTAACACATGAATATGCTTTAAACTAAACCCTCCCATTGTAGCTCTGGCTGTATGTTTAGGGTCGTTGTCCTACTGGAAGGTGAACCTCCACCCCAGTCTCAAGACTTTTGCAGACTCTAACAGGTTTTCTTCTAAGATTGCCAGTATTTGGCTTCATCCATCTTCCCATCATCTCTGACCAGCTTCCCTGTCCCTGCTGAAGAAAAGCATCCCCACAACATGATGCTGCCTCCACCATGTTTCATCGTGGGGATGGGTGATGTGCAATGTTAGTTTTCCACCACAGAGTTTTACTTTTAGGCCAAAAAGTTCAATTTTGGTCTCATCTGATGAGAGGACCACTTTCCACAAGTTTGCTGTGTCCCCCACATGGCTTCTCACAAACTGCCTCCACCATGTTTCATCATGGGGATGGGTGATGTGCAATGTTAGTTTTAAACCACAGAGTTTTACTTTTAGGCCAAAAAGTTCAATTTTGGTTTCATCTGACCAGAGCACCTCCTTCCACATGTTTGCTGTGTCCCCCATATGGCATCTCACAAACTGCAAACAGGACTTCTTATGGCCTTCTTTCAACACTAGCTTTCTTCTTGCCACTCATCCATAAATGCCAGATGTGTGGAGTGCACAACTAATACTTATCCCATGGACAGATTCTCCCACCTGAGCTGTGGATCTCTGCAGTTCCTCCAGAGTTACCTCTTGACTGCTTCTCTGATTAATGCTCTCCTTGCCCAGCCTGTCAGTTTAGGTGGATGGCCATGTCTTGGTAGGTTTACAGTTGTGTCATACTCTTTCCATTTTTGAATGATAGGTTGAACAGTGCTTCATGAGATGTTAAAAAAAATCAATGGTGTTAGTCGTTACTTATCTAATAGGAAAAAAATGCCCATTGCTCAAGGAACCCATAGCAAACTCCGAAGGAACCCTAGAGGAGCAATTATTAGTTCAGAAGCTTCAGCAAATCATCACTAAACAGGAGCAGCAGGACAGATTGTACAACAGATTTTTACAAAGTTACAGATTGAGCCAGGAATTCTTTCCTTGTCTGCTCAAGGTGCATGAAGTCATATTAGTGCACTGGCATTAACAGAGTTAAGTACTGTCTGTGATACTTTTTCTTTGCAATAACAGGTACATTTTCAGGACACATTTCAGGTACATTTTCTGGAATGTCTACCCTCTTCTTCTTGGTTCAAGCAAAACTTTGAAACCTGACCCTGACCACTTCTTCATTTTTTTGTCTATTTTTTCTCTATTTACAGTGAATATCTGTCTCATCTACAGAGATAAATCTTTCTCAGAATTTTGCAAACTGTAGCATTTGGCTGTTATGAAATATGGGGGCATAGGTCACATATTCCCATAAAAACCTTTGCAAAGGCTTTGCTGAATGAGTGCCAGGCTGATGTGCAATGTATTATGCACCTAATTTGCTTAATAAATATCCCTTTCTGCATTGCCAAGATATGTGTGAAAAATCTGCAAACCACAGATGTGTTAAGTTCCTTTTAACCTTTTAACTTTTTAACTTTTAAATGTGTACATTGAGAAGAATGTGATTGTTATAACTGGTAAAGCAGGTAGATTTTAATGTTATATTAGATTTGTCAGTTTTGAATTTATTTACAGTTTTTGCATAGGGACCCCTAGCAAAACCAGATTTTTGTTTTGTTTTAAAAACACATTGGGGCACATATGTGGTACATATTTTTATATGGCAGACATTATATTTATTAGATGTGAGCTGCTAATAAAATCAGTATTCCAGTTTTGAGCTATTTTTTAAAATAATAGTCCAGCACCTCTAAAAATTATTAAAATCAGCTTGTGCTGCTACAGTATATTTACCTCCTCTCTGGCATAATCCCCCAAAGAAGGTCCTCTGTAAGGTCCATGCATGCTCATCTTCAAGGCTGAATGACACCAGGCATCTATGAACCTAAGCAGTCCATGGCAGTGTAGGTCCACAGAAAGGGGATTTTATGATTTCACAGTACTCCTGTTCTCATTTAACTCTCTTCTCTCTTAATTTTCTTTACCCTCACATAGTTTTTCTTTATATTTTCTTTTTCTTTATTTTTTTCTTGATGCAAAACATAATATTTCTCACTACCTTCAAATTTAACTATCTATAAGGTGATCCTGTTTAAGGTAGTTAGAAAATGACAGTAGGATCATACAGCTGACAAAATAACCTGTCAGGACAAAAGTGTACAGACATGTGTCCCTCCAGCATTGCCTAAAGAGAAGGTAATATGCATATAGTGACTTTCATTCCGCCAGCATTGTCATGTAAAATGGGTCCTGGGGACAGTAGTCTCCTCTATTAGGCAGTGGAGAAACATAGCAGTGCTCTAGTTGACACTGAGTAGATGTAAAGGGTACCAGTATTTCCTGACAGCTTATAATGGATGATCCTACAATCATTTTTTTATTCACCCACTGTAATAAATATCTATCTGCTGCAGTCACACATATGATCCCTGACAACTATACAATAAATCAACCTTCTACTTTTCGCTTCTCATATTTAGACATTGGCATCACCTAGGAGACCCCGTCCCTTTGTTTATACTTAGTTAACAACCATGAGAGTTGTCATTCAAATGCAAGTAGTCATCAGGAGCAGATTGTGTTGGCAGGTTCTATTTTTCCAGATCAAGATAAGCCCCATATGCACAGACCCCCACAACCACTGGGACAGGGTTGTGGGGAAGAGTCCCTTATCCTCATCAACATGGGTACAGGGTACTTTGCCAGGGGGAACCCCTGTTGACGGCATGTGGTCTGGTATGCTTCAGGAGGGGGGTGAATGCTTGCACCCTCTTTCCTGGTGAGACAGGCTTCATGCTTGGATAAGGGTCTGGCATGGATCTTTTTGGGGGAGGACCCCATGTTTTTTTTCTTGATTTTTGTGTTGGATTCACCCTTTTTTTGTGTGATGTCCCCAATTTACAAATAACATCTATATTAGACCCTTATCTAAATGTCAGTTTTGCTGCAATAGGTTGTATACATTGTATAGATATGCCACGTCAGCAGGCAGGTTAAGAGCATCCTCCAGACATGTTTTTTTTTGCTTTGGTACATGTTCCCCAGGGCAGGGGCCAGCTCCCCAGTGTCATTTGTTTGACAATGCCTTGCATATTAGCCTAAAAAATGTCCAGAAATGATTTTTAACATTTAGCCCCTATTGACTTCAATAGGAGTTTGGAATCGGCACCTGGACTTCTGTATTGTTCACCAAACCCAGGTACGTTCAGCTCATTCCTACTGACTAGAAGGTCACAGCTCTGAAAATGCACCTTAGACTTCACACTGTTTGCTGTAAGAATAAAGTTTACAGTGTGCGCCTTTCCTGCTGTCCCTTTTCACCTTAGTTCAATATTTCCATAGACTTTATTTTTACTTTTTTACTTTCTTGTTTCAATAACTGCACAGTGATCTGGCCTTATTGTGGACTGCCTCCTGAAAATGAAATACTTCAAAAGTCTGTCCTCAGCTTCACCTAGCTTGCAAGTCAACATCTTTTTGCCTCTCATCTCCATAGGCTCTTCTCACATATTGTCTTTGACAGGGGAGTGCAGTTCACTTTCAACTTTTGATAAACTCTGCATAATTTTCTGTATATTAAGTTAAACATTTCTCAAGCCTATTTTTCCTAGTCTACTTAGCAAACAGAAAAAGTCAATCAAATTCTGGAAGAGTTCCTACAACCATATGTCTCCACCTGTCAGGATAATGGAGCTGACCTGCTTCCTAAAGTTGAATTAGCCCACAATAATAAAGCCTACAGGCTAATATTCATTTTTTTGTAACATATGACATTCATGCTAATGAACAGAGATTAGATATGACTTTCTACCAGTGATTTTAACTTTGTGTTTCTTTAGCTTTATTTGTCCTGTGTTAGGCCATACACAATCCCATATGCCACACAAACTCAAATAGCTTTTTTCATTCTTGATCCTAAATTGGTATTCCTATAAATCCACCAACTACAAGTTAACACATTTTTAGATTCTAGAGTTTCTGAGGCGAATTTCAGTATCCCATTATTTACATACATTCTCATTTACACAACATAATATAGGCCTAAACAAAATCATGGGGTAGTTGAGGTAAATGTAAATATCCTCCCTATGGGATAAGAAAGTGCACTAACATGTTCATGGAAAGCCAAGAGCAGGGACAGTGTGGAAAGGGGCCATACAAGGCTGTCCCAAATCTTTGCCAGTGTAAAAAACCTCCTGTCGGCTTTTGCCAGTTCTGGTGTGCTTTATTATTCTACCTGGCTTTTCCTTTGATTTGTTTTGTTTGCCTGCCTGTTGTTTGTTCTAACTTTGCACATAGTTCCTGGCTATGCTTTTCTGACAACCTGCAGTAGATGGTGGCTTAGGTTGACTACACCTTAAGCTGTAGATTTGCTGTTTCTTCCTATATCCCAAATTCTGGCCCTCATCAACTAGTCACCTTACTGTCATTAGACACCAATGGGAAAAACTTGACAGCTGCACCTTTGGGGGCTGGAGGTAGTACAGGTGAGGAATGGACTAGGCAATCTATAGAGTCTATTTCTCTCAGTTAGTCTATGTCTACTGCTGGTAACACACAAGATCCACTAACACCTGTGACAAAGATGATGGACATGCTGGTGATGATGGGAGGATTAAGCTTCCCTGTGAAAGGCTACAACTCTTATATGGCACTGTGTCTTTAAGGAAGCATGGGGTAAGCTCTGCACCAAGTTTATTTATTGCTGTATATATTCCTGCACAGCTATTGGGGTCCACTAAGGATAAGTGCACTTATAGTACTTGTAAAAATGGCATCACTTATAATAATGTTCTGAAATGCTGAATAACAGCTGAGTTGTCATATAACTCTCTCTTAGCCTAATCTGCTAGTGTTACTATGGAAACAACAAGGAGACTCAAGGCTAATAGGTCTTAACCATAATACTTCCAAACAAAACTCAAACATTAAAGCAGACATACAGTATGCCTAACAGTTCAGGTATTATTTAAAAATTTGGTTTACCAAATGTATTTTTAGTCATGGATAGAGCATGGAAGGATTAGACCTCACCTTTGTGCTGTGACTCCTTTGGGGACACACTCCTTGAAATGTACCAACATGGACACAGAGAATAAAAATTTGACAGATATGCTAACATTTCTTCGCTACAAGAAACACTTTTGGCTGAAGTTTTTCTTCAAAAGGATGACTTTACCTTTATATACTCCACCAGTGCCCCCCAAAGTCTTATTCTCACTTTTTCACAGTACTAACAAATTCCAGCTGTGCAGGCTATAGGAAGCTGCAAAGCCAACACTGCAAATCTCCCATGCAGCCCCTTGCTTCTTCTGTTCATATGCAGTAAAATCACATTCAGTCTTGAAGAGCCTGCCTATCATGCATGCCAGCAATTGACAGTCTCTCCATTAAAGACGCATTTTCTGCACATGCACAGTAGAGTTATGGGACTGACACAGAGAGTTCAAAGCAATGGCTGGGCATGCCCCCATGGATCATGCTGCATAAAATAGTGGAGTGTGAACAGGTGACTTTAAGACTTTGGGAGGGTAGGGGAATGCTGGGGATCCAGTGCTAATGACAAACACTGGAGAACTGATGTCAGGAAATGTTTCCATGCAGAACCTCTGACTGCCCTGCACAACTATCGCCCAAGAACAATTTTCACACACAAGTGTGTGAAGATTGTGGTAGGTGAGGATGAGTGACATAAGTTAATAAAAAAAAAAAAAGTCTTGGGGGGGGGGAGATGGGCGGAGCCTAGCAGAGCAGACATGCATTGTTAGAGCTCTGCACCGCTGAGGAGAGAAGAGAAGGACAAAGCAGAGCCTGCAGGCTCAAAAGGTATCCATTTGAACCTTTTTGCCCCAGGGAACAAACAGTGAAAGTTTGGGCAGGAAATATGGTACTGGGAGGAAACCGTGGCAGAAATAAAAATCACCTCACAAAGAGCTCACAGGCACTCACTGCAACTAAAGCAGCTCCAGTCACCTCACAAGATACAGCATCAGGGCGCTCTCACAGACAGAAAATGTCACAGCAAGACTCTCTATTTGAGTCAGATACAGAACAAATCCTCTCACAAACTTCTCCACAAGCCTCCTCAGCATCCCCAGTAATACTATTACAATTTGAAAAGATGCTTCATAAGGCTTTAAAACAAACCTCAGACCAAATAACAAAAAGCCTAACCAAAGAAATAAGAGAGCTGGGAAACCACACCGCAGCCTTAGAAATAAAAATGGATGAAATTGAAATTACAACCCAAGTAAATATAACAGAATTGGAACAATTAAAAGAAGAGAATTTAATACTTCAAACTAAGCTCGAAGATTACGAAAATAGAGCCAGACGTTCAAAGTTGCGCATAAGGGGAATACCTGAAACTGTGACAGACCTGCAATCTACTATTACTGCTCTATTACAAGAACTAAAGCCAGATATCCCTATTGAACGTTTAGAACTGGACAGAGTACACAGAGCCCTCACAGCCAAAAAGAAAGATGGACCCCCACGTGATATAATCACAAAATGTCATTATTACAGAACGAAAGAACAAATACTAATTGCTGCAAGAGAAAAAAAGGAACTTAATTTTCAAGGACACAATTATCAAATTTTTGCTGACCTATCCCAACTTACTATTACTAAAAGACGATCCATGAAACCCCAACTAATGGAACTGCAACGCCACAACATTATGTATCAATGGGGCTTCCCTTTTTCAGTCAGATTTAACTACCAAGGTACAATTTACAGAAGCAGATCAGCAGATGAACTACAACAAACCCTTTTAAAATTAAATCTGACAGAACCCACAAGCAGCAACTCTCCCACACGCAGAAGAATGACATCATCTTCACCTTCAGGCAGCACCCAGAAAATTTCAGAACAAAATGGGAATCATCATTCACACAAAAGAGGCCGTTATGCCACATTATCCATGGACCAAGAAGATTCAATGGACTGACATCCTAATTCCTGATATCTCTTCATTTATTATACTAAGAGATGGTTCTCTATAAAAAACCTGTATTTATAACTGAATGTAACTGCATTCTGATAGTCACACACTGTGTGGGATCATGTACATTCCAGTTATATTTCTTATTACTTCTGATTCATATAGCCTTAGAATATATAAGTGAAATAAGGAAATTCTTGTTCAGTTATATATTATCAGGTAATAACAATAGATTTATTACTTTTTAGGACAAATATGTTCAATAATCCAGAAGTAATGGAAGCTTTTTCTTTCTTTTCTTAAAACAAATATATTATTACCTAACTAGTTCCTAGAATTATGTTTTTGTTTATTCTAATCTGAAGCAATACAACCTCAATTTTATGAGTTAACATATCTAAACAGTTACATATGAATAAAATATGTAATTGTTTACTCTAAAAGGGTTAAAATCCCAAAATAATTCAAACTATCTTCTTTAATACCAAAGTTATTAACAGTACCTTTCTAACTGAATTATTTAGCCTAGGGCAAGACTAACCATATACAACCACCCTGGAATAAATAATTTCAAAAAAACTATATTCTGCACTCCAATTAATGAAACATCATTTTGATGTCTTTTGACATAGCACTTCTCTCCTGTAAGCGGAAGATCCGTGTACCCCCATTAGCCCTCCTCATTCTCCCAACCATATTATGTGGGAGTGTGACGAAGGCACTTATTCCCCTGAGAGAGATATTTACTCTCTTTCACGGGTAAATTGTGATTACTTGCAAAAAATAATTTATACAATGTATCATCTAATCTCATATGTTTTTTGTTTATTCTTTACTCCAGAATTCACTGGTTTCTTTTCTATCTATTCATCTCTTCAGTCCACACAGGTTTATCTGCGCAGTCAGCTCTGCATAACAAAAAGTAAGTCAAAACTATTTGATCTGTTGCCATGGCACCACTGAATATACTTTCCCTGAATGTTCAGGGAATAAATGTCCCTCAAAAAAGGACCAAAGCCTTCCGTACTTTTCATAACAAGAAGGCTCACATAGTATGCCTCCAAGAAACACACTTCACCAAAGATTCTACTCCAAAATATATTTCTCCTTTTTATCAACAAATTTACACGGCTTCTGCCTGTACCAAGCAAAGGGGAACTCTAATTGCATTTCACCGATCCACACCATTCACCTTATCATCAGAAATTAAAGACCCAGAAGGTAGATACCTGATACTCATGGGTTATATAATGGATACAGCAATCACGGTGATTTCCTACTACGCTCCTAAAAAACAACCTACACCATTCCTCTCACATATATTACAAGTGATTAATACACACAAAATAGGAACAGTGATAATGTGTGGGGATTCGAACCAGGTCCTCCTCCCATTTCTAGATAAATCACCTTTTACACCATCCAAAATAACCTCTAGATTACCTTTTTCTCAACTTCTTTCCAAATACAATCTGGTAGATTCGTGGAGAGAAAGTAACCCAATGAAAAAGAAATTCACTTATTTCTTGCACCCTCATCTAACCTTCACCAGAATAGATCATATTTTTCTAACAATAGGAATGATACCAGAAATTATTGCATCAGATATAATTCCGATTCCGTGGTCTGACCATAATGCAGTATACACTACTATAGCCTCAGCCATACCAAAAGCGCATGACCCAACGTGGTACTTACCGGACATAATGCTCAAACACCCACTACATCAGATGGCCATTGAACAAGCTTTAAAGGAATACATATCAATTAATAATACAACAGACATCTCCCCAATAACACAGTGGGAAGCTCATAAGCCTGTCTTGCGTGGCACAATACAAAGACAAATGGCACTATTTAAACGGGAACGCAAAAATCTAGCAAAAAAACTAGAACTCAATTTTAATGCAGCCTACATATCATTTCAAGATAATCCATCTCAGAGTACAAAATCTCATCTGGAAAAATCTAGATTGGAATACGATCTATTTCTCACTGAGTCAGTTGATAAATCCCTCAAACGCTCCAAACACAATTTCTACATGAATACAAACAAACCAGGTACATATTTGGCTCGGGCATTAAATTCAACTAACAAATCTTTCAAACCAATACGTTTGAAATTATCAAAAAATGTTTACACTTGTAATCCAGTTAAAATAGTCCATAAATTTCACTCACATCTCGCAACTTTATACAAGACAAACAATGAATTTAATCCTACAGAGGCTGAATCCTTCTTCTCAAAAATAACCTTACCTGAGTTATCTCAAAATCAAAAAAGCAGTTTGGATGAGCCTATAACTATAGATGAAGTTGCTAACGCCATAAAAGACCTAAAACTTAACAAAAGACCAGGCCCAGACGGCTACTCGGCTTTATACTATAAAACATTCTCAGAAATACTCTCTCCTATTCTCACTGAAACTTTTAACAAACTTCTAGATGGACATTCTTTTCGGCAAGAAACACTAATAGCAATTGTTTGTATGATCCCAAAACCCCTTTCTGATGATACTTCCTGTGTGAATTATCGGCCTATCTCTCTGTTAAACCTCAATATTAAATTATTAGCAAAAATAATAGCAAAACGCCTCAATAGCATTATAGGAAAATTAATACATAGAGATCAAGTAGGCTTCATGCCAAATAGACAGGCAGGCGATAATATACGCAGGGCAGTGTTATTGGCACATATTGCTAAAAAATGGAAAATCCCTTTATGTTTTCTATCTCTCGATATTAAGAGGGCATTTGACACAGTATCCTGGCAATATATGCAATATTCATTACAAAAATGGGGTTTTGGACCCCACTTTTTAACATGGATCAAAGCATTATATAATAAACCCAAAGCCTATATAAAATATGCTGGATACAAATCTGAAGCCTTTAATATCGAAAGAGGTACCCGACAGGGTTGCCCATTATCTCCCTTATTATTTGCCCTTATACTCGAACCCATGGCCCAATACATCAGAACTAGGGATGAGCTTCGAGTTCGAGTCGAACTCATGTTCTACTCGAACATTGGCTGTTCGCAAGTTCGCCGAACAGCGAACAATTTGGGGTGTTCGCGGCAAATTCGAATGCCGCGGAACACCCTTTAAAAGTCTATGGGAGAAATCAAAAGTGCTAATTTTAAAGGCTTATATGCAAGTTATTGTCATAAAAAGTGTTTGGGGACCCGGGTCCTGCCCCAGGGGACATGGATCAATGCAAAAAAAAGTTTTAAAAACGGACGTTTTTTCAGGAGCAGTGATTTTATTAATGCTTAAAGTCAAACAATAAAAGTGTAATATCCCTTTAAATTTCGTACCTGGGGGGTGTCTATAGTATGCCTGTAAAGGGGCGCATGTTTCCCGTGTTTAGAACAGTCTGACAGCAAAATGACATTTGGAAGGAAAAAACTCATTTAAAACTACCCGCGGCTATTGCATTGCCGACAATACACATAGAAGTTCATTGATAAAAACGGCATGGGAATTCCCCACAGGGGAACCCCGAACCAAAATTAAAAAAAAAAAAATGATGTGGGGGTCCCCCTAAATTCCATACAAGGCCCTTCAGGTCTGGTATGGATATTAAGGGGAACCCCAGCCAAAATTTAAAAAAAAAATTGACGTGGGGTTCCCCCTAAATTCCATACCAGACCCTTCAGGTCTGGTATGGATTTTAAGGGGAACCCCGCGCCAAAAAAAAAAAAAAAAACGGCGTGCGGTCCCCCTAAAAATCCATACCAGACCCTTATCCGAGCACGCAACCTGGCAGGCCGCAGGAAAAGAGGGGGGGACGAGAGTGCGGCCCCCCCCCCTCCTGAACCGTACCAGGCCACATGCCCTCAACATTGGGAGGGTGCTTTGGGGTAGCCCCCCAAAACACCTTGTCCCCATGTTGATGAGGACAAGGGCCTCATCCTCACAACCGTGGCCGGTGGTTGTGAGGGTCTGCGGGCGGGGGGCTTATCGGAATCTGGAAGCCCCCTTTAACAAGGGGACCCCCAGATCCCGGCCCCCCCCCTGTGTGAAATGGTAAGGGGGTACTTACCCCTACCATTTCACTAAAAAACTGTCAAAAATGTTAAAAATGACAAGAGACAGTTTTTGACAATTCCTTTATTTAAATGCTTCTTCTTTCTTCTTTCTTCCTTCATCTTCTTCTTCTTCTGGTTCTTCTGGCTCTTCTGGTTCTTCCTCCGGCGTTCTCGTCCAGCATCTTCTCCGCGGCGTCTTCTATCTTCTTCTCCTCGGGCCGCTCCGCACCCATGGCATTAGGGGGGAGGCTCCCGCTCTTCTCTTCATCTTCTTCTCTTCTTCATCTTCTTCTTCTTCTTCTTCTTCCTTCTTTTCTTCTCTTCTTCCTGTCTTCTCCGGGCCGCTCCGCAATCCATGCTGTGGCATGGAGGGAGGCTCCCGCTGTGTGACGGCGTCTCTTCGTCTGACGGTTCTTAAATAACGGGGGGCGGGGCCATCCGGTGACCCCGCCCCCCTCTGACGCACGGTGACTTGAGGGACTTCCCTGTGACGTCACGGGGAATGCCACAGGGAAGTCCCGTCATGTCACCGTGCGTCAGAGGGGGGCGGGGTCACCGGGTGGCCCCGCCCCCCGTTATTTAAGAACCGTCAGACGAAGAGACGCCGTCACACAGCGGGAGCCTCCCTCCATGCCACAGCATGGATTGCGGAGCGGCCCGGAGAAGACAGGAAGAAGAGAAGAAGAGAAGAAGGAAGAAGAAGAAGAAGAAGATGAAGAAGAAGATGAAGAAGATGAAGAGAAGAGCGGGAGCCTCCCCCCTCATGCCATGGGTGCGGAGCGGCCCGAGGAGAAGAAGATAGAAGACGCCGCGGAGAAGATGCTGGACGAGAACGCCGGAGGAAGAACCAGAAGAGCCAGAAGAACCAGAAGAAGAAGAAGATGAAGGAAGAAAGAAGAAGCATTTAAATAAAGGAATTGTCAAAAACTGTCTCTTGTCATTTTTAACATTTTTGACAGTTTTTTAGTGAAATGGTAGGGGTAAGTACCCCCTTACCATTTCACACAGGGGGGGGGCCGGGATCTGGGGGTCCCCTTGTTAAAGGGGGCTTCCAGATTCCGATAAGCCCCCCGCCCGCAGACCCTCACAACCACCGGCCACGGTTGTGAGGATGAGGCCCTTGTCCTCATCAACATGGGGACAAGGTGTTTTGGGGGGCTACCCCAAAGCACCCTCCCAATGTTGAGGGCATGTGGCCTGGTACGGTTCAGGAGGGGGGGGGGCCGCACTCTCGTCCCCCCCTCTTTTCCTGCGGCCTGCCAGGTTGCGTGCTCGGATAAGGGTCTGGTATGGATTTTTAGGGGGACCCCACGCCGTTTTTTTTTTTTTTTTTGGCGCGGGGTTCCCCTTAAAATCCATACCAGACCTGAAGGGTCTGGTATGGAATTTAGGGGGAACCCCACGTCAATTTTTTTTTTAAATTTTGGCTGGGGTTCCCCTTAATATCCATACCAGACCTGAAGGGCCTTGTATGGAATTTAGGGGGACTCCCACATCATTTTTTTTTTTTTTATTTTGGTTCGGGGTTCCCCTGTGGGGAATTCCCATGCCGTTTTTATCAATGAACTTCTATGTGTATTGTCGGCAATGCAATAGCCGCGGTAGTTTTAAATGTGTTTTTTCCTTCAAAATGTCACTTTGCTGTCAGACTGTTCTAAACACGGGAAACATGCGCCCTTTTACAGGCATACTATAGACACCCCCCAGGTATGAAATTTAAAGGGATATTACACTTTTATTGTTTGACTTTAAGCATTATTAAAATCACTGCTCCTGAAAAAACGGCCGTTTTTAAAACTTTTTTTTGCATTGATTCATGTCCCCTGGGGGAGGACCCGGGTCCCCAAACACTTTTTATGACAATAACTTGCATATTAGCCTTTAAAATTAGCACTTTTGATTATTCATGTTCGTGTCCCATAGACTTTAACGGCGTTCGCGTGTTCGAACGAATTTTTTTCCTGTTCGCATGTTCTGGTGCGAACCGAACAGGGGGGTGTTCGGCTCATCCCTAATCAGAACAAACCAAACTATAACTGGCATTGAAGTAGGAGGTATTGCACACAAATTATGTATATTTGCAGATGATATATTACTTTTTCTATCATCACCACAGGTCTCTGGTCCTAACTTAATACCAGCTCTTGATGGATTTGCAGCCCTATCCGGCCTTATGATTAATCCTAAGAAATGCCTAGTGCTTAATATTTCACTCACAAACATGGAATTGATCCCGGCTAGGGCTGCACTCCCATTCACATGGGCAGAAAAATCAATCCCATATCTTGGAATTCATTTAACAGCATCTCATTCTGACTTATTCTCAACCAATTATCCTCCTGTATTAAGACAGATCACAAATCTAATAAAACAATGGTCGCAACTTCCTTTATCCTGGATAGGGAAGATTAATGCAATCAAAATGACTATTCTACCCAAATTGCTTTATCTATTCAGAGTCCTCCCTATTCCAATTCCTTCCTATTTTTTGAGAATAGTACAAAAAAGAGCAACTTCGTTTATATGGGGCTCTTCTAAACCACGTATACCTATACACACACTACATCTTCCCAAAAATAAAGGAGGCCTGGGATACCCTAATTTTACTAACTACTACAGAGCAGCACATTTGGCCAGTCTGTCCAAATACCATGCAAAACAGGAAATCCCATTATGGGTATTTATAGAGGCTTCCGAAAATGACCCTCTAATAATATCAAATTTATTATGGCTTTATCCTAAAGACTGCTTTAAAATTCATAATCCCATAACTAAACACTTCTTATCTCTCTGGGATAAACTAAAAACCAAATATCAGTTACAATCTCCACACAATCCACTCCTTTCTTTTATCAGAAATCCAGCCTTTTATCAGACACTAAATGACTTCATAGCATCTAAATCATTCCTTTCATTCCCATCGCTTAGAGAAAAATATGATCTACCAAACTCTGAGATATTTAGATATCTCCAAATCAAAAATTTCTATACACCATTCCTAAAGGGGGATACACCATTATCCCAATTATCCATTTTTGAATCAATCTGTACAAAAGATCCATTTGCTAAAGGTACAATTTCATCACTTTATAATCAATTATATGGAGTAGCAAATCTTAATAGACCCTCTTACGTTCAGAGGTGGGAGGAGGACCTGGGACGAACTTTAGAAGACACGGACTGGTCTAACATATGGCTCACATCTAAGTCATCTTCACCCAACATCTTAGCACTGGAGACAAATTATAAAGTCCTAACTCGCTGGTACCTTGCACCCGCTAGAGTGGCAAAATATTCACCTAATACCTCAGCTCTTTGTTTTCGAGGATGCCCAGAAATAGGCACATATTTACACACATGGTGGACGTGCCCAGTAATCCAAACCTTCTGGAAGGAAGTCTTCGTGATTGCATCTAAAATATTTAAAAAAATAATACAACCAGATCCATATTTAACTTTACTTAATCTAAAACCGGAATGGTTAACACTCTCTCAATTCAAACTTATGATCTAACTAATAACGACTGCAAAACAAACAGTGGCCAAGGCATGGAAATCTCCCACATTGGTACTAGCAGAAACAATTCACAGAATGAATAATACAATGTCCCATGCTAAGATGGTAGCCATCGATCAAAATCAAATTCCAAAATTTGAAAAACTTTGGCATCCTTGGATAAAACAACAGTTCCTGTCAAACTTCAATGACTCTGTCCTGTTGCCATGGTGACAGATTAAATGACTTACAGAGACACCCATTCTAAGGCTTCAAAGAGAACTAAAAAGAATAATAAACTGACGAGCGGGACAACCTTGTGGGCCATACCTCTACCTTTCAACCCTTTTTCTTCTTTCTCTTTCCTTTTCTCCACCTTACGATTAAAGCTCATTATCAGAATTTATTTGACCTATATACACTCTACTTGTAAACAATATGTATAGTAGGAATAAATCATTTAAATACCTACAAAAGTAACTAAGGAAATGATATATATCTTTAACTTAGGTTTACGTGAACCCAATTTTTAATATTTGAAATTTCATGATATTTACCTATATAAACCCTACTGTAAAACAATGAGCTTACTTTATAGATCCTTGTAAACTTACTTTATGTATCTTTATAATATTGTATACTCAATAAACTTCTTTTGACAAGGAAAAAAAGTCTTGGGAACTCCAGGCTGTTAGAAAACAATGATTACTTTATTAGTATAAGACATAGCATTTAACATAGCAAATGCACTTTGGGGATTGGTGTTCCCTCCTCAGGATTTTGGTGGTGTTAGATCTGTGGGTTGTACGCACTGTAGTGTGTGTCTTAGTTCGATAATGGTGTTCTGAGGTGCCTGTAGTGCACAAAAGTCACCCTAGAACACTGTGTACAGAATCACTTTTTACAGAGTGTCAATTTCACTCACCCTCTTCCTTTAATATTATACTGCAAGTGCAAATATGTTTAGACAGTGACCCTTACGAACCAGAAATGAGAACAAAATACTGAGAGTATGTAGGCTTACATTAATACATTTCATCTTAACATTTGTATTACCCGGTTGTTTCTGGCCCCAATACTTTTTCAGTCACTCATCATAAATAAACATGCAGCAAGCAAAGTCAGAGAAAAACCACACTTGCTGAATGGAAACAATAGTTCTACATGAAAGCCAAGCACCTAGCATTTCTGAAGTGGGGAGGTCAGCAGTGGCAACTTGAATTTTAGCATGGGTTCGCTTTTATAGTTAGGGAAGGAATTAGATCTAGTTTAAGGCTTTTAGGCTGATCCAAACACAGGTACAGTGTTATATCCTACATAAATTGACAATAAATTTGCCATCTTTTCTTAAACAAGTACCAGAAGCAGCATGGCCTTGTTTAATCACTTAAGGATCGCCCCACGTACATATGCTGTGGCAGGGCAGCCCTTAAGCATGAAATCACGTACCTGTATGTGATTTCTTTCTTTAGGTCTGGAGCGCACGCGTGCCCCGCCAGCAACCCGCACCCGCTCTGATTGGACACAGTGGGAGCTGGGACCCGCCGATCGTTCCCAAGGCAGACAGAACAACGGTCTGCCTATGTAAACAAGGCAGATCGCCATTCTGTCAGAGGGGAAGATGGAGATCTTGTGTTCCAGCTAAGCAGGAACACAGATCTCTGTCTTCCCCCAGTCAAAGCATCCCAAACACAGTTAGCATGCTCTCCCAAGGTACACATTTAACCATTTTATTGCCACTGATGTTAACCCCTTCCCTGCCAGTGTCATTAGTACAGTGACAGTGCATTTTTTTTTGCACTGATCACTGTATTGGTGTCACTGGTCCCCAAAAGGTTTCACTTAGTGTCAGATTTGTCGCAATGTTGCAGTCTCATTAAAAATCGCTGATCGCCACCATTACTAGTAAAAAAAATGAAAAAAATAAAAAGTCCATAAATCTATCCCATAGTTTGCAGACGCTATAACTTTTGTGCAAACCAATTAATGTATGCTCATTGGGATTTTTTTTTACTAAAAATATGTAGTTGAATACATATTGGGTGGCACAGTGGTGTAGTGGTAGCACTCTCGCCTAGCTGTAAGAAGGGTCACTGGTTCAAATCCCAACCACGACACTTCCTGCTTGGAGTTTGCATGTTCTCCCTGTGCCTGCGTGGGTTTACTCCGGTTTCCTCCCATACTCCAAAGATATGCTGGTAGGTTAATTGGATCCTGTCTAAATTGTCCCTAGTATGTATGAATGTGAGTTAGGGACCTTAGATTGTAAGCTCCTTGAGGGTAGGGACTGATGTGAATGTACAATGTATATGTAAAGTGCTGCGTAAATTGACGGCGCTATATAAGTACCTGAAATAAATAAAATAAAATATTGGCCTAAATTGATGAAGAAATTCATTTTTTTTCCAATTTTTTTATTCAATGTGTTTTATAGCAGACAAAGTAGTAAAAAAATAAATGCCGCGCTAAAAAATCTATGTGAAAAATTATTGGTGAAGAATAATCAAATCCTAATCAATAGTCCATATAGTGAGAATTCAATAAAGATCCAAAAATATATTGATCTCCATGGAAAGCCTTATTAGGGTGATGGTAAACTGATAAAAGTCCAAAATAATCCCAACTGTCTGATCAATATTAATCAGAAATATGCCAAAACAAAATGTGTATATACCCAACCGACGGGCAGGTGGCTTAACCCAGCCTGGGCCTTGATGCAGACCAGTCACAGTGGGGAATGGTGATTCGTGCTCACATAAGATGTATGTTGAATATTATGTGAGCGCGAATCACCATTCCCCACTGTGACTGGTCTGCATCAAGGCCCAGGCTGGGTTAAGCCACCTGCCCGTTTTGGCTTGCAATCTGGTAAGCACGCCATTCATCGGTTGGGTATATACACATTTTGTTTTGGCATATTTCTGATTAATATTGATCGGACAGTTGGGATTATTTTGGACTTTTATCAGTTTACCATCACCCTAAAAAGGCTTTCCATGGAGATCAATATATTTTTGGATCTTTATTGAATTCTCACTATATGGACTATTGATTAGGATTTGATTATTCTTCACCAATAATTTTTCACATAGATTTTTTTAGCGCGGCATTTATATATTTACTATTTTGTCTGCTGTGTTTACCTCACTGATTGCTGCAGCTTTATTTACTATTTTTTATGTCTATTCTTCTAGAGCAGTTTTTTTTGTTTATTCTTTTCTGTTTTATAGCAGAGAGTAGGGGTGAGCCGAACACCCCCCTGTTCGCATGTTCACCAGAACATGCGAACAGGCAAAAAATTTGTTCGAACACGCGAATACAGTTAAAGTCTATGGGACATGAACATGAATAATCAAAAGTGCTAATTTTAAAGGCTTATATGCAAGTTATTGCCATAAAAAGTGTTTGGGGACCTGGGTCCTGCCCCAGAGGACATGGATCAATGCAAAAAAAGTTTTAAAAACGGCCGTTTTTTCAGGAGCAGTGATTTTAATAATGCTTAAAGTGAAACAATAAAAGTGTAATATCCCTTTAAATTTCGTACCTGGGGGGGTGTCTATAGTATGCCTGTAAAGGGGCGCATGTTTCCCGTGTTTAGAACAGTCTGACAGCAACATGACATTTCAAAGGAAAAAAAGTCATTTAAAACTACTCGCAGCTATTAATGCATTGCCGGTCCGACAATACACATAGAAGTTCATTGATAAAAACGACATGGGAATTCCACATAGGGGAACCCCGAACCAAAATTTTAAAAAAAATGACGTGGGGGGTCCCCCTAAATTCCATACCAGGCCCTTCAGGTCTTGTATGGATATTAAGGGGAACCCCGGCCAAAAAAAAAATGGCGTGGGGTCCTCCTCAAAATCTATACCAGACCCTCCAGGTCTAGTATGGATTTTAAGGGGAACCTCGCGCCAAAATTAAAAAAAAAAAGGCGTGGGGTCCCTTATCCAAGCACGCAACCTGGCAGGCCGCAGGAAAAGAGGGGGGACGAGAGAGCGTCCCCCCTCCTGAAGGGCCCCCTAAAAATCCATACCAGACCCTTATCCGAGCACGCAACCTGACAGGCTGCAGGAAAAGAGGGGGGACGAGAGAGCGCCCCCCTCCTGAACCGTACCAGGCCACATGCCCTCAACATTGGGAGGGTGCTTTGGGGTAGCCCACCAAAACACCTTGTCCCCATGTTGATGAGGACAATGGCCTCATCCCCACAACCCTGGCCGGTGGTTGTGGGGGTCTGCGGGTGGGGGGCTTATCGGAATCTGGAAGCCCCCTTTAACAAGGGGACCCCCAGATTTTGGCCCTCCCCCCTGTGTGAAATGGTAAGGGGGTATAAAAGTACCCCTACCATTTCACTAAAAAACTGTCAAAAATGTTAAAAATGACAAGAGACAGTTTTTGACAATTCCTTTATTTAAATGCCTCTTCTTTCTTCTATCTTCCTTCAGTTTCTTTCTCCATCTTCTTCTTCTTCTGGTTCTTCTGGTTCTTCCTCCGGTGTTCTCATTCGGCATCTCCTCCGCGGCATCGGTGTCTTCTTACCTTCTTCTCCTCGGGCCGCTCCGCATCCATGATGGCATGGAGGGAGGCTCCCGCTCTTCTCTTCATCTTCTTCTCTTCATCTTCTTCTCTTCATCTTCTTGTCTTCATCTTCTTTTCGGGCCGCTGCGCATCCATGATGGCATGGAGGGAGGCTTCCGCTGTGTGAAGCTTCTCCTCTTCTGACGGTTCTTAAATAATGGGGGGCGAGGCCACCCGGTGACCCCGCCCCCCTTTGACGCACGGTGACTTGACGGGACTTCCCTGTGGTGTCACGGGGAATGCCACAGGGAAGTCCCGTCAAGTCACCATGCGTCAGAGGGGGGCGGGGTCACCAGGTGGCCCCACCCCCCATTATTTAAGAACCGTCAGAAGAGGAGAAGCTTCACACAGCGGGAGCCTCCCTCCATGCCATCATGGATGTGGAGCGGCCCGAAAAGAAGATGAAGACAAGAAGATGAAGAAAAGAAGATGAAGAGAAGAAGATGAAGAGAAGAAGATGAAGACAAGAGCGGGAGCCTCCCTCCATGCCATCATGGATGCGGAGCGGCCCGAGGAGAAGAAGATAAGAAGATGCTGACGCCGCGGAGGAAGATGCCGGACGAGAACACCGGAGGAAGAACCAGAAGAACCAGAAGAAGAAGAAGATGATGGAGGAAGAAACCGAAGGAGGATAGAAGATAGAGGAAAGAGGATAGAAGAAAGAAGAAGCATTTAAATAAAGGAATTGTCAAAAACTGTCTCTTGTCATTTTTAACATTTTTGACACTTTTTTGTGAAATGGTAGGGGTACTTTTGTACCCCCTTACCATTTCACAGAGGGGGGAGGGCTGGGATCTGGGGGTCCCCTTGTTAAAGGGGGCTTCCAGATTCCGATAAGCCCCCCGCCCGCAGACCCCCACAACCACTGGCCAAGGGTTGTGGGGATGAGGCCCTTGTCCCCATCAACATGGGGACAAGGTGTTTTGGGGGGCTACCCCAAAGCACCCTCCCAATGTTGAGGGCATGTGGCCTGGTACGGTTCAGGGGGGGCGCTCTCTAGTCCCCCCCTCTTTTCCTGCAGCCTGCCAGGTTGTGTGCTCGGATAAGGGTCTGGTATGGATTTTTGGGGGGACCCCACCCTGTTTTTTTTTTTATTTTGGTGCGGGGTTCCCCTTAAAATCCATACCAGACCTAAAGGGTCTGGTATAGATTTTGAGGGGGAGCACACGCCATTATTTTTTTAATTTTGGCCGGGGTTCCCCTTAATATCCGTACCAGACCTGAAGGGCCTGGTATGGAATTTAGGGGGACCCCCCACGTCATTTTTTTTTTAAATTTTGGTTCGGGGTTCCCCTATGGGGAATTCCCATGCAGTTTTTATCAACGAACTTTTATGTGTATTGTCGGACCGGCAATTCATTAATAGCCGCGAGTAGTTTAAATGACTTTTTTTCCTTTGAAATGTCATTTTGCTGTCAGACTGTTCTAAACACAGGAAACATGCGCCCCTTTACAGGCATACTATGGACACCCCCCAGGTATGAAATTTAAAGGGATATTACACTTTTATTGTTTCATTTTAAGCATTATTAAAATCACTGCTCCTGAAAAAACGGCCATTTTTAAAACTTTTTTTTGCATTGATCCATGTCCCCTGGGGCAGGACCCAGGTCCCCAAATACTTTTTATGACAATACCATGCATATAAGCCTTTAAAATTAGCACTTTTGATTTCTCCCATAGACTTTTAAAGTGTGTTCCGCGGCATTCGAATTTGCCGCGAACACCCCAAATTGTTCGCTGTTCGGCGAACTTGCGAACAGCCGATGTTCGAGTCGAACATGAGTTCGACTCGAACTCGAAGCTCATCAGTAGCAGAGAGTAAAAAATATTGTTTTTTTTATTTTCTTCAAAATTGTCAGTCTTTATTTGGTTATAGCGCAAGAAATAAAAAATGCAGATGTGATCAAATACCACCAATAGAAAGCTCTATTTATGGGAAAAAAGAACATCAATTGTATTTGGGTACAACATTGCATGACTGCACAATTGTCAGTTACAGCAATGCAGTGCCGTATCGTAAAAATGGCCTGTTCATGAGCTGAAGGGGTTAAAATAACTATTTGGGCTTGAAATACTGCTTTAACATCCACCACTAACCGTTTATATTTCTCTGATGCAAAGCTACAGGATAACATTTACAGGTCCAAAGTTAAGATAAGTCAAAAACTTGATGATGTTTGGGAAAGAAATGTCTAAGGTTATCAGAGAGGGGAGGCATCATCAGCAAAAGCTAATGGACTGTATCCACAACAATGGTGAGTCAGTTAGAAGTGAAAATCTGAACAGCCAAAAAAGCAATGAGTAGATTGCAGCACAATATTAACAGTTCAGGAAAAGATTGTTGCACTTCTTCCATTAAGTGGCTAGCCCCATGGCATTGTGCAGCTAGGGTCCCAAATTCAGTTTCTTATCAAAAGGACCATCTCAGACATCCCAACCTGCCAAAACTAATTTCAGGGAGGTGGCAAACTCCTCATTTAAGGGAGGTGGCGAGGCGCTTTGCGCCACCCCCCCCCCTCCAATTTAACACAACTAGAGGATGATCAAATAAAATGGAATCAGTATACACAGTTTCTTTTTCTTCTGAGAGATGTTAAAGGAACACTCTAACCACCATGACCACTTCAGTGATTTGAAGTGGTGTAGGTGGTAGGAGTCAGTATATGGGATGGCATGAATATACTAAGGTGGTTTGATGATCAGCTTCTGTCTAACAGGGAGGGATACACAGAGATTGAAATTTGGCCGATCCCTGCTAAACTGAATTTTAATCTGTGTGTACCTAGCTTTACCTAATTCCTTGCTTCAGCTGGCTCCTTCCAGCACTGACTGGTTCCCCACAGCGCCTGTGTATGTTTTACTGACTATGGTCACACCCCGACCCCCTTATCATAGGATTATTCAGGGTTAATGGTCCTGGAAACAGGTAAGTGAAAGAGTCTATTCTCCCCCTTCCTTCCCTCCCCCCCCCCACAGACTTCAAGATTGGATTTTATTTTAAATTTATTGGAGTTGGGCACCACATCCTTTGCTGTTATTGCTCAAATTCATGAATATGTTAGGAATATACTGGGACTTTTCAGGTGCTACAGAGATATTCTACATACACAAACAGACATCCCAACCTGCAAAAACTCATTTCAAAGAGGTGGCAAACTCATTTCAGGGAGGTGGCTCTTCGCACCCCCAACCCTCCGCGGCAAAATGTTATCTAAATCACTCTTTTAATATTTTTTTACAGTCCTTCTGGGGAAGGGGGAGGGGGTGGGTGGTATGTGGCAGTGAACGGTGTCAGTAGTTTTTTTTTTTTTAATAATTGATTTTTTTACAATTTCATTTGTTTTCATTTTTTTTCACAAAGTTTTTTTTGGGGGTGGGGGGGCAAAGTACAGTGTTGGTAAGGCAGGGGAAAGTAGTGTCAGTAGTTTTTTATTTTATTTTTTTACACTTTTTCATTTTTTAGAATATTGTTACAATATTTTCTTTTATATTTTTGGGGGGACTTTGGTGAGATGTCAGTGGTCTAAACAGACCCCTGCCATCTCCCCTTTGAGACAGACAAAGGGACCGAGGACACATTCCCCAGTCCCTTTCTCAGCACTAAAGATAAATGAACAGGAGACAGAGGCTCCTGTTCATTCATAAATGGAGCAGAGTAAACACAGTTTACTCTGCTCAGTTATTACAGGACACAGGAGCGATCTCGCTCACTGTGTCCTATTTCTGACAGTTCCCCCCGCAACCGGGAGAGGAGAGGAGGGGAGCTGGCTTCGGGGGGATGAGTGGGGGTGGAGGAGGACAACAGGTGGGGCGAAGGAGAACACGGGGGGCTGGGGGAGGAGCACACAGAACAGCTGGGAATGATCGGTGCGGCGGGAGAGACAGCCATGAACACCAATCTCCCTGTATAGCTTTTTAGCTGATAGCCACAGGAGGGAGAGAAGGAGAAGCGGCTGTCAGAAATGTATACAAAGGAGATCAGTGCTCACAGCTGTTCCCCACTGCACCAATCATTCCCGGGAGATTGCGAGGCGCTTGCAGGTGTGCAGGAGCCGCTGTCTAAATGCGGGAGACTCCCGCACCTCGTGGGGAGACTTGGGATGTCTGCACATACATTAAAAAGAATGATTTTATGAAATGCATCCACCTGAAAAGTCCCAGTATATTCCTAACATATTCAGGAAATGTACTTTCACTTTCACCATACCTGTCCTGCTGAGGTACAGGACAAGTTTACAGTACACATTTGTACAGTGTGGGAGGCACAACAATTGGGATTCACAGGAGAAGAATGCAGTCTGTCATCCAGCCTGTTACCTTGCCTTGGAGAGAGCTCCAGTGACTGTGTTGTCCTGCTTGCTCTGTCCTCCCTGGGGAGGGGCTCGGGTGCTAGCAGGAACACAAGACTGGCAGAGATCGAGCTTCTCCTTTCTGGACATTCCTCTGCAATGCTCAAAAGCCGCTCCTCCTTATCCATGGACCCTAAGGGAAAGGGGCATTTTATCTAAACAGTGGCAAGTCCAGGCTCCTAGGGTGACACTCTCCTCCTCCCTTGCTCTCTCAGCCCTGTAACAGCTCGGTGTCCAGTCCGCACCAGTTGTCAGTGCTGACATTTCACATCCTCCCTCCAGCCAGCTCCTCTCTCCGCGCCAACAATTCAGAGCTTCTCCAGATCCAATGAGAGGAACCAACCAGGATGAGAACATTTCACCACAGCAGATGGCCTGACACTGCCCCCACCCTGTACACTCACTCAGGATTGGCCCTTCCAGGATATTGCAAGGCTCTTGCGGGTGTCCAGGAGCTGCTCCTGAAATGCTGGAGTCTACCGCACCCCGGGGAAGACTTGGGATGTCTACCATCTGCATGAGGTTTGTATTTTTTTCCATGTTTTGGTAGGTTTTTACTTTTGTTCCCTGATTTCTTCCCACAATCTAATACATAGTGTTAGGTTCAAGAAATCTGCCATGCGAAAATTACATAGGCTGCCATTTTTGTCTGCCTTCTCAAAATGCTACTTGACCCATAAAATGTATGCAGCGAGTGACATTTGTGTAAAAGGAAAACTGTCTACTGCATACTTTTTCTGGGTCAGTGACTCAGAAAGAGTGAAGCCACTGCATGACAGCCTGCATGGCCTGTGTGCGCACATGTGCACTGTGAGTGCGTGTGTATGGGCTGTGGCATGGGCATTACTTTGTAAAGCATGTTCATAGAGAATAAAATAATTATTTCATGTACTGTGTAAAGCAGTGATGAATTTATTAAAACGTTAAAAAATATTAAAAATAAATTACAATAAAACGCCTACAGTGGCAGATACTCAAATGAACGATCATCGTTATTTCAGAATACGCACTGGTTTTTGGCTCCTAAAAGCATATAGGTTTAAGCTGTTCTCAGTAACACAAAGACTTTAGTGAAAGCACATCTTTATTTTTTTTTTTCTCAAACAAAAAGGTTTTTATTTCAGCAAATATTATTACATACATTTCCGGAACACATATGTCAGAATATAAAGTAGCGGTACAATCAGATATGAGGATAATACATATTGCATCACTTTTTCCCCATACCTTCCCAATCGAGCATATCATGGTGTTTAGTCCCTCCCAGTAATCCTCCACCTGCACACCTATATCTTCAGGAAATAACAATACAATTGCATATTCTTATTTATTTGCAACAGCACAATTAACAGATTATCTAAAATAAGCGGTCAATCACTAGGTCCACTGGCGCTAGTCCAGGGACCTCCAGCCACTGCGCCCAAAGTTTTTCAAATTTTTTTGATGTTCCCCTGTGTTGGAAGATAATTTTTTCCAAACGGATGGTGTTCCCCATTTGTATGATCCACTCCTGTTTTGTAGGAGAGTCTTCAGATTTCCAATGCCGAAGAATTAGCATATGTGCCTGAAACAAAGTTCTATTGATGGCTTGCTTAAGGATATCTCCTGTTAATAAGTCATCTATTATCCCTAGCAGGCATGGTTTGGGGTCTAATGGTATCTGTACCTGGAAGACCATATTAATGGTATCCAGCACAGTTTTCCAATATAAATGGAGTTTAGGGCATCTCCATAGGAGATGAATAAGATCTCCATGTTCTCTATGACATCTTGTGCATGTGGGATCTGTGCCAACTCCCATACGGACAAGTCTAGCTGGTGTATAGTGTACCCTGGAAAGTATATACAACTGGGACAGTTTTTGAGCAGCATTCAATGAGCACAAGGGGACCGCTTGCAGAGCCTCGTCCCATTGTTCCTCCTCAAATGCGCCAACGTCTTGTTCCCACCTGGCCATAACCTTCAATGGCGAGTCCCCCAGAACCAAATTCAGAAGCATAGCATAGCAGTCCGATATGAACCCTTTATATGTATTTATTTCAAGGAGGAAGTTAAATACGGGTGCAAGTTCTAGAGTCCAAGTATCTGGACCTCCCTGGGCATCTATCGCATGTTTAAGTTGTTGGTAATAGAAGTTCATGGAGAGCGGTAACTGGAAGGCCTCCCTAAGCTCCGAAAAGGATCTCAGCTTGCCATCTTTAAATATGTGTGTCATGTGTGATAACCCATACTGTTTCCATTTCGCTCCATATGGTATTTTTGCTATTTCCATGTAGTGATTATTTTCTCAAATTGGGCTATATTTAGTATACCCTTGTACTTTCTGTAGCATCCTGGCCTTGTTCCAAATCTTTTGCATAAGAGCATAAGTTGGAAAAAGTTTGTTGGATTTGTTATATTGCAGCGCCTCCAGCCCATCCAGGGCCCCACACTTGACTGTAAAGCGAAGTAGCTGGGCCGAGGAGTCCCGCAGATTTAACAACGATTGATAAGAGGGGTTAGGTTTAGGTTAACATAGTCCAACACACGGGGACTGACTTGTATGCCTAAGTACTTGAGAAACGTCGATACCGGGATGTCCAGTATACTGTTTTGAGAAGGGGATAGCTCACGATCTAACAGTAGGAGGGAGGACTTGGTCCAATTAATAACTAGACCCGAGTACTGCCCGAATCGGACAATGACTCTCATTGCCTCTGACAGTGACGCTGACGTATCTCCAAGAAGCAGCATGGTGTCATCAGCATACATAATAACTTTTTCCTGGACATCCCCGTATCGAAACCCCTGCACCAAGGGGCTACTGCGTATCATAGAGGCTAAAGGCTCTATGGCCAAGGCAAATAGGAGGGAGACAGGGGGCAGCCCTGTCTCGTACCTCTATATAGACTGAAGGGTGCGGAAATCTGTCCTCCCTCTCTAATGACTGCCACCGGGGAAGAGTATAGCAACTGTACCCATTTAATGTAGTTATCTCCAATCCCAAACTTCCTCCTTACTGCCAAAAGGTAGTCCCATTCGACGCTATCAAACGCCTTATGGGCGTCCAGGGAAAACAGGGCTCTATCCCCCCTATTATCTGGCTGGGATTGGATATTGAGAAAAAGTCTGCGCAAGTTTATCGCAGTCGATTTCTGGGGCATGAAGCCGGATTGGTCTGAATGTATCATGGTGGATATGACCTTGTTCAGACGCAACGCCAGTACCTTGGCGACAATCTTCACATCGGTATGTAAAAGCGAGATCGGACGATACGATCCCGGGTCGAGTGGGTCTTTGTTGGGTTTTAATATCAGGACTATGCTTGCTCTGGTCATTGACTGGGGGAGGTCACCATTTTGTTTTGCTGCATTAAACACCTTCAGCAGGTGTGGAAGTTTACATTCCCCATACTGTTTGTAAACTTCGATGGGGAGCCCATCGTCCCCCGGAGCTTTTGAGTTGGGGAACAAACTGGTCGCCATCTGTAGTTCATCAATAGTAATAGGGTCATCCAGCTCAGCACGAGATGCCTCAGATAAGCCAGGGAGCTGGATTTCATCTAAGTATTCAGTGAGCGAGTCCTGTGAGTAAGTTTGTTTAGATTGGTATAAAGAGGAGTAAAATCTCACCAATTCTGCTAGGATCTGGTCTGGGTTATTGGTTAATCCTCCCCTATGAGAGCGTAGTGCTCCAATCGAAGGAGAGGTCTGATGGGAGTGGGCAATAGTTGCTAACAGGCGACCAGTGTGTTCTCCCTCCTCATAGTGGGCAGCTTTTTGAAAAAACCTCTTTCTCTCCGCTGTAGATGATGTGACCTTATATAGCGCCTCTTGCGCCGAAAGCCATGCATCCTTATTAGCTTGGGTTGGATCAGCAGTAAATCGCCCCTCTAATTCCTCTGCCATATGTTCTATTCCCTCCCTCTGAGCATGGGTCTTCCTTTTAACTGCTTGAATTTCAGTGATAAAAATGCTTCGAAGGACTGCCTTAAAGGCCTTCCAGGATAGAGCAGAAGAAGCTTCATTGGCATGAACCCACCAATACTCTGCAATATGGAGTTCTATTTGCTCATGGGAAGGGAAGAGATTCAGCCAGAATGCATTCATCTTCCACGGAGCCTTAGCCGTCACGGAAGGAGGACGCACCTCCAGGGTCACAATCAGTGGTGAATGATCAGATACACTTCTAAGTGCATATGTCGCCGTCGAGATGTAGCGGTCCGCTACCCCCGAACACAGACAGAGGTCTATCCGTGATAGTGAGGAGCGGCCCCTGGAGAAACAAGAGAACTGACGCACCGCTGGATTCCCTGCTCTCCAAGGGTCCTTCCATTCCACCTCCTCCATAAACCTACTGAGTGCTGTGCGACCCCCACCCCGCCCACTCGCTACTGGTGGGTGCTTGTCTAGAAATGGGTCAATGTAGTTATTAAAGTCTCCGAAGGCATACAGTGGGACCTCCGGATATTTAACTTGGTATGCTAGCAGGGCTCTCACTACTTGGTTGTTATACGGAGGAGGCACATACACAAAGGCTAATATACATTTAAGAGTAGATAACCTACACAAAAGGAACACATATCTCCCTTCTTGGTCAATTTCGGAGCCAAGCTCCTCATATTCTATGGAACTATGCACCAATACACTCACACCATGAGAGTATGAGGTATGGGTGGAATGGTATGCCTTACCCACCCAACGAAAACCAATGCAAGACAATGAGTCCTTGGTGAGGTGGGTTTCCTGTAGGGCACAGATAGCCGGGAGACGTTTCCGAAGTAACGATGATACCATAGTCCTCTTCAGGGGGTCATGTAACCCTCTGACGTTCCATGAAAGCACAGTTACTGTTGTCATCTCGGATTGAAGAAAAATTGGCTGGTATAAGTAATCCACTGCTTACTCCTCCCACGCTCACAGGAAGGAGGCAGGAGGGCTGCTATGTGACATCTGAGTGGGAATGCTGGGTAAGTGAGTATCTTGAGGGAGGAAAAAAGAGCCATGTTGTCACCCGCATAACAATGTAGCTTTACAGTTCCGGAGTAAGTCTGTATAGATAAAGAAAAACTCAAGACGCACAACGGTGCTTCAAATAAACATGGGGGCCTCTTCTGAGCCAGGTTACGCACCTGCAACAGCTCAACACGTAGAAGGACCCACTTGCTTTGTAATCCAGGACTCCAAAATGTCAAAGTAAATGACAAACCTTTGTGGGACAACTGGTCCCACAGGCAATCCGGGAGCTCCCGGACCTCCTGTCCAAAGTACCTGATGGGTATTGACATGTACTTCATCAGGGTTTAACTTGCATCCGAGCTCGCATTACTTGATGAAGAAATCATTGTACATTTCCGGCACTACCCCCGTCCGGGGGAGGAATATGAAAAAGACCTGTACTGGTATTAATGGCGTCAATCAAGTTCCATGCCTTGTCTCCGCTCTTGTCTAAATTCGCTTTCGTTGGCATCCAGCCAGTCAGAGGCCTCCGCCGGGTGTTCAAAGAAATGTGCTTGACCTCTTATAGTAATTCTGAGTTTCGCTGGGTACAGCATTGTGTAGGAGGCTTGTAGCTTTTGTAAGCGTTTTTTAATTTCAGTGAATCGTGCGCGATTCTTCTGAACCGCAGCAGAGAAATCGGGGTAGAAGGAAATTCGGGTACCATTGTATTGGACATTCCTTTTCTCTCTGGCTAGCTGCAAAATTATCTCTCTATCCCGGTAATTTAGAAGCCGGGCCAGGATCGGACGAGGAGGGTGTCCCGGGGGGAGGGGTCTGGGGGGTACTCTGTGCGCCCGTTCCACAGCATATAGGTGGGTAAAGGCATCCTTGCCAAACACATCCATCATCCATTGTTCTATAAACTGCGTGGGATCACGTCCCTCTGCTTTCTCAGGAAATCCCACGATGCGCACGTTATTGCGTCTGAGGCGGTTTTCAAAATCCTCAGCACGTGTGTCAGTGGCTCTTGCTAATCGTGTGGTAGCTTGGGATTCTCTGATCATATGGGGGAGCTTATCCTCTATTTCACTTATTCTGCTTTCTGCTGCAGTGGTCCGTTCTCGGATCTTCTGGATGTCTTGCCTAAGGAGGCTAACCTCCTCTTTCAAGCCCCCAAATCGTGCCTGCAGGTTATTGACAGAGGCTGTGCATTTGTTTATCGCTCTCAGTATGGCTGCAAGTGTGGGTTGTTCACCCCCCTTCTCCTCCTCACAATCATCAGGCTCCTCAGCTACACCGCTGTTAGTGTCTTCCTGTGTTATAATGGCGCTCGCCCCCTGTGTTCTCTCCCCCTCCTCCTCATTAGGATCATTGTGTATACCAAAGTCACAGTGAGACTGAGCTGCTAGCAGGTCAGGTTTATCATTAAGTTTCTGGGTATAGTACCTCATGTCCTTAGGGTGTTCAGCAGAGCCGTCCTTCAGACTTTTCCGCTGTTTGTTCTGTGCCTCTTTCAGTTTGTCAGCGCCACGCTTCTGTGCTGATGGCGGAGCGGCGCCATTATGCTGATCCATCCTCGATCCTTCTCCCTTATGTCCTCGGGTCATCATACCCTCTGCAGGGACCGGATCAAGTGCGGAATGTAGCGGGGGCTTTCCCAGGGCTGGTAAGTTGCTTTTGGGTCGGAATCAGCGCCGGAAACCGGATCAATTCAGGGTAACTGTGGGAGCTCTGTGACTAAGCATCTGCTCACATGCCGCGCTGGCCACGCCCCCCGTGAAAGCACATCTTAAGTCAATGCATATCTGTCAGGCTTTGGTGGCAAAGTTATGGTTGTGACTAGCCAAGCTTCTGCGTGGACAAACGTGTGCGCACAATGGACAGCAGAAATAGATTGGGTATTGTTGGATTTTTAAATGCTTAATCAGTTTACCACTTCAGCTCAGAGCCTCTTTTTGAGTTTTGTTGTTTACAAGTTAAAATATATTTTTTTTGCTAGAAAACATTATATATATATTTTTTTCACCCTGGAGATTAAAATGTCGGTCAATGCAGTACTTTATGTCACACTGTATTTGCGCAGCAATCTTACAAGCGCAATTTGTTTGGGAAAAATACACTTTTTTGAGTTAAAAAATAAGACAACAGTGAAGTTAGCCCAATTTGTTTCTATATTGTGAAAGATAATGTTACGCTGAGTAATGACACGCTTCCAAATTGCGTCCGCTCGTGGAATGGCGACAAACTTTGGCAGTTAAAAAAATCTCCATTGGCGACGTTTAAACATTTCTACGGGTTTTGAGTTACAGAGGAGCTCTAACGATCGTGGCGATACCTCACATGTGTGGTTTGAACATCGTTTTCATATGCGGGCATGACTTACGTATGCGTTCACTTGCACTTGCAAGCATGCAGGAAAGGTAAAAGTTACCTTTTAATTTTTAAACTGTCCTTTTAAAAAAAAAATTGGGTCACTTTTATTTCTATTACAAGGAATGTAAACATCCCTTGTAATAGAAAAAAGCATGACAGGACCTCTTAAATGTGAGATCTGGGGTCAAAAAGACCCCAGATCTCATATTTACACTAAAATGCAATAAAAAAAGAAGATAATTAAATGTCATTAAAAAAAAAATTCCCCTCTAAGAGCATTGGGCAGAAGTGACGTTTGACGTCGCTTCTGCCCTCCAATGCTATGGAGCTGAGCGGGGGCCATCTTTCCCTCATTCGCCATCCAGGCAGCTCCGGTAAGCGTCGGAGATGACCGGAATGCGGCGGGGGCCCTCTACCGCCACCGCTAAAAGTGATCTTGTGGCGAATCCCCTGCAGAGACCACTTTTATCCAAAAGAAAAATGCATGCCGTTCCTGAGAAAACAGGGGTTATGGCAGCGATTTTCGTGAAGTGGTTAAGCTTTAAGATTTAAAGCTAAAATCTGATTGGTTGCCATGCACAGCTGCTCCAGATTCTGGATACTCTGGTCTTAGTAAATTCCCCTGAATAACTTTAGGTAAGGCTGCTCTTATATATCAATAAGCACTTTAAAGGCAACTTGAGATTGACACGTGAAGGTGTGGAAGGAAACAGGTACCAAACCAGTTTTTGGGTCTAAAAAAAGTGTGTTCAAATAGCATGTTAGGGGGCAAGCATACCCAACATTCACCCCCCGGAAGTGGTTTTAAATCCACATAGCCTCCCCACATCCAGCAAACAGGGAAAACCATTAGCAACTGTTTTTCATAGGAAACACTAAAAATAACTGCATAAATAATAGATTTTCCTTCAGGGGTGACGTGAATTTTGTTTTTTGTTTTTTTGCTCTCAGCAGGGCCTGGGTTAGAGACAGGGCTAAACCTTAGAGGGTCTTATGTCCTGTGATGATGCACCAGCATTTTTAGACCCTCTTACAAGACTCAAGCGGAGCAGAGTGGAGCTGTCATTCAACCATCTGATCCACCTCACAGGCTTTGTTGCCTGCAAAATGGTTCAGATTCTTGCCTAGCAGCTTCACCAGGATATATGACAAGCTGTGGCTTAGTCCCGCTCCCAACCCAGGCAGTGCAGGCATAGGAAGACGTAGAGCATATGTTTTGCGGTGGCAATGTTGCAGAGGCTCTATGAGCCTGCAGATCGATGCCATCATTGACAAGGAAGCCTAAATGACTGGAATAATCAGCAGGCCATTTTATTATATATGGGAAATTTGTATACATAAAAAAAGGGCACAAGGGCATTTAAAAATATAAAGATTTTACTTTATGGGGTTTAATGATGCTTAAAAAAGACTGTGTTTGCTTATCTTCAGCTGTAACTATTCTGTTTCTACTATTAGGTTCTGCCTAATTCTTGGTGGCTGTTCAACATACACCTGACTTTCATTCCTGATTAGCACCTGCATAGTTGCCAATAGTCCCGAATTTCCCGGGACATTCCCGGGATTTGGACCCTTTTCCCGATTTTAGTGTTTCCTGGGAAATGTTTTTTTTCCAATTTTTTTTTCTCCGCCGCTAGAGGTCCGCGGCCGGCGGAGATAATGTCTCCATTGGTCGCCATTTTCCAGAGGACCAGGCGGGTTCAAGCTACAATGGAAAGAGAGCTGCGGCACCGCCCACCCCCGCCCCCGGAGGGGTGCATGATCATCCCACACCTGTTCACACTGCTGCCTAAACATTGATTAGCTCTGTGTTTGAGCCGAGCTCAGGCTCAGCATTGGGCAGTGGCAGGTGAGGTGTACTGTGATTGGCCGAGCAGGTCATGTGCAGGACGGACGGAGTACATGAGGGAACTGGTCACATGTGGATGCAGTGTCTGTCTGTAATCACGCCAGCCCTGCATGCTCCTGAAGTTCTAACTAATCCTGTGTGTCTCTGCTTTCTGAGGTTGGTCTCTCTCATCTGCTCTGTCAGCCGCCCCCCCTCCTCTCTGTGCAGACCCCCCTCCTCCCAGCCTTCCCTGTTCCTATATACAGGAGGACTACAAGCAGCTGGGGCATGAGAGGCTGGGACTTGTAGTCCTCCTAATAGCTGAGGCATGGGAGGTTGGGACTTGCAGTCCTCCTAGTAGCTGGGACATGGGAGGCTGGGACTTGTAGTTCTGCTCGTAGCTGAGACATGAGAGGCTGGGACTTGTAGTCCTCCTAGTAGATGAGGCATGGGAGGCTGGGACTTGTAGTTCTGCTCGTAGCTGAGACATGAGAGTCTGGGACTTGTAGTCCTCCTAGTAGCTGGGACATGAGAGGCTGGGACTTGTAGTCCTCCTAGTAGCTGAGGCATGGAAGGCTGGGACTTGTAGTCCTCCTAGTAGCTGGGACATGAGAGGCTGGGACTTGTAGTTCACCTCGTAGCTGGGACATGAGAGGCTGGGACTTGTAGTCCTCCTAGTAGCTGGGACATGGGAGGCTGGGAGTTGTACTTGTAGTCCTCCTGTATTGGGGGGCATGGTAGGCTGGGACTGGTAATCCCCCGTATTGTCGGACATGAAAGGCTGTTACGTATAGTCCTCCTGTAATGTCAGACCCCCCCTCTTCTGTCAGACCCCCATTTTCTGTCAGACCCCCCTCTTCTGTCAGACCCCCCTCTTTCATCTCTCTCCCTCGCACGCTGGTTTGCCAGGGACTTCAGCGTCTCCTGTTGCCCCGGCTACCACTGCATGACGCAAGCGTGTCCTATGTTTATTATTGGAATCTTGCCCCACAGCATCAGATCCCTACACTGGCGCCGATCCGTTGCAGGATCGTGCACTGCAACCTGATGTTCCCCAACAGCTGTTCCATCCCCACAACGGTTTGCAGCATTATCGTGGAGGTACCATGATAACAGTTTTACAATACTTTTCTCTGTACCCTCCTTTGTCATTTGCTTTTCTATCATTCATGAAAACTTTTTTAAACATTTGTTAGTGTCTTTTTGGCGGGATTTATGACGTCATACCAGTGTGGGGGTGGGAGGAGTCTTTGTTTTTTTTTTCCTTTTTTCTTTTTCTGATTGGTTGATGTTTCTTTATATATTTCCCACTGTTTTTTCACATTTATCACATGCCTGACGAAGGGGTCCTGCGTGACTCCGAAACGTTGCACTCTCCTTGTGTTGTGATCATGCAATAAATTACACGTTTTGACGATATCTACGCCGTTCCATGGTGTGCTGGCAAATATTTTCATTGTGACTTGAACCAGTACCCAGTTGGTTGTTGCTGCAGCACCCATATCCATGAGCTCATCCAGGAAGTGTGCGATGGGAATATGAAGTATTACTTCTCGTAGCTGGGACATGAGAGGCTGGGACTTGTAGTTCACCTCATAGCTGGGACATGAGAGGCTGGGACTTGTAGTCCTCCTAGTAGCTGGGACATGGGAGGCTGGGAGATGTACCTGTAGTCCTCCTGTATTGGGGGGCATGGTAGGCTGGGACTGATAGTCCTCCTGTATTGTGGGACATGAAAGGCTGTTATGTATAGTCCTCCTGTAATGTCAGACCCCTCTCTTCTGTCAGACCCCTCTCTTCTGTCAGACCCTCCTTTTCTGTCAGACCCTGATCTTTCATCTCTCTCCTCCCCCCTTTCTCTCACCCCACTCACTACTGCCTCTCTCTCTCAGCTCCTCCTCTTACCTCCCTCTTGCCCTCCTCAGGGGGTGGGGGCTGTACGGGGTCCCAATAATTTCTAACAGCAGCCCTGTGAGTGAGTGCACCAGTTTGGATGTATCTTGACCTACCCCCTGTCATAGAGGTTATATGACAGGGGGTAGGTCAGTGTGGAGTGTGGGGTTCCTCTATGACAGGGGGTGGGTCAGTGTGGAGTGTAGGGGTCCCTCTATGACAGGGGGTAGGGCAGTGTGGAGTGTAGGGGTCCCTCTATGACAGGGGGTAGGGCAGTGTGGAGTGTAGGGGTCCCTCTATGACAGGAAGTAGGGCAGTGTGGAGTGTAGGGGTCCCTCTATGACAGGGGGTAGGGCAGTGTGGAGTGTAGGGGTCCCTCTATGACAGGGGGTAGGGCAGTGTGGAGTGTAGGGGTCCCTCTATGACAGGGGGTAGGGCAGTGTGGAGTGTAGGGGTCCCTCTATGACAGGGGGTAGGGCAGTGTGGAGTGTAGGGGTCCCTCTGGGACCTACTCTCTGTCATAGAGGAACCCCTAACCTCCACACTGACCACCAGTCATAGAGGGACCCCCACACTCACCTACCCCCTTTAATAGAGGGACCCCTACACTGCAACACTGCATACTGACTGACCTGAGATGTAAGGAAGCACTCCGCTGGGGACACCTGAGATGTAAGGAGGGAATCTACTGGGGACACCTGATGGCATCTGGTGGCAGGCGACGTGACAAGTGACATACTTGGGGCTCCCACTGGTTCTGCATTATGGTGAGTTTAACTATTTAATTTTTTATTACAATGTAATAATGATAATAATGTGCTTCTATCATAACAACCATGGTGAAGGGATGATTGAAGCGCTAACACCAGGTGTTTGGAGTATCTTTACTTGCTGATTGTTAAACTTTCTGAAATACACACATTTCTATTGTGGTGTAAGATCTGGACCTGCTGTCCCTCCATCCCTTTCTTTCCACCTCCATCCCTCGTTCATCTCAGACTCTAACCACACCCCCTTCGAGTCACGCCCTTCAAGCCACGCCCACTATTTCATGTAAACCACGCCCAATTTTTTGCGTTATTTTTTGTTTCCTATGCCACGCCTACTTATGCATGCCCTGCCCCCTTATTATAATGCAACTCCACCTACAGCCAAAAAAGTGTCCCTAAAAATTTTTTTTCAATGTTGGCAACTATGCACCTGATTCCCAAGCACTGTTTTGCAATTTACATTTACATCTCTGTTACTAACCCAGAATTCTAGTCTTTATACTCACACTGCTTCCTGGCACCTTGTTCTATGCTCCAAGTGCTACATCTCATCTGTCTGAGGTTGCTCAATTCCGTCGCCAGGTCTGCTCCAGTCTAAAAGAGCAAAATGAAAACCACCTTATTCTCTGCACTTTGCCATCAAGGGTATGTAACAGGCTCTGACTAGGAGAGGAATGCCCCCCCTCCCCCGCCCAACAACATACCTCAAATACACACAAGACAGACTTTGAATGATTTCTGCATTTTATTGGTTGTTGTATATTATGTCAATAACAAAGCTTAGTAAGGTCATTGCATTTAGAGGTGTAAAATACCTGGAGGCCTTATGATATTCTACCACTGCAGGAAGTAAGTAAGGTCAATTTGTAAATGTAAATCCCTAAATGCTTCTCAGCATTGACTTTATACAGCCATAGAACTCAATTAATTTTGATAAATTTGTAATTAAAACTAGCAGTTTCTTTATGCCTATGTTAATGGAATTTGGAATTGTGTTATTAAGAGCATGATGCCCTCTAGTAAGCTGAAGAGTTTCTTAGAAAAATAAGAGTACACATTTATAATTAACATCGCTATGTCATTTCAGCAGAGTCAGGCTTATTTTGCCAACTTAAGTGGATAGTGTTTCTACACACACACACACATGCTACATAATTCTACAAGGCAGAAGAGATGAAAATTGACTAACCATCTGCACAATGGTGAAGAAGCCATAAGGGCCCTCTTTGATTTAGGGGCCTATTTATACCAGATGTGGGTCTAGTAGGTTCTGGACCTTTGTTGCTGTCACTCAGACCTTAACTCTGCCTACCTATAGGGCAGTTGAGAAGTGTGGGGTGAAGGGGGGGTGACTAACCTTGCTCTTGGCTAGCATTGAGATATGTAGAATTATTCTCCCTGTTGAACTGGAAATAAATGCATGTTCCTTGTCTGACCACAGTTGTGTATTATGAATCAATAGAGCTTTTAGGGTACCATGTATATCTATCTATCTATCTATCTATCTATCTATCTATCTATCTATCTATCTATCTATCTATCTATCTATCTATCTATCTATCTATCTATCTATCTATCTATCTATCTATCTCTTAGTATAAGAGTTTGTTGATAACTGAATGGGGGGGATGAAAATTATTCTTGCATAGGGGATTTTTCATGACTTTGCTGTGTTCAGCAAACACATCTGGTAATAACAGAAAGCAATTGTGAATGTATGATTTTGGCATACTGGAGAGTAAAGCAGAAGTGGTATGGGTGGCAGCTCACAGTGGCTGCCCTATGATGATTGTCAAGGATCAAATGATTCTTCCCTCAGCTCATAATTGGACAGATCAACCTATGTGAATACATTTACCCATGTAAGTTTGCACCTTAGCTCACAAGTGCTGTATAGACAGGTAAAGAACAAAAGAATGTACCATGTACTTCCTGGAAGGATTAATACTCAGAGAGGCTTATAGAGAAGAATAGGTTTGACTTTAAACAACTGCTATTCCCATCCTTAGAGAGTATTTTAGGTACAGAGACAGCCATGGACTAACATTTTAAAGTGAACCACATTTAATCTTTCAAAAATGAAGGTCTACTAGATAGAAGACACTACATGTGCCTGCTACTTTAGTACACAAAAGCTGTTCTATAACCCCCCAATTTGGCTTCGCTTTTTTACAGGGGCCTGACCTTCCCTTTGACCTACTGGCTAAGTGCTCACCAGGGCCGGTACAACAGGGGGGGGGGCGGAAGGGACAGATGCCCTGGGCGGGACCATTTATTGGAGGAAGAGGGGCGCAATAGAAACGCCAGTGAACCGGCCGCGCTAAATAGATAATGACAACATGTGCCGAGTGCGCTCCTGTACCCGACACATGTGCCCCTTGCCCTGATGTGCTATGTGCCCTAATGTGCCATGTGCCCTGATGTGCCCCGTGCCCTGATGTGCCCCGTGCCCTGATGTTCTATGTGCCCTGATGTGCCCTGTGCACTGATGTGCCATGTGCCCTAATGTGCTCCATGCCCTGATGTGCCCTGTGCCCTGTGCCCTGATGTGCTCCATGCCCTGATGTGCCCCATGCTCTGATGTGCCATGTGCCCTGATGTGCTCTGTGCCCTGATGTGCTCCGAGCCCTGATGTGCCCCGTGCCCTGATGTGCTCCGTGCCCTGATGTGCTCCGTGCCCTGATGTGCCCCATGCCCTGATGTGCCATGTGCCCTGATGTGCTATATGCCCTGATGTGCCCTGTGCCCAGATGTGCCATGTGCCCTGATGTGCCCCGTGCCCTGATGTGCCCCCGTGCCCTGATGTGCTATGTGCCCTGATGTGCTCCATGCCCTGATGTGCCCCGTGCCCTGATGTGCTCCATGCCCTGATGTGCCCCATGCCCTGATGTGCTCCATGCCCTGATGTGCCCCGTGCCCTGATGTGCCATGTGCCCTGATGTGCCATGTGCCCTGATGTGCCCCATGCCCTGATGTGCTATGTGCCCTGATGTACTATGTGCCCTGATGTGCCCCTGCCCTGATGTGCTGTGTGCTCTGATGTGCCCCATGCCCTAATGTGCCCCATGCTCTGATGTGCCCTGTGCCCTGATGTGCCATGTGCCCTAATGTGCCCCGTGCCCTGATGTGCCCCGTGCCCTGATTTGCTCCGTGCTCTGATGTGCCTCGTGCCCTGATGTGCTCTGTGCCCTGATGTGCCCCATGCACTGATGTGCCATGTGCCCTGATGTGCCCCATGCCCTGATGTGCCCCATGCCCTGATGTGCTATTTGCCCTGATGTGCCTGTGCCCTGATGTGCCCCGTGCCCTGATGTGCCCCGTGCCCTGATGTGCCCCATGCCCTGATGTGCTATGTGCCCTGATGTGCCCTGTACCCTGATGTGCCCTGATGTGCCCCTTGCCCTGATGTGCCCCGTGCCCTGATGTGATATGTGCCCTGATGTGCCCCGTGCCCTGATGTGCCATGTGCCCTGATGTGCTCCGTGCCCTGATGTGCCCCGTGCCCTGATGTGCTCTGTGCCCTGATGTGCCCCGTGCCCTGATGTGCCATGTGCCCTGATGTGCTATATGCCCTGATGTGCCCTGTGCCCAGATGTGCCATGTGCCCTGATGTGCCCCGTGCCCTGATGTGCCCCCGTGCCCTGATGTGCCCCCATGCCCTGATGTGCCCCCGTGCCCTGATGTGCTATGTGCCCTGATGTGCTCCATGCCCTGATGTGCCCCATGCCCTGATGTGCTCCATGCCCTGATGTGCCCTGTGCCCTGATGTGCCACGTGCCCTGATGTGCCACGTGCCCTGATGTGCTATGTGCCCTGATGTACTATGTGCCCTGATGTGCCCCTGCCCTGATGTGCTGTGTGCCCTGATGTGCCCCATGCCCTGACGTGCTATGTGCTCTGATGTGCTATGTGCCCTGATGTGTCCCATGCCCTGATGTGCTATGTGCCCTGATGTGCCCTGTACCCTGATGTGCCCTGATGTGCCCCGTGCCCTGATGTGCTATGTGCCTTGATGTGCCCCGTGCCCTGATGTGCTGTGTGCTCTGATGTGCCCCATGCCCTAATGTGCCCCATGCTCTGATGTGCCCTGTGCCCTGATGTGCCATGTGCCCTAATGTGCCCTGTGCCCTGATGTGCCCCGTGCCCTGATGTGCCCCGTGCCCTGATTTGCTCCGTGCTCTTATGTGCCCCGTGCCCTGATGTGCTCTGTGCCCTGATGTGCCCCATGCACTGATGTGCCATGTGCCCTGATGTGCCCCATGCCCTGATGTGCTATTTGCCCTGATGTGCCTGTGCCCTGATGTGCCCCGTGCCCTGATGTGCCCCGTGCCCTGATGTGCCCCATGCCCTGATGTGCTATGTGCCCTGATGTGCCCTGTACCCTGATGTGCCCTGATGTGCCCCGTGCCCTGATGTGCCCCGTGCCCTGATGTGCCCCATGCCCTGATGTGCTATGTGCCCTGATGTGCCCTGTACCCTGATGTGCCCTGATGTGCCCCGTGCCCTGATGTGATATGTGCCCTGATGTGCCCCGTGCCCTGATGTGCCATGTGCCTTGATGTGCTCCATGCCCTGATGTGCCCCGTGCCCTGATGTGCTCTGTGCCCTGATGTGCCCCGTGCCCTGATGTGACCCATGCCCTGATGTGCCCCGTGCCCTAATGTGCTATGTGCCCTGATATGCCCCATGCCCTGATGTGCTATGTGCCCTGATGTGCTATGTGCCCTGATGTGCTATGTGCCCTGATGTGCCCCATGCCCTGATGTGCTATGTGCCCTGATGTGCTATGTGCCCTGATGTGCTATGTGCCCTGATGTGCCCCGTGCCCTGATGTGCCATGTGCCCTGATGTGCCCCGTGCCCTGATGTGCCCCGTGCCCTGATGTGCTCTGTGCCCTGATGTTCTCCGTGCCCTGATGTTCTCCGTGCCCTGATGTGCCATGTGCCCTGATGTGCCCCGTGCCCTGATGTTCTCCGTGCCCTGATGTGCCCCGTGCCCTGATGTGCCATGTGCCCTGATGTGCCCCGTGCCCTGATGTTCTCCGTGCCCTGATGTGCCCCGTGCCCTGATGTGCTATGTGCCCTGATATGCCCCATGCCCTGATGTGCTATGTGCCCTGATGTGCTATGTGCCCTGATGTGCCCCGTGCCCTGATGTGCTATGTGCCCTGATGTGCCCCGTGCCCTGATGTGCTATGTGCCCTGATGCGCCCTTTGCCCTGATGTGCTATGTGCCCTGATGTGCTATGTGCCCTGTGCCCTGATGTACTATGTGCCCTGATGTGCCCTGTGCCCTGATGTGCTATGTGCCCTGATGTGCCCCGTGCCCTGTTGTGCTATGTGCCCTGATGTGCCCCGTGCCCTGATGTGCTATGTGCCCTGATGTGCCCCGTGCCCTGATGTGCTATGTGCCCTGATGCGCCCTTTGCCCTGATGTGCTATGTGCCCTGATGTGCTATGTGCCCTGTGCCCTGATGTACTATGTGCCCTGATGTGCCCTGTGCCCTGATGTGCTATGTGCCCTGATGTGCCCCGTGCCCTGTTGTGCTATGTGCCCTGATGTGCCCCTTGCCCTAATGTGCTATATGCCCTGATGTCCTATGTGCCCCGTGTCCTGATGTGCCTTGTGCCCCGATGTCCTGTGCCCTGATGTGCTGTGCCCTGATATGCCCCGAGCCCCGATGTGCCTTGTGCCCCGATGTGCTGTGCCCTGATGTGCTGTGCCCCGGTGTGCCGTGCCTTAATGTCATGTGCCCCGATGTACTGTGACCTGTGCCCTGATGTGCTGTGTCCTGATGTGCTGTGCCCTGTACCCTGATGTGTTGTGCCCTGATGTGCCCTGTACCCTGATGTGCTGGGCTCTGTGCCCTGATGTGCTGTGCCCTGATGTGCTGTACCCTGATGGGCTGTGCCCTGTACCCTGATGTAGCCTGGTGTGCTGTTCCCTGATGTGCTGGGCTCTGTACCCTGATGTGCCTTGTGCCCTCATGTGCTGGGATCTGTACCCTGATGTTCTGTGCCCTGATGTAATGTGACCTGTGCCCTGATGTGCCCTGATGTCCTGTACCCTGATGTGCTGTGTGCCCTGATGTGCCCCATGCCCTGATGTGCTATGTGCCCTGATGTGCCCCGTGCCCTAATGTTCTATGTGCCCTGATGTCCTATGTGCCCCGTGCCCTGATGTCCTGTGCCCTGATGTTTTGTGCCCTGATGTGCCCCATGCCCCGATGTGCTGTGCCCTGATGTGCTGTGCCCCAGTGTGCTGTGCCTTAATGTCGTATGCCCCGATGTACTGTGACCTGTGCCCTGATGTGCTGTGTCCTGATGTGCTGTGCCCTGTACCCTGATGTGTTGTGCCCTGATATGCCCTGTACCCTGATGTGCTGGGCTCTGTACCCTGATGTGCTGTACCCTGATGTGCTGTGCCCTGATTTGCTGTACCCTGATGTGCTGTACCCTGATGTGCTCAGCCCTGATGTGCTGTGCCCTGATGTGCTGTACCCTGATGTGCTGTACCCTGATGTGCTGTGCCCTGATGTTCTGTACCCTGATGTGCTGTGCCCTGATTTTCTGTACCCTGATGTGCTGTACCCTTATGTGCTGTGCCATGATGTGCTGTGCCCTGATGTGCTGTACCCTGATGTGCTGTGCCCTGATTTGCTGTACCCTGATGTGCTGTGCCCTGATGTGCTGTGCCCTGATGTGCTGTGCCCTGATGTGCTGTGCCCTGATGTGCTGTACCGTGATGTGTAGTGCCCTGATGTGCTGTACCCTGGTGTGCTGTGCCCTGATGTGCTCTACCCTGATGTGCTGTGCCCTGATGTGCTGTACCCTGATGTACTGTGCCCTGTACCCTGATGTGGCCTGGTGTGCTGTACCCTGATGTGCTGTGCCCTGTACCCTGATGTGCTGTGCCCTGTACCCTGATGTGGCCTGATGTTCTGTACCCTGATGTTCTGTGCCCTGATGTGCTGTGCCCTGATGTGCTGTGTCCTGTCACTCCGATTAGAACGGTTTTATTGCACTGAATGGGGCGTGACAAGTTTCCTCAGTGTGAACCGCGCCTAAGTCACCAATCGCTGCCAATACTAGTATTTAACAAGTTCTTAGTATAGATTCCATCATCTGTAGGCGTTGTAGCTTTCACAGCGGCGGGGGGCGCAGTTTTCCATCTTTGCCCTGGGCTCTGGATGACCTTGTCCCGGCACTGGTGCTCACTAACAAATGAAGCAGTCTAACTGGATAGTGAAAAGGCAACTGGTGGAGAATAGCCATAAGTGAGGACCAAGTGAAACTAAATTAAAGACAGGCACAATAAGCTTTTGGCTAATAAAGGTAATAACAGACATCTCTTGGCTTCTGCTCTTAGATGGGGCATTTACTTTCAAAAGTTTAAAATAGTGACAGATTCACTGAAATGTTAAAGGAGTATTCCCTACGATCCAAAGCTTGATGATTGTAACAACATTGGAAACTGCTCTGTGCCGTAATATAAGCAGTGCTAAAAATGAAAGCCCAAAAGTTGGCAGCCTTTTCCCTCTGTGAAACGCTAGAGCAAGCCATAATTATTGGCTGAGGAGGACATGCTGACCTTAAGGACTCATTCACACTAGCAGACACATGTTAAGGCAAGCATAATACGTGCAAGCAGCAGTTCTGTGTGTGCACTACGATGCACTGCTAAATCATATCACAGTGTCTGTTTTTTTATTTTATTTTTTAAGTTAAAGTGATTGTAAAGGATCGTTTAAAAAAAAAAAACAACATATCATACTTACCAATGTGCAGCTCGTTTTGCACAGAGTGGCCCCGAACAACCTCTTCTGTGGTCCCCCGGCGGCTCTCGCGGCTCCTCCCTGCATCAGATAACCCTCTGGGAGAAACGCTCTCCCGAGGGGGTTACCTTGCAGCCACGCTCCCGAGTCCAGCATTTGCGTCCATAGACACGAATGCCGCACTTTGGATTTGATTGGATTTGATTGGCTATCAATCTAGCCAATCAGGACACGAGAAAATGGCTAGAGCTGGTGTGCTCGTCCCCGGCGCGAGAAAGAGAGTGTTCAGGTAAGTAAAACGAGGGCACTGGGGGGCTGCTGCACTGCAAGAGGGTTTACAACATCTTTAAACTTTATTTAACGTTTTCCTTTTACTTACGGTACTTACTTTTAACTATTTGTCTGACAGCATGTTATTTTGTGCTATAGCATATTGGAATGTGGTGCACTACACAAAAATTCAGCATGTCCCGTTTCATGCTACCTTTGCATGAATGGCAAACTTAATAGTTAAAATGAACAAAAACAAGATTAAAAATCCCTTTTACAGCCAGAGTTCTGCTGTGCTGCAGATATTTGTGTGGTGTTTGTAGAGATGTCCAGCAAACTCCCATATGCCGGACAGCTGTCATGTGTTACTACTAAACTAGATATAGTGCAACAAGGATGGATATATCTGGATTCAAGAGTATCATCAATGTGTCATGAGGCCATAAACCCTTCCTGTATAGAACTTCAAAACATCTCTCTGATGACTACCTTGCCCTTGTTTCTCTTTCTTGATTACTGCCGAGTGTATTAACCAAGAGGTCATTCTCGTTTCAGGTTGTATTTCTGTCATATCCACCATTCTCACTTGATACTCAGTTGTCTCTTGTCTTCATACATGGTAATTGTAACGCTATAAGGACATATGATACGGGGAGAATAAGCATCTCCTTTAGAGCTCTTCCAAGCACAAATCAGCTAGGCCTTTCAGTCTTTTCACAACTACCAGCCTGTCCACTTGATCCTGGATGGCAGACAAAGCTGCAGCTGGTACTAACTCTGTGCATCATGTCCCCAAAGATATTCCCTCAGGAGAAAGTGAGGTTTTGTGGAATGTCAATTACAGAGCCAGGACTGGTTTATGTCACCAGAGGAGCTATGATTAATTGTACACTTGGTGCTCTTCAGTTTAAGGAAGATTCCCGGCCTCTTGTTATCAAGGGCAGTTTTAGGTCACTCACAGAATCTCTACAGAAGCATTTCTTTATATAACTGTACAAAACAATATTTCTCATAGAAGGTTTAATTCAGTGTTTATTTTCTGGACACACATAATTTTTAGAGCAGAAAGTTCTATTAAGCTTTTTTTAGGAATAGGTTTTAAGTAGATCTCTAGTTTATTGTTTTAACCACTTCAGGCCTGTAAGAATTTTTTGCAATACAGGCCATTTTTTTGCGATACGGCATTGCATCATTTTAACTGACAATTGCGCGATCGTACGACGTTGTACCCAAACAAAATCGATGTCCCTTTTTCCCCACAAATAGAGCTTTCTTTTGGTGGTATTTGATCACCTCTGTGGTTTTTATTTTTTTTTGCGCTATAAACAAAAAAATAATCTTTTTTACTTTTTGCTATAATAAATATCCCCCCCAAAAAAACTAATTTATTCCTCAGTTTAGGCTGGTATGTATTCTTCGACATATTTTTTGTAAAAAAAATCGCAATAAGCGTCGGCAAGCGGTTAAAATACCAAGCTACTGAAATCATTAAAGTGTTTCTAAACCTAAACACTTAAATCAAATATGCTGTTGCACATGTTCCCATAACGTCAAAAAAGTTTAATTTCTTTATATGCCCTGCTTTCATTAAAATCATACAAGCAAAGTGTAGCTACAGGCACTTTCTTTCCTAGGGTGACAATCTTTATTCAGTTCAGCTACAGTATTGTCACCCTTTCCAGCGCAATTTAGAGTTGGACTACAAGCAGTCATGCCAATGAACAGTCCGATGTCACATTTATCCACAGTCACCAAACTAAAACTGATGTTCAGCCACAGTTCTGTCCACAGAAATTTTCTACAGAGTCTACAGAATATGCACAGCACTGTCTTGTTTTACTCAAATTTCTCTGCAAAGTTATCTTTAGACATCTTTAACCACAGTTATTTAACAGTTTTCTTGACATAGCAGCCTTCAAAATAACATCTGTAGTACCTGCCCTCCTTACCCATATCATTTCGAATAGTGTTGTTTCTGATATTATTAAAGGGTAAGTTCAGCTTTACAGAAAATCTGTAAGGTGATCTTACACTGGACCCACTCCCCGGTCCTTTTATACAGAAGTCCTGCGACACATTCGGTCCCTGCTTCACTGGTCTGGGGATTTTAAATCCCCATGGCTTAATCTCCTAAATGTACCTCATAAAGGTACGTATAGGAGGCATTCTAATAGGATGGCGCCAATCATTTAGAACCCGCCTAGCTCATCCTGTCAGCGCTGGAGAAAAGGAGAGAAAGCCACAGGGATTTCAAATCCCTGAACCAGTAAAGCGACAACCCAATGTCTCACAGCAAGTGATCCCGGGACTCAGGTACAGTGGGACCAGGGGGGATGTGGAGGGGGTCCGGTGTAAGTTCATCTTACAGATTTTCTGTAAAGGTGAACTTATGCTGCGTACACACGAGCGGACTTTATGGCAGACTTTGTCCGGCGGACTTTTCGATGGACTTTACGACGGACTTTCCAAATGAACCGACTTGCCTACACACGATCAACCAAAGTCCGACGTACGACCGGACTAAAACAAGGAAGTTCATAGCCAGTAGCCTATAGCTGCCCTAGCATTGTTAATTGTCCATCGGGCTAGCATACAGACGAGCTGACTTTTCGACCGGACTTGAGTCCGTCAAAAAGATTTCATTCATTCATTCATTCATTTCTAGGTCCGTCGAACTTTTGGGGAAAAAAAGTCCGCTGGAGCCCACACATGATTGAATTGTCCGACGGACTCCGGTCCGCAGGACCAAGTATGCCGTAAAGTCCGGTAATGTGTACGCGGCATTACACTTTAAAGTGGAAGTCCAGTCAAATCCTAACTATACTTAAACCTCTCTCACCCCCATTCTAAGCCTATTCCAGTCCTGTCACATGATTTGCTCCCAGCCCTGACTTCAGTGTAGAGGAGAGACAGCTGACAACAGATGCAATCCAATGCCATCAGTAGGTATACAGGTGGTCCCCGGGTTACAAACAAGTTAGGGACTGTAGGTTTGTTCTTAAGTTGAATCTGTTTGTAAGTCGGAACAGGTACATTTTTTAAGTGTAGCTCCAGCCAAAAAAACTATTTTTAAGCTTTTTGGATAGCATAGGAAAGGGTTAACACCCCTGTAACATTTGTTTTGCTGTGTGTGCCCCTGTTCAGAAGATTTCACCTCCCTTTCTGTCCCAATGACAATTGGATTTTGAAAATTTTGGGTTGTTGTGGAAACAAGGATTGATGATAAAGCATCAGTGGAGGTACCTTTTCCCCATAATAGCTCTTACAGGAGTGAATTTCCCTTCCTAGGGGTAGATTTGCTCTTACTTCTTGTTGTCTCCCTCCGTTTGTAAGTAGGAGTCGTTTGTAAGTCGGATGTTTGTAACTAGTGGACCCCCTGTATTCCTGTAGTCCTATAAGGCATTGTATGGACCTGTGAACGCTGAACCAGAACACTGAAAATTTTAGCACCACCCAGCTTGCTAGTTAGATCATCATATACAGGCAAATAGTGCTCTTGTATTTTGGTCATATTGGGGCCTCTGGAGACCAGGCAAGTCCATAGTTCACCTGTGTGTGGTTTTAAAGCTATGACCATTAAATTTAAAAATTTCATTAACTATTCAGAGTTGAAAACCACCTCTAGTTCTTCCACAGAATTAAGCACATTTTGTAAATATTTCATTTAGATCTACTGGGATTTTGTTGGGAGTAAGCAAATAATTGATGTATCTACTGGAATTTGGTATTGCTAAGGAAATTGTCCTAGTCCATGAAAGTCATCTTTGAACTCATTAAAGTAGAAGTTCAGTGAGTTTACACTCAGAGACTATTTGTTTCAGGGGCTGCAGACAGGTCGCTGACTTTTTCCATTGCTTCTGGTCTTGTCCTCTAGTCCAGGGGTTTTGGAGGTGGGCTCCTTTCTTTCCTCTGCATTGGGGATTCTTAATGCCCTCCATCCTAAAAACTGCCTATTGGGGACCATTTTTGGGGACCTGTCCCTTTCTAAATCTGCTAAACAACTTTTGCATATTCTGTTTTTCTATGCTAAAAAGGTAATTTTACTGTCTTGGAAAGGGTATACTCTACTGGCATTGACACAATGGCTTACAATTACTAATGACTCCCTTCCCTTATATAGGCTTACTTTTCAAAAAGCTGAAATTATTTGATAAATTATGGGTTATGTGGATTTCTAGTCCTCACACTTTAGCCTCTCTAGATCTGAGATCTTGAAAAAAAAAGATTTTTATTCCGTATGTATAATTTATATGTTTTTTCCTTTTTTCTTGCACTGGTTGAACTGTCGTATTACTGAAGACGTTATTTTGGATTTGGGCGTACCAATTTCTTACTTCTTGTTCTTTTTTCTCTTTTATTTTTGTTATATTGTGTATTATTATTGTGAAAAAAACGAATAAATATATATTTTCTCCCTAAGTTTGGCCTTGTTGTACTTTTCTCTTCTACCACTAGGTGGCCGGGCACTTGGTGGTACTAGATATGAGAAGGACAACTCAAGGTCAGGTTATGGGTATATGGGGTATCTCAGCCAATGTTTTTTGGGTTTTCTTGAATCCCTTGGTTTTCTGGGAGAACCTATATATATGGGAGAGGTCAGGTGATCTGTGTTCTGTGCCAGACTGCCGTCTGGGTGGACATGTGATGTCTGGCCCGGGCTGCTAGGCCAGAGGTTGGGCCTATCCCAGGGGCATCTGGCTGCCAGGCTGTGTGATGGCCTATCCAGAAGTAAGAGGGCAGTGCAGGGTTGGGACTGCAGCTTGCAATCCAACCAAAACTGACGATTAAGCTGGCCAGAGAACCTGTCATGGTCGGAGGTAGAAGGGAAGCTGTTACCACTAAGGGACCACAGTGGGTAACTGAAGCAAGTACCAGAGCAGTATTCTCACCAAATGGACACGGTGGAGAATCGGGAAGCTTCAGGCGGTGATCAAGTCAGGGACCCAACCAGTGCAGGTGACGCTTGCGGAGCAGCCTTGTGTGCCAAGCTAGGGACCGAGCCGGTCAGCAGGGGTGAAACTTGAAGGTATCTGAACTGCCAAGCTAGGGACTCAGCAGAGAAGCGTGGGTAATGCTTGAGGGAGATGCCACCGCAAAAGCCTTGAGGAGCTCACGAGATTCAGAGTTAGTGAATCAGAGGGTCCAGTGAGAGACCAAGAGCTTAAGGGGCTGAAGAACTACAAGTAGAAGTTGTAGTAAAGCGGAGAGAACTGTTACGTTTGAATTACAAACTGTTTAGTACTGTAGCCATAGGGGACAGCAAACCTGCACGTGCAGAAGTGGCACCTTGCTGGGGCCTTTCCCTGTACGGCTGTCCTCCTATTGAGGTCTCGGAGTCTGCCTTTTGAAATTGCAACTACTTAAGGGTGTCCTGGCCCCAACCCTCTTTTCCTTGCAAAATATAAAAGGACTGTTAAAGAAATAAAACCTCTTTTGCATCCAAGAAGTGTCTGGCGCCCAATGACTTTTATCACCTTTGCACCCACTATGCTTCACAACCCACTCCATATTGAAGGATGTCAGCGGTCTGTGGCCTCAAAGGTTCTCAGACTGGAAGAGGTTAGAGATTCTGCTACACTAGCAAGCTACATTGTGCTTAATATTTCAGTGTTCTGGTTGTCAAATATCTGCTCTCACAGACAAATACAATGTCCCGTAGGACTACCAAAATACACCTACTGATGGCATAGGATCACCAAGTAGTTTCTTTGCTTTGAGATCCAATATTACAAACCTAGACCAAAATAAACATTGCTATGTGTACATTGCCTTGCCTGTATCTGCAATATAAATGCAGAGAAGGACTGGAAACAAGGAAGGCTTCACGTACCTACTTGATTCATTTGGGTTTATTTACTATAGATGTATAAAATGTTCGCTTAGCAACCGGGAAACACTTTAAATAATCAACCATGTGCATGGGAATTTAAAATACAGCATTTGCCTTGTACATGGTGAAACGAGTTATGTAAACATTACATTGCTTTATTCCCTTTTCTAAATGAACATTACTTTTCCTAAATGAGCAGTCAAGGAAATTGTCATGCCTATGTTAAACATATGCAGAGGCTTTCATGACTAAAACATATTTTTTAAAAATGCACCTGGTCTTTAATAGGGATAAGGGGGTTGATTTATTAAAGGCAAATCCACTTTGCACTGTGCACTTGGAAGTGCACTTGTCAGTGCAGTCGCTGTAGATCGCTGTAGATCTGAGGGGAAGCTCTGAAATGAAGTGAAGCTCTGCTGATTTTATCATCCAATCATGTGCAAGCTAAAATGCTGTTTTTTATTTTCCTTGCATGTCCCCCTAGGATCTACAGCGACTTTACTTCCAAGTGCACTTGCAGTGCACTTGTAGTGCAAAGTGGATTTGCCTTTAGTAAATAACCCCCATGGCTCCACTTCACTGCTACCATGGGTTTTTGGTAAATCCTCAGTTTTCATGTTCACAAAAACCTTAGACACAAATACAGGTTCCCCGCCAGACATAAGGAACATTTACTGTAAAATGCAGTGCATAGCCTTTTCCCCTGGTCACAATAGCCAAACATTTGTAGGAATGTACATCACAGCCACCCTCTATGAAAGGGTGGGCTCACAGTAGACATATCTTTTATTTTATTAATTTGGCATTGGTACATGTCCCCTATGACAGTGCCCCACTTAAAATACCCTGTTTTGACAATGGCTTGCTTATTAGCCCTAATTGGCTTGAATTCCCCCCCTCCCCCATAGACTTCAATTGTGTTTGTAGCAAAGCTGTTCATAAGCCAAACCCAGATAGATTTACTCATCCCTATTGTTAACATTTTGGACCCTGACCTTTTGTGCTATTGTGTGTGTTAGACAGTGTGGCGAAATGGAGCCACTTTAAATGACCAGTAAAAGCAAAACTCCACCTGTTGCCATAAAAGATGGGAGGTCAATGTGTAGACAGATGCAGTCTGTACTTCCCATTGCAGATGGCAGTTGGCTGAAGCAGCAATGCATGAGGAGAATGAAGTTGTGAAGAGCTTGGTTCTTCTATGACTTCCTGCGGTCACAGGATGGCAGATGTCTGATTGGACGCTGATGCCCCATGTGACTTCAGCTGCCATCTAGGGTCAGGCAGAGTCTATTTAAGACTTCGGCTCCTGGGTTTGGAGCACTTTATGCAAGTGGCTAGTGTAGGGACAGATTCCCCATCTGGCAGGGACAGTGCTTAGAGGAAGGGAAAGGTTCCAGAGGAGTAGGGACAGTGCAGGGACTATGTCTACATCAGTTCTACTGCTCCTCATTTCAGATGCTGTCAGCATTTTCAAGTCTTCATGCCACTGTCATAGTTCATAAGTGTCTCTGGATGTGTGTGCCTACCCCCCTGGACCTGAATAGGTTGTGTTGAACCTTTCTACAAAATAACTTTATTGCCTAACTTGTATTCTGTACATACACTGCTTGCCACACCAGAAATTCCCAGCTCAACTTACAGATCAGCCTGCAACCAACCAAATTATCCTGTCTAACAGTATGCATTAAAAGTAGGGGTTTCGTTTGCACACATTTGCAAATACATGTGTAAGTTACAGAGCCCAATCAAGGCACCCCAGTATTTTCTGTTGCCCTTCCATGTGGTCCTTGCTGCAAAGGCTGGTTATAGGGGAGGGCAGTGGCCGTTTGTTTGTTCCATAGACCAGGAACAGTCCACCTCTGGACTGTGAGGGATCGCCGTTTTCCGGAGGATTGAAGGATTAGGTGAGTATATGCTTTCATCTCACCCCTAGACAAAACAAGCAGTTGATCCATGCTGTGTAGGTACAGCCACACTGCATGAGAGAAAAACATTTTTGCCTGAGTTGGGCTTTAAAGTCTTCCAACAATAACCAAAAAGTGGTTATTACACACTACTCCATTGATGATCAATTTGTCTCTCTATAAACAAGTGATTCTTGCCAACATTTCTATGTCTGAGGACACAGTTCCATTGATTTCCACTGCCCATGATAATCTCTTATCATTGCTTTAATCATGCTCACATTTGGCATATCTGATAACCAGGGAATTGGCCTAATTACCAAAGTACAGAATAGCTGACATTGCCTTATCCACCTTCACTAAAGAAAACCTAAATAATATATACAGACCTAGCTGTTATCTGTTTGTAAGCAGGTGCTTCCAAGAAGGTTATAAAGGGTTAACAGTTTTCTTTTGCTGTGCTTATGCTCTGGGGTAAACCAGGTCAACTATGTTTCCAATCATTACAATGCATAAATGTAGAGCCTTAGGTTGACCTGTTGAGCTAGTGCTCCTGAGAAGAAAGAGTTAATGCTGCTAATTAGGTTTTCCCACTCTTTTCAGGAATGTTACCTCCCCCTTCAGGTCATACCATACAAATAGGGTCTCATTAGTGCCCAGAAAAGGTTCCAGATCTACTGTCAATAAGAAGCCATTATGCTGCTGGTTTGCCCCTTGTGGGAAGTTGGATTATTTATTGCCTTTGCAGATGTATTGCTCGTATGAAGTCTTGCCATATTAAAGATTTAGCCATCAACCTAAGGTACATTCACTTTATGGGGCACTAGGGAGCTTTGTACAGGAATATATGCTGAAGATGTCTTAGAGAGAGAGATGAGGTAGCAAGGCCTCAGGAGGAGAACAAGCATCGAGTTATGTAGAAGTGTGTTATCTGTGTCCAACAGCAACATACAGCATATTGTCACTTGGAGTGAAGTGACAGGACTGCTGAGTTGGTGGAGACCGGTACATGCTCCGCTGTATCGGCTCAGAAATGCTGCCCACCTAGAGATGGAGGTATTCTCTAACATAAGTTGTGTCCAAAGTGCTTGGTGTCAACAGTGTGAGAAGTATGGCCAGGGATTATAAAGTGTTAACCGTTCAAGTGCTTTGCTCACTTCTAAGTTTGGAGTATTGCTTTAATGTGGATTTTATATGACCACAGCTCCTGCCTGTGTTACAGGCATTAGCAAATGCAGTTCCACAGTATCAATACTAAGGTGCCTTAAGCCTTGCTTACACGTTTATCTAGCTAATTCTCAGATGCTAAGTTGCAGATTGGTTATTCATTTGTGATTTGGTCCTCCAGTTGGGCAGTTATGGAGGCAAATCACACAGAACCTGATGTGCAGACATTTATATGCAAACTTGGCTATACAGGAAAGGGTGGCAATAGGGTACAACAAGGAGAAATAGTCCACAGGGCAGCAATATGGCACAGCAAGGGGAGCAAGTCCACAGGCTATCAATATGGCACAGCAAGGAGAAATATGGGGTGGAAGGGTTCAAAAATTCATGCTGCAGAAATACAACTGTCCTTGGTAGCGGGTGTGGTGATCTTGATGTCGGGGGGCCCAAGCAGGGCACTCCATGGAGGACTCTGGGCACACAGCAGAGTGCAGACAGGGCAATCCATACAGGATTCTGGGCACACAACAGAGAGGGAAGACAGGGCAATCATGGAGGACTCTGGACACCACACAGAGGGCTGGCAGGGCAATCCACAGAGGACTTTGGACACACAGCAGAGAGGGTAGACAGGGCATTTAGTAGAGGACTCTGGGAACACACCAGTCTTGGGTCCCTATAGGTTCTGGCAGCAAGTGGTTTATGCAGAAAAGGGTCTACACAGTGGGGAAAAAGGAGAGTTGCAGTGTCTGGAAAGCAGTACAGACAATACAAAACTACAATACACAGCAGTCCCAGTGTCCAGAAAGTAGCATAGAGTCCACACTGAACTATTATGCCGCGTACACACGGTCGGACTTTTCGTCTACAAAAGTCCAACGGACGCTGACGGACTAAAGCTGGCTGGTAATCCGATCGTGTGTGGGCTGCTTCGGACTTTCAACGTACTTTTTTAGCCTCAAATCCGACGTACTTTAGATTTGAAACATGCTTCAAATCTTTACGTCGTAACTACGACGGACCCCGAAGTCCGCTCGTCTGTATGCTAGTCCTACGGACAAAAAAACGACGCATGCTCATAAGCAAAAACTAAACGGAAGCACTCGGTCTAGTAAAACTAGTGTTTGTATTGTAGGTAGCACATTCATCACGCTGCAAAATCTGTGATCGTTGAATGCAGCGCATTTTATTTCTTCTTTACGAATGCTCTAAAGAACGAAGGTGTTTTGCTGTTCATAATCAGAGTTCTCCCAAACTGATTTCTGAATTCTTTTTCTCTTTGATCTCATGAATGATATAGTATGCTTTTTATAAACAATGTTTCCATACTAATAATACTTTTTCCCTTTTTTTTTTTTTTTTTTTATGTTTGTAAAGTTACCACAAAGAACCCATTATTCTTTTTTATTTTTTTTCTAGTGATTATTTTTTAATTTTTAGATAAAGTTAACCCAAAGCACCGTTTTTGTTTATGTATATATTTTTTTTTCAAGACTTACCACTTGAACATTCTTAACATTAGTAATGTATTTTTGGTGTGTTTTTTTAAAACTCAATGAGATTGTTGTCCCTTGTTAATTTAACATTGTGTGTAAAATCAATGATTTAAAAGAAAACACATAAAAGTCTTTTGCTAAACTCAAAAAAGATCCATTTATTCATGGTCAAAATAAAATAAAGAGGAAGTCAACGCTGGAAAAAGTCGGTGTACAAGAAAATTGGGATCTTGAGGAGTCCATATAAGAGGGAGCACAATCTGGTCCAAGAATCCCAGAGATCAACAGCACCAGCAGATGATCTAGATGTCCCCAGACTGTGGTCCTACAACAGCCTGCGTCTTCTGTCAGACCAGACTGAACCCAGGTCATCACTTTCTTCTCTTCCCTGCAGCCTTTCCTCCACGCTGCCCTGCAGCCTTCCCTGCAGCCTTCCCTGCAGCCTTCCCTGTAGCCTTCCCTGTAGCCTTCTTTTGAGGCTGTGGCTCTGGTGTTTCAGTTGTGGCAGGAGGAGGAGGAGGAGGAGGAGGAGGAGGAGGAGGAGGGGGGGGGGCTGCCTCATGTAGTTGGGTGTTTTTGGTTAGCGTGCCCTGCAGCCCCTTATGGATTGTTTCCCCAAATAGGCGCTCACAAATGAGGCGCTGCTCCCAATCCATCTGAAGAAGCCTGCTGGCTAAGTAGCAGCCATAGGCTTCTTCCGCTTCGGGGGGGCTTGTTAAAAAACGGGTGGCCTGTTGCATGAGGCGCAGGGACGCGTCCTGTGTGACCATCCCCTTCTTGGCCCTTTTTTTGGGAAGGTGGAGGGGAGGCACTTGGGATTGGGTGAGGCTCCTACTGGGCCCAGCCACCTCACTTGGCCCAGCCACCTCACTTGGCCCAGCCACCTCACTTGGCCCAGCCACCTCACTTGGCCCAGCCACCTCACTGGGAGCAGCCACCTCCTGCCTGACACTGGGCCCAGCCTCCTCCAGGATGATGGTGAATCCGGCCTCCTCCAGGCTGTCCATGGGCCCGGTCTCCTCCTGCCTGCCACTTTCCCCACATTCCTCCTGGATGGACTCATCCTGTGTATAAAAAAAGGACAATAGTTTTAGTTTCTTTTTTTGGGTTCATCAATGACACACAGTTTGCTTCTCATGACTAGCAAATTCAATGTGAATACATCTCTTTAATAAAAGAGTCTAATCAGACACCCTAATTATTTCAAGCAGGTGCCAAACATATTTAGTCACTACTATCATTTGATATGTATACACAATTTGGAGTGCTAAATTATTTGAGACAATTATAACATCCAGTTAACATCATTAATATTAGTACAGTAAATATTTGTTAAAATAATTTACCTGACTCCAGATGGTCATATCCGGTTCATCCAGGATGGAAGACCCAGCTTGCTCCTCATCAGCCTCTGCTGGGGTGGAGGGAAGGGTGGAGGGAAGGGTGGAGGGAAGGGTTGAAAGTGATGCCCTGGCTTCATTCTGGTCATCAAGAAAACGGAGTTGATTGTAGTACCACAGCCTGGGTACATAAACATC